>OU974072.1:8427809-9913897 GCA_918843875.1 Diadumene lineata
TAATGCTGAACAAGGAGAGAACAACAGTGAGGAAGATGGACAAGTAGAAACACCTGAACCTGAACCTGCACCACCACCACCACCAGCAGGTCCTTCAACCCTAAGGATTATTGTGAGCTTTATATCAACATTTTTTACCTCACTGATACCACAGAACAATGAAGTTGTCCAAGGCAACTAACTAAATAAATAGATTATTAAATCTCATGAAATGTATAAAAAAATGTTTTAAAAATAATATAAAATACAGATGAGCCTGCAGTGGAATACTCTTTTATTCATTGAATTGTTTTTGAAACAAGAGTATTCTGTTGTGGGCTGTGCTATGATATCTGCTATTGTTTTTGTTGTTGTTAGCTGTCAAGTTGTAGGAGACTCTTTTTCTTCTTCTTTGTCTTTCCTTTGACAGCCAGCTATGCAGACTTGTGATTGGGTGGTGGGTAACAGAAGTAAAAGTAGCAATAAGTCTATGTGTTGCTTTTGAATCAATGATCATGATTTTTGTAAAAACTTGGCTTAAACAAAATGAATTCTTGGGTTTTATAAATGTATAGTTTCAGAAGTTTGGAGGGAATTTCTAGACAAGCTACCCGTTTTTCATGTTACTAAATAAAATGTCGAAAATTGAAAATGTCGAAAATTGTTTTTGTTGGGTTGGTGCAAATATGTATTCATTTAAACTTGCAGTTCTTTATTTGCTATGCAGCAACTGTCCACAGAATATACAGCATAGAGCAGAATGTGGTAACAAATGTTACTGAACCAAAAGAGACAACAAAAGTATGACCTATGATATTGTATTTGCATTCTTTTATGTCTTACCTTTCAACCAATCAGGCGATGCTGTGTAAGCATTGTGCTGATTGGCTGAATTGTACACATAGAAGTATGAAAAGACATTATTAGAGTGGACTCACTAAAAGTGTGCAACATAAATACCTCTAAATAGTGCTAATGCTATTGTTATTTGTTTGTTTTATTAGTGCTATTTACTACTAAATAGTGACAACTGCTGCACACATTTAGTGTTTGCACCCTACCATACTTTTCATTTTAAAGTGGTTTTCAAAAACCTGTTAAATACACTTTAGTGTATTACACTTTATTATTCTTTACAGTACACATTTTCTTTTGAATTTCGTTTGTGTTTGGTGGAATTACCAGTATATGCTTATTACACTTTATTACACTGTAGCTATATATCACACCATGTTTCACAGGTTGTTGAAAGCTACTATAAGCATCCCATTGTACAACACAGAAGTTTATTTAAGTGTTTAAGTATATCAGCCATTACAAAAAAAAAAATTATATTTTTACACTTTTAAATAATAACTATAACATTTCGATGTTAGAAATCGATGTTTACGCAATACTAATCATGGACTAGATGCCATAATTCTCGATATCTCTCTATCCACCGGATAAATAAATCTCGATCCGGTTATGAATTCTTAATGCAGTGGATAGCTTTATCTGGAACCATTTGTACAAAGCCCAACCAGCACTATCTACCACAGTAGTTGAATCCCTATCCAGCAGATAAATATTAAAGAAACTCTATCCAGTGGATAACATTTATCAAAGCTTTGTACAACTGGTCCTAGTAGAAGTTAAATAAGTTTATTTGAATATGGGTTCTAGAGTACAAACACTAAATATGTGCAATGGTCATCACTATTTAGTAGTAAAAAACACTATTTAAACAAGAGACCACAATAACATTTGCATAAAATAGCATTATTTAGTGGTAGAGTGCATGCACTAAAAGTGTGCAACAGCTAACACTATTTAGTAGTAAATAACACTAATTAAACAAAAGAAAACAATAGAATTCGCATAAAATAGCACTATTTAGTGGTATTTAAGTTGCACACTTTTAATGTTATATTGCACACTTTAAGTGTTTGTACTCTATAACTTTCAGCAATAACATTGAATTATGTAATTGAAAGTATTACATTGTTTATTACAACTAATAATTTAATAATTAAATACCTCGGAAAGTAGAGTGGGTCGATTTGTTAAAGTCAATAATTTAAATGGATAATGATGCGTCATCTGTTTTAGTGTCAGGACAATAGCTTATTGTTAGTATTGTCTGCATCAAAGCACCACGCCTCTCTTCTTCACTTCTATTCTCTTCAGTACTCTTCTATAATCGATGCTCTGCTCTTCTAATCTTTTTTCTTTTCTCTTCTCAATTCTCGTCTTCTCTTGACTTATCTTTATTATTCACCTTTTCCTTAACTGTCCCTTTGTAAATTCTCTCACCATCTTCTATAGAAGAAAATGTAAAAATTTTATTTCAGTTATTGACGTTGTTAAGAATAGTACAACCCTTCCTACAAACAGTGCAAATGACTTGACCGTTGTCCAGTACAGCTATGTAGCGCGAACCAGTGGTCATTCCACTTGACCGACCTACGTAACGACCATCCAATGTAAATTTATGAACCAACCGATTGTCGTAATCACACACCAGTAGGTTGTCACCTTCGTCAATAGCCAGGCCAGCAGGCCATTTTAGCTTGCCATAAGTGAAGTCCTTACCTCCGATGGTGGTTACTGTAGTGGGTGCCTGGTTGTCTTTCATTTCAATCACGTGAACAACTGAGTTGGTCCAGTCACTGACGTAATACAGTCCATTGTGTTTGATAACGCCGGAAGGGTTGGGTACAGAAAACTGGTAACGATACTCGCCATTCTTAGTAAACGCTTGGACACGATTGTTGTCATAATCACATACAAGGATGTTAGCATCGTTATCCACATACACACCACATGGATACGCAAACTCACCATTACCGTTACCATAACAACCAAAGGTTCTCTGCAGATCACCTGTATTTGTATCTAGTATACATATTCTGTAATTATCATTATCCGCGATAACCAAGTGTGCTTCGTCCAGAAATGCTAAACCATCTGGGTATTTCAACTGCGTTTTCCCGCTGCCTTTATTACCGTATTCAATTAGCAAATCTCCCTCTATACTGAATACTCGAACGCATTGTAAAGTGTAATCAGCTAAAGCTATTTTCGTATAAGATTTATTCACTGCAACGCCCGTAAAATCTCTAGATCCAGTATTCAGTGCATCTTTAAGTACAGAATATTCAGTTATTTCCATTATTTCTTGTGGCTTTACAAACATGAACAGCTTTCCGTTGATTCTGTGTTGGCCATCAAAAAATTGAACGTCGACAGCCAACTGGCCACAAGCACGTGGAACAAAATTGACTGTAATTTCGCTAACATCGTTCATCTGAATTTCTTCAACTTTTACATTTGCTTGTGGTGTAAAATTGACGGTTACATTTTCCAATGGCTTGACGTTGTTGATTAATTCTTCTCTTGATACGTTGAACTCTACCACCAGCTTTGCTTTTGTCATCGCTTCTAAATCAGAAGGCTCAACCCTGACTGAGCTCATATTCTGAAAGAATTGTACAAGTACTACGCCAAGTGTCTAAGCACGTTTTCACGTGTTAACATGCATAATTTTAAAATATTGAGTATTATACTCTCAACAAGTTACTTTGAAAGTCGAAACATATTTCCACATTTCAGGTACGTCAAGCGTAAAATAGACCTGAAGTGCTTTTTACCCCCGTCTCTTTACCAGAATCCTTTTCACAATGCATTTGTTCTTTAATTATGACTAAAGCGATATTTCATGTTTACTAACAAACAAATTGTTATGCTAATGAGTCAGCCAGAACAACAATAAGCTCTACTGAAATAATGGCCAATCACAATCACTGTCTGGTTGGCACATGAATAACAAAGGCTCACGTCAGCTGGAGTATCCTTTTGTTCCTGTCAGTTCTGAAAAAAAGTTAAAACAAAATACGAATTGAGAATTGTTTATAGAATAATCTGAATCATTATATGATAAAATACGTATTTTTGACTATTGTAATATTGGGTCAGTTCTGTTTTCAATGACGTAGTTTAATATTACATTTGTATATAGTGTGCATTGGGCGTGAATCTACATTTCAACACAAATACCTGTGTATAGTCTTTGTATGCCGAACCATACACTCCCACGTGCAATGGTCATTAGCATTTTTTTAAACCATTAGCATGACATAACTCGTTAGGGCGTGGTCATTAATTATCGGGTGGGGGTGGGGGGGGGGGGGTGCAAAAATGCGATGGGCCAAAAATGTTTATGCAAAGCTTTAATGAGAATTTACATCAATCTATTTAAAATTGCCTTTAAAAATAGGGATGTGTCTAGAAAAATCATACATGGCTTTTTACATTTGAACCAGCCCACCCCCACCCACCCCCCCCCCCCCGATAATTAATGACCAGTCGTTTATGTGACACTATTGTCATGTCATTATCAGGGACTGGTAACTATTTATCGAGAAGGAGGGGGGGACTGGTGCAAATAGGGGGTGATGCAACAGCCATAATAAACAAAATTTAAAGGAAGGTATAGAGTGCAAACAATTTATCTGTGAAACACTGATTACTAAATAGTACAAAACAGTGCTAATTAAACAAAAGAAAACAATAGAATTACCTGATAAAATAGTACTATTTAGTATTACTAAAGTTTCACGGATTAATTGTTTGCACTCTATCTGTATCCATAATATTTAGTTGATAATTGAAACACGTTGAATAAGGTATAACTTGATCATAAAATGTGAATACATGTAATATATGGGTGGGGGGGGGGGGGGGGGGTCAGACAAAACCATCCACAAGGCAAAGGAGAGGAGTTAAAAAATCGGAAATTGCATATTTAGAATTGCATCAGCCCACCCCTCTCGATAAATAATGGCCAGTCTCTAAATAAGAAAGCACACGTTCCTAATTCAAAGTTATCAAAAACACTATGATATATAAAATTAATGAAACAAATTTACAATTTAAGTTGTACACATATACTTTTGATATGTCCATTGTTCATCTTGAAATATAATCGTATTTTCTACACCTTAAAATTCTGTGTATACGAGAAGTAAATGAGTAAAAGGGTGCCGCAGGGTATTAGCAGCCTGACTGGAGGACTAAATTTCAAATAACCAAATTTTATTACTCGTTTAATAAATCGTTTAATAAATCGATCAAATTATAAACTTACCTGAGTTTGAACAGACTCATGCACAAATAGGCGTACTCATTATTCCTTAAATCTAAACCACAACTGATGTGAAATAGGCTCTTTTGCAATTATGGGGATTGTACTGTCAATCCATGTACTTTTTCACCGAACTCACATAACATCTTGACAACAAACTCAAATCTTTATAAATATTTACTACGCGATGATGTGTAGCAAATCTTTTAATTTCAACTTGCATGAGATACTTTTTCTGAATATAAAAGTGGAGTGCGTTACCTATGGTTCGATGCGTCGATGACGTCATTGTTACATTTTGCTTAATTAGCATATGAATTTCTTTTTTGAGACGCATTTACACCAAAACTGTTCATCTGTTTGCATATTTAAAGAACATAGCAAAACTAACTTATTATTAAGATTTTAGTTTTCGACATGCAATAGGTTTGGATTCATCGGAAGTTAAAAAGTCTCTAAATTTCAGAATGTATGGGATCATTAGCATTTTGCCACGTACTAGACCAGAAAAATTGAAAGTTAATCAAGGGCGGATCCAGGGAGGAGGACTGGGGTGACTTGTACCCAGCCGCTTCTTATCCCTCGCGCATAGTACGCGCGCAAAGAGTGATGGGAGTAGAAAAGCGCTTTCTCTTTAAGTGTGCCACGATCATATCCAACTGTATAAATGATTGATGTGAGAACCTTGTCGAGACCAACTCATTTATGCTGTCCACATGAAAAATTCATCATTTTAGGAAAACACTTCACATTCACATATTGCCCTTCGGGTTGTACACGTATAGTTAAAGATACTGTAAAAAATATCCAGAAATTACAAAAATAAAACACACAAACTAATAGATGTTCATTTATTCAGTTGCAAACGACCTTTCAGTGGAACATTTGCTATAACATTTTGTGACATCAGAACAAAGCTCATCATTACATTATTAATCCATTTTGATATTTTCTACGATATGTTGTATGAATGAAGATTGTGGGTTCATGGTGGATCTCTAGTTTTAAATAGTTGATTATCTGCGCATGTTTTTCACGCACATACGCCATCTTTTTCGATGAAACGTTCGCTTGTTATCGGCAAAATTAGAACTGAGCATTATTATCTGCAGTTTTTTTTGACAATATAATCCAAAACACAATACAGCCAGTTCTACAAGTGGGATTTGCGTTGCTTTATCTTCATATAAAAGGACCGATTTCAGCGATCGATATTATAACTCATATTTCTCAGTACAAAAATATTTCCAAGTACAAAAAAAATTTCCCAGTACAAAATTGAATTTCGCTGATGCTTGAGTGGACTGGGATCTAGTTTGGACACAAAAGATTGGACTCTATTATCTAGCGCCCCATCCTTATACCATATTGAGGGTCCTATTCAATCCCAATTCCCAATCAAATTTTAATTAAAATCCCAATTCGCTTTGAAGATTAACCACAGAAAGTCCAAGTTGAATACTAACCACAGGAAGCCCAAAATACTGTTCTTTTTAGGCTTAACTAAACTTTATTTCAATTTTTTCTCATGTGTCTGGTCCACTAAAGTAAAATCAGTGTTACTCAATTCAGAACATTGTTTTAGCTTTTAAAACGATAGAGAATGAGCAAGAAATAGCCCAATACCCATTCCCAATTCCCAAATTTTTATCCCAATCCCAATGGAAAAATCCCAATTCCCAGCCTAAAAAAAAAGACAAATCCGAATTCGGCCCAATTTACCCCTTCAAGACCCTCCATGTTTATCGACTTTTGTATTCAGAGGTGGGTGAAGCATACCCGACCCATACAGAGCAACCATGGTTATTTTGCATATAAACTGAATGTCGCAAAAAAAAAAATCGATGAAATCACGTTTTCATCATTAATTAGTAAAGTAGTGTTTCATTGCTTCATTAAGTGTGCCTCGATCATATCCAACTGTATGAATGATTGATGTGAGAACTTTGTCGAGGCCAACTCATTTATGCTGTCCACAGTGAAATGAAAAAGTCATCAGTTCAATAAAACATGTCACATTCACATGCTGCCCTCCGGGTTTTACACGCAGTTAAAGATACTATAAACAAATATCCAGCAATTACAAAAAATAAACACACACAAACGGTAGGATACTTGCTGTAATATTTTGTGACATCAGAGGAGGGGGAGGGGGGATTCCGATCGGAATAGAGCGGGAATTCTAGTCGGAATTTTTGAAAATGGCCCCTAAAAGGTACCAAAGTTCGTGACAATATATGACTTTTAGTCGTGAAAGGTACCAACTCAAATACCAATAATTGGATATAAATGGTAAAATCGAGACCTTGTTTTTTTAATATCCGTGAATACACTAAAAGGCACCAATTTAATTCTGAGAGTCTGAAAACCTCAAAGAAACCTTAAAAGGTACCAGATCTCCGATTTTGACCCCTAAAAGGTACGGCGAGCATTCCTGCCCTTTGATATATGAGAGCATCCCCCCCCCCCCGGGATCATCATATTATTAATTAATTTCGGTATGTATGAATGAAGAGTGTGTGTTAAGGTGGGTCTTATTTTTTTATGCTTTTTAAAATAACTGTCAGTATTTAATGTGCACCCGTGCGTAACATAGAGTATATAAAGTGTAGCATCAATCCACTCGTGGCAGTTTGGCGTTCTTCCAGTACAGTATGAATCAACAAGACGAACAACGGCCGGCCCGGGTTGTGGTTTTACCACAAGACGGACAAGTCCAAGCTCAGGACCAGAGTACAAACCAGAATCCGAGCCAGAATGTAGACAGGAACCAGAATCCAAACCAGAACCGGAATGCAAACCAAAATCCAGACCAGAACCAAAACCAAGCAGAGGGGAATGTAGAAGAAGGAGCCGAACAGCGTACGGCGAGCGAAGAGGTATTATGTGGTTTTCTTTGCTATTCTCTGTTGTAGTTTTGCGCTTATATATTCTCGTATAGGTCTTAACTAGGAACTTTCAAATTCATGTTTTTCCTGTCGAATAATTAGTTTTATCTATACTTCTTACAAGAGGCGAGAGCAACGAGTTTTTCAATGCGTGTCTTCTGGTAGAGGCCAGAGTAATGAGTTTATTTGTATTTGGTAGAGGCCAAAGTAATGAGTTTGTTTGTATTTTTGGTACATGCCAGATAGTAATGAGTTTATTTGTATTTCTGGTACAGGCCAAAGTAACGAGTTTATTTGTATTTTTGGTAGAGGCCGAAGTAATGAGTCTATTTGGAATTCTTTAGTAGAGGCCAGAACTATGAGTTTATTTGTATTTTGGTAGAGGCCAAAGTAATGAGTTTGTTTGTATCTCTTTGGTAGAGGCCAGAGTAATGAGTTTATTTGTATTTTGGTAGAGGCCAAAGTAATGAGTTCATTTGTATTTCCTTGGTAGAGGCCAAAGTAATGAGTCATAATATTTTGCTAGACCGGAGTAATGAATTTATTTGTTTTTCTGGTAGGGGCCAGAATCGTTATTAGCGTTTCAAAATATTACATTCAGGTAATCCTATACTTTTGTTCGGTTGTTATTATCAACGTCCTTGCTAATTTGCTTAGGAATTTTTCTTACAAGCTTTTGTTTGTGTTTCTTGTACGCATAATGGTCGCGGGTATATCTGATTTTGCATTCATTATCTATTTGTTTGTTTTGTCTTTTGTTTTACTCTGCACCCTTAAACAATACGGGACCGCCTTCCTTTGTTGGATTAAACTGCATTTACTATCATTTACTTACAAACGCTATTTTATATTTGATCGTTGTTAGGCCGCATTTACAGATAGTTGGACTTAGACCCTTTAATTTGCAAGTGCTCTTTACACATTATTAGTTTTCGTTTTCGGTTAAATTTTGTTCATACCTATACAAGTTAAATGAATGCTCGATTTATGTAGGCTAGAGGTATAGTGAACTCACGTTTTTATTTCTGTTCCTTAACAGTTGGGAACACAGATTCGGCAACTCAAGGCTGAGCTCGAAACCTTAAAAGCGCAAACTAGTGTGGTTAGTGTCGAGGCGTCATTGGCTCAGGTCCGTCAGCTGGCCTCAGCGCCTACGCGTTTCAGGGACCCCTCGGCTATTCTAGGGGCACTACAAAAGCTGGCCGATGACGCAAGAACTACTCAACACGCGAAAGCTGCTGAATACGAAGCTGTCCTGCGACAGTCACGTTTACTAATGTATAACCCTCAATTGGGGGACATTATAACGAGACTGGTAGGCACCAAGGAGGAAAGCCAAGTAGCCACGTCTATTGCTAAGATGGTTAAGCATACAGTCTGGACCCCTCCCCCTCTCCCCTACCCTAGGCCAATGATGAATATGAGAGGGCGCGTGGGAGGGCCACGTGGTCGTGGAGTGGGATGTTTTAGATGCGGGCAGAGAGGACACTTCCAGAGACACTGCCACAACCGTTAAATGGGAAACCGATTGTATTAAAATTATTATGTATTTTTGTTCGTGTAATGATTTGAAAATAAAGCCTCTTGTTTAGCATCGTATCTCATTCTCTACTCTATAATATCACCCTATAATAAAAGCGTAATAAAACCATTAGTCAAGCTAAACAGGGTCATTATCGACGTTTGTCTTACAGGAAAGTAAATCTATTTTGTAAACAAAGACATAGATTTATATATTTATTTATTTTTTTTTTTTCCTTTTACACCGCTTTGTCGAGTCTAGGTGCGGGCGTCTAATGCCTTTCATGCCCCAGTGGGGTTGCCTAGGCCGTCATTGTGGTGGGTTACGCCTTGTTCCTTGTTTTGCCTATTTTTTGTTCCGCGTAACATTTTTCTTGTTTCTGATTCGTTGTTTCTTTTTTTTTTCCCTTTCTTCTTTTCCCGTTGTGGGACTAGGATCCGCCCAGAAAGCGTTTGAAGTATGATTTTGTACATCTTGTTCAATATGGTTCGGACACGTCAAGCGTTCAATCATGTAATTGGCAAGGCGTTCCCACCAGCAATGTCGGCCTGGGACCTGAAATTGATGCTGTATCAAGGGCAGAAATTCATGCAAGCCCGCGAGACGTCATTTTTAAAGACCCCAATTATTTTATCGCCGGCGGGCTAAGGCGTCACGCAAGTGTATGGAAATCTATTCCGGATGCGGACCCGGATATTTTGTCTAATGTAGTGGACGGAGTAAACGCTCGAAATTTCATTACACACTTCAAAGGGAAATTTGGTGGTCAGGAGTTCGACTCTCCATTTCCCCCTCGCATGGAGATTCTAAATTCCAAATCCTGTTTAAGGTTTGAGTCTTTCATCACGGAAACCATCTTAGAAAGAGTTCGCAATGGCTCTCTCAAATTTTGGGGCGTTGCAGGTGAGGTGGAACCTCCTTATTTGGTTATGCCTATTACCATCGAGCCCACAAAGCCCAGGATGTGCCACGACGAACGGTTCTTGAACCTGTGGACAAAGGATCTTCCTTTTAGTCTTGATTATTTGTCCGATCTGCCAAGGTACGTGACCAAAAACAGCTTTCAAACTGTCTGCGACGACAAGAGTGGGTACGACCACGTTTCTCTACAACCGGAAAGCCAGACACTCTTTGGTCTATATTGGAAAAACTGTTACTTTGTATACTGCACCTTACCCTTTGGCTGGAAGGCGAGTGCTTTCCTTTACCATTCTATTGGTCTAATTGCCACTAGCTATATTCGCTCCCTTGGAGTGCCTTGTAGTCAATACATCGATGACCGCCATATCGGCCAATTGATCACAAGTCAAGACTGCCCATGGTCGGATTATCAGAAAGCTGAAGCCGCAGCTTACATTACTACGAAAACCTTGACTTCCTTAGGCTATACAATTGCCATTGCAAAGTCAGTGCTGGATCCTACTCAAGTAGTCAGGTATTTGGGTTACCTGTGTGATTCTCAAAAAAGCGCATTTATACTGCCAGACGATAAGAGAGAGAAGTTTCGTAGCTTGCGGGAATCAATTCTGTCCTCCAAAGAGACTGATTTGAAATCCTTGCAGCGTTTTGCCGGCAAGACGACATCCTTTGCCATCGCTGTTCCAGCCGCCAGGCTGTACTCTAGAGTCTGCTACCGTGCAATTGGCGCCGCCCACAAAGCATCCACCTCGAAAATCCTAATTGTTGGGGACCTTAGGAAGGAAATCGAATACTGGCGCTTCCTGGACACGTGGAGCAGCCACTTGCCATGGTTCGAAGAACACCATCGAGTGATCACTTCTTTCACGGATGCTTCAGACACGGGTTGGGGTGCGGTGCTTTACGCCGACCCAGAGAAACCCCAATGCGTGCGAGACTACTGGCACGAGGAGGATCAAAGCAAACCCATTGTGATAAGGGAGGCTTTGGCCCTTCGTCACGCCTTGAGCGCTTGGGGCGATACCTTGGAAAATAGCAGAGTTGACGCCCATGTGGATAGTCTACCGGTAGTGCAAGCCTGGAGGAGCCAAGGTGGTAAGAGCGGGCAACTCTCGGCAATCATAAAGTCAATCTATGAGGTCGCTCTGAAATTCAATGTGGCTCTATCTCTCACCCACGTGCCGTCTTCAGGAAATCTAGCCGATCTGCCGTCCAGGACCCTCTCCCCGCAGGATTGCATGCTGGCTGCGTCAGTTTGGAACCGCATAGAGTGTCGTTGGGGGCCCCACACTTTTGATCTAATGTCCCTCGACTCCAATGTTCAACGTAAAGCTGATGGTTCTCCTCTTCCTCACTATACACCATGGCCTACAGGAGGTTCTGCGGGGGTGAACGTTTTCGCTCAACATATACCCCCAGAGCATAATACCTATGTTTTCCCCCCTTTAGTTATGGTGGGTCCTTTGCTGCGTTTTCTCGCCTCAACGCCTAAATTACAGGTCACTTTTATTACCCCTGCAGTTCAACCATGTCGGTTCTGGTGGCCAATCTTGGTTAAGCGCTCTTCTGACTCTTTAAGGATCGGAAAGAAAGGGGATGAAAATGCAGTGTTATTCCCGTCTGCTAACAACAACTTCGTCTCCAAACCACTGCCTTGGGACCTTTGGGCATTTAGATTAGTGAACACTTAAAAAGGACTCGTTGGTTTGTAGACACATTAGATAGTTGTCCAAATTTGTTTGCAATTTATGCGATTTATTAAAACAAATATTTCATGCTATGTTTTCATGTATTTCTTTTCGTTCCCTGCAGAATATCGCTCGCCTTTGGCGTCCAGCCTTACGGTGTGGATCTTGTTCATATCCAAATGACGATTGCTTCCAATTTTGTCAGCAATGTGGCGTTGAGCGAGCCTACCGGTTACAAACAAGGAGGGGCGACCAACATTCGATCGATGTAAAGTCTATTGACGACAGAATTGATGAGCTAAACCAGGCCCGATCTGTCAGGCCCTATGAAAGGCAAAAGTCCAAGCTGGAGTTGGAACTCGTGGGTTTTCTCGAATCCCTTCCTTTCCCGAAAACATTACACTCCGCGTGTCCTAAGGACATCATACGTTTTTTAGTTTGGAAGGACAAGAATGGTAGAACCCAGGTCCATATCGAGCAATGTACCTTCTATGGGCAGCCCGGGAGGCACCCATGCAATTGCCCCCACAGATTAGCAGCCGGCACTGTCGATTCATTGATTGGCAAGTTGCGCGCGATATTCAATACACGTGGTAGCGTAAGTGAATGGGATGATTTTTCACTCCGAGGTAACCCCACCATCCACCATTCTGTCAAAGCGTACTTAAAATCGATCCAGCGAGAACAAGCTAACTCTCGTGTTTCGCCGAAACAGGCCAACCCTGTGTTTTTTGCCAAATTTCAAAAGCTTGTGAATTACATCCGCGGTGCCCTTCAAGACGCCGGCATATCCCCCATTCAACATTACATCTTCGCACGAGATTTGGCTTTCTTCACGCTTATGTTCTCCTCGGGCGGAAGGGCTGCGGACTTAGGTAGAGTTAAAACTGTGGACATTCTTGGGAGCCCGGATAGCCAGAATCTTATCATCCATCAGCGTGTAGGGAAGACAATTAGAGGGAAACAATCCAGAGTAATTCCCATCCGCCCTTGCCAAAATCCAGCCATCTGTCCAGTCCAAAACCTACGTTTTTACGTATCTTTCTGTGAGGCTGCAAGAATTAGGCTGTCTAACGGCTACTTATTTAGATCAACTTCGAACAATGGCTCAGTCACCGATAATGCCTTTTTATGTTCAGCCGCTAATAGCCGTTTGGTAAAGTATCTCACCAATATTGGAGTTTATGAGGGTGAGACGGCCCATAGTTTCAGAAGTGGGGCTGCTATAATGCTTCGCCTGCTTGGCGCCTCAAAAGAGGAGGTCGCAAATCACATCGGTTGGCAGTCTACTCAGATGGTGAACCTATATACTCAGACAGAGAAGGTTATGAGCATATCCAGCACCTCCGCAACTCCACCAAGCAACCCACTTAATCTAGAGGATGGGGATCTTGTTGAAAGAATAAGTTCTGAGTTTCGGGAGAGGAATTTACTTATCGGCTTCTCACCGGTGTTTGTTGAGCCGAATTCATAAGAATGGGAGTGGAAAGGATAGTAGTTTCGGGTTATTAAGGACTGGGTTAGGGTGTGTCGAGGAAAGGAAATCAGGACAACGTTAGGCTGTTATAGGCGGAACTCGCGTTCTGCCCATAACTACTCTGTAGGTCTTTGTGAAGCAAGGGAGTACTTTAAATAGATTACTATTTAATGTGCACCCGTGCGTAACATAGAGTATATAAAGTGTAGCATCAATCCACTCGTGGCAGTTTGGCGTTCGGGGAAGTAAAGGTTAGGATCACTGCAAGATCTTATATTGGTGAATGTATTGGAATCATCTAGATTTCGTGTGCGAGATGATTCCTTTGCTACCCCTTCCCGCCCTACCCAAAAGAATTTCACGCTTCTGTGCTTCACAGCCTACTCACTCGCGTTCTGCCCATAACTACTCTGTAGGTCTTTGTGAAGCAAGGGAGTACTTTAAATAGATTACTATTTAGCACCTGAATTGTAACTGACTCTAAAGTATGAGAATGAAAACAAAAACACAAAACGATATCATCATGTTGAATATTGATAAGGGAATTTAAATGAGATTTATCCGACAGCAAAATTAAGGCTTTTTTTATCAAATCCTTGCCAAAAGCTTATCCTTAATGTCATCACTATACTGAATAATTGAAAAGATGTAAAGAGAGTATAAACAGGATATTATAGCAATATATGTAGGATTCTCCTTTTTTCGTTTGTTATTGTTTTGTTTACAAAAACTGGGTGGTTCGGGGGGTTTGATCTTCGTCAATTGCTGTTCACGAAGAATATCATTCACCTAAGACTTTGTTAAGATTACCATTCGAAAACAGTAAACAATGTTCACGAATAATATAATTCACTAAAGACTTTGGCAAGGTTCCCAATCGAAAAGTTAATAATTAACGACATTGTTTTTTTTGTATTTAAAAATATTTAAATTTTGTACTATGTACTATTATTGGAAAAAAAATTTCTTTGGACTTAATATCTTAAATTTCATATTTTATTTCAACCAAAGTATTGCAATTTCAACGGAGGTAGACAGTATTATGATTTATCTCGTCCAAATGTAGATATTGGAACATCCCTTGAACTGTCTTTTTCCTTTT
Organism: Diadumene lineata; assembly: GCA_918843875.1. Taxonomy (NCBI): domain Eukaryota; kingdom Metazoa; phylum Cnidaria; class Anthozoa; order Actiniaria; family Diadumenidae; genus Diadumene; species Diadumene lineata. The sequence continues at coordinate 8,442,509 of OU974072.1, forward strand.
ACATTTCAATTATACCTGACATCAACTTGTTATGGGAAGTCTAGCGTTGTCTTGGAAACCACGTTACTAACCAATCAGATAATAGTAAAAAATATACGTATACTAATAGTGTCTAGTGTTTGTATAAAAGATTGCGACTTTTGGAACATTTAGAACAGCAGTCAGTGAGCAGTCTTGAGAATTGTATTGCATTGTCTTAAAATGGTAAGTCTTCTGTGATAAATTGCAACATTGTTCTGTTTCTTCGCCGTTGATAAAATATCACGTAGATGCATGACACAATACCCACTGCCTCCGGATTATTTGCTGCTTGGTCTTAAATCGCTTTAATGAAAAAAAAAATGTTTGCAGAATTTACAAACCTCAATATCACCACTTTTTCAATCTTAACTCATGCTCTTCTTGAATTTGCTCTACAAAGTACAGACGTGACAGATAACGTACAAGAGCAATGTTGTTTAGAAACGAGCAATCTGAAAGTGTTGGATTCCTGTATATTCCATGTAAGCAGAAAGCGGCGATACTATTCAACAAAAATTGTTGTCCAAATTGTTAAACAGCATCTGCCCGGTGTTTATAAATGAACTGAAATTTAAATATGTTTTTACAGGATCGATGCTTTTTCTGAAATATGAGCTATCACAATACTATTTTTTGTATTAATACAAAACAAAAAACACTAATCCAGTCATTTAAGTGATAACGGAAAATCCCCTCCAGCTCGGTTGAATATATTAGAATAATGTTTGAATAGCGATTTGCTTTAATTAGATATTTTCAACATCATCAAACGAACTATCTAAACAAGACAGAAAATAGCATTGAAATGAAATGATATGTTCACTTGAAGTGTGAATAATTTACATTACAAACACACCCATATCTAACTTATTGCAGTATTCATCCATTTTATTGGAAAAAGTTAATTTGTCTTTAAGTCAAGGCTTAGAAAGAATTAATACAAGCAATCTCCGAGACCGACCTCCTCATTGAAAATGAAAACATTAACATACAAATAACATGATGCAAATGTTCAAATATCAAAAACTGGTAATAATTAACGCTGTTAAGCTCTCCAATGATCGATTCCATTATTATTCTAAATTTGTATATTATTTCATTTATTGGAAAAGCTGTCCACTTTAATCTTGATAGATAGAAAAACAACATTGTATTATTCACAGGGGATGATCGCTCCCTTACAGTGTGACGATTGATATTGGATAAAACAGCTGTATAGGTACACTGTATTTCAACATTGACAATGAAAACAAATAGGAACCGTTAGTTATTTGGTTTTGCTTGAAATAAGTGCAGTCATTATGCTTGCAGTTTGCCAATCGTCCACTTCATTATTAATGATGTCATGAAAAACTAAATTTGAAGGCAAGAATAATTCATGGTTTTTGTACAGTTTTTTGTACGGTTTTTGTCAAACTGAGCTGATACTTTATGGTCTGGAGAAGTTTCTGTGAATTGGATAAATTAAGTCGAAAAGTAATTGTAGGAAATGGAATCTAAACAAACAAAACTAAAAGCAAACAAGCGAATTGAACGAATTGCAAACGAGCAAATAAAGTATTGAGTGAACGTGAATAAATGACAAAGACACTGCGGCAAAGATATCATCAAATCATGGAGTCTTCCTCGATGTTTAAAGGGATCAGTTCGTGTTCTGATATAAAATCTTTTATTGTACGTATTTTCATTCAAGATTTAACGCCATTTTTACTGTTTTCTACTAGTTTTGATGTCTTGTAGCTTCAAAGAAGACTGCGCGTGCACACGAGAGTATTTTCATGCGTGTACAATTTACGGAATTAATTTTTGCAAGGACATTGTTGATCAATTTCAGCTTTCAGTGTCATATATGCCATCAACTGACAGTTGCTGGGCAGCAACCAGTAATTTTCAAGAAAAAAACTCTAACCGTCGCGTTGCGCGGGAACTCAAAAGGGATAATAAAAAAAGATATAAAAAGACACAAACACCATTGTAATTAAATGTAATCTAATATCAGTAATTTCAATACGACAGAATAAAAAATATCCTGCTTCACACTTTTTTTCTTTGCTTGTTTCGCTAATAACAAGCAAGGTAGAGTATGCATTTTATTGAAGGGGACTGCGTCGTTCCCTCTCCCCCTCTCCCCCTCTCCCCCTCTCCCCCTCTCCTCCTCTCCCCTCTCCCGCTCTCCCCCTCTCCCCCCTTCTCCCCCTCTACCCCCCCCAAAAAACCCGTTATTTTCAGTGAGGGTTGGTGTAATTCTCTCCTGTCTCTGAAAGCGGGAAGACATGGTGCAAGCCAGAACCATGAAAAAAGCCGTTGTGTTTCTTTAATTTTGGAAATACATAATTGACGTTTATTTGATGTTGTTTGTTTACAGGCCAATTTAACTCACAGTCAGCGTCAAGGTAAGCGTCGTTTCAAAAAGCAAGTATTCCACAAGGTCTCTATACTTTTGCAGGGAAAGGAATCCTAATCCCTGTTTCGACTTCTCTTTGTTAAATGGAAGTACTTTGTATTTAAACTCCTGTAAAAAGGAACATTGTCAGAGAGGGGGAAAGCACTGATCGACCCTCTTGGACTAGCTATTTCTTTTACCCTTCAACCTAGCTCATTTACGATGTTTTTTAGAAGCTATCATCTAGAAAGATGTAGAAACTTTATGTGTGTTCAGCGCCTTCTTATGTATCTCCCATTCAATGTATGCCGACATCTTTTTGCGATTTTTATCGACATTTATCAATTGTTTGCTTCATTTGAATTTTAGAAATCGAAGCAGCCTTCAAGATGTTTGATAAGAATGGAGATGGGCAAATATCTATCGAAGAGTTGGGGGAAGCATTGAGACAGGCCGGTCAGCAAGTGACTGAGAATGACCTGCGCAACATGATAAAAGCCGCTGACACCAATGGTAATGTAAACAGTTGATTGAGAAAAAGGAACACACCAGCATATGCAACCAACAAGCGAACGAATAAATAAACAAACAAACAACGCAACAAATTAACGAATGAGCAAGTATAGACTCCTTGCAGTTTGTTGAAATGCAGCTCAACCTGGAGGACAAAACAATGGATTTTATTGTTTTGTCCTGTTCCTCCGAATGGGGCTGTTTTGGCATCACATGCAAGGCATTTATAAACACGTGGCCATGTCCATAACTACCTGAACAAACAAGAAAAACAGTACACGCAAACACAAACAAGTGGACTTGCCCAAGACGACCTCCCTAATATTAACATGGAATAAGGATTTATGGGTCATAATGAACTTATTTTAAACTCATCAGTTAAATTCACGCGCATAAAACACAGGAGGTCCAACGAGCAAGCGAGCGTATATTGCGCTAAGACTATACAAGCTCAAACCCACTGCATGCTCGAAAGTGCTAGAACACTTGTTCGAACCAGAATCAAGTCAGAAGAGGGAAATTCGATTGGGCTTCCTGTGTCTTTTAGAGCATACAAGCAGCACCCAATCAAACAAATTGGGCTGAAAAATCAAACAAACCACGCAATATTACTTATCTGTAGTGAATGCACGAGTCGTTTTGTCCAATATCGTGTTTTCATCTAAAATTTCTCTGCGTCCTTATCTAGGTGATGGTAAAATCGAGTACAAGGAGTTTGAGCAAATGATGGCTGCCCAACTAGGTTCTCCTTTAACAACCAACGATGCACGATACTACTTTAACAAGTTTGATAAAAACGGAGATGGCTTCATCTCAGCAGATGAAATGAGACTTGTGATATCTACTTACCATGGCTCCAGTCTCACTCCTGAGCAATTTGATAAAGAAGTCGAGAATATGATCAAAGCAGCCGACGTTAACAACGATGGAAAAGTTAGCTTTGAAGGTGTGTATTTTTCATGCTTTCACTGGACACCCCCTTTCTTTCGTTTCTATAATCTAATGGTGCACCGGATACCCCCTTTCCTTCGTATTTATAATCTAACGGTACCCCGGACACCCCTTTTATTTTGCTTGTTATCATAGCAAAATATCTAAAGATGAAAATAATACATCGTGCTATAAATCAGGTTTGTTTTAACCAAATGTTGGGTTTTCCTTTGGTAATTCTCGGTTGACAGTGGCATATTTCTACATTAACATGTTTTTTAATGTTTTCGATTTTTTTTATTTTTTGTAACACTCCCTTGGACGATTTCTGGATCCGACCCTTGAGGGCATTGCTTTTTTACGTCAATACCAACCAACGAACCAACCACCAAACAACCAACCAATCAACCAACCAACAAACCAACCAACCGTTCTTCTTATAGTAAATAAATTGGCGAACAGTGAGATCTTATTTTCGTCATTACTTGTCAACTGAATGATACTGTTTTTATTTTATTTCAGAGTTCGAAAAGGCCATCACAACCCAAACTAACTGAACGACAGCATACCATTTTATTAGCTCTATTGATATTATTCAATAATTATAGATAGATTATTACAATGATGTCGGGGAGTATATACACTCACAACTGAATACATGGCGTTGGTATCACAATCTGTTGCACTGTTTGTAAATTTTTGAACATTTAGTAGTCTCATTACCGGGGCTTCCCACGGAGGGTACTCTCGAGATAAGGAAGAGGGCCCCGAGATCCTCTTACTCAGACTAACAACTGTATCATTACACTGTTCTCTCTTTATTGTACTTAGCTGTGTGTGGGAAAAATAAACGTTAAATTTGGCGAGGGCTCAGACAAAAACTTATTGTATTATCAAGTCATATGTTTTGTAATACTTGACTATTATCTTTGTCTTTTAGTTACGTTTTGGTTTGTGAACTGTATTTAATTTAGTCTGATGTTTTGCAATTGAATAAAATGATCCATAAATGTAACAGTGTTTGTGTTGTTTAACCAAATGATGTGGGTGAAGGTTGTGCAGGCCGCCAAAAACGTACTGTAGAATAAAGTTCATTCAATTGATCCACCACTCACCAATATAGTCACCAGTCATAATCAGTTGAAAGCCCGATCCCTGCTGATCCCCGGAGAATATCGGTGATATTTCACATATAGATAGATATTTCAGATATTGGTATGGAAAATGACGGCTTTTCTCTACCGTTTTTTTTTTTGGAATATCAAATTGCTGCTAATTTAAAAGACACTCATTCACTTTTCGGCTATTTTTAGCCTGATCAAACTGAAAGCATCTCCGTCAGTGGATCGATACCACTGTACAACACTGCTAAATCTCCGTTACCACCTCCAGGTGTTGAGGGACCTAGAAACCGGGATTTTAAGTGACTTTTCCATACTCATTACTTACGCACACTTGATGCTCCGATATCACGCGGAATGACTGTGACTGGCAGTTCTTGAAACTAAAAACGATATCGGCTTGATTCCAAGAATCGAACAGTTTGATCCCTAGAGCCTAATAAATTTACGTTAATGCCAATGTTTGGTGTTGATAACACTACTGATAATCCCAAGTCTGTGATCCCTGTTCACCCATGCCAAGACCCAGATATGTCTAGTGTCGAGTGAAATTCCCAACGCAGATGCAAGGATCTCTAAAGCTGAATTATTAATCAGTCTATAAAGTTTACATCAACGTTTGCATTTTCCATATTTCTCAGTTGAGGCAACATTTGCGCGCGATCGATAGATGCAAATTCGGGGTTCCTGAGTGTTTGCTCCTAGTAGTCTGGGCACCAATCATAGAGACAATCAAAGATGGCGGACAGGTAAGCGTGTGTTCTTGTTGAAATTTGTAAATAATTGTTCATAATTAACTGTGTGAATGTTTTCTTCATCAGTGATAAGAGCAAAATACGCGAAGGACAAATAAAGGCATCTATCAATCAGTCATTGGTTGAGTCTGGTGAGCGAGAAAGGTACGAAAACATTTATAATTTGACAATATTACTCAGACTAATCTCTGTACAACAAAAGTATTGATACGTCAAATGATAAGTTATTTTTTAAAAAGGTCTGTTTGTCTACAGGCTTAAAGAACTACTCAGAACCAAACTGATAGAATGTGGATGGAGAGATCAGTTAAAAGAACATTGCCGAGGTTAGCTGTCGTTAATGTGACATTTTGATTGTAATTAACCCTCCTTGTTTTTAGCCATATTTCAACAAACTTTGCACAATCAGCACTCAATTAGTTGGTTTTGGGGTATTGACCACTCGCATTATTTATTTTTTTTTTTTCATTGAAAAATGTTGATGTATAATCAAAAGACCAGGTAAAGAGTTTGTTCTAAAAATGTTAGGCTGTAATATTCATTTTAATAATCCTGTTTTCAAATGAAGATTTGATTATTTGTTTCTGACAATCGATTATTATTGATGTCAAATCTTGAAGTTTACCATGCATATGTGAAGTGCATTGACTGTAATGAATAGCCTCATTGACATGCTCAATAAAGGGAGTGTCTGGTGCACCGGTAGATTATAAAAATGAAGGAAAGGGAGTGTCTGGTGCACCGGTAGATTATAAAAATGAAGGAAAGGGGGTGTCTTGTGCACCGGTAGATTATAAAAATGAAGGAAAGGGGGTGTCTTGTGCACCGGTAGATTATAAAAATGAAGGAAAGGGGGTGTCTGGTGAACCGGTAGATTATAAAAATGAAGGAAAGGGGGTGTCTGGTGCACCAGTAGATTATAAAAATGAAGGAAAGGGGGTGTCTGGTGAACCGGTAGATTATAAAAATGAAGAACAGGGGGTGTCTTGTGAACCAGTAGATTATAAAAATGAAGGAAAGGGGGTGTCTGATGAACCGGTAGACACCCCCCTAGAGCATGAATGCAAGAAGAAAATTTCATTTTTCCAAGAGTTCATGTGTTTTTGATTATTTGATAACAAACTGTGTTAATTGTTAATTATTTCTATTTAAATATGTGTCTTTGTGAAAAAGCTCTGAATCCAAATGAAATGGCAATATATGCATTCTTATACTGTTATATTATGTTAGTGAAATTTAATACTAAATAGCTAATAATACAACGTTTCGATGCATCAAGCATCATCATCAGGTACAAATGAATAATTATATAAATGTCAAGCTTATAGTAAGAGTATGAATACAAAAGGTATTATTCTAAACAAAGAGTTTTGCTTTTAGCAAGTCACTTTGAATGTTAATGGATGGTTTGGATTGTGATATAAATAGCATCTAATAAAAGAGGCAGTCAAACTTATTATATGCTGATATATTATGTGCATCTTTTTACTATTTTTATGCAGAGGAAATAAAACAGAAGGGACTAGATAACATAACAGTAGAAGACTTGGTCAAAAAGATTACTCCCAAAGGAAGAGGTTATATTTCTTGTGCATAGCCAGAGCTACTGTTGATTCCTTTGTCCATTTATGTCATTGTACATTTATTTATGTCATTGTAGAATAATTGTACAATTTATATCTGAAGTTGGTTACATGAAGCACTGATAAAGTTATACGGTTGGAAAAAAATATGCATAGTATACAATTTTATTAGAATATATTTTGTTGGTTAGGGATTTGTCTGGGGCTAATTGTACAAAGCCAGGGCAAAGCTATCCCACTTGATAAAAATTATGAACAGTATACAATTTGTGTGTAATTTATTTTTGTTGGGTAGAGATTTATCTGTAAGATAGCAGCATACACATATTTTAGCCCTTTGCTTTTAAAAAGGATTGTTTATCAGGTTCTTTCGGGGCAGATAATAGCTAATCAGAACATGGTATTCAATAGAAATGTAAATAAGTACATTAAGCATGAGAATAAGAGAAACGATGACAATGAGTTTGGACTTTATTTTTGTTAAAAAAAAACTGCAATCAATCATTCATAGTCAAAACGTGTTCACTGTTGACAACAACTTGTGAAAATACAACTTTCATCTTAAATGAAAACTCAGAATATGTACATCAACAAAGTTTATGACAACTTGTTGTTGTCTTCACCTCTTGTCCTTATGCTTAATATATTTACTACTAATATCTTATGGGCTGAGCATAAGTATAGGATATTACAATCAATAAAGAGCTGAAAATACTAATACAAAATAACTTACAATAGATATAAAATTGTACAATTTAGTTTTTATATTAACATCTTTATTTCTCTTTTTTTGAAGCCCTTGTACCAGATGAAGTAAAAAGAGAATTGTTGCAGAGAATACGAACCATCCTAGTTGAAAGACAATAGATTACTTTCCCACTGTAATCATGAAGATGTGTATCATATATTTCTATAATTATAGATGCTTACTTAACCATGACAACAGCTAGCTTTGATAGCAATATCAGTGGCGGATCCAGGGGGGGGAGGTTTGAAAGGATCCACGGAACCCCCCTTGAACAACGTGTGCCTAAAGAATTATAAAGTGTTTTGAGACTTTGTGAAATGCGCTAAATAACAACATTCATATTACATTACATTTGTTATTGTATGGGCAGTACCGTTTCCTACTCAATACGCAAGCGACTCTTTCTGAGAAAATGTGAAGCCAAAATAGAACCCCCTTTTGAAAAATCCTGGATCCGCCACTGAATTTGATGGTAAAAGCTGGATTGCTATCTTATCTTTCTGGTGGAGGCATTTCACTTCCTTCCTAACCAGTGGTCCATATGAACTTAGGTATTGATCACCATTAGGCCTAGTTAGCTGACAGCAACACCCTTGGAGTTCCTGTGTAATCTTTTCACCCAGAGGCACTGAGAATAAGAGAAATGGACAATCTACTTTTTCACATCTTGGAAACAGAAAGACTTCATGCATTGAAGACTGCAAATTATACTCTTCCATTCAATTCACTATCCCACCACATGTACTATAAGGCCCAAAACAAACAGTAAAATGTTCCATCATTGTTTCAATCCAATGATTAAAATGCATGTCACAGGAAAAACTTTGTGATTCCCAGAATGGGTTTATTTTGGTTTTTGTTGCACTTTCCCAACAATAACCCAAAATAAACCCATTTTGGGAATCCCAAATTTGAACCCAATGTTGGTTTTTGTAGCACTTTTCCAACCATAATCCAAAATAAACCCATTTTGGGAATCACAATTTTTTTCCTGTGTGTCACATAAGAGTAAAACAATTCTCAACCATTTAGTGTCTGGTAAGATTTAGTTAGGCACTAACTAAGAATATATCAAGGCATAAACAAAGAAAGCTTTTATTCCAATTCCTCTGTGGCATTATGTTTATGCGTCTGCGACTTATTAGTTAGTGCATAACTAAATCTGGATAGATGTACCATATAGTAATACTAAGCCTCCATAGAGTACAATTTTGTTTATTAAAGACGTTTTTTTAAATACTTGTGTCTGTGTTATAACAACTTATCAACATAATGGTATGTTAGATTATGTGGCAGTGCGAATGTGAAAATTTTTGCAAATAAGGCCAACACAACATTTTCAGCATATTATTTTCATTGAATTTGGTTTTTTCTTCGCCATCATGTTTATGTTGATATTTCATTTTCTTGGGCAACTGAGGAAGATTAGTAAATATTTTTTCCTTGTGCTTGCATCGCTAGTGAAAACAAGGCTTTATTTCAATTCCTTTGTGGTGGTGTGTTAATACCTCGGTGAGTGCATAAATAAACAATTAGATATTTATTAGACTTATAAGAATTGTTTTGTGCTTATAGAGTGCAAACAATTAATCTGTGAAACTTTAGTAATACTAAATAGTGCTATTTTATGAAAATTCTACTGTTTTCTTTTGTTTAATTAGCACTATTTTTGCTATTTAATAATTGTTTCAGGGATAGAGTGCAAACAATAAATCCGCGAAACACTAATTACTAAATAGTACAAAATGGTGCTAATTGAACAAAAGAAAACAATAGAATTACCATAAAATTGTACTATTTAGTATTACTAAAATTTCACAGATTGTTTGCACTGTATGACATGCAGATGTACACATTTTTACCCATGTACATGTAAGCAAAAGCCTACAAAAGTTTCTCCGCTACCTTGTGAAGGGAGCTGAAGCTGTTTCACTTAAATAAATTTCCCATGTGTACATTGACAAGTAAAGATTGAACATGAAAGTACAATTGATTTAACTTTATTCTTCAACAACTTTTATTATTCAGAGATGGTAATCAAGATGTGATTGAATTTCAACAATACCCACCTGATTAGTGCAAATGAAACAGGTTTTTTTGTACACGTTTCTTACACCTACATCTATTCCAAAACTTGAATTGTAAGTAAACACTGTTATCACCAAAGAATGTGAAACACACTCAAGCATAGAGTGCACGCACTAGAAATGTGCAACATAAATACCACTAAATAGTGCTATTTTATGCTAATACTACCGTTTTCTTTTTTTTAATTAGTGTTGCACACATTTTTTGTTGTATTGATGAGCGAGTACATTTTTTTCAAAGGTTTACAAGAATACTAATATGTTTTCTTTGTGATTAGTTAGCATAAAGAGAAAACAACCTTAAGAAAAAGGGAAGAGATAAACAATCTTACTGCAGTGGTACGAGCAAATTGCTACATTTAAAGGAGTCATCTCATCCAGAATGCATTGCAAGCCTTATCAAATAGCTAGAAAATAAATAAATCAATAGTAGAGTACACACACTGAAAGTGTGCAACAGTTGTCACTATTTGTAGTAAATAGCACTAATTAAACAAAGGAAAACAATAGAATTAGTATAAAATAGCACTATTTAGTGGTATTTATGTTGCACACTTTTAGTGCATGCACTCTACTAGAGTTGAAAATAGCATCTCTGGATACTATTTTGTTTGAGGCAAGGAGCACAAAGCATACTGGATGTCATTATAGTACAGTGCTACTCTATACTTTAGATTTATTATGCTTTTCACTCCATACAATCTTTGGAGTAGATTGTGACTTCAAGTTTGAGTTTTGAAATAGTTGAATAGTGTAATAAACAAAATAATTAATAATTCTGCTTTGCACTAACCAGAACATGATGTTAAATAATCTAAAAGGTGTTTATTACAAGGACACAGAAACAGAATACCTTGCAAGATAATTCATAAATTCATGGGTAATAATTATTAAACAGGAACAGTGTTCATACAGAGCAAGTCCTTTATTTAACACATTTGCACCCTTGGAAATTTTGATAAATTATTCAATATGTCTGGATATATATCCTAGAAAATAGTTTGTAGTTTTACAAAATATTATTATACATATACTATTCCAAATAATTTGGAGCATTTTGGCTCCTAAACAACTAACATGAAAATATCTTTGTAACAATATTGTAGTCAGACTGCTGGTTGAAGACCAGTAATAGTCTATGGTCCTTGGCTAGCATTATGATTGAACTTCAGGTTGATTGGAATTTGTCTGCAAAATCAAAGAAATATTTATAATTACTAATTTAACAAATTAGTGAGCAAGTTACAATTTCATAAATAAAAGATTTTATATGTTACCAGTAGATGGTTGCAATTGCATACATGAAAGAATCTTTAGTGAGTGGGTGAGAAAGCATTCAAAGCAAACCACCCAGGGCTTTTTTTAAATAGCCGACATAAACATTTACAAAAAAAACACACAAATTGTCATACAAGTGAAACAGTACTTTATCCCAAGTTTTACAAAAACATTTTAACCACATGCATCATAATACCATCATTTCAAAATCCTGCAAAAATGACTCTGGTTGACTTAAAGCACAAACTGAGACCACCACCAAAGATGGTTTGAACAAACACTAGACAAGAATAATGCAATACATAGAAGTGGAATAGAATTGACATCCTCGATAAGCAGTTATACAGTTAACAATACCATCCAGGCTTTGTGCAAAACAATGTCCTCCATAAATTATGAATGGTATAAAATGTTGGTGCTAGATACATACACTAGGTGTCCCAGCGGGTAAGTTTTGTTGCAGCTTGGAAGTATCTTCATCCAATGGATAATTAATGAAGTCTCTATTACCGCTACCACCTCTATAGCTGCCACCTCCTCTTCCGCCTCTACCACCACGCCATCCACGACCTCTATAGCCCCCTCTACCACCACCACGTCCTCTGTAGTTACCACGTCCCCTTCCTCTTCCACCTCTACCACGACGGAATCCTGATGTTCCAAACGTTTCAGTGTTTAGCTTTCTTTCCTCTTGCCATGAGGGGTGGGTCCTGCAACAACCATATACATATAATGGTGAGAACAGGCCATTTCACTCTTACACACTCATTGAGCAAACACTATTAGTATGAATTTCAGATGCAAGCAACTAGATATCGATTGAAAGAATGACCATTATATAGGTAATTGTGTTTGCAATAATTTGCAAAAACTACACAACTAACCATCTATGATCTTTCCTAAAAAAATATCAAATTTATGACATTACCAAGTTAAATTGGTTATTTCTCATCATTGATAAACACAGTTTAAAGATAAGCCTGTAACAGCTGGGACGAAATGTACCTATTTGCACAAGACTTCAAATTTATCGAGAGCTGTACACATGTATGACCAGATAAATACTTCTAAGTCTATCTAAACCCCTCCACACAATGTTTACGTTGAGGTTTATTGATGATTGGTCAATCAAACTATGTTAAGTATGTGCATACAGTATCACTAAATGGTCATATATTTGAGCACAGTCCTAATCAGCTATAAACTTTTCTATTCATTCCAAACCAGCAGGGAGCAAGTTCCATTGTTTATTGTATTTTGATTTCACAGTTGAATCCACAGAGACAAACGTTTTTACATGTATTCCCAAAGTTTTTCGAGTTAGACAGCGATGTACATTGAAATACATTATCTGAATAGGTATATTGCAAAGCAAAACACACAAACTATTAAATGGTACTTCTAAGGCACAATTACTTACTTTCTGTTCTTCTCTCTATCCATAGCCTCACAGGATATAGAATCAAAGAATGATGAGCCCTTGTCATAGAAAGCTTTTGGTTCATGGTGGATAACTGCATTCTCTTCACCTTCAACTTCAACCTGATTGAACAGTAGAACAACATCATTGCATTGCAAACAGTAGTCTTGAGGCTTTCATGTCAAAACACAGCGAGATGAGACTTCAAACACAGTGTGGAAACAAGTCTCAATCTAAGACTCCAGATTAAGTTTTATATTGTTTATAAGAATATCATTGTCTATTTGGTATACTACCCCTTATTCAGTACCTCATCATTCATTGATATCAATCCAAGTTTCTTCTGTAGTTCCTCTTCTATTTCTTCCTTTTTGAAGTTTGCATTAGCACTCTCAAAGTCATAATCATCTTCAAATTCCTTAAGGTTAATTTCTTTCTTTGGACCACGATAGCCACCTCTTCTTCCACCTCTACGATTACCTGTGAATATTTGCAACAACACGGACAGTAATTACTGGGATTGTATCAAGTTCTTATTCAATTCTTACAGGGTCAAAAATAGCTTGTTGTGAAATGCCTGTATAGAATTATGCACTGGATAAAAGTTATCCATTGCATAGAATGTATATATTAGAACAATAAACATTATATAGTTCATATTTTCAGAAGTGATTTTAACCCAAATCTTGCTTAAGGTAATTTGGTAGTTTTGCACTGCACACAGTTCTGTGCATATTTCGAATTTTAGAGTTTTACATTTCTTATCATCAATAGATACAGAGCTATGTCTGAGAAACACTTTAACATAAAAATACGAACAGTTTTCACAATTTCAAGGGAATTTAAATTACGAATTTCTTTAAACTTGTCCCAGTCCGCTCTCGGAAAATCTATGATATTATTGAAATTTGAGATTATTTTTCCAAATATCTTGCTATCTTTTTTATTTCATAATATCATTTGAAATCATGTTTTTCAAATACTTTTGGACAAAGTAGAATGAGATTTGTTTTTCAACGTTTTTTAGATCAATTCTAAATATATTTCACTGTCATCTTTTGTTTACAAACAACCAAGTCATTTCTCTCTTGTACTCCAAAGAAACTAAAAATAATTGTTCTCTGGTCTATTAAAGTTCAATAAAACCAGAAAAGTGCCTTATTTCAAACTATCAACAGGTTTTTCAAATTTAGTTTCTTATACATACCTCTGGGTCTATTGTCATTCCTTTTGTCTTGCTTTGGTTTTTCTTCACTTCTCTCCTGTCCTAGCTGTTCTGGGTTTTTATTTTCTTTTTCATGTGTTTTATCAGTAGAGTTTCTCCTAGATGATGGCTTCTTTTTACTTGTCTGTGTACCATGTTGAGCAGTTGTCTTGGTTTGTGTTTCTTGTGTTTTCACATCACTGTGGTTCAACAAGTCTGGCGATGGGGTGCTTTTCCTAGAAAGCTCTGTGCCTAACATTGGAGGGGTGGGATTACGTGGTAGCAAATTGGCTCCTGGTGGAGGCTGCTGGAGATGAGGGGGAATCCGTGGCATGCTATTCTCATGTTGAAAGTGTGGTTGTTGATAGCCTACAGGATAACTGGTGTATGGAGGTAGACCTCCAAATGGACTGAATACTCCTGGCGTCTGATATGGTGATGAGAATGGTGGCAAGCCTGGACTGCTTCCAACTGTTGCTGACTATAACAACAAAGACCAAATGTCATTAGTGCATCATAACAATTATTAAACTGTTACATAGTTGCCAGACCACTAAGCCCAATTGGGGAGGGGTGGGGTTGAATATAGCTTATAACTATTTGCAAAGAGCAAGGAAGCAAGAGAACAAATCTAAATCTTTTAGTAAAATAAAATGTGCTATATAAATTCAGCAATTCTTTCGATTCAATTGATGCTTGCGAATTTTGTGCAAATGTTTTGTTGTATGTGAATGTAAGTACTGAGCCCAAATTCTTCAATGGATGTACACAGAAATAATGTACAAAAACTAGTAATCTAGTTTTATTTCGACTAAAAGCAATGTTTTATAGAAGAACCAAGTGTTGGTTACAAGCACTGACTCTGTATTAATTATTTATCAACTGAAAACATTATTTTATCAGTTACTTCCAAGAACTTGTGTTGGGAGAGCAGTTTTGAATTTTCACAATGATGTTTTTCTTAAAGGTCCACGTTGAAATGAATAATTTTCATAAGTCACCTTAACTATTGCTGGGTCTTGCACTTGAACTTTTGGAGGCTCCTTTTTCACAGTCAAATCTTTGATATCTTTTCCACGAAAAACAATGTACTCGTAAACGTCTGGACGAGCAGGCACTTGCTTCTCAACTGGACGGTTTTCAGTTCCAAAAGACTGAACTATAAACAAATCAGTTTAATAGATAAGATAAAACTATTTTTCGATAAATAGCTACCTCGATAAAATAAAATAAAAAGTGAATGTTAATTTTTACCTGTGGCAAGCGTTACAGTTGATTCTTTGGTGTCAATGCTGAACAAAGTACCCTCGTACCGTATTCCTGCATTTGAGATCAAACTAATAGTACTACCTATGTAAGGAGTAGTTGCACCACTCATATTGGCGAAATTTTACTTTACAGAAAGCAGGATGGCCAAGGATGGCCCAGATTCACACAGCTTCAGAGCTTTTCGCTACACAAACTTCATATGATATAATACATACACAAGACGTTATTGAGCGCTAAGGATACTGGGAAATTTCAAATCAGGGTGACGTCATCTTCTGTATGATGAATATAAAGTGGCAATGAACAGACATAGAACATTTAAAATTTTTATTTAACTTCTTTAACTGATCATTAAATCATGATTTTCCTTTGAACGAATACAAATATTTTGCTATACATTACATTACATATTATTTTTTTAGGTTAATTTTTACTTACTTCTTTATAACTTTTGAAACGTGAAAATCCACATAAAAAAGCTAAAGACTCCGGAGTAAGAAACAAATTCAAGAGAAAGGAATGTAACGAAAAGAAGACAGAAAGAGAAAAAGAAAGGGAGAAAGAAAGAAAGAGAGGTAGAAAGAAAAAAAGGAAGAAAGGGAGGTAGAAAGTAAGAAAGGGAGAAAGAATGAATGAAGAAAAGAAAGAGGGAAGGAAGCAAGGCCTGAAGGAAGGAAGACATGAAGGAAGGAAATAATTAAAGGGAGGAAGGAAGGAAGGAAGGAAGAAAGAGGGAGAAAATAAGAAAGAAAGAAAAAGAAAGAAAGAAAAAAAGGGAAAGGAAGAAAATAAATAAATAAATAAAATTACGTCATAGCTTGCATGATCCAATGGCTCACGTGATGATTCGCTCTGAAAGCCTCTTCCGCAATAATCAAGATGGCCGATACGGGGAACCAAGTTCCTGTAACTCCTTCGGCTCCAGAGCCAGATACAAGCGAAAACGCACCATTATTACAGGAGGAACAACGCAATGAACCTCCACCAGCATTTAATTCTGGATACAACACTCAAGGTAAAAATTAAACTCAGTAAAACGATGCTTTTCTCCTTCGCGTACAGTAGTGTCAAATTTCCATCTAGAATAATATATCTAGCTATTTTCTTCTCGTAAACGTGTAAATTTTCAATGCCTGTTAAGCAAATCACAAGTTTAATGTCTCTATGTTTCACAGATATATCATATCAATCGATTTTTTCTCTTTGTTGCTATATGTCTGTTACTAGATCCAATTATAAGTATTCGACCGAATATAACATATTTGTGGTTCGTGTCAGATATAAGATTTCGCACTTTACATTGAGAAATTGAAACTTTTTTCGTGCATAATCGTATTGTTCAATGTCATTTTTTTTTTAAATGTAAACTTTTGAGTTTCCCTCAAAATTTAGTAACGACATATGTATTGAATGTATTGAATCTTACGAGAAAAAGACAAAATTGCTGTATCAAGTTTATCAAAACAATAATTTGCTACGCATGTTTGGTTTTCATTGTTCTGATGTTGCCCCGAGCTTCGCTAGGGTTCGTCAGTGGTTGTAAAAGTTTAGATTCCAGTGGAAAACAGCAAATAAACACATAAACAACGCAGAAAGTACTCAAACTCGTGCTACTTCACTTTATTCCGAAACTCACACTAGAGCATCATGGGATTGTCCCATGGGGGGGTGGGGACGGGCCCTCACACTCTCCCCCTCTACAAAATGTCTTGTCTAACATAAAAAATATAGTTACACTACTACTAGAAAGATACAAGTCATTACAATTTCTCTATGCTATACTTAAACTGATCACGGGTTGCGCAGGCCCACGATCTTACAATCACTTTTTCTGAACACTTCTTCTATCTTTGTTTACACTTCTTTATCATAATGAGTTAATATCTAACTTAGCTGCTTCATACAGTACTTGTGAATGCACAGTTTTTTTCTTTTCTTTAACAGTTTTTTTCAATACAAAATCCTTTTTTTTCTTCTGTTTTAACTTGAACGTCTTTATTGAGATGGCCATGGCATCATCATTGGCAGGAATTGTGGTCGTGGAACTGTGAACGGCGATATATATGGTAAGTATGGCCCCGCTATTAAGCTGTAAGCGTTAACTGGTTGGTATAGTGGCTGGCCTGGAACATCATAAGTTAAGCGGGTGGGTGCTCGTCTTGCTCTTTGTGGACGTGCTTCAGCAACTTCCTCTCGGTGTGGTGATTGTAGACCTTCGTGTACTTCTGCTTCATGGTAACTTCCTTCTTCTTCCGTATCTCTTTCTGGTGCAGTCTCTGCTGATCTCACGGTTTGTGGTTGGCTTCTTTGCTGATGTTGGAGGTGTGGAAGTACTTCAGAAATGAAATAGAGTTCATCAGCTTCGTCATCGTCTTGATCATTATACGAAGGTTGGGTGGTTAACTTCTGCTGTTGGTGAGGATCATCATTTCTGCTTGGAGTGGAGATGTTTTTCCTTGAAGGTTTAGACTGGTTGACATCAGGCTTTTCTATAGGAAGGTATGCACAAGGGAATAACATATTACGATGAAGCACTCAATGTCGTCCCTGATTCTTTTCGGGCTTCACCTCGTACACTGGGCTATTTGACCCTTTCCTTTCGACGACAACAAAAATGTCTTTCTCCCAATAAGACCGTAACTTGCTTGGACCCTCTTTAGGCTTCATGTCCCGAACTAACACGCGATCTCCTGGCTCTAGCACAACCGCACGTGCTCTTTTATCATAGTGTTTCTTTCCTTTACCTGCGTTCTGCCTGGCTTTTTCCGATGCCAGTTTGTAGGCCTCATCCATAGCATTCCTCCACTGCTTCACATACGCTGGATATGTCTGGAATCTTGATGGTGGTTCGCGGTTAAGCACGATATCTATTGGGAGGCGCGGGTGCCTTCCGAATAGAAGGAAGAAAGGTGCGTAACCAGTAGAATCGTTCTTGGTGCAATTATATGCATGCACCACCTTGTTTAGATGATCAGTCCATCTCGACTTGTGTTTTTCTGGAAGAGTTCTTAGCATCGATAGTAGGGTTCGATTGAACCTCTCTACCTGTCCATTACCCTGAGGGTGATATGGCGTAGTACGAGAGTGACGTATTTCCGATAGCTCATCAAGATGGTAAAAGAGTTTGTTTTCGAACTCCCCCCCTTGGTCGTGGTGGATGACCTCGGGGAAACCAAACCTCATGATAAAATCATTATAGACCTTTTCAGCGGCTGTCTTGGCTGACTTATTTCGGGTAGGATATGCCTGGGCATATCTTGTAAAGTGATCCATTACTACCAGTATATACTGGTATCCTTTACTCGGCTCAAGTTTAAGAAAATCAATGGAGACCATCTGAAATGGTGCTGTTGTTTCGATTGGGTGTAATGGTTCCCTTTGCTGTACTGCTGGACGTCGATCCTTCAAGCATCTACATACTCGTGTAACATAGTGTTCAATGTCCTTTGCCATTTTAGGCCAGAAGAAACGTGTTCTTGCTAGATCCAGTACCCTGTCTTTCCCCAAATGCCCCATGTCATCATGGAGATGTTTGTACACTACTCGTCGTAACCCGAGTGGTAACACTATTTGGTGTTCTGTTGCAGTGTTGCGGTAGAGAACGCCATCTTTTCCAACGGCGAGTTTATCCCATTCATACAGCAAACGCTGTACCGTCTTTGTTTCCTGCTTTACTCTAGATACTGATAGTTTCTGTCCGTTCTTCTTGAGCTGAATGACTCTGTTGATTGTTGGGTCTTTCAACTGTGAATTTAACAGATTAACACGTGTCAACGGCTTATCGGTGCAGTCACTTACTGGTAGTTCTGGCAAGTCTGCAAATGCTGCCACCCAAGGTAGGCTACCTCCTTCTTGAATCTTAGTTGCAGATATAACCGCTTGTAATACGTCGTGATCTACTTCTTCCGAACATGAAGTTACATACTCTTCCCAGTCAATGGGCATACGCGACAACGAGTCTGCATCAACATTCAGTTTACCTGGGCGGTACCTTATCTTGAATGTAAAATCAGCCAGCTCCCCGACCCATCTAAGACATGCTGCATTCAGCCTTGCGGTGGTCATGACATATGTAAGGGGATTGTTATCCGTATAAACAGTGAACTCCGGACAGTAGTATAAATAATCGCGAAATTGTTCTGATACAGACCACTTGAGGGCGAGAAACTCCAACTTGCCTGCATGCATGTGATATCTCTTTTCTGCAGCCGTAAGTGTTCGCGAGGCGTACGCAATAACTCTGTGGACACCGTCCTGTTCCTGGTACAACACTGCACCTAAACCATATTTACAAGCATCTGTATGAACGACAAAGGGTTTGTTATAATCCGGATATGCCATGATTGGCTGACTTGTCAGGTGTTTAATGAGCTTTTCAAGAGCTTGCTGGTGATCACTTGTCCAGTTGACAGGAGTAGCTGATGGAAGACAGTTCTTCGCGGTTGACTTCGTACGTCTGTTTGTTGGTTTCGAGACTGTGACATCTTTGTTCAAGAGATCATATAGTGGTCTTGCCGTCTTAGCAAAGTCTGGTATATACCTCCGATAATAGCTCAGCAGACCAGTGAGCTGTCTCACCTCCCCTACGTTGCTTGGTGTCTTCATTGCTAGATCAGTTACAGCTTTGATTCCCTTGGGGTCCATCCTGTGGCCTTCCCTGGAGACAATCCTTCCCAGAAAGCGTACTTCCCGCTTGAACAAGTCACACTTGCTTGCTTTAAGTTTGACACCATACTCTTGTAGTCGACGTAAAGTGGTACGGAGGTGTTCTAGGTGTTCTTCAAATGTTTGACTAAAGACAATTACATCATCTAAGTATGGTATGGCGATCTCGTCTCTCAGCTCGCCTAAGCAGTTTTCCATAAAGCGTTGGAAGTTGGCAGGTGCGTTGGTAAGTCCAAAGGGGATTCTTGCCCATTCGTAAAGACCCCATGGTGTGATGAAGGCGGTATAGGGTCGGCTCTTCTCATCTATAAAGCCCTGGTGATATGCTTTCCCTTGGTCGAGGGTACTGAACCATGAGTTACCGGCCAAATTATCTAGTGTCTCCTGTATCCGTGGGATGGGATGTCTGTCTGGTACAGTGCGGCGATTCAGTTCTCTGTAGTCGATGCACAATCTTAAGGTTCCGTCCTTTTTCCTTACACATACTATCGGGGACGAGTAAGAAGACTTGGACTTTACAATAAACTGTTTGTTGAGTAGATCTTCGATGTAGCTCTTTACCTCTTGATATAAAGGTCTTGGAAACGATACGTAGTTTTTCTGGACCGGAGTGGTATCAGACAAGTTTATTTCCATCTGCAGATCTTGAATGCAGCCGATATCGTCTTCGTCTTTCGAGAACGCATTGTGTTCCTCTTTCAACATCTTGACCACCATCTCCTTCTGTTCATCAGATAGTCCACTTAAATTTACGTTTGGTATAAAGTCATCATTTGGTTGTTGTGTGTCGTCTGGCTGATCATCATCTCCGGACGCATCACTATTCCGCTCAAGCTTGGTGCTTACTGACTGCACATCTGACTTTGCGAGCTCAGCTTCGACTGGAGTGACCGACCTTACAAGCTGAAGTCGTCCGAGTGATGTCCTGCTAGGTAAAGTAATATCATGTGAAGTGGTGTTCTGTATCTCTACATTTACTTTTGATACGTTACCCTTCCTCACGGTTGTGAGAGTCTCATAAACCTCTAGTCCAGGCGGCCATAGCTGAAGTTCATCAGGTTCAAACAATACTGGACAGCTAGACTCTACAGGACCTGTTTCTGCCCGACAAGATACGTTTAGAGTACTACCTGCAGGTACATGAACAGCTTTCTTAGGTGTTTTCACAATACAGAGATGATCTTCTTCTGGTACTTGCATGAGGTTTACAAGAGCCGATAGCTTTGCTTCTTCACTATCCATAAATCCTGCTTTCAATAAAGCAACAATGTTAGTATGTTCAGCATGACAATCAAGTTTAACAAGTTCCTCAATAACATTATAACCTAATATCGGTTTTCCTATGTTATGTTCAACAATTAAAAACGGTACACAAATTTCTTTAACGTTATCTATGTCCGCTGGAAGCCGCACTCTAACTGCTGCCCAGCCGATAAAGGGAAGCCTAGTCCCATCAACCGTAGAGACATCAAGTTCCGCATCTAGCAGCTCCGACAATTTCCTCACTTTCTCTCCCGGAAAATAGTTCTTCAAGGTCTCTTGCGTCAGTATGGATACTTGGGCCCCCGTGTCCCATAAAGCTGTAAACTCAACATCATTAAGGAAACACTTAACACTACATTCTTTACCAATGAGGCGAATTATCTTGTTGTGTCGTTGTGGGTTTAAGTGGCTTGTGAACACGTGGTCGTTACCAGTAGATGGTTTTGACAAATGATTGATTGCTTTACATATATCCTTGTGCTGTGACCAGTCCTTCTTCTGACAGTCCGTGGAGCAATAACTAACTGTCTTACACTGAGAACATCTCATCACTGAACATGACTTGCCACACGCATTACAATTCCGGGACTCTACTGTACCGACTACCTCCCGTCCCGTGGGGATAGTCGATTGTCGTTTAACTGTTGACGTGGTTGGGATTGGCGACACCCTGCTGCAAAGTGATTATCACTGCCGCATTTGTAGCAGTGAGAACAATAAGCTACATTGTTCTCTTTACATGTAGAGCACTTGGGTCTTGCTTTAGTACTTCCTCTTTCGTTTTGACTCTTAGCACTGTCTTCTGGTTTAGTTGAATTATTTCGGTTTTGGGTGTTCATTTCAGACCTCAGTGCTGCCAATTCGGCTCTGAGACTATCAATAGCAGACGCCATACTGGGATCATTAGGGGCTGGCGGATCCCGTTTAGGCTTCTGGACTGTACTAGACTCCACCTGGGTGTTGACATTACAAACATGCTTGCTTCTAGGCAGTGCTTTCAGCTTCCGGTCTCTCTCTCCCTCCGCAGCCACAGCCGTGTTGAGTTGATGGATCAGTTCCTCGTCTTGGATTTTCGATTGACTTAAAAATGGTCTCATCCTGATACGTATGTTTTCATCTAGTAAGCCCGTTTCTACAGCCCTTAGAAAGAGCTGTTGAATGTGCTCCGCATCGTATTTCAGTTCATCATCTCCCTCCTCGTTCGTGAAGAGGATTTTCTGTCTCAGGTCGAGAGTACGCATAAGAAATGATTGTGGTGCTTCCTTTGTGTTTTGGCATAAACTTGCTAGGGTTTGATAGAGTTCTGAACTGTTCTTAACGCCATAATGGCTACGTAAAATTCTTTTCAAGCGATCAAGTGGGAGATCTTGAAATGATTCCAGGTAACTCCTTAATACAATTCCCGGTACGATCGAGCGGATGACCGCATCGACTACTTCACTCTCCTTATACCCCTGGCTAATTCCTGTCTTAATCTGACGTACGAGTGAGTTATAAGTTAGTTTATCCCGTTGATCATTTTCACCAATTTGTCCCATAATTTTGAATTGACGTCGCAACACACTAGTACCATCAAAATGCAATGAATTGTCTAGTTTCTGAGGAGAGGGATCGGTTTTCACTGTTACTTCTTTCTTTTCTTCTAAAGGTGGTGGTACGTCGGCGACTAAATGTAATAGATTGATCAAATAGTCGAGTTTGTCATCATTGTCGATCGTTTCCAACTGTTTTTCAATTCCTTCGCGTATTCGGTTTATCATGAATATTTTCGGCTTACCTTCTAGGCCCTCGAGCTTCAGTTGTTGTTTACCAATCGACAGTACTTTCTCTATACTTGCATTGTATAATTCGGTCATCAACTTGATTTCAGTTTCTTCGGCGGCCATGTTGACTTCTTGCCGATGCTCCTATTTCGGTGATTTTCACTCCAAAAATCGACCACAATTTCCCGTCTGAGCCCCCAAATTGTTGCCCCGAGCTTCGCTAGGGTTCGTCAGTGGTTGTAAAAGTTTAGATTCCAGTGGAAAACAGCAAATAAACACATAAACAACGCAGAAAGTACTCAAACTCGTGCTACTTCACTTTATTCCGAAACTCACACTAGAGCATCATGGGATTGTCCCATGGGGGGGTGGGGACGGGCCCTCACACTGAGATATGATATCAATAGTTACATAAAATTTCTCCATTTTTTTTTTTTAAATTGTTAGACCGTGAATTTGAAATCGATGTTTATTTTCTAAAACTCAATAAAAAAATTCCAAGGCAACTGAAATGCTACAAGATCAATCGTAAATCTGATATCTGAGCAAAAGTTCCTTATTTTTACGTCCAGAGACAAGACAGCAAAGCTTAAATTGATTTTAAAAATGTGTTTTTTGCTCAATTAAAGATCTGCTGTCATGTTGCAAAGAACAGAAATAATCTTTTGATGAATATAAGATATCTAATTTTAGATTGATAGTATGTGATCAAACCTGTTATGTTCAGCTGTCTCCAAAAATGATTTATGTTTAATATTAATACATTGCTTCTATTTTTTGAAAGATCCGCCCAGTTCGCCGCCCAATTCACCTCCGCCACCATATCCAGAACAGCCTCCACCATACACACCGCCAATGCAGTATCCTAGCAATTCCGAGGCTTCACCAATGTACTATCCTAACAATGCAGAGCCTTCAGTAATATGCAGAGTTTGTCAACAAATCATTTATATCCGCGGTCGTGAAAACCAGCGAGTTGTTAAATGCGCCAATTGTCAAGAAGCAACAGTATGTACACAACAGTTTAATTTTTGTCGCTCTCACTTACAAGTTGCATTTTGAAGGTTTATAATGCCAATATGTAACACTTATATTCAGTCAAACCTTGATTATCCAAACTTTTTCAGGCCGATAACAAACAGTTAGTTCAATCAACTTGTATCAAAATATATAGTTGACACAAAGAGGCAGTTTTTTTACCCTCTCCATTGAAGAATAAAGCTAATAAAACTTTATAAAACTACCTCAAAACTATCTTCGCCGTATGTGCTCATGCCATTACGAGCTCTCAAAAACAAACTTGTGCAAATTAATTCCAAATTAAACTTATATACTGAAGTCGTTTTTGTATGAGACTTGAGTGTGTAATTTGTATGTCAGATAATTTGAATGTTTTTGTCAGAAATTATGGTTATTATATGATTGGGTACTGTTTCTCACTCCAAAAACAAATGACTGTAAGTTATTCTCTACAAAAAACTTTAATTATTCAATTAAGGTAAACAAACAATTGTTATTGTTAATGAATAATTTTCGTTTTGCTTTCTTACAGCCAATCAAACCACCACCATCTGGTAAAAAGTACATCAGATGTCCATGCAATGCATTACTGACTTGTAAAGTAACATCTACAAGGATATCATGCCCAAGACCCAATTGGTATTAAAGAGGAATAATTCCATCAGCATAATCTGAAATAATCTTCCATTTTAATCTTATTTATTTCACTAATTACAGAAAGTTGTGTGATTGGGATATTCCAATGCCCAGCTAATCAGAATGTCAGACCATCAATTTTAAGGGCAGAATTTCTTTAAAATCAACCAATAGGATAACGTGTCACAGCATGTGCTTCCCTTGAAATTGAAGGGTTCAAAGCAAACATGGCTTAAGTATATATATATATGTGTATATATATAAGTATATATACTTAAGCCATTTTCGCTTTGAACCCTTTTATAATTGATAAGATCAAACATCCAAACAAAGTTTTGAAAGTCTGACTAGCAATGCTATCCGAACATGTTGCTGTTAAGACTTTGTAAGGATTTGTAGAACACAATGAAGTACCTAGTATTTGCTTCCATTCAGTAACTTTGGCATTTAAACGTTGTAATTTTTGTAGCAAGCGTATCATCAACCTGACATCAAGAGGGACAGGAGGACCAGTAGCAACCACAGTTCCTGGTATCAGAGGAAGGTTCAGAGTCACATGTGGACATTGTAATGAAGTTTTTGTGGTAAGTGATCATGGTGTTAAAAAAAAAGAAATTATTGGTCAGCATTATACTAACTAAAATCTGTTTATGTCCAATTGGTTTGTTTTTCTAATTGATAGAATATTTCTAAAATATTTTGTAATGACCCTCTTGTTAAAAAAAACACAAGGCAAACCAATTTGCTATTTAAATACAAGCATGGATGTGACAAGTGCATTTGACCAAACTGAAAATCAAGCAAGTTTTGGATAGTAATCTTGTATGACTCAAACCTAGCTGGGACTGCCAGGCTGGAAGACCAATGCTCTGAACACTCAAACATGCTGCCTCCTAAAAGTCACTAAAAAGTTGTGAGAAGTTCTTTCTTAACTAGTGAACCTATCAAGTATTTACAGACTTGACATTCATTTTCTACAATAATGTAACTTAGCTGTTCCGCAATACTTCTCTTAAGTTGAAACTGGTTGAAACCAGAACCTACTTATGCAGTGAGGACACATTGCTATCATGTGCTGATCTTTTGTTTTCTTCTCTATTTCAGTTTCACACTACAAATCACTTGGCAAGATGTGCTCACTGCAGACGAGTGTAAGCTTATAATATTACTAATTTATTTATTACAAGTAGTTTGAATTTAAACTTTATTATTTTGGTCAAACATTAATGTTATTTTAATCATTATTTTGTGCAACAAAAACCAGAAATTACGAAGAATCAGTTACGTACTGGTATAAATAAATGTGTAAGGGAAGCAAGACACAATCCATTACATGTATTTTGTGTTCTTAAAACATTTTCCACTATTGAAATAATATTGATATTTGTTATATAAGTTTTATCTTTTATTGTTTATCAAGACTGAAGCCGATATATTTTTGAAGACATTGTAAAGATTCCACCAAAATATTGATTTCAATGTGGTGTATGTTTTCAGTTCTTCAGTTGGACCGTCGTTTGCTAGGACAAGAGGTACCATATTTGCCATTGTTGGAATTCTTCTTCTTGCTGCTGGCATTGGTGTGACTGTTGGTACACTGGAGCTTGCAAAACAGTCTTCTGGTATGTAGTCTACTATTAGTCATACATATATGTACAGGTGTACAGTTTATTTCTAAAAATGTTGTGGGGGTGCTGAGGATAAGGACATACCAGATTCTGGATGTAGATTTCACTACAGAAAGGTACTATGGGCCTCCAATAATGATAAGAAATAAGCAGTAATTTTATTTAAATGAGTGTCATTTCCTCAAGCTGAAGATCTCTGATGATTATATGTATATTCTGTAGCTATTCCTTAAAAAAAAACATTACCCCTAGAACTTTGCAGTCATGTAATTGACCTCCGCAATCCGGAATTTGTCATTCTCACTGACAATATTTTTTGAAATAAGTGTGTACAATATTCACCTCTAATCTGCATGAAGATTTAAAACAACAAGTTGAAAAGTTTATGCAGGTCAGATGTGAATTTTGGGCTTTGGATTTTAAAAAGTGAATGAAGTACAATTTGGCCAATATATTTCAATGAAAACCTTTAAATTTTGTACAGGATATAGAGATGCTTCACGGTCGGTAGTGATTTTGCACTATTCCAGGCTCATGAATTCTTAATGAATTTTATAAATTTTCCCATGATATTCATCTGATCTTCTTCAGCTCAAATGGATCAGTCTGTGGCTTTTATTGTACCATTTGAACATGTACTTGACCATTTATATCTTTAATTTTAAAAAATAGCATGATTGTAAATATCACAAAAACCTGTTATTCATAGATATCTCTATCACACATTTTTTCGAACATACAGTTGCAATCATTCTATGTAGGGTTAAAAAAGTGGTCTGAGCTGGGAATCGTGAGGCCACAGCTCTTACCAATAGGCCACCAATGCCACCTACATTTCAATCAATCCATAAATTTTATTCCAATCAATCAATTTTATTAATATTATGCAATCATTCTGCAAAAGAATTAAAACTTCAAAGCATCATTTTCTTGCACTAATGCGTTTTATGTTCTCATTTCAGGAATCTATGTAGTATGGATTGGAGCATTTATTGCTGGAATTTTAAATCTGATCAGGAGTTGTTATTACTGTACCATGACTGTGAGCCACATTCAAGGGGATGTATAAAAGTACTTTATCACACTTAACCAATGTTACACTAGTCTTGATTGCAAAACCATTGTAATTAATGTATCAGGGGACGTTTATATGAAGTGAGCAAGCCCAGTTTAGTGGGCTGGTTTGTTTTGTGCTCAAGGTCTCAGAGTGTAAAAACAAAAGAAACCAGCCTGCTAAACTTGGCTGGCTCACTACATATAAACAGCCCATTAGTCAAATGAAATCCTGACACTGTGGCCAAGGAAAGAGTGAGATTTTAATAGGGAAAGACAGTGTTTAGACAAAAGAAAGTGATGTCATTAACATAGTCTTTTTATCCCTTAGGGTCTGGGAATAGCAGGCATTTAAACACTACGAAAATTTTAATTCTCACAGTATTTCCTAGTGGTCAGGGGTGACAGGATTCCAACTGATGCATGAGTAAAAGAACTTGAGTAATAATTATTAGCAAGATCAAAATTTATATAATAGGCAAGTTTAGGGGAGAGTGTATGGATTTTGCTGAGAAATATATAATATTCCTTTCCATGTTATTAGAGCAAGATGTTTTATTAACCAGGCACGCCCCAATTCTATTGTTCTATGTGGGTTTTGAAAATCAATGGAAGACCGACATTATACAAGTCGGGGGCGGCATTGATCATCAGCAGGGGAGTGTGGGGCTGAGTTATAAACCCGGGATAGGTCTTGAATTCAAAATTCAAGACCTGCGTCCCAGGTCTATATTTCACAACCACTCTTCTCTGCTGATAATCAAGGCTGCAAGAACTACAATGAAATGAATGACTAATACGATGGGAGAGAAAATCTATGTTTTTGCGCTTGATTCTCTACAGGTTCCTCTTTTTCTTTGTTCTCTGACAGTCGTTGAAAAAACGTATCAATTACATTACCCAACTCGGGCAGTTCTTGAGCAGAGCTATTTTGGGACATGTGTTCTTCTGCGTTGTCTTGCTCCAGTTCTAGCAAACCAACAATATCCTCACCAAAGCCAGGAAGTTGTTGGCTTGGATAATAACCACCATGTTGTGGAGTAATAAATATACTCTTTTCACCGTCGCTTAAACTCATCTTCACCAGCGCAGCAATCACATGCAGACCCGGCTCATGTAATTTCACTTTGCACAAAATGAACTTTTTCGTTGTGCATATCGTTTAACAAAAACACAGCCGTCCTAGCAAAACAAAGTACTCTTTAAACTTGTACTATAATTAGAAAAGATTTTGGTAAACAACTGAACATTTTCAAATTGACTATAGAGTGCAAAGAATACATTATTGAAAACATCATTAAGCTAGTACAAAAATACTGTTGATATCTATTGTAAAATCAGTTCTCTCAACAAACGCCTTACTGAGTACCGTGGACTTATAATGTCAATAACATTCCAAAGACCTGATTAAATCTCGCAAAAAAACAATAGAATTGGGGCGTGCCTGGTTTATAAACCGGTTCAAACGCACGGGCTCGGTTTTGCATTGGAATTCAAGACCTCGGGCCTGCGGCCCTCGGCCTTGAATTCCAATGCAAAACCTCGCCCTAGCGTTTGAACCCTTATCTAAATCTCTGTGTTGAGATGAAGAATGGTTACAATAACATTAGTTGTAATGTTGCAAAATTTGTATTTAATACAAATTCCTGTTGTTGTCATGATATTCCCTAACTTGATAAAGCTCAGTTACCATGTTTTTGCAATTAATTGTAGTAAATGAATACAGCATTGTATTGTCAACAATCAATCATAACACATAATCACATAATATATAAATATAGTTATGTATGTTTCTAGTGTGCACACTGAAAGCAGGGCTTCTTAGATTCTAAATCTGAGCAAGTGGGGTGGAATAAGTGAGAAAATCATTTTTTGGCTTAGTAGTGTTGTGATTGGGTTATTTTCTTTTAGTGGCCCTGGTTTCAGTTTTTGCACTTCAGTTTCTAATTATTTTGATCTGTAAGACAGGCATGCTAAGTAAACATTTCATCTTATACATAATGAGATCCCAAAGACTTGCATGTAAGTCATTCTAGAAATTAATTTTTATAGAATGTACAATCTACAATGTGCAAAACATTAAAACACTGGTCCTCACTTGGGACATAAGCATAATCACAAGCAACATAAGCCTGACAGGGAGAGACTGCTTATACATTAGTACATACATACAATCTTGGCAATTTCTGCTCATTTATTTAATCACCTTTGGCTCTTGTCACATTGATGACATGTTGCCGTGATGATTATATTGCAAGTGAGGCACATATAATAACTAAAAGGGGAAATTGTTTTTGATTATTTTTTCTAGATACCTAAAATTCATGCAAAGATTTTATCAAATGATGAAAATTCAAATTTTTGATTTCTGTGAATTCGCATTGTATCCCCTTTGTAACCCTCCTATCGTGAAGAGAGGAATGGACTGAATTTTCTCTTTGTCATTTAGTCACTTGATGAAATCTTATAGCATTCCCTTGTCTTAGAAGTAATAAGTCTACAAATGCTGAAACAGTATTTCACAAAGTTTAAGTATGTTTTTTTATACAATCACAAGTAAGTTTGGAAAGTTCTGTAGACAGTGAAAAATTTATTTGTTTGCTAGTTGTTGGCTATTAAACATTTCAATATATGCCTATTTCATAAAAGGTTGTCGTTGGATTTTCCAGAATACCACATACTCAATACCAAATACCGAATATACTGCATCCAAGGACCAAAATGCTTTTTTGACAGAAAAATGCATTAAAGCAAGTGTTATGGTGTGAGTCCTATGTGAACTGCAAAAGGGTGTCTTAATGTAAATCTTTAAAATATGGAGCTGACATGCTTGCAAGTCTTGGGGTGCAGTATCTGGTATTAAGTATGCAGTATGAAAAAAACGAAAAACATGGACAACGTTTTTTGAAATAGGTAAAATATGTATCATCAAACCCTAAATCTGTGAAATGGGAACTTGCATGTTATGTTAATGTAGTCCATGTATCCTCCATAGCAACCATGATTTAATACAATTTTTTATTTCAGTTTTGTAAAAAAAAAATACAAAAGAACCTTTGTAATCATTAATTTTATCTATTATCAAAAATTATATTGTACAATAACATTAGAAAGATTCGCCAATAAAGAATGAAAATACACATCAATCAATAGTGTTTTCGTAATAATTATTTGTTGTGACTTGAAGTTCTCATGTCAGCTAAAAATCTGTAATTGACCTGAACCGTTTGTAATAATTAGTTGAAATGTAGACACAGAGGTGGGCACTCAATATCTTTACATTCTGTATTTTATAGCATGCACCTATTTAAAAAGCATGAAAAAAGTATAGAAGGAAACACTACTAAGCAAAATAATTTTGCTCATTGTATTCAGAGTTTTCAATTTTTATATGAAATATATACAATATGAGCGGCCAATCTGTATGGAATATACAATGTTGAGCCGAAGATGAGACATTTTATATTCCATACAGATCGGACGCGAATATTGTATATTACTTATACAATGTCTAGATTAATACAGCTATTCTAGAGTAATGTTTTTGTAATTAGATTTAATTTGGCCGAGATATTCCAAGCTAAACCTTATGCAAATCAGGACGATTTCTGTATAAAATATACAAATGCCTTCACGGTAGTGATTTTCTATTGTTCTGGGTTCATTAATTATTCATGAATTTTATAAATATATATATTGTTGCGATTCATCATGTCCAAACCATTAAGGACGGACCATTAGATATTTGAGGGGGGTTGGGCAAATACCAAAAAAATATCAAGCAAATCCTTCAACAGAGAAAAAAATATAGTGCACGGCAGATGTGCAAATAAAAAAATATTGTGCAGGGAGGAAGAAAATATCCTGCACAACCATCACATGGTAAAAAAATATCCTGCACAAAAAAATTACCCAACCCCACCCCCTCAAATATCTAATGGTCCATTCCTAAACATCTGTCACCCATAAACTATTTATGCATTATTGACTTTCTTTTATCAGCTGCTAAATAATTTTTTTGGATCCACTAGAAAATCCATGGTTTCTTTTGGTTGTGCTATCATCTCTCTGATGGTTTTTGAAATAGCATGATTTATGTCATACTTGAGACCTTTGCATCATATAAGAGAGAAATTAGCATAGATACCATACACTCATAACAACATACTGTAATCCAATCTGTGAATCTGCAAGGTCACAGGGGTGAAAAGCCAGTGTGATCACTATTACCCAAAAGAAACCATGCCAGGATAGTATAATATTTTATTTTTTATTTCAAAACAAAAACAAAACAAAAAACTGCTAAAGTCTATTTTGTTGTTATTGTTGCTTTGTTTGTTTGTTCATATATCGAAGTTGTCTCTGCCACCGGAAGCGGAAGCAAGATGCCCCATTTTCCCGCCAAATCAATCCATATGACGTAGCTGCAATCATTGTCTGTTCTCTCCACCATGTGAGTCAAATCGACAGGGAAGGCATGCTGTTTTAAAGTACATTTTACAACGATTTTATTCTAGGTAAGTGCTATTCCATCTAGATGCCGTTTAATTGTCTTATTAAGTATATGTAAAGCTTCTTTGTTGCAGAAAATGTGTGTACTTTGTTATTATTTCAATCATGTTAGATGCGTGTTCGAACTGTTCGAATTTTTTTAAATGTTTTTCATACATTTCAAGCTTTTGAGTATCTTAATAGCTTCGAACAATGAGCTTATGACTTAGACCCTGTTGTCATGAGGAGAGTTGTACAAATTCTCCGTACATTTACACCGTTCTAGAAGAATTAATGAAAAGTACCGCGCGTACTTGATGAAAATGTGTTCTGAGATTTTGAGTAGCCCGAGTAGTATTCTTCTTCTTTTATCAAATAGAAGTGGCATTTTTCATTAATTCTTCGAGGACTTAGGCGGAGTTACCTATTAATACCACATCTACAAAAACAAAATGTCAGTCTCTCATGAAGTATAAACTTGCTTAATTTGGAACAAACAAACACAAAGCACGACGGGAAGGCTGAGTGCAATTATTGAATTGCAGATTACATGAAAAATCAACTTGCCTTGTGTAAAAAGCCCTACGAAAATATTAAACAATATCCTGTCCACTACTGGATAATTTTTATCCAGAAGTGGATAAGAATTAAGCGATATTCTAAACAGTTTGATACATTTAGTAAAGTGGTTTGTTATAGTTTAATGGAGTTGGGATACAGATGATTTTTAAATTTTAACTAGAATTATGGATTATTCAGATATCAACTAACAGGGCCTTGATTTTTTTTTTTTAGTTTTATGATCATTTTTTTTGCATATAATTTATTGAATTGTGTGTATGTTTATTTTTTTGTAGATCTTCAGGCCAATACCAATATGCATTGCTCAGCAAAAAGGCTTAGATATAGCAGCTTTAACAGCGAAGATTCAAGTGATGTGCAGTCAAGTGGTGATTGGAGTTCTGATTCCTGTGATTCTCATGACACGTTTGATTGGAACAATGAATATGATGACGATGAAATAGGCATGAGAGAGAAATTGTTGCAAACTATAGAAAACATTCACAAGAGAGCCTCATTAGAGTTTGCCAGTGGTGGAGTGGCATTGATCCCTCTACCAGGGATAAACATTGATGGTTTTGGTACTGTAAGTCTACCAGTTACTGAAAGTAATGTGCGAGATCTAAAGAAACACCTTCAACAATCCTTGTATACCAATAATGTGTGGGAGCTAAATCCTGAGAAATTTGAGATAACCAACCCTCAGTTTAATTCTGGTGTTGACAAAGTGATCCAAAATGTCAAGAATGATTTGGGATGTCCTGAGTTGAATGTAACATCACATCTTCAAAACCTATTGCTATATCAGCCTGGCTATCATTACAAACCATGTCACAATATTAAAGAACACCCTGGGATGTTTGCTACTCTCATCATACAAGTGCCATCGGTTTTCACTGGTGGGGACTTAGTTGTTAAGCATTACTCACAAGAAAAGACAGTAGTGTTCAGTGTTGATGAAGCTGCATTTCAATGTGTCTATGCTGCTCATTATGCTGACTGTCAACATAAACGTACTGAGATTACATCGGGTTATTCTATGGCACTAGTGTATTCTCTGTGTGTGGATGATAATGGTATCACATCTATCCCACATTATGTATCAGCAAACACTCTGGCTGACTTACTGAAAAAGATTGACCTGGTAATGCCATATCCTGGTTTATTAGCATGGAAATTGGACCACAACTACTCTGAAAACTCATTACTTGGAGCAAAAGGCTTAAAAGGGAGCGATAAGCTGGTCTTTTCCAGTTTACATGAAGCTAATGAGCTCCTTGACGAAGACAAAAAACTAGAGTTTTTTCTCGTTGAGGCAAGGGAAATTAATATATTTGGTGGAAACCCAAATTTGTATCAATGTGAGCTTGACTACTGCAAGACTGATCATGTATACAACTTGATCGGCATTGATGGGCGTGACTGGAGTAACATGGTCAATTTTAACATGCATGTTTGTAAAGATGTCTTGAATTTCACCAAGATGGAGGAAGAGTTTTGGAGTGAAGAGGAATGTAGTAATAATTCAATGAACAAAAAAGTGTCTAACAGCTACTTGTGTTACAATCTTCTGGTCATGCTTCCTAAAGCAAATGCCGTTAAGGTTGTGTACAACAGCTCAGTAGAGTCAACCATTGCTTTCCTTCAACAAGAGGTTAACATGAAAGGTGTACTACCAGTACAAAGGCTTGCATGTCACACAGTTGAATACTGCATTGCAAATAAAAACGGATTTTGTAAAAGAGTACAAAATGTCACAAATCTATTGAAGATTTTGATGAAGATGAAAGAGTTGGAATTAACAAAGAAGGTACTTATGATGTTATCGCAGCCCTGCCCACTCAAATACCCATTTAAAGCAGAAAAGATGTCAGTTCATGAATTACAATATCCATGGAATATCAAGTCGAGCAGTGAAATTGGTTATGGGTTTAGATCCAAGACAATGGTCACAGTAGTGGTAGACTTGATCACCACATTTGAATGGAAAGCCTTGAGTGAAGCTGTTACTATGCTTGTTAAGTCATCACCACCAAGTTACAACAAGTACACATTTGCATTCATTGCCCAGTGCCCTGATGCTGCTCCATGGAATACACTACTAGATCACATTGTCACCAAATCTAACAGGATGTTGGATGCTGAGAAGGATCGCTTTACTAAGATTTAATAATATCAGTAGATTAGAAACAGTGTAAGCTAGGAAAGGATGGATAGATAGATGATGGATGAAGGGATGGATGGATGGGCGGATGGATGGATGAATTGATAGTTCAAAGAAAGGAGAACAGATGGGAAGGGGTCATGTCATGAAAGGAGGAAAGAATAGAGGGAAGGAAGGACAAAGAAGGGAGGGGAGAGGAAGTACAAGAGTGGATGGATTGAGGAATGTAGGGAAGTTAGGATGGAAGTGGAAGGGAAGGATGAATGGATGGATAAATAGAGGGGAAGAATACATGGAAAGAGGGAGAGAAGAGTTGGGAAAAGAAGAAAGTAAAGAGAGGAGCCTGGGAAGGGTAGGTGTACTGTCATGTTGTTTACAGTTTTCAGCCACAGCAGAAGTTGAAAATCTTCCTTTGTATGGAAAAGAACGTTACAATGTTTTAATAAATTTATATTTTTATGTGGTGAAGATGTTTGTTTAATATTTAATTATATTTTGGAGGGGATTTCCATATATCAGAGAACTGGAATGCTTGTTGTAACCTTTAGGGGTTAAAATATCTGGTACCTTTTATAGTAGTTTTTCTTCCATCACAGATATTCAAAAACAAGGTTTCGACTTTTGCGGTACCTTTGAGGTTAAACATCATGTATTGTCATGGCCTTCTGGATATAACTTTGGTACCTTTGGTCATTTTCAAAACTTCCGACAAGCATTCCTGCCCTATTTTAATCAGAGTCCCCCCTCCAGGATGATAACGATGTTATAGTTACGAATTTTATAATTGAGAAACAATATTTACATGTGTAGAAATATTCAGAATTTTAACAATGGAAATTTTAAAGATTTATTACAGGTGATAAGCTGAACAAAAATACAAATGCATTGTCAGATATTTGAGGAAGTTGTATTTCAAAAGTTAAACACTATAATTCAACTAAATTTCCCTGTTTGATTTCGTATCTCAGAACAACGGAAAATTGTGAAGGGTTGATATACCGGAAACGGATGCGAGGGAGACTAACATATTTCGATAAACAAAATATTCCCAAAAGTCGGATATTTAAAGATCATGAAAGTGCGCGAGGTCAAGGTACATTAATGCCGCGTGTTCCAACTTTCATCGGTAAAAGCCAATTAAATAGTGATTTATTTAATTACAATGTCTAGTTTTTAAATATTTCACCGGTGCTCTTGAGTCTCTTGTCAACTTATCACCATTTCAATCTTGTGGGTTTGATTTAATATTACATTCGAGTAGTTAGTACAAAATAATTTATACCGAAAAACAAAACAAAAAACTATATTTGATGATTGAGCCTTGCGGTTTTCCAGTTTCTGAATAATAAAAGGCAACTTGAAAATGACCGCAGATAAAGACCTCCTTGTGAGCGACAAATGATAGGGCGTGATATGTATTTATTAACTAAAGCTGTCACGCGCAAGTTTGACCTTTTCACTTCAACTTGCAACGTTGTTAGACATGGAGTTCTTAACAGTTCTTTGTCTGCTGTCTCTAATTGTATGCCAAATCGACGCCAAGTTGAATTCTCTACATCCATTTTTATACTTCAATGAAGGGGATTTGCCGCAAATGCGAAAACAAGCACAAACGACACACCGACATATAGCTGAAAAGCTTCATCGAATGGTTCACAAAACTATAAAAATACCCGACGAATTTCCTTCCTCAGATTGGGAAAAGTTCTCTTCGCGATGGAATGAGAATTTTGGTAATAATTTATGCGGTTTGTCATTTTATTGTGTCCTAAACGATAAAGATTTGTTCACGAGGAAATATGTTTTCAATGCAATGGATGTGTTCGTCAAGCTGTCTAGTTGGAGGGTCAAAACTTCATTGCGTGACGACGTGCCGGTCGCTCACTCTCTCAACGGCATGGCTACTGCGTATGATTTGTTATACCCTTACATGAACAAATATCAAAGAGATAAATACATACACAAAATTGCTATGGTAACGCAAGAACTTTATGTCAAAACAGCAAAGAAGAAAGGAGCTGTTTGGTGGTCAAAGACATACATACAAAACCACGTAGCGACTAACTATGTGGCACTACTTACTGGTGCACTCGTGGTTTCCAGGCATGAGCGATACTCGAATAGCGCAAAACGATGGATTTCAAAAGCGCATCTAATGCTATCTAGAACAATGTATTTGTTGCAGTATGTTGTAGATGGGTCTATGAATGAAGGTGTTTCATACGGATCGTATACCACTCGTTCTATAACGCAGTATCTCTTCTTAGCAAAGAGACACCTTAAAGTCGACTTAACCAAGAACGTCTGGCTGCAAGAGCATTTTTGGTTCATGTACTATACCATTATGCATAACTTTAATCAAACTATCGGTATCGCTGATTCAGGACGCCGATGGTTTTATGGCCCACAAAGTCAGTTGTATTTCCTGGATTCCTTTGTGTTGAGAAGTGGCTACGCGAATTGGCTTGCAGGTGAAATTGAAATGGTCAATCATCAAGGTCCAACTAATAAATTGATGACAATGATCCATACAGAGTTTCTGTTCTACAATGCAAGTATCGTTGCTAAGGCTCCTCCAGATTATCACCAAGACCAACTGCATACTTTCAGTGATTGGGGTGTGACAGTATACAGGAGTGGCCTAGCAACGCGTAGTTATAGCAACAAGTCTGTTTACTTGTCATTCAAGTGTGGTGTTCTCCATGGTGAAGCTGTCAATCAAATGGTCATAGGAAAGCCCCCAGTTGCATGGATAAATGGCTGGAAGAGTTTCAATCCGGGTCACGAGCATGTAGATCAGGGCTCTTTTGTATTTGCTCCAAATGGCGTTCCTTTTATTACAGACACTTACTATGGCCCAAAATACACATGGTTAAATAACGCCATTTTGTTTGGACCATCGACTAATTCACCTTGCTTTAAACCTTTAGAAGGGCAAGTTGGTGAGTGTGCAACGTGGTTTGATTTTAATAACTTTACTACGTGGAAAGCACATGGCAAAATAGTGACGTCAACGACCGTGGATGGATTGACACTGATGTGTGGCGAGATGGCTGGCTGGTACCGTAGGGATCTAGGCCTAGCAAGCGTCTATCGATGTCTAGTGCTTCTCTCCCCAGGGCTGCTTCTCGTTATCGATCACATAGAGAAGAAGAGCGATAGTGTTGCGCAGCAAATGAATGCGTTCTTTCATAACGCGCACAGTAATTTTTTCTACACTGAAGAATGCTGGGAAGAGAGTAATTACGCATGTGCCGCCTTGAATGTGGACAATAAAAAGTATCGTGTTATGTGGGTCAATTCCGATGGAACAAAGAGCCCTATTGACATTGGAAGTACGAATTCGTTCCTAAATCATAAAAAACTGCAGAGCAGTTTTTTAAACATCAGTACTTCCCTACATGGGAAATACACTCGTGTAGCTTATCTCTTTACAGGGCCTGATAACGAGGTGACGTCATTGCGTATGAACAGAGCACAGGATCATGGCGTCTATGTTTCCGTCGCTGTTAACAGCCTTAGATACACCGTTGCCTTGGTAACGAAACATGCCCTTCCTCTAGTAAGATATCGTTGGTTAGGTTTTGGTGGTTTTGGGAAAATCAGCATCGAGGAACGCAGTAGGAATAAGGATAATGCTTTTGTTCAGCGTAAAGTTGTTCAGTTTGGTATGGGCACTTATAACAAAACTCGTCAAAAACCTAAAAAGCGGCATTTTCCAGCTCCTTATGTCGAAAACTCTGTGTTTATATTAATTGTTCCCACAGCAGTGATTTGTATCATGTTGTTGTTTTACTCCAAACTTTCTCGAGCTGTCAATTTTTCCCGTTATTCCATGAAGTATTTAGTCCTTTCGCTTATTATAGTTTACGGATTACTTTCTTTGACTCAATTCTTCAGAAGGTGTTCTAGAAGTAAAAACTGTTTTTCAACATCTCTTCATCAGCGTGCATTGCATGATTTCACAGGAGAAACAAAGCACGAGCCTCCACCATTTGTTGTATATACGTCACTTCCTTGGGCAGGCTCAGAACTGTTGGGTGAGCTCTTTAAAAGCAATAGCGATTTTTTCCAGTTTGACTTAAGCAGCTCATATTTCCATCAAGCCTCTTTGATTAACGTGTCATTTCCTCGAGGGCGTGACTCCATCGTTCCCAATAGTGACTTTTTTGATGTATGTAGTGCTTTTCAAACAAGGCAATCTGATCACAAATCCAGGATAGTTTTCAATTGGTTCCGTAGTTACCTTAGCAACCCAATGATATTAGAATCTTCATTTCCTCAAAAAGCTGTAACTTCACTTCCGTGTGTGAATCTAAAAGATCCCGGATGGGCACTGCGTTTTCATTGGTTGAGAAGGATTTTGGGCATGCGTATGAAATCTATTGTAATAGTCCGTGATCCGAGGGGTTGGGTGGGTACATGGATGACAGAACTACAAGCAAATCCCACGTTAAAGAAAAATGCTATCAACTCAATAAGCATGCTAATCAAAATGGGTTGTAGCAAGGACCACGGCGAAAACTTTGCACAAGAACTCAAAATAATCGAAGGTGTTTTACACTCCATAGGCAAAAAAAAGAATAATTTCTTGGAAGTTAAACTTCTGGCGCAACTATGGGTTGCACACAGTAACGCATTAATACGGATGTCTAGAATAATCCCTAAAGACCAAATGCGAATAATCAGACTTGAAGATCTTATTTTAAGACCTAAGAAAACTACTGCGAGGGTCTTTAACTTTTTGTCAATGTCCGAACCCCCAATAGTGACTCAACATTTTCAACAGATTGTCCGTACTAAGCAGTTCAAGTTTGTCAATACCCGTGAGAAAATCGGTCCTGACATGGTGTATTCTTGGAAGAAGACTCTAACGTTGGAGCAGATTCGAGAAGTTGAGAGTATATGCTCTTTAGTGATGACGCAGTTTAACTATGCACCCATGAAGTTGTAAAGTATTATTTATTGTCAGTGGTGGATCTGCGAGAGGGATGACGGGAGTGCCCACCTCCTCCTTAAAGGATCTCAAGTCCTTGTTCTCCTCACATATTTTCCCAAATTATCCTCGGTATTTCATGTTCACTGGGTAGCGCACCCCCTCCTGTATCCTCTTCCGAGTACAATCCTGAATCCGCCTCTGATCATCATCGTGTCTTCATAAAAAATTGATATATTTAATAAAAAAATGTCATATCAACTGAAACATATTGTTATTTTGATATAAAGTATTGTCAGTATTATTATTCAGCATTAGATTTTTATAAATGATTACACAAATTTTCTCACTTTAGAGTCACTTTCCAAAGTGTCGCGAATTAAACATTCATTCGTTCATTCATTTTTTTTTCGTTCAACAAACGATTTATATTATTCACGATTCACCCCTCGAAGAACTACTAAGGGTCAAAAATTACAGGGCAGGTTTTTGCCCGTGGGAGGGGGGACGGACACCGATCGGAATAGGGGGGATGCTCTAAAAGGCACCAAAGTTCCATCCAGAAAGGCGTGGCAATACTGTTACAATACAAATGTTGACGAATTTATTAGTGTAATTTTTATAAGTGTCTTTAGTTATTTCAACAGTCTAGTTTACAATTTTAGCATCGTAAATTTAGTATAGATCATATGACGTTTGTAGTTTCTTAAGACAAGCATGCCTTCTTAAGACTTAGATCCTATATAGGTAAACAAGGAATCATGTTAACTATCTATATGAAGCTTGTAGCCTCTATCCCCGAGTTAGTTTATACCTCGTTACAATACATGATTTTTACCCCTAAAAGATACCAACCCATGAGAACATGTGTTCATATTTGCTAAATAATATTCTCGGCGAATTTGCGTTTAGTCGATCCCCTCCGACAACCATGATTCTTTGCGCTTAAATAATAGATTTTTGAAGATGGTTTTGATATGACGTCATAGTGAATTAGGACAATTCTGGGAGACCATAAAAAGTACCAGATCGTGACGCCTAAAAAGTACGACGACCATCCCCTCCAATATATATAAGAGTCCCCCTCCCTTGAGGTTGTTAAAGTGGAGAAACAAACTCATTTTACTATTGGTAAATGCTAAAAATATATGATAAAGAGCATAATAAATTTGATCTATAAGGAAGTTTTGGAGTTCCTGTGTTGGTTGTCGCCCCTGAGGAATATCAGTCCAACCCCAAGGTTGGTTAGTTATGATTGGCTGGTTGATTTCACGGTTTTGATTGGTTGTCGTTATGGCGATGAAATTAACGCGCTAAACTTGAATAGTTGGCGGGCAATGTGCTGACCGGGCTCACTGGTGGGGCGGCTTTCAAGAAGAAAGGTTGGAGGTATGAAGTCGTCATTGAATTTTAATTAAATTTTTCACTTTGTAACATTTTTTCTCCTTTTATTTACATTTTCAGACTGCTGTTTACTTCAATTACCTAACTGACACAGCATTGGTACAGTTTTTCAGTCAAAATTCAGCGAATAGAAGTTTTCGCCCGTTCAACAAGGTGCGTGTACAAATTGACACATTTTAAACTCAGAAAAAGCTGATTCTAAATTTAAATTATTCCTTCTCTGCATAGAAAGACCTCTTTTCCGTTGTTTGGTTAATTGTTTGAAGTCTTAAAAGTAAAATTTATGAAGTCTTTGTTCACAGAATGTTCGAGAAAGTAAACATGAAAGCAATGGTAACTTTGTCGCTGGTCAGTTTGCTTGAGAGACCAAAGTTTCACCCATTCAAACGCCTTTTTTCTCTTTGAATTCATTAATTTACTGAAAATTGTTTTTATATTTTTCTACAGAACGTTTTCGTCGAGTAATTTTGGTTGAAAAAAAGCTTTTGAAAAGAGTGCTACTCGAAGAACTTTGCACGGCCCACCGTTACATGGCGCCTTTGCACGATGAAATTAT
Organism: Diadumene lineata; assembly: GCA_918843875.1. Lineage (NCBI taxonomy): Eukaryota > Metazoa > Cnidaria > Anthozoa > Actiniaria > Diadumenidae > Diadumene > Diadumene lineata. Next base: position 8,483,961 of record OU974072.1, read on the forward strand.
ATTTATTTGGTAAGTTGTACTCTGGTCAAAGCAACAATCTTTATTGATTTTGTTACCATTTAACAACATTTTAAAATTTCACCCAAAAGTTAAAAAAGAAGAAACATTTTGGCCAAAGATGATATTGAATTTTGGCGCCAATTTTCAAGTTGAAAAACTATCCACATTTTTATTTCTTTATTTACTTTTTTACCAAAATGTTTTTTATTCAACCTTTTCAAACTACATAATATTAATACTTTTTTCAAAAGATATTTTGTATATAAGTTTTTTGCATTAAAGTGCATGTGACAGTTTTGGCGCCAAATTCATTTTAATCGTTTTTTTTGTTTGTCTTTTTTTGTGCAAAAATAAGATCATAGCTGATTTGGATTGTTTATTGAATGCAAATTAATAATAATTTGTCCATTTGTTACAAAAATATAATTTCATGCTCGCAAAGTGAAGTCTGATTTTCCCGCCTTTTTTAAATGAAATATTTTTGACATTTCTTTTTCGCGCCACTGCATGTTTGAACTATAAAAAATGTCTCTATATATCATTATGTTTTAGACTGTATATCAACTCCGCATTTATTTATATTGAAAAAAATAGGCTCGCGAAGTAAAGCCCAATTTTCCCGCCATTTTTTCAATTTTCATTTTGGCGCCATTTTTCCTCACATTAAAAATAAGTCTGAATTCTATGATAATATGACTGTTTTTAGCAGATGTCTTTCGCGAAATAGTTAATTTGATCGAATTTTCTGGAAAGACACCGATTCAAAAAAACGCGAGATTAAAAAAAAATTCAAACATTTTTGATTTACTTTATTCGCGTCTGACGTTTTAAAAAAGTATTCTATTTTACTCACATCTTTGCATACATTACAGTATTTTTATTATGCATAGCTTAATATTTCTGGTTTGATTTAACATTGTCTTTCATATTTTTCAGGAACGTTCTGTCCATGAAGTCTTTCTTCAGTACATCCATGATCGAAAACTACACCTACAAAATGTGAAATGGCCCATTATCTCATTTGGCATACCAACAATGACATTGAGATTGATATATAGTGTGTGCATGTGTCCTTTGCTTGGCACATGCCAGGTTAGAGTGTTCTCCTTATACGATCTCCCTACCTTGTAGTTTTTGGGGTTGATGCACAACGGAAAGTGTGTCAGACTCTGTCTTTGCTAAGTGCTTTTACCTGTTTGACTAATATAATTTCATCCTTGTTGTGAGATTGAGGATACTTTCTTTACTTTTTCATCCTTCTTCGGTGGATGTTTTGAAATGTCATTTTTTCTTAGTTCGTTATGTGCTCATTTCACGGTCTTGCACACACCCTCAAATTGCGCATCAAATCGGAGCACTGCCTATAGGTCTGTAAAGGTATCCTCATTTTCGTCAATGGTGATTAAAAGGATAGCAAAATGTTCACTGTTCTAGGGTTGCATTACAACCTTGAAATATAACTGCCTGCTAGTGGTGGGTGTATTTGTTGGTTGTGGTCCGGGTAAAAGCTTATTAGTTTTTGAGATCATCAGCTTTGCCAATGTTTAATTTGAGGCTGTTTGCTTTCGACCCCTGTTTGTGTTGATCAAGTATCACCACATTCAGGGGTGACCATTTATGTGCCATTATGGACTAATGCACGGTCAAACGGTAAGGTACACGCTGAAAGCAAACAAGCTGGGTACTTTGTATGGTGGGACTAGCCCTCAACAAGCCATACACTGAACCTCCTCACTGAAAACATTGCAAGTTGATATCTCCTAATTCTAAGGTAGCATAGGATCCCCATTGTATATAACATTGATTGTTAGCTTAAGTGTGTTAGCGTCGTTGTTTCCGGTAAAAGAAAAGTTTGGCAAAAAAAAAAAAAAAAAAAAAAAAGAAAAGAACTCCAATCAAAAAACTGCGGCTTAGCATTAGTGTCAGAGTACTTTCATCTAGGCTAGGACTTGTTCATTCTACGGCATTGTTAGATCAATAGATGCACAGTTGATTGAGGACTTCCTTCTCTTAACTCTGCCATAGATTAATTTAGTACCTTGGGTTCTTTTGTGGGTCTTCTCCCTCACATAGATGCGCGCTTGCGACTTCGGAATAAGTACTCTGACAATCTGTTTTTGTCTATTTTGGACTTTCAACTGAATCGTTTTTGGAAGTGTTTCTTTTGGTTATCAACATTTTTGGTGACATATGATATGAAGATCAACAAATGAAGATGATGACTTTTCAAGGCGTTTTGGTGGTACAATGTGGAAACTCCATCAAGAGACCTGTAATTTGTTTGTTGAAAATGAAACATGACTAGTTTGGATAACCAGGAATCGGAATCGTTTTTGGCGGCGTTTCATTTGGTTTCAACATTTTTGGTGATATGATGAAGATCAAGAAATGAAGACCATGACTTTTCAAGTTGTTTTGGTGGTACAAAGGGAAAACCGTATCAAGAGAACAAGAGACAATTTTTGTTGGAAACGAAACATGATGGCAAGTTTGGTTGACAAGGAAGCTTTTCTTCTTTTGGATTTAAACATTTTTGGTGATATTACATGAAAATCAAAAAACGAAGATGATAACTGCTATATAGACTGTATCTTTCCTTGAATAAAAAAAATTGGTAGGTATGGTAAGTATAAAGAAAACTGAATATAATTTTCCAGCCACTGCATTCCGTACGATGTAAGATGAGTCATGAATGATGATTTGAGTGTGCAATACAACAACATGTTGGAATATCATGTTTACAAGGAAGATTTGAAAACTTGAATGTGCTTATGCTGGATGAGAATATTTACAAAAAATCACCAAGCTCATTACCGCTTGTTTGAACACATTGATTAATGTTATTATTATTTTTTAATGGAGGTTGTTTTCTATTGTTGTACTCAGCTCCACACACTACCATATGATGATGTCATTTTATCATATTTCCAGTGTTTGGTGAGTATAGAACCCTTCAATATTAAAAAATAAGAACCGTATTGGAGGTCAGCAAGATGAACTGAAATCTGTGAATGTCATATGGATGGTGCGATTTTAAACTGATAGACAGTTGAAATTATCATTTTGCGGTGATTTGGTGAGTATCAGAGGTGATCAAATTATGGTACGATTTTGAGGGCAAGCTCTGTGAGCAACATATATTGTGTGTATTTTAATGTAGGTACCAGTATTAAAGAAACATTTTGTGGTTTTATGGTGAGTATGCATGTGCAGGTCAGGCAGACATGTCAAAGGTAAATTGAAAATGCATGCGTGGTACAGTGCGCTCTGGAGATCACTTACATTTAATCAACCTGTCAGCTAAAAAGGCTTAACATCGAAAAGTCACAGAGAAATTTGCTTCATGGAAATAAACATCCTTATGGAATTTATTTACTGATATCCTTATTATATTTGGTAAAAAACGCTAGAAATGTAGCACTATCACCTAGCATCTTGGGATGAAGTCTCAGGACACTGAACGGTAACATTTTCACATGTACTATGAAATTCGAAAAATTGTGCCTTCAATCTATCCGATAACATTTTGTAAGCTCTATACCAGGATATGTAGGCTGTGAGGACACCATCATTATGTGGGTAACCACTTTAACTTATCCAAAGGAAGCATTAAATAAGAGCCGTAGTATTTTGATACATTATTTTCTGAAAATGATCAAGAAATTAGTTAAAACTGGGTAAGAAATAGCTGCAGTGCTCGGTCTGAATATCGTTGTGCGTTGGGATTCCTGTGTTGTTTTCGGTACCTCATTGGAGTTTCCTATGATCCTAAGAGAAATATTGAAATCAAAATGGCATCCTGAGTTTAGTTCCTAAGTAGTAGAAAACTAATATACAACCACTACTAAATAAGGTAAGATGGTAATTGTTTCGTAATGGGAAAATTCATCTCTTCAAATTGCAACTTCAGAGGAACAATTAACAGTGATATTTCACTGCATTGAGTTATTCAAGTCAGTTAAGCAGATACATGGATTTTTTTGGGTCAGATTACTAAGAAACTGCAAATGGATCATCATATCAACAAGAAATTCAACAATAGTTGATCAATGAAATGAGATACTGGACATAATGATTGTTACTGGTTTAAAATACAAGTAAATAGGATGGATGGAATGTGTGCATGGCTATATGATGAACAACACTGCAAACTGATCTGATTGTTCAAACTACTCTGATATGTTTCTTTCTGTTACTCTTTCATTCATTCTTTCTTTCTAGGTAGACTCTCCATATATGGACATCTATGTTACGTATAAGGAAAATGTTATGGAGCAGCAAAGTTTGTTTCCATGCAGATCTGTATTTTTAGTTAATGAAGTGATCAAAGCATTTCATTTATCTTTCAACTACCGGTAAGCAAAACAGTGTAATCCAAGAGCCTTAGCCATTGTTTGTCTTATTTTATATTGAATGTTGCAGTTGACATGTTGGTATTGTTCATTGTAGGCATAAATGAATAGAGAGCTTCCTAGCTTCTCACTCATTAGTTTTATCATTGTATACAGCAATTGTGATTTCAGAGGAATTTATCCAGCAGTTGAAGTTTTCATGACGTTATACATTTCAAATTATTGTGTTAATTGATTATATTATTATTTTGCAAAGCTTGATGGCACTTTGTTTGGTTGGTATTGGCTATCTTATTCCTAACTTTTCAGTGTGGGTGTGGAGAGAATTCACCATTAAATACACCTTTCAAATTAAAGTACAACTGAATAGGGCTCTAAAAATCAACTAAAGCCAAAACATATAACCCTTAAAATAATAAACATAAACCTATAAACATCAATATCAAATATAAAATGTAAACCTATGTATTAATAAGCATAAATTAAGGTATAATGATAGCTTAAGGTGATGGATAGCCAATGTCGACTAGATGAAGTGTTTGAAAGCTCTTTAAGAAATAAGTTTATTTTTCTATTGGTTTTATATATAAGAATGTACCATGCAATTAGTTAGTGCACATAGGAAAGGTCTTAGTTGTGTTCATTTTATAAGATTTAAGGAGAAAATGCAGAAAGGTTGCTTAGGATACATTTACTATTTTCTGTTTAAGCATTTTACTCTAAATTATCATCTAAGCTACTTTATGGTCTCTGTAAGTATGAACAAGTATCTCTAGGTGATTGGGTATCTCCTTAGTGTTGAAATTCATTTTGTTTTCATTAATAGGTGATTAAGTAGGGATCTTCTTTCTTTGTCTGACATTCAAGTAATAGGAAAGCATAAGTACTAGACGATTGGGAGGCCATTCTATTTTTTATATCAGTTAATAATTATGGTCTTCTTTATAGTTTTCATTTTCATTAGATACTTCTCTACTCTGCGTAACATTCGAGGGAGAGGCGGCCAGGTAGGAATGGCTATGAGGGGATATGGAGGAGGCCATTCGGTTTTCACATCGGCTATAGTATGCCTTGATAATTTGTCAGACATATCTTTGTAGTTAATAAGCAATGCTTGATTGTATTATAGGAGCAGATTCTTTAAGTATTTTCTTTGCCAATCTTAGGATTATATAACATTCGAGGGAGAGGTTGGAATGGCTATGAGGGGATATGGAGGAGGCCATTCAGTTTTCACATCGGCTATAGTATGCCTTGATAATTTGTCAGACATATCTTTGTAGTTAAAAAGCACTGTCGGTTGTATTATAGGAGCTGATTCTTTAAGTATTTTCTTTGCCAATCTTAGGACTGTGCATCATTTGAGGGAGAGGTAGGAATGGCTATGAGGGGATATGGAGGAGGCCATTCGATTTCCACATTGGCTATAAATTATACCCTAAAAATTTGCCAGACATATCTTCGTAGTTAAAAAGCACTGTGGGTTGTATTATAGGAGCTGATTCTTTAAGTATTTTCTTTGCCAATCTTAGGACTGTGCATCATTCGAGGGAGAGGTAGGAATGGCTATGAGGGGATATGGAGGAGGCCATTTGGTTTTTACATCTCTTATCAGTGTGTCTTGATTTCATCTACATCAGACATCTCTATTGTCCACATATCCTTAGATTCCCAACGGATAGCATACACTACAAATACTGATGACTTATAATGGTGACACAAATCTGCAAGAGCATTCTCTACCTGTCATAGCTGGCACTGATTTCTTGTAAAAGATTGGATTAACTCTTAGTTGATAATGTCTCTAAAGTATGTTATGACAATGGAAATGCTGCAACTGGCACTGAAACATTGGATGGTGAAGCATTAATCAGTAAACAGTATGGCATGGTATGGTACAGTATGGTACAGTGTGTTATGATATGATATGATATGGTATGGTATGGTATGGTATGGTATGGTATGGTATGGTATGGTATGGTATGGTATGGTATGGTATGGTATGGTATGGTATGGTATGGTGTGATACAGTATGGTAAGGTATGGTATTGCATGATAAGGGATGGCATAGTATAGGTCATCAACTATCTGTCAGCAGAAACACAGCATGAATTGGAAGAAGATGGGATACAAGAAGAAATATAATTAAAGGAAATAGAGTATTCACTGAGATAATATTTTTGGAACAGTTCAAATTCAACAATGGATTGATGATAAATGGTACGCATAGCTGTTTCTAGGACACACCGACACCTGTTAAATGGCTCTCTATAGCATTAGAAGACATATGGTAAAGTATATGGTATGTATAGCTGTTTGTAGGACAGACAGACACCTGATATATGGCTCTCTATAGCATTAGAAGACATATGGTATAGTATATGGTATGTATAGCTGTTTGTAGGACAGACGGACACTGGATAATGGCATTGAAAGATATATGGTATAGTATATGGTATGTATAGCTGTTTGTAGGACAGACAGACACCTGGTATATGGCACTATAGCATTAGAAGGCATATGGTAAAGTATATGGTATGTATAGCTGATTGTAGGACAGACAGACACTGGTATATGGCACTCTATAGCATTAGAAGACATATGGTATAGTATATGGTATGTATACATGTTTATGGGACAGACAGACACCGGGTATATGGCATTAAAAGACATATGGTATATTATATGGTATGTATAGCTGTTTGCAGGACAGACAGACAGACACTTGGTTTATGGCACTCTATAGCAATAGAAGACATATGGTATAGTATATGGTATGTATAGCTGTTTCTAGGACAGACAGACACCTGGTATATGGCACTCTATATCATTAGAAGACATATGGTATAGTATATGGTATGTATAGCTGATTGTAGGACAGACAGACACCTGGTATATGGCCCTCTATAGCAATAGAATACATATGGTATAGTATATGGTATGTGTAGCTGTTTATAGGACAGAAACCTTTTCTGCTGGATTATTTTTAAGATTATGGTGCTCTATATATGGTCATGGAGTTCTGTGAAAATACCTGGCAATAGGCATGATAGAGGCAAAGTCCCTGCTCAAAGTATGTATATTCGTTTGAATCAAAAATGGGTAGGTATGGTAAGTATAAAAGAAAACTGAATAGCATTTTCTGTTAACATATCTTACCAACGAAATTCAATATTTAGTCATGATTAATGATTTAAATCAAAGTGCAATCAAAATACATTAAAATGTCAGAAAAATTATATTTACAAGTTAGTAAGATAAAAATTATATAAATTTGAATGTGCACATGCTGGATAAGAATATAAAAAAATCACCACGCTCATTGGATTCACTTTTTTGAACACAACACTGATTAAACTTAAGTTATGTTATAATTATTTCTCAATGGACATTGTTTAATTTTGTTGTTGCACTCAAATTATACCCTATGATGATGTAATTTTATTTTTTCAGTGACACATGGTTTCCTGGTTTTAATGTAATCATTTCTCAGTGTTTGGTAAGCATAGAATTCTTCAATATAAAAACGGGAAAGTGGAGATCATGAAGATGATCTGAAATCTGTAAATATCATATGGCTGGTGTGATGTTAAATAGATGCACTAAATGTAAAACAAATAATAAAACATAACGCTGCATGCCGTTAGCACATCACTTCACTAATCTATGCATACATACAATAAATAAATAAATATTTTACAATTCTCATCATGACAATGGGATGGTTGCTCCCACTCACTACTACATGAGTTATTTACTCACATCCTTGCATACATATTTCATTTTAAGAGAATTCATGCATAGATTCATTCTGCTTTGACTTAACATTGCATTTGATATTTTTCAGGAATTTTCTGCCCAGCAATGCAAGTCTTTCTTTACAACATCCATGATTGTAAACCACACAAACAAAGCCTCTCATCTGAAATGGCCCATTATGGAGATAGACGTATTGTGTGTGCATGTGTCCTTTGCTTGACACATGCTAGGTTAGAGTGTTCTGCTTATATGATATCCCTACCTTCTAGTTTTTGGGGTTGATGCACAACGGAAAGTGTGTCAGACTCTGTCTTTTCTAGGTGCTTTTACCTGTTTGACTAATATGACTTCATCCTTGTTGTGAGATTGAGGATAGTTTCTTTATTTTTTCATCCTTCTTCGGTGGATGTTGTGTTGTTTTTGTTTGTTATGTGCTCATTTCACAGTCTTGCACACACCCTCAAATTGCGCATTAAATCTGAGCACTGCCTATAGGTTGGTAAAGGTATCCTCATTTTCGTCAATGGTGATTGTAAGGATAGCTTCATTTTCACTGTTCTAGGTTTGCTTTACAACCTTGAAATATAACTGCCTGCTAGTGGTGGGTGTATTTGTTGGTTGTGGTCCGGGTAAAAGCTTATTAGTTTTTGAGATCATCAGCTTTTCTAATGTTTGATTTGAGGCTGTTTGTTTTCGACTCCTGTTTGTGTTGATCAAGTATCACCACATTCAGGGGTGACCACTTATGTGTCATTATGGACTAATGCACGGTCAAACGGTAAGGTAGACGCTGAAAGCAAACAAGCTGGGTACTTTGTATGGTGGGACTAGCCCTCAACAAGCCATACACTGAACCTCCTCACTGAAAACATTGCAAGTTGATATCTCCTAAGTCTAAGGTTGCATAGGATCCCCATTGTATATAACATTGATTGATAGCTTAAGTCTGTCAGTGTCGTTGATTCCGGCAAACAAAAATAAAAGAACTCCGATCAAAAAACTTCGGCTTAGCATTAGTGTCAGAGTACTTTCATCTAGGCTAGGACTTTTTCATTCTAGGCATTGTTAGATCAATAGATGCACAGTTAATTGAGGGCCTACTTCTCTTAACTCTGCCATAGATTAATTTAGTACCTTGGGTTTTCTGTGGGTCTTCTCCCTCACATACATGCGTGCTTGCGACTTTGGAATAAGTACTCTGACAATCGGTTTTTGTCTATTTTGGACTTTCAACGGAATCATTTTTGGAAGTGTTTCTTTTGGTTATCAACATTTTCGGTGATATATGATATGAAGATCAAGAAATGAAGTCAATGACTTTTCAAGGCGGTTTGGTGGTACAATGTGGAAACTGCATCAAGAGACCTGCAATTTTTTGTTGGAAATAAAACATGACTAGTTTGGATTACCATGCAGGAAGCTTTTCTTTTGGACTTCAACATTTTTGGGGTATAATACATAAAAATCAAGAAACAAAGATGAAAACTATAGACTGTATTGTCCCTCAAATAAAAAAAATTGGTAGGTATAATATAAACGAAAACTTAATAGAATTTTCCAGCTACTGAATCCCATTTGTAAGATGAGTCATGATTGATGATTTAAATTACAAGTGTGTAATACAAGAAAATATTGGGAATATCATGTTTTCAATTAAGATAGCAAAATTTGAATGTGCTAATATGTTGGATAAGAAAATTAAAAATTTCACCATGTTCATTGGATCAACTTGTTTGAACACCACACTCATTAAATCAATGTCATTATTTCTCAATATATATATTTTATTACCATTTTACTCAGCACCAAACCCTACCAATAACATCATTTTATCATATTTCAGTTACACATAGTTTCCTGGTTTTAACACAAAATCTGCAAAATTATTCTCTACCTGTTATCACTGGCATACACTGATTCCTTGTATAAAATTGGATAAAGCCTTTGTTGATGGTGTCTCTCAAGTGTGTTATGGCAACGGAAAGTACTAAAACTGGCACTATAATGTTGGATGGCAATGCATTAATCAGTATGGTATGGTATTGTACCATACGGTATGGTATGGTATGGTATGGTACAGTATGATGTGGTAGTCAGTATGATAAGAAATAGATCATCAAAACAAAAGGATATACATGTCTTTGGCAGTTTAGTTTTATCTTTTTGTTTTTTGAACTTTTGTTTTATATAGTTGACTTTTTAAACTTCCTGTAAGTATTTTCTAGATCTGTGGATAACTCTGTCTTTTCATAGTGCTTATTTGCTAATTATGAAAATGGAGAGGAAAGGTCGATGGCTATGAGGGGAAATGGAGGAGGCCATCTTTTTTTTCGCATTTCTTGTCTGACTTATGTTGGCTATATAATACATCAGACATCTTCTATTGACTTCAGTTGTCAATATATACATGCATTACTCTTTGCCTTTCTTCATTATCTTATCTGTTAATATGTAAAAAGTCTTACTTACAGATCAATGAAGAGGTGACCATGCATGGGCAAATGAAGGGAAGCACAGGAAGCTTTAACCATTACTTGTGTAGGACAGACAGACACCTGGTATATAACTATCGCTGCAATAAAAGACATAAAATGGAATAGTATATGGTATGTATAGCTGTTTGTAAGACAGAGAGACCTAATTTTGTTGGATTATCTTTAAGATTATGGTGCTGTTTATATGGCCATGGGTTTCTTTGAATTATATTATCACCTTGTAATAAACTAAGGGGTGATGCAGGTCAAGTTCCTGCTAAAAGTATGAAAGAATTTTCCAGGAATATATCTTATAAACAAAATTCAATACTTAGTCATGATTAATGATTTACATTACATTAATGTGCAATCAAAATACATCAAAATGTTGGAATATCGTGTTTACAAGACAGTAAGATTTGAAATGAATTTACCATGCTCATTGGATCCACTTTTTTTGAACACCACACACATAAAGCGATGTTATGTTATAATTATTTAGCAATGGATATTGTTTTTGTTATTTAGCATTATACCCTATGATGATGTCATTCTATCATATTTCAGTGAAGCTGGGTTTCCTTGTGAGTATTAACTTATGGTAAGTATAGAATCCTTTAATATGAAAATGACAAGTAGGTAGTAGAGGTCAGTTTATATAGATGAACTGAAATCTGTAAATATGATATGGATGGTGTGATATTACACAAATAATAAATCATAGCACTATATGTACACCAGTTCACCATTTCACTCATCCAGGCATACATAAAATAAATATATAAATATGTTACAATTCTCACCATGCTAATGAGATGTATACTCACACTCACTACCTCTACAGGAATTATTTTACTCACATCTTTGCATACACATTTCATTTTGAATAGGTTATTTCCGCTTTCACTTAACTAAATTTGTTATTTTTCAGGAATTTTCTATCCAGCAATACAAGTCTTTTTATGACATCCATGATTAAAAGCCTTACATACAAAGCCTCTCATCTGAAATAATTCACTAAGTACTTTGGCCAACCAACAAAGACATGGAGATATATTGTGTGTGCATGTGTACTTTGCTTGACACATGCCAGGTTAGAGTGTTCTGCTTAATATACGATCTCCCTACCTTCTATAGTTTTTGGGGTTGATGCACAACGGAAAGTGTGTCAGACTCTGTCTTTTCTAGGTGCTTTTACCTGTTTGACTAATATGACTTCATTCTTGTTGTGAGATTGAGGATACTTTCTTTACTTTTTCATCCTTCTTCGGTGGATGTTTTGTTCGTTATGTGCTCATTTCACGGTCATGCATACACCCTTAAATTGCGCATCCAATCTGAGCACTGCCTATAGGTCGGTAAAGGTATCCTCATTTTCGTCAATGGTGATTAAAAGGATAGGTACATGTTCACTCTTTTAGGTTTGCCTTACAACCTTGAAATATAACTGCCTGCTAGTGGTGGGTGTATTTGTTGGTTGTGGTCCGGGTAAAAGCTTATTAGTTTTTGAGATCATCAGCTTTTCTAATGTTTGATTTGAGGCTGTTTGTTTTCGACCCCTGTTTGTGTTGATCAAGTATCACCACATTCAGGGGTGACCATTTATGTGTCATTATGGACTAATGCACGGTCAAACGGTAAGGTAGACGCTGAAAGCAAACAAGCTGGGTACTTTGTATGGTGGGACTAGCCCTCAACAAGCCATACACTGAACCTCCTCACTGAAAACATTGCAAGTTGATATCTCCTAAGTCTCAGATAGCATATAGGATCCCCATTGTATATAACATTGATTGTTAGCTTAAGTGTGTCAGTGTCGTTGATTCCGGCAAAAAAAAAGTTTGTCAAAACAAAAATAAAATAACTCCGATCAAAAAGCTCCGGTTTAGCATTAGTGTCAGAGTACTTTCATCTAGGCTAGGACTTTTTCATTCTACGGCATTGTTAGATCAATAGATGCACAGTTAATTGAGGGCCTTCTTCTCTTAACTCTGCCATAGATTAATTTAGTACCTTGGGTTTTTTGTGGGTCTTCTCCCTCACATACATGCGTGCTTGCCACTTTGGAATAAGTACTCTGACAATTTTTTCGGTTTTGGTGTATTTTGGTCTTTCAACAAAGTTTCTGGAAGAGTATTGATATGAAGATCAAGAAATGAAGATACTGACTTTTCAAGGCGTTTTGGTGATACAATGTGGAAACTGCATCAAGAGACTTAGAATTTGGTTGTTGGATGATTTTTTTGGTTTTTCAACAAAATCATTTTTGGTGATATGATATGAAGATAAGGAAATGAAGACAATTACTGTTCAAGGTGTTTTGGTGGTACAATGTGGAAACATGACTAGTTTGGATGACCAAGAAGCTTTTCTTTTGGATTTCAACATTTTGGGGGGTATAAAAATCAAAAAATGAAGATGATGAAGTCTTTAGACTGTATCTTTCCTCAAATAAAAAAAGTTGGTAGGTATGTTAAGTATAAAAGAAAACTAAATAGAATTTTTCAGACACTGAATTGAAGTCTGTTTGTAAGAGTCATGATTGATGATGTAAATCGCAAGTGTAAATTTACAATTTCAAGAAAATGTTGGAATGTCATTTATCAGCAAGATAGCAAAATTTGAATGTGCTTACTGGTATACTGGATAAGAAAACTTACTAATCTCATTGGATCTGCTTGTTTGAACTCCACATTGATTATGTTATGTCATCGTATTATAACCATTATTTTTTCATAAGGTATGTACTGGAGGTCAGGTAGATGGACTGAAATCCAGAATATATTGATTGTATCATATTGCGGTGATTTAGTGAGTATCAGAGGTGATCAAATAATGGTATGATTTTGGAAGCCAGCTGTCATAACAGGAATCTTTGAGCAACATACATTGTGTGAAATTAATGTAGTTACCAGTATTTAGGAGCATTTAATGTGGTTTTATAGTGAGTATGCATACGATCAAGATCAATGCATGGCCTGTATGTATATTTTGACAACTTAAACTTTTGCTAGGTACACTCTTCATATAAAATCACATCTACATTACCTGTAAGGAAAATGTTGTGGGGCAGCTAATGTTTGTGTCTATGCAGATCTGTATCTTAATACAGTATTAGGAAGTGATCGAAGCATTTGATTTCCTCATCCTTTAATTCAGCAAAACATACAGTGTAATAGGAAGCTTAAGCTTAAGCACAATGCTTCCTAGTAGCTCTATCAAGTAGTTGTAGCTTTAAGTAATATAATTATTATACAATTATATGAGCGACTGATCTGTGTGAAATATACAATGTCGAGCCAAAGGCAAGACATTTTATATTCCATACAGATCGGATACAAATATTGTATATTACTTATGAAATGTCTAGATTAATATTTTTGAAATTAGATTTAATTTGGCCGAGATATTTCAAGCTAAACATTTTCTGATTTCTGTATCAGATACACAGATGCCTTAACAGTAGTGATTTTCTATTGTTCTGGGTTCATTAATTATTCATGAATTTGATACAGTTTATACATTTCAAATTATTGTGTTGATCGATTATATTATTTATGATTTTGCAAAGCTCGATGGCGCTTTGTTTGGTTGGTATTGGCTATCATTTCCTAACTTTTCAGTGTGGGTGTGGAGAGAGTTAACCGTAAAATACACCTTTCAAATTAAAGTACAACTGAATAGGGCTCTAAAAACCAACTAAAGCCAAAACATATAACCCATAAAATAATAAATATAAACAATTAAACCTAAAAATAACATATAAACATAAACAAAATTAATGAAACCTCAACATCAATATTAAACTTAAAATGTAAACCTAATAGCTAGTATTACCATAAAGGTATAATGATAGCTTGAGGTAGATGGATAGCCAATGTCAACTAGATGAAGTGTTTGAAAGCTTTTTTTGGAGCAGATTTATGTTAACATCTATTGGTTTTGTATAAGAATGTACCATGCAGTTAGTTAGTGCACTTAGGGAATGTCTTGGCCATGTTCCTTTCATAAAATTTGAGGTGAAAATTTATCTAGGTTCCTTATGATACATTGTTTTCTGTTTATGTATTTTGCTGTAAGTTATGGTATAAGCTACTTTATATTCTCTGTAAGTATAAGTAAGCAATATTTAGTATATTATATTAAAGTATCTTCTTAGTGTCAAAGCACTTTTTATTTTCATCAATAAGTTATAATTGATTATGTACGGATCTTTTTACTTTGTCTGACAAACAATAACTAGGCAAGCTAGAAAGGATGGCTTACTAGAGGATTGGAATGAGGACATTCTATTTTTGATTTCAGTTTATAGTCTTTTATGTAATTTTCATTTTCTTTACTACCAGTAGATGATTCTCTTTTATATCAGTCTGTGTAACATTCAATGAAGAGGTGGGAATGGCTTCAGTTTTCACATCGGCTATAGTATTCCTTAATAATTTGTCAGACATATTTTTGTTGTCAAAAAGTACTATCCTTGTAGTTGTATCATACGTGCAGAGTGCTTAAGGTAATTCCGTACAAATAAAACTGCCCAATGAAATTTTTTTATACTTGTTCAAACAAAGAATTTTGAGAAACGCTTTCAGAAAATACAATAAAAAAGGGGGGTCACCGACTTCTTTGTTTGTGCAATATGATGTCAAAGTTCATGCATTTTAGTGAACAAAAACACAGTAATTTGTTTTTTAAGTGCAAAATTTGTGTTTTGTTCAAATGTCTGCACTATATTTTATTTAAAAAAGTGGAAAGTATTTTGGAAATTTCTCAAAAGTTAGCCCGATGACCTATGCTCAATTTTAGATATATTTGATGTTATGCTATAAAAAACAATTTTATCAAATAAAAAACATAGGTCACCGTGCTAGTTTGCCTAATATTGCAAAAAATATCGTCATTTTATTGTCAAAAAACAGGTTTTCCGAGAGAGGACTGGGTCGAGTTTCAAAATTATCACGTTTTCTCGCTCAAAAATGTCACAATTCTTCGAATTTTTTATTCAATGTAATTTACAAACATAATTTGAATAGATTACATGATAAAAGTCCTGAAACCAAAAAACTTGAAACATGCGCAGAGCTATGCGCAGTGCAAAACTACGGAATTACCTTAAATAGTATTTTCTTTGCCAATCCTAGAACCATGTAACATTCGAGGGAGAGGTAGGAATGGCTATGAGGGGATATGGAGGAGGCCATTCAGTTTCCACATTTCGGCTATAGTAGGCAACACCCTGAAAATATGTCAGACATATCTTTGTTGTTTAAAAAGACTATCAGTCATATTACAGTAGAAATAATAACACATCTAAAGGATGTATGGTAAATATAGCATAGACAGAGTATATGTGTAATAATACATACTGCATGGCTGTTAAAAAGAAATGAAGATTGTATATGACACTCTAATGTGAGTGCAAGGATGATATGGGAAATACAAGGTCCAGAACTGGGACAACGCAGCAGTGGTTAATGGTATTATCATGGTAAACCTATGGTGTAAATAATTGCATTGGAAATGAAAAACCTGTCTTTAAATATAACCACATATCTGGACATCACTTTTTCCCCATTTTTTTCCACTCACTGGGAGTGGTTTTTTAGGGGTTTTTGTGTACATCTACAATGCCTACGATTTGGTGCTAGCTACAACATGGCAAGACATCCTCAATCCATTATATTTTGCATCGTAGCTTTCCATGACAAACTGTGATCATTTGGAAGTTTTGGTGAGTAAGCACAACCCATCACTGGCAGGACATGACACCCTCAACCCTCCATCAGATCTAGATGTTTTGATGATTTCAAATAGAGTACAAGACATCACTGGCATGACAAGACACCCATCAACCCACCCACCAATCTAGTTAGTGTAAGAGAGCACACTTGACTTCTACTTTATGTAGTGTGTCTTGAAGACTGGGTGCGATTCCCAGACTGGATTATCTATGCAGGGTTGAAGGTGTCTGTCAGTCATCTCATAGATCAGATATAATAGTTTGTAGTTACTGCAGTTTTTTTAAAAAGGTTTTTCTTTTTTTTTTTTGCTTGTAAACAAATTGTTGAACATGTTTGACCATTGCTTGAAATTTTGCAGCTTTCAGAGCCCCTTTATGCACATCTCCGAGAAATATATTCTTTAGATTGTACTTTCTATTTATTAAATTACCTGAGAAAAGTAGACTAGGGATTCGAGAGACGTCTGAAATATTTTAAAACAATTACAAAATGTCCTTCATGATCATGTCCTTCTGCCCTGTCAGTTTGAATGAACGAAAATAATCGGTCTTCCTGTGTGGTTAGCGAACGAGTAAGCTGGTTACGAAAGGTGTCCATGTTTGTTTTCATTTTCACTTTGTATGTCGTTGCTGTCCTCAATGATGAACTTTGAAGCGTAATAACCAAAACCTCAAAGGAGGAAATATCAATACAGTCATGAGTTTAAGCTCCTTGAGGTATGTCGATTGCAATAGCAATGTAATTACTGGTGTTTTTTTTTAGCGGAAAACGTGTTTTAATCGTGATATATATAGGCTCACTGATATATTTTCTTGTAAACTGCTGACACAACCATAACCAACCCATTTACGAAATGACTTTTGAACTGAATTTCTCGTAGCCATTGATTAATTCTGCATTTATAAGTAATATTTAAAAAATAAACCATAAGCAGTTATTGTCGATAACAATTTTTATAATCTCTAAATACACATTAGGCTTGTAAACTTTAGACCTACAGTGTACGCTTATGTAAATAATGCGAAAAAAAATCTTTGTGAGTACTCTAATATGCTTCTCAATACCATTTTTAATAATTAATTTGGTTTTATTATCTATAAGCATTGATTGTTGCAGTTGAACTATAACTTTAGTTTGAACAGTCATACTATGATATAATATAGATAAGTTATTATACGCGCTATGGTTGGTTCTTTTTTATGAACCATTTCACGATGGTGCATGCTTGCGCATGCTGTCATCAATTTTATTTTCAAACAAAAAGTTTTGATCTTATGTGAACTCTGATTGGATGATATGACAGTGCGCGCGCTGTCAACGCATTGTTTTTTCGTTGTACACGCGCTAGAAAAAAAAGCAAAAAGTGTTTTTATTATTAAAAAAAATTATCTATGTTATAAAAGCAATGGATTATAAGTAGCTGTGCATCCATCGACTCAAAAAAGCTAGAGTTGCACTCCGCTACAGGTCATGCAGCTCATTACGCCTTTTTTTGTGCTTAGCAACCTCCCGCGTGCATCCATAACTCGATGGATGCACGCTACTTATGATCCATTCCTTAATAAGAGTGCATATTAATGCTCAAACCCACATGTATAATGTCACTGAATTTCTAAAGCAATATGGTGCATTACAAGTCACACATAGTTGAAAATAAGGGATTATCTCCCATGTAATATACTTTATGTTCACAAGCGAGGTCACAATAATGGAGAGCCAAGACAATATTGAGTGTTGTCTTTTGAAAACAACTAACTATTGTGACCTCACTTGTGTAGCATAAATTATATTACAAGGGAGAACACCCAAAACAACACATCTTTGAATTTCCTGCTTTAACATTATACAAGATATGCTGAAGTGACTGATATAAAAGTGGAGGTTGGACCATGTGTGCATTGTGGTGCACAGTGTTTTTTTATTTCTTTGGCTGAATGTTTTTAGTTTTACAGGGATATCCCTCAGAGGTTAGTTGCTGTAAATACTAATCTTTGTTTGCCAATATTTGCTCTGGCTTTAGGCTAATGGAAGTTGTGTTTTGCAGAATATCATTCAATCAATCAACCTATTTTTTAACTATGTGATATTTTTACAGGAAAAAAGTTGGTAACTTTATTGCTGGTGAAGACAGTAGTACTTCAAGCAGTTCATCAAGTCAACAAGGGACATATTCAGACAAGAATCATACACCATTACCTGTAGATCCCTATATCTATCCAGGACTGAGATATGAATACCATTTTAACACTATTGAAGTGCTCACTGTTGGAGAAAGTAAGTGAACATATTATAAACAACAAGTACTGCATCTGCATAAGAATTTTACTGTTTTATAGTTGTAAAATATTATAGGAAAATTCAATGGATGACGAGGGAATTCATATGTAAATTAGACACCATGTTAATGATAGTGATACTAACAATTTGGATATTAGTCATTCAGAGTACTATGAGTATATTCTTTCATATTACTATGACGAAGGATTAACATCTTATACGTCTATATCGCTATCATCAC
Source organism: Diadumene lineata (assembly GCA_918843875.1). Taxonomy (NCBI): domain Eukaryota; kingdom Metazoa; phylum Cnidaria; class Anthozoa; order Actiniaria; family Diadumenidae; genus Diadumene; species Diadumene lineata. The sequence continues at coordinate 8,502,802 of OU974072.1, forward strand.
TATACGGTGTCTAATTTATATATCTTATTAGACAGTTGGATGTGGAATATGGCTGGATATTTTTACGAGTCACGCTGTATTTTGACGAGCCTTCAGGCGAGTCAAAATGCAAGTTGACGAGTAAAATATCCAGCCATATTCCACATCCAACTGTCTAATAAGTTATTTATTATCCAACTATCTCGTAAAAATGAAAAAAGGGTCGAAAAAATAGTAATTTTCATTTCCTTAAAAAAATTAGTTGGACATAGCGTGACGTACGTATTGCATTCTGATTGGCTCATTTTTCATACAGGTCAAACCGGTTTTAGCAGCTCACACAAACAAGCCGTTTTAGCCGATTATCAATGTAATTTTTTTCGACTGTTTTTGCACAAATTTTGGCTGTATTTTGAGAAAAAAGAGGGAGAACGTCAACAAGACAAATGAAAAAATGGCTATCATTCGGAAACTTTGATGAAGTCAAATGAAAATGCAGTAACAAAGGAAATGTTGTGTCAAGAACTTGCAGCGATTGTAGTGCTTTCGTTTCCATTCGTGGATCGTATTTGCTTGCTTCAATTAGCTTTACATTTCTACTATAAAGGACATTTTTGCAGCTCTTCCACTGAAGGATTACATTTTGTTGTATTAAGGTAAAATTTCATTTTTTTTTCTTTTCTTTATACGAGCTAGTCAGTCAGCTTTATATGTCAATAAACTTGTGAGATTACAAAGCATTTTCTGTTCTCTGTGTTTACATGTTCACTTTGACTCTGTTTTCAATTTTAATTTCGACATTTTCGTTATCTTATTATATTAACAGAAGAATCGAAAGCGTTTCTGTAGAAAACGTTCCAAACTAATTCAGCTTGCCTTGCAGACATTTTAGCTGTAGATGAAAACCTGTTAAACTGGTATAGACAGCGAAAATTATCGCTGTATATTTATACTCGATCCAGTCTTACTCACGCGTTATTTTTTACAAGTTGGATAATAAACATATATATTTTATGACTGTTTCTCTAGAAACACAGACACAGTCCAATCTAGTATTTTACTAGTGTTTACCTCTCCATATGTCTGTTTTATTCTGTCATTTTATAACTTTGTATCAGTCAATAGTTTGTTCATGTTCATTTTGCCATTTCACTCTTGGAAAGTGATTCTTTCAGTTGTTAACATTTCAACACATTTTTCATAAAAGAACCATTCCCTAGAGAGTGGCACATGATGTGAAATGGGCAATTTGCATACAAAGCTGAAAATGTCTAGATTGAACATATAATCAGTCATGTTTTTACAGATACATGTATACTTGTTTTCCAGCAACTCGTTTGACAGGCGCCAAGACAGTATCATCTGACATCACATCTAAATATGGTGAGCTGAGTTCACCATACAGTCAAGGATTTATATTGGTAGATTTTAACAATGTTCCTGGTATTGGTAAAATTGGCTGGAATTCCAGTGAAAGTCCTTTCCAGGCAATCTTTAACAGACCTCTTGGGTAAGAACCACATATTCTGTGAACATCAGAATTCATGTTTATATAGTTTCAATAATGTGTGATTATAGTTAACACTCCAAGAATGTGAATGTTTTGGTAATATTGCTTACAGTATTATTGCACTCTTATATTACACTTAAGGTAATTCCGTAGTTTTGCACTGCGCATAGTTCTGCGCATGTTTCAAGTTTTTTGGTTTCAGGACTTTTATCATGTAATCTAGTCAAATTATGTTTGTTAGGAACTTTGAATAAAAAAATCGAAGAATTGCGGCATTTTCGAGCGAGAAAACGCGATAATTTTGAAACTCGACCCAGTCCTCTCTCGGAAAACCTGTTTTTTGACAATAAAATGACGATATTTTTTGCAATATTTCGCAAACTAGCACCGTGACATATGTTTTTTATTTGATAAAATTTTTTGTTATAACATAACATCAAATATATATAAAATTGAGCATAGGTCATCGGGCTAACTTTTGAGAAATTTCCAAAATACTTTCCGCTTAGGACTTTTTCGAATGAATTAGCAGCTCGTGCGCATGTTAGTATTTCGTCAATTTCTTCAAGATCACACATTTTTTTATACATCTGTTCATATAAAATTTTTTTAATAAAATAAAGTGCAAACATTTGAACAAAACAAGAATTTTGCTCTTAAAAAACAAATTACTGTGTTTTTGTTCCGTTTCTCTTCGATTTTTGAGCTTTTTTCTTTACCTTCTCAAGTCACCAAAATGCATGAACTTTGACGTCATATTGCACAAAAACAAAGTCGGCGACCCCCCTTTTTTATTGCATTTTTTTAAAGCGTTTCTCAAAATTATTTGTTAGAACGAGTATAAAAAAATTTCATCGGGCAGTTTTATTTCTACGGAATTACCTTAATCATGCATTAAAAATTACCACTTGGTAAACTTGCGACCTAAAACTAAGAGAATTGCGTTCCCTTCCTCCTCCCTTCCTCCTCCCTTCCTCCTCCCTTCCTCCTCCCTTCCTCCTCCCTTCCTCCTCCCTTCCTCCTCCCTTCCTTCTCCCTTCCTCCTCCCTTCCTCCTCCCTTCCTCGCCCATAGTGGATTGTTGGATGGGATTACAAGTGTTTGCAAGAAGATTACTATTTCTCAATATCAATTTCATTTGGTTTTCAGGCCCCAGGTACAACATAGTTGGCAGTTGTTAGTTGTCAAGTCGAATATCCGCACAACTGAACGTGCTGGTATCATGGATCAGATGAGTGGAAGAAGTCATGAAGTTGCTAATACATCAGGAATAGTAGCTGCTGTAAGTAGAATTATTATCATGTTTCAAGTAGATAAATAATAATAATAATAATAAATAATGAACGTTTTTATAGTCTCTAAGTAATTTTAGCATTTAGCACACTAATTGAGGAGACTTTTTCTCACACTCACTACCTCTACGTTAACTATTTTACATACATCTTTGCACACAGTTGATTTTTGCAGTGAGGGAGGAGAACCTGGAGAAAAAACTTTTGGTATAGTAGGGAGAAACAACTCTTATAACAAACCCTTCTCAGACACATATAATCCAGCACCTGAGCCAGAGGCTTGAACCAGGACCATAGTGGTGAGAGGCAAGAGGCTTGACCACTTGGCCTCCCATGCACCCAAATAAATCTAGTCATAGTAATTTAAAGTTAATGTTTAGTTTCATTATACTTAAAGATATGTCAACAAACTGCAAGAGGAGGTCGTCTTGTCTGTTTAGAACATACAGGACAAAAGAGATCTTCAGGAGTGACAAAGAACTTGTTGGGGGGAAGTGATGGTGAGTAGAAATCTTCAGTAGCTGGGCAATAATAATCGTTAAATCATTTATTGTTATTAAATAACCCCTTACCTAGTATCTGCGTTTAAATCTAGGTTTGGTTGTATACAATATTGTAAACTAACAGCAGGATCCTTCATAGTTTCAACTACCACTACATTGCATCACACAATCAAAAGATATAATGCAAGCTTACTTGAATGTATTTAAGTGTAAACATGGTCAGTTATATGAATCAATCTAGAAAGGTCTATCAATCTGTAGCCTTATCTTAAGATGTACAATGATATACTACCCCAGAAAAAATAGTCACTCATAGATTGCTTCATTTGTTCAGAGCAACTGTTTTTCAGAATGCCTGCAATTATTACTATGATTGTTGAACAATGAAAATTGCAGAAAGCATTCTCAAAATAACCAAGTGTACGTGAAAAGAGTGGATTGAACAATATATATTCGCTAGCTTGCCCAAAAGGAAATATTTATTTTGTTTTAGTTCCTTCAAATTGCTGTGAGATTGTTTGTCATCAACTTCAAAAAATCGAGGTGTTTTACTCACACTAAATTTGTCCCAGTTTGCTAGTATAAACCAGTCTTGATGGAGATGTAATGTAGTGCTTATATAGCACATTTCACCTAGTCTCAATCTGCTTTTCATTCTCAAGAATACTTACAATAAGTATGTAATCTGGTTTTACTAGCACAAGGTTGATTAGTAGTGAGATAATAACTTTCAGTTAACAGTTGAAACTAAACATATTTTCTTTTTGTCTTGAAGAAACTGGATGTGATGTGTTTTTCAATATACCAAGTCATCGCAACCCTATCAAATACACTTACCAGCTAGTAAATGTCCCTGTGAAAGTAATGATGTTTGGTCCTGGACAGCTTGTTAAAGTCTCTTGTGACTGGATGAAACATTTCAGTACCTATTTACAGCAAGGCTGGCGCCTAGCAGAGATATTTTGGGATCAAGGGAAGCGCAGTCATGGAGGTATACCTTTTTTTTTTGTATTTTATTTGTTGAAAGCTAACTTCAATCACCATGCTACATGACAAAGGTGGATAAAAAAAGATATGATTCTGTGCTTCTTATCAAGTTAATCAACACAATTGTGACACCATACATAATAATATATATATATATATATATATATTGGAGGCCTTATGAGTCACTACTTGTTGATATATGTTGCCATATGTTAATGTGATGTTACAGGATTTTTGATTTCAAACTCAATGTGTTGTTAACTGTTTACACGCTGTAAAATATACAGGAAGGCAAACTATGCACACAGACAAGTGTGAAGTGATATACATATTAGACACATGTTATTTTCATAGGCAATCAGGAAGATCTGTTTGTTTTTGAAAGAGATTGTCCTGATTGCCTACGAATATAATATGTGTCTAATGTGTGTCTTTTACTTGCTCTAACTTTTAGACAACATTGATCATATTGCTTGTTTTTGTTTAGATTTTACATTCAGTGGAGATCACAACTCAATTTGGTTCTTTGAGAAAGATACAACTAAGCTAAATGACTCCACACCAGTGTATCATGGGACTATTGTAGAATATAAACACACCGTGAAGGTAAGGCATTGTTTTAAAGTCAAAAGAATATTCCTTTGGGGTGGTCTTACACTAAATACATGTCTATTCAACTGTTCAGAATCACTGACTCAGTTCAAGTTACTATTACACTAGTCGTAAACCACATGTTTTCTTGTAGATTGGTTTCTTCCAGACCAAGGCCAAAGGAGATTGGGCACCTATGATCAATGAGATGGGTAGTAGAGGATGGGAGCTGGCCTGCATGCTGGAAACACCTGAAGTCACCAATGTAGGACTAGGAACTATTACATACAAAGTACTCTTCTTCTTTCAAAGAAAGATTGTACAAGGTCAAGCAAATTATGGGCCACCACCACATGCACCTTACTACCCAGCACCCTCTACAGGACATGCAACATCCCCTTCAGCTCCTCCTGGATATGCGGCACAGGGCAGTTATAGTCAGTATCCACCTACTGGGGGGTATAACTATGGAGGGGCACAGTCACATCCACAAGGACCTCCACCCCCTTATTCTGATGAAAGAATAGAGCCTAGTGCACCTCCTTTACCAGAAAAACACTAGTACAAAAAGTGGAGACTTTTTTTTACAATTATATTTGATTCTCCCCTTATGGACACCCTGTTTTTATCACTATCACTGTTATGGACACTAAGTTGTGGCACCTTTTTACAAGAGTTAACTAGTCAAGTTAATTAAGTTAAGTCAAGTTATTTTACCTATAGAAAGGTCCTAATGCTTGGATCTTTCTACTGTCATGCAAACATTCCAGTATTAAGGGTTTGATCTTAGGTGAGACCATGCTGGAAGTAAATATGCAAAAAATAAGACTGAGTCTCATAGATTGTTTTTTAAGGTTAGTCTTATATTAGATTTGAAAATAAACAAGGATTTGTTTTCAAGACATTAGATACAAATTAATGTAACATTTAGATCTACACTTTTGAAAATGATTGTGTGCCAAATGTATATAAAAGTCAATCAGTGTCTATTATTTTATTGAATAATGTATTTGATTGGCCAGGCTAAGAACAGATTTAAATGATATAATGATATGTAGAATATACAATATTCTAATTTAGTTGCAAAACTTAAATATAAAATTAATGAAAATCAATATGCGCATGCCCTATATGTTGAAAAAAACAATTTGAATATGAACACCATTCTAGTGATCTTGAGGCTTTTGTATTGCATATTGATATGTTGACATTACAGGATTTTTCATTACAAACTCATTGACTTGTTAACTGTTTACACTTTGTAAAATATATAGATAAGTTTTACATAGAAAGAAGAAGACAAAACTGATGTTTCAGACGTTAGTCGTTTGTCAGAGTAATGATTACTTTGACAAAGGACTAATATCCGAAACATCAGTTTTGCCTTCTTCATTCTACAGTGTAAAACGTATATATATATTTTACAGCTGTTTCTATAGTAACACCAACACAGTCTACTCTAGGGTCTTACTATTTTGTTTAGTTGGCAGTCTTCAAAACCTTGAATGTCATACCACTTTAAACAATTTTCTGCATGCAGTATTTTTTAATGTTCCTTTCCTAGATCCTCTAACACAGTGTTTCCATCCCTACACATTGTGTGATTATGGTTTTCAATATCGTTTTGAATAAGCGTCTGAGTAAATGAAATAGGCGTCTGTGTCCCAAAATTTACAATCATATTTTTTTTATGAAGGACACAAATTAGCCAGCGGTAAGAGGTAAAATGGGCCGCCCTGTACCGCCGGTAGCCGCCTGTTATTGAAAACCCTGTGTGGTGACACTAAGAAGGGCTGTGTTATAGGCTAACATAGAGAGACAGAAGAGAAAACCCTCTCTTGACAATGCCAGGAACACCAAGCTGCATAGCCTAGTATGTAGGAGAACAAATTAGTCTATTTTTCAGCTTTCATTTTAAAAAGTTTTGTCTTGCTAATGTATAGTTGTCCTAGAATCTGTCACGTTTGGAGCACAGCGTTGCATGGGCAACACGTGATGGGTGCAGGGGGACTAGCTAATGTAATGACCATTTTTTAGAATACCAATATGTTTTTATTAGTAATCAATTCAGAGTTTATCTAATTAAACCAATAAATGACCACAAAGGAGAGGGATCTCTTGTTTCTTCAAGACACGTCCTACTCATTTAACATACAGGGCCTGTTTTTACAAAGCCTGAATCCATAGGTAAAATGCCTATCCATGGGATCTGGAAATCTATAAAGTTTGGTGCAGTGAATAACCGCTGTCCTATGGATAACTGTATCCAGGTTTTATATAACGGGTCTGTGGTAAATGTACTTACAACTAATACCAATAGCAGGGCCGTAACCAGAGCTTTAACACGGGGGTGCACATAAAAAAACCCTGGACCAGTGATGGGTTTTTAATAGCCTTTTTATTATTAGCTGTCATATTTTTCAAAAACCCGTGAAAACCCGTATTACAATAATTTATTGCGATTTACAGTTCTTTTGATTGTGCTCTTGATTCCAACTCTCAGAAAGAAATTATTGTAATAAAACAAAATGGAGATGGATAAGCGGACCTTTTTTTTTTGGGGGGGGGGGTGCACTTGCACCCTGTGCACCCCCCTTTGTTGCGGCCCTGAATAGTATAGCATATATAGTTATTTTTAATTAATTGTAATGTATTGATATATCAAACATTTATTGTGTTGGTGTGAAAAGTCACCTATAAATCATCGTTGAATAAATAATTCCATCTCTGTACCCTGGAAGCGAGACCAACCAAAGTTTTCTTTGCCCTCTTTGGTTACAAGTACAATAATCAAAGAAAGAAACTAGAAAGTATTTATTGAATAGAGTAGAAAATTGTAAAAGAAAATTAGTAGAATGTGCGTATATTGTAGATAGAGTAGTTTTCGCATGAGTGGCTATGATACCGCTTTGATATGCCAGACAATTTAATTGTTTTCAAAGAAATTGTCCTATTTCACTATGACGTCATGGTTTGTTTACATGACTAAGAACAGACCTAATTTAGCCTAAATAGTTTTCCTCCAGCACATTTTGCTTTGCACTTGAACGTATATTTTGTTCTTTTATTATAAATAGATTTTTAGCCTATTTTTAATTGAATTACCATGATTCTTAGCGTTGAAACAATAGATTTGTTTTGATTGACGTCATAATGAAATAGGGTAATTACGATACAATATGGTTCTATCACACATAGGAAAACGACACTCTACACAGACACTCCCTGGGGGTTTGACTGTTTACATTTAGGGAATATTATATTTTTGTTGCCCTGATGAATTCCCAGCTAGCTAGCAGCCGGTCTCACACTAGCTGTTGCAGCAACATAGAGTGATTCTGCTAGCAGGTAATTACATTGCTGCTGTTATTTTAGTTATTATAAGTATAAGCCAGTTTTCTTTACGCTGTATTAGCCTCGATAGAAAAATATATTCTTTTGTATTTAAAACATCCCGTTAAAAGTCTACAAAAATAGAAATACTGGAGGCTTTGTCTTGACTTATTTTTCCTGCAATCGAGGCTAATACAGCGTAAATGAGAACACGAAATGGGTCACAAATCCATTAAAATATTCAATCTTTGCCAGTTATTTAACATAGGCGGTTTGCACGTTTAACTATGACATGCTTTCACTTCTCGGCCTGACTTTGGTCCCAGGAACAGTCAACAAAAAGGCTGGGTTACTAGGCGGTTTCTTTACTGGAACTGTACCCTTTAACATCAAGTCAATCTCACGTGACTGATCACGTGGTGCATTTCCATTTGCCCACGAGCTTCGCTTCAAGACTTTACGCGGTTCGGCGTCGTCGTGGTTGGCCCTGGGGATTAAAAGTGATGACTTTGCTTTGAGGCTTGGCGATCCTTCTTTATTCAGTCGGGTAGGCTTTCTTTTGCTTACTTGAGGGTTTTTCAAAACCCAAGGATTTAGGTATCCATTAGTACCGTTATTAGACCGTGAAATACTTGCAACAGCATTTGCATCAATGTCTTCTATTGAAATCTTGGCATTAGCTTTATTAGATGTCTCAGGATCGTTTTGCTTGGAGACATTTGTAGGAGAGCTGGGGCAAGATTGCACCGATAAATGTTCGTGTTCTTGAGGCAACTGTTGTTCATCTTTCAACTGCTCCTGGTACGTTTGTGGTTGTTGTAGCTGTTCTTGGGCTTTGTCTTGCTTCAAATTTCTTTGCTGTAATTCATGAACTAGAAGGTGTTGCCTCTGTTGTAGCATTTTTTGTTGCTGTGGTTCCTGTTCATACCGAGGTTCTACTTGTTTTTGTAATTTAGGTTGTTGTTGTTGTGGTCTTTGCTGCTGCTGTTGTTGTTTCTGCTGTTGCTTTAAGTGTTGAAGTTGTTGTTGTACCACGTCCGGTAAATCTTGATTGAATTGTTCTTCACCTACTTTATTTTGCTGTTCTTGCTCCTGTTTATGATGTTGATAATGCTGACTCTGTTGAAGTTGCTGCTCCAGCTTTTCCTGTTGCAGATAGTGTTCCAAAATCCCACATTGTTGCAAGAGGCTCGCGTCACTTTTCTTTCTTGGCCAGTTAGAGAGTTTTTCACAACCGTCTTCTACATTGTGGTTTCTGTCGTTTTCATTTGAGTCATCAAGATATATTTGTTTAGGAGCAACTTGTTGAGAAATGTTACCAGGACTGTTTGTGTTTATGTTTTGGTCTTGATGTGGTCCTTGATTTTGGTTTGCAATCTTTTTTTTAGAAATATCGTTTTGACTTGTTGCCGTCTGAACTGGTAACGGTGTTTGGTCAATTTGCAGTTTACGGTACTTGCCACGTTGATAATTTTCTCTTCTATCCTGTTGATAGTTGAGATGTACGTTGCGTTGGTCAACAGGAGAGGCTGCACGCACGCTTGGGTCTGAAGAGGAATGGACACCAAAACATACCAGCTTTTCTCCCTGACTGGAACTCAAGTAAGGATCAAAGCAAACTTTCAGGAACTGCTCATTCCCCAAGTTATCAGTGCTTTTGGAGCGAAACGTTTGAAATTTGTTACCATGACAATTTTCAACGAAATAGTCGTTTTCTTCGTCTGATTCATTTGCTTCGAGAATCCTCAAAGAGAATGGTCTGAAGCCTACGCTTGATGAGCACTTTACTCTCTCACTTTCGCTGCACTCAGTTTCAGAGTCGGCTTTTATGTAAGCCCAGTTGTAAGTCAAGCTACCGTTGTTGTTGAATCCACTAGAACTGTTGATATTGATAGCTGGGTTTGTCGTTTTCTTTGGTTGATTTCTCTTAGTTTGAGTTTTCATATCTTGGTGTGTCAATTTCACCTGGTGACCCTCATAGCATATTCTTGCTTCGTGTTCTTCTTTGGGACGACTGGTACCTTCCTCGCCCTGTAACGTCAGCACAACACAAGGGATATCAGCAACACCAAATTCGTGTGATCTCTTATGAGGTTGTGGTGAAAGAACCAACAGGTTACCACGACTTAGACTTGCTTTAAGTGGACTTGGAGGACGGATGGAGAGCATTGAACTACAGAACCCTTGTTCGCATGCAATGGGCAACAATCCATTGCTTCCTTCGTTTGGACGATCACTAAGTATGGGTTTGTTAGCTGTCGAGTTGTTGGAGCCATCTGTAAGGGTTTTCGTGCTTGCATGTGAGGCGCCATCCTCAGAAATAGTGCTAGAAGGAATATGTCTCGTTACTGTACACTCCTCTTTCTCTTCTTCATGTTCGTCTGCAAGTCTTCTTTGCAGTTTATTCTTGACCAGAATGAAAATGACATATATGACGATAAGCACAAAGAGTGCCACCACAAAACTAGCTGAAATTTGATAGACCAGACCGATCTCCGAAACCGCTTCGTCAACAGAAGGTAAATCAGTTTTTTTATTATTGGACAAACCATCCCCAGCAGAAACCGAGCCATTACCGAGATCAACCGAATAGTTTCCGACAAATGATCGAATTCCCATATCCACCAATTTGGTTGTTGTTTTATTGGAACTCATGGGTGTTTCCAAACGGTCTTTGTAAATCTTGGTACTAGGAAGGTCACAGTCTCCTACTACCGCACGGTCAATAATAACCCATCGTGGACTCGTACTGAAATCTATGACTTCATCTTGCAACTCGATATTTCTAACGCATCCGGTGAAACTATCTCCAATCATAAACGTCTCAAAGATTATCCCTTCCTTATATGAATGTTTCCTTTTAGGTATTACAATCATACGTGCGTCGCCATTTAAAGCTACTTCAATCATGGATATTCTAGGCAAAACCTCCATGGAGACATAATTCCAGTGCTTTTGAAAAATTTTCCCGATATTAGATGTCCGTGCGTGTATCTTATATTTATTTGAAGATTGCTTCACTTGTAAGACATCGTTGTTCATGAATAGCTCCAATCGGAGGCTATTAGCTTTCCATTCAGATAGTTTGGAAAAGTTTCGTGCTGTTCTGAAGTAAAAGCTAAAACGCATAACATTTTGCGTTTGTTGCATCTTTGAGAGGAAGAAAGTTACCTTTGATGTTATATCTGGTAAACCTATTGTTCGTGTTTCACAATCAGGACAATGAAATAAAATCTTTTTGCTGAAATCCTCTTTTTCCCTAATTCCATAACCCTTAACAACCATTTTGTCCATGCATCCAGTAAAGTTTTGGAAAGATTTTGACGCCATCGTATTAAAGGGCATACCTCCAAAGTATAGCATACTGTTGTGATTTGTATTGTTGATGACGCTGTCGAGGTCGAGTGAATTTCCCTGTATACTATATTTTATCATTCTTTTATTTATCCTAATTTGCATATTATACCATTGATTGACAGTCACCATGGCAACTATTGCCTTTTTGCTGGTATTTCGGGTCAGGTGAGACGGCGATGAGCTGATTTTCCTGCAAATAAAAAGAACATCATTAGTTCTTTTAATTTATGCAAAATGTCCATCACAAATAATAATAATAATAATAATAATGATAATTTATTTCTTGTTAAGCGCATCCCAATATTTATCGATGCGCTTAAATATAAAAATATAAGATGTAATTAAAATTTATCGCGCCACATATACATACATACATTTACATATTGTTGATGGTATTGACAATTGTGTCTTTGTTATTGATATCGCTGTTGTTATCATTGTAATTGTTACTTGAAACAGTCATTGGCATCGGTACTTGTATTATTCTTTTAATTGTTGTTTTTGTTGTTGTTAACATTGATATTGCAATTATCGTTGTTTTCGTTATTTTATTCTTATTTTTATTGACATGGCTGTTGTTGACACTGTTGTTGTTATTGTTTTTAATTTGAGAGATTTTGAAAAGCTTTAGTTGTTAATAGATTAATGTTTTCATCGTTATTATTATTGTCATTTATTTTTATCATTAATTAGTCTTGTTGTTGTTATTGTTATTGTTATTGTTAGAGTGCACGCACTAAAAGTGTGCAACAGATGTCACTATTTAGTAGTATATAGCACTAATTAAACAAAAGAAAACAAAATAAAATAGCACTATTTATTGGTATTTATGTTGCACACTTTTAGTGCGTGCACTCTATCATTGCTGTCATTATCATTTTTTATTATTACTGTTATTGTTATCATTGTTGTCATTAATTTCTTATCATTAATTGCCTTAGTCTTAGTCATTGTTATTAGTGTTGTTATTGTTATTATTATTGTTGTTGTTGTTGGTATTATTTTTGTTATTAGATGTGATCATTGTCATAATTGTCATGATGCTAGACTCAGAGTAATGACTTCCTAAGTTGACTCAAATCACGGAAGAGCAGATATTTCTTTCGTCCTTTTATCAGTGCACGTATATTAATTCCCAGACAAATACATCACATAAAAAAAAATTACTTAAATTGATAGCCTTTTGAATTTGATGTATTCGATTGTAGCTAGGGCATTGATTGCAATGTGAAAACAACTAAGATATTCGTCAAATCAGATGCTCAGAATCTGCTCTAATTGGACTAGAAAAAAATCACATTCTGTACTTCATTTGATACACCGAACGCATTTATTACTTACTACTTTAAAAATCCAAATCAGATGATCATTATATTTGATCACAACCTTGGCTTCATAACGTGACTCCATCAGTAAAGCCAAACCAATTATATTTACTAATAGCCATTTAACGTACTTTCCCATATCACGCGGCAACCTGGCTGGCCGACATTGGCAGCCCTTTCCTTCATTACATCACATAGACAAGCTTATCTATTTTATAGTGTAGATTATAGAAGCGATAATGCAAATGTGATGTCATCATTTTCATGGTCAATCACGAAACACCATTCATTCATTCATTCATTTGTTCATTCATTCATTTGTTCATTCATTCAATCATTCATTCAATCATTCCTTCATTCGTTTCTCATACATTCATTCATTCATTCATTCATTCATTTGTTCATTCATTCATTTGTTCATTCATTCATTTGTTCATTCATTCATTTGTCCATTCATTCAATCATTCCTTCATCCGTTTGCTCATACATTCATTCATTCATTCATTTGTTCATTCATTTGTTCATTCATTCATTTGCTCATTCATTTATGCTTAATTTGTTCATTCATTCATTTGTTCATACATTCATTCATTTCATTAACTTATCCATATCCGTATGCTTATTTAGTCAGTTATTTATCTGTTTTTTCATCTGTTTATTTGTTTGAACTCCTTTTATTTCATATCTGTAACAGATTGCGAAATCTAGTAAAGAACCTCTAAAAAAAGTGGCAGTGAAAATATTCTTGATATGAATACTCGGAATATAAGATTAAAATATTTAGTATATATAACTAGTCAGTCCGTGGGTTTATTGGCAATAGCATGTCAATAACTTGCCTGAAATGTGTTTTTTTGGAAAATGATTTTAACAAAAATATTGGCTGACAGATTTTGATTCAGCTGATCGAGAAAGGTTGTCAACCTCCACTATCTCAAAATATCTCAAATTCCTTATATGATTTCCTAGAATACTGTATTATTCCTATGACCGTCATTAATCATGTATTTGATTGTGGCCTGAGGTCAGGTTTCCTTTCTCCCGCACAACGTTATTACTTGCAGCTTATAGTCGCCCACATTGTGCTAATGGCTTTGAACTACATTGTTGATGAGTCTTTGAGATCATCTTGAAGAAAGGAGATACTCCTACTTGATCGAGCTAAAAATATGTTTTTTTCTTCCTTCTTCATGCATTTGTTCATATATTCATCTTGGTTCAATTAATCACTCATTCATTTGTTAGTTCATTCATTACGTTATATTTATTAGTTTATTCATTAATTTGCACATTCATATGTTTGTCTATTCATTCATTCATTTGCTTTATTCATTCATTTAAACATTTGTTTGCTCGTCCATTCATTCACTCATTCATTTGTTTGCTCTTTCATTCATTCACTCATTCATTTGTTTGCTCGTTCATTCATTCACCCATTCATTTGTTTGCTCTTTCATTCATTCCCTCATTCATTTGTTTGCTCGTTCATTCATTCACTCATTCATTTGTTTGCTTGTTCATTCATTCATTCACTCATTCATTTGTTTGTTCATTTGCAGGTTCAACTTGATATTTATTTCTGACCAATTACAAAATATAATAAAAATAATATCTTCATTTTCGAAAGTGACAATTCCAAACTTCAATACCGCTTTATATTACGCTCTAAACCATTTATATGAATTTTCTGTACAATAATGTGAAATATGCAACAGAGATATGAAAGGTTATTAAAAAAATAAATAAAAGTGTATCAATAAAAATACTTAAATATGGACGCGTTCAGTCGGCAAACTAGTTGTGGAAAATCCAACACAGCTGAAATGACATCGTCTTGTTAAAAAACAATTTAGGGCTATTTTCATCTAAAAAGTTAATTTCATCATCATTGTAATATCGCGTCACTTAATTGGTTTTCAATAAATGCTAATTAAAGCTGCCATTTTATTACGGCTATTAGTATTGAATATCAGCTGGTTGGCAGTCTTTAGAGACAGACGTGTAGCTCATTTCTTCAAGGGTCTATTTTCACGAGAAAGATTACACGATACTGTGAAGCATCTTTGAACAAATATCAGGCCATGTCCGCGCTACTGAGTCCGGATAAATTTAATAAAACAACTTCATTTATCCGGTGAGGCCTTCTGTCCGCTCTAAGACGCATGAGTCCGATTTCATGTAAATTCTATTATTTAATAAGAATTTAATAACACATTTATTATTAATATTATTATTATTTTGGCATGAATCATAGGTCGTGAGGTCACACATCATACATCTGATTGGCTGAAATAAATCGTAGTTCGTGAGGAGATAAGCGATGAGAACCTAACATCACATCTGATTTGCTAAAATCAAGTAAAATGGTTGAAAACGAAATTTCGATGCATGAAGCTATATTGACATAACAAAGCTAGGTTTATTGCAATGCAAACTTTGCAATGTCTTTCATACATACTCAATATTATTATGGCAAAACGTTCTATATTTACTAATATTTACTATGGAATAACTTTGACAATTTTTGTTGTCAAAAGCTCGGAACAAAGCTCGACAGTTACATGACATTCATTGTGTTACACAAGCTGTCAGGCAATAACATTCGAGAAGCGTAATCATATAATGATAATCCCATTCAAGCCTGAAAATATAATGAACTCCTTCCCACGTCGAATCTGAATATTTATAGTCAAAGTGTATCACGCACTAGAGTGTTTTTAAAAGACATGTACACGACGACACATCAGATTGACATTACCATCCGTTATTGTTGGCAGTGCTGTTTTTTTTCCTCACAAAATGACGACGTAACGTCAAAATGATCCGCGTAATAAAGTATTCACGATACAACCCCAACTAATAAAAGGCACAACGCAATTAACATTTCATACATAACCCACAGTTAATTCGGTTACAATAGGAGAACAAACAACATCAATTCCTAAAATATATCCAATTGCAGAACGAGGTGTGGATCGACACAATTATACAATTGTTCAAATATTTAAGGAGTCACGAAACTGAAAACATAGTTTGCTATAAATTGTTGCTTGTATAAATACTTTGTATTTATATTTACAATAGGTAAATATGAGTGTTTGTATCTTTTTTTTATTTTTTATCTTCAGGTGCTTATTTTTTAAATATTTGTGATAATTAGATATTTATTTATCTCAAAAAGCGTACATTGCCGGGGACTGAAATTGGAGAAATCAGGACTGAGTGAAATTGTAGACAAACGTTTTTAATTCTTTATGGTAAATAAATTACTGCAATTCTTGAACAACAAACCCATTACCATGTGTGACTGATGCCATTTTAGGATGACAGCATCATTTGCTTTTACTGTTGATTATTTCTCAATCCCCAGATACTAAAAATCCATAATTCCAATTCCATATTTTCTATTTTAATGTTATCTTACTCATTGTAGTCTCTGTGCATGCATGATGTAACAATCTGTTGAAAGTAGGGGAGCTTTTAAGGTTTTTGACGTCATTTCCCGTGTAAAACGAAACTGATACGAACGATATTCGTGACTTGCTAGCAACTTCCTGGTACGTACTAGTGGTTTAAAGTTACATATGTACGTATACTTTGAAACTAAATATTTGATTGTTTGATCAGTAAAAGAGAAAAACACGGTATAAGGTAATAAACTAAGCAAAGACAAGAGGATTGATAGCAATTTCATACAGTATTTTTATACAGTTTTTATAAGTATGTTATTTAAGGGATTAAACATTTAGTATCAACTTCAGTCAGGCATTTCTATGATTAGCATATAAAAAAACACTATTTTTACGAGAATGAAATAATGGGATATTTTTATTTTGGTAAAAGCCTTGAATAAAAGAAGGTTTTTTTTTAAATATTATATTGGTTAACTTCGTAATGATCAAATAAAGATAATATAGTTATTTCAAAATACGTTATTTTAGGCTTGAACTATGATCGTTATCACATTCAAATTCTATTGTTCGCTTACATTTTTGAAAATGGATCTTGATTTCATTTTTAATGCAGTTTTCATCGCTTCATTCTTCCTTTTACTCACTTGTTTTCTTACGATTACATATTTATTTATTCATGCTTATTTGATTTTCATCTGACATGCCCCAGTTCCTTTAATTTGCTTTATACATATTCAAATATGAAAAACGGAAGTTTATTTTCATAAACTATTTAGCATGAATTTAGGTAAAAGTTCAACTGTATGAATCATAATTAAATTTCGTTGTTCTTGACATGTGATTGATGTAACAAATGTAGTTCTCGCCTAACACGACACCCCTCCCTTTCCTCTCCACACCCTCAACCGCCACATGGACACATGGAGTGCTCTCTCGACCCTAACACTGCTCAAACAAACTGCCATCTAGGATGGACGATAACGTTGAATTTTCATTTCCTCTTTATTTTGTTTTATTTGTAAAGAAACCAGATTCCACTTCAATTTCATTACACTTTGATTTCATTGCACTTAAATTTCGTTCCATTTTAATTTCGTTACACTTTAGTTTCCAGTACTCTTTAATTTCGCTACACTTTAATTTCGCCAAACTTTAATATCGACAAACATCAATTTCGTCAAACTTTAATTTCGTCAAACTTTAACTTCGTTACACATCAATTCTGTTATATTTCCATTGCATCACACACTATGTATGACTATGAAATTGCTTAAGTTTCGTGTTCCTGAGTTTACAAATATTTTACAATATTTTAATTTGAGCATTTGGATTGTAGCATTTTTGGAGGGATGATTTAATGTCGTCAAATTTTAATTTGCAGCAATTTATGACACTTTCAGTTTCGCGATTTCAATAATTACAACGCTTGCAAAAACTTTGATTTATCTATTTTCATATTGCAATTTCGCTATCAGAAAGCTGTGCGCGATAATTTATTTCGAATTTCTATAATGTAAAATAAAAAATGATCGAGTAACACAAGCTGTGGACCGTTGTGAATCCAACTAGGCTAATTTTTTAACTTGAAAAATTAACAAAATTCAGTTCGACAGGCACTGAACCAGACGTGAATTTAAGTAATTAACCAATATAAAAAATCAACATAAAAGCATAACCTACAGGACCTTATTTTGATCTAACAAACCAGTGGTGGATGTATTAGCTAGTGACTCGATAATGGCCAACTCTTTTTAATAAAACAGTTAATTGCGCCAGTTTATTAAGTCGAATTTCACATGCGCCCAATTTATTCACATCAAAGAGCACTTCATAATTATCCATTCAATTGTATTTGAAGCATGTGAAAAACGCCTTATCAACTTGGTCTAATTCTATTTATGAAGACCCTGAGAACGTAAAATTTGTTACTTTTTTATGTTTTTGTTTTTAATTTTGAAAAGAATGACTAAAGGAATTGATGATTTGGCGTTGCAGTGACGCACGAGTCACTCTGGATCACTGACATCATTAGTAATGTTGTGATAAACATGTGGATTGGTTTACGACTATTGTTTGCCATCAGTAATGCAATCATTATATAGACATTATCATGTTTAAACTATGTTTATCTTCAGTCAAAGATAGCAGGAGTATTATATTGTTGAAATTAAAACCTGATGACAATTTTGTTATTTCCTTTATCTATTATCGAAACATTGTATTTGCTTTCTTTTTTCATTTGCAACTTTTTTTCGTCTCGTTTATATACGAATATACATCAGTGTGATAGTTCAGTAAAACGCAAATTTTTCGTTTGAATGCATGTACGCAATTTCTAAAAGGAGTTCTTCCATTGGTGTTTTTCCTCCCTTATAAACATACATTTCCAATTCACGTTGAAATTCTTTCTTATTCGTTATTCGTTTTTTTTTAAAGTTCGATTTAGAAGGAAGCTACTTAATATTTTTATTGAAAAAGACGATTCGTTTCTTCACTTTGCTTCACTAGTGAATGAAGCACTTTTGAATTTCTATTTATGTAAGAATTGTGGGTTTTTCAAGATGCGAAATGGCACTAAATAAATGTATGTGTAGTTTTTGTTACAAGTAATTATTTGCACTTCCGTAAAGATAACACGGCACATTGTTATTTTATCATTTGTTTTCACATATCATCAGGTTGACGTATTTATCTGAAAGCTTCTCAAAGTCACTGTTTATACTTCTTAAAGTGGGAACATTTCATAATGACCACATGATTTCAAGCAGTTTTCAACAAAAACACACTAAAAAAACCTGTTTTTATTTATAGCCATAGAGTATCCCAAGCACTTGTTCACGTCTGTCAAAATCTGTAAAAAGATGTCATGGCAAAAGTCAAAATCCTCCCTTAGTTAATAATTAACTATTATAGTTGAAGGAGCGGAATAAGTATTAATGACAACGTGCTTCCTTCACGATCGACTCCTATTGGTTCGTTTCACGCATGACTGGCGAATAAAAAGGCGCGCTTTTTGCTAGTACCGTGACAGTCGATGTAAAACTAGAAGTACAAGCACTCGCTATTTTTGTTTTTGTTCACTGAAAGACAAAGAGTTGTTTTGTTGAAAGAGTACTTGTAAAGAAATACACTATAAAGGTCACATTCATGTAATGACGAACAGGATTTGTAACGCTTCTAATGTCACTTCTGGAAAAGAGGAAGGGGCGGTGCCTCAGCTAGACATATAAAGCCTGCTGTAGGAGTTTCCTGCGATCATTTGTAAAGAAATCTCGTATTAACAGCAACCCATTATGAAAGAGACACTAGATCAAGATTGTAAATACTCGTTTAGAGTCTTAGTCGTTGGCGATCCTGGCGTTGGGAAGACTTCATTAATCAAACGATTTACTAAGGGATATTTCTGTGAAAATAATACTTCGACCGTTGGTGTTGATGTCGACACGAGAATACTGGATATCCAAGGGGACAGGGTCAAACTACATTGCACTGATACGGCAGGACAAGAAAAATTTCGTGGATTGACTCAAAGCTACTATCGCAGTGCGGATGCCGTTGTATTGGTATTTGATATAACAAACAGAGGAACCTTTGCAAGTATTCCACAATGGCTAGTCAATGTACATACACACGCTGGAAGGGATATCGTCAAGGTTTTAGTTGGGAATAAAACAGACTTGAAAGGAGCTAGTCGTAAGGTTACTACACGTTCTGCTGCTAACTTGGCCGAGTTTGAGGATCTCTTGTACCTGGAAACATCAGCGAAATGGGACGATAATGTTGAAATATTAATCACAGAATTGGCCGAGCAGTTAAGGGAGAACGCTAAACTAAATAAATCTCGACCCAATGATGACAGTTCTAATACTAAGACCAGTCCTTCGGGCCTTCTTAAACTGGGATTTCATAAAATAAGAGACAGTTTATCGCATAAAGATTCATCCTCGGCTGTTTTATTAGCACAGAGCTGAAGCGCATGAAAGTCAGACTTCTCGAATGACATTTTGTAAGTGCGGTCTTCTGTCAGATCTTTGGCGCTCTTATGAAACATACTCAGACCGAAGAACAGAAATGAATAATTTATTTGGATGAAAAAAAGGAAAAAGACAAAAAATTATAACCTTGTAAATAAACAACGAAGCTGCCATGCTTATTCAAAATAATTGTTATATTCAAAAAATCACAAGGGGTTAACTCTATATTTATCTCGACATCTCGAAAGATTAAACAAATCATGAACCGAATTACATGCTTATGAATCGTCTGCGTCGTAGTTGAAATATTTTAGGATCAAACCCGTCATTTTCAATTCATATCTCTTAATTTTTCTCATTTTTCTTTGACGTTTTCTCCCCACATGTTCGGAACGTTTTTCAAGCACGTGGCCATTGTCAGCCTTCACTGGCTTTGTACTTTGCATAAGAAAGACCAACGGTACGAAATAGCACGCAGACTATCTTTAAATTACTTTTGCCTGCTGGCATCCATTGACCACAGATTCCTTTGTATGAAGAAGGTAAAACGAGAATTCTGTTTGTTTTCTGACAGGAAATATCGCGGAAGGGAGAGTCCGCTTTGTGACTTTGTTCGTTGACAAATACACTTTATAACATCGTTATTGTTCATGTACTCAAAAACAACACACCATTACATGCATTTATTAGCATATATAGTTACATGGTTGATCGGTTTTATCCGTCACACAACTATATCTTGACCCTCGCATCATTAAACCAAAGTACGCAAAGAGTATGGTTTCGTTTCAGCTTTTGCCAAGTAGTATATTTCAGTATATCTCAGTTCTACGTATCTTCGCCTTCTGGAATCTAGTCAATTATTCATCTTTCTTTGTCAGTTGATAATTAGTAAGTAATAATCATGATTTTGGTTTTTTTCACGAGCCTATCAAATATTCTCCTGTTAACGTGTTTATAGTTCGACAAACGTCACCGATAAGAATTTTTTGCTGCTTGTGAATAAAACAACACAAAAAAATGTCGCATTGAAAAAAAATAAATTAGATTTGTTGCGGCGATCGCTACAGTAATTGACCAACTCAAAGAATCTTATATTTTTATCTTGGGTTTGTATATCTTGTATACTTAATTTCGGTACTGAATAAAAACGGCTTGACTAGTACTTTCGTAATTGAAAAATAAAGAGCCAGTATAAAAAAATTCAAAAAGCCTGCTAGTTTTAACTCAATTACAGAGCACTGTTTCCATTTTCCATTGACAGTTTCCTATTATAATAAAAATGATCACTGATGAATTGAGCCGGAAAATCAGTTTTTGAATATGTTTATGAAATGTTGCTAATTTAAGCCGGCTTTCAGCCTAGAATAAGAATTAACTTTCATTTTCATTGTTTTGTTATAAACAGTACAGTGTATTACTACTTTTTTGTTTTTAATTTTTTTAAATTTTATTTTGCGTTTTTTGTAGATTTATTTTGGCTACAGAAGGTCAGCGAAACGCGCCGCACCTCAGAGACATGTAAATTTTATAAATTACAGTTAATCATGTCAATACTTGGCGATCCTATACAGAATCATATGTTTAGACTATTGAGACAAAAACATGAGCCGTTGACATTTATCAATTTTCTTATTATTTTCTGATATATCAACCTGTATTTCATGTACTGACCTGTTTCTAACTAAATCAGCTATCGTTAATTCAAATATATTTAATTTAATATGCATCAGTAAATAAACACTCCCATCTGTCTTGATGTAAATATTTGCTGTTTTAAAAAAGTTAAAACAGTCTGTCAACAAATACTAGATACTAGTTCAAAAACCCATGAAATACACCTTAGAACGTCTTATTACACGTAACTATCCATATTTTCCTTTTGTTTTCTTTGTCAGCTCGATGCATTACAAGAAAGTAACAATAAGAGAAAAATATCATATGCCCTTGTCGGTACATGATTTGTTTCGCATATTTACCACAACACACCGAACGCATTTATAAAATACTACTTCACTTGGAGGATTAAACATCAGTACACCTAAATAATTATACTTTGCTGCATTTTTATGAAAACCACGCTAAAAAAGCCCAAAGTTGAGACGAAGTTAAAAGCAGCCACGCCACGATATCTTTAAGATTGTTGCTACCTTTATTTACTATGTTGTTGTGTGGCCTTTTTCAGGCCTTCAAAAATTGCAAAGCCGACTGTATTTCAAGTCGTCTTGCGGGATATTGGGAAAAGTTTTCAATCAGCAATAACCGCGCCTCGGATAGACCTCACTGGCTACGGTAATGCCACTGCGCAAAGCTAATGATCAGAAGTTCGCTTTTCGCTCCCTTACTAACCGATACGAACCATCAATGTGGGATGTAGCCGAAACTTCATGAATACTATTTTCTCTCTCAAATTCGATTTATTTTGCATTGAAAAGGAATTTTTTTAAAAAAGAAAAATATCCCCGGCAATTAACTGTGGTTTTTAGATAATTGTGAAGCATTTTTAAGTCATTTATTAATAATGCGCAGTCGGAGCGAAATTAACGCCCCACTGCGCATGCTTAGAAATTAGCAAATTTTCAGTGTTGTCAGGTGCGTCACGTTAAACAAAAAAAGATTTTTATTCATGCGAGAACTGTTTTTGATTTCCTGCAAAAATATTGACCAACTAGTGTTTTCAGGTAAACTCAGTGAACTCACGTATCGACTTTTACTCGGAAAGTGCTTACGTACGTGGGATCCAAAAAAATATTACTCGTTCGTTTTACATTTCGTTTTCTGCGTCAAGATGATCTTTACTGTATTAGATCCGTAATGGAATGATATCATGTTGTAAGTCATGGGTTTAGTACGTGATAACATAAGGGAGCCGCAGAGTCATTCGGTAAGAGCTGTTGACGCAAACGCAATCTCAATTTCACTGCACTAAAAACTACGAAACCTTTGAGCTTTGAAGTGAAAAATCTAAATAAAATGATTGGACGTCGAAAGAGTACAGACCTACAGTAAAAAGTGTGATATATAGAAACAGAATAACTGAAAGGGAAATGGCATTATAGAAGTTTACTTTTTTTAGCAAAAACTGCGAAAGCGTGAGATGTTTCATTCAATCGTGATAAAACACGAATGCAAAAATACAGAGAATGATCATTCAATATCCAGTGATAAAAGACAATATAAATTAAAACCTACAGTGATAGAAACTGAAAAAATTATTAGTCATTCAATTCACATAACATATCGCTATTTTTAGCATCTTTCGTATGAACAATATTTAAAATAACTCAAAAAATAACATTGCAAAAATATCTTAATGGAGTTGCATTTTTTTTAAAAATGTTTGTATGACTAAGAGTTACAAATGCCATTACTTAGCTAAGGTGATCTCTTTCTAATCCTGCTATCGACACTAATGACCAGGCTATACTATAATCTATTAAATCTAGTCGACATCTTTACAGCCATAAAACTCGGAAATATCAGCTTTGCTTAAAAGATTTTTGTCTATTATTGCGGCAAAGCTATGAGGAAGGACTTCTGTCTTAATGCTTACGAGAAACTTTTACTCGTCACGATTTGTTTTTGATAAGACGTAATTACGTGGTAACAACATGAACCATAATGGCCTTGTTGTTGATGAAGCGTCTTATCTTCCGTAAACAACATTCGTGACATTTGACTTTTTCTCTCTGTCTGTCCTTATGTCTGTTTGTGGCTTGAAAAACGTTTCAGCATATAATGAGAATTCGAAAGCTCACGGTTTCTTTTTATTTTTTTCGAAGAACTTTTTTTTTAACTGATTCACTCTTTTCTTTTTAAAATATTTGGCGTTTTCATTGCCACTGTAAATGTTAATTTAATTACATCAAGTCCTGTATGGAGCATGTCACGATCGAGTCGCTTGAGTGATGATCGTATCTAGATTAGCATATCCCACATGTCTTATGGTTGAGTGCTTAAACATACAAGGTCAGATACACAGAATTTGCTAAAGCATTAATGGTCATTGACTTTTAAATTTCTCCAGAATCGGCGGACTTACCCACGCGGCTAGTCTGCCACACGATAAAATAAAATGAAAGCAAAAAATATAAGTGATTTGTTGTAGTTAGGTACAAATATCTTGTTTGTTATTTATATGAGGACCATGAGTAGCATACTCGTCGACTCTAGTGTATTATATCAAGACTAAGCCATTTATGTGTGAATGTAAACAAAATAAGCCATACTTGAGAATATATTTTTTAGGTTTCGAAATTTTATCTGTCAAAGATTACTAGAAGAAGGCTAGAGTTTTTTCACAAACTAACCCTCCACGTCGACCATACTCTTCAGGCATCGTTTTTGCACAGCTACCTTGCATAGACCATAAGGGCCATGTGTATATAAAGAAATAATTTTAATTTTATATCAAATGCCTCAAGAACTTTATGCGCGCAACTAAAAACTGAAGCAAGTCATTCTTTGACTTTTACATCTGTCACGTGGTACGATACCACATGGACTCTCAACTAGTGTAACCGATTGTAACGTATTTCCTAGCTAAATACACAGGAAACCCAACTGGAATAGAATATAAACAACATCATCAGGGCCGTAACCAAGAGCTGTGCACAGGGTGCATGAGCACCCCCTCCCCCACCCAAGAAAAGCCAAAAGGTCCTTTGATCCAGCTCCATTTTTTATTGCAAGAATTTCTTTCTTGGATTTGTAATCAAGAACCCAAAACTAGAATAATCACCGAAAATACAATGAATAAAGTTATTCAAAAGAACTGTAAAGTGCAATAAGAGCAATAAATTGTAATAAGGGTTTAATGCACAACTTCGCGAAAAATATGACAGTTACTAATAAAAAATGACTACTAAAAACCCATCAATGATCCAGGGTTTTTTATGCGCACCCACTCTGTAAAAGTTCTGGTTACGGCCCTGATTATTGTAAAGGACAGTCAATCTACGCCCTTGAATGTACGTATATGGTTAGGGTAAGAAAACTAAGATAAGGTAAGATACGACGGTCATCCCAGGTCGTCGCCGTATTTTGACCTCAAACACACATTATATGTTAACTCTTACGTTACGAAAGTGGCAAAACTATATGGCGTTCAATTTCCGCCAAAATTCGACTTGCTCAATTCAACATTGTACTTCTTCTATTCGACCTTTTTTATAATCGGACATTCAACTTTGTTGTTTCAAGAATCCAACATCCTATGCTTCATAGTCCGACTTGCAAGTTTTCTAAATATTGTAGATGTTTCTGCAATCGAACTTTGTACTTTAACGAATTCAACATTCAACTTTCTCGCAATCGAACATCCTTCCGCATGCCACTTTCGTCCAGTCAACGCGGGCTCAGAAAATACCAATTCCAACACTGTTGGGTAGGGGGACGGGAGAAAAAGATAACTTTCCGTACCCCCGATGGATAGCTGTGGAACTCAAAGTCACATAAACCCTCCCCCAAAGCAACATTTTTTTGTCTTGTTCCACGTGATCTAGAAAAACAAGATGGCTGCACGGTGATTTCTTAATTCCCGTCAAAATTGTAGCTGGTAAGTATTTTTTTCTTTCTTTTTCTAAATAATCATTTCTATGATAAGCACGTGCTTTTCATGGTCAACTTTTGCTGTACATTCAGTACATTTTACGATCGCAATTAACAGCTACATTCACTATTTCACTAGAAAAACTCACCTTCAGTCTTTGGTTTTTCTCGCTGTAATGTCGAAAGGCGATCTGCCACTTTCAGAAGGGCAGATCTGACCTCGTTTAAGTCATCATCGGCAATGTTTCAATTCTCCGTAAGTGCAGCTTCCGACCCGAGGGAATGATCACGTGTTTTTGGATAAGACAAAAAAATGTTGCTTTGGGGGAGGGTTTATGTGACTTTGAGTTCCACAGCTATCCATCGGGGGTACGGAAAGTTACCTTTTTCTCCCGTCCCCCTACCCAACAGTGTTGGAATTGGTATTTTCTGAGCCCGCGTTGACTGGACGAAAGTGGCATGCGGAAGGATGTTCGATTGCGAGAAAGTTGAATGTTGAATTCGTTAAAGTACAAAGTTCGATTGCAGAAACATCTACAATATTTAGAAAACTTGCAAGTCGGACTATGAAGCATAGGATGTTGGATTCTTGAAACAACAAAGTTGAATGTCCGATTATAAAAAAAGGTCGAATAGAAGAAGTACAATGTTGAATTGAGCAAGTCGAATTTTGGCGGAAATTGAACGCCATAAAACTACGTGGGTAACTACAGTAACGAAAGGAATATTGTCAACGTGCTGTAAGCGCGTATAATTGGATTGCATGTCGTACTAGAGTGCACGCACTAAAAGTGTGCAACATAAACACCACTAAATAGTGCTATTTTATGTTAATTCTATTGTCTTCTTTTGTTTAATTAGTGCTATTTACCACTAAATAGTGACAACTGTTGCACACTTTTAGTGCGTGCACTCTAATTGGTACGTGGGAATTAGTTACATTTTATAACTGTTCAATTACGAAAAACTGCTATTAAATAATAATGAAAATGATGACCATGAAATCATTCCTATCACACTTTTCATAACATTTCTAGGTCAATTGGGTTTAAAATGTGTAATTAATCCTTGTCCGTGCGCAATTCATTAAGTTTTAGATGATGCTACTACAAGAATAGATTTTATGATTTGTGATTTGTCGGTCCATCCCGCGGTGGAAGGGGTATTTGGAGGTCGAAACGATTATTGCAATTTCAAAAGATACTGAAGTTTTCAGCCTTCAAAATTACCATGAAATTATGAAATACCTTTTTTTATTTACTTTATCTCAATTAGAATTTACAAAAGAATTTGAATGTATTTTACAGATGAATGATAGTTATTTTACAAGAGAGATTGTGTGGTGAAGAGGAGAAATACAATGGAGAAAGGGCAAACATTTAGAGAAAAACTAATTAGTTGACCTGTACCAATTGGAAATCATAATGTTTACAAAAATATTGAAAGTAGGAGAGATCTTTTTATCTAAAATTGTAATGATAAAGAAGAAGAATGGAAATTAACAATAATATTATTCTAGGAATTATCATAAGAAAAAAAAAAAAAAAAAGAAAAATCAAATATACTGTTTAATAATTTGAGAAATAGTGCGTTTTTGGTGCATTTTTAAATGCAATTTTGGTTTGGAAATTTCGAATTTTTAAAGGTATTTTGTTCCATAAGTATCTACCCATTACAGTAGGGTAGATACCTTCCGCTTAAGCTTGTTACGTTGGCCTGAAATACAAATTTTCAAAGTCCTCTTTGCATATATTAAAGTATCAAATTGACAACTTGACCGATAAGAACTGACATGACACTTGTCCTATCATCATTTCAACATAGAGACCACTTATCTAGGCAGAGCTGACCCGCCCTTTCAACGGCCACTGAATCTACGCCGGATCTCCTACTCTCTCTGCTTTTTTTAACCGCGAATAAAAAGGTTTTCCTACAACGGCATTTACGTTAGTACTAGATATATATTCAGTAAACATAAACATTAGGTAATAAATGAATTGATCAAAATTGCTAAAAACGATACATCCTTCTAAGAACTCGTATATGTATTTCTCTAAATTTCCTGGACAATTGTTTTATATTCAACATCGATATGGAACATTTATAGTTAATAAATCGAAAACTGAATGCTTCTATTTTTTGTTGAATGTTTATTATGCTGATTCATGTGCGCTTATTTCAGCCCTTATGCGTACTGTAAGTATCTTTAATCTTATTACAGGTAACCCAAGTTTAGCGTCTTGCTAAATTTCGATTTAAAAAAGACCAGTTTACGCAGTAACGATTTGATACTATCTTACACACTTATTTTGAAACTGATTTCACAAAGCGTATTTGTCCGTGCCATTAAAGGACAGAGACAAAGAATCAAATGTTATTTAACACAATCAGATTGGATTTTTTTTAGATTCATAAGACGTAAAATAATAGTACTAGTCTACCTGTGATCTTACTCTGTTTGATACAAAAAGTTGCACATCGTGCGTTGAATAACACAGTTATGTTATAAGTTGTGAAGCCAAATTGAATACGAGTACATTTGCAATGGCGGACAAAATGTAGATATTAGATTCACAGTGACAGAGATTATCCTGCAATGATGTAATGAAGACGTCTTTTGACAAGTATCAACTCTGCAATAAACACTATTCGCTTTTTTGATTTCCCTTTGTTTATTAGCTATAATCGTATTCGTGTCAAAACTTTAAAACCTCTCTATCCAACAAAGGGTCAACACCGCACTTTACTGAAATGTTTTTATTACTTACTTTATGGTACTGTTCACCATCCCCACGGCATGCCAGACGTTATCTTTTCCAGTAACTGCCAGTAAAACACCAGAACCCTTGGTACTTTGAAACCACATTGTAACTTTAATGTCTGGACTTGGGACTGTTGTAGTGTCGAGTTGAAAATACTCCAGGCCATATAGTGATGTCTTGCAGAACGTATCGCCAGTTCTTTCAGTTTTGGACAAAGTACACAGAAATAACAAATACTTAGTACACACTAAAATGAGAATTGTTATTTTGTTGTCTAACATTGCCTCTAAGATAAGATCCCTTTAAGAAGGGATTAATTTACTGTTGTAATATATGAACATAAGATGAAACCGGTTGTTCATCAGGATTGCATCTCTTGTATTTTTGCAGTGCTTTAGTCTAACAGCGTTTGTGTGCGTTTCGATTTTCCTCCGTGTTTTCACGTTTTTGATGGTAACGATTTGGTGCCGATGTTGTGGTTTCTATATCAGCATCTCAAACCGTCCAATTTTGTGAATGATATATATCAATACATGAAGTAGAGTGTCTTGAACTGACTTGATCATCAAATAACACTCGCTTGTCCGTGCTCCTTGAGAATTCTTGGATTAAATATTCAAGTTTCGCTGTTAGAAATGAAGGTTCTGTGCGTAATAAGCGTCGTTTTACAGTGTTAAATATCAACTGTAATTTTCTTGCTGTAATGAATGCGACACCTTTATTTCACAAAACTAATCGAAAATTAAAACTTTGGATTGCACAATCACCAATCTCTTAAAGTCTCGATAGTGTGACAGAACATGATTGGTCCATAGTGTACGCTGTATTGTTTAGTGTTTCACTAGCTATGCTTTGGGCTGGATTGCGGTGTTAGTCTTGATACACTCCGTTAATTATGCAGCGTAAAACTAGTGTTACTCTACACCAAGAAATAAACTCGGCGGGAAAATACGTCTTTCAACCTGTAAGCGATTTTTTTGTTGGTTTTATAACAATCAAATCACAGTGAGTCCATATGATGTAAACCCCTTTTTTAATACAATCTGTTAAATATGTATAATCACAGAAAAAACATTATGAATAATTAAAGAGTGTATAGTACAGACGAATATTATAATGGATCTAGCCATGCTCTCCTAGAACGGTTGGACGCACGTCAGACAGACATGCAATCTAGCAATAGATCTAGTCTTCCAACCTACAGCTATTTTTGAAACGGTTGTCCAGGTGAAATACTGATTTAGCAAATAACTATGTCATTTCATATTTAAATATAAGTTTTGTTAGTTTTGTTTTGAATACAAAGCTGCACATATTATATAGTTATATCTTTTCCAATTAGAGTCATATCAATAATTCCTTCTAAAGAGGAGTAGAATTATGTATGTATGGCGTACAGGAGTCTATGCTGCCACACGCTATCCACGATAGAGTATTTCACAATCTTGTTTGGGCCAACAAACCCACTTCAAATTCAAGTGTTGTACCTGTTTAGCACTGCGCTTCAAATCAGCAAGTCTTACTCAGTTCTACCTCTATAAATTAGAGAAATCAAACTCTTTTAAGCCATTTTGGTTGAGATAAAAACTACGGCGTCGATTCCGTGGTGATGTCTATAAATAAATTTATAGTACAGATAAATTCTAGACGATATCATTTATAAGCATGCAATAGTCCAGTTTCGTGTTCTTCATTGCTCAGGCTAAGCCTCGATGGTATGTGATATATTCTTTTGTGCGAGGTACATCCCGTGGGAATGCACCAATCCAAAAACAATATAAATACAAGTCGTTTTGTCCCGACTCTTTTGTTGATTTACCTGCAATTGAGGTTTAGCCTGAGCAACGAAGAACTTGAAACTGGTTTATTACGACCAATTACTGTTTCACGACACCCCGCCTGACGAACGTCATTGTATGCTCAGTATGTTACTATGGAAACTGCACTGAGCGACTTGTTTTAATAGTGACCTCATTGATCAAGTAGCTTTTTGAGAAAGAAGTCCAGAAATGAAAACTGAATGTATCGGTCGGTGGCTGTGCGTACTAAAGATGGGAAGATGTATACACACACAAGAAACCATAAGATAAGGAGACAAATGGCTGATGGGAAGTCTAACATATCGCTTTTTTATTCTACTCTTAAAACTAAGAACTCATTCGTTCTTTGTTGTAAGAATAGAATTAGAAAGTGTATGATAGGATAGAAACAAGGCGCCAGAGTACAAGCCGTTTCACCTCATGCTGTCTTGACGAACATTAAACATTCTATGCGTATTATTTTCACTCTTCAAAACTCAAACAAAAACGACACCACCCAGAACTAATATATAAACATTTTTATTAAGTTATTAATTTATTAATTTAATCTAAATAGATTTATAAGAAATTTACATTACCATTATAAAGATTCTATCACTATTAACAAATTCATGCCCCATGGGGCCTTTCTCCATCAGTAATTATCATTGTTTGGTCGTTACGTAGCAACGTCTGTAACGACGTCATAAGTCACTGCGCATGTGCAGCTAGCGCAGAGAGCATGTTATAATAAATAAACAATGTTTCACTTTGCGGCGCCCTTTGCAGCCTATAGGGCATTAGTAGCACGGCAGAAAGAATACCATTGTCTCATAGTTTTGTTACAGCTTATTTATTACCGGTCCCAGAATGCTTTGCTGTCTTCAGTCTCTTGCAAAAGAAATATGATAGTTCTAATAATAACTTATAATCAGATGTAGGGAAATACAATCCTCACGAAACAAGGCATTGTATTGACCTACATTCGTCACTTTGATGATATCTAAAATTCTTACAAGAAAAGTCCCTGTAAAGCATTCTGGGATGGTAGTAAATGACGCAAGTATAAAGCCGGGCTATTATTGGTGCAGGCAAGAGCGGAACCTCTGATTGGTAGATGAGTTTCTATGGCAATCTGTTCCTATGAGAGCCAATCTATGCAGCATTTTTGCAGCTTTCACTTAAAGAGCAACTCGTTTTACGGTAAATACTCGATTTTTAATCAAGTATTTAGACAAATTATAGACTATTTATGTGACTAATTAAGAATTGTAAGATCCTCATCGTAGGATTGCCTCAATTATCAATATTGCAAGCAAACAGAATTCATAGCAATTTACTTTGCATGCATTCAATGTCATTTTTTTAGCTGTACATTGTCTATTTTGACGTATCACTATCTGAGCCTCTCCATTTGCGATCATTATGACCAGCGGTATCTCCATACGACTGAGTCAACAACTCGTCATGATCACATGCGTCATCAACGACATGGTTTGTGATTGGTTCGTTATTGTGTATTGTTTTTAAGGTGTTTTGATTGGATGATGAAGTCTTTGTCATGAGAGGTTTATCCTCTTGTTCTTGTGAATGCGATGTAGTGTCCTGATGTAAATGTACAAATATATTATTCGGTGAATCGTAAGTGTTCGCGTGACGATCGTTAATCGATAAGTGGTCGTTTTTATCAATCAATAAGTGATTATTTTGATCAATTGATACATTAAATAAAGGGCTATCATGGCTATTGACTAAATTATCCATTGTCTCATAATCAGAGTTTTCGTCCCAGCTACTCGATGACGTTGCTGAAGTACGATAGCTTTGCGCATGCGTGCTATCAGATTGTGTCTCCTGACTTGACGAGCTGGTTGTTCGGTCAATGTCTTGGTAAGAAGGTGGACGTGAAAACTGCATATCATAACTACTTAACGTATTATTATAATTCTCATCCTCTTGCATGACGTCATCTTTGGTTTCCTTGGTTACAGGGTTGTTATTGATATTGACCTCCGATGCTGATATCACCTCGTATAAAGCTTCTTTCAACTTCTCGACTTCGACTATGGTCTCTTGTGGCGACTTTAATAGCACCATTTCCAGACATTCAATGTCTTCATATTCTGGACTTTCACACTTGTTCTTATTCCAATCTTCTTTCTCGTCAAATTCCGGCGAGCTGCCACCGCTGAGGTGGAGTCTATCTGACTCTTCCAAAGAGTTGGACTCTAGGACATTGACATGAATAGATGAATCATTACGTCTGGAGTTGATCAATACACCATTAACACCACGTACCGGGTACGGGCTTGCTTCATACTCAACTACCTCAGTATCAACATTAGTGAATAAAGAGCTCGGTGGACCTAGCTCTACACTGTCCACATGGTGCACATCACGATATGCAGGGCCGTCGATACATTTGCACGGTAGAAACAGATTCTGTCGTATCATGAGAATAATTATAGCGATGATGAAGACAGCTAGTATGACACTAAGTATGATGAGGATTAGTTCTTGGTTGGCGTTTTGTCTGATTGTGATGTATTTACCTTGTGATTCAATGATGACTATGCGAGGAGGATTATCAATCGGTGAGCCGTAAGTTGGACCGTCCGTTTTAGCGCTTGTTGTGTTTGCAATAGCAGTAGGAGTCGTCGTTTTCTTCATTTTATTATCATCAGTTTTCATCTTGTCTGGAGTTTTCGAGGAAGAAGTTGTGTCATCGACAAGGTGTGTTGTTGGGCGAAAAGTCGTGATTGTGGGCGGGTCTTTATTTCCGAAACACTCAAGTGGACCAAGCGAAAAGTTAGAGCTCTTGCTGGTACCTCGCACACTGAACTTAACGTCAATAACAGGCAGCGTGGAGGAATCCGTGATATAACCCTCGTCTGTATGCCATATACCATCCCATGCATCACAGTTACATGCCAAATCATGACGTACACATGTGCGCGTCAGTCCGCATGCACACTTCTTGCTTCCTGGTGTTGCACCAGCCCAGTAGTCCATTGTTTGCCCTTCACGTGATACCCATCTTGCACCGCGGCCCGTTTCTAATGCAAATTCATGGGTGGAGTCGAAGAGAAGAGAGTTGATGCAATTGTATCTTAGATGCTGTCGGCAATGCTTGCTTTTAGCAATGAGCGCTCGAATACTCATTAAATCGATACTATATTCTATGGGATGGTAATAGAAGCCTTGTTTCTTACTTGAAGGACGATATGCGGTTTCTTGTTTAGCAATGTTTGTGTGGCGAACGATAGTGATTGGTTCTTGCGCACTAGTCATTTTGCAGTATACGAGAAATGGTTTGATTCTGTTAGGGCTAACCCAGTAGTTGCCGTCTTTAGTCTTCCCTGCGGCACGCCAATCCTCGCAGCTTTCCTTGTCAGTAAACTTTGGCTCATCGCACAGAGCACCGGTGTAGTTGGTATGCGAACAATCACATTTATATTCATTCTGTTTCTGTAAGCAACGTCCTGCGTTTTTACAAGGATTTGTGAAACACTGATCGTAGGGTAGACACTGGTTGAAAAGTATTCTCGAAGTGTTTTGCAGACTGCTGTTTACTTTAACTCCTTGTGCAAAGATGTCCTTCATACAGCCCACAAACCCTATCGGTTGTGACTTTGACCCACCTAACGTGATCTTGAGATTGTTCATGAACTTATTGGGTGGATTTATACGATGGCTTTGCTCGTGTTTGTCCAACTTCATATCCACAACACTTCCGCTCACAAACACATCTAGCTTATGCCAGAACCCATCACTGAGCGACTTTCCAGCGTGTAGTGTAATTTGTTTAAATGGATGTGGGTACGACACGTCAAGTTTCAACCGACCATGAATTAACCAAAGCGTAATCTTAGCACTAGTAAGATCAACGGGTGTGTGTGTCAACAATAAACCCTCAGATTCATATGTGCGAAATTTAAAACTAAACGATATCGATCCAATGTATGCTACGGCGGGTACAATAACGTATGATTCAGGATGCGTGAATGTGATTGGTGAATATTCGCCTTTTGGACAGCCAATCGTGATGTTACCATATGTTGTAATGTTTTCATTCTGAGTTTTAGCGTAATGATCGAACTGAAGTCTTTTATACTTTATATCTTCCATACAACCCTCAAAGGTTTCGAACGGTGCTTTTCTGTTGTACAGCTTTTGCGCCCGTTTGCCATTAGCCTCATCAATACCACCAATATAAAACCTTTCTTTTAAATCAAAGCGATCATATTTGCCAACAGATTTGAAAATTTTACGATCCGTATTTATTTTAACATATATGTGTGAAGTATAATGAATAATATCAACTTGTTGCCATTTATAATTTGCAAGGTTTTCGCCAAAAATAGCTTCGTTGTAGCCTGATGTATTCCCATGGTTCCCAAAGTTTGATGTATACCTGGAAGAAACGAAGATAAACTTTATTAGACGGGGTTTACGAATAGATAACACTTGTAATGTAACCCCTCCACTTGCTTTCTAGAAAGAGCAATCCGATTCCCTTCTAGCAGAGACTCTTTTTTGATTCTCTGAAGTGAAAGGGACGTGTAATGTAACCCCTCCACTTGCTCTCCAGAAAGAGCAATCCGATTCCCTTCTAGCAGAGACTCTCGTTTGATTCTCTGAAGTGAAAGGGACGTGCCTGCATAACGTCTTTCGCGTCGAGCGCTGTCCTGCTTTACAAAAGCGCACACTGGAGTTAATAATAGCACCTTTCATTTTCTACAGCAATTCACTTTCATGTCAAAATCAAAAGGGGTATTTGGCAGCGAAAAACTATGATTGAAAGGTAGAAAAATAATGATTGAAAGGTAGAAAAAATAGATGATTAATAGATTTTAAAAATGATTAATTGGTTTTGGTCAGTCTGCAGAAAGGGGGCTCATAGATTTAATTTTGTCCAACCATTATAACGTAAAATAAGGAGTGGCTGACCAGAGGCTTGGATCTTTTATTTCAAAATACAGCGGATGGATAAGAACTCAAAATGAATGTTGACCTAGAGTAAGTATATTGGCCAGGCTCAGTTCCTGATTTGATAATGTGCTAATGGCAGTAACGGTAATGTATTTAATTAGTTCGATATCCTTGTCTCTCATATATACCGATTTTAACTAATTGAACTGCTTTCTCTATGAGGATGTTTACAGATGTCTAAATGTTGATCATTTTAAAAACCCCTTCTTGATGACCTTGATCGATTATCTATGAACTTGTTAAGACAGAGGAGACGATTTCCCACGGGGGTAGGGAGGAGTTTTTCAGGGTCAGAACGGTTATGAAAATTGTAAAAAAAACGTCAAAAAATGCTAAAAAATCATACGTGTGCAAGACAGGTTATTATTCATTGCTGATAATAAATGAATAAACTTATTATGTAATTTTTACGTAGTCGAAACAAAGATTTTATTACTAATATGAAACCTACGTACAACAATTTACTTGAAATTAATAAATAAACTGTTAATATCTTTTATAATTACGAATGTAAACCAGGAATATTTTGCATCAGCTACAGAGAACTACGCTACAAATGAATTGAAGTAATTCATGACATCATCCACTCCAAGTCACCGAGAAAAGCATTAAAGTATGATCCAAGCTCCAGTGGCACGGTCGGTTAGCGCGTCGTACTTATAAGCAGTATGGTCGAGCATCAAGAGGGAGCCTAACTTAGATATGCGAAGTTCGGGAGTTCGAGCCTCCTCTGGAGCAAGTGGCTATCTTTTTTTTTTTCTTTTTTTTTTTTTTTTAAATATCATTTTGGGTAATTTTTCTTGACGGGCGTTCATAGCTAGTTTTAGTTGGAGATTGAAGTTTACCGTGTAATTTTGATAGAAAACCAACGTTAAAAAGAAACTCGGATGATTTTCATCGAATTCCGTTGCGTAGGGCAAAGAGGCAGCGTCGCTTGTGTTACATATGAAAGGGACCTTTTACAAATTTTTAGACAGAGACCACGATACTCTGCACAAAACCTAGCCACTAATACAGGCCTTCTTGCGGCGAGAAAATTTTGTGATGATACTAAGAATGCTTATGTTAGAGACTACACTAAGCCTGGATGATAAGAATTGTATGTGGTGCATCAGAAATTGTCATATCCGGTTGATGACGATATCCCAGCTATTTAGCCGCGTGCAACCGACTCTAAAGCGGTGACTCAAACTCAGAAATCGAATAATAATTTTCAGTTAATGGAATCATTAATGATCTCTGTGTTAACGTCTTAGGTAGTTTGACTTAGGTCTAAATGTTGTTTATACTTTAGCTAATAGAATGACTAATGAATAACACAATTAATAGACTAAATATCCAATTGATTAATGTAAAGTAACATGAATGCCATCTTTCTTAAATTACATAATGGCCGTTAATGTAACACTGATATTTATAAGATCCGGTGGGCGTCAACCCTTTTTGAGCAAAATAACTACAAAAAAAACATCTAAATTAAAAAAACCTTGATCCTTTTGCCTATTATTATCCTACGTATGTTTTCGTCACTCTTATTATATTCTGTATTAAGTAAATTTGATTAATAGTTTGTGCCACAGTTCCAATTAGCTTTCCTGATTTAAAATTTTGTTTGTCTGATTTTATGGCTATGACCAATGATCAACTTTTTTTGTGTGAAATCTAACTAGTTTCCTCAACAGTTTGTTTTGTGTTATTTCGTACCCCAATGTCATTTTCCGTTGTATCACATGAGCTTTCTTTGTTCTGCAGATCTTTTGTTTGGTCTTGTAACCTGTAATTTATCCTATTGTTTTTTTTTCATGCCTATTTATCGTCGTTATTGTGGAGCTGTTTTGTGTTGAGTAAGTGTCGTGTCGTGTGCTAGCTTGTGTCTAATCTTTCTCTTCTTTGTGTCATAATTGTGCGCTACTGTACTCTGAGCTTTACAGCTGTTACAGTATGTTCCGGACTGTTCTAGTTTCATATTGTTCTCTTATATTTCAAAGTTCTTTACTTTATAATTTTACAAATATTTCTAGTAATATTGCTCTTTCCATGCTTTAGCAAGATTTGTAATGTTTTTTTGGGGTCTGATTTTTTTGGTATTCATCTTGATAAGAGTTATTTTTGTAATTTCTTTCTAATAAACAGATAAAGAATCTAGCTTTTCTTAGTTTGTCTACGCGCACATAAAACTCAGTAACATCTTTTAGAGTTGTAGTGTCAATTTCGTCTCTATTCTTTGCTTCTTGCAATTTCTCATGTTTTGACATCGTTCATCCCTGAGGAGGTGTTATTTTAATTAATGTACAGAGTTGGACAAAATTCGTTTATTCAAAAAGCAAGACTTTCGTAAACCGCAACCCACTACACAATATCATTAAAATGCAGCTGATGTAGACGGACAAACCAACAAAAAACGACACAACACTTACAGAAATCCCAGACGAATTTCACCATAAACACAACTCAGACGCTCTCCCCCTCACTGACAAAGGTTCAATTAGAAAACAGCAAGTGAAAGTCTCTCGAACGAGCTAAAAACACTAGATATTTACGAGAGAAAATTGGTTTGCGGTCAAATATATAATTAATAAGTGGAAATAGTTTAGTAGTAAGTTAGCCAAGGTTATGTGTGCAATATCGCTTTTACGTGAAGATCAAATCCCCATGTAAGAATCAACCTCATGTCCGGGGCATACATATCGAGTTGTTCTAAACATTATATAATCAAAAGTTAAACACACTGTTTAACGCTCAGTGAATTCAAGTGTGAGGATGAAGTAAACGAAGAAATAGCTGTTACTGGCATGGCTTATAATGTCTATCACAATATCTTTATATTCAAGAATTTATTTGTATTGCCAGTATTTAGGGTTAGCAATTATTAAAAAAAATAATTTCACCATGCAGCAAAAAACCCGAAAATATATTGGTGGAATGATCTACATATACTACACACAATGATACATTTGTTCTAAACGGAAGCATGAAATATAATTAAGATAAGTTACATAAAATCCCATTATATATTACCTTTTCCTTCTCTTTTTACCCTACACTCTCTTGGGTATTCATTAATTAACTCAATTATTATTTTTAATTAATTTCTGATTAATTAAATTATTTATTTTTGCTCATACTTCGACAAAGGACTAACGTCGGAAACGTCAGTATCGCTAGCATCACTATACGGTGTCTAATTTACATATATATTTATAGCTATTTACTTACTCACTTACTTACTTACTTACATACTTACTTACTTACTTACTTACTTGCTTACTTACTTACTTACCTATTAACTTACCTACTTACATACTTTCTTACTTACTTTCTTACTTTCTTACTTACTTACTTACTTACTTACTTACTTACTTACTTACTTACTTACTTACTTACCTACCTACTTACCTACTTACTTACTTACTTACTTTATTTCTTTGTTTGTTTATTTTTTTAATTATCTATTTCTATATTCATTTATTTATTTGCTTGATTGTTTGTTTATTTATCAACTGCTTTTTTATGTCATTATTATTATCTGATATGTTTATTATGTATTGTTTTCTTTTAAGTAAAAAGAGAGAAAAAAAAACAACCACTCACCTGCAATGGTTAATAAAACAGAAAAAAAATAAAGAAATAAATATTCAGTGAGGACTTGTGTTTATTTAGTTTTTGACTGATCATGATGTGTATAACATTAGCTTGCTTATTATTTCTATTTGCATTAACTGGATTACGAATTAGAAAGGCCAGATTGTCTAAAACTCAGTGATTATCAAATTGAATGAACAATTCTATTGTCTATAGTCAAAAAAGAATCAGTGAAATGTATATGCTTAAAATATTGCTTTTGGATTTTGTTCATAATGAAGAAAATTATATAGTGAATTTTAGTTGTCAATTTTCTAAAGCCCGATTTACACGGTGCGATTTGTAGTATACGACTAGTCCTAACTCCTAAAACTAGTCGCTCGCGCTCTAAAACGTGTTTTCGAATGTCCTACGACTAGGTAGTTTTAGAACGTTTTGAACCTCACGACTAGTTGTATACTACAAATCGTACCGTGTAAATCAGCCTTCACATGTTTTGCTCCCTAAGACAAATATTTTGCTGTATAAGTATAACTTGTGCTGTACGTGAATTGATTTGCAGAAGTTGATGTAAATATAAAACGGTTCGACGTGATGTGGTTATCACGATCTAATAAATAAACTCATCAACATTATAATCTCATGTTGTCCGCGCCAAACATTTGCTTCATTAACCGGCCTCTCTGATGCTTTTCAATTAAATTAGAAGTCAGACTGCGTTTTAAAGTTTTGACTTGATTTGTTATAAAAATGATTATTAACGAGATTACGGCACGGCTTAGGGGAGCAATAATCTTGTGTATGAACTGGCTATACCCGTCCTGTACGAGTAAAAGGAATCACGTGCTGAACTACTAAAATGTTGAGAAAAATCGATAGAAGATTTTTATTAGGCAGAAATCTATTTTTTTAGCTGTATGTTATTGGAATATCATTTGCTTTCTATTATCGATCCCAGAGGAAACCTATAAATGAATTATTAAAGTGCCTAGTTTAGCGCATGCGTATTGGTTAGACATACAGGTGAAAACAGGCGAAAATACCTATGAAAATCGTGCGATAAACTAAAGCCAAATAAAAATCATCTGATGGTTATTTTGATAGTTTTTTTACATCTTGTGTTGTTAGCAATTATCCCGTGAATAGTAAAGACCATCTCAAACAAGCTTTCCATGAGGAATTTCGATGTCTTTTAGAAACAGTTTTCGACGTGTTAGTATATGATAGCGCATCTGTTTTTCAAACAATAATCTACGTAAAATGCTTACAAATAACTCTATAAATCTGTGTTTTGCTCTCTAGGAAACTCATAATTTGTTTTTAACAAAGAACCGGTGTGAAAATAGGATACATTTGAGGTATTTATCCTGAAGATCATCCCGAATTACAACAGCGCAAGTAATCAGCCCACTTGAAATAAAGGGAATAATTTTTTTTCAGGCACAAATATCCAACTTGGATTTCGATTAGAACGATGAATAGAGAATTCTCATTTTCCACAAAGAAATAATCAAGATTGTCAATACTAGAAAATTAATCAGAAAGAACGCCAAGTTGATTGTTTTAGGTTCGGTTTCTTTGTACGCACGAGTTAAAATGACGATATTGATCAAAACGAAAATTCACTAAAGAAAGTAAAAACTACAGTTGTTGGTACAGAACAGCATGGTACCAAAGACATTAAACAAGAGCAAATTACTACCTATAAAAACCTTCATGAATAACATATTCATTTTTCATAGCTAAGCTACTTTGATGAAATATTAAAGTATTTGACGAATTGTGATCATGTGGGAATCCATCTCATTTGATAACACTAGCTATCTTATCCAAAGAGATGGAAGAATCTTGATGTTGTGTTGTAAATATGGTTAAAGATCAAAGTTAATCAGTGTGTACTGGTTCTCTTACCTCAGTCTACCGCGGTACAGCTCCACGGTCATAAACTTAGATTTACCATCTCCAACGTGCAGAAAAAGACCCGTTGGTTTGATCGTTTGAAACGTGAAATGAATGTGAGGTTGGCGTGACAGTATTTTGTTTGCAATCTTGTAAGTCATATACGATGATCCGTCGAAATGTATTTCATATTTGGGTTCCTCTCCAAAAGCACTAAGTCGCGTAAAACAGCAGATTAATATCAGACAAATAGCAAAACCCATGCTGCATAAAACAATGTTGCTGTCTTTCCCGTTGTGTAGTTTATCAGTTGTTATCTGTCTTACTGTTCTGTCCAGTGCAATACGGTTGTAATCTTCTGCATTGCACTTCACGTATCTCTCTTTTATAGCATCATTACAATACTCCTTTTGTCAGGGCATAGGGCCGGCTGTTTTAGCTTAGCGACAAAACATTTCTACCATCTGCAAATTAAAGACAAGTATTTATAAGAAATGGATCAGATAGCAAGTATGTAAGTAAGTGTATAAGTGGATGAGTAGGCAAGTAAATGAGAGAAATACGCTGTACAATAGTGTAGTGTAGGGGCCATATTAGACCACTAACTTACTCTTGAATGATTTCGCCCTGACAAACTTTGTATGTAAACCTTTTTTTGCGTGCATCCACTATGAATCCCAATGCGTTTAACAGCAAAATCCATTCAAATCAAATCCCTAAAATTATTAAAGTTATAGCGCATGGAACTAGGACGAACTGACTGCGATCGTATGAATTATTAGCAAACGGTCGAGGCCTCATCCCCATCATTGCCAGAGCAGAGATGTCTCTGATTGGTTGATAACGTGAACACTGGGTCACGAGCGTGCAGCAAGTGTACGTCGTAACTTGCTCTCACAGTATCTGTCGTACAAATTTTCTTGTTATTTTCCCTAAACTGACAGTTTATATACCATATTGATTTAACTCATCAAATAGCTAAAAAGTCGTCACAAAATGGGTCTTCTTCTCAAAACGTAATCATTACGGTCGTCTGAAGGAAGTATACTATTTGCAGTTTCCAATCTGATTATTCGTGATAAAATAGGGTCTAGCTTTTTTTGGATCAGTGATGTTTCGCCTTTTTCGATAGTTTGGACTACTGTAACTATCGATTGGCCAACTTTCAGTGTTAACTTAAAAATACCCACATTTTAAAGGAAAAACAAAATTAACTTTTAAGTCAAGATAACATCAGTATATTCTGGATATTTTTTATTCCGATTTTCTTTTTTTCCGGTATAGTTCGTTGTTTTTATTTAGTTATCAAAAGAAGATACTGCCATTGTGAAAGCAGCACTTCTTATATAAAAAAAACCCTCGCCTGTTATTTAGTCTACTCTCTCTACAAATACAAACATTCACCTTTAAATAACCATTTCATAAACATATTCAAAAAGCTAATTTCCCTAATTTTTTAATAATAAGCGACAGTAAGGACTATTTAGGAGAGTTCTTCTTTATAATACTGACTATTTTAGCCATACATACAGGTGCAGCGATGAGATGTTTCATCCTTGCAGGAAACTCGATTTCATTCACTGAGTTTTTATCATTAATTACTTCGAAAGAAATTGTGTATTTAAGTATTCTGTTTCTGCCAATTAAATCGTATTTAGTGTAGCATAAAACAATAAGGAAATAATAGAACATGTCATGCTGAATTGCAAACGCGCGAACATAATTAGTCTAATATCCGTTTTACATTGAACAGGACCAAATACACTCGAGCCAACCGTCAATCATAATAGTGCTACTATCATTGGTGATTTTTAACTTGTTGAATCGTCTCTATCCTGTTGGACGTTTCTTGGTCAGAGAGAGATACACGTGTTTGTCTGTCCAATCCGTGTAGTGGTATGCGAGAGATGATATTTAATTAGAAGAACGGTGTTTCTAATTCAAAGTCCACGTGCCCGTTGAGGACAATAACACACCGATTCTATTATCGTACGAACCAGGTTACTAATCAAGAAAGAAAAATAGCAATGTTCAGGTTGTTTTTTTGTGCTTGAGCATATAGTCTCGATCAGTTGATTTTTATTTCATTTTTTAAGAGGAATGGATTTTCTGGTAATCCCTTCTTCGTGAGGAATCTCTGCCACGCGACCACTCGCTAACAAAGGCCCTTTGTCCATTTATTCATTCACACAGTGTTCTAACGTCACTGTATTTTTTTTCTAGATCGCAAGGACAATACAACTACGGCTTTGAACGCTCATAATTATGTGCTTATTTTTCGGCGCACGAACATGGAGTTTAGGGTTTTTTTATGAGCCTCTTCAGACTGTAAACTTCTCTTATGATCACAACAATAGAGGATGTCTATAAATCGCGATATCGTAGAACCCTTTTAGTAGTTTTATCTTTATTGTGTAAAAGAGAGTAAAATGCTTATGGAAGTAGATATCTTAAACGACTTGAATGTAATCTAACCCTAAGTACTAAGAGCAGGTTGTCTTCTTGGGAGAGTACGGGCGATTATTTTATCAATGGTCTTCAGTTTACTACAATAAATCTCATATTAAAGTTTTTATTTTACAGTGTTTTTCTGTCAAAATAAAACTCATTTATTTGTGGCAAAATACCTGTGGTCTTTGTGATACTTTATAAACTAATATATGATTTAAAATTTTACAGTTTTTTTAATTTGATGAGTTTTTTACGCCCTTAGTTTTCGGTTGAAAAATTTCACAGTCAATGGTAAGCAGTGGCTGTGAGTGTTGCTTGGAGGTTGATGTATTTCACAGAGCGAAGTAATTTGTTAGATGTTTCTTGGTTTTTGCTAATTCCATGTTTGCATACTTTAAAAGCTTTCCTGCAGCGAAGATTGTCTATCTTAAAAACACAACGAACAAAGCTTTAAACCAACATCTCGTGGTTTGATAGATAGAGGGAAAAACCTGTAGGGCCAATTTCTTGCTCATTTGCTTACTATTTCTCGCAAATAAATATCAAAAAGTTGTTTTAGTAAGATAGGTAAAGAATGGCGCTGTACTTTTGCAAAATAGTTGAGCTGCAGTAAGTTTTTGGTTAACGGTTAAAAGCCTGACTGTCATAGGGTCCACAATACGATAATCCCTTTTAGACTAACTTATATTGACAAAATTAGCGCGTTTACAACCTAACCATGGCGATTGAAGTTCATTATCATTAAAGTATTATAAGATTTGCAGATGAATTCGTCCAATCACATTACTTATTCAAAAAGATTTAATTCGTAAATAGATGTTGTTTTTACGCATGAAATGTCCATGCACTTTTTTCTAGATGGTTAATTACAATCATGAAGTATAAAATATAATCAAATGGAAATTACTCTAGATACAAAGCTATGAAAGGAAAATCTGTTTTTCACTAGTCGTAACCGCAAGTCTCCTCAAATTTGAATAAAAATTCCTTTAGTTCACCTCCTGTTTTTTTGTATTTCCTAATCTAATTGTATTATTGTCTGGCAGCTCACCTAGCTTGCCAA
This sequence comes from Diadumene lineata, assembly GCA_918843875.1. Lineage (NCBI taxonomy): Eukaryota > Metazoa > Cnidaria > Anthozoa > Actiniaria > Diadumenidae > Diadumene > Diadumene lineata. The sequence continues at coordinate 8,547,163 of OU974072.1, forward strand.
AGTATCAAGAAATTTCAAAAGATTCAATACAAATTTATGTTGTCCATGAAATGTGGTCTTGACAATTATTTGAGTCGCGTGGTGTGGCCCAGGTAGGTGTTAGTCGATTGTGTTCATCAGCATACACTACAATACCTAAATTGACTTAGAAAAACATGCTGAGAACAATTTACTTTGATTCATAAAATAGAAAACCTAACAGAGTCGATTCTTCGAGAAAGCAGACTTGTACGGTCTGCTGTAGTTTTAGGGTGTGTTTTTGTAAGCTGTTTGTATATATGCGCCGTATTTTCCTCGCGTTGGTATAGCAGGTGCATTGGCATTCTAATACACACCAAACCACATCTCTCTTCTTTTGTGCGGCTGAAATCGTCATAATTGTTCTATACAACAAAATAGAATGTCAAATAGTGCCTTACCGGTCGTTCTTGCTGGCTGACACAGCCCTTAGACCATCTCACTACACCCTGAAAGCCATCGCAAAACACTCTCAACATGTCAGGAACAAGCCCTACCTATATATACTCTATCCGTCTCTTAGAAATCTCTTACAAGCAATTAACATGATCTCTTGGTGCATTAATTTCATTTGGTGATTATTGAAAGATAGATGGACAGTAAATAGATTTCAAGAGCGCCTCGTTGACGTTCAAGTACCCTACTATGAGGGGGTGGGGTCGTGTGGCGATGACATTTTGAGGTTCTTTTTTGTATGACAGGATTATGAGCAAAAGGGGGGATTTTCAACCGATAAACCCGTGTGTTGTTGAACGAAAGCATTTAGGATTGACCATTAATCCACACACCTCGACGTCCAACACGAAATCACGACAACAGTAATTTACAATTTACTTCGTCCCTGAAATACCTAGAATACGACACTGCTTATGTACATAACCGACACACTTCAGTGAAGGACTAAGACGCCAGCTGCTTTGCAGTAGACGTACCGCATTCTCTATCAATAAACGTGTTTGTAACTCGTTGAACGGCCTCACAGCCAAACGTCGCCAGTTTTGTAAGATTTATCAGGAAGTCTCCTTTTACTAGTGTCAGATTTAATAGTAAAAGAGCCGTTTAAGATGGTGATTTGTAAACATACAGAGGCTGGAACTCCAGCCATTTCTGGCTTAAAAGCACAATAATGACCGGTGACTTATAGGAATACAAACAAACATTAACTAGCAGAATTGCTTGCGTAGTTTGACCAAAATAGATCTTTAAATGATTGTGAGCGAGAAAGGGAGCTCCAGATAGAACGGAGGGCTAACGAAATATGAAAATAACTGCAAAGTTTATAAAATGTGTGTTGCGTAAACGTAGCATGAATGATAGCTGAAGGACAACGGAAAAACACAGAGAAAAGAGAAAACTGCAATATATTGCAATGATATATTAGTCATATTTCGATAGATTTACTATTTGAATTAATTTTGAAGTTTGATCAATTATATTTTGTTCTTTGTTTATTTATAACTTGCACTTTTCATGTTTCAACGCAAATAAAAGTCAAATTTAATTCAGTTGAGATTGCGCTTTGGAAATATTATAGATCGTCATCATCATCATTATTATTATTATCATTATTATTATTATTATTATTATTATTATTATTATTATTATTATTATTATTATTATTATTGTTGTGTTGTTGTTGTTGTTGTTATTATTATTATTATTATTATTATTATTATCATTACCATCAAAAGCCATAAAACAGTAAAGTAACTTGTTACAAACGCAATAAAGTACTCCCGGGGGGGGGACTCCTTGGGTAAACGATCGATGATGCTCGTCGTATCTTTTAGGCCGGTAAAAATCAGCGGCGATTTGGTCTCTTTTAGGGTTTAGAATATGAGATTTTTTGAAATCCTCCCTTTTTGGTATCATTTAGGGGTCCAATAGCATTAAACTCATGTTTTTGGTATCTTTTAGAGATAAAAAAAAATTTGTGAAGCCACGCCCTTTTGAAAAACGTCCGCTATCTTTTAGAAGTATTTTTGAAAAATTCCGACGAGCATCCCCGATCGTTTATCCGCGGAGTCCCCTCCCCCCCGGGAAAGTACTATTGTCATTAGATAAAGTATGATATAGAGTAAAGTAAAAAAAAGGAATGATGGAAAACTGAGCTTTTAAGAATTGAGAAAGTTGTGACAAAGACTACCTGAAACTGAATATCTAAGTTGGAAATAAGTAATCAAAAGCACAGGAATCCTTTTAAACATTTAAGAAACGTTAAGAAATTAAAAACCTCTTAATCCCTTGATTAACATATGGCACACGCGAAGAGTGGTTTAGTTCTTAATCTTTATAGTTCTTGACTTACAGACCGGACAGGGATAGCCTTTGTAGATGACTATAATTCTACCAATTACATCCTGCCAGGGGTGAGACGAAAAAAGATCTATTACATTTTATCACTGAAAGACAGGATTAAGCATGTGCCGTATTGTCGTCAATGGAATTTTGCCAGTTTTTTGTATAACTATAACTGAAAATAGCAACTAAATACTCGGGGCTAACTAGAAAACTCACCAGTTCACTTAGCCCCCAGGCTTATATTTTACTTAGTACAATGTCATAAAATACTGTATTTTTTGTAAATCGTTTTCCTTTATTGTATTTTTAATACAAGCTGGAAATTTCTTATTCAAATGAGCGCAATAAACTTACCTACGTCCTTCCTTCTCACTCACTCACTCACTCACTCACTCACTCACTCACTCACTCACTCACTCACTCACTCACTCACTCACTCACTCACTTACTTACTTACTTACTTACTTACTTATTTACTTACTTACAAACTAATCAACCAAACCGTCCAACCAACAGGCTACCAACCATGTGACCAACCAACCAGGCAACCAACCTACCAACTAGGTGACCAACCAACCAGGCAAACAACCAACCTGCCAACCAGGTGACCAACTAACCAGGCAACCAACCAACCCACAACAACCAATCAAGCAATGACCAACCTAGCATGCGACAAACCAACTATTCATCTCCCAACCGTGATGGAAATATATATGCAAAGATAATAATAATAGTATAAGCACGCGGTGAATAGGTGCCCGTGGTTCAAGTATGTTTATAGCCTCTCAACTGCTCTTGACAGGCACTAAAGTTATGTCTGCCGGTTAATTTACGTTTAATTGTCGTAATCATAACAGGTTTTCCTCAAATAAATATAGATATATAAATAAAATGTACATATATATAACTTGGCAATGATTTTTGAATTATTAAGCAGTCTTAGATAGAGATATTTTACCCTATGTAAACCCTAAGTAAAGTTTTCTTTTCATTTTTTTTTAGATACACCTTATTTGAAAAGAATTTACAGAAAAAATTCTGTTCGAAGGATTATAACCTCTTAAAAAAATAGCAGTGTCTTCTCCATTGAGCCAATTTTTTTTCTTATCTATCTTTTAAAATTTTGTTTAAAAAAAGCAGTTTAGACAGTTTAAGACGCACCCTTTTAAATGCCAGGTGCAATTATGTTGTAAGATACTGGTATAACCTATGAATGTAATATAGAATATACGCCCTTCAGTAAGTTTAAATGAAATAATTGCCGTTAATTAGTTTATACACTGTGAGACGCTATTTAATCTTAGCTTGTTCCCTATAGTTTCCACGCCGCCGCACAACACATTTTAAGTTTTCATTGTAACTGAAGGGCATTCTTAGATTGCGATCTGAAGAACGTCAGCTGAATGTGTAAGTGCAGAATAATAAACCGACGACACACTCATACTGATCACAGCCGATATATATTAGAGTTGAGCATTTCAAGATCACTTTGATATTGCCAAGTGTCCACGTGTTTTTTGTTGTTGTTGATTTCATGAATTGAACAAAGTATATTTAGTGAAATTCTCAGTTTTTCTTGTATTGTAAGCCTGGTTTCTATATAATCGCTCAAGATCACCGGATCGCTGAAATTACTGATGCGAAGATCGCTCACGATTGCTATGTCAATTGTTTCCATGTGTTTCGATCGCTGAAAAGTGTTTCCATATAATCGCTTATCGACGTTCGCTGACATCATATGGAAACCAGTCTATAAGTAGATGATAAGATTTTATGACGTTTCTATAACATTTGAAAGCTGACACATAATGCTAAACTTATCGAAGTTTTTATTTTTGTTTGTATTATTTTTCCCATTCAGAATTACTTACAAATTGTTGAAGGACATCAAATAGATATAAGTAATGATGTACTTTCTCTCACGATAGCCAATCAGATTACAAGATCCTTGTACCAGCACGCGAAGACCACGCCCTTTTAAAATTGTTGGTCCGATGGAGGAGAAATCTCCATCCCCTCCCCCCGCAAAAAAAGGAAGAAAAATAATAGAAAAACAATAGAAAGTGGAAAGCGAATGAAAAATATCAAGCAAACCATTAAAAAATTGTACACTACCTGGAGTCCAGAATAAAACAGTCTTTAACATACAAATTATTTATTATTATTATTATTTATTATCATTATTATTATTATTATTATTATTATTATTATTATTATTATTATTATTATTATTATTTAATTTGTTTTCTATACACTTCACTTGACAGCAAAACGCATTATAACTACCCTTGAAAACCGTACCAAAAAGAAGTAAAAAAAAGTTTTAAAGTCAATGTATATTTGACGTTTTCCTCTGAAATCATGGTATTGCAAACTAATACAATGGCTTCTTCGGGATATTAGGGATTAAATGTCCCTCAGCCTCAGGAAATTCAGTAAAACGTTCCTCCGGCCTGCGGCAGTCGGGACTTCAACTTAACTTCCCTAGGCTTCGGGGACATCAGCCAGTTAATCCCTAATTCCCTAAAGCCATGGTATTACTTATAATTACAGTATAATATTTGCAGATATCATAGTACAGTATTTGTAAATAGTTGTGTGTTTTTGGTTTCTATTTTAGTGGTAGTGTGTGTTGATGTAGTTTAATATTCGCACTGGTCCGTCTCTATGGCGCATCCCTAATCATTTCCATCAAAATGTTAAGGGCATAACTTGACCCCGAAATCCTCGTCTTTTCAAATACATATATGTACAAACAAATCGGTTTATTTTCTTTAAATATAACAAGTATTATTCTCAAAAACATCTGTGATCTACCATGGGCTTAGTGATCAATTGACTAGATAAGGTTTGTCTATAAAAACATGACAAAGATTAATGGATTATTGCATATTTAAGCGAAACATCAACATGAAACAATTATCACTTGAGTAATGAAATCAAAACGTGATATGGCGACAACAGGCCAGTGGTGTGGGCTGTAGATTATGGCTTGAACAGATACGTGTGGAATTATGCCATCGATAATATATAAAGATAGTGTACAGTTTGTTTGACTAACGTTTTTGACAACCCAAAGACTACGATATACTATTGCACAACAGTCCAAGAGTTTTAGATCCAAGGTTCGAGTGCATTTTGAAAACGCAAATGTACACAGATCAGTTGATCATGCAATTTTGAACTCCATTTATCTCACGATTTGCACACCCGTTTTTAGAATTTTTTACATGTCATTATATGGCGGTAAGAAGTAATGAGTGCTGAGTTATGTAATTACCTAAGTGCACTAAAAAGGAACAAAAACTACTTGGTAACATTTTCATATTAATTAGAAATGCAGAAATACAAAGATCTATAAAGTGCCATCTTTCTTGTATTTTTTATGCAACTATAATATTTTATAAAATTATGATATAAATGTATTTGTTAAGCCCATTGAGATTAGTGGAATGGTATATTAGTTAAGTTATCAGTATTATTAGTATTATCATCTCTATTTTTCAATACTTGCAGTTTATGGCAATGCGCGTGTGATCAAAGAGCTAAAGAAGCCGTACACAGATATGTTGTTAAATCTACATGAATAAGCTATCCGTTGATACAATTGGTAATGTTTCTCAACTACCACGAGCTATTTTGCATTCATTAGAAGTAAGCTAAAGTGCATGAAAGTAATTTCGCAAAATATCAAGTATATTCCCTTCTAGAATATGGTGTAACTCATTATGTAGTCCGCTGTACCTGTTCTGAAGACATATAGAACGCAGATTGTTGCTTGATAAATATTTTGTTTTCAGACGGTTTCCCCAGTGCTCTACTTCCTGAACGGTGAAATGCGGGAGTTGTTTATGAAGTTATTAAAGAATAGTTTTGAACAACACTGCATCTTCACTAAAGAATGCACGCCATGGTATCAGCATCTATGCGTCAAAGATGTGACACGACACTCGTTATTCGTTACATCGATAGCTTAAATGCAAATACCAATCCCTATAGCAAGCATAATTCCTTCTTATAACCCATTACCAAAACAACAATAAAACATTAAGATATATGATCAAGGCTATCTATGTAGTACTTACCATTCAACATGACTCAAGACGTAAGACCACTAATTAGTGTGCAAGTCAATCCTGCGTTAGTGTCTTCATGTCATCTAGTGAAGCTTGGCTGCCATCGTTCAGGATATTTGTGCAAATACCTTGTGATTGATAACGTGTTGCTGCAGTGCGCTATATTTCACCACGATGCTGATAACCTTTTACACCTTGCAATACCGTGAATCCTTCCGATAACGCGGTATTACACTATCAGACTTGTTGTCTTGAGGTATCAAATGTAAAGATAGATGGGTTTTAAGGAGATGAACCTAGATGAAGACATTATGCTGTTACAACAGTGTCACCTTAGAATGCATCGATCATCAGGATATGAAGGGACGTTTGGCGATAAAAAATTAAAATATAAAGTCTTTATGCTCCAGTTGTCTTTTGGTTTCAAATGTAAAGATTTAGATAGCTGGGGGTGAGCCTAGCTTTATGAACAGATTTTGTTCCGCGTTACTGTGTCCTTTAAAATACACAGACCGCTGATCTACGAAGAGATGGTTTCTCCGCATTGAGAAAATAACTATGCCATACGATGGTCCAGTTGTCTTGTGTCTTGTGTAAAGATAGATAGCTCGTTGTGCAGGGGGTAAATCTTACTAGATGACCAAATGATGTCCCAGGCGAGTGTACACTTGATGGTAATGAACTAATCAGTAAATCACGATACGAAGAGATGTTAATTTGTAGAAACTAACCATATACATATGCTACTGTTCCCCTTGTCTGGTACGTTATATGCATGGTACGGTCCACTCAATACTGAGATGAGTGTCCTCCGAGTTACTGATGAGGGAATGAAGAGATATTCATTTGTAGCAAATCACCCTATGCATATGATACTGTTCCCCTTGTCTGGTACGTTATATGCATGGTATATACGATGGACGGCTCCTGAAGAAAATGACAATCGACTCAATACTAAGATGAAGAAATGTCTTCCGAGTTACTGGTGAGGGAATGAAGAGATGCTAATTAGTTGAAGAAAATGACGCTATTTGTTCTACTTTGCTACGTGGTTCTGTATCCAGTTTCCGCTTTTAATTATTCAATGTGACAGTGTGTCTTTTATAATTAAAGAATGTGGTGTTTACGATTGTCCTTTTAATGTATGTTTTTAAATAGTTTTAAGCTTTTTGTGACAGGAATACTACTGCATGTGTATAGGTTAAAAAATGGACGTTTTTGAAAAGAGAAGTAGGAAAATTTTCCTCATTTAGTATTTAGTGTCGTTACGTATACGGTTTCTTCAGCTAGCCAAGCTTCAGAAAGCTGACACTTCCTCTCCTTCTCTTTTCATCACTTCTTTACGTATTGGACATCCATTTGCAACAATTGTTCACAAAGTGGCATGGACCAACCGTGTCATAACAACAAAGAGACAGAAGTCACAAGTTCGAATTCTAGGGCGTGTCAAAGTACTGAATTAGACCAGTCTTGTAGCCGATTTACATGATGTAGCCGAGATAATAATTCCATATTCACAATAGTTTTTCCAGACCTATAGATTTTTGGAAAGGGAGAACAATTCACTATCCACTTTTAAGGAAAATTGGTTATATTTGAACTGCATCACCTTTTAGCACTTCTAGTTAATAATCGTTTTCAGGCACTTAAACGACAATTACATACACCCGGTATATACACGTTAAGGAGTCACTTTATTGTCTTTTGTATGATTCAGATTTTTAAACACCTTTGTTTTCGTCTGCTGAACTATTAACAAATATGGTCATAATATTTTACTTAACGTCGTAAATAACTTCTATTATCTTAGTGTACTTCCGGGGACGGTACTGAAAACGTTTGTCAAAAAACTAAAATTGAAAAGTTCAACGATTATGAAGTACTTCACAGCTTATTGTGTTTTAATATTAGAGTAACCTGTCAATGACTTTATGATCAGGAAACCAACTCATTCTTCTTACTTTCAGTAGGCTAACAAGATGAAGAACTGATATGTTGAAGGTTATTTAGAATCCAGGTTACTATGATTCCTTGTAAAAGTGATGTGTCAGTACAAAGCTTTGTTTGTAATGTTTGTTTCGATAACTTATTCATGTCATTTTAGGGTCATTTTCAGAACCCTCCGTTGTAGGGAACATCTACTAGCCTATATGGACCATTGCAAAAGCCCGGGGAGGGGGGACTCCGAGGGTAAACGATCGGGGATGCTCGTCGTATCTTTTAGGGGTAAAAATCGACGATTTGGTATCTTTTAGGGTTCAAAATATGAAATTTGCCAAATTCTCACTTATTGGTATCTTTTAGGGGTTGAAAGCCACTGAAACTCATGGTTTTGGTATCTTTTAGGGATGAAAAACTTTTGAAGCCACGCCCTTTTGAAAAACGTTTGGTATCTTTTAGGGGTATTTTTGAAAAATTCCGACGAGCATCCCCGATCATTTATCCCCAGAGTCCCCCCCAGGGTGCAAAGGTGATGGGGGTGATGACGTGTGTAGTCTCTGTCACGAGTCACACAATCCACAAAACTCGTCTGTGTTATCGTGAGAGGCGAGCGGGCATGGCAAAATACAGAAAAAACAGTTCGTGGAAGAAAAAAGTTCGTGTAGGGACAAAAGAGAAAGACATCTTCAACAACAAAATAAAAAATCTTTTTTTTCGATAGGTTGGGTATGCATGACCTTTTTAATTGTCAGCAAGCACGCTTGTAAACCACTGATTTAATACCGCTTAATCCAACGAGTTTTTTCCCAAGAAAATTGTGTGGAGCTCAAAGAAAATATAATGTTGAGTTTTGTTCGAGCTTGTTACTAAGTTTTATTTTCAATAGAATTAGTGCTTTCATTTTCTACCAACACTCCCAAGAAATTTCCGAGCCCTCATTGATCCTGTTGATACTCTAGTGTTTGTTTTTATAGCTGATGCGTAGTCTTGCGTAGAAAGATACATCACAATTCTTCAATTATAAACACGAAACAGGTGTCATGGTAATTTTATTGAAAAACAAAATGGACACAAGAAAGACTATTTCATTGTAAAACACGATTAAAATATCATTTACAACTGTCACACTGGAAGACTAAATACGGTAACAAAGAACCGAGTTTGTCCATACACGCACTCATAAAAAATAAATAGTTCAAAGATAGGGTATCGCTTCATAGCTTGAATCTTCTTCGTATTCGTTAGTTTTTAAGTTTGATTTACAAATGTTTGCATTTTCATCAAAATTAATAAGGTCACCGCAATCATATTCAGCATCTCTGTCGACGTCTGTGATCTCAACATCTCCACATCGATACCCCACATCGCCGAAAATAGCGAACAAGTCCATTAAACTACTATCTGACAGAATGCTCCTAAATTCGATTAAATCGTCTACATCGTTAGTTTTAAAATCACTGTCAGTTTTGTATAATAAGGTTGTCATTTTTAAATCAATCGCTTTTTCCCATTCGAGTTTGTCGTCGACGCCATCTTCATCATCTGTAGTTGAAAGTTTCTCTCTGTAAAACAATAAAGTTTCCATTTCTTTGATTTGGATGTCAAAATGTTCTTTAATTTCTTCAAGTTCGAGTGAGCTAAACTGTGACATTTCCTGTGCTTTTGAGACTAACATTTGTTCGTGTTTTCGAATCGAAGCAACCATGTTGTCTGCAATTTCGTGGATTTTATCAACAACATTCTCGTAAGTTTGTGAAGTTTGCTGTATTTTATCGTCTACGAGTTCTTGCGTACTTTTCAGCGATTGCAGTGTTTCCGCGAAAACTTTCTGCAATTCCATTCTTAGTGTTTAAAAAATAAGAAGAAGTTTTGAATAATTGTAACTAATGTACAAAGCCTTGTCCTTTGTTTTTTGTAAATCACTGAGGCGAAATGTAAACACAGTGTCTGTCACTCACAAAGGACTCCGTTTTATAGCAAACAAAAATCACACCTTTGAAGTCACTGAAGTATTAAAAAAATGCAAATTTCTAGCTCTGCACGAGAATAATCAGATTACTATAATTTAATTTTTTTCTCTTGGGAATTAGTAAATTGACTTCATCGTTTGAAACTGACAGTAATGTCTAAAATTTCGTCTGTCTGTACAAAATATAACACAGCTTTCGCTGATTGGTTGATTTTTTTGTGCGATTGTCCAATGAACAGGATGTGACAAAACTTCTCCAAGGGGTGGGGAGAGTAAAAGGGCATTTCTATTTTAAAATTATTCCTAAAGTCAAAAAGTTACCGTAGCATTTTCTTTTTGCTGAATTTTACATGTAAAATAAACATTGTTTTTGCAATAACTGTGAACTTGTTTTTTTTAAAAAGTGCTTTTTTGGACAATCAGTCATTTTCCCCCTCCCCCGGCTCCCTCAGTAGCAGTTGTTGAAATCAAAATGGCTGGTCAGCCTAACTGGAGGCGACTTCCTTAAAGCAAAGACATTTGCAGCAAAACCAAGGCCTCATATTTCTCAAAAATTGCTCTCCAGACTACTACACTAATGATGAACAATATTTCCTGATTTAAACAAATTTCATTGAAGAGAAGGAGTTTAAAACTGCAGCGAAAAGTGAAAGAATGAAATGGTTTCGCATGGACTCTGTTTTAGAAGGTTCAGCGTGCAAATAAACCGGTTTGACTGGATTTTGACCAATAACAGACCACTGTTGAACAAGCACGTGGTCCTATCTTGGTTTTCTAACATGGCGGATGCCGGTGGCGACGAGAAGCTGAGTAAAAAGTAAGTCAAATACAAACACTTTTATGTGTTTCTCTTGAAACTAACAAATGCATCGCACTTGCAAGACAATGGTCTAAGTATTTATGTACTTTTAGTGAGTTGAAGAGGCGTTTGAAGGCAGAAAAAAAGGCTAAGGAAAAGGAAGAAAAACTCGCTACACAGAAGGTACTTTTCTTACGTCTATTTTAACACGTGAACTATTATCTGTACAAGTCTTTTTTAGTTTTACAAATATTTTCTGTGTTTTCTTTTTTTTAAGACACAAAATACTGGACCAGAGAAGCCAAAGAATGATGAACTGGATGAAGAATCGCTGGATCCCAATGTAAAATTTACTTTTAATTTCGATTTCAATTTTGATTTCAATTTCATCATCCAATTTTCATCCACACATTTTGTAACTTCATCATCCAATTTTATGATGAATTTAGACGCAATTTGAATGTCAAAACTTTGGAGGAGATTATTTTTGAAGGCTTACTTGATACTGCAATGTCCTTAATTATTTTTAGATATTTTTATATTATTTTTATATGAGTATATTGCATTTCAGATCCCAATGTTAAATTTCACTTTTGGTTTCGATTTCAATTTTGATTTAAATTTCATCATCCAATTTTCAATTTGATCACACATTTTGGAATTGCAAAACTTTGGAGGCGATTATTTTTGAAGGCTTATTTGATACTGCAATGTCCTTGAATAATTTTTAGATATTTTTATATTATTTTTGTATGAATGTATTGCAATGTATAGTGTCACCCTGATCCCCAGGGAGTTACAAGAAAATTAACGTTTCAGATCCCAGTATAAAGTTTCACTATTATTTTCGATTTCAATTTTGATTTAAATATTTCACCACACGTTTTGGAATTTTATCCAATTTTATTATGCATTTTAAGCTTGATTTGAAATTTGAAAACTTTGGAGGCAGTTATGTTTGAAGCCTTACTTGATTTTTATAGAATATATTTCAATGTAGTGTCACCCTGATCCCCCGGGTGTATAAATGGCAGAAAAATTAACATTTCAGTATTGATTTGTTAAATGTGATGGTTTGTTTTGCCCAGCTTAATCAAAGTAAATAATTAGTTGATTTTTTTTATATTTTCAGCAATATTTCAAGATCCGTAGTCAAGCAATAGAATCACTCAAGGGTACATCAGAGCCTCCTTACCCACACAAATTCCATGTCTCTATATCTCTGGCAGAATTTACTGAAAAATATGACAAAATTGAGACTGGGAAATGGCTTGATGATGAAACTGTATCTGTGGCTGGTAAGTTTATAGATCTCTTCAGGGCCAGATCCAGGATTGTATTCAAGGGGTGCACCATTGTCAGGAGGGGCTGGTCACATTTTGTGAAATTAATTTGAATCGTCACTGGCATAATTTTCACAATTAATTTACTCTTTAAAGATTTTTAGCTCTATTCCATTTCCTCAAACAGGTAGCAATACTAAAGATTATTATTTTGGTGTTCTATAGGTCGAATTCATGCCAAGAGAGCCTCTGGCACCAAGCTGATATTTTATGATTTACGAGGAGAGGGCATTAAGATCCAGGTCATGGCAGATGCTAGAGTAGCACAACAAGACTTTGATGCAATACATGGAAAAATTAGAAGAGGTGATATCATTGGCATTGAGGGAAAACCAGGTATGATACACACATGCATTTGACCATATTTTTGTTGGGGGTTTTGGGATTGTCATTTTTGTTGCTGCAAAACGCATTGTTTATTTAGGCATTTCAGAATTAGATGTAGCGGTGGTGACAGGATTGATTAGTCCTTCCCTGCTTTTATGCCAATCAAATCTTTAAGTCACATTTTTCTATATTGTAGATTAACCTTATAAAGATTTCAGTCACCTCCCTTTAAAAATGTAGGAACAGCCTAAGCTTTTGTAATATTTTGATCGCATGTTTGTTATTTTAAACTCCTCTTGTGTTCTCTTACATCTTGCTTGTTTTAAGAGTTAGTTTTAAACACAGAAAGCTATATTTCATTTGTGAATTCTTTCATTAATTTACAGGCAAAACTAAGAAAGGAGAACTGAGTGTAATGCCATTTAAAGTGACATTGCTGGCACCTTGCCTGCACATGCTTCCTCACAGACACTTTGGCCTGAAAGACAAGGTATTTATTTTTTTTTACTTTTCTCTAAATAACAATCTAGTCACAACCACCTTACTCTATTTGAATTCTTATTTTCTGAACACACAGAACTGGTTATTTTGATATGACCTGTATTGCTCCAGAAATAATATTCATGGAACAAGTGCCTATTTCTTCTATTGTTATTTTTTTTATGTTGTGCCAATATTGTATGTTTTTCCTTTGTTTTAGGAAACAAGGTTTAGACAAAGATATCTGGATCTGATTTTGAATGATACTGTGAGAAACAAGTTTATCACTAGAGCAAGAATTATCAACTATGTCAGACAGTTCTTGGATGGACATGGCTTTTTAGAGGTAAAGTGCATGTGATGTGATCAATGAATGACTAATAAGTTTGTTTGTTTTTATTCATTAAGAATTTTGTGGTCATTTTAATAAGAAGAGAATTCTCTGCTTGCAGAGTTTCTCCCATTTGTGATTCCTGACGAGAAAAAAGACTCTGCTGACTTGAGAAGATTTGTTTGATATGCTACTGTCCACCACTATGGACAAACAAAACCAGTTTCATATCCAGTTTGGCTGGAAAAAGCAGATTAGCTGCCTAATTAGGTAGTGTCACTGTACGATATTAGAGCCCACTAAATCACATGCATTTGTGTTGCTCCAAATTGGCGGAATCTACCTTTACTCCTCAGAATGAAGAAAACAGGAAAAAGAAGAGAACAAAGAACAATTAAATTGTTTGGGTCTTTAAAGAATTATTATCTTAATACAATTATTGTATGTGTTGTATAGATTGAGACACCAATGATGAACATGATCCCTGGAGGAGCAACTGCTAAACCTTTTATAACTCATCACAATGAACTCAACATGGACTTATACATGAGAGTGGCTCCTGAACTTTACCACAAGGTTGGTAGAATGACAAAATGTCTTGTGTCTATTAAACAAAAATATGCATTATTGACACCCCTCTATACCTTAGTATACTGGAATTCTCTGGAATGTTTCGTTTACTTGCACTTTTGTTTGCACTTGAGATTGTATTTTTCACATGTGAATCAGTATAAACACAAGTGCAAATGCTAGACTTAAATTTGCTTTGCATTTGCATTGCTTGTGTGGACCAGGCTTTATTTCTCATCTTTTGATCCAGTACTCTGGGCTGCATTTACTGTGGAATTAGTTTATTATCCTCTGATCCTCTGAATAAATTTGTATAATCTGTTTGAGAAATTTCAAGTTAATCTCAATGCAGAACTTGATGTTTAAGTTTTCTAAATCCTTTGCACAGGTTCCTTCACTGTAATTGTGTGTAGTATTTATAACAAAGGACACGCAGCACAAGTTTTGACTTTGTTGTCTTTATCAGATGCTTGTAGTTGGAGGAATTGACAGAGTTTACGAAATAGGCAGACAGTTCAGAAATGAAGGTGAGAAAGCTAGCAACAGGCTCTTTGTAGCGTGTGGTCCTAATTGGTCCCACAAAGGACAAACATATTTTTTGAAAAGATTCTTGTTGATTGAAATTTGCTGAAAATATTAATAGATAATGTATTCAGTATTTGCATGTGCATTTATGTCTTCATTTCAGCCAATCATAGCATTGTTCATATTACAGCTCAATGGACTACTTGCACTAAGAGGCCATGTGACCTCATCTCCCCTAAATCATCAAGTGTTGTAAAAATGAGATCCAGAAATGAACAGAACATGCTATAATTATGTTTCAACTCACCTTTTACAAGGAAACAGAAGTAGCAGTGTTTTTAAAAGTCCACTTTTTGCAAGAATTGTTTGAGAAAACATGTTGTAAACAAATGAATCTTAAGAAATTTCATGACATTCAATTTTTCTTTTTTGTTTTTGGTGTATTGGAGGATGAAATTTTGTGGTGCTACTAATTTTAATATGGTCTTTTCAAGTCTAGGCTTCATTTTTACCAAGCTGCTTGATTTTGTCATGTGACCTCTAAGTGCAAGTAGCTCATTGCTGATTGGTTATAGAATTATACAAATACATTATCACTAGTTAAACTTTATGTATAGTGCCATAGCTGTTTAGCAAAGAAATGATTCCCTTAGGGATGTGCCATTTGATATTTGAGTGGGGGAGGGGAGGGTTTGGGCAATGCAATTTTTTTGCAGGATATTTTTTTCCCGTGTTTTGTTTGTGCAGGATATTTTCTTTCCTCCTGTGCACAGTAATTTTTTCTCTGTTTAAGGCTTTGCTTAATTACTTTTTGGTATTTACCTAATCCCCTCATGAGATATCTAATGGTCCATCCCTTAAACTAAGCCTCTTTTTACACCTCACTGGGCAAGTGTTTCAGCTGTGCTGACAGCAATGATAAAACACTAATCATTGGGAGGTGAGAGAAATCAAATCCAAGTTAATCGCAGTCACTTTGATATCTGTAGAGATGACTGTTTCATGCCTTGGGTACAAATAAATGCTGCTCAAATGCAATTGAAGTAGTCATTATTACAGTGAAATGCTTAAAAGTATGGATTTGCATACCAATTTACATAGTGTGCACCAATCCCATTTACAAAGTCTGCACTTTCTTGTGGCCTGCAGCAAAGAACAAGGGCTCTGGCGTAATCCAACACCGGAATCCATGTTTTTTGGGTTCCTGTTTTAGTTGCTTATGAAGACAGGAACACATGCACATAAACAACTAAAACCAAAAAACATAAAACAACTTCCAGTATCAGATTATGCCAGAGCCTTTGTTCTTTGCCACAGGCCACAAGAAAACATAGGCTCTAGATACGAGAATAAGCGTGCACATTTAGCTTGAGTATTGGTTAAATGGTACACATAGAAGTAAGCAAATATGCTATCACCTTTCTCTGTAAAATTGTTGTTGCCATCAAATATAGTCAATGATTATGATGTCCAAATAATTTTCATCATTATGCATTGCTCTTGTCATCATTGGTATCAACTATTGATACATTATCTCAGCAATCTTTGCATTATAGTTTAAAACACTTCATATTTCTAATAATTATTTGTCTCAATTGTAAAAGATGTTGATGTATGTGTGTTTTGTTTAGGAATTGACATGACTCACAACCCAGAGTTCACAACATGTGAGTTTTATATGGCCTACGCTGATTACAATGATTTGATGCAAATCACAGAGACTATGATATCAGGTAGGTTACCTTGACAACATAAAGATGAAAGTATAAAGAGGTTTGAATATCGGAAAAATTTATGTGTTAAAATGTGCCCTAATTACTACAAATGTAACCTAGTTTTACCAAGTACCAATACCACAGCAAAGAATTTGAAATAAATTATTGTATAGATTTCAGTTGACATTTTATTACTTTATCTTAGGAATATAATGACATTGTGTTGCTATATTTCAGGAATGATCAAGAACATTACTGGTGGATATGTAGTTACTTACCATCCTGATGCCGTCGATGCAGATAACCTTGGCAAACCATACACAGTTGACTTTACTCCACCTTTCAAAAGGATGAGTATGATAAGTGAACTTGAAAAAGTTCTCAAAACTAAGCTACCTCCTCCATCAGAATTGGGATCCAAAGGTAAAACTTAAAGAGTGTTCTTGCTTATTTTTCAGTTTTGAGATCACAAAGGGTCTCACAATATGTCTGGATCATGTGATTTCGTGAAGAATTCTCCAGTTCTTTATTATCTAGCACCACTGAGGAATTTGACAAAAGGTGCATTTGTACAGCAATAATCTCAATTTGGAGTTAATATATTTGTTAACTTAAATCTAACTGTATTTGAATTTGTTTGTAAATTTATGATAATTAAAGTATTTTTTAACGTTCAGCAAAAATACATTTTCTTATTTGTTGCATTAAAAAAGTGGGAATTATTTTTAATGGATTTTGTATTAAATACAAATTATAAAATAAGTAAATGCAAATTTTGTGAATATCAATAATTAATTATCAAAAAGGATGTGTTCCATTGTAGTTTTTTTTATGTTATATTTCAGAGACCCAAAAGCTTTTGGATGAGCTGTGTGTTAAGCATGGTGTTGAATGTTCATCCCCCAGAACAACGGCCAGACTGCTGGACAAGGTAATGAGTGTGAATAAGAGATGGACCATTAGAAAAGTGAAGAGGGGTTGGGTGGGAAAGTTTCAACCTTGCATACTTTTTTTCTCGGCTTGCCTATTATGCAAGTTTTTTTTTCTTGGCTGTTCAAATCCCTCTTTTTTTTGGTTTGGATGTTTGGGCTTTTAGTTCTTTTTCTGTTGAGTTGTGCTTGTATGTTTTTTTTAAAGGGGTACTTGGATGAAGTTAAATTTCAATAAATCAGCAATGCAACATTACCAAAAGAATGCCCAAAAGTCATACTAATCATTTTGAAGATTAATTTTCAAAAATGTGTAGGAGAAGTATTTCATTTTTGAGCTTTTTTACAAATATTGATGACGTCATAAGCACAACATAGGCCATGATCACATACATTTCTTTGTAACTATGAAGTAAAAAATTGTCAACATAATCAATCCTAAGAAAGGAAAATTGATCAGAATATGAATCTTTTGAAAACACTTCACAAAACACTGTGTTTATAAAAGTTTTAGTGCAATCATCATATTGATTGTCATCAATATAAACATTGTACTCATTGTTTTGTGTGAAATCTGTTTCCATACCACACCTCACTGGGCAAGTGTTTCAGCTGTGTGGACAGCAATGATCAAACACTAATCAATGGGAGGTGAGAGAAATCAAATCCAAGTTAATCGCAGTCACTTTGATATCTGTAGAGATGACTGTTTCATGCCTTGGGTACATACAATTACTGTAACAATTATCATGATCACTTTTTGGTATTAGTAATATTATATACCAAGCTAGCAAAACCATGTTCAACTAACACAACAGTCCACGGGACAATCAGTAGAACCACAAGGTCATAAATGTACCCAAGAGGACAATGATGGTGGTAGTAATAATCCTTACCATTGTTAAGATCTTAACTTACTTGGCTTTCATATTTTAAAGTAAAGTATATATATATGTTTGATGTCCAAAGTCCCTCCAGCATGTGGAAATCACACTTGTCCATCAGGGAGTGGATAAAAAAATACTTGATGTTGTGAAGTATGTATTTTGAGGGAATATTGTGGCTAAGTTGCTTGTTCTTTGTTTACGTTCTCAGCTTGTAGGTGATTTTCTTGAGACACAGTGTGTGAACCCAACTTTCATAACAGACCATCCAGAAATCATGAGCCCTCTATCAAAATGGTAAGAATATAAAAAAAAGTTCATTGAAAGCTCTTTAGAAAACCAAGTGGATGTGAAAGATTCCTCTAAAAGCAGATACCATTTTTTGTTCATTTATGACACTTATTTTATTATTGCTATTATTACTTCAATTTTGTACATTAATTTTTATTTCTACATTTTCTTTTCATTCCTTTAAGCTATTTATTTATTTATTTTTGTCACACTTCTTACTCATTCAAACATTTTGTTGTTGTGCTGATATTTACCGTCATTACTGCAATCACCAAAACATTTGACAGTTTATGTCATGATCTGTTTTCCATACTATACCTCACTGGGCAAGTGTTTCAGCTGTGTTGACAGCAATGATAAAACACTAATCAATGGGAGGTGAGAGAAATCAAATCCAAGTTAATCACAGTCACTTTGATATCTGTAGAGACAACTGTTTCATGCCTTGGGTACATAAATATCATTCAAATCTTAGTTATTTTGTGATGCCAACATGTGTCTATATGTACAGCCAATTCCACAAAGATGGTATTTTTCGTTTGTACATGACAACTTAAAATGTACCAAGCTAAATTCCATCAGAAGCTTTTTCTAAACAATTTGATTACCATTCATTGTGCATTTATCTTGGCTTTCAAGTTTTATGCATCTCTTGAGTGTGTTTATTAACTACTACCTTTGTGAAATTGGCTGTATGCACCAAGTTGGACCATTACAAATAAAGCCATCTATTGGACCATTGGGATAGATTTTTTGTCACTGGTTGTACTTTACACATCTCATGCTGCACATTATTCTTACCAAATTGTTATTTTATCTGAATTGACTGTTGTCATTTATTAATTTTGATAGGCATCGTAGTGTGAAGGGGCTAACAGAGAGATTTGAACTGTTTGTATGCTGTAAGGAGATCTGTAATGCCTATACAGAATTGAATGATCCTATGGTACAACGGGAAAGATTTGCACAACAAACAAAGGTAACTGACATTTGGTAAATTTAGCATTGTTGCTTAGGGGGGTATCTAGGGAAGGAGTCCACAACCCCCAACAGGAGTCAAGTATATGCATCAAAAACCTAGCACAAATGCAAAACCTTGGTGGTTGATGGAAACAATTTGACAAGACCAACAATGAGTTGGCTATTAAATTGTTTTTACATGTAAAATTTGCCATGGATTCAATTTTGTCATGTCTGAGAAAAATACCAACAATAATTGTTAATGTAAATGTTTAAACTTAAAACCTCATTGTATTTAATACTGAAAAAGATTTGAATCTGCCTAAATAAAATTTAACATTTGTTTTGTTTTCTTTCAGGACAAAGCAGCTGGTGATGATGAAGCTATGTTTGTTGATGAGAATTTCTGTACAGCTCTAGAGTATGGCTTACCGCCTACAGCAGGCTGGGGTCTGGGAATAGATAGACTCACAATGTTCTTAACTGATTCCAATAATATTAAAGTGAGTAGACATTTTGTTACAGTTGTGACCCAAGATCAGGGTTCCTGCTACTTCTTGACATGCTTGAATAGCCCTGGAATTAAAAATGTTTTTTTCATGTGCACTTGGCAAATCTAAATAAAACTGAAAACTCCTGGATAACTCCTTGAATTTGATGCAGGCACAAGTTTTCATTTCAAACCACCCTCAAGTTAGAAAAAGAATTGTTTTAATAAACCATTTTAATAAAACATTATTATTACACTATTACACATTATTTGTCAGGTTTAAGAAATGGCTAATCAAAAGACATTTCTCTTCAATTGTAAATTATAACTGAAAAAACTTTATTATGTTTTTTTTACCATTTAACTTATTCATAAATTTATAACTTTTAAATTTTTCTATATCAGTATTTACACATAAATATTTAAAGTATTTTTACACACTTTTAGTTGCTTATTTATTTATTTTCAAAACATATAATTATATATACTCTATTTTTAATACATACATATTTATCTATTGTAAAGTCCATTGAGATTTTATGTAATGGGCTATACAAGAATTAAAGTTGTTATTATTATTATTATTACACCTCACTGGGCAAGTGTTTCAGCTGTGTTGACAGCAATGATCAAACACTAATCAATGGGAGGTGAGAGAAATCAAATCCAAGTTAATCGCAGTCACTTTGATATCTGTAGAGATGACTGTTTCATGCCTTGGGTACAAATACTACTAGTATCACTGTTGCTGTGTTAGTTGTAGTCTTCTCAAACTTATCTAAAATAGATAAGCAGAAAATCTATTTTTAAAACGATTGGTTTTTGTCCTTGGGTAACACAAAATTATGACCCCTGGCTCTAAGGCCCTTCCTCTATGGCGAGTTAAAAGATTTTTAACAGTTTTAACAAGTCTGAGACAAGAATTAATGTTGTGTTATTTGTCCATTGTAGGAAGTTCTGTTTTTCCCTGCTATGAAACCAGAAGATGGATCACAGAAACCCAATGAAGAAGAAGCAACCACGCAATAAGTTCATAACAACAAAAATATGGAAAACTGAGAACTAAATCATTCTTGAACAGATTGTAGTTTATAGAACACTTGCATTTCTTATTTCAATTCAATTTGGTGAATGAATACTAACTTTGCACTTGCATTGTATCAATAGTTAGCTATTTTACTAGAAATACGTAAAGTAATTTAATGAAAGAATTCTTGAATATTTTTGCAGCACTATCGTAGTGATAACACAGGAAGACCAACTCCAAGAAGCCTGTTCCTTGTCTCATAATGTGAACTCACCTTTGAACATACCAAATAATTCATCGACAATATATAGAATTGACACTATTATTATTGACACAAATAAAATATTTTCACTGAGTGCATTGTGAATTTTTTATCCCTGATTCATCACTGTCTTATTACGTGAAACAAATTTTCAGTCTGGATAGTCTGGTCTGTTATTATGCTTAAAACATAGATGTACAACTTTTTGCATGGTCTAAAATTCCTTTAGCTCACTGTATTGCATCCAGAAATTTTTATTAAAGTGAAAATACCAGATGAAACGCAGGCTAAAATTCCTTTGTTATCGTGTGATTGAGGCCTAAGTGCTTTGCTCCTGTAAACATATGACTGACAATGGGTTGGATATATCTGGAATCGACGTCTAGTGCAAATAAGTTGTAAGAACCAAACTGAGTTTTCAAGCTGGGAGTTTGGTTCTTTCTGTGTGTGCCAGGGCAAAGATTGTGCCTTCATACAAAAAGATGCCAAATCAAACAAAATGATGTAACAAAAAACAATACTTTTCTGTGCATGCGGAGAGATGAGTTGTTATTCTATGCTCAGTAGACCCATTTTGTATGTAATGGAAATTTCATCAAAAAAGAAAGATTGAATGAATTCAGCTTTGTATTTAGATTTGATACTCCAAGCCTGTTAATTTTTGATATTTAATTAATCGAGCTTTTGCCAACTTGGCCATGCATCATCAGGGTTACAGTTACCCAACCCATAAACACTAGATTGAATTCAGCTTTATTTCATTAAATTACACATTGTTTCTAAAACTCATTTGATATTTATGAGTCATTTGGTTTGGGTACAATTGAATTGTAATGCTCTCCAAGACCATACACATGCCGATGATACCTAAAAAAAAAAAAAAAAAAAAAAAAAAAGAAAAAAGAAATAATATTTAGTACCATGAATGAGGGGACCATCTTCTCCACCTCTGAAAATATGCAATAAATTGCATTAGATTTTGAAAACCAATATATATCGGTTTGAAAAACTGAAAAAAATTATTAATACTGCTGATGACAAACAAACTTCAAGACTGCTCACTAAAGAACACCAGAATATGTATTATAAAAGATTATTTATTTTGCCAAAATTCAAAACAAGAATTTAAGAACATGTTTATTCCAGTTGTGTGCTATCACAAATAATTATAAAATTTGTATGCTATGTATATACTAATAAAACTATCTGTCTATCTAAAACCTAAACATATCCCAGAGAAAAAAGTAGCAGAGTCAAGAGTGTGTACCGGCCTTTATAGCCTGATTCCATGAGACAAAAAAAGAAAGGAAAACTGGCAGAGAGCAACTGTCTACCAGTCAATTAAAGTACTTACGATAAAAGCAAGGGATCACAGGCTGAATTAAACTGTTCTCCTATTCTAATAGCAGCTGAGTTTGCTTGAATGATTTCTATAGGCATTTTAAGTACATTGGACAATGCTTGAAGCTGAAAGAATGAAAATTGTTTGAACAAATTACATGTTGAATAACAAACATACATTCTAGTAGAGCAATAAGCTGTAAGTGTGTTCAATAAAATATTATTACCAACCCATGTTTGGAAAGGTGGTAAAATTGCTAAGTGTACAGTCATCTATTATGAAAGGTCCTGAGTTTGATCCCCATTGACTGTCTACTCTGTAGCTTGTGGTAGTTAAAGACAAAATCCAATACAGAAGAAGCAAAAATGGAGAGAGAGAGAGGAAGAAAATAAAATATTGTGCACTGTTGGCTTTCTGTACCAGTGATGTAATTCTTAAACTAAGCATATTGTAGTTACCTCTAGTTGTCCTCCCCAAGCTGATGTCATGCTAACATCATGACAATACTGCAGAAACTCATCTGAAATTATTGACAAAAAAAACCTATTATCAATTACCATCCTTAATGCACTTTGATGCCATATGAAAACAATTTATTGTTTTAAAGCAAAAGACAATGTTGGTCTGAGGGGTCTAATCAACCCAAATGAAATAATTGCTAAAATCAGTCCTAATTCATGAAGAGAATTAGCCTGTTATCTAATCAAAAGAATATTATTTACAGCATAAAAAAATATTTACACATTTTTTATCTGAAAACTTTGAGAATAAGGAGCAAAATTTCATGTCAAATTTCCTGTTTGACGATAAAGTTTATTTTTGTGAAGTTTTCTTTATGAAGCTTGTTTTATGACTGGAATTAAAAATGAATATAAAAGTAGTTACCTTGTGAATAAAGTTCTCCTGTTTCAGAATGGATAAGGAATGGTAAAAAGTCTTCACTGTGTGATGACATGTAATTGCCAGCTTGTTGCCGAAGCTGTTCATAGCCTATCTGAAAACAAAAACATGACTGACTTCATAAAAGGTCCATCGGACACATCTGGTTATAGTTTTTACATGAATTGCAGCACATTCACATGACTGTAGAATTAGAAACTTTTACCTATCTTTCTTCAGCAACATCTTTTGAAAAAGGTATATACAAAAATTATTGTAGATGAGGTTTTTTAAAGAACAATCATGTATTGTTTAGTAGTCTTGAAGATTTTGTGCTCCTTGAAGTCGGCTTTCCAGATTGACACACGTGGAGTTGAGGTGTATTAACGTTTCGGCTACTCTGTGGTAGTCTTTGTCAGAATGAGGTTGAGAAAAAAATGTGTGTACATTATAAAATTGTTGTGGAGTGTTTGCCATGGTGACAGAAAAGCTATTGTTGCATGTCTTTTCAAGATGAGTTTTTCATGTATTTTTTAATTTGTATATTAATATAATTCTTACTTGAATATTTTTTCTTTTTAGTTGATGTGATACAGCATTGTATAAACTGCAAAATAAATGTGAATGAAAAGTTAGAAGAAATCAAAAAATCTTGACAAAATATTGACAATAACAGTTAACATTGTACTTACCAATGACCATCAGGTG
Source organism: Diadumene lineata (assembly GCA_918843875.1). Classification (NCBI taxonomy): domain Eukaryota; kingdom Metazoa; phylum Cnidaria; class Anthozoa; order Actiniaria; family Diadumenidae; genus Diadumene; species Diadumene lineata. Next base: position 8,571,330 of record OU974072.1, read on the forward strand.
TTATCTGAAAGAAAACAAACTTTTCTTAGTTGGATGATAGAAAACTACAGAATGTAGAGGTACCTTAGTTGATAGGGGTATATTGGTGACATAAGTCATTTGTTGTTATGAAACATCAGCCTAGTTTTAAAAAATTATACATTTTTATTCACCTCAAAAATGTCTAAATTTCTTTCTGTTAAAATCTCTTTCATCTTTTCAGCTTCAACATTGCGGGCACTGTTAATGTTTTCTGCTTCTGCTTCTGCAATTTGTCTTTCTCTTTCCTGTTCTTTTGCTGCTTTCTTTGCTCTTCTTTTTGCAGCACGAGTTGTTTTTGTTGGTACTTCTTCTGTTTCATTTGATAATTCAGCTTGTTCCAATTTTGTACTTAGATCATTAACATTGACTTTCTGAAAAGGTAAAGATGTTATCATCAATAATGAGTCAAGCCCTTATTTTTTTTAAAAAATCTCAAATTATTTAAAAAAAATTGAAACTGGACTATTTCAAAAATGCAAACTTGATGGCCACTTTTGATACCCTAAAAGATACTACATGTTGTTTGCATCCCTGATACTTTTACATGAGAGTCCTGCTGAGTTTAAATTTCATCTCTTCAATAAGGATCATAGTAAACAGGAGATTGGATCAGTATCATATTTCACACACATTATACAGGATAATTATGCACCTATCAGCGGCTTCCCCCTGGGGTTGATCCCCTGAGCTGACCAGGGAGATAGGTGGGTGAATATAGGTAGATTGGATCCAGTTATTGCCCCTGGGGTAGGGAAAATTAGTGACATTGATTTTGTTGTGAAATTCTGGGGTCGGAAATTGTGATTTTGTTATTACAATGAAGGGACATTATACATTACTGAATGTCTTGACCAGGGGACATTGGAAGGGACATTTTCCCTTCCCCAGGGGAAAATTATCACTATTGTTTATGAAATTTTACAATCTTCCTGGTCAGTCCGGCAGTCAACCCCAAGGGGAAGCCGCTGATAGGTGCATTATATCAACCCATGGCATAAATGAGATTATGCCACAGAGCTAGTGTTATCATTATGTTAAGGAGGGGGATGTGGATCCAGTGTAGTTAATCAATGTTGATCAATCCACTTATATATGTCAGACATGTACCTCTGTTTTATTGTCAATCTGGAATTCTTGAATTTCTTTTTGATGTCTTTCTTCAATTTCTGTTTCTAGTTTAGCTATTTCTAGAGTAATTTCTTTTTTCTTTTTCTTATCTCCTTTGGGCACAGAATGTTTCAGACCCTGTATTTTACCTCAAAAAATTAAAATACAACAAATAAAAATGTCAGTTGAAATAAATAATTATGCTTTTAATTTAGGAAAATAATTTATTTTGGCAAATAATAAAATCTTGTACATCATCTGACAGATAAAATCCTTTTTCATCAGCATTAAATCATGAATAAGCTTATCAGATACATACCCATAAGGTCTTTTTTCTCCTTCTTATGTCTAAGTAACAAACTCTCAAAATCTCCTTCATTTTCATCCGCCATTTTGTTTTTATTGTGGATCTCCGCTGTTAGATTTTCTCGCAGGCGTATTATGTAGAAAATTTTATCATATTCCATATTAGGAAGTGATGCAACCAGTGACGTAATAAGTAAAAATTAACCCAGTCCTCTCACGTGATCAAACAACGAAACAACATTGCATTGCGCAGTGAAAGAAACTAACACAATCAGCGAAAACTGCTCGATATAATCGACCTTTCTGTTTTATAGTCTTTGCAAAGATGAAGTGGGCATTCAAAGAAGAACACTCTTTAGGTAAGGACATTTATATATGATGTCGTTTTGTCTTCATTGCACAACTAATCTAATTTTGGGTCCTTCTTTCTCAGAATCAAGATGTCAAGAATCGGCCAAAATTCGCTCCAAATATCCAGATCGTATCCCAGTAAGTCGTTCAAAATATCAAATAAATATAAAATATTTCTTTGGATTTATGAATGTGAAGGTTTTTAATGTGTTTTTGTCAGGTTGTGGTGGAGAAAGCACCAAAATCGTCGATTCAGGACATTGATAAAAGAAAGTTCCTCGTCCCTTCCGACCTCACAGGTACGAAAACATTGACATCACAAACAAAATCAGCCTACATTTTCACTTAAAAACACTCGAATACTTTCTTCCTAGTCAACAATTCTTCTTGCTTGGTTTTAGTTGCCCAGTTTATGTATATTATTCGCAAGAGGATTCAGTTGCCTCCAGAGAAAGCAATGTTCTTGTTCGTCAACAAAGTCCTTCCCACAACAAGGTGAGCTGATGTTTTTGTGCAACATGAAATATCTAGGAAATATCCGCATGCGCGTCCCTATTATTTCTTGAACATGGTCTAATTCGTAACTATTCTTTATAATCTTCTAATGGATGCAATATAGTTGTTTTTGGACGCCCTTATAAAACAACAACAAAGCTCTCGACGAATAGCTTGAAGTATTGAACCTTTTGCTTGCTTGACTCAAATTCACAAACAAAACATTGAAAGTATCCGATAATTTTTTTTCAACAAAATTTTATTCTTGATTTTTTAGTCTTTATTTTCGTTTTGAAAAGGCATTGTTTTGGTAGTTGCTTTGTTTTCATCGAGACTGAAAACCAAAACATTGAATTATGAAAAAATTAAAAAAATATTTTTGAAGAAGACGAAAACAAAAAATATTTAAACCCTAACGCTTTGAATGTCATTATGCCAGTCCTAATTATTTGGTGTATTTTGAAACGAACATTTTGTGGCGACAGTTTTTTAATGCTCATGATGATATTCATTGTAAATTTTAGTGGTTGTGTTGGACCTGTTAACCACTAGACTAGAAAAGCAACCCTTGTTTTTTTTATTTTCCTGTAATATGATCAACATATGCTCTTTTTTATATTCAAATCCCTATAAGTTTTCTTTGCTTTTGACAATTTCAGTCCTTTTGTTTACAAAATTATTCTAACATATCCTCATTTGCATAATGACAAAAAAACTTAAACACTTTTTCCCTCTGGTTGAATGTCATTGGCATCCTCATCTAATCTGATTGCTCAATATTTGAAACATGTCTATCTATTCATATACAATATTACTTTGAGTGTTTTCATGTCAAGGCCAGTTTGTATTGTTCCTAAATTTAGATCTTGCCTGCTTGAATGTTTGTTGTGGGGTATTTTTGCAAGCCACACTCAAAAACACCAAAATTTGACAGGTTAAGATTTTCACCTCAAATTATCATGTTGTGCATAATAGGATTTAAACTTTAATTTTCCCTTTGTTAGAAAATTATTCATCAGCTATTGTTCTTTCTGTGTCACATGTTCAATCTGTAACTGCCTGTTAACTTGAGAAATGAAACAATATTATTCTAATACAAAGAAAGCATAATGTAGAGCATTATATATATCCAGGCTAAATCATCAAAAAGGAATTGATTTTGTGAATATAGAATCACGAAAAAATTATAATGATAAAGAAAAATTCAAAATAATTGTATTTATTTTTCGACTGATATAAAATTTTTATTCTTTTCATGTTATTTACTTCATCTACTTTGCATTTATTCTTTGCAGCTCAACAATGGGAGCCATTTATGAGGAGCACAAAGATGAGGATGGGTTTCTATACATTGCCTACAGCGGTGAAAACACATTTGGAAATTAATAACCATATCACTGGACCAGTTGACTGAAAAACCTGTCTTTGTTGTGTGTGTGTTTTTGGTTTATCTGTAGCATCAGCAAACATTTTACAATCATAATTATTCTTGTCATAAATGTGGTATTATTAATGTGTCTTGTGTCTATGAAGTAACATATTACATGCATTGTTTCCATGCATTATTATCATGATAAAAGCATTCTGCTAAGCAATGCTATACCCTGTAAACAGAGAAAGATTTTCTCCTCTCTTCTATGAAGAGTAAAACACTGTGTCAATCTGTTTCTTCATAGAAGGGGGGGGGGGGACCTCTTCTACAGGGAGGCAATGTAGTTGCAACTAAAACAAAATGAGAATAACAACTTTTAAAGGTAATTTGCAAAGAGTAGATTGTAAATACTACTTGAGAGCCAAGAAAAAAAAGAGCAGTAATGCATCAAAAAACTATTATTATTATTATACAATTTAGCTTGTTTGCGAATCATAATAAGAATTTATTTCTTGTTAGAATCAGTCATCATCAAATTAAAATAGTAAACACTGGGGATTTTAAAGGAAAAAAGGTGGGAAATGGGAATTGAAAGATGGATTATGACATCAAATTTTGAAAGATGTGAATGTTAAAGATGTATACTTTAACAAACATTTTAGGATAGCACATTTATAAGGCTGATGTGACATAATAGGAAAAGAAGAGTAAATGAGAGTTTACAGACAAAAGAAATGAAAGAACAAGTCTAAATAGCTCTGGATGGATATGTTTATTGTAAATTAGAATAAAACTGTTCAGGTTTGTGCGACCATAACAAAAAAGCTTCCATGAACTTCTGTCTTGACTTGTAATACTTTGTTGCAGCTTTTTTGAAGTCTTGATAAGTTTGAAGCTTGGTTCCCCTGTAGATTGAAATAATTTTAAATAAAAATTTAAATAAATTACACAATAAAACCATGTGCATAGTTTTGTTATTGTTCCCAACTTAAAGGGACTCAAAATCAGAATTTGAATTTGTATTAAATTGCATGAAGTTTCTGCACTTGTTCACCTTTTAACTTAAATCATCCCAAAGATAAATTTCATTGGAAAAAAAAAAAAAAAAAATGGCTGATAGAATAAGATCTCACTTCTTTTATCATAGTTATAAACTCGGTTAATTTTAACTTCCCTAAAACTGTTGGCACTTAAAAAGCTCATTTTTGCAATAAACCAACATTTTTTGAAAAAACAAAAACCCTGAAATCATTAAAAGTTGTCTACTGTATGAATTACATTGTTGTTTAAATGGCCTTGACATGCAATCAATACATGGCCACTCTTGAATGTAATGACATTATCTATTGTGAAACTGTTATTTGATTCCAAGTCACCTTGTCAAAATACTTACTGTTGACACAAAAGAACAATAGATTGGCAAAGTGACAAGTAAGCTACACTCTGAAGGTATTATCTATTGTCTTACCTTAGAGTTGGAGGAATCTTACTCTCAGTGAGACTTGACAACAATGATTTGAAAGTCTGAAGAAAACTGGCCTTGTTAATGGACAACCTTGAAAAACAAAACCAAAAATTATTGTTGGGTATTGAAATTTTGGGCTTCCTGTGTTTGTACAGCACAGGTATCTTGAAGTGAACATGATAAAAATTTGAAATAGCAATTTCCATTACTAACAAATTAACCAAAAAGTAAATAAAAACATAGGAAAACCCATCAAAGCGGAAATATTTCAAACACAGAAAGCCCATTCTTTAACATTTGGTTGGTATATAGATTTTCCCAGTTAGATTTGCTTGATCGACTGGCCACAAAACAATAGATATTCATGTTCAGGTTGGAATGTATAAAATAAAGAGAATGTATGGATTTATACACCTTAGCTTAAGCTATTGTTGTGGGATTGCTGGCTGCTTAGAAAAATTCAGGAAAGATCCAGGATTTATTGTGTTTTGTCTAAACCTGTGTAAACCCATTGTCATTTATGTACTCTTACTGGCATAACCACAACACCAAATATTGATAACAAGTAATAATTACCTCACATTACCTTGCTTTTGGTGAGTCCAAAGCTCCTTTTGTTATTCCTTGTCGCAAGCCATTGACTACGACTTCATGAATTTCTGGTGACTTGACCCAAATTATTGCTGTTGAAAAGACAAGGATATCAGACAATGTCTACACCATGCCAGATAAATTTGTTCCAAAACCACTGCAAACATTTCTCATTACTGCTATTTTCCATTTCAGTGACAACCACACATTTTCACTAATAGACTCCAGGGATAAAAGAATGGGGATGTTTGTTTAAACTTATCAAAAGTACCCCTAAAAGATACCGGACGTTTTTTCAAAAGTTTCAGTGCTATGAATAGATGGGTTCAGCCCATGAAAGATATCAAACAGTGAGGATTTGGCAAATCTCATATTTTAAACCCTAAAAGAGACCGAACACTAATTTTTACCCCTAAAAGATATGACAGGCATCCTCAATCATTTACCACCATAGCCACCCCCCCTCCCTCGGGATCAATGGTCATACTTTGAAGTGTCAGCATCAGTACCTGAAGAAGATGGGGATACCTTCACACCCTCTCCAACTTGCTGTTGTACTTTGTGTTTACAGTCCACAAACTCTTCTGCTGTAACAATTATTCTTGGTTTGTTAATCATAAAGCCGGTCTCAAGTTCTGATTCACTAATTTTCTGCACAGCTCTTTGGTAAAGACCCCTTTCAAGTGCTTCAACATTGTAGGGACAGTTTCCCAACACAATAGATGAAAGATAAATGGGCAAATGTAAAAAGTGGGCCAACAAAGCTCCTTGACAACCAAGTACATTCCATTTCATGATTTTATCACTACAAGACATTGACAAGGTGGGATCACCACGTCCAGGCTTTGTTCGCAGTACGCCCACTTTGTGATAGCCAATACCTGGCTCAAAAGAGTCTTGTGGCTCACCTATGACACACTTTGCACCAGTTCTATATATATCAGCAACAATGCTGTCACCTTGGTAACCACATTTGCTCTGACAGGCAAGACCTTTGAATTCATTTTTACTGCTGCCAGAATCAATCTGTTTTTTATTGTCACGGCAGGTAACATTGCTACTGGAGTTGCTGTTATCACTGTGATCATCTGAAAAGCTTTTTGTATTTTGTAATTCTTCCATGGACCCTTCATTTATTCCCCTATTCAAAGAACCTTTAACAAAAGTTGCAGAGGAAACATGAATCTCTGCAGAAAATGGGCTGTAAAAATCCTGCTTCTCTCCAAACTGAGATTTATCTGAATCCACAATTTCCAGTGCAATCTGTTGCTTTACTATGATATTATCTTGATTTGAATCCATGTTTGTACCATCAACTGTCCTCTTTGAGAAGTGTTTTTTCATTGAGTGAGCATCCATTTCCAATGAATTTTTCCTTTTAATACCCATGGGTTTTTCAGATGAATTACAACATGTATTTGGAGTGTCACTTGAATACTGGAATGTTTCCTGGCATTCATCACATGATTTAGGAAAGATTGAAGCATCACCACCTATAGAAGAGAGAAATATGTGTGTGACTTCAAACTGAATATTCTATGGTTAATATTGTACCATTAAAATCTTTATTTCATCATTTAAATCTGTACTTTACCATTTAAATGTGTACTTTACCATTTACATCTGTACTTTACCATTTAAATCTGTACTTTACCATTCAAATCTATACTTTACCATCAAATCTGCACTTTACTTTTAAAATGTGTACTTTGCATTATTTAAATCTGTATTTTACCATTTAAATCCTTACTTAACTATTTAATTTAAGATAGATAGTGGCAATTCTGATTGGCTGATCATTTAGTTGGAATATAATACTGTCAGTACAAATGTTAACTAAGTAATCACTACCAACTTACAAGGAGTATGAGAGGTGAATAAATGAAAAGTTAATCCCTCTTTTAGTTGACAGAGGTTGGTCTCAGGGTGTAGACTAAAGATAGAGTCATTGTACTTATAAGCACTAGACAGTTCTTGATACAAATACCTAAGAAAAAATGATACATTTCAATCTTGTGCACATTGCATTCCTTCATCCACTCAATTCCTTCATCTATCCATCTATCCTTTCAGTCAACCATTCAATTGTCAATTCTTTTTATCCATCCATTCATACAACCATTTATCCATTCATTCATTTATTCATTTAACCATTCATTCATCAATTTCTTTGTTCATTAGTTTATTCTATTTATTTATTCCTCTGTTCATCCATATAATCATTCATCTATTCATTCATCCATTTATCCATACACCCATCTATTCAGCTGCCCATCTATCCAAGTTGCTTTGGCCAAACTAATACCATACCTCATAAAAGCCCTTCTTGCAATTATCTCAGCATGACTATCATTTATAATATCACCTACAATGACAAAAGACATACATAAATGGCCTGGATCTTTAATACAATGTACATTGTACCTTAAATAATATGCAGACATTTGCATCATATTGTGGTGACATTTCATTACTACCGTTCTATTACTTCATTACCAAAACTATAAAATTATGCTTAATATAGTTAAATTAAGTTGAGCTACCATTGAATATAGAGAGTTTTGATTGACGATTTGCACTTGAGTGTTTGGGTTTGCAGAAAATGAAAAACTACAGTAAATAGATAAATAAATAAATACATAAATAAATGAATGAATGAATGAATGAACTAAATAAATAAATAAATGAACAAAGAAATGACAGAATGAAGAAAGGAGCAACCAACAAATGAATGAGCCAATCAATTTCATTATTGTCATTACCCTTTGGACTCATTTTGCTCTGGCCAATACACTTGGATCCAGTTCCCATAGCAACAACATCAGCTGTATAGTTGTTATCTATCAAAAACAATAATAAGCATGATAAAATACTAAACATTCTCAATCATAACAAAAATTTGCACTTGAAAGCTAGTATTTATCTCAGAGTTATCTGTCTGTGCAAGTCGTATAATTTCTAGCTCATTATTAATTGTCGTATTTATACCTTGTTGATGTACTTGTACAACAGCAGCCAACAAAGTCCATTCTTTGCCTTTCTGTGGCTTCCCTTTTCTGCCTAGCTTATCGTATAACCTGAAACAACTTTTAGCAACGTTTTTGCCAAAACAACTGTCTTCATACCACAATGGCATGGTGAAAATAACATGGGAGATATGGTTGTATGAGAATTAAATTAAAGTCGCTACACCAGCTTTTGGTAGCTTCGGTCAGCCATCTTGGAAAAAGACACTCGCGAGGGACTGGGGTTGAAGATCAGGTGAATTAAGCTGGTTTTATTCTGTATTGAGATCACTTTAATGCAATGTACTTAAGAATATTTGATTAAAAAAAACAAGGCTGCTTTTATACGTAACTAAATTTGCTTCTTTTTTTCAAAAAGAAAAAAAAAAATGGATTAATTACCAGTTGGGCTTCCTCTATCTAAGGTTGCTTACGCTGACTAATTCATCAGTGGGCTCAAAGTTTACAAATTTTTGTATGTTTTTTAGCGCGAAAGCAATTTTGGATGTGTTTATATAAATTTGTTGGTATTTTGTTTGTATATGTATAATATTCGGTAAAAATGGTGATGTACGAAGTTCACAGACATCCTGTGCTCCAGAAATATCGAACTCACGTGTGTAGCAGGGCTACAATTTTTCAGTTTTTCGTTATTTGGTTGACATATCTTCCTCCACTTGTCATTGCTTTTGTGACTTATGGTAAGTTGGCTTGTTGACTAGTTTTATATTATATATTATTGCTAAAAGGGAAAAGATAGCAAAAATGAGAGGAAGAAAAAAGAAAAAGAAGATTCTTTACAGTTTTCATTCAGTTTCTTATTTATAAGAAATTATTCTCAAATTTTTATACATTACGCTTTTCATCATTGTACCCCAATGAAGTTGAACAATCTCATCTAAAGATGTCTTTAATAGACAATATTCACCAAATGTGCAATCTTTACAAATAGAACCAATCAGAAGAGTTCCATTAAGTTGTTTGTTTGTTTGTTTTTACTAGGTTTCTGGATGAAGGAAGGCTCATTCCGTGAGCAGCCAGATGTTCAATACAAGCATCAATTTTTAGTAGTGGTTCAGGGAAATACGCCAGGTTCTTATCTGGCATACAGTTCTTTCCAAAACTTCAACCAGCTGCTTCAACAAAATATAAGAATACCTGTTGTCAAGGTAACAACTTTCACTGTTTATGGTAAAATATTCCATTTGTGAGATGTACATCACCTGTATATATGGGATGGTATTGAGGCTATGTCCATTGTCGTTGACAATTAAAGTATCATGCACAAAGCCTGGACTTAATAACTTTGTGAACTACCAAAATTACTAAACTGCTATATTAGCACCAAGAAAATAATAATCGATTGTAATTGATTGTATTTTGATTTTCGCCTCACTCATATGTGAGCTTTTGGAGAGTCCCAAATGGTCACATGACTTCTTGTGTACATTGCTGATTGGTCACATTAAGGTCTGAAATGTGACCATTAGAAGCACAGTCTTCAAGTGGTTTAGCAATTTTTGTAGTGTAATTAACATGAAAGTTGGATACAAAATAAAATGAAATACCTAGCATTTACAGTACTGCCAATTCAATTGGGACCACATTATGTGTATATGCCAATCAGGTTTCTGCTTTAGAACAATTAACACAGATGCACTTTGTGTCCTTATCAGTCAATCAAATTACAAAGGTGTCAATTGGCTGATAAACAAGATGTGGTCCCAGTTGAATTAGCAGGACTGAGACACTTAAATTGTGCTTTAATTTATACTATATTTTCAAAGGTTATTGCTGTAATTGTTTTATTTGTTGTTATCATTATTAATGGCTGTATTTGTCTGTTTAGTCATGGGAAGAAGATACTAACCATGATGGAAAATATGACTCATTGAACTTCAATATCCAGCTGCCATTGAAAGACACTGAAGCTATTTACTCCATACAAGTGTTGATGTTCTTTGACTACAAGCTGCATGTAAGTCAACCTAGTAACCTTTTTGAAGCAAAAGCTCTACAAAACTTCTTGACTTAAGATATTTATTATTATTATTATTTTTTTGTAGTATGTAGATTTTTATTTGTCTCAAATTTGAATATACAAAGCCAAACAATAAAATGAATAATTTAGACGACTCTCCACAAGTGAATTCTGCCACATCTAATCACAAGGAGTGAAAATCAACTGATCATGGCCATATATTTATAATTATTATTCTATACTGGTAATGAGTAACTTGTCTGTTTGGTTGTGTTTCATACAGCAATATGTGTCGCTACAAATGGAAGGAATGGCTTACATTCAACATGCTTCACCTATTGCTGGAGCAGAGTTCAGTACAGTTGGTGAACTAAAGCTTCAGCAGAAGAGTCTTTTACCATACAAAGGCAAACATGTGCTCTATAATGTAAGTATTGTGACATTCTTACCACCTTTTGTGCTACATCATAGCATATTACTAAGATTGTACAATTTAAGCTATGTACATGTACAACTAAAGAGTCTTTTTAGGGTTGCATGGGTTACCAAGTGCTGAGGGTGCTGGCCTTTCATCGCTGTGACCCTGCTTTGATCCCTACATGGCTGAGGTGATATGTGAACTGAGTTTGTTTGATGTGTTGTTTCGCTCTCATGCCACAAGGGTTTTTCTGTGAGTTTTCCGGTTTTCCACCCTCATCAAGTCTGTACTTTACTATTTTAATTTGTACTTTTTTATTTGCCAGTCAAACTTTATTTAATAGGATTATGTACATGGATTGTCTATGTTCAAGCACAACAACAAAATTATTAAATTAATCGCCAAAGCAAGTTGAATCACAGCAATGAAAAAAAATTGATTCTTGTACTTGCATTGACAAAAGTTAGTAATATATTTGCATTTGCATTGGTAGGGTAAACCAGGCTTTCTCTCCATTTTAACCAGTTATGAGGGAAATGAAGGCCAATTGGTAGCCTTTTATCATGGTTGCCTAGGGCTGTCAATGACATGATTATCTCTAGGTCTGTGGAAATGCTCAATTGAATAGAGAGCCATCCAAGTATCCCCTGGTTCAGCTTGTGGGGATCCAATAATCATCAGTCATGATAATATCTTAATAGTTATCTGTCTCTTTCAGACCTCTATTATAGACAGCTCACAGACATCAGCAGATACCTATGACTTGTTCATGATAATATCTTAATAGTTGTCTGTCTTTTTCAGACCTCTATTATAGACAGCTCACAGACATCAGCAGATAGCTATGACTTGTTTACAATCTTTACTTCATACATTCAAAGAAATGGTAGGTATTATCATCAGATTATTCAGTAACTGTTATTTATTTGTAAATAAATAATAACAATGATATATAATAATATAATGATTATGACAGTAAAATTACCAACCTTTTCTTTTTTGTGGGAGTAATTTTCACATGAGTGGGAAATCGTATGGTTGTGATACTACTTTGGTACAACAGATGATTGCAATATTGTTTTGTAGAACTTTCTGTTACCATAGCTACTGTTTCCTAGAAAATTGACTCTGTCTTCACCATCGTGATTGTTGGGTGTCCTCACTTTGACTAGCATCCAACATGCCAGGTTATCCATATATTCACCACAGAGGGGCAGATCCAGAAATTCTGAAAGGGGGGGGAGGCACTAATCAAAAAATGATCCAGAAATTCTGAAAGGGGGGGGGGGCACTAATCAAAAAATGATCCAGAAATTCTGAAAGGGGGGGCACTAATCAAAAAATGATCCAGAAATTTTGAAAGGGAGGAGGGGCACTAATCAAAAAATGATCCAGAAATTTTAAAAGGGGGAGGGGCACTAATCAAAAAATGATCCAGAAATTTTGAAAGGGGGGATTAATTAAAAAAGGTACTGATTATCAATCAAAAGTTAAAATAACTACCTAGAAAAATAAATCAAAATGGGGAGGGGGAGGGGGGCATTAGCCCCCATGCCCCGTCCCCATCCCTCTTGAATCCTCCTCTGCCTCATATAATGCATTATTATAATTTGTGCTTCACCATTTAAATCAGTATCAGGGATATTCCAGAATTTTGTGTAAGTCAATTAAAGATGTCATTCAATAAAATGGTGCACCTGATTGGCTAAGCTTTGTTTGGAATAAAACGATTACCAAGTATTCATAGATAAAAGATACTTTAATTTGGATATTTCAGTGAGTACAGAATATGTTTCAAAATATCCAGTGTGGACTGGAGGCCGTGCTTCAGGACAGCCATTTATAATCAAAGGAATTATTCACTACCCTGAAGAAACTATCTTGTATCCTTTCATATATCTTAATAATTAAAACATCTTTACAAAAATGAATATTACATTTAGAATGAGTGTTATGTTAGTAAATGTGTTTGCATACTTGTACATCTACCTTTTTACCAAACAACAATGGCGTTGGAATGTAAACTTTATACTGATTGGCTGAAATGTAGACATGAAGATATGCAAACACATTATAAGCAATATATTTGTCTTCATCATCATCATTTTTATCAACATCACTACCATCAATCTTCCACATACTAACATCTTCATTGTCATCACCATCATCATCATAACTCCCACAAAGATCTATATTTGATCATGTTGTAAATATAACGATAAGTTGTACACTGTAGAGTGATTCAAGAAAACTGACGTTTCGGACAGTAGTCCTTTGTCGGAGTAATACCACGTAATTCGTATTACTCCGACAAAGGCCTAACGTCCAAAACGTCAGTTTTCTCAAATCACTCTTCGGTGTACAACTTATTGTTATATTTACAACTGTTTCTCTAGAAACACCAACGCAGTCCTGCCTAGTATTTTTTACTAGTTTTTACCTTTATATATGATCATGTGCATTGTTTTCATCAACATCATCGTTATCATCACTACAACCATTTCATATATGTCATAATCTTCATCATTATCAGTACCATAATCGTTACTAACATGAATATCTTTTATAGACCTTCATCTTCATCGTTGTCATCACTATCATGATTATCATAACTGCCACGAAAATCTTCTATATAACTTCATCTTCATCATTGTCATCACCATCATGACTACCATAACAATGTTCTATCTTTATTATTATTGACATTATTAGTATCATATAAATTTAAATTATTCTGTATACTGTTATTTTCATCACCACCATCAATACTCTCGTCATCATCTTCACCATTATTCATAAGACCACCCCTCCTTTTGTATTCTTAACCAGTGTTCAGCTACCGTCCTGGATTCTGGCAGATGTTAAAGTGGGCTTGGATTCAGTATCTATCGATGTTATTCATATTCTTGTTTGTTTTTGATAGAGTTAAACGTTTTATCTTCGAAGAACAAATCGTATCAACTGTTCCTATGCGAATAGAAAAAGAACATAACGACTGAACATACTTTCGTACACTTTATAGAAACTATTCTGGATCATTTATGTTTTTGTGGTAGAGTGCACGCACTAAAAGTGTGCAACATAAATACCACTAAATAGTGCTATTTTATGCTAATTCTGTTGTTTCCTTTTGTTTAATTAGTGCTATTTACCACTAAATGGTGACAACTGTTGCACACTTTTAATGCGTGCACTCTAACAGCTAGACTGGTATGCTCGTTGAAGTGACCATTATAGGGTACCAACCATTTTTCTTATAACTGTATTCACTCATTCGTTATCCATTCACATTATATGATTAGGGTAGGGTAAACCTGCTTCTCACTTGCGACACAAGCATACCTTCAAGCAACATGTGCAGACTCAGGCCACGTCCACACTAACCTGGATAAGTTTGAAAAATCAACGTTATTTATCCGGTTAGGCCTTGCGTCAACACTAAAACGCACGAATCCGAAAGAATTTCATGCAAATTCTATTGTTTGATCAGACATTTTTGTCATGCTTTCGAAACAAAAGTTGCGTTTTCAAATTTATCCGTCATAGTGTAGCGACGGCCTTAGTGGCATGCTGCTTGTTTGTCCACATCTATCTGATGAATGTACCACTGTGTATCTTGCTTGTACTTATGCTTTTGTCGCAGTTGAGGACTAGGAACTCAGTGGTCTTAAAATAACGTTTTTAGCCGGTGTCGATCTTTAAGTTCATTGTACATAATAACTTAGTTATACGCGTTGATTTGTCTTGAAAAGGCATGATAAAAAAGTTGTAAATATCGTGTAAAACTTTTAATATCCGTCAATGAAGGTACGATGCTCTATCTATACAATTCATAGAGAAAAAGACCTTACGTATTTGTATTTGTCAGTATAGCTGAAGTCTAGTAGATTGTTCGACTTGGAATAAACACTTTCACCTAAATTTATCATATCTAGATTTATTATTGAATCTTTATTTCTGTTTTTGCAATTTCAAACGTTTTCAGATCATTCTCTTCAACAACAGGTAACAGAACAGGTGGCGCGTTGCCCAAATTTTATGTCACGCTATTTTGAAGGTCACGCCCTTCTACGAAACTCTGCGTTTTAACGAAAATGTTTTCGATAAAGTAATTTTAAGGTACTTTTTAGTGCTAAGTAGCTTTTATTCGTTGTTCTCGAGTCTGCGAAAACTAAAGTGATATATTTTTTTTAGATTTTCATGATATATTGTTTGTATTGATCTGTACAATTCTCTATCGAACACTAATGATAATTTTAAAAATATAAATTGCATGAACAAAAACGGGAAAACGAGGTATTAATTTGCTCCTATTTGTCAGTATAATTGCTAAACATGAAAAGTTTATTATCATGAGCTACGTTGACTAGAAAGCGTATGTTTATTTGTGTCATTTAAGGTGTGTCTTTTTGATGACACCACAACAGGACAGGAACCACCCTTGATGGGTGTGGCTTTAAACTCATCGCTTCTTAATAGCAATATCAACAAACTAAAATATTTTGCACTTAACCATTGCGACTGTGAGTTTTCACACTCTCAGCTCAAAAATCAAGCTGCGAAATCTTACTGAAATTTTACGTGCGAATCGTCGTATTGTGTCTAACTAACATCGTCAGCTGCGGTGATCCTCAAAAAAGGGATAATCTTCAGGGTTATCAAAACTGAGTAATCCCTGTTTCTAGGATCGTCCTTTGGAAGAAATTTATCAGCACAAGTTCGACTTCAACGTATGGTCCGTTATTGTCATACATTTTCTAGTGAAAACATCGACGGGTTTGTCGTAGAGGAGTGCAACTTCGCCTATCAGGATAAGTTCTGTTTCTGGCAGTCTTCCAATGAAACTGATCAGTGAGGAAGAGGTAGACTTTATTATACTTCTATTACAAACCATATTTTACAGTTAATGAATTACCCTCAATAGAACCGTTGATCAATATTGTTATAAACCAAGTGTGTTATCACGAATCGAACACTCGATCGTCGCTAGCGAGTTTTTAAGTGGATCAATTAATTGAACGTTAATCTCGTCAAAATTGAGCATTTACAAACTAACACTATCGAAATTGAACGTTTGATCGGACGTGTTATTTGCGAAAAGTCTCGTATATTCAAATAGTTTAACAATGCCCGGATACGAAGCCAAGTTTGTCAATACCGTGGATAAGTGCTTTGAATGTCCCGTTTGTTTGATGGTTTTGCGGGATCCTGTACAAGTGACACCTTGTGGACACCGTGTATGCAAGACGTGCTTACAGCCCATTCTAAGGTAAATGCAAAGAATAAATGCAGGGATGGATGGATGGAGGCACGTATAAATGATTAAGGACCTTAAGGACGAGAGGCGATGACGACAACGAGTTACAATAAACTTAGTTGATTATACGTGCCTTGAGTCTTTCTTTGGAGGAAGTAATTGTATTTTCAATAGTTGTTGTCAACAATGAAGGCGTTTTGACTAAATTTTATTCATTACACATATTTTGTCGTGCAAAAATAAAGTCCAAACTCGTCGTCGTCGTCTTTCTCGTTATCATGCTTAAGGTCCTTAATAATTGAGATGATGTGTGAATTGTTCAATGAAAAAATGTATACATAAATCAAGGAATTTATGTATAATAAAGGAATCTATGTATAGATAATTTTATGGATAAGCTAACAACTCTTATTGTATTCAAAAATTGCTTTAGAGAAATAATTTTAAGTGAACAACGGAACTTCCGTAAATGATAACTAATATATAGACACTTTTAACATTCTTTATTTGTGTGTGTGTTTAATTTTTCTTAGTTTATTTCTATTTTTTAGCAATGAATGAATGAAAGAGTGAATGAATGAAAGAATGGATTAATGAAAGTATGGATGAATGAATGAATAAAAGAATGGATGGATGAATGAATGAAATAATGGATGAATGAATGGACGGATGGATGGATGAATAAATGAATGAATTTAATGGATGGATGATAAATGAAAAAAAAGAGAAAAATGGTGCGCTAATTTATGAATGAAAAACTTCAAGTTATAATTGTTATCGATATTAGTATCTTAACTACAACCTCTTTCTTAATATTTGATGCGATTCTTGTTCAGGAATAAAAGACCGCGATGCCCACTGGATAATCTGCCTTTATTTGAAGAACAGGTATGAAATGTAATTATAATGATATATAATCAATTAGTTAATTAATTTTTTTCTTCCATACCGATTATTTCTTGCCAATAACTTGATACGTTAAAAAAAGATTTGTTTGATTATCATTGATGGACTTATGATAACATTGATCTGGTATGTAGTATTTTTAAAATGAGAATGAGTGTTTTATCGGCAGTATCGTATAGCGACGAAAAAACACGAATTTGAATTTTATAAATTGCTTCTAAAACTCCAAATGTAATAAACCTTTATTTTATGATACTGAGGAAAGCAAGTTTTAAGTTTATGCAAATTAGGATGACTCTTTATCACTAGTATAGAATTTATCACAGGTAATGATTTGCTTTGAAAATCGCTCATTAATTATTTATGAGTATTTATTATCTGTTGTAGGTATTTTCAGACAATGCTTGTCATCGTCAAATCCTTTCTTTGGATATACACTGTAGGCATAATGATAAAGGATGCAAATGGAAAGGTCCTCTCAACGACCACAAGGTATTACAAGTATTTGTCTATTTTCGTGATTATTGTTTTCATCCGATATGAGTAGAGTATGAACGCTATATGTGTGCAACAGTTGTCGCTATTTAGCTGGAAATAGCACTAATTAAAAAAATAAAAAATAAAAAAAAAATAAATAAATAAAATAAAGTTCAGAAATTTTGAAAGGAGGGTACTAATAAAACAATTACTGATTATCGATTGAAAATTAAAAAAAATATCTATAAAAATATATCAAAAGGGGGGGGGGATTAGCATAAAATAGCATTATTTAGTGGTATTTATGTTGCATACGTTTTGCACTCTACCATTGACTTTATTTGCTTACAAAAGAAGCTATCGCAACCTGATAATTAATGTAATGTTTATCTCATAGAAACATCTAGAGAACTGTGAACTAAATAACATCAGCTGCCCTAAAAACTGCGGCGTTTCTGTGGAAAGAAGAAATGTTGACGATCACTTTAACGAATGTGATAACCGACATACACAGTGTGAACACTGTAAACAGATGATAATATTCTCTTGTATTGATGTACGTATCAACAAATGGATATTATGATTATGATGACAATGTTGTTGATGATGATGATGATGATAATGTTGTTGATGATGATGACAATGTTGTTGATGATGATGACAATGTTATTAAGATAAATAGATATACTTGTATTTGTATAGGGTAACTCAATCGATACTACAAAAGTACTGTTATCCTTAGAGGCCCTTTAAATTGCAAAAATAATACAGAGTAACGATATTTTGACAAATATTAACAGCAATTCAAATATTTGTGCTCACTGGATTTGGATTTGTAAATTTAAAATGATGATGATTGGAGTGATGATGGTAATGATGCTGATGATGATTATGATTTTGATGATGACAACTCTAATGATGATGATGGTGGTAATGATGATTATAATGATGATAATGATATAGATAATGAGGATTACCAACAATGTATCCTTTGTGCCTAGGTTCATTTACAAAGCTGTGCATCTTTCCCGATATGCTGTCCTCTCAAGTGTGGTGTAAGCGACATTAGTAAGGAAACGGTATGTACAGCCTTTAACTTAATCCTCGTCAAGAACCACGGTAAACTGAAGACAAAAGACAACTACAAACTGTATATGGTTGACTGCAATTAGCACTTCAATCAAAACGTAACTTGTAATGACTTATATAATTGTACTGTTACTATGAGACGAAACTGATGTTCATTGTCGTGTACTTGAATGCTCATGATTTGTGATGTTACTGTTTGTTTGTTTGTTTGTTTGCTTGCTTGCTTGCTTGCTTGCTTGTTTGCTTGCTTGCTTGTTTGTTTGTTTGTTTGTTTGTTTGTTTGTTTTTTGTTTGTTTGTTTGTTTGTTTGTTTGTTTTGTCTGTTTGTATGTCTCTCCGTGTATCTGTTTATTTCCTGATTTGTTCGAGTTTTTGTTTGTTTGTTCGTCAAAGTGTTTGCTTATCTGTTTGTATGATTATTTGTTTGTCCGTACGTTCATTTGTTGATTTGTTGGACAAGTTGTTATTTTTCGTACTTCGTTTATTTGCTTTTGTTATTTTTTTCCTGTCGTTGTTCGTTTCTTTGCAATGTTTTTATTTTATTTTTCGTTTGCTTGCTTGTTTCTTTGTAAATGTATTTCATTGTTTGGTGGTTCGTTAAACTTTTCGTTTGTTTATTTTTTTTTTTTTGTTGGTGTGTTAATTAATTTGTTTGTTTGTCCGTGTGTTTATTAGTTTGTTTGTTTGTTCGTGTCTTTGTTAGTTTGTTCGTGTCTTTGTTAGTTTGTTTGTCTGTCTATGAGTTTATGAGTTTTTTGGTCTGCTTGTTTCTTTTTTTAGTTTATTTAGTTATCTTTTTGTGTATGTGTTTATAAGTTCGTCTGTTTCTGTTTTTTTTTCGATTGTTTGTAATTGTTATTTGTTTAACTTTGGTTGATTGAGAAGTTTGTTTTTTCATGTGTTTGGATAGTAAACCTGTTTGTTTTTGAATTTTAATTGTTTGTCCTGTGTTTGTTTTTGATTTTTTTTGTCCGTTTCTTTGCTTGTTTGTGTCTTTGTTCGTTTGCTGTTTCAGTAGTTTATTAATTTTTTATTTGCTCCTTTGTTCGTTTTGTAATATATTTGTTTGTTTGAGGTGTATTAGTGGTTCATTTCAGTGTTTGTTTATGTTTTTGCTCATTTTTGTTTGTTTTGGTGTTTTAGTGGTTTATTTCAGAGTTTGTTTGTTTGTTTATGCTTTGTTTCTTTGTCCTTATTTGTTTAATTGTTCATTTGTGTTTTTGTTTGCATGTTTGTGGTGTTTTCGTAGTTTATGAATGGTGTATTGCCTTCAGGATATTGTTTATTTGTGTCTTTGTTTGCTTTATATACGTTTTTTTGCTAATTGTTTGTCTTTGTGTCTTTGTTTGTTCATATGTATGCGTGTTTGTTTGTGTCTTTGTCCATTTGTGTTGTTTGTTCGTATTTTTTGTTTATTTGTTTGCATTGCTGTTTTGTTTGTTTATCACTGACTTTGTTTAGACTTCTCAGGACAATAACATGACGAGTCACGTGACCTGACGAACGACGTGGACCGCTGACCTGACATCGTGCCGACGCGTAGCTATAAAACTTACAGTTAACTTACATATTTACTTCAGTCGAAGTTACGATTTACAGCCTTGGCACTAAAGTTTGTTGAAATTTCTTATTTTACTGTCTAATTTCTCGTTCAAATCAAAGATGAAAAGGCATTATATTTTGTTCTCGAGCCGTTCAAGAAAGTTTGGCAATCATTATTCACTGTCCACTATTTCCTAGTGTGTCGATTATACCCTCTTGAGAAATAGTATGGAATGTTAGGTTAGTTATGATTTCGACATCATAAATTATTACGATATGATACCTTTGACCCTAGAGACAGTCGTCATTGCGATATTTAGTATTGAAATGTCTTTACCGTTTCCTACAGGATTATGATGCCAAATAAACTGACCAACTGCTATCAAATAATTATACTTTTTTTATTGTTTGTTTGACTACTTTTCATTTCATCCCATTTAAAAAAAAAGTACTCTTTTAAAATCAAATGATCAAAAAATACGATACTGTATTTTTCAATATCGATCGATCGTCCTTAGCAACAATCACTAGTGGCTACAATGTTACAATCTTGCAACTTAGTAATTCGACATGATATTCTCTTGAACAACGGAATGTTAATTCTTTTCTTCGATCCGTCATATTATCAGCTTTGTCGCTGGATATAGTTTATTTCGAAGAACAAAGATGTGGTATTTGAAAAAGATAAACGCAAGCGGAAAGTCAATTATATTCAATAATAGCATACGTACGTCATTCGTCTTCTCGCTAATTATTTGCTTGAATTATGCCACAGTAGAAGAACGCAATTTTGCATGTTCGACTACGCAATTAGAATAGCCCTATTCATAGTTGCTGTTTGTATTAGCTCTAGCGTCGATAACATATGATATAATATTTAGAATTTGTCTGCTGTCCGCGTGATATTGTCAGAAATGTGCACAGCTACAAACAATTGAAATAAGTTGGAGTCGTATGAGTGGGAAACAGTATCGCACCGTATCGTACCGTTTCCCATGCACTCATACGTAAATGTCATGACTCTAATACTGCATTCCCAGCAGGCAAATAGATAGAGACTGGATTTGATTAACGGGAAATTAGATGGGACCATACGTTGTCTTCAATAACCGCAAATTTTAGACGTTATTCCGGCCTTTGCTCACGAATAACGTTCAAGTATCTTACTAATTACCATAACTGAACAGTGAATTACTCATTTTCTTTACTTTTTTGTTTTTGAAATTATTATTATTTTGAAAGTGTATCGTTTTCTCGTGATTATCGAGTTTTCCAGGGCCAAATATAGAAGCTGCTTTACCCTGCAAAACACACGTATGACCGGCGAACTCACTGGTTATTATTAAATCGTAATACTTACTACTGATGTCAGTAATTCCTGCGGGGGTCCTGCTCTGACGTCATTGCACACGTCACGATTTGGCCATCTGGCGTAGGGGTTATTTTTGTTATGACATTCAAAATGTTTGATTTTGCGTGGCCTTTTCGAAGTTTTCAATGTGAAATAATGCACGAAACCTGAATAAAGTTATCCACTCCATAGAATTTCTATAGAAACTATCCGCTGGATAGCGATTTATCTGGGGCCGGTTGTACGAAGTCTAGATAGCGTTATCCAATGGATAAAGTTATCCGCTCCATATGATTTCTTTACAATTTATCCGCTGGATAGCGATTTATCCGCTGGATAGCGCTATCCAAGCTTCGTACAACCGGCCCCTGGTGGATAGCGCTATCCATGCTTCATACAACCGGCCCCAGGCGTTTACACGGAAGTGCTGTAACATTTGCAATGTTTGTTTAAGGACGTTCCTGGGTATTGGTCGCGCGCATCGTTACTGCGCAAGATTGAGCGCGCGCGCTCATTACCGTTGGTCAAATTAATGATAATTTTTCCTTCATTTTTTTCATCTAAGTCCCAATTGTCTTCGATTGAAAAGCAATTGAGTTTATTTTTCTGTAGTTTAAAGTCAATTTTACTACAAAAAGAGCAAATATTAAACGTTTTATGCGGTAAACGGTAAATTATTAGAACCCAGTCTCCGCGCGGTATTCAAGATGGCCAGATTTTTTGTCAACTTTGCCGCAAGATATCTCGAAAACAAAGCCGGTGACCCCTATTTTTTTCTTTCGTGAAATGAAGCTTTTAATCAAGACTACAACATATGTGAAACACAAAAAAATGACATTACATGAAACGAAGAACAGTACACTTTTGTAAAATAAATCGACCCCTACCTTGGAACGAATCCAGCGACATCGCTTAACTTAAAAGCATCTTTATTTGTAAAGAAAGGCATAAACAATCCTATTATTTCTTGGAAAGGGAAGACAACAGTTTATTAATTTTCTTTCCAAATTTTAAAGAGCGTTGATTTCTGTTTTACAACATTTTTATGACTTTATTCTTTGAAAATGGTAGTGTTTAAATACGCGCGTTTTTTCATCAAAATACCCCATTTTCTACGCCTTGTACCTCAAAAACAAACTCGGTGACCCCCAATTTTTATTGCATTTCTGAAATCCTCTTACAATGAAATAGCTTTGTACAAAGTTTCATAAAAATGACATTAGAACTTCATTTACCCAGGAACGTCCTTAAGATTACTTTATAGCCTTTAGGGTATCAGACCTTCCAAGTTAGCAGGTTAAAGGTTTAGGGTTATGAGAGGACTTTGGAAAAGACTTTCTCTTCTCCTCTCCCCCCTCCCCCTCCTACCTCCCCAGAGCTTCATACTCGGGCTAAACTTCACTGATAATGGCGCTTGTCAGGCAGTTAAACAAAGAGCTATCAAATAGTGGATTTTCGAAAGAAATATTCCCAAGTTGCATGCTTGTACAATCTTCTGCAAAGTTGAATAACATTCCAAATATAACAAAACGTGTAAATGCATGATTTGTCGATGCTGTATTTACTTTGCGGTGAAGAACAGACTCTAGACAGATGGGTCGACAGATAGTCAAGACTTTATTTTGAGGGCCTTTACAATGAAGAGGTTTTAGTGGGTCCAGCTATGATTTTTTAAACTTCAATGAGGGTGCTATCTTTATTACTATATACTATGTAATATCTTATGCGTATTTTTTCTTTTTTTACAGCTTTCTTCGCACATGTCATTGGAGTGTCCACTGCTTGTCGTGCCGTGCTCGTTTGCACATGCTGGATGCCCATATAAGGTAATTTTCTGATGCTATGGACGACTTTGTCACCATGGTGATAATTGTTATGTGTGTGTTCTTCTACATGAAAACAGCTATATGTCACTGCACTATAACAGGTCCTAGTGTTATTATATATTCATATTTATGTAACGATAGTAGTAACGATTTTTCCCAGCATCTACTGTTAATAGTTTGTTAAGGTTTTTCCGGACTTTCCTGGCATATTTGGTACAGAAGTGTTTTTATATTATCACCAATAGCCCTGTGTTCTCCGTACCTATAATCTAGGGTGAATTAATGTATAAATCCCAAAATTGAGGGGAATGTAAAATACTTGTACAACTTTTTGAAATTACTACTGATTTGATTCGATTTGACTTATCGTACAGAGTGTACAGAAGAATCAGAAGGGACTAATATCAGTAACTGCAGTTGCAAACATGAATGCAGTTTTCCTTCGTTGTTCGCCCTGTGTTGTATCATATTAACAAATCGATATTATTCAAAGGTTCAAAGGTTTTTATTCCCACTAACAAAATAAACTGAAAGTACATATAAAAGAAAAGTATTCATATTAGTTAAAGAAATATCCATATGAATTCGCTGTATAAATCTATCTATCATTATCATAATTAATATTATTATTCTGTTACTGTATTTTCACCTGTTGGCATGGAAATTAGGAATAACGTCATCTATTGCAGTCATGGTATTCTTTAGCCTCCTCCGCAGGCGTCTCTCAGTTAGCGAGCGTTTTCCTTTCTAGTTTCTTGGATGGGCTTCCTTTTTTGCAATTGACCTTTGGGGATTATGGGCGCCAGGTCTCTCAGTCGAGAGAGCAAGAAAGGAATCCTGAATAAGTAAAAAAAGCAAAAAGGGCCGCAAAGGGTTGCCTGCGGAGGAGGCCAGGTATTCTTCATGCGCATGTTATTTGCTTTCTTTTGCATACATGCAATCACGTCGTTTTTTTTCCTTATGAGGAAACACTGATCTATGACACCAGTATACTTTATCAGAAATACAAGCTTAAGATTTTTTACTGACGTATTGTTTAAAGGTTTAGTGTTCTGATTTGGGTTGTTTAAAGCCCGATTAGCACTAATCCTGGGTTAGCTCTTAAGAAAACTTTCAGAGTTAACACTGGATTAGCACTAATCGAGGTTTGAGCAACTGACCCCTGGTAGACATGAAAATGCCAAACTTCGCATACATTTTGTGAAGAACCGCAGCTTCATAAGAAAATCTCATCCTCAAAACCACAGCGTTAACATTAGCTGGTAACTCGTTCTTTGTAAGCGAATTTCACTTGGAAGAAAATTTTACAAAGGTAGCACATAAATGTCCCAGACAAGAGCGAACTGGGGTAGACACAGTAAATGTTCTCAAGCATTACCCCTCAAACACACAAAGGCAATGTCATGATATTTTTTGTTGGCATAACAAAGCAAGAGGGTCTTTGGTAACGTAAAACATAGGAAAACTTGAAGCACCTTAATAACAAGAAAAAAAAATAAGGAAGAACGCAACCACAACATGCTCACTAACATAGCAAAGAAAGTACCGAAGTTCCATGTGAGAAGAAAACTTATTCAATCAAAATTAGTGAACCAAATCATTGGACAGACACGAAGGTTGTTTATATGACCAAAAATATCATGCAATATTGTCGAATATAACGGTTTAACCTTGCTCCAGAAATTTAAAAAAAGTATGTATTGAAAAGACGCAAAAGTCATGTTTGTGACCAAAAAACAGCAGAGGAAAACGTCACGCTGCAAATTCTGCCGTCAATTTCGTAATGGTTTTACATGGCTCCAAATATACTACGAACTTTGCTCACGTCAGAGAAAATCATGACATCATTGAAATACTCTTCTCCAATTGGCTTGAACGTAGTATATAGTTGCCTAGGACAGCCTTAGTTACTCACTCACAATAGAGTCGAGAAAGACGAAGAAGTTCAGTACACGATGAATTCACAAGACAACAAGGAAAATCCCACGCTTGAATTGCCACTATTTAGGCGAAGAAAGAGTGCTACCTTTCTGATGCCGTTAATCATCGGAACTGAAGATCAATCAAGCTCGTCTGTTCTAGCCACGGACGACCAGCCAGGGACTAGCTCGCTTGAACTTGGTCCTCTTTCTCCGTTCAAATCACCAACTGTTACTCTCAGTCCAAACCTTATCTTTGAACGACATCGTCGATTGTCATCTGGTAGCAGAAGCTCGTTTGGGGCTGGTTCAGGCCTTGGTTCTTCTACTGACACAAGCAATTCCAAATCACCCTGTACTGACACCATGATGTACTATCGTGTGCGCTGTTCGCCTCCTTCTCACCTAGACGCTCTTCCTACTGAAACGCTCGAAGACCGAATAGGGCGATGGATGCTTTGGGCCACCGAGGCAGAGAAGCGATTGCTGGATGTCAGTGGTAACGTGAACAAGACAGGGAAAGTGACGGCGCATGATGAGTTCACTGCCTGTCATGAAGAGCATACATCGAACGGCGAAAACAACCTGGAAGTACCATTCAGTGCGGACTATCTCAGCTCTTCTAGTCCTCTCGAGTCACCATCTCCTACCATGTTCTTGTTCCACACTGAAGACAACGCTGACTCGTCATGTAAATTATCATTCTAAAAATACACCTATATGTATATTGTGATCGCTTCCATTGCTCTTTAATACAAATGCTGGAGTCGTTGGACATTATTCAAGCCAGAAAATATAATGAAAAAAAAAAGGCCTCTACTTGTACGCTGATTGGACTACAAGGTTGGTTCCAAATACAGGTCCATTGAACTCATAATCTTTATAAATATATCCAATATCGTCATTTAAATAGCTAGTTTTCTTGACATCGAAATAATCTGAATATATATTCTTTAGATTTTATAGGCATGAAATTGTTCAGCTCGTTGCCATTCAGATAAATTTCAACAACATATGTATTTTATTCGTATTTCGTTGAAACCATGACTATTTGTTTCATGGGAATTGATATGTAAATTAAATAGATATCTATATATATATAATTTACTCAATTTTTCGCTGAAACTGTGACTATGTGTTACGACGAGTCTAAGTGTTGTAAGTTTATTCTAGCCAATGAATTATAACCATGCTGAATATCAAAGATTGTAAGTTTTCTTCAATGGTACCATAGATGGTAATAATAATAAAAAATAACAATGGTTCAAATTTTTGACAACCTCTTCATTAGCCGGATTGCTTTGTGCGTTCGACCATTCGTTGCGACTTCGTTTGTTCGTTCGCTGTGGCGAAAAACTAAAATATTTTTTTCTTTCGTTCGCTCATCCGTTCGTTTGTTCAGTTTAACCGTTCGTTCGTTCATCCGTTCGTTCGCTCATCCGTTCGTTCGTTCAGTTCATCCGTTCGTTCGTACAGTTTATCCGTTCGTTCGTTCATCCGTTCGTTCGTTCATCCGTTCGTTCGTTCGTTCGTTCAGTTCATTCGTTCGTTCGTTCAGTTCATCCGTTCGTTCAGTCCATCCGTTCGTTCGTTCGTTCGCGCGTTCAGTTCATCCGTTCGTTCAGTCCATCCGTTCGTTCGTTCATCCGTCCGTTCGTTCGCGCGTTCTGTTCATCCGTTCGTTCGTTCAGTCCATCCGTTCGTTCGTTCGTTGTCAAAACTCTTGACAACGTATGTTTGATCGATGACTTAGAACCTTGGGATGTCTTGGAAGTGACTGTTTGCATTGGAAAACACTACTTTGTGGTCCTGTCGAACCTTCCATCATGGAAGGAACTCAACTAATTATCCTTGCAAAAAGTGTCTTTATGATCATTATGATTAAATTCGTGAATTAGAAGGCAAAACTGTCGATAAATTCACTTGCATACTTTGATAAAACTTCTAGCGGTGTGGTACTGGTTTTGCTTGTGGTTTGTTGTCATGTTTTCGCAACACTGCTTTGCAAAGCCTCACGAGCTCACTGTTAACGAGAATTTTTAATTTGCATAAAGGTGATTACATATGATTCAGCTAGCTTTTGCTCGTTAGTTCGTTGAGAAATTGCAAGATGGAAATGCTATAGGCGTCCTTGGATAATCCTCAAACACACTTAGAAAATGTCATGATATTCCTTAGCAACGTAGTACAAAATGAGTTGCTAATCAAAAAACACAACACAACGAGGGTCCTTAGCAATAAGAAATCATAGCAACAACAACTAGGGCCCTTAGCAATAAGAAAACACAACAGCAACGAGGGTCCTTAGCAATAAGAAAACAGCAACAACAACTAGGGCCCTTAGCAATAAGAAAACACAACAACAACAACGAGGGCCCTTAGCAATAAGAGAACATAACAACAACGAGGGCCCTTAGTAAAAAAACTAGGGGCTTTAGGATCACGAAAACAGCGAAAAAGAAACGAGGATTCTTAATAACAAATAAACAAAAGACATTTGGATAGTTGAGGACCCTTGCTACTGCGCATCCTGCCCGCGCATGTGAAATCAAATGAAATTTATCGTGCAATCAAAATAAAACCTCACGTTAGAGCCAAAATATGGTAATTCTCTAACTTTTTTCAAAAAAAAAAAAAACTCCACAACATGAACTGCGGGCCTCATTATTAGCTAGAGACCATTCCCGTGTGCCCAAAACATTCAAATCATCTTCTTTCTGTGCGATTTTCGCTTATATCTTGAAAGTTAGCACGGTGATCCCCAATTATTTTTTATCAGTTTTATTTTCATATATGACACAGAAAAAACTTTAGAATTGTGAAAAAATATATATATAATTCTCGACTATCAAGACATTTTTTTGTGACACGAAGTGTTCAAGAAATCAATGTCATGCACTCTTTATTCAAACCAAGAGAAATAGCTCTACCCATGTCTTTTCCAAAAAATAAATTCATCAAAACTTTGGCGAACGTAGCATTTGGGCAGACTCTTATACCAGTTTGGTAAAACTGTCTGAAGGATGTTCGCAAGAATAATGATTAATTTCAACAAGTTTGATACTACTTATTTTAATTGAAATAAAGCAAAAATAGGCCTTATACCACCCACAGTTTCAAAACAAGCAGGGTGACCTCTAATTTTTATTCTAATTCTAGTTTTTCATGTGTATGTCAGTCTTTGTATTTTAGGTAGTCTCCAACTACCTAAAATAAATAACTGATGAAAATGTATATTGAGTTCAGCTCATTTTAAGTAAATAAATATTATTATTATTATTATCAGCCTACACTTTCCAACCAGCGAACCAATTTATTTGGAAGGACCCAGGGTCGTGTTTGCGACAAAAACCATGCAGAGGAAAACGTCACCCTGCAAATTCTGTCATCAAATGCGCAGTGTTTTACCTGACTCCAAATAAGCTACGAACATTGTTCACGTCATAGAAAATCATGACATCATTGAAATACTCTTCTTCCATTGGCTAGAACGTAGTATATAGTTGCCTAGGACAGCCTTTGTTACTCACAACTGAGTCGAGAAAGACGAAGAAGTTCAGTACACGATGAATTCACAAGACAACAAGGAAAATCCCACGCTTGAACTGCCACTATTTAGGCGAAGAAAGAGTGCTACCTTTCTGATGCCGTTAATCATCGGAACTGAAGATCAATCAAGCTCTTCTGTTCTAGCCACGGACGACCAGCCAGGGACTAGCTCGCTTGAACTTGGTCCTCTTTCTCCGTTCAAATCACCAACTGTTACTCTCAGTCCAAACCTTATCTTTGAACGACATCGTCGATTGTCATCTGGTAGCAGAAGCTCGTTTGGGGCTGGTTCAGGCCTTGGTTCTTCTAGTGACACAAGCAATTCCGAAACAATGATTTACTATCGTGTGCGCTGTTCGCCTCCTGCTCACCTAGACGCTCTTCCTTCTGAAACGCTCGAAGACCGAATAGGGCGATGGATGCTTTGGGCCACCGAGGCAGAGAAACGATTGTTGGATGTCAGTGGTAACGTGAACAAGACAGGGAAAGTGACGGCGCGTGATGAGTTCACTTCGGAGCATAAAGAGCAAACGTGGTGCGGCGAAAATAGCCTGGAAGTACCATTCAGTGCGGACTATCTCAGCTCTTCTAGTCCTCTGGACTCACCATGTACCACCATGTTCATGTTCCACACTGAAGACAACGCTGACTCGCCGTGTAAATTGTCATTCTAAAAACACTGATATATAAACTTTAGTCGCTTGCATTGTTTTCTGAACATATAAATCGTTAGGCATTCAACACTCGAAACTCCAGTGCTTGTACGCTGATTGACTTTTAGTTTGATTTGAACTATGACTGTTTCATGAAAATTGATCAATTTATTATATACATATATAATGTATTCCTTATTTTTTTGTTTATAGGTATGACTTTGTGTGTTATCGAAATCGATATTTAAATTATTATTTGAATTATGACATACTGTAGAATTTTAATTACTTTTCGTTTAGCGGATTGTAGTTATTGCTCAAGTTATATTTTCAAACGATACTAGTAACACACTAAAATAAGCTTTATTTCTGACAGTGAATAATTTTCATGAATATCAAATACTGTAAGTTTTCATTGAATGGTTCATTAAAGTAGTTATAAAGTAAAAATGATCATTACTTCATTTATTTTTGCCCTATCCTTATTGTTTTTACTTTGCTTTGTTTCTTTGCTTATTCCTTCGTTCGGATGGGCGGTAGTTAGTATGTTTACAGTGAGGATACTCGAACCATGAACACTTGTCTTTATTTGGTTTTTCATTTTCTGAGTTTTCTACTGCTTTAAATCCTCTAAAAAAGTAGACTTAAACTCAAATACACCGAGTTATCAAAAAGAAAACGTTTTCAGTTCGATTCACTCAAAGGAAGCATCAGTTAAAAAAAGTATCAAAAAAGCACAAAGTGTTCACGGTTCGAGTGTCCTCACTGTAATTGTTGTTTGTTCCTCCGTTCGCTCGGTCGTTAGCTTGTTTGATTGTTTTAATTTTTTCGCTAGTTCGGTGTATTCGTTAGTTATTTTAATTTTTTTTCGTTCGTTCTTCTTTAGTTCACACGATCGTTCGTTCGTTTTCGAGTTATTACTACACATGTGTGTGTGTGTGTTTTTTTCAGGTTTGGTCGCGCGTTTCTTTTTTAGTCAGTTTAACTCTATTCAATTTTGTGCAATTTGAAGAAATATATAGGGCATGATTTAATGTTTCCCCCAGTGTACTAACAAGAATAGTAGAAAATAACAATATATAAGTACAGACTTTATATTTTATCATATTTTATTTATTTCATTACACTATTAAAAACGGTCACAAGCATCTATCTTGGGCTACCTGTGTGGCCGCCAGGCCAACTGACTCTCGAAACTTACATCATCATACTATTAAACATACAAATGAAAAATGGTTTTAATAATTGTGATAATGATTATTGATGTCAATTTCAGGCCGAGAGAAAAAAGATGGCGTCCCACATGGAAGAGAGTCTCCCTTCTCATCTTATGCTAATATGTACCATCGTGAAGGACCAAAAACAACAGTTATCTTTACAAAGAGATCGAATACAGCTCCAGAAAGAGCACCTGCAATTACAGAAAGAAATGCTACTGACACAGAGGGACGAACTCATTGAAACCCGCAGCAAGGCAGCCAAGGGAGAGTTTGTTTGGAAGATCGAGAACTTTACCAGAAAATTAATGGATGCAAAGTCAGGTCGAGCTGGTGAACCGCTGATCAGTGAGCCTTTTTACACCCACCCCCACGGGTACAAAATGTGCGCTGGAATTTGGCTGAATGGTATTGGTACAGGGAGAGGACGATATATTTCTGTTGGTTTGCAGGTCAGTTGGAGTTTTAGCCGGTTTGTTTGTATGATCATGCAGTTAAAATACATTCACGTACGTCTGCATCAGTCAGTCAATCCATCCATCAATCAATCAATCAATCATTCAATCAATTAATCAATCTATTAATCAGTCAATCCATCAATCAATCCATCAATCAATCATTCAATCAATCAATTAATCAGTCAATCCATTAATCAATCAGGCAGTCAATCAATCAGTCAGTCCGTAAGTCAATCCATCCATCCATCAATCCATCAATCAATCAATCAATCAATCAATCACTCAATTAATCAGTCAGTCAGTCAATCCATTAATCAATCAGTCAATCAGTTAAATCATCCATTCATTAATCAACTTCATTTATAGAGAATAGAATGTGACCGTACAAAAACAAACGATTGTTGCTGTAAGCCACAAACGTTCATCATCTGATTTCAGTCTTTTTCTTGTACTATAAACAGGTTCAAGTTGGCGAGTTTGACGGCATTCTTGACTGGCCCTTTTACCCTCGCTATACCTTCACTTTAATGGATCAACATGAATCTAAGAAAGATCGTAAAGATATCGTAGCAACCTTCGAACCACAAGGAATCTCTCGCCCTTCTGTTGATCGTCAGCTTGGTAAAGGAGCAAGGCGATTTGTCCAACAGGAAGAAGTTATTGGTTCCACATATTGTCATGAAGACACCATCTATATCAAGTTTAATGTTGGTTTGAAACAGCAGTCGTCAGGATTTTTCACAAAAGTTTGATTTTTTTTGTTTCTTCTGCCGTTTGTATTATCTTGCACTCATGCACAGATCGAGTCGTTAAAGAAGAACTGCAACATGAATAAAAAATGAATAGAACTGCGATTAAATAAAATTTATGAAATAAATGGACAAAATGTGTATAAAACCCATGGATAAACGCAAAAAGAAACGTGAAAGAAAATTAACGAACAGATATATAAGGAAAATTAACCAACGATAAAATAAATTGAAACAAAAGTAACAAAATGGATGGATGGAGAAATAGAGTGATGACATTAATGGATGAATGGACGTATGAAGAATATTCATGAGTGCCAAATTAAAAAAAAACACAAGTAAAAAAAACATAAACCAAAAAAGAGAACAATTTAAAATAAAATAAAAAAGCAATAAAATAAGATTTTACCAACACCTTTGTATATTACAAAAAGTTAAAATTGTAGCAAGTTAGATTAGGTGCATTTACCTAATACTACATATAAAACATCAAAAATCAAACATAAAGTATATTTTAAGAATAAAAATAATATAAAAAAGGTTTCTTTGTAGTTGTATTCAACTCTCAAAATCATCAAAGATTTATAACAATTCACTATAAAGACAACAGCTGAACAAATAGAAACTGCAAATGATCTATAACTCAGAAGCTGAAAAAATACAATTGTTTGACACCCCAACTACAACGACACTGCACATTTAGATGCCATTCACTTCAAATTACTTGATTACTATCATAAAATGTACATTTCAAGATCGTGTGCTCTAGAAGCTTTAATCATAGCTTTGCTAATTGCAGCATCTAACAGCGGTCGTAACAACATCACAGTTATCGATCCTAACAACAGCAGTTCGTGGTTCCATGGAAGTACTTCTTGCCGTATTACATGGACACAATCTGGCCACGTTTTCAAATGGAATATACAATTATTTGATGCGACTAGTTCCAAGAAAGTCTACGATATTTTTAACTCAGTTAGCGAGTACAAGAGTGAAGAAATGAGCATTAATTGGTTGGTTGATAGGAAGATTTCCAGTGGCAAATATTTTGTACGTGTGAGTGCCAGTACTGCTATGGAGGAGTATGGTGATAGTCAGGTTTTTACTATCGCAGAAAGAGGTATTGATATGGACTTGATGGAGTCGATTTCATATTAGTGGACGACATTACCGTATCGTAACTGTTATTTCTACATAAACAGATCGAATCGTCTGTCGTATCGTGCCGGTATCGTTTTCAACTCGTGCGAAAAACGACTGTATCATGATCTAGAATTATACTGGCTAAAACTTTGAACATTGATTCCAAAGATCTCTTATCTATTTCAATTCGAGCAGTTTCGAACATTTCCATGTCGTTATTATAAACGAACTTGTTGTCTGATGTGATCCCCATTCCGTGGTCTAGTGTATTCACGATCCATGCAGAGGTCTAGCGTGATCCCAATCCCGTGGTTTAGTGTGTTCACGATCCATGCAGAGGTCTAGCGTGATCCCAATCCCGTGGTCTAGTGTGTTCCCAATCCCTTAGTCCAGTGTGATCCCTGATTTTGCATAAATGTCACGACTATGCAATCTTTCAAAATATTGATTTTCTTAATACAGTATTTCAAAAAATCTACTTTCCTTGTCCAGCGTCAAAAAGTTGACTTTTTTTAATTTCAGAAGAGATTTCATCTGCCATTCCTAACGACAATTCCTACCTACCCCCTTCACAACACAATACCATATTTACATCAAACTATACACAAAACGCACATCACCTACTACCGCACGAACTAAAACACCATTTACAGCTAGACAACGAAGCCAAGAGGTTTAAGGAGATTGATATGGATAAACACTGGCCACATCCAAGGGATCGATGTACTATTGAACGTGTCCATCGACCAACAAGGGAAAGGTTTATCAAAGACTTTGCTGAAAAACAAACACCTGTTATTATAACTGGTTTGATGGATGATTGGACAGCAATGAAGCAATGGGAGTTTGATAAACTGGGTTGGTATACTTGCAGGGTCTGCGGTGAGGGCTTCAGCCCTACCACTTTTTGACAAAGAACTATCGAACACATTTCGAGCCAATCAAATCACAGGCAGCCCAAGCTCATTATCTGTCAATATTTATAAAAATCATTTCAGTTTTAAACTTGAAATCAGTTAAGAATACAAATCAAGGTCAGTAAAGAAGTCTCAATAAATACAAAAAAGCCTTTTTTTAATTTTTACCCTCCCCCATACTAAAATTAAAAATTAAAAAAAGGCTTTTTTGTATTTATTGAGACTTCTTTAATGACCTTGATTTGTATTCTTAACTTATTTCAAGTTTAAAACTGAAATGATTTTTATAAATATTGACAGATAATGAGTTTGGGCTGCCTGTGATCAAATTAGCTTCTCACAGGCGCGTTTGTGTTATCACGCGTCATGTTATCTTTTAATTGGAGATTCTGTGCAGGCATGACTACACAATCGTGATCAGATGTAATGCTAGATATATCCACAATTTATTTAACACAACCACTTAGCAGCCCGCTACATGCTACAAATTTATTTGAATTAGGGTTTGATGTAAAGAAGATCCAATAGATATCAAGAATATATATCACCACGGCCATCACATTTACATCGCGCTTACATTGTCATTACCCGATATCAGGGGAGATGCGGCAATGGCTTCCCCATATACCAACGTAAAACAAAGCATATACAATTTTTACTTATCATAGAGTTGATGTCGTATGAGTGTGTCTTATCGTATGAGTGATGCTATTAGTACAACAAATCACTATCGTATCATGTACAATATAATTTTTTTTATAATTTTCTACAGAGTCACTGCTAACTAAAGGTATCAAGATTGACATCATGGACGAACTGTCGCCATACCAACGATGGAACAACTGTCGTGTAAACATGGCGTCATCGTTACGTCATCCACCTAAAATAGACATGAACAATTTCCATGAAATATACCCTGAACTGATGGACCACGTAAAGGTACCTGACCTGTTCAGAGAAGACGATGATTACTTGCAGGTTGGTTGGATTCTCCTCTGCGCGGACCTCAACTGAAATGCTTCATGCAACTTCACTTTTAGGGTCTGGGTGGGGTTTACTGTTAACTAGCAAATATGACCACTGGCATACAAATATGCTTAGGGTGGACACATGAGAAACGTAAAGGGGTCGGGGGGAGCTTCTACTCGTTTTGTTTATCTTAGTTTAGAGTTAATTGGAAGTAGATTTGTTTGGCATACATTTTTTTTTTATTTCCACATCCTTATAATACCCTCTGATTTTTTGGAGTAATTATTGTCATTGAAATCATTTGTATTTTAATACAATTGATTTTATTTGCATCACAAAACCTACCCCTCAAAAACAGAAGGTATTATGGTTATGGTAAAACTGTTTGTGAATATGTTTTTATTGTGCCTATGCATTGTATGTGTGTGTGTGTTTTTTAATTTCCGAACTGGCTTACATTCTCATTTGAACAAGCCCTAATGGTTTTCCAAAGATATGATTAGGAATAAAATGCTCAATTGAAAAGACAAGGGAAATTTAGAATGCATATGACAAACATTTTATTCGTTTGAACGCTTTTAGCTGATCGATTTAGACATCAGGCCTCGCCAATTATCATTCCATGTTGAGCCCAAGAGGTCTGGGTACCACTGGAGAGTTGAATCCATAAATGGTTCATTGTGGAGTGCCTTGGTCAAAGGACATAAACGATGGGGGCTCTATCACCCAAGTGTATTTTTCCCACCAGGTACGTTGGGCCCTGTTTAAACCACGATATTTGAGCATATTATTATACCATAGACTCTCGTTATCTCGACTTTTAATTTATCCTCAAAATTCTCATTTCCCGAGGCCTCAAAATAACAAAATCTTGATCCCGCCAAACAACTCAATTTCCCGATTCCTGGCATTCCATTAAGCATTTCCGAATCCCGCCTCGAAAGATCGGTGAATGCTGCATCCCGCCAAATTGTTTGTATAAATGTGTGCCCTGTGTGTACAGGTTATTTGTAAAGCAGTGTAATCCTCTATATATATTTCGCTCGTAGGTGTTGTCCACAATAAATACCAATCGCAAGACGACCAATCATCAGACCCTTTCACGTGGTGGGGATACACACACCCTCACTTGCATGCCGACCGTCAGCCACTAGAGTGTGTTCAGAAGCCTGGGGAAATTCTTTATATCCCGTCGGGGTGGTGGTGGAGCTACATTAATCTGGATGATTCTATTGGATTACAGGTTTGTTGTGGTACATGGGATTCCTGCGTTACTATATTGATATATTCAATTGTTGCTTTGCACTAACAGCAAATACCGCGATAGTAGAGTGGGTTTCATAAATCCGCGAAACAATTTAATATAATTAAAGTGCTGTGACTATAAAGTGTACCTGGCACCGCAGATAGAAAACAAATCAAAGGAAAATGTGGACAGTAAAGCTAAAGTGTATTTCGCAGGTTTTTGACTGCATGAAAACTACTAACTCTGCTTGGCAGAGATTTCTCTGTACAAATGATCCATATAACACACAATTGAAGTTTAGAACTGCAGTTTTTTTTAATTCACGCGATTACGTTTGAAACAATTAATAACATGTAAAGAAAACTTATACCAATAAATAATATCTTAATATAATATCTTAATATAATAATATCGCAATACAATAACTTGAAAAGAAGCACTGAGCTTTTCAAGATTTAGCTAATTGTTCATATTCTATTCTATTCATAATACTTTACAGCCATTCTATTGTTTAATAAGTGCGCAATTGCGAACAATGTCTTTTATAAAATTGATAATCACTCTGACTAGCGAGTGAAAATCACATACTTGACGTGCGCAGAACAAGACTGCAGTTTCATTAGGTGGTGGAAGAAACTGCATCTCTGCATCTCTGTTCATTGACGTATTTATTGTGTTCAGCAGTTGCTGTAGTGATTAGCTGCGTTACGTTGTGCTCGAGATCATCGAACATGTTCTCCAATGCTCTACAAATGTCCATGTATTCTTCCTTCGTCATGGTAACGTATGTACCAGCGTGGTTTCCATCCTGGTCAAATTCCACGGTTGTACGGGGCTTTATCAGGCTGTACGGAAGTCTGATTGTCAGCTGACAACAAACAGTGCATCAATTAGTAATAGTCGGTGTCTATATTGTTGCTATGGATGCTACTGTGATTATTTAGTTTTAAAGGGTGGATCCAGGACCATTTTAAGGAATGGTACACCTTCTTTAGAAGGACGTACAATATGATTTAAACAAGGAGAAGCATTGTAGAAATACTGAGAAAACAAGACGTTTGGAGTACTCTCTAATAGACATGGAACGGACCTCTGCTTCTCCTCATTCCATGAATTCACCTTTGTTATCGCTTTTTTTATAATCATTATCATCACGTACTTACCTCGCCGTTTTTAGCAGATTGCTTCGTCTCTTTGCCTTCTATCTCCTTGGCCTTCTATTGAAAGACGATATCCAATGGCATTAGTTAATGTAACGGTGGCAAGTCACGCAATTACTGATTTTAAAATACCTTATCCTTCTTTTTGCGTGA
This sequence comes from Diadumene lineata, assembly GCA_918843875.1. Classification (NCBI taxonomy): domain Eukaryota; kingdom Metazoa; phylum Cnidaria; class Anthozoa; order Actiniaria; family Diadumenidae; genus Diadumene; species Diadumene lineata. The sequence goes on from OU974072.1 coordinate 8,609,023, forward strand.
CGTGTTTTCTTCCTCTTCATATGGAACGTACTTCTTGACTCGGTTCTTCTTGTTTAATGACATTCCCTTGAGCCGCTGCAGCAAAGACTCTTTATCACCAGTAACATCCTGAAAACGGACATTTTCATTAGGAACGTATCGTTTGAATAGTGATCGTGGGATTGGAAAAATACAGAAGCAAACTTTGTGTAAGGAAAACACTTTGGTTCAACTACGGAACCTAACGGTGCATTCCTATCTGCATATGCTTTTACGCAAGATATGATCGATAACGTGGCTGATCATGTGTATATACCTTCTGTGTTGCTAACTGAACATCACAAAAAGCCTCTTTCTTTCCTTTCAATTTACTCCCTTTGCTGTCATTTTTCTTTTCTTCCATTTTACTTTGTTTCTTCTTCTCTTTCTTCTCTTTTTTATCTTCCTTCTTTTTCTCTTTCTTCAGTTTCTTCATCAACTTCTCTTTTTCTTTCTTTTCTTTCTTTTCCATCTTTTCTTTGTGTTTCTTTTCTTTCTTCATTTTCTCTTTGTTCTTTCTATATCCCATTTTGAAGGCCAGGTACTTTTTGGGATCTTGTTTTTTGAAGGAGATTCTGCCATGAAAGATACCCTCAATCCAGTCGGACAAGTATACCTTTCCTACAGGATTGGCAAGTTCCATCTCTGATGTGGTCAGCATCTACAAGAAATTCAGTAGATGAGTCACTAAAACAATATTTTCAAATAGCCTCTGACAATCAACTGCGCAAGTTATAGATAAATGACAGTGCCTACTCACCAGCTCATATGGATTATTCGTGCTATTTTCAATTCTTTGTGCAGCACAATTTTGCTCATCAGGAACGATTAGCTGAGGTAGTGGTCGGCCGTAGTTAGTTGGAACAGACTTCTTTTGCATGGTCTGTTCATTTTCAATCTGCGCTGCCATAGCGTCGTTGCTGTATGGATCAGATGATCTTAGATACGTCTCTAGAGCTGGAAGAGGACGGCTTGACTTGGTTACATCGTACACTGGTAACATAATATCACCTGGATCGTTGACTGGCTGTGGGGTGTTTGGTACAAGATCTCCTCTTAACATATCATAAACTGGCATTAAAACATCTCCGTCGGGATGATGACTGCTCGATGGCTGGTCTACAACTTGGCTTTGTTGAGGGCGGCGAACAGATGAGCTGGGGTAGTAGTCAATGTTGTCTTCTATTGACCATCTGTGTTCTGAGACTGGTTGAATGATGTCGCTAGCATCATCAGCATACGGTTCTTCATCCTTTTGGGCGTTGGAACGTTCCAGCAGTTCTCTTCGCCTATGCCTGTCAAGGGCAGCAGTCAAACGGTCCTTCTCTCGAAGCAGTTGTTCAACTTTAGCTTCTAATTCCTGTATAATATGGTAATTTTCAGGAAGCTTCTTTAGGTGACCAAATCGTTTATCTTCCAAACGAGTCAAAACTGTCTCAATGGTTTCTCGAACTCTTTGAAACATCTCTAACTGTTCCATAGCGCAGTTGTTCAATAAACGTGAAATATCTACATCAGTACGTAATGTTTTCAAACTTTTTCGCGAAACAATTTGAGGCGAACAGCACGTGTCAAATATCTACCGCAAATGACCAATAAACTGAGCGCTTTGTTACATCACAGCGCGCGCACAGGACAGAACTTTCAAATAAGGCAAGAAGCGCGCGTTAATTTTGCCTATGTGTTCAACGGTATTACAGGGCTACATAGCAAAACTGCGCGCAGTGATTTCAAGAAACATTTTTTATATTTCTATAGACAATTTATGTTTATTTGCATGTAATTATATCGTTACGCTATGGTGCATTTCTTTCAGCGTTGGTTCTGCGACAAGTTCAGTCTCCGCACATGTTTAGATGAGTTAAAAGAACGATCTGATAGTTCTCCAGACAACAGATATGGCGATATCTTCATTCAACTTCGTCATCATCTAAATAAAGATCAACCAGAATTCCTCACTAAGGAAGACCGAGAGTTTGAACCTTCTGTGAGTGGACTTGGGAAGAGTTTTGAAGAACTGGAGGAGCAATTGTCTGAGAGCAAATACAAGGTATACATTTCCTGTGGATTCGTTCGTGGTTTGGATGTTAAATGTTTCCTTTCTTTTCGTCTTTCGCTTAACTTTTTTTTTATTTTGCTTAAAGGAATATTTTGGAAAGTACGAAATTGGAGATGTTACAGACGAGGAAGATGTGACAGATGGTGCCAGTGAACCATGAGAACTTTTGTTTGTCTTGATCATGACATGAACGGTAAAAACAAGGAATTGAAATAGAAAGAAAGAGGGACAACATTACAAGAACATTTCATTGAATTGTAAGTTTTAACGCGGAACAATCTAATTTGTCTCTGCATGGAGGTTTTACCTACCGAAACGTGATGTGCCTTAGTTTTGTCAATATAGCCCACAACGCAATGCAACTCTGAGCAATATATAAAATTTGTGTCTTTCATTCTGCAATGAATTTGACTTGCATTGTAAGTTAGTGATATCTTGTATGTGTTTCGTGTTTTTTTTTTAATTTTTGATAGTCCACAAATCAAATAGGTGATGGGACATTTATTAGAACAATTTAAAAAATTCTAAAGAACTTGAAAGTACTATATATGTAACTTTTCTTTTTTTGTATTTAGAGACAGTTTTTACAAAAAGGCTGGCTTTAATATACCTCTCTTTCACTGTATGAGATCACTTTGAAAAACACTGTGAAAACGCCAAAACGATGTTATTGTCAGAAGTGGGATTCGAACCCACGCCTACTAGAGTAGACTGCGACCTGAACGCAGCGCCTTAGACCGCTCGGCCATCCTGACAATTACATTGGATGTTCTGATTAATTATTTACTTCTACAATTAAAAGGTGTCCATTATTACTCTCAGGAGATATCGTGAAGGCTTCGGCTGATATGTCCAAAACAATTGTACGTTAATCCTGAGATACCACGAGAATGCTTGTTATAAAGAAAACACTTGTCATAATTCAAAGTAACTTATTGAAAAGCACTTTTTCCTCCGTGTTTGTATGATTCAGGCTAATAATGACAATAATTGTTGTTGTCAGGATGGCCGAGCGGTCTAAGGCGCTGCGTTCAGGTCGCAGTCTACTTTAGTAGGCGTGGGTTCGAATCCCACTTCTGACAGTAAATATTTTCTTTTTTGTTCATATACGTCAGATCTTACTATCCTTGAATGAACAGTAACAAATCATAAAAAACGAGTTACTTCGATCAGGTTTTTTCTTTCGTTTCTTTTTTCTTGTTTGCCTTGTAAAATCTCTCTGAATACTGAATTATATAAGCACTACATTACATTTACAATTATCTTGTCTGTCCATACATTTACCTGCGTAGTGAATACACGGTTTTGGGAATAGAAGGAGCGAGATAAAGAAAGAGGTTAGGAAGGTAAAGTCCTACCTCCTCGTTCCTTTTCTCCGCCCCTTCCTCTTTCCAAAGCCGCCGCTACGAAGGGTAAATATTTATGTGCACAAACTGTGCAAACAAGCTGGCAATGACGTAGAAATATAAAAACATTACAGTATCACCGAGTTCTACGAACTGCACTCACTGGCAAATTGAAGATTTTAAACGCATGTTATAGTTGAGCACTAGTCTTTGACCAATTCAATCAAATAATGATGCCTTGTATTCACTACACTGATGAAGGAAGACGAAGAACCGATGGCAGACTAGCTCGTATAATGTTGGTTGGTCTGTTTGTTTTCTGTATAACTGGGTTTCTGCTTAGCACTGTATTTATCTATAAACGACTTGATACGCGAATTACTCAACTAGAAGCTAGACTAGCTGTTGCGAGTGCAACTTCGGTACCCACACCAACAGACAGGGTTAAACGTTTCGCGATGAAATCTGGTAAAGAACACTTTTTGAGTGATGGAGTTTTAGCTTCAAACTTAAAAGAAAAAGAAAATGTCGGTTAGAAATTGGGATACAAAGAAAAGCGGCGACTAGGTAACGTGTGTGGTCTCATCCGACGTGCCTGCAATTTCGTTTCTTCGATCAACCATTATTCCACATATGAAGCTGCTGTTGATAAAGACAAAACTGTTTTTTATTCTGGGGCTGCCTGCACAAAGCCTGAATAAAGTTATCCACTGGATAAAAGTCATCCACTCCATAGGATTTCTTTAGAATTTATCCGCTGGATAACGTTTTATCTGGTGGATAGCGCAATTCAGGCTACGTGCAACTGATGTACGCATGCACTGTTTTTCTTCTTCTACAAAAACGAACATAGCCAGAGTCGACGTGTGAGGATATGACACGTCAAATTGAACTAACGAGTAGCGACAAAATATTTCAAGTGTCAAGACAAGCTAAACATATTTTATTTTATAGGAGTGCACCCTCTTTTCTTTGTTTAACTGTTATTTTTGCTAATTATATAGCTTCTTTATTGGATCACGTGGTAAAAATATGCAAACGAAAGTGTTTGGCTCAAGGTCATTTCACCTTGGTAACTCCAGGCAAACGCTTCCCCGTGGGGCCCTCCCATTACAGTATCATGCGATCAAGGAAACATTGAAAAGTCTATCTCACTGATATGTACAAATTCATTGTCACTTTGTAGCTGGTCGTTGTAGTCCTCATAGTCTTCATCGTCAGAGCTTGAATCACGTCCAAACATGTCCCTTGCCTTATATCCATCTTCATCTTTCATGTAAGATGGTTGAACACCATCAAGTTCATTGTCATTATCCATTACTTCAAGTTCATTGTGACTGCCACATAGTTTTGTAACTTCTTGACTTGTGTATTTAGTGTTTTCATCATGAGCACTGATTTTATGTATAAAGTTATTTGATTTCGTAACTCCTTGTCCGCTTTTATCATTTATAGTTTTGTTAGAATCAAATTTGCACTGCAACTGTTCTGTATTTGTGTTGTTTTCAATCAGGGTCTTTTGAATTGTAGATTTTGATAATTCTTCACATTGTGTATTTGATTTATAAGTTCTTTCATCAGTGGAGGCACAATTTTCTTGGCTGTTCGAGAAATGTTCCCTTTGGATAGTATTTTTAGTATCGTTATTAATTCCTTCATCTTTTAAACCAACACTTTGCATATTCTTGTTTTCACTATTTTGTTTAATTACTTCATTTTCCATATTTAAATCTTCCTTAAGTTGTGTTGTTTTTGTTTGCGCAGTTGTAATCTCTTCATCATCTGAAGAACTTGAGTAACCATCTACTAAGGAGGGTACTGTTGGGAGGTTGTTGTCTTCATGTTGGGATTCCTGTGTTGTATCCTGATTGGTAACAGTGTGGTGGACTTGTCTTACCCAGCAGCCACTACTAAAATATCCCTGTCAAAAGGATAAAGGGCAAAGTTTAGTCTGACTTGTAGCCAAATGAATAAGTCATAGTACACTGGGATCACATGTTAATATTAGTTGATTATGGAGATACCAACACACCCAGGGAAATACCCACTACTATGGAAATTAGTTGAAGTTTTGCTCCAATAGACTGAAAATGGAAATTTTTTATATGTGAATCGACCACTATAAAACTAGACAGTTTTCCCACAGAAACAAGCATCATCTCAATTAAAATTCACACTCTACATTACTTGAAATACTGAAATATCAATCACATGGTATCACATGATCACTTTCTAGCACTTGGGTCTGCTTATTTCTTTAGACTCCTTGCAGTTTATTGGAATGTAGCTCAACCTGGAGGACAAAACAATGTATTTCAGCTCCCAAGAGAGCAAAAATCTTTTGTTTTGTCCTCCAGTGAGGCGGCTTTGATGTCACATGCAAGGGGGAATGACGGAGATCAGTGAATGAAGGGAAATGATTTTGGGTAGTGATAGGCCAGAGCTCTCACAATATAGACCTCTGATGATATCCAACAGCCTTCAGGAGTTGCTATGAGCTACAGTGTCTTATTTACTTAATTTTTTCTTTGGTAGAAGATTTTTGGTACATGACTTGTGTAATGATCGACTTACCATGTTAAACCATTGCAGCATCATACTGGTCTCGTATGGTCCATAAACCTAAAACATCAAACAGTGTCGCATTTAGAACTTGCTGTACTTGTGTGACAGGGATATCCAAGAAGAATTCTAATTATCAATTATAATAAATTTATTAATTTATAAAAATTCTAAATATATAAACTATAATTATAAATTGTAGCAGAATTAATACCATTCACATACCTCTGACTGGGGTTGGTCTGACCATTTATATTCCCAATATAAAGTATGCGAGTCATTTCTTTCTTTATTGCTCTCATCAAAGGATGATGCACGTTTTCGCTGAAAGATGAATTGGCATTATGTTAAGCACTTGATGAACAGTGTTTTGTGTTAATGAGGAATTGGGCGTGATCTTTACAACTTATAACCATTCTTATTGCAAGCTGTGGTAAATCAGTCTCTAAGCAACATTAACATTGTTCCATTTAAATCTGTCTTTGACCATTAAAAATCTGTACTTGACCACGTAATTGTGTTGTACAAAGTGGTTGTTTTAGTATGGGTGGGAAACAGTACCATATCATTTTTGTAACCGTAATTTCTAAGAAAACAGTATAATTTTAATATACGTTAAATCAGTATGGAAACAAGTATTTTGTGACTGGAACAACTGAGAACACAGGCCATCAGAACATGTCATTGAAAAGAAAGGAATTTCTGGTCAGCTGAGATATTCCAATCACTCAATCCTTTTTAAAAGTATAGATTAAAATGGTCAAAAACAGATTTTGATGGAATAGTGTTTATTATATTACCGCAGGACCAAATCTTCTTTCTGCAAATCCTACTCTAATTTCCTTGCCATCAATTCGCTGAAATTAATTTTAAATGATTTTTATTCAATGACATAAATGATATTATTTTCAGTAGGAGAATTATTGAATAATGCTTCCATAATTGCACAAATGAATTATAAATGAATTTGCTCACGTCACACAAATTAGCTGCATCATTCCAGAGTGCTCTGCTTACTTTGTTCTGTGTATTTTTTAGTGCAGATTGTTCTATTGGTTTCAAAATGGAATATGATAAATACATTACTATGATAAAATTATTAATACTTACTGGATGGTTACTTTTACACCACCTTACTGCTTTCTCAGCTACAAGAAAAAGACAAGAAGAAAAATCATCCCATTGAATAACTAGACACAGAAATGTTGAAATGAATAAGAATGTTTAACAATCAAGAAAATGTTAAATAATTGAACAAATGAATGAAAACAGTACTTAACAGGGGCAAATTTAGGGGGTGGTGAGAGGGGTGTCTAGTCACCCCCTTTTTTGACCAGTAAAAGCTATTTTTTTGACAAAATTTGTTTACAGCATAGTAATTATACATTCAACTTTCACAATCTCAGTCACCCCCCCCCCCCCCCTTTCAAAATTCCTGGATCAGCCACTGCTCAATTAGTTTTCCTTGCTTGTGTCACACATGCCACACAACACTGTAGTTTGTTAGGAGCACAGCGTTGTGTGACATATGATGTACCAGTATCTGAAGGAAGACTCATACATAACAATTTGAAGATAAAGACAATTGAACTGCAAGGAAACAAAATTACATATCAAAACATCTAATAAATGAGTACTTCAAAGTGTTGTAAATATTTTACCTTCTTCTACTTCTACAAATGTAATAAAAGCAAATCCCCTTGAAAGTCCTGTTTCCTTGTCTTTGATCATCTACAAAACAGAAAAGGCAAATAAAAGTCTTAGAAGAATATAATGAACACAGTTGAAATTAAATTGTCTTCTTTAGTTAAATCTCACATGTCCAAATTCAATACAAACTACTCCAGGCCAATCTTTTGCTTGTTCTCATTAAATCCTCTCATTGACTTTGTGTTTTAATAATGCTAGCTGTCACTACTCACTAAGCTCACAGCAGTTATCATTGACTTTGATAACCACATTAAACCTATGATAGTTTTAAATAGTTAACATTTGATATACCTTCATGTAAGCAATCTCACCAAAGAATGAGAAATATTCAGCAAGAGTTACTATACAAAAAAGACAACCAAAAAAAGGAAATTGACATTGTTATTTTTGAACAATATACGGATGAGTTATTCATAAGAAAATCATTAAATTAAAAATCCCAAAGTGTAATGATTATATAAGTATTTGCATTGATACTACACGACACTAATGCAATGATTACTATTTTGATTTATAGCATTGTTTGCTCAATAAATTCTTAAATTGAGCATTTGGCAAGTGAATTACTTTTGAATTGATTGATTGATTGATTGATCTATTGATTATGAGGGCTAACTTGATTAACTAATAATTTATTAAAGTTGATTGATTGAGCATCTGCTTAATATTTGTCTAGTTGATAGATTGATTTATTAGCTGATTTATTCTTGTCATTGTTTTACCTGGTTTTGTATCTTTATTAAGGCTCCCTATAAATATCTTGGCACGTGGATGATCTGATAGATGGAACAATAATAATCATTAAAATATTGCAGTGGCAAATCTAGGGGAGGGGTGCAGGGGGTGCACACCCCCTCCTGTAAGGATTTTGAGTCCTTTTTTTATCAAATATTAACCTTAGTATTTCATGTTTACTGGGTAGTGCACCCCCTCCTGAAGTTGATGCACCCCTTCCTGTAAACAATCCACCCCTGTATTGATTGCTGTTGTTGAATTCAAACGGTCATTAATGGGAATATTCGAGATGAAAGCCATTATATTCAGTTTTAAAATTATTAAAAAAATCAATTACCAGCTGGTATGATTTATTTGTAAATCGATAAGTATTGATGGTGACAACATTGAGGAAATTGAGCTATTCTCAACATTGACAATAATTTAATTATTACGGGAAGAATAGAATGGCTACGATAAATATTTTGCTTAAATACAAACAATTTAATTGAAATCAAGCAAATAAATTGTAATCAATCAAAGCTTTGAATCTCGAACAATGCTCAAAAAGTTGCCAAGAAACAGTATAATCAGTTGACAACTTTCCAACTCACATCGTCTTCGTTTCAGCCCTGCATTCACAGATTCAGCTGAGTGCGTTTGACGGTGTAAAGGAATCTTAACATTTTCTCTATCCTTCTGCCATTCTTCTAATGTTCTTTTTAATTCCTTTGGCCTTTTTGCACCAGAAACATTACTTTTATAACTCCAACCAAACGTCGCCATCTTGGAATCTGATGTTTTCTGAGCCTGTGATAAGTTTTGCGGTTGCATCGAACATGCGCAGAATCCTTCAAAACACGACGCGATGATTTAAAGTATTCTCGTTTATGTTGTATTGTATACGGTGATTTCCACATTATTTTTATTGTTGAAACAGAGAAAGATGATTAGATATTTATTCCACTTTGGTCCGTGAGCTTTTTCATCAATGGCAGGAGCGGATGAGAAGTTGTACAAGCGACTTTCTTCCAAAGCTGTGAAGTTGTAAATCACATACTTTACAAAGGGGTTGTCAACACATCAATAATTACTAGAAAATACTTTGTCAATTTGTGGACATCTGGGAAACTTTTCTTAATTGATTTTATTTACTGACTGGAAAACTACAAGTCATGGTAAAGAGTTATAAGGAATATTCATGCAAGTCTTGCGAGTAATCAAATTTGGAAGTCGCTTTTGCAAATCAGATAACTGGCGTTGGAAAAGTTAGCACAACAACTAACTGAAAATGGAGAAAAATAGCTTTCAACACCACAATCTGATGGATTTTGAAGACGAAGAAGATGGCAAAAGGAATTCTTCTTCATCTTTAGAAAACAGAATGTCGTGGCTATCTATTTTAGCAGAACTGGAACTTGAGCCAAACGGTTCAGTCTCGACTTCCGTTCCAGCTTCAAACACAAACACAACGGTATCAAATCAAAGAACTTTCGTGAATTCTTCTTCTTCGTCTTTTAACCCATTCAGAGCTTCAGAGCCACAAGAATTTGTAAATAAAACGTATGGGAACGCTTTAAGTGTGAATGAAAAACCCGGTGAAATGTTTCTAAATAGTCTTTTACATAACACAACATATGGTTCTCAGTCCGAATCGAACCCTGAAAATCTCTTTCCACCTCACTCTGTTAACACAGGTGTAAGTGGACCAGCTGATGTGAGCAATTTAAGTCGTGCAGGTACACAGTCATCCACACCTCCACCAATTCCTGCAAAAGTAAATAAATATGGCCGCTTTGATGCTGAATCATTTGCTGCTTCAATGGAGAAATTAGATTGCTCACCCCTTCAAGTGAATTTAGATAATGCTAGTCAGACTGATAATTATGTTAACGATATGCAATGGAACTCTTCTGAAATATATGACCATAGCGGTGGTTTAGGATCACGCAATGACAGTATCAGTTCAACCGGCTCATTTCATCCTTACGATAGTATTTCATTGAAGAGGAACTTTTCTATTCATTCCATGCGCAGTACTGACTCGGATAGTAGCAGTGATAGATTGCTAGCTAGAAGCACTAATGTCTCTAAATCAAAGGAAACAAGGGACTTAACAGCAGGTGCAGAGTTTGATTTCATGTCTACAACCACTCACCAAGGTTTTCATCAAGACCATTATCAACCTCTACAAGTCAAACTTCCCGATTTAGAAAAAGAAGAGCAAGAGTTTTTCGGAAACCAATATTCTAAAACATTACCTATCACAAAAACAACTTTGTCTAAGGTTTCTCCACCACATCGATACTCTGTTGGTAGTAAGTCAGATCCTTTCAATAAACCTAGCCCCTCGAGCAGTACACCTAATGCACTCCCAGGTGAAGGTCTCTTTGAGGTTGCCAGGGAAAGAAATTTAGAAGTTATTGAATTTGGAAGGGTTCTTTCAGATTTACGTAGTAACTATCTTCCTGAAGACACGACTAATCGTGGTTATGTGTTGAGTCCCGCTCTACCGCCAAGCTTTGGTGAGGAAGCCTATGATCTTGACACTGAAATTCCTGTTGTTATTTACACAGAAAGTAGAGGAGATACAATTCGGTTCATCATCAATGTTCACAGGAATGTACGCGAGGTGATAGAGTTAGGGATTAGCTGTTTGTCTGATACTAATGTTACAGATACCACGGACAGTGGTATTTGTAATGCATTTCTTCTGAAAGTCTGTGGTAGAGCAGAGTATCTAGAAGCAGAAAGAGAACTGGTTGATTATGAATATGTTCAACAGTGCCTCAAATTACAACAAGAAGTACAATTTGTATTAATGGAAAGTGATCGCGTGTCCAGATCTCTTGCACGAACTGCTGGAGATGACAACACTGACATAGTACCCAGAAATTACAAGGACTTTTTTGATCTTACTAACAGCACAGCTATTTCTCAGTATGGCTTGACAGTGTTGATGGAAGCATTTAGTGATGAAGTAACTAAAGTACTCCAGGAAACAACAAATCTTGTAGCTCCACGCTTTGAACCAAGTAGGATCATCCAATCAGTCAAAGCTATTTGTGCAATGCTTGCTAGTATTGAGACCAGTGAAATTCACAGTGCAGTAGATGCACTAAATGAATTGTATCAACAGAAAGACACTCCTGATGGTCGACCTATGGCCCCTGACTCAGACACTGTAGACCAAATACTAACAAGATTGAATGATTCAGTATTGATGCTAGTAGAAATGTATTGTGAAGCCTTTGATACTGATTTTGCTGCTAGTAAAATCCACCGACCTGGTCTCTTTGGAACAGTTGAAGTCACTTCCATGACTGAAAACCTGCGACTCCGCATTGCCTCTGCACACCGAATCCCTCTAGAGTGGACACAAGGGTATGAGCATTTCGAGGTTGAAGCAGGTATATATTATGGTGGTGTACTACTCTGCCCTATTGAAGTCACACCTTTGACTGTCATGACTCGTAAATTCCTGGAACATCTACGCTGGGATGAATGGCTTCAGTTCCAGATCCAAGTCCGTCAGCTACCCAGAGAATCAAGGTTATGTATTACACTGTATGGGTTTCCTTTGATAACCAAAGGCACTGCACCCCACACACCCAGGGTTCCTCTAGGATGGGTTGCTATGCAACTGTTCAACTTCAATGGAGTACTTGCATCTGGTACTCAGCTGCTGGGCCTTTGGCCAGGTTCCAAAGCTAATCCTGTAGGTGCTTGCACATCTAATCTACTTCATCCTGCTAGTGTGCTGATGCTTGTGGAGTTTGAACGCTACCTGGCTGAGATCATCTTTCCCAACTGTGACATCCCAACTGGAATTGAACGAGTTGAAAAGACCATCCCAGACTCGGATTATGGCGTCTTTGAAGAGATCTTAGAGAATGACTTGTTCAATGAGCTCAGGCCAGAAGAGAAGATGGCATTGTGGGATTACCGTTACTATTGCTGCAAGGTTTCTCGAGCACTTCCTCTAGTTCTGTCCTGTGTTGACTCCTGGGAATGCAGAAGATTGCCTGAAATCTACCATCTCTTGGAGGTCTGGACACCAATGTTTCCTGTTGATGCAATGGAACTGCTGAAAGTTAATTTTCCAGACAGTAAAGTACGAGCTATGGCTGTTAGATGGATGGGTAATTTTAGTGATGGCGAACTGTGTGATTATCTACCTCAGCTTGTGCAGGCACTTAAGTATGAGATATATCATGATTCACCTCTGGCTCGCTTTCTTATTCGCCGTGCTCTTGGTAATGTCAGATTGATGCATATGTTGTTTTGGTATCTGAAAGACAAGATAAACGAACCACAGTTTGGACAACGCTTCCAGGTAAATAGATCAAACATGATTGTTCAATGTATGCTATATTATTCCATAGCATTATTAGATAACACTGCAGTACTAAACAGCAATATTATTGCTAGAAATGCTGGTTTTAATATGATACTGCTTGCCACTCATATGAAAACAACTATATAAAGTATCTTCTTTGTCATGAAGTGGGTTCATTGTGGGCCACTACCTAAAATTGATTGGATTTTGCTTTGCTTTTGACTCCTAGCCAATTGAGTAATATTATTTATCAAGATGTTTTCCTTATTAAGTTATTTACTTATTGATATAAATAGATATTCAATCACAGTATCACATGCACTTAAATCGACCTTCACTTTCTTTTCATAGCTGGGCAGTTCCATTATACTGCTTCTTTGTCTACCACCAGTCTAAATCATTTTTATCAAAAATTGAATATTAAAGTAAAAGAACCAGTTCAATCAAACATGATTTCCATTATGAAGAACTGGTAAGCTGCTCTTTACATGTCAAATATTTTCCAATCTTTCAGGTGATTTTAGGAGGTCTTCTTGGTATTTGTGGCAATGCACAGAGAGAGGAATTCACCTTTGAAGATGAGCTTGTTGCCGAGCTCATTAAGATTGCACAGAAAGTCAAAGATGCTCCTAGTTCTGCAAGAATGAACATTCTACAACAGGTAGAGTAGACTATGATTTTTAATGCACACAACCAGTATTGTCATTGTCATGAGTAATAAAGATACTATCCCTTCATCATTGTCACTGGGAATAACACTGCAAGCTGATGACAATATGGATATAACCAGTATTACCTCTACCTTAATAATGTATGATTATTGTTATCAGACGTACTATCAACATATTAAACAGACTCTATAAATACTTAGTGTGAAACTCAATTTATTATATTATTAAACTAATCTAATAGTAGATATGTAATTTTATATATATGTACATATATCCCATTATTTCTTATATTTATTGTAAATATGATCTGTTTTTATCATATTATTAAAGACATTTATTATTATTATTATTGTCATCAAAATCACTACCATCATTATCATGATTCTAGTATCACTAGTATCATCAACATTATTATCACCACCACAACTACCATCATTGACATTGTAATCATCTTTAGTATCATCACCATCATCCTAACTGCAATCATTATTATCATTCATACCACCACTTTCATCTCCACAACCAATCATTTTAACATCAGCGCAACTGCCATCATTATTATCAATGGCATCATCAGTAAAACAATCATCATTGTTGTCATCAGCACCATCAGTTCCACTGCCTTCATTGTGGTCATCAATACCAACATCATCATGATCAGTACTGCTGTACTCAGCACATTCACCATTATCAACACCACATGGTTCAGAAATGGAGTTATTATTCTACAAGGTTCAACAAAAAAAATTGAAGATTTTGTAATCAGGTTTAATCATAATGATGTTGTCTCTGATTATAAATAAGTTAAGCAGACGTTTCGATTGCGATACTGCCATCTTCCTCAGTGGATGGATATATGTAAATTAAGCAGAGTTTAAGAGTTTTTCATATACTCTTGGGAGATGTATATGTTCATCGAAAGGCGATAAAAACTCCATCAATGAACATATACATCTCCCAAGAGTATATGAAAAACTCTTAAACTCTGCTTAATTTACATATATCCATCCACTGAGGAAGATTGCAGTATCGCAATCGAAACGTCTGCTTAACTTATTTATAATCAGAGACAACATCTTTACTTCATTAAGGTTCAACAACGTTTTACATTGAAAATTGTGTAAAACAATAATTTAGATATTTTAAATCTTGAATGAAAACTTTGATTTATCAATTCATTAAAAGTTTTTCATAAAGGTTTTCATTTGTTAAAATATCGAAAAATTCTAGCACTGAGAAGTTTGCCGAACAATGTGGCTCAAGGGTAAAGTAGATAAAAAATGAGAGTATTAAAGTGCCTTTAATTTCTTGTGCATATTTAATTCCTTGTTGTTCTTTCATCCAGGAGCTTGCAGCATTATCTGGTAGTTTGCCCTGCATATTTCGTCTTCCACTGTCACCAAGTCTGGAAGTGGTTGGCCTTGATGTAAGGTCATCAGGGTATTTCCCATCAAACTCTGCGCCACTAAAACTCATCTTCAGTAACTCCGATCCTTTTGGGGAGAATACAAACGTCATTTTTAAGATGGGAGATGACATGAGACAAGATACACTGACCATGCAACTTGTGGGCATCATGAGCAAGATTTGGTTTCGCGAGGGACTGGATCTGAAGATTATCACGTATCAGTGTATGGCGTTAGGGCCTGGTATTGGTATGATTGAGATGGTCAATGACGCACAGGTTGGTAATGGCAGCTATATTGTTATGATGGTGTTGTTGATGACGATGGGGATGATGATGATGATGATGATAATTGAAAGAAGATGGTGATAATGATGAGTTGGTTTCGTGAAGGGCTGGACCGGGATTGTTTGAATCTGTGTATCACAATCGTTGATGGGGATGATGATGATGATGATGACAAATGGAAGAAGATGATGGCAATGCTGACTTGATTTCAGGGAGAACTGCACCGTGATCGCTTTGAATTTCAATCGTTAAAGATGATTACAGTGGTGGTGTTGATAATGATTGCTCCTTACAACGTTGATGGCGATAGTGATGGCAATGATGATGGTGGTAAATGCTATGATGTTGGCAGTGCTAAAACAAAACAAAACAAAAAAAACTCGTCGTTTATCGACACCGGAGTGGCGCAGCTCAACGGGGTCGAACTGAGAGTAGGAGTCCATTTATGACTATACTAGAAGGGATGGTGATGTTTATAATGATAATGATTTGTTTATAATTTAAAGTCATCTTTGTCTCGCAGACGTTACGTGAAATTCACACCGAATTTGGTTTGACGGGATCGTTCAAAGACGAACCGATTGCAAGATGGTTGCTCAAGCACAACCCAGACCATAAAGCCTACCGGTCAGCGGTCAATAACTTCACCGCCTCGTGTGCAGGGTACTGCGTTGCAACGTACGTGTTGGGGATCTGTGATCGACACAATGATAATATCATGATTAGAAAGAGCGGACATCTGTTCCACATCGATTTTGCAAAGATTCTTGGGCATGCGCAGATGTTTGGTGCATTTCGCCGTGACAGGGCACCTTTTGTTCTAACGCCTGATATGGCTTACGTCATCAACGGTGGTTATCAACCAAGCAGTCGTTTCCAGGACTTTGTAGACCTTTGCTGCAAGGCCTTTAATCTAATACGTCGTCATGCCAACCTGTTCCTGAACCTCTTGTCCTTGATGTTGAATTCTGGGATTGCTTCGTTGAGTAGCATGCACGATTTAAGATACATCCGGGACTCTTTGTTGCCGAATGTAAGTGAGGCTGATGCAACAGCTACATTCACAAGACTGATTCATTCCAGTTTGACGTCATGGTTCACACAAGTCAACTTCTTCATTCATAATGTCGCGCAGCTTCGTGACGTCAGACAGTTGAAGCGAGCAAGTTCCGCCAACCCCAACTCTGTCCTCTCTTTCGCACCGAAGACTTATACGATCGACACAGACGGCTTCATTGAGACAGCTCGAGTGGTGGACTTCCAGAAGCGTCACACGCCAACTGAAAAATACTACATTTATCTCATCAACGTGTGCCGAGTGAATGACACCAAGCCAACGTTTGTATTTCGCCGTTTTGTCCATTTCCAAGAACTGCACTCCAAGCTCCTGGAGCTATTCCCCGAGGCGATTTTACCTCGATTGCCAGCAAGGATCTACCTTGGTAGATCACAGATTCGTACCGTGGCTGAAAAACGACGATCAGAGCTTGATGACTACTTACGACATTTACTGATGATGCCGGCAGAGATCGCAGAATGTGAAGCTATTTACACCTTCCTACATCCTCTTCTCTTGGATGAAGAAGAGGCATCGAAGTTCTCTATTCAGCTCCTTCCAGAGGAGAAATGCGATCGACTGATCACTGGCGAGATCAAACTGTCTTTACGCTTCGAGAAAGAATCGCTGAGGGTGATGGTCATACATGCCAAGGACCTGTCGCCGAGAGGGACCAGTGGACTGGCTGATCCTTACGTTAAACTATATCTACTACCAGACCCTGAGAAAGCTACTAAGATCAAGACTAAAGTTGCAAAAAGGTCAGTACTTGCAATTACCTGTGAAGTTAATGAAGCGCGTGGTAATTGACTGTCAAAGACTGTTTTTTTTGTGATAGCGATATGTGTATGATGACTATGGTGGTGCATAGCGTTGCCAACCATAATGATTGCAATGATGGCATTGATTCTACAATGATAAAGATGATTATCGAGCTGAGTAGCTGTATTCAAAATAATTACAAAAATTTTCGAGTCAGGGCAAGATACAGATATAAGTTATATATAAAGATTAAATAAGGAAAGAAATACTTAAATAAAAAAAGTAATTAATTAAATAAATAAATCAGTTTGAGAAAAATGCATGAGTTAGAGGTATATAAGTATGAAAAATATAAAACTGTGAAAACAATAAAGACTAGTCTAAAGAGCTATCCAGAATGTTCTTGATTATGATTGTGTTGGTGACACTGACTTTAAAATGATGAAGATGATTGTGATGTGACGATGATGTTGATTTTACGATGATGATGATTATAATTGTGATGATGGCACTGACTTTACAATGATAACGATGATTGTGATGATAACACTGACTTTTTATGAATAAATAATCAAAGAACAAACGTTTGTATTATTTCTACAGCGAAGCCTTAATTCGAATTTTTACTTGTTTTGAAAATTTTACTTAGCAGTTTTCTTCCTCGTGCAGGACACTCAACCCGACGTACAACGAGACACTGGTTTACAACAATAGACCTAAAGGAGAATTGGATCGCCGCCAATTACAAGTTACTGTATGGGATGACAGAGTTGGAGAAAACGAATTTCTTGGTGGAGTTTTGATAGACTTGTCGACGCTCGACCTCACTGTAACTTTAACTAAATGGTATAAATTGACTGATCTTAGAAAGTAGATCATTAGGTAAGCATATTTTATACACATTGGTGAAAACCCACGGCACCGTAAAGGCCGGCACACACTAGGCGACAAGTCGCAGCGTCTTGTCCCCGCGACATGTCGCCTCAGTGTGCATTGGTTCAGCAATCCCAACCGGTTGGATTTCATGCGGCAAGTCGCTGCGACTTGTCGCCTAGTGTGTACCGGCCTTAAAACAAACCGTTCCTGACGAATTGTATTTGCCAGTTTATTAACCTTCACAGTCCATCTGTATGAAGACTTTATATTAGAGTGCATGAACTAAAAGTGTGCAACAGTTGTCACTATTTAGTAGTGGTAAATTATAATTAGCATAAAATAGCACTATTTAGTGCGTGCACTCTAACTGGTACGATATTAATAATTGTGTTTTACTTTTCTCTCAGATAATACAGAACCAGATTCATTGGAATTGGAGAATTCAAAGTCATTCTTTAATCGTTCACAACCTTCGTCTCTTTACTGAAAACGTTTTTCTAAGAAAATTGTATTATATACCCATGGACTGCATGTATCTTGTTGAGAAGATACTTTGATTGACAATATTTCCGCACTATATTATAAGTTAAAACAACGTACGTCAAAGATCCTGTTCAGGTATACGAAACTGCAAATAATCGTGACTTATAGGCATGTAAGATTGCATTCGTTTGAATCTTATTGAATCGTCGCAAGTGGATGGGTGTCGACGTACCGACCTTTACGATCGAGACCGCATTTCAACGCAAGTTATTATTTGAACTTGCGATCATGTTTTCATTTACTAGTATCGACTTGCAAAGGCTCGAAAAACACACATGAGTTTTTGCAGATCGATGCAAGTTTGTGTTAAAACGACAACGCAAGTCGGTTGACGTGCGGTCTCGTATAGTAGGGCCTATGAAATCTAAGAAGCCGTTCTTGGTTCTATTATGTACAATCAGTATTAAGGATATGTATTACGGTTTAATTATATTATGATCTATTATGCTATAAACGAATAATGAAAAGATGATAAATTTTAAATACTGTTAATAAAACAGAATGTTTTACTGATATCTGAAATGCTTTATCTTAAAGGCTGTCATCTTGTTTTATAACGCATGTCTTAATATAACGCCAACTTTTAAAATGTGTAATTCTAGCCCCACTCCAACTTGAAAAAGGTGATTGGTCCATAGATCCCGTTAGTATAGAGAAAATCTCCTGTTAATGAACAAAAGCCAAACGTTACCTGCGCTCTCACATCTATTCATTTCGGTATTCATAAATGTATATTAGGAATTCCGGCTTCTTTATTGGGGATTAAGGTCAGATGAGAAAGTTTCCATTGAAACTATTCCAGCATTGTTACGAGGCTAGTCCGGCAAACGTACACCTTCTCTAAAACTAAAATTTGGACTCAAAACATCACCTGCAGTGCACAAACGCTGTTTGAGACATGCCAATCATGACTGAGAGTAAAGTAAATATGTTATATAGACCAGAGGCCTGGCTGCCTAGCCACTAGTGACCAGTCCCTCTCTAGTGAAATACCGCAGACCTGAATCACCTTGGACTCAGCTTTTACATTGGAGGGAAAATTGCGTTTTGTTGTCACGAAAGTGTTTGTTGGGTTTTACAATATTTTAACTGTAAAAAGGACTCGCAGAGTTCATAATGGAGGACGAGATGGACTGGGAAGCTTGTCCTGACGATAACGAACCGAAAGAACGTCAGAGAAAGCCTCGCAATCATGCCGGTCCGCTACCAAAGGCTTTGTATGATTTGTTTTTAACTGCTCTTCGCGCCAAGAAGCAAAATGTAGTCCATTATCCAAGTGGTCCCGAATTAAAGTCGATAGGATTCCCTAAACCAGTAGGAGGAAACACTAGAAGAGAAAGATTTAAACTATGGTCACAACGAATGGATATCGCGGTTAATTCGGAAACCAAAAGTGAGACTTTAATTCATAAAAGAACTGGAAAGATTATTGTACCACTGGAAGATTTTGAAAGTGTTATACGTTCGGTTCACGAGAATAACGGCGAGAAACATAATGACTTGAAGACTACTATGAATATTGTAAGTAAACTAATAATAACATTGCTCAGTTGACAAAACATCCTATCACGTGACGGCCGGCAAGTTCATTGTTTGATAAAATTCAGAAGGAAGGGGAGGGGAGGTAGATTTTTGCGATTAAACTTTGTGTGGGGTCCCCTAAGGTGCATTGCACTCGTTTCAATATGTTGATTTGCTATAGTTAACCTATATAATATATACAAAAATTAAATTTTAATTTATAACCATTGTGAAGATTTGTTTTTTAATTTGGCTTATTTGTCGACCAAAGTTTGGCATAAAAAGTGTTAATGATATAAATGACTTTAATCAAAGATGGGATGATCATTGAGTGTGATGAATGAGGGAAATAAATTATCCACTCGATTCTCACAGAATGAGCCTAAATGTTTTTCTGAGGTGAGATGAAAATTAAACATTAGAATGTCAGTGGTCTAACATGTGAAAGTGTAAATGATCATTATGGTGTTGGGCAATGGTAATATTTTGCTGCAATGCTTTACTGAGCTTTGAGGACGTATACTATGCAGGTGAGTTGGTCGTTTGTTGGGACAATTATGAGTTTAAATCTCAATTTTTCTACCATCTTTAAGAAATAAATTATTGCTTTATTTTGTCTTTATTACTGAACTATTAATTGTTCTTTTATTATAGATTCAAGATAAATATGCAATGGGTGGACAAGCATTTGGTATGAGCAGAGGAGTAGTTCGATATATAGTTGACACATGTCAAGAATGTATCATGGAGTTTGCACTAAACAAAAAAACTACAGATAAAAATGGTATCTCGTCATCAACAGTGCATATTTGTAATGGTCTACTAGCACCAGAGTCTTGTTCAATGGTTGCACAAGTTCCCAATGCTGCATGCATTTGGTTTGATAAATCTGGTAAGTCTTTGCATGACTGACCTCAAATTAGTTTCTGGTTGAGATTATGAGTCTAATTATTTATTTCAATTACAACAATGTCTGATCACATGCACACTCTTACAGTGCAAACACTCCAACTTGGCTTTATTTGTATTTTCTGAGCTTAATTTCTAATGCTTCAAACCCTATGACAAAGTAGGATTCATAAGCATCTGAGTAAATGAAATAAGCGTCTGTGTCCAAAATTTACAATCATATGTTTTTTACCAAGGATACAAAATAGCCGGCGGTAAGAGGTAAAATAGGCGGCCCTATACCGCCGGTAGCCGCCTGTTATTGAAAACCCTGAATATGATCTAACACAACTTTCTCAGTGACCAAGCAGTTAATCAATCCATCCATGTTGTTTTCAGTGTTAACAACACATGAGCCATATACCAAGCTGTTAATGTTAATCAATGAATTAAAAGGAGAACTTCCAGGAATTGCCAAGGGAAACAAGGGAGCCAAAGACAGATTTGTATACAGTAAGTATTTAGTGAATAACATTTGAATAATAATAATGATACTGTATCATTGTCAATGGAACCCCTTTATTCCGGACAGTAATGCAACCAAAGGAAATGTGTGGTTTGGAGGGGGTTCCATTTTAAAGTTACTTTACACTTGAGATATAGGAAAAAAGTCACATTTTTGACCAAAAATGCAGGTTAGATAATTTTGGTATATAGTCTGGTTTTGAGGAGTTTCGCTGTAGATGTTTGGATACACAATACTAAAAGATGTAGATTTCATTGATTCTCAGTCTGTGACATTTCATTCTTGTTTTGAATCAAATTGTTTCTGTTCAGTGAGGAAGCTTGTAGTATCTTTACAGGTAAATCCCTGGCCAGCTTAATAAAATGTTTGACTACTTCAACAAAATTTTGCTTTAATTGATTGATACAAATCTCAGATAACAAGAAATATGACTAATCTTTTACTACATCAAAAACATTTCAAAGACATCAAAAAAGTTAAAATAACCACCTGTCTTAGTTTTGTCAGGTACTAAAACAGCCAGTGCTCAGAAGCAACAAAGCCAGCAAGAAAGCTGGCATTGGAAATGACTTACTATGCATGTGACTCAGACACTTCAATCATTTGCATGTCATTTTCATGGCCAACGAAAGTTCATTTGAAAATACTCTGTTTGCTTAATAATGTTGAGCTGTAACCATTCAGATAATAATTTTGTTTTCATTGAGAACTAAAGAATAAATACAAATAATGTTAATTTACCAGATTAATTTACCAGACTATCTGTTGTTATATGTTTTCTTACAGAATTATACAGCACAATTCAATGCATCAAATCACAAAGTGAAAACATTAAAACAAAGTTTCAAACATCTGAACCTTATACACGTGAAATACATGATGAATTAGCAGAACTTTCAACAGTCTACAAGCAAGACGGCAAAGAAGAACTCTTTGCACAGGACATGAAACTTTTACTGGATACTTATAGAACTCATGGTTATAGTGATTATTTTCTACGGAGTTTACAAGCATCAATATCATCAATTACCAAAAAAGAATCAGAGGTTCTAAAGCCACAAGTCACTTATGTTACCATTAATAACGGCTTTACATTAGACTTGAATCAAGCTGTTGTCTGTCTACAACGAAGCTGATAATTGCTGAGATTTAAAAGTATGTGTCAGTATGGTGATGCTTAAGTTGAGTGTATTTATCAATATTTAGGTTTATTTTATAAATTGACTTAAAAGAGAAGTCAAAATGCCAAAATATTACATTATATCAATAAAATTAAAATATTTTAATTCAAAATATAATAAACTAATATAAAAATTTGTCAGCTCAACTTCTTGAATCATCAGTGTTCATCAGAATTAGTCTCACTCATGTTTACTTAATTATCATTCAAGGCTTAATTCCAAAATGAGACATTTTTATGGCAAATACAGTTTAAGTTAAGAAAGATATTGTATATTCTTGAAAAATTGTGGATTTTGAATAAAATGTTCATCGAATAAAATTGCTTGTTGTAATCAAATGCTACTGTTCGTTAAACACAAGTATTGTTCTTTAGACTGCAAAATAATAAAAAAAAGAAATTATGCCAGTATGTTTTTTTGTCAGTATAAGGTCTGATTGGTTGTTAAGATGTTAGACCTAATGATAACAATTATATTAAATTTGCCAATAAACAACAATAATCTATGTTAATTGAATTGCTAATAACAAACAAACGGCTGTCTTGCTTTGGTTTAACTATAGATTATTATTGATTACTGATGTCAATCAAGTGAAGAATATTGTTTTCTTTATTATTATTTTTTTAGTAAAATATACAATATGAGCAGATGATCTGTATGGAATATACAATGTCGTGCCGAAGGCGAGACATTTTATATTCCATAAACATTGGAAGCAAATATTGTATATTACTTATGAAATGTCTAGATTAATGCTGCTATTCTAGATTTTTAAAATTAGATTTAATTTGGCCGAGATATTTCAAGCTAAACCATATGCAAATCAGGACGATTTCTGTATCAGATATACAGATGCCTTCACCGTAGTGATTTTCTATTGTTCTGAGTTCATTAATTATTCACGAATTTTAAAAGACCACATACATGTAGCAGAATTCTCAAGTCTACATTTTATCCAACAAACAATCATTTTACATTTATGAATTAATATAATTAAGAGCCAATTTATTTGTCCTGATATAATAAACTTTTATTCAAAAAACTCAATTACTTATTAAATTCTTTTTCTATATTTTTACAATTTTTCAACTAAATGTTGTTTGGAGTTACAAGAGTCTGTGCGTCTTAGACATGTCATTGCTAAAAAAAAATCATCTTTTCTTTTTTTTACTTTGGGGACTTGTACCCACTTAAATATCCAGCAAAAATAAAAAAAAGTCAGTAAATGAAATGACAAAATATCAGACTGACACACTCTTGTTTGAATATTGTGTTGTCCTCCATGTAACTAGGCATAAATTTAGGTGAACTCACACAGTTGCTTGCAAAAGCATTGCAACCTCATCCCCAGGGCCCCTCTTCTCATTATTGACAAGATGGCAGGTGCTTGTCAATAGTGAGAAGAGGGGCATTGGGGACAAGGTTGAAAACAATGGATTACGTTTACTCACTCCAATCCCTAAATCTCTGGACTATCAATACATAGATTTCAATTCAGATGTGTTGGAGGGGCAGATCTAGGGATTGGTGTACCTTATCTAATGTATGGTATATACAACATTGGAATGTAGAAAAAAAAAGAACAATATTCTTTTTTACATATAAAGAACTTTTCCAGGATTCATGAGGTTTTTTGGATCCAATGTTTTCTTGATGCTTTTCATGACTTCTATTCCTGTTGGTCCTATTTCCTCCTCAAGTAATTTCAGTTTCCCATTACCAATACCATGCTCTCCAGTACATGTTCCGCCCATCGACAGGGCACGTCTGAAAGAAAAAGTTTACAGTTGCATTTTCTCCATAGTTCCATCATCGATATTAGTAATATTTCATTTTAGATGAATGGCTAAACCATATTTGTATTGCACTTTTAATAAATTATAAGACAACATTCAAATCATCTTTTGTCCCAGTATCTGATGTTGTCAAATTTCTACAACAGTAAGCTGACTAACTAGTGAAGGAAATTTGACCACCTCAGTGACTAGGAACACAAGTACCTTCCTAGCCTTTCTTTGAATGCTTCTACCACTTCACAATCACTTTCATCAAAAATTATTGTACAATGAAAATTGCCATCTCCAACATGTCCAACAATAGGTGCTGAAAAATAACAAAATAAAGCAGTTACCTTCCAAGTCTCTTGGAGAATTCTTTTGCTTGCTGTATCTCTTCATCTTTTGTGGTATCAATGACTACAAAGCAGTGGAAATTGCCATCTCCCACATGGCCAACAATTGGTGCTACAATAAAAGGACTTGTATCAGTTAGCATGTGACTATTACTCCTATGTCAAGAATGGATCCAGAAATCTAATCCCAAATAAAAATCCTCTGAAGATGCAGTCTGTGAAATCTACTAAATCATCTAAATAAAGTAATAAAGGGGGTGCCTGGTGCTATGGGGGACACCCCCTGAACGTGCCCATGTATGGGTACATCCCATTGCCACCAGGAGTGTTACTAGTATCGGAACAGCTTTGTTTTGGTTGCAGTATGTTTGATTATGCTGGTGCAGGAATAGTGGTAGTCATACAGTTTGAATGTGAAAAAAAGGCATAGACAACAAAAGGCACTTTAAGGGACAGATCTAGAAGATAGTACATCTTTTTCACTCTGTCTGTGTGCTCCCTGTCACTATCCCTTACTACTGTAACAATGTTGAATTGGTTAGGGCTGTTATAGCTGGGGGCTAAAGCTAGTTTTAAAAGCTCCTTTTTATGCATATATGGGCCTTATAGATGTGTCCTTGCAATGTTTGTCTTCTGGCAGTTCAAAGTGATTATGTTACTTGATTATAGCTCACCTATAAGATTGGAAGCAATGATATCCTCTTTGGTTGCAACTATTATCTCAGATAATCTTGAAATAGGAACACATACATCTGTTGCAACTCCCTATAAAATTGAATAACATAAAGTGGCATTGCAGCAAACAAATTTTAAGAAATGAAGGATAATATTTTGAAGAACAATTGAAAATTCATACTAGCACAAGACCCTGGTCATTTCACTGTAAAAAAAGTGCCCCACTATGCAGTCAACACTTCAATGTTAGGGCTTAAAAATTGTTTGGCTTCCACTGTTCTAAAAGTCTCTGGAACAAAACCATCTGCCATTTTGGATGGAATGCTACTTCATGTGGACGATACTTTAGATCAATTCTCCAGGGTTTGTCTGGGGTAGGGAACTTGAAATTCACTGACACATTATGTGAGAGTAAACCGGTAGTTCACTCAAATTTATTCCTGAACTTACTTTACACCCAGGCCGAAGTGCTAAATCAGCATACCATGCGTTGTGACGAGCTTTCCATAATTTATTTCGCTGTTCAGCTTCTTTTGCCCATTGAAAATCTGATCCTCCATTGCCGGAAATTATTTCGCCTAAAAATGAATTAAAAAAACACGTAAGTTAACGATCTTTTTATGCAAGTTCAAATACTTTTAATACTCATTACAATTGAAAAGCATTGTGTACCTCATTGCAAACATTTTGGTTGAAATGCGTTTTTTCATTGTCGTTCATTTCGTACTTTGGGTACTTGTTTTGTCACACAAAAAATGTCACGCTTTCGTTCCATTGGCGCCAAAATGTGGCGTGCGTTGGCGCGCGTCATTTTCAGGCCCCGCTCTGCCCCGCTCTTTTATTTTCAAACCAAACTTTTGCGTGAGGGCTTATATCGTGTTTGTGAAACTTCGTAAATCTTTCTTTCCTGGTTGCTGGAAACGTTTATATATTAATTGGAAAGGTATGACATCGTCTTACTCATGTCACAAGGCTTCCAATTGTTGTTGTTTGTCGTTTGGAAATTTGAAATTTTGTCTCCGTAAAACGGAAATAACAAGCAAATGTAGCCACTGTACCAAACAACATCGAAAACGAGCTGGTTCCCCAGTACCTGCAATGAGAGCTTGTTCTTCTACGCTATTTTCCGAGCCTACAAACTCTAAGAAAAGAGCAGGTTGAACGGGATAGTCGAGGCCAGAGAATTTGTTGCAGGCATCAACTTGGACATCGTCAAGAAACTCTGAAATATTGAAGGTAAGAGATACTTTACTTTCAACGAGAAAACAGAAACAGTGTAAATCGAGAAAAATTTTAATAGGCGAAAGAAGAAACACACTTGTCGAAACCTTGGGTAGAGTTCAAACCATTTATTGAAAATATGAATAACAATATGAAAAAGAGTGTTTGTGTTGGGGGTGGGGGGGTGGGGGTTTAATCGAAAAACTTTGGGCAGTTGAAATGGTTCAGGAATTATTTTGATATTTCATCACTACTGTCATTTTCTTGAGAGGTGTCAGTGTAGTCTATCCCTGCTAGCAGTCTCTGTTATTTACAGGATGAAGATCATGAAGATCAGAGACGGTGGAGCCAGGGGGGCTGCAGGCTGAGATTGATTGATAATATTTTAAATTGTTGAATGATAGGTATAGGGAGGGTGGATAAAAAATTGAGCTAAGACCCCCCAATTGACAAACTCCTCCGCTATCCCTGAGATACAACAGTGAGAGTCACTCTGCTAGCAGGGAAGTGCAGCCTGTGATTGTCCAATTTATGGACAATTGAAACATCACTGGAATATTGCTGTCTTCTCAGGTTTTTTGATTCTCACTGTGAGTTTGATAAAAAGTGATCATTACCCATTTTTCCAACTGGTATCCCTGCTTGGAGAATTTCTATCGATGTGTCAACTGCTGACTTTACATCAGAAAATGAACACACTCCACTCACAGTCTAAAGAAAGGAATAATATGAAGAATCACTTTATGAATATGAATTCAACATGCATTGATTAGTACTAGTTTGTATAAGGTGTGATAAAATGGTCATTTATTTCATGACATGACCCAAGAATGTAGTTGTTAATCATTTTACAACGTTTTCATTGCAAGCTGCAATTCCTTCTTTTAGTAAAACATTTAAGTAACAATGTGCGTAAGAACTAGTGAGGTTTCTATTGTTCTGCAGCAAAAAAACTTCCCCACATAGAAATTTTTTAATTTTCACGATGTTGATGTATCAAGCTAAGGGTTACACATTTCTTAAGTAAAATCTACAAAATGCTGTTTACAAGACAGTGTTTCTTTGTGTTTAATGGTTTTGGCCAATCATAATTGCTCAAAACAATGGCTAGGAGACGCTTGCTTTTCATAGTGAGCCCCACGGTGAAATTTTCTCATAGAAAAAAATAAAATTGTTTTAATTAAACTGAAATGTGATTTTGAATAAAATATAGGAAAAATATCCCAAAAGTTTGAAAAAAGGCCAATTTTCTTGTTTTAGCCAATCAGATCAAGCATTTAAACAATACACAATTAACACCTTTATGCATTCCATTGCCATTTGCTACACTAGTTCTTATTCGGAACGTTACTTAAGATATAAAGTGACTGTGACTTCAAGTGGGTGAGATTGTATTTAGATTGTTGCAGTATCGTTTTATTCATGGGCAAGTGTGTAGAATAGCCGCCTGGGTGACTTGTCTTCTGAGTGAGATGACCTGATACCCTGCCAAACCATACACTCTTAATTAATTTCCAAATTAGATAGTGTCACTGTGGGACATTTGAGCTTGGATACCATAGAGTGTGTGCAATAAGAAAAGCAGGCTTGAGTAGGGAGAGTCTCAGTACTAGCAGGGCAAAGTTAGTTGGGCCATACATAATAATATTTGGACCTCAGTGATTTGTGTGGACTTTGCTGTATTTGCTTGTCACCATGCATGAGCTGAATATTTTCACGTACAGCCTTCATACCCAATCAAAAATTTAACAAATGGAATGCAACACATCTTATTCTGGTGATTACAGCCAAATTCATTGTACAGCGACCAGCCCTTTCAAAACTTTGTTTTAATGTTGCTCATTTCTGATCTGTCAATATATTTCTTAGGGCTGAGCTTGCTCTAAATGCTGTGTTATTGGTTAATTGAAATAGACTCCTATGAAATTGATTAATGGTAGAGAAAAGACCAAATCAGATCAAACTTTTGAAATAAGTGTCACTGACAATACAACAAATTTGACTGTAAAAATAATTGTATAGTGTATTTAATTAGACAAACACATGTTATACTATGGATTTCCAAAAAAAAATATTAAAAAAAACTGGAGGACAGTATAAATGGCTCAATAGTTTGCATTGCTCAAAGGGATATAGCCCAACTGTATATTTGCATAAGTCAAAGATTGCATGGATTCTTACAGCTTCAGGAATGCCATGCAACTTTATTGTTGCCTTGGTAATAATACCCAGAGTGCCTTCTGATCCAGTGAACAGGTTTGTCAGGTTATAGCCAGCTGATGTTTTTCTATACAAAAATAGAAGGAATTAGCATATTAAAGCTTTCATAAATTAAAACCATGCTTATAATAATAAATTTATTTTATTAGTGGATTTACATAATTAAATTCCAACTAAAAATAGAAATCTGTGTTTTTTATCAAATAGCTACAGCAAGTTTACACATTCTAAAATAAGCAGCTTTATCAATGATTTGTCTTCATACTTTTGTCCCTGATTGTAGCCTGAACAAAATATTGCGAATATTTGTCTGAGATTATATTTCTTTTAATAATTATTAATTCTACTGAGGCTTACCTAGTTCGACGTCCTTTTCCAGCAGTATCAATCACTGATCCATCAGACAAAACTACTTCCAGGTTTCTTACATTTTCTCTCATTGTACCATACCTATAATGAGGGGTTTAGATAGAGGGGTGAAGCTGGGGCCGGTAGCATGAAGCCTGAATAATACTAGCCAACCAATAAATTGCTATCCAGCAGATAAATTCTGAAGAAAACGTATGGAGTGGGTAACTTTATTCAGTGGATAACTATATTTAGATTTCATGCAACTGGCCCCTGGTGTTTAACTTTGAAGAGCAGTAGTGGTATCCCAGTCCTCCTGAGCCAGAGGCTAATTATTGTTGAAGGTGACAGCACACTTCTACCACTGTCTTTGGTACTGGTATGTAAGGTTACAGGAAGGGTTCACGGCATGTTACGGGTTCTCTTTGTAAAAAAATCGCTAGTGCGTCGGATCTTTTGCTATTTGAAAAAATTATATATCATTTTAAAGCTAAATAACTGAAGAAAATAACTAGGTTGTTTTCATTCTGCAAGCGAAGAAAGGTCGCGAGTTTTAATGCTCCGAATGAAGAGTGAGTGTTGTTGTTTGAAAAGGTAACCCAAGAGTATGTTTGATCAGATTGCTTAAATTTTTGTACAGTATCAATCATCACATTCGTGGCTACAAAACAGTGTGAGCGATTTGTGATATTTTTTTTACTTTTTATTTTATGGTGAAAAGTATCAGATTTCACTAAAAAAATTGAATGAAAAAATTCAACTCCAATTTATTTTTAAACCAAATAAAATATCAAAAATCGCTCACACGGTTTTGTAGCTAATTATGTGATGATTGACACTGTGCAAAAATTTAAGCAATCCGACTAAACGTATTCTTGGGTTACCTTTTCAAACAAAAGCTCTCATTTTTCATTTAGAGCGCTAAAACTCGTGATCTTTTTATTATTTTGAATATATAAAAGCATAGTCATATTCTTCAGTTATTCAGCTTTAAAATGATATATAATTCATCCAAATAACATACGATCCGACGCGCTGGCAATTTTTTTTACGTAAAGACCCCGCGAACCCTTCCTGTAACCTTAAAGCTACTACAAGCTACGCTCAACAGAAAGAAATTGAAACAAGGAAATCAAATCACTAAGAATCACACTCATGACCTTTGACCAACTTTGCCACCTATACTCTTTATGATAATGAGGGGTTTAGCATCAATAGTAATCACCTCATAACTTTCATTCTAGAATAAATTATGAGTATGTATATCATAGAGTAGCTGTGTTGGAAACCATGGTTCACTGAGATAAAGTTTGTACTAACATTAATATGAGTGGGCAAATTGAAAGTAGGTTGGTGCAGTTCATTGTTTTGATTGAAGGGAACAAAAAGAACAAAATGGTAATAAGGGTTTAATGTTTGAGAAAATGGAAAATAGCAGAAAGAAATGAAACAATTTAGAAAAGTCAAGTTTTTGGGGAGTTTTTTTTAAGAAAATGTATGAGTTCCATTTCCTGAAAATCATGTTTGTTGTTCAGTATTGACTTTGGAGTACCCCACTCTTCAGTTGGGAACATTACCCATAGTATTTATCATGGTGAACTAAAAGTACCAATTTGGTGTTAATGCTGATACAGTCAACATAAGTTTCACCATTTCTACAATATGTAGCATACCTTACTGCATTTGTTCCTGAAGCACTTGTTGCACACATTCCACAGATTGATGCATTAGCTCCAGGATCTACCAGAAGCAATCAAGTTAGTCATACAGGTATGTTTAATAAGTGTGCGATCATGCACAGATGAACATTCATGAACATTGTAATATTTTTGTTTGTTTTGTTCTCACATAATCCATGCTATTGTTTTGCGTTTGAATATAAGCAAATGTAATAATGTAATCAACATTCAACGTTCAGAATCAGCGAGTAAAGCAACATGTTTATCAGAAATTGTGGTTTAGTAGTAAACTTTTACTTGTAATTCCCGCAATAAGTACCACATCACCTGAACTAGCAAAAAATACAACATATAGCTACAATCACGAACAAAATGAGATGGGACAAAATATGACACATCACCACCAATTCTTGTACATTCTCCAAGCACCCCCTCCACTCCCTATCTCTTTTCAACCTCTTCCCACCCTCTCTCCTAACCATGTTGACCCCCACAGTGGTTCTTAAAGCACCCCAACAGCAATGAAGGGCTCAGCACTGTATATGTGGGGTGGGAGGGAGGAAAATTCTCTTGTGTGAGAGTGAAAATGACTGTCTGAGATATTTTTTATCTAGCTTCATTGTCATTAGTCATAAATTAATCATGGATGACGATCCTCCTTTTCTACAGTGGCGGATCCAGGATTTGTCAAAGGGGGATTCCATTTTGATTTCACATTTTTCTAAAGAGTTGTTTGAGTATTGAGTAGGAAACAGTACCACACATACTGTAACAAATGTAATCAAACATGAATGTTGTTATTTAGCGCATTTCACAATGTCTCAAAATGTGTTACAATTCTTTAGGCACACGTTGCTCAAGGCGGGTTCCATAGAACCCATTGAACCCCCCTGGATACGTCACTGTTCTATATGGGGATAGGAGTTGAGGTAGGTTCAGGGTGTTTTCACTTCAAATAATCAGAGGCACTACCAACATTGTGTTTTATAAATCACTTATCAATAATCTATTCACCTATTGGAAACCAAAGACCTGTATCTCTGACAAAAGCATTCAAAGATTCCCTTGATACACCTGGTTCAACTGTAGCATCAAAGTCTTCTTCATTGACTTCTAAAATCTTGTCCATTCTTCCTAAATCAATGCAAACACCTCCCTGTACAGAAAATAGCTCTTTTCAAAACATTGAAACTTTTTAAGTTAATTCATACTTTACTAATTGAAATCTTAAATGACGCACATGATTCGAGTGTCAATTGGCGTAACTACTGTATTGTCAAGTTGAAAAACATGTAGATTAAGTTGGCTTTGAAGACCCAAGAAATTAAGTGGGGTAAAAAGGGCAAAATCCCAAAATAAAATCATTAAAATGTGGATATTAAAGCCTAGCTGGTGAGGCATAGTAAATCACTCCATAAATATATTTTATTTTTGTTGTTGTTATGACATCACTGACTCACTGTGTCAAAACTTTTCTTTTTGGTCTTTCCTGAACCATCAATCAATTATTTTATTGGACAGAGCTTGCTTAACAAGAATTTGGCTGTATACAAATATAATTTTGGTTGAAAAATTAGGTATATTACCTTAAGGGCAACAATTCCACCCTCCAGTCCTGTACCAGTTCCATAAGGGACCATAGGAATTTCATTTTCATAACAAACTTTTGCTATTTCACTAACTTCTTCTGTATTTGCAGGAAAAACGACCAGGTCTGCAGGATGACATTTATGATACGATTCATCACGTCCATGCTGCTCTCTAACTGCCAATGCTGATGAGACATTCTTCTCTCCAAGTATTGACTCAAAAGTATTCATCAGTTCAGTAGCTACTGGAGACAGCTGAGTCATTCAATCAGAACAAGAAGGATTGAAATTATTTGAGAAATGCAGGGTTTAAGAAAGAAAGAAAGAAAAAAAACATTGGTCACCATTCTCATTTTCAAGATATCTCACTACAAAGCTGGAACAAAATATTGCCATTTTGAATACCACAAGAGGACTGGATTCTAGCGATCTATTGTTTTCTGTGAAATGTTGCATATTTGTTCATTTTGAAACACCAAATCAACAAACTAATCGAACTTAAATGATTTAGATGGAAAGAATATGGCAAAATATCAGGAATTTGACCAAAGGTAATTAAAGTATGTGCACATTATCTTGTACAAAAAGATGTACACAGACACAGATGTGGAATGGGATACAGTAGCACAATTCTTCAGACTTCCTTTCTATCTTTTAGTTATTGTATTGAACGGGACTGCAATAATTGCAGGGTTTATTATGGGAAATATGTGATTTACATTGTCGTGTCATGTACTTAAACTACCATAATGCTATTCTTTTTTGCAGTGCAATTAGTACAAATTGATCTGTTTATTTAGCATGAAAGAGAATTTGCAAAGAATGCTGGTAATTGTCAGTAGTAAAATGACACCACAATGCATATCGCCTATTCTGTTTTGATTGGGACTTTGTTCGACAGCAGGTAAATAAATTGTTGTCATAAATTGATATAAAATCTCATGGACCCATTTGCACATAAGTAAGATTTATACAACTAAAAACATATTAGAATAAAAAAAAATTAATCGAAATAATTCGAGTAAAATGTATTGCATTTCAAAATTCTAACGATATCCGGGATTTTAAATAATCATGGGACTTCGATCCATAATCAAACAGAATATTTTGTCTGTTAAGATCAATCTTCTTTAATTTCAGCGTTGAATATAGTTTCCTATCGTCCGAATTTGTCTGTCTATTGGAAGAAAACAAATAAGTTACCTTGGATGAAGTTGTGCCCAGATGACGGCGCCATATTGGATTTCCAAGGGCTCTGCCAGGTCCAGCCAAGTGTCTTCCAAGAGAAAAAATCCTGAGGTAATTCATTTGAGATCAGTTCTCACTTAGACGAGTTTCGATTAACTCTTTTATGGGATTCGGATGAACCTATATTTTGTTATTTGTTTAGTCGAGTGTACTTCGCATTCTTATTATTGCGTGACTATCCAATGCATTGTGGGTAACTGTCACGCCAACTCTATTACTTTATCTGTACACTGTGTACACACAGGGTAAAATGAAATTTTATTGTCGTTGTGGCCTTTTTTGAATATTTATAATCATTGTTTTAATTGCTACAGTAATTTTGTTATTTTCGATGTTTTCGATGAACTATTTAGAATTTTGATTAAATCCCTGTCTTTAGTGCTGCATTCACGATTTTTTACACGTTCTTTCAACTACAAAATCAGCTTCAACACCGTTGATTTAAAAAGAATCGATTTAAAAGAAAGCATCAAAAATATGCAAAACCAAGTACTTTTTTAGAGGAATAGTCCTCGAAGTATAATTTGTCATACCCCGGCTAATAAATACAGAAATGGGAATTCTGAATGAATGATACCTTACCGTCTTTGTTTTAATCTTTGCTACTCGGTGATTTGTAAATGTTCCATACTAGTAGTAGTACACACAAATACCACCCTCTAGTCGCCTCCCTGATTTCTCCCTATCCCTCTTCCCCACCCACATACACTAACAAATTCTACCCTTCCCTGTCCCTGATAAAAATGAACGTCCCATAATGTATGGGAAATGTATTAACAGATCCAGTCTTGTCTCGCTAAAGTACCTCACCGTCGTCCATCGGGTATAAGCGCTACTGGCAGCAGGAAAAACGTCATGTGAGTACTTCTAAAACGTTTTAAAAAGTATACTATTAACTGGGTCATTTGTTTATTCCTATTTCAAAAAACGCTGTCGGGAAAATAAGGCCATTACTGGATTCCGGATGTAGATTTCACGACCGAAAGGTACTGTGGGCTTCCAATAATGATAAGAAATAAGCAGTAATTTTATTCAAATCAAAGCCATTTCCTCAAGTTGAAGATCTCCGATGGTCGATAAAATGGTATGTGCATGATTTGAATAAAATTACTGCTTATTTCTACAACCGGAATCCGGTATTTTCCCCGACAAGGTTTTTTTGAAATAGGTATATATCAATGTGGCACTTGATATCTCCTCTCCCTGAAAAACCTTTTAAAAGGACGGGAGCAGTATATCTAAAATAAATAAAAAATAAATAAAAAAAATATTTCTGTACGATCTATCTCCTCATGTTGATTATATGACGCTAAGGAGATCGGTAATGAGTGGATACGAATAAACAACTGTCATCAAACCACGGACAGAGGAGAGTCAGTTTGGGCCCTCCGCCCACCAAGGGCAACCCGGGTTGATCCACATTCTGCTCCTTTATAACTAACGTATTTTAACATTGTGCATGGTACTTGTTCACAGAAATCTGCGATCTATATATACTAAAATGTCCATTTGCTTGAAGCATGAGGCCAAAAATTATACAATAAACAACTACAGGTTCAGAAGTGAATATAACATTTATTTGCTATGAAATCTTTAACTATGATAAAATACTC
Organism: Diadumene lineata; assembly: GCA_918843875.1. Taxonomy (NCBI): domain Eukaryota; kingdom Metazoa; phylum Cnidaria; class Anthozoa; order Actiniaria; family Diadumenidae; genus Diadumene; species Diadumene lineata. Next base: position 8,644,213 of record OU974072.1, read on the forward strand.
ATCCATGAGTTCAAATGATATAAGACTGATTTGAATATATGGCATACCTCACAGCTCCAGAGCACAGCAGTACTTCACACTGTCGACACATGTTTTAGACGTTTTTATTAGGACCTTTTCTGATTGAGCTAAATTATATTGTTGTTCATCTATCAGTATTATTTCTAATGAAACATCAAAGTCCTGTGTAGCAATCCAATTTTTTCCATGTCTTTTGAGGCGAGGGAAATTCTAAAGTTGTTTCATACTGGCGGAGATATGGATGTGCATGTGACATTAATTCCCAAGACGGGTAATAAACTCTAATAGATGAAACTAATTTGACATGTACAGCTTGTTACTCTTTCATGCCAAGTACAGGATTATATACACATTATAAGACGCCGTTCGTTAGCCTGCTCAGCGGGGGGTTCGGGGACAAGGGAAGAGGTGAAAGAAAAAACATGATGAAGCTACTTAAAGGTTATCAAATACTCGGGGTAAATTTTTTAATCCAATCTGATACCTTTCACCATAAAATAAAAAGTAAAAAATATCAAAAATCGCTCACACGATTTTCTAGCCACGGATGTAATGATTGACATTGCACAAAAATTCAAGCAATCTGATCAAACGTATTCTTGGATTAACTTTTCGGAAAAAAACTCTCCCTTTTCATTCGGAGCGCTAAAACTCGCGATCTTATTTCGCTTTCGACATAAAAACAACATAGTCATTTTTTTCAGTTCAATACATAATTTATTAGATTAGCAAAGGATCCCACTCACTGACGATTTTTTTACGAAGAGACACCGTAAACATTTCCTGTAACCTTAAGTAGTTTTTACAAATATATCTAAAACACATGGCCACGAAGGGGCTGAAACTTTCTTCGTACATTTCACGGAAAAACCGCACATGCCCAGACTATGAAAAACGAAATCTTCTAAACAAAGTCGGTGACCCCCAATCTTTTCACATGTTTCTACTCGGTCACTCAAACTAAATATCTGAGTCGAATGAAAAACAATTATCGCCAAAAAGGGCACAAATTTATTAATATATAGATAGCAAAATTTAAAAGACGAAAGTTTTCCGTCAAGAAATATATGAGGCTTGACATGTATTTTGTCTCGAATTACGTTAACAGGCGTATCAACACAGTCGACGGACTTTGTTGGTGGCTGCGTCAGTTCCTTGTTTTGTTCCGCGAATAACTAAGCCTTCTTCGCTATCGCTGCGTAATCTACTAGCAGGTTTTCTCAAATCTTTCTTACTTCATCTTTTTGAGATCGAAGCACATACTCAACAATCTTGTCAAAAATGGTGTTTTCGTCCAGAAAGGTTTGAGCAACCTTCCATCCTTGAGACCATTTTATATCGCTAAGCAAATCTACTATGTAATTTGGCATATTCTTTAAGCAACATTTTTTAAATTTAATCTTTAATTTGTAATTATTCTATTCACTGATTGATTGAACACGCTTCTTTGTAGAATTTACTTCATCTTTTCTTGCACCAAGGTAGATGCTGTTGGAAGCACGTTTAGCAATAGAGGTTGGGAAACTGCTTTCTAGTTGCGGCCATTGATGAAATCTTAAATTCTCTGATTAAAGCAATCGCTTTCTGGAGATCTTTCCGATCTGCTGCAGTGATTAGCAGCCATGTATCATTTTTTCCATCTGATCTAGTGATGACAGCTTCAATATGTTTATCTTTAAACTGTTTGGAAAGAAACACCTCCCTTGATCAGAAGTGAGAATGCTGACAACAGCTCTAGGTAGCATTATCTCTTGCTCTTTGATCTTAGAGAGATACTTCCAGATTGAAAGACTCCCTGCTTTTACAACTGAGTCAGGACCTCTGAAATGAATTGCTGGGTCGTTTTTATCAATAGCCACTTCAAGGCCTTTGTATTCTTCGTTTGCAACCACGTGATAATTCAGGCAAAATGTTTTATTTTAAATCTTACAGAAAAAATACATTTATATCCTTTGAGAGCATTCAAAACAATGTAATTCTGCCAAATTTGAAGCTTCTAGAGCAAATAGTTACCGAACTATTGACGATCAAAGATTATTGTTATTTGGAGAAAATGTATGGCGTCGCCATGTTGGATCATGACTCATATCATCCAACATGGCGGTTAGAGCTTAAGTGGTCTCAAAATAAGGCAAATTCAATATTTTAGATCAGTCTTTTGAATTGTGTAGTTAAACTGAATATCCAGGAGTCTATTTAAGACAAAGTCTCATAACAAAGATGAATTTATCGCGATATTTATCCTTCGATTCGAATTCGCAATAGCGTTGCGTGACAAAATTTTTACCTAAATATCTCGGAAATGAACAACATTTTTGGACCTATATTTCTACAAAGTATTTTAAAAATCGTTAGCTATAACATATAGTGGGTATGTTTCAATTTGATTAAAAATAAATTTGTCATACTTTTGATGACGTCACTTGAAAACGAAGAATTGGTCTCGAAGGTTTTTAGTTTCAGCTGTAAAGCTTAACAGGTCAAACTGTGCCTTTCTCAGAGGTATTTTGTCCTCAGTCTTGGCATTTTCGTTTTCGATCTTCTTCTCAATTTCTTTACTCAAATCATCCACTTGCACAAACAGTTCACTGACGTCTTTGTTCTTTCCTCGTAGCACGATTTGCTGTTCGTCTTCTTTGTAGACAATTTCAATTTTGTCTGAAGTGAATCTTTGTTTTGCCTGTTCAATTGTTTCTCCCCAGGCTGATGGAGATACTCTTATTTCCTTTGATATTATGTGACTGATATAGGTTTCGATAGCATCACAAGAGTGCTCCCATTTGGTTTTATTCATCTGGTTGTTAATTGAATCCAGAACTACTTGGTCTTGGTCCGTGAAAACGTTCACTTCATGTTCTTTTAAAAGGCCTGAAAATTCTTTATGGAAGAACCTTTGAATGAAAGCCATTTTTTGCAGGTCTTTCCTCCTGCAGGCTCTTCTGATGCTTCACCAAGAAGTGGATAATAAGGAACGACTTTCACCACATCCTTATTTATCACGTGTCTACGTGCCACCACTCTGTCAACAACTGCAAAAAGTAATATAAATTAACGAATATAAGTAATCTGGTCCTTTCAATATAGGCCGGTGATAGTATTTTCAAATTGTAATGTATTAGTGGTTTAGTATAATATAATAATAAATTCTGGTGTCTTTTAATGACTCTCACCTGACGGTTCCTCAAAGAAAACTAAAGCCTTCGTCTCTCCATCTGTATATTCTACTTTTTTCACATCACCACCACCACATCTTGGGTTTTCAAAGTAATACAAAATAGTAATGTGTGTTGTCTTCAATCCTAAACCAGACACCTCAACACAGTTACAAATACTGACTTGTTCCACTTGTAAGTGATTTCCATCCAACGGTCTCTTGTTGCATTTAGTTTGGACTTTTCCCACATCTGCAACACAGATTTGAAATGTACTTAAATCTCTTGAGAACTAGTTTCTTACTCTTCGAACAGAACTACTTTTCACTGTTTGCATAGTAAACTAGTTTGGTCAGGCGCCAGAAAAAAAAACAATGATGCTATTCTTCAGGTTTTGGGAAGCTATACATATACCTAATAAGAATTTCAAAAGATGAAAAACTACTCAAAATAAAATTACAGTAAGGAATGTTTGTGTTAAAGGTAGCATTATGACCAATTGAGGCACCCCTTGGCTTGCATGTGCCTTTTAAAATCATGTTTGACATTGAACTAAATCCTTGAATAATTTTATGTACTTTAAGTACGTAAAACCAATATTTCGGCCTACCTGGAGGATCTTCAAATGTGACCATCACATTTGAATCATTTCCAAATAGCATACTTTGTACTTCTTCGCCACTGACAACTTCGATATAGGACTGGAAATAATCTTTGGTAGTTTTATCTGATAGTCCTCTTAAATATAGTTTACACGGGTCTTTTGGCAGAATTATGGGTAACTCTTTGAGTGTTATCCCAAGATTAGATCCATCAAGTGCCATATATTCTTGTTTGGATACATTTTCAGCATCTGAGAATACATGTTAAAATCGAATGTATATAATTAGTGCATATATTTTTGCAAATCATCAAAGGCACGAGTTGAGGCAGAATCAGTTAAAATGTTAAACAAATAAAAAACTAATTAATGATTTATGAGCAACAAGCTCAATCAGATGATCCACTTTGTCCACATTCATGAGTCTTTGAATTCCATAAAGTATTCTCATTAATTAGTATTCCAATATGGCATTTAGTTTTATACATTTTTTAAATGAAAGTCAAATTCTAGCATGTCAAATTCTAGCATGATTACCTTTCGAGCTATATACATAATGTAGAGAAATATTGAATGTTTTTACCGCACTTGCAAGTAGCTTCTTTTAAGGCCCGACTTACTTTTGAGCAACCAACTTTAAACATTTTATTTTATTTTAAATGAGCAAGCTGGGTGCACAGTAGCAATCATCATGTCCAACCTCTAGAGCTTTCCTTGCAAATGTTTCAAATTGCAATAATTTTAAACAAAACTCTTGCCACGTTAGCTAATATATACAGATGAACCAGAATATACTAACATCATTTTCCAATTACATGCAATTACATGGGATCTGTTGGTTATCAGTGTTATTTTTCCTTTTTTTCCATCTCTAGGTAAAGGTATTCCTAAAGTTATTTTTAGATCTGAGTAATGAAAAGATTTAATAATGCTAAAAAGTAAATTGTTCTCAAGCACATAAATCAACAAACCTTCTGAGGAACAAAAGGTGATTTCTGCGAATCCCTCATCCTCATTATACTGAATGTCTTCGACGTCTCCTCCTCCTGATCTTCTGTTCTCAAAGAGATAAAGCAGAGCATCCTTAGTTGTTTTAGGTGAGATTCCAGTCACCCGTATAGTACGGGATTTCTCTTCTGTCATAGAAGGCTCTTCTGTGGTGAGTGATGTTGCACTCTTGGGGGATTCAGACCTTTTCAGGGTCAGTAGATTATTATCAAGAACATGCTTAGCCCGATCAAGAACTCTTTTGGCAGCTAATATGTGAAGATAAAATTGACTGTTAGGTTCACATTTGATAACTTTTTTACTCTTTTACTAAATGGCTTCCACACAGCATGTTGAAATATCGAACTGCACAAACAGTCTTTCTCAAGACTATTCTCACCCAGTTGATCAATCTATTTAATCATCAGGAGCCAGTTGTACAAAGCCTGAATAGCGTTATCCACTGGAAAAACGTTATCCACTGTAAAGAATTTTATATAATTTATCCATTGGATAGGGATTTATTCAGTGGATAGTGTTATCCAGGCTTCATACAACTGATCCCAGTTTTTCATTTTTATAGCTGCATTTTGTAGTTGCATGAGAGAGCATGCAGCTGTAGTAATATTATCTCACATTTCAATGTAGTATACTCACTGTCTGGTGATTCAAATGTAACAACAGCCTGTCCATTGCCAAGTCTTTTAATGTCTTTCACATCTCCGCCACTTGACCGTCGTGTATTTTCAAAGTAATTATACAAGGCATCGTCGTTTGTATTGTCTGCTATTCCACTTACAAGGACAGAATTGGTTGCCTGTGAATTTTAATCAGAAATCAATAAACTATTTGAATTAATAAGAAAGATATACCATAAAAAAATGAATGAATAAATAAATATAGCTCCCTACTTGAAATTGTTCTGGCAGGCAAGATTGTATTTTGAATGTTAAGGTGGCTCGACACAGTTTCGGAAAGCTACAACTAGGCTCTGCAAAATTACAAATAGATTATGAAATCGTTCAACTTGACAATGTTCCTCTATCTATATCGAAACAATTTTTTCATGAAAGTTCACCTAATACGTGAAGTTTAAAATGATGGGTATTTTGGGCAGATTCTCATTAATATTCATAAGTAATGGGGAATTCCTGAAAAAACGGGTTTCGAGTTTTATCTCCAAAATTCGCCATTAGATTTTTGTTAAACTTTCATGTGTCACAATATGAGTAATTTCCGAACTGGCGACGGAGTTTCAACAATTTAAATCTGGGAATTTTTGAGAAATTATGCTTCAAAGTTTGTTTTGGTTTTGCGGACTCCGTTCAATGTACAACAAAAAATGAGGCGTAGAAAAATAACGGTTTTTGTATCCATTTAAAGTTTTTACACAAACAATGATGCATGTCTCAGGTTTATTGTAAGCAAATTTGAAAGCGTTAGCTTAAATAGTCTTTAAACTACGGCTCTACGGCTCTACGGCTAAAAAGTATATTTTACGACAACATTTGTAAATCCAACATTTTTAGTAAAATCCGCGTTTCTCCAAAACTGGTCCATAGATTTTTATAAAACTTTCTCAAGTTCGAATTCAACCTATTCACAACAAAATACATTCCTTTTCATCTGAGTGAGGACTTTCTAAGTAGCGAAAAATCAAGGATAAATACTGATAACTCAACGGACTCGGCTTTTGTCCCGCACATGTCCCGAGCTGAGTAAAATCTTAAGGGTCCTGATTACTTAAGCAAAAAGTCATCACGATTTTTTCTTAGAAAGATATTTTATAGAGAATTTATCAATTAATCGAAAAATGGATAGAAAGCTATATGGTCCCGAGCCCGTTTTCGAGATAAAATTTTTTGAACGGAACCATGTTTTGACATTTTTGAAGAACAAATGTCGAAAAATGCATCTTTCACAAAAGAATTTATTATTCAAAAACTAATAAAGCTATTGACGTAGTTTTTTCAGACAATCTCAACCAGACATTATTTTACACAAATGCGGGAAAATAAATCATATATATTTTAAAATTTTGTCAAAATTTACAGTTTTGTTTTCGTTTTTGACTTAAAATCGCTTTGAAAAGTGAAACACTAAACCACTTACCATCGCGTGTAAAGTTGAAAAGTCATCAGGATTTTTTCAAATCTTGCCAAAAGAAAGATTTTTACAAAATCTTTCAGAAAAAATGAAGAAAAATATAGAGTCCCGCGCAAAAAATGAGGGTTTTGGCTGGTTGAAGTATAATTTTCGAAGGCTCCTTGTGTTATTCTTATGTTGTCTTTTGGCGGGATTTGGCGCGCGCGCGGCGTTCTCAGCGGTAAATTGCTCGCGGGCACAGGTTTCAAGCGTCGTTGTTGTTCTAAAGTAGTCAGGACCCTTAATAGATTTACATAATGTCACGGTCACGCAGTCGTTGTCTGCAGCGAATCGCATTCACGTGCACACGCTTGAATTTTGCTAATAAATGATAAATAAATTCAAGCTTGGTTGTTGTCGTTGTGTTTCAAATTTTGTGGAACCACAGTTTGTTCACCGAGCTTCGAATTTTGAATTCATTTACAAGTTCTCGTTTGAAAATTTTAAATCCTAAATCTGTCGAGCAAGATAATAGTCCCGCAGTTTTGCTTAGAGTGCACGCACTAAAAGTGTGCAACATTTATCACTATTTAGTAGTAAATAGCACTAATTAAACAAAAGAAAACAATAGAATAAGCATAAAATAGCACTCTTTTAGTGCGTGCACTCTAATAAGACCGCAAACAAAATAACACATGGGCGACGAGCGGCAGTGAAAGAAAAAATGAGGAGGATTTTACTTGCAAATATCTTTATTTACTTTTTTGAGGGAATAGATTAGCTTTTACGCACTTTTTGTAAATAAAAAGCTGCTTGGATGCGATTCGCTGCAGACAACGACTGCGTGACCGTGACATTATGTAAATCTATTAAGATTTTACTCAGCTCGGGACATGTGCGGGACAAAAGCCGAGTCCGTTCAGTTATCAGTACTTATCCTTGATTTTTCGCTACTTAGAAAGTCCTCACTTAGTTGAAAAGGAATGTATTTTGTTGTGAATAGGTTGAATTCGAACTTGAGAAAGATTTATAAAAATCTATGGACCAATTTTGGAGAAACGCGGATTTTACTAAAAATGTTGGATTTACAAATGTTGTCATAAAATATACTTTTTAGCCGTAGTTTAAAGACTATTTAAGCTAACGCTTTCAAATTTGCTTATAATAAACCTGAGACATGGGTCATTGTTTTTGTAAAAACTTTAAATGATTACGTAAACCGTTATTTTTCTACGCCTCATTTTTTGTTGTACATTGAACGGAGTCCGCAAAACCAAAACAAACTTTGAAGCATAATTTCTCAAAAATTCCCAGATTTAAATTGTTGAAACTCCGTTGCCAGTTCGGAAATTACTCATATTGTGACATATGAAAGTTCGACAAAAATCTACGGGCGAATTTTGGAGATAAAACTCGAAACCCGTTTTTCAGGAATTCCCCATTACTCATGAATATTAATGAGAATCTGCCCAAAATACCCATAATTTTAAACTTCACTTATTAGGTGAACTTTCATGAAAAAATTGTTCCAATATAGATAGAGGAACATTGTCAAGTTGAACGATTTCATAATCTATTTGTAATTTTGCAGAGCCTAGTTGTAGCTTTCCTTTCATTGCGCATGTGCAAGCATGGAGAACGGTGGTGTTTTCAGTAGCTCTTCAAACCTGAAAACCTAAGTCGAATTTAACAGTATTTTTTCGTAAATTTTCGTGTATTTTGTGTATTCTATGTTTGTATTGAATTATGGCGCTTACTAAGGATGACCTTATAAATATTCTCGACCAGAAGTTGGACCCATCACTTAAAGAAATGTCAAGCCTTAAGGAGGAGCTCGGCAACATGAAAGGGTTTATTGAACATGCGAATGCCAAGTATGATGAAATCTCTAAGAAACTGGACGAGTTTGAAGTTGACAAAGACAAGTACACTAAAGAAAATAAACTTCTGAAGAAAACCATCGAAAACCTAGATGAGAAAGTTCGTAAACTAGAATCTCAATCAAACGATGTACGTCAGTATACGAGGCGTGACTGCGTGGAAATACACGGAATACCGACCTCAAAGGATGAAGATACAAATTATATTGTCAAACAAGTGGGGGATATGATGGAGGTATATCTTGGCGATGATGACATTTCCATTAGTCACCGCCTACCCGTTGGAAAGAAATACAAGGGCAAGGTATCTACTCCTGCTATTATTGTGAAATTCGTTAAGAGAGATATCAAGGATAAGTTTTACAAGGCCTGTAATAGATTAAAGAATTGCACAACTGATGAAATACCAGGAGTCGAAGCTAAAAATCGTATCTTCATCAACGAAAGCTTGACGGAAGAAAATAGACGAGTTTTCAACGAATGTCTAAAATTCAGGAGAGAAAAGAAATTTGCATTTATTTGGACATCAAATGGTATAACATACATGAGAAAAAACAAAGATTCCAATGCAATTGTCGTCAAATCAATGGAAGACCTTTCTAAAGTCAAGGCAAGTTGAATTATATAAATAGTTTATATTGTACAAATCTACACAGAAGATCAACTTTATTGTACTATATGAACATTCCAGTGCTATAAAATAATGACATTATGAATAGCTATAGAATTACTGATGAATTGAAAAGACTGCCTTTTCTAAAATTAAATTCTCCAATTACAAACATTCCGCATTTAACAGATTTGGATGCAGATTTGCAACTACCTTATCAAAACAACTTTGATTATTTCACCGTTGATGACTTTAAAAACAATGAGGAGTTAGGGGGGTCTGCCATTGCTCGCGGAGCCTTTTCTGCTTTACACTGCAATATCAGAAGCTTACCGGCAAATTATGATAATTTACTCCATATGTTACAGCAACTAAATTATCATTTTTCTATAATAGGTCTTTCAGAAACTAAATTTAAAAAAGGTGAAGATTATATTTCAAATGTATCTATAGATGGCTATGACTTTGCTCATGAAGCCAGCCATACAAATGCAGGCGGGGTGGGGATCTATATTAAAAATGATCTGAAATACACGATACGTAATGATCTTACGAAATCAAATGTCTGTTTTGAGATGATTTGGCTAGAAATAACTCGTAAAAATGATAGAAATATACTTTGTGGTGTAGTTTACCGGCACCCAACTAGTGATTTTGATAACTTTATAGAATGCTTAAGCTCAACAATAGAAAAAATAAGCAATGAAAATAAACTTTGTCTTTTCATGGGGGATTTTAATGTAGACCTTTTAAAAATTGAAACTCGAGCAGAATCTGCAAATTTTATAAATACTCTCGGCTCGTACTTTTTTCAGCCTTATATTTTCCAACCAACGCGAATAACAAATCATTCGGCAACGTTGATTGACAATATCTTATTTAATTCTATTGAACATTCAGTAAGTAGTGGCAATATTGTTTATGACTTAACAGATCATTTACCCAATTTCATTATAATAAAGAAGTTTTTGAGTATAATATCTGATGGGGATGTATATAAAAGAGATTATTCTAATTTTAATGAAAATAACTTTATAAAAGAAATATCAAATCTAAATTGGCAACATGTATTATATCCTAGCACAGACCCTTCAGACATGTTCGAACGATTTTTCTTTAAACTCTCTGAGATAACGGACAATCATATTCCTTTGAAAAAAGTGTCGAAAAATGAGCAAAGATTTCTTACAAAACCTTGGATTACAAATGGTATTAAAACGTCAATTAGGAAGAAAAACAAACTTTATCGAAAATATCTTAAAACGAAATCAGCATATTTCTTTTGCAAATTCAAAACTTATAGAAACAAACTTAATCATTTGATAAAGATAAGCAAAAAGAAATACTACAATGATTATTTTTCGGAAAATTCAAAGGACGGGAAAAAGATATGGACTGGCATTAAACAAATAGTAAACTATAACCAAAAGAAAACTCAGAGTATTGACAAAATTAATTTTAATGATATTATTATCACAGACCCTGAAGTTATAGCTAAAGAATTTAATAAATATTTTTCTTCTATCGGTGAAAAATTGGAAAAAGATATTGAACAAGTTAATCTAACACCAAGTGATTACTTGAAATCACCTTCATCAGAAAGTTTTTACATTTTCCCTGTAACTGAAGAAGAGATAGAGAAGGAAATAACAGGTTTGAAAAATAATAAATCAACAGGACCCTATAGTATTCCTGTTAAAGTTCTTAAGTTATTAAAAAACATTATTTCTAAACCACTTCAGGAAATATTTAATTCTTGCTTCTCACATGGAATAGTTCCAAATGCTATGAAAATAGCTAACGTAATTCCTATATACAAAAACGATTCTAAACTAACTTTATCAAATTATCGTCCAATCTCACTCCTCTCTATATTTAGCAAATTATTTGAGAAACTTATGGCAAATCGCCTAAAAAAAATTTTAGAAAAAAAATAAGATTCTATTCCAAAATCAGTTCGGGTTTAGAAGTGATCATTCAACAGACTATGCTGTTCTTAGTATTGTAGATAAAATACAATTAGCAATAGATGACTCGGATTACTCCTGTGGTATTTTTCTAGACCTCAGTAAAGCCTTCGATACGGTGAACCATGAGATACTTATACAAAAACTTGATTATTATGGAATTAGAGGCATTGCTAAGACATGGTTTACTTCTTATCTTTATAATCGTAAACAATTTGTCACTGTTAATAATCAATATAATTCTGAGCTCGAAACAATAACAACTGGAATTCCACAAGGTTCTGTGCTTGGACCTATTTTATTTTTAATTTACATAAACGACTTTCATCTTTGCTCTTCGTTATTTGAATTTCGTCTTTTTGCAGATGATGGTAACTTGTTCTATAAAAACAAAAACATTCACATCCTTCAACAAAATATAAATGCTGAACTAAGTAAAATTCATTCATGGCTATGTGCCAACAAACTATCGCTCAATATTGAAAAGTCGAATTTTGTTTTATTTCATTCACGACAAAAGAAAATCAATGTAAATTTTGAACTTAAGCTAAATAACAAGTTACTTAAGCAAGAAAAAAGTATCAGATATTTAGGTGTCTACATTGATAGTAATCTCTCATGGAAGGACCATGTTGACTATATCTCTAAAAAGATTAAACGTAATATTGGAATATTATTGAAAGTGCGACATTATGTCACTACATCTGTACTTGTAAATCTTTACTATGCGCTCATTTATCCCTTCTTGATCTACGGGACTTTAAGTTGGGGCCACACGTATAAAACTACTTTAAGGCCAATAGTTGTATTGCAGAAAAGGGCGTTGCGACTAATGGATTTCTCTCCTTATCAAGCTCATACAAATCCTATTTTTAAAAAATTCAATATTCTTAAACTATCAGATCTTGTAGAGTACTCTACCTTGATATTCATGTACAAATTTAAAAATAATAGTTTGCCATGTAGTTTCAATAACTTTTGTAAACATATCACTGAGGTACACAGCTACCAAACAAGATCAGCTACAAAAAATAATCTATATTTACCTAAAGCAAAAACAAATTATGGCAAATTTAACATAAAATTCATAGGTACAAAAACCTGGAACTCTCTTGATAAAGGGGTTCAAACTCTTTCAACTCTAAAAAAATTTAAAGCTTGTCTTAAGGAAAACATTTTGAATTCATATTAGCAATATACTTCCGTTTTCATATTTGAAAAGTGTTTCTGATACTTGTCTTAATTTTGCCATAATTCTGTCTTGTTGTAATGTGTGTGTGTGTGTGAGTGCGTGTGTGTGTGTGTGTGTATGTGTATGTATGTAATGTACGAGTGTATGCATTTGTGTTATATGTTTTCTTTCTTTCTTTTTCATGTGAAATATATAGAAATCATAGTATATACCCACTTTTCTCTATAAGAAATTATGAATTTTGAACGGAAAATGGTCCTGGCACCTGATTAACTCTTAAAGTTATTAGCTGGGACCACTACCTAATTTTATTGAATAAGTATAGATATTGTAAGTGTTTCTGTGATATGTATTCATGCAGGGTAGAAATAAAACTATTGTTGTTGTTGTTGTTGTTGTTGTTGAAACTGTGTCGAGCCACCTTAAATTTTTGAGTTGAATAAACGTTCCCAGCTATATCTCCTGTATTTCTAACTTTTCAATAAAAATAACTGGATGGTGAACAATGGCAAGTATTGCTGCTGAACGTGATAATGATTATTGTTGAAAGTCCATTACTGTTGAATTAGCGAGTAAATAAATATAAATTGCAAAAAATACAAAACATGAATATAAAAACATGAATAAATAATCAAAAAATATATAGATAAATATAAATGAGTGAATAAATAACCAATAAATAAATAACACAGATGAATAAATTAACAAACAGCCTGTTAAAAAATATTTGAATATGTTATGTAGCGTTTATGGTTGCAGCATTTAAGGTGTTTCTTGGTAGTTTAGTGAGCACTGTACCAAACATTTTAAAAGTGCAATTTAGACCATATCATTCCTCGCATTATTCTTGTGTTTCCTGAAAAGGAAGGGTACGACTTTTCCTATTTTTAAAATCTGAGACCATTCCCACCCCAAACTTTCAGATTTGTGGAGTTAATAGCGGTTTAAAAATGGTACAGTGCCCACGAAACTACTTATTAATTTGATCGTACCATGTATTCCTTGTCTTCATTGGAAAATGTCAATTTGCAGCCATTCAAATGATGCTGTCTTGATTCTACTCTTCTAGCAACTACAAATGGTGCGCCATATTAATCAGTAAAATGATTTTAACTTCATCATTGACATCTAGCACTAATCTAATTATCTAGCGCTAATCTTAATTTTTTTAAATACTGTCATTTTACCACTGACATTATTAAAAGTGTTGAATGATTTATAACTATATAATCTCACAAATTTAAGAATCTTTAATATAATGAGTCCCTCCATGGCCTCCTGATCATCTTTTGTCCTCAAAGAAGTTAAGCAGAGATTTTTTGGTTTTAGGTGTGATGCCAGTCATCTGGATAGTACTTGATTTCTCTTTTGACGTAGAACATGTCAACTTTACGCGGACGACTTTACGCAAATTTAAGAATGATATCTGATTCCCAAAATTTCATTTTAGAAAAAATACCATTATTTTCAAAGTTTTTGCTATTTTCGTGGTGTGCTAGATACAAAATTTGAGTGGTGATTTTTTTCTGTTAGTTCTAGACCTGAAAACTCATTTATATAGGCATTTAAGATCCAAAGTGTTTGACATACCAAATTAAAAGAAATATTAGTTAATTGTCAGTTGAAATGTTATATGAATTACAAAGCGAATTGTTTGTGTTGTACCTTTTCCTAGCTCTTCCCTATGAACAGCAACTTTACCACCATAAGCCTCTCTTTTCCCATTATCGGTAAAATACAATTGTACTGTCTTAGAGACAAGTTCTGCGTCTTTGCGTTCATGTTCTTTTGAAGTCTTCTCAGTTAGAATCTTGTGGATTGCTGAAAAGAAATCAAAGATTGATTTAGATGTCTATAACGACATTCATTATTTCCATGGTTACTTCATCGTTTGTGTTTAGGGGTGGTTTATTCAACTTAAATAAAAATAAATAAAATTCTATATTTAACGTCCAAAGTCCCTTCAGCATCTGGAAACCAGCGCTGGTCTACCAGGGAGTGGACGATATATATACTCTGACTATATTTACCCCAGCAAATGCAATTTATACACTTGGGCGGAGAGAGGCACTGAGAGAGTAATGTATCTTGCCTAAGGACACAATGTGATCGCCCTGTCTGAGAATCGAACCTGGGCCAGTGGACCCGAAGTCCGATGGCTTTACCACTAGGGCATCACGTCTCTCTGAGCTAATGAAAAAGGTAAAGGTCAGTATCATCACTTAAACGAAAATCAAGCCATACTTAAACTTACGCATGGTCCAACCTTTGATTGAAACTGGAGAATTGAAACACTAAGAAAAACCGTTTTCGTGTACATCGAGTATTGTAAGCTATAGGAATCTCTGCTTGAAATGCCATCATCATCATCATGCCATTCAGATCTTACTGTCATTCACAATAGAGTATCACAACTCGCAGTCCTCTTTTCCTCGTCACAAGTGTTCTATCTTGAGACCAGTTTTGATAACCTCTAGGGGTACCTCGCGCATATTACGTTAATGGAACCATGCAGGTTTAGGGTTTACCTAGTTGGGATAACTGTGATGAATGTGAATGGATATTGATGATAAAGGTACATTAATGCCCAACAACTTCAAACTCTAATAATGCTATGTATTTTTTTGCGCAACGAGGAACAAATCTCTGTGCATCCACGGCATTCATTTGTGCTTGATGGTCAATCCTCAGTTACATACTATTCATTCTCTTGTTACTAACCCAATATTGTTTCTTTTACATCATCTGAAAGGCCTTGTACGATGATCCTAGATGCATGTTTTTGAATCTCAATCTCCGTTAGATACTTTTCTTGTAATTTTAAAATACGCGCTTTTTGAGATTCTGAAAGTCCTTTTATGGCGGCTGCAGACTGGGGTTTATCAATTAACTTTTGTTGATATTGGTCTTTTAGCAGGCCATTAATTGCTGTTTCTGCTTTTTTCAAAACGGAATCACCGTAGGCAAATATCTGTAAAATAAAATAAAAGATATCTATGACTGCATTTGGAATTCACTATATATGTACAACTAGAACTGTGTCTAGAAAGACGCATCGAGATTCATATTCCAATAAAAATGCGAAGAGTATATTTCACATTGTCGATAGTTAATAAAGTGATTCGTATTGTTACACAAGTTCTAGTTCACAAGCTGTTTTAGCTTTAACTAAATTTAAAACCTCGTCAGATGATTCGAGAAAGTAATTGCGACGAGGCACGCGCGTTTTAACACAAATTCAAAGCGGTATAAAAAGATACCAATACATGCACGTACATCTACTAAATAATTTTTTTTAATTGTCCACTGTAGTACTTACCTTTAGAGACAATGGATGATGTGAAAATTTTCGACCAACTGTTTCAAAGCTATATTTGTGGAAATGTGAGGAGTATCTATCTGTGAAGGATTTCTCTTTGCCAAATCTTGATTTCATTTCACTATAAAAGGCTTTCATAACATCGTCTTTGGTATCAATGATGTAAATCTCAGACAGTTGGGCACTTGCATTCTCTTTTGAAAAGACCAATAGGCTTTCTAATATGGTCTTAGCACAGAGTTCGATAGGGAAACCACAAATACCAGAACTAATGGCAGGAATGGCAATACTGGAAAACTTCTTTGCTTCTTCTAATGCATTAAAGACGGCCTGTGCTAAAAGTCGCTCTTCTTTTGCTTCATCGTCTCCATACGTATTCGACATTCTATTCCACCTTGGGCCGACAACGTGAACAAGACGTTTACATGGTAGCTTTCCGGGGCTTGAAACAAAAACTGCACCATCCAGTAAATCATTATGTCGTGATATGTACTCGTCACATTCATCTTGTATTTCTTTTCCTCCTTTGTCCACGATAGCCCTCGCAAGCCCTTCTATGTGTTGCATTTTGCCATTGGCTGCGTTCACCATGACGTCAACGTTCACCTCAGTCATATCACCTTTTAAAATAGTGATGTTCTTTCCCTCTGGTGTGACGTAATTACAAATCTGTTTAGCTTGAGATCCACCACCAACAGTTACATCAACAGCTGCATAATTCATTTTCTTGTCGTTTAAAGGTGAACACTGCTTGATGATACATGCTTGTTCGTTTTCTATCAGGGATAGGAGTTCTTTACCTTTTTCATAATTTAAAAACTTCTTCATCCCTGGTTTTTTGATATCAACTGTTTTGTGTTTCACTTGGTTAACAAGCAGCAGGAATTTGGTGGTGGCTGTGTCTATGCCTTGTTTTGTTCCACGAATAACAAAGCCTTCTTCGCTACCGCTGCGTATATCTACTAGCAGGTTTTCTTGAATCTTTCTTACTTCATCTTTTTGAAATCGAAGCACATACTCGGTACAGGCTTGGTCTGCCTCAATAGTCTTATCAATAATCGTGTTCTCTTCCAGAAAAGTAAGAATACGCTCCTTTGCAGAATGAACTTCATCTTTTTTTCCAGCAATGTAGATGATGTTGGAGGCTGTGTCGACTGTCACGTTTAGCAACATGCACTTTTTGAACTTGCCGTCGAGTTGCTTCCATTCATCAGATGAGACAACTGAGCTTTGATCAGGGTCAAGAAAGACATTTTCTTCAATGAACACGTCTTTGATTAAATCAATCGCCTTCCGGAGATCATTACGATCTACTGCGGTGACTAGCAACAACGTATCGTCATTCCCGTCTGAGCTAGCGATGACAGCCTCAATATTTTGACCTTTGAACTGTTTGGAAAGATACACCTTCCCTGCAGTTGAATTGACAATGTTGACAACATATCTGGAAAGTTCTATTTCTTGATCTTTGATCTTAGCAAGATACTTCCAAATTGACCGATTTACTTTTTTGACTACTGGATCAGGACCTATGATGTGAATCGCTAGCTGGTCTATGTCGACATTCACTACAAGGTCTTTGAAATCTTTTCTGAGCCTTTCAATTTCTGCTGTGAAGGTAAGGAGATCAAGTTGTGGCTTGGACACTTCGATCATTTCTGTAACTTTTGCATTTTCGTATTGTATCTTTCTGTCAATTTCTTTGCTCAGATCGTCCAGCTGCACTGCTAATTCATCAACGTCCTGCATTTTCCCTCGTAGCACGATCTGCTGTTTATCTTTATTGTAGACAAAATAAATCTTGTCTAGGTTGAATCTTTGTTTCGCCTGTTGAATTGTTTCCTTCAATGCTGTTGAGGGAACTTTAATTGCATGTGTTTTTATGTTGCCAATGTAGGACTTGATGGTATCACAAGATTGATCCCATTTGGCTTTATCAATCTTGGTGTTGATTGACTCGACAACTGCTTCATCTTGGTGCTGCGTAAATTTCATTTCATGTTCTTGCAAAATGCCTGAAAATTCATCATGAAAAAACTTTTCAATAAAGGCCATTTCTTGCTTGTTTGCAGTAAGGTGCTTTTGTTTTTTTCCTTCAGGCTCTTCGGATGCTTCACCAAGGAATGGATAGTGAGGCACGACTTTCAACTCTTTCTTATTAATTACGTGTTCACCCTTCGCCAGCACTTTGTCGACAGCTAGTAAAAAATGAATATATAGTAATTTTAGGGTGATAGTGGAAGTCGGATGGCATTTTCATGCACACTGTGGGCATACGACCACCTGGTTGCAATGCCAGAGAATTTTTATGTACTCTGCAATCATTTATCTATGTATTTCAGGTTGTATAATTATGATTGACAATCTCAGCTGTTTTACCTACCTGATGGTTCTTCAAAGAAGACTAACGCTTTTGCCTCTCCATCTGTATATTCTACTTTTTTCACATCGTCGCCACCATTTTTGGAGTTTTCAAAGTAAAACAAAACAGTATCGTGTGTTGTCTTCGATCCTAAACCAGACACCTCGACACAGTTGCAAATACTGACTTGTTCCACCTGTAAGTGACTTCCATCCAACGGTCTCTTGTTGCATTTAGTTTGGACTTTTCCGAAATCTGTATATGAATAAGATGCACCATAAATATAATTATTATACATTTATCTAAAGAACGCTCGAAATATGCACAAGAACGCGAAAAATATCCGACCGTACTTTGATATCCGAGCGCTTTGTCGTGCTTTCTCTTTAGGTTTTAAAAAAGTGTCAAAAATTCAAGAAACTTCGTTTTTAAAATAAATGAATAAGTTTGTTATATGTTAGCCCTGGCTCGCCAAATTACTGCGTGACTCGTAAAAACACACAGCCGTATTAGATAGCTAGTCAACCAATAATCTATATTGATCATACCTTTTCGTATTTCAAGTTTGGACAACCGAACAAAAATTGAAAACACTATGAAAAACTTAACTTTTATTTGTTATTTTGTTTTCTTTAATCCTGTAAGAGGAATTTATTTTTTTAACTTTTTCATCTCATTGTAGATGTAGTTCTGTATATCTTATATCGATGTCATGTCAAAGAATTTCCTTAAAAACGTTGTCCTTCGCACAGTGATATCGTTTCATCAATACCATTCCCAAAATGCATAATTACTATAATTGTGCATAAAACCAATAATAAAATTGTTTGTCCTACCTGGTGGCTCTTCAAATGTGACCATCACATTGGAATCATTTCCAAATAGCATACTTTTTACTTCCTCACCACTGGCAACTTCAATGTAGGACTGGAAACAATCTTTGGTAGTTTTATCTGATAACCCACTTATATGAAGTTTATATGGGTCCTTTGGCAGAATTATAGGTATCTCTTTCAGTGCTATGCCAAGATTAGATCCATCAAGTGCCAGATTTTCTTGCATAGATACATTTTCAGCATCTGAAAATACATGTTAAAATCAAATGTATAGGAAATCAATTTTTTCAAAATTTTGGCCATTTTTGACTACCCCGGGTAGGGGTAAAAATCCCAAATTTGGTCAAAATAACAAAAATCAAAAAATTGCAGTTCAATAACCCTAGAATTGCCTCCTTTTGTCTTATCTACTCATAGAAAGTGTTTTAAAGTGTTTTCTAGAGCAATTAATTTTTTTCAAAATTTTGGCCATTTTCGACTACCCCGGGTAGGGGCAAAAATCCCAAATTTGGTCAAAATAACAAAAATGTCAAAAATCAAAAAATTGCAGCTCAATAAACCTAGAATTGCTTCCTTTTGTCTTATCTACTTATAGGAAGTGTTTTGAAGTGTTTTCTAGAGCAATCAATTTTTTCAAAATTTTGGCCATTTTCGACTAACCCGGGTAGGGGCAAAAATCCCAAATTTGGTCAAAATAACAAAAATCAAAAAATCGCAGTTCAATAACCCTAGAATTGCTTCCTTTTGTCTTATCTACTTATAGAAAGTGTTTTAAAGTGTTTTCTAGAGCAATCAATTTTTTCAAAATTTTGACCATTTTCGACTACCCCGGGTAGGGGCAAAAATCCCAAATTTGGTCAAAATACCAAAAATGTCAAAAATCAAAAAATTGCAGCTCAGTAACCCTAGAATTGCTTCCTTTTGTCTGATCTACTTATAGAAAGTGTTTTAAAGTGTTTTCTAGAGCAATCAATTTTTTCAAAATTTTGGCCATTTTCGACTACCCCGGGTAGGGGCAAAAATCCCAAATTTGGTCAAAATACCAAAAATGTCAAAAATCAAAAAATTGCAGCTCAGTAACCCTAGAATTGCTTCCTTTTGTCTTATCTACTTATAGAAAGTGTTTTAAAGTGTTTTCTAGAGCAATCAATTTTTTCAAAATTTTGGCCATTTTCGACTACCCCGGGTAGGGGCAAAAATCCCAAATTTGGTCAAAATAACAAAAATCAAAAAATTGTAGTTCAATAACCCTAGAATTGCTTCCTTTTGTCTTATCTACTCATAGAAAGTGTTTTAAAGTGTTTTCTAGAGCAATCAATTTTTTTCAAAATTTTGGCCATTTTCGACTACCCCGGGTAGGGGCAAAAATCCCAAATTTGGTCAAAATAACAAAAATCAAAAAATTGCAGTTCAATAACCCTAGAATTGCTTCCTTTTGTCTTATCTACTTATAGAAAGTGTTTTAAAGTGTTTTCTAGAGCAATCAATTTTTTCAAAATTTTGACCATTTTCGACTACCCCGGGTAGGGGCAAAAATCCCAAATTTGGTCAAAATACCAAAAATGTCAAAAATCAAAAAATTGCAGCTCAGTAACCCTAGAATTGCTTCCTTTTGTCTGATCTACTTATAGAAAGTGTTTTAAAGTGTTTTCTAGAGCAATCAATTTTTTCAAAATTTTGACCATTTTCGACTACCCCGGGTAGGGGCAAAAATCCCAAATTTGGTCAAAATACCAAAAATGTCAAAAATAAAAAAATTGCAGCTCAGTAACCCTAGAATTGCTTCCTTTTGTCTTATCTACTTATAGAAAGTGTTTTAAAGTGTTTTCTAGAGCAATCAATTTTTTTCAAAATTTTGGCCATTTTCGACTACCCCGGGTAGGGGCAAAAATCCCAAGTTTGGTCAAAATAACAAAAATCAAAAAATTGCATTTCAATAACCCTAGAATTGCTTCCTTTTGTCTTATCTACTTATAGAAAGTGTTTTAAAGTGTTTTCTAGAGCAATCAATTTTTTCAAAATTTTGGCCATTTTCGACTACCCCGGGTAGGGGCAAAAATCCCAAATTTGGTCAAAATAACAAAAATCAAAAAATTGTAGTTCAATAACCCTAGAATTGCTTCCTTTTGTCTTATCTACTCATAGAAAGTGTTTTAAAGTGTTTTCTAGAGCAATTAATTTTTTTCAAAATTTTGGCCATTTTCGACTACCCAGGGTAGGGGAAAAAATCCCAAATTTGGTCAAAATAACAAAAATCAAAAAATTGCAGTTCAATAACCCTAGAATTGCTTCCTTTTGTCTTATCTACTTATAGAAAGTGTTTTAAAGTGTTTTCTAGAGCAATCAATTTTTTCAAAATTTTGACCATTTTCGACTACCCCGGGTAGGGGCAAAAATCCCAAATTTGGTCAAAATACCAAAAATGTCAAAAATCAAAAAATTGCAGCTCAGTAACCCTAGAATTGCTTCCTTTTGTCTTATCTACTTATAGAAAGTGTTTTAAAGTGTTTTCTAGAGCAATCAATTTTTTCAAAATTTTGGCCATTTTCGACTACCCAGGGTAGGGGAAAAAATCCCAAATTTGGTCAAAATAACAAAAATCAAAAAATTGCAGTTCAATAACCCTAGAATTGCTTCCTTTTGTCTTATCTACTTATAGAAAGTGTTTTAAAGTGTTTTCTAGAGCAATCAATTTTTTCAAAATTTTGGCCATTTTTGACTACCCCGGGTAGGGGCAAAAATCCCAAATTTTGTCAAAATAACAAAAATCAAAAAATTGCAGTTCAATAACCCTAGAATTGCTTCCTTTTGTCTTATCTACTTATAGAAAGTGTTTTAAAGTGTTTTCTAGAGCAATCAATTTTTTCAAAATTTTGACCATTTTCGACTACCCCGGGTAGGGGCAAAAATCCCAAATTTGGTCAAAATAACAAAAATCAAAAAATTGTAGTTCAATAACCCTAGAATTGCTTCCTTTTGTCTTATCTACTCATAGAAAGTGTTTTAAAGTGTTTTCTAGAGCAATCAATTTTTTTCAAAATTTTGACCATTTTCGACTACCCCGGGTAGGGGCAAAAATCCCAAATTTGGTCAAAATACCAAAAATGTCAAAAATCAAAAAATTGCAGCTCAGTAACCCTAGAATTGCTTCCTTTTGTCTGATCTACTTATAGAAAGTGTTTTAAAGTGTTTTCTAGAGCAATCAATTTTTTCAAAATTTTGGCCATTTTCGACTACCCCGGGTAGGGGCAAAAATCCCAAATTTGGTCAAAATACCAAAAATGTCAAAAATCAAAAAATTGCAGCTCAGTAACCCTAGAATTGCTTCCTTTTGTCTTATCTACTTATAGAAAGTGTTTTAAAGTGTTTTCTAGAGCAATCAATTTTTTCAAAATTTTGGCCATTTTCGACTACCCCGGGTAGGGGCAAAAATCCCAAATTTGGTCAAAATAACAAAAATCAAAAAATTGTAGTTCAATAACCCTAGAATTGCTTCCTTTTGTCTTATCTACTCATAAAAAGTGTTTTAAAGTGTTTTCTAGAGCAATCAATTTTTTTCAAAATTTTGGCCATTTTCGACTACCCCGGGTAGGGGCAAAAATCCCAAATTTGGTCAAAATAACAAAAATCAAAAAATTGCAGTTCGATAACCCTAGAATTGCTTCCTTATATAATTAGTGTATATATATTTGCAAATCATCATGGGCATGAGTTGAGGCAGAATCAATTAAAATGTTAAACAAATAAAAAATGATCCACGTTGGCCACATCCATGAGTCTTTGAATACCATAAAGTATTCGCATTAATTAGTATTCCAAAATGGCATTTAGTTTTATACATTTTTTTAAAATTAAAGTCAAATTCTAGCAATCATCACAATTTCAAATTTCAATAATTAAAAAAAATCTAGCCACTTTAGCTAATATATAGACGAACCAGTATAAAGTGACATCGTTTTCAACGTGGGATTTGCTTTGATTTTGTTATTTTTCTTCGGTTTTTCCCTCTCCAGGTATAGGTATTTCTAAAGTTATTTTAGATCTCCACATAGACTAAGCGATGAACAGCCCTAATAAAGCTAATTCACAGTAAATTGTTCTCAAGCACACAAATAAGCAAACCTTCCGAGGTACAAAAGGTAATTTCTGCCGATCCCTCATCCTCATTATACTGAATGTCTTCAACTTCTCCTCCTCCTGATCTTCTTCTGTTCTCAAAGAGATTAAGCAGAGCATCCTTAGTTGTTTTAGGTGAGATTCCAGTCACCAGGATAGTACGGGATTTCTCTTCTGTTGTAGAGGGCTCTTCAGTGGTGAATGATGTTGCACTCTTGGGGGGTTCAGGTCTTTTCAGGGTCAGTAGATTATTATCCAGAACATGCTTAGCCCATTCAAGAACTCTTTTGGCAGCTAATATGTGGAATAACAATGATTGTTAGGCTCACATTTGCTAAATGGCTGTCGAAACATCAGACATTCTTTTTCAAGCCTACTCTCTTTAACCATCAGGAGCCGAATGTACAAAGCCCTGATAGTGCTGGATAGAATTTTATGGAATTATTCCATTGGGCAGGGATTTATTCAATCGATAGTGCTATCCAGGTTTAGTAAAATTGGAAAATATGGGCGTTAGTAAACTCGTCCAGAGCAGTTTGTTTTTGACTTCGATAAAGATTCCAGCGTTTTTGTGTTGCTGATAAACAGGTGTTTAAACCTAGAAACTGGCTTTCAGTCTCGTCAAAACTTTGAAGAAGTACTTTAATTTGTGAAATCGTCGAGTTTTTTTGCTATCATTTTGCTTCAGCTGGAAGAACATCATTTAGCTTTTCAAATGTGATGAGTCCACTGTTTTAAAGAAACCAAATATACAAATGAGATGATTTCTAGTAAAAAAAATCGCGGATTTTTTGTACTCGTCAATTTTGGGAATCGTTGAGGAAATCATCACTTCAATTCAACTGTCGGAAGCAAATTCTAGGACTAAATTTTAGACAAGACTGACTTTTTGGCAGTATTCCGAGGTAGTATTAGACTAAATTGAATTTAAAATACTTGACGGGATGTTGTGTCGGCTACCGGAAAAATGGTTGATTGCCCAGAATGCATTGCAGTGGTATTTATGTTGAAACGCGTGTAGTTTGAAATAGGTATGTTCGTAAGACTGTGGCTCTGTAAGTAGAATTAAATAAAGCTTGAAAAACGTTCATATGCTTAGTAGAAGGACTGTTTTTCTGTAGTGTAAAAATTTTGCTTGAAGGCAAAGTTTTTAGCCAAAATATTGAGCTCCAAAAGATATGATTGTTAAAGACAAAGCTATAGTTGTCTAGGGCCGGTTTTACCGACCATTAAAACATTTTGTAGTTGGGGGAACATGAAGCTGTAGCAATATTATTTCGCATTTCAATGTAGTGTACTCACTGTCTGGTGATTCAAATGTAACAACAGCCTCTCCATTGCCACGTCTTTTGATTTCTTTCACCTCTCCGCCATTTGACCGTCGTGTATTTTCAAAGTAATTATACAAGGCATCTTCTGTTGTATTGTCTGCTATTCCACTTACGAGGACAGAACTGTTTGCCTGTGAATTTCAATCAATAATCAATAAACTATTTGAATTAATAATCAACATGTGCACAAAAATATGTTTTTGATTGAAATTCGTCTTTTATTATATCATTAAAAAAAATGATTGCTGTAAACTTGGAGATGGTGCTCCCAAACATGCTATAACATTATTATTGAAATCCAATCACAGATGAATCTGAACGAAAATAAATATAAGTTTAAAAAAGAGACAAATGCATGAATGAATAAACCAAAAAATGTACAAATAAGTACAAATAGACATTTCACAAATACGCATCCTGTTAAGGTAGTTGCACCGGCTGAAAATGACCATTTTTAGAAACATCTCAAATTAAGTCTGAAGGTTGATTTTCATGTCTATTTTATGTTTTTTTGGTTTTTGACAAAAGTTTTAATAATTAGAATATCATTTTTAGCGCCGAAAGTTCAGCCATTTTCCAGGAAACACAAAGGATTAAGGTCTTCTACCGAGTTGGGAGACTGGTCCGAGAAAACAATATCTTCGAATATCTTTCTGCTAAAAGCATTCTGAGCAGGAGTTATTGATTTAAAATGGCAAACTTTTTATTGTGCAGGTAATCAAGGCAATTTCGAAGGAAAAAATATATTTTGCCACAAAAAAAAAGATTTTTGGCAATAGGTGTCAGACAGATTAATTTTCCTTGGCGCTGATTGAGAATTTTATTATGAAACTTTCACAAATTAAAAATAGGATGTTAACAAAGAAAACTGTGTATGGGGAACTCTGACATATTGATCACTTAGAACTGCGGGCTTACGGAATATAGGTAATTATTAACTACGCGAATATTTTATTGATCATGTTCCGCAAGCACAGTTTTTTTCTTTTCCTTCCAAGGATTAACTTTTTGAAAAAAAATGGAAGTATATTTTATATATTTTACGAATAAAAAAAGTCAAATTTTTATATTCTATTCATGACACCACAAATTGTACAAATTTGACATCTATTATTATTAAACTTTCCATCAATGAGCTTTATTTTTCTCACTTAAAATTCCTTTTGAAATGAACAATATTTGCCGGTGCAACCACCTTAAAAAAATCTTCATTTGATTGAATTAAAAAGCATTTATATCATATTTTTTTCAGTTAATCCACTATACCATGTCTTCCTCGTCTTCCATGGCCAATGCCACAGTCAATTTGCAGCCTTTCAAATGATGGTCCCTTCACGCTACTCTCCTAGTGACTTGAAACGGTATGTCATTAGTAAAACTATTTTTACTATATCATTTCTAACATTAGTGCAAATTTCTAATTATTAGTGCTATTTACTGCTAACTTTAGAAGTCAATGAAGCATCAAAATTCAAAAGAGTTCAACTTCAGATCTTCACTTCACTGATTTTAATATGCTACATCATAAGATGCCGGCATTGCATAACAGCGGTGTCTTTACAGTATTTCAAATAATTACCATATATACATGGTAGAAAATAAGTGGTTGTGAAATACATCAACATTATTAGAACACTCAATTACATCGTTAGGTAATTTGTACCAATCAACAATTGTTCGTGAGAGAAAACTAAACTTGTAGACATTTGTGGGAGTTGAAATCGTAAATGAAATGTTTGTTATGTATAGCCGGATCGTATTCTTCTGGAAAGTTCTTTGATCGATTCAGTAAACTGGAGGTCAGCACATTATTTACAGTTTTATTGAATAAGTTTAAACAGTCGATTCGTCTGCGCTGTTGTAATAATTTTCAATTAATTGTAATAAGTTTCTCAAACCTCTGTTCCTGAGTTTACGTTCTCTTTCTTTTGGTATTAAACTGTATAAGCAGTGATCTTTGTTTCCTTTTATATTGTTAAAGAGTTTACGATCGTTCTCTTCAATGATATATCTTAAAGTTATATACTTCTCGGTGTAATCCAGTTTTAATATACGATTTTTTCAGAAACCTGTCAATTCGTGCTAACAATTTGTCACATGCAGAACTCCACACTTAAATAGTGCATAAATGAATATTGACAATATTAATCAAAATGTCAAACACTTTCAATTTCACTTTCACTTTCAATTTCGATATTTTATTTATTGATTTATTTTTTGAAAACGTTTTCCCTCTAGTTAGCATGCAAATAATGTGTCCAAGATAACAGAATAAAAATCAGAAGTACTCCTATGTTTTAAGAGCTCACACGCAGCCCTAAATTGCCGTTTGAAAGGCGACGTACGAAACATAAATTAACTTCGTATAACCCGGAAATCAATATTTTCTTGTACTGAGGCCGTTCACTGACTTATTCGAGAAAGAATTTATTACAATATAGGCGATTGAAATTTAAAATAAATCCTTGTTTTCGTTTATAATTAAAGAACGAATTATACATATAAAAAAAAAACATTTTCATACAATGTCAATTCTCCGAAATCCTTCGACGAAAGTTGATGGTTTACCTTGACTGTCTGTAATACAATCTTGGCGATGCCACTGTTAAACCTCCGTTGCAGCCCTTAGTTATGCGGTTCACCAAACTAAAGATTGCAAACGGTAACACCAGAGCAAAGTATTCTACTTTGATATTAGAAACAAGGTATTAATTGACCTATTTATTGTCAAATGAATGAAATTGGTGAAAACGGAATTTTTTGTCGCTCCCTCAAACGATTCGATACTAACGGCCTTTGAGAAATACCGACATTTTACCAAAAGTTAAAAAATATTTTCTCAAAAGTGCGGCAGTTTTTTTTTAATTTTTATCGCTTGACATAATACTTGTATATTGATCTTTAAATTAAAGCACTCTCAAAATTGGTACCTTTTAATATCGGAAAGTTATAAACGATTGAATTTTCCTTAATTTTGCTTGCGTGACAACACTTTTCCCGCCAAATCCGCGAAATAGTTTATATGCAAGTACACAAACATTGATAAATTATATCAATTTTCTATGCTAAAAACACTGCTGGACTCTGTGGCTTGAAAACATGCTATTTAGGTCTCAATGAGATCATTTGACTTTATAATATCGAGATTTGACTGATATTTGATGTGGTAAATCTAAGAAAAATGTACACATTTTAGAAACTTTTGTTCGACTGACTATAAATAACTCGAGTCTTGATTATTTTTCACAGCTGATCAAAAGACAGCAGTCTTCTTTATCCAAAAGTTACATTTATGATAAAATAAATAGTAATCTTCACTGATTTAGCTTATTCTGGCACGCTGCTTTACTCATGGACACCTAGTCTCTGCGGAAATAGGGAGCCCGAAGAGTAAGAATGAAGGCCACGACCGTATCAAACTTTTAACCAAACTTTTAATTTCTTCCTTGTATTCAATATCAATAAAATATCAATAAATAATTTACTCACTTTAAATCAAAATTAACAAATTAGCTGGCTTATTTAAATGATTGAATTATTCTTAATTTCGCTTGCATGACAACACTTTTTCCGCCAAATTTAGAAGGTTTTTCATATTAAAAGAAATACGTTAACAAATTGTACAAATTTTCAAAGGGAAACATTTCAAATTGAAATAAGTTTCTTTTTGAGTATCGTAATCGTGACAATATCGGGTTTTTGATTCGGAAAATCCGTAAACAAGTCATTCAAAATGTGCATCCTAGCTAGCTGACAAAAATGTAATACTGTATATTTATTTTTTATTCTTATTGGCCGATCATAGTGTATCTTATCCAATTTATAAGGCCTGTTTCATACTTCTTGATCCTTGTTGAATTTTCAGTGATTTATCCGATCCGTCACACTATTCAAGTCACGCTAACTCACTCTCAAAATCTTAATTTTTCGAAATCTAATTTAAAACAGATTAATTCGCAATTAACAATAATCTACTCTATTTTAAATAAACAAGAAATGATGCTAAAGATAGTCATATATATGAATGTTTTTTCACCTTAATTATTTACTCCGTCAATGCATGAGTAACATTTTAAAAAAGATGACCTTCTCAATTGAACTCGAATGTAAATAATCACAGATCAGTATCACGTTGCACATTTCACATATATTACACTGAATCGTCGGGTTTATTTTGAGCTCAGAGTGGTGAAATTGCTTATGAGTATGTTTTATTCCTCTGAAGAGTTGCCATTTGGCTCATATTGAGGCATTTTGAAAAGACGCTTTACCTTTGAGCAAATGCGAGACTGATATGACATCGCATTTGATAAGTCTCGTGGTGAACTCAAAACGTGGTCGTAGTACTGCAATAATTACTGATATAATGTTGAAGACGAGGACATTGTGGCTATGACGGTTTACCCAAGTCATCGAAGAGCACTGATGATCGACCGGGGTGGAATCGAAGGTCTTTGTGTTGTCGCCCATCACAAAAAGAGTTCCGAAAACAGTTCAAGAATGACTACGGGGAGTGAATCTTTCACTATCTATAATGAGCTGTTTCCGAACACTCAAATCGCTCTGCCTATTAGATATGGAAAGCAATATATTTAGGTAGATGATTTGCTTTTTGGCTTATAATTACTGCAATATTTAGGGGTGGAAATTATATGTGTAACAAAAAAATGTTAACTGACTCGTATGCAGTGGCACAGCGAACCCAGGTGTATTCAATTGGCGTTGGATATCGTTGAAAATCGACATCAGTTGAAGGATTGTTATTCGAAATCAAGTAAACAATTTTTTTAAACAATTATTTTGCGTTTATTCGGGGTTGTCGTCACTCACATTATAAAATTCATGAACAAGTAATGAGCCCAGAACAATAAAAAATCACTACCGAGTAGGCATCTGTGTATCTGATCTGGGGGGGCGGGGGGGGGGGGGGGGGGGGGGACACCGGGGAAAAACGATCAAGGATGCTCGTCGGAATTTTTCAAAAGTACCCCTAAAAGATACCTGAAGTTTTTCAAAAGGCTTCACAAATTTTTCATTTCTGAAAGATACCAAAATCATGAGTTTCAGTGCTATTCAACCCCTAAAAGATACCAAAAAGTGAGAATTTGGCAAATTTCATTTTAAATCCTAAAAGATACCAAATCGTTGATTTTTACCCCTAAAAGATACGACGAGCATCTCCTAAAAGATACCAAATCGTTGATTTTTACCCCTAAAAGATACGACGAGCATCCCCGTTCCTTCACCATCGGAGTTCGACATTATATATTTCATACACATCGGCCACTCATATTGTATATATTACATATATACCAAGCTAAAACAGGATGAGAAATATCATTTTATTAAAAATTTGTTGCAGTTCACATTTTTATGAATTGCTAAAATCATTGGAAATTTTAGTTCGAATAAAGGAATTTTGTAATAAACTTCCCACAGCATATTATTGAAACTTCTTTCTTTCTTTCTTTCTTTCTTTCTTTCTTTCTTTCTTTCTTTCTTTCTTTCTTTCTTTCTTTTTTTCTTTCTTTCTTTCTTTCTTTCTTTCTTTCTTTCCTTCCTTCCTTCCTTCCTTCGTTCGTTCGTTCGTTCGTTCGTTCGTTCGTTCGTTCGTTCGTTCGTTCGTTCGTTCGTTCGTTCGTTCGTTCGTTCGAAGGAATTTTGTAATAAACTTCCCACAGCATATTATTGAAACTTCTTTCTTTCTTTCTTTCTTTCTTTCTTTCTTTCTTTCTTTCTTTTTTTCTTTCTTTCTTTCTTTCTTTCTTTCTTTCCTTCCTTCCTTCCTTCCTTCCTTCGTTCGTTCGTTCGTTCGTTCGTTCGTTCGTTCGTTCGTTCGTTCGTCCGGTCGGTCGGTCGGTCGGTCCTAGTTCGTATCAATGTTACGTTTATATTTATAGTCATCCGCAGTTCCACGTATTTGTTTCTACCGAAGTTTATTCCAGGTGCTGAAATACATAACATTCATTAAATAAGCCAGCTAATAATTTGTTAATTTTGATTTAAAGTGAGTAAATTATTTATTGATATTTTATTGATATTGAAATTAAAAGTTTGGTTAAAAGTTTGATACGGTCGTGGCCTTTATTCTTACTCTTCCGCAGAGACTAGGTGTCCATGAGTAAAGCAGCGTGCCAGAATAAACTAAATCAGTGAAGATTACTATTTATTTTATCATAAATGTAACTTTTGCATAAAGAAGACTGCTGTCTTTCGATCAGCTGTGAAAAATAATCAAGACTGGAGTTATTTATAGTCAGTCGAACAAAAGTTTCTAAAATGTGTACATTTTTCTTAGATTTACCACATCAAATATCAGTCAAATCTCGATATTATAAAGTCAAATGATCTCATTGAGACCTAAATAGCATGTTTTCAAGCCACAGAGTCCAACAGTGTTTTTAGCATAGAAAATTGATATAATTTATCAATGTTTGTGTACTTGCATATAAACTATTTCGCGGATTTGGCGGGAAAAGTGTTGTCACGCAAGCAAAATTAAGGAAAATTCAATCGTTTATAACTTTCCGATATTAAAAGGTACCAATTTTGAGAGTGCTTTAATTTAAAGATCAATATACAAGTATTATGTCAAGCGATAAAAATTAAAAAAAAACTGCCGCACTTTTGAGAAAATATTTTTTAACTTTTGGTAAAATGTCGGTATTTCTCAAAGGCCGTTAGTATCGAATCGTTTGAGGGAGCGACAAAAAATTCCGTTTTCACCAATTTCATTCATTTGACAATAAATAGGTCAATTAATACCTTGTTTCTAATATCAAAGTAGAATACTTTGCTCTGGTGTTACCGTTTGCAATCTACGAGGCTCCAAAGTTTCCGATTAACTTTGATGATTTTGGCGTAATTTCTGAGCAAAAATTGAGGGGGGTGGTCATCTCGAGAACGAAACGTCCGATGTCGCTAATATTTGGTCATTTGTATTCTTATCCGATGGCTATTAAACGGTGAAAGTTTCAGCTCCAAAGGCCGACCCCTATCTTTTGGCCCTGCCCGGTATTCTCAGGCAATCACACTTAAATAGTAGGTTATCAAAGACTGGCCTCAAAAAAGTAATTATTGAAAGCAATTTTTATAAGATATAAGTTTGTTTTTCAATTATTCTTATCATTGTAGTTGTTGTTCTACATAGTTTAATTTTAATATTTCTCCGTTCCCCTTTTGCATCGTGACCGCACGAACATCCCTTTATTTCGCCATAATATTAAAATGATTTTCTAAATAAAATATAAACAGGAGCATAAAGAGGTTGGATTGACTGTGTATAACTCCAAAATTCGTCCACTATTAGAATATGCATCACCAGTGTGGGGAGGGATACCTCAATATCTATCTGATGATCTACAAACACTCCAAAACCGATGTCTTAACATTATTGGTGCAGAAAGATCTAGTTTACCATCTTTGCAAGAACGACGTGATGATAGCACCAAACGTGAACTAGAACGAACTCTAGATTCAGATAGCCATCCTAACAATACATTTATTGACAATCAAAGTAATAACTATAATCTAAGATCTAGTCAGAGGAACAGACTCGTCAGATTACCAAAATCGGGAACGAAACGCCACATGAACTCTTTTGTGCCACGTGCCACCAGGCTGTACATTAAACAATGTAAATAATCAATTTATATATATAAGCATTTTATCTTTTTCTTTAATGTAAATAGTAATTTTATTGTAAATTGTCCGTATATTTTCATTTAAGGCCAGTATTAAAGATTATTATTATTATTATTATTATTATTATTATATGTTTCTGGTTATTGCGCCTTTTTTAAAAAATCACATTTGTGAAAGAAGCATATTGTTGTTTCTACTTTTGGCAATGAAAAATATGTCATTCTGATTATTACACCTGTCGAGGGACTAAATATCTTTTTGTTTCAATTTATAATGTCGTATAGACACCAATAAGCGGGCAAATATACAATCAAATAAAATTAAAATAAATTGCGATTAAATAAGCTCATGTTAAATAGGTTAAGACATACCTTTATGAATTACATGTTTGGTTAAGTATATTTTTGATTTGGACTTTGTTTAAAATTGAGCAACAGATGTCAGTACAAATTCAAAGCGAACAAGATGGTTGTTTTCATCACGGCATGTCGACATCGTTTTTGTCGAAGGTTCATAATTATTTCCATCTCCATCAGTTGTTCTCGAGACTTTTTTATCAAAACAAGTTCTTGTGAGTTCAGTAAATTTTCCATATGTATTTTTAGTTTGATATTTTTTTTTAAAACCAAAGGTTTTTTAAGTAAAAAGTTTAAACATTCGCTTTCGCTTGTTTGCTTTCCACTGCAGAACACGCTGCATTATGAAAATTCGTGCTGAAACATGCCGCCAGCTCTTCTGCACTATTCCATTTGGCTATATAAGGTCTACTGGTTAATCAAGGCGAATTTATAGCGCCATTTTCCCCAAAAACATGTCTTTAGAACGAAAAGAAAGTTTTGGTTATCAGTGCCTTGTTTACATTCCATACGATGCCGATACTAGAATAATTTAATTTTTGCGGTTGAGTGCTACTGCAATAGAAATGCCGCTTACTATTACAAAAATATCGCGGGCATTAAATTGGCCCTCTAAACGCTCGTGACTACTGTTCGAAAAGAGTAGTGAATTCCCGGTATGTATGCTCTGATCATACTGATTCACGCTAACTAATAACCCCTCATGATTGTAAGCCGCGTGGCAGCAAAATTGCGCCTAAAATAGCGGCCCGTATAAATAGATAAAAAAATGTAAAGCGCATTGAGATGTATGAAATGCGCTATATAAGCACCTCACATTTATTTATTCATTTATTTAATTAATTTTAAGGTAAAGACTCGCATACGATCAGTAATTACTTCGAGGCAGCCAATATTAAGACAAAAACGTAATAGCAAATAACCAACACCCATCCATACTATACACTGCTCGCAGGGGCACCAGAATCATCTATGTTCGCTAGCTGTTTGTCAACTTTTCCTTTTTATCATCTTAAAGACTCTTTAGTGTACAATACGATGCATGGTGCGATTTATTTTCCCAAGAAGTGTACATGTATGAAGCATGAGGTGAAAACTATGCAATTGACAACAAGAGATTTAGAAGCGAATATAACATTTATTTGCCATGAAATCATTAACTATGATAAAATACCCATACATAAGTTCAAACATCAGGCTGATTTGAATATATCGCCTACTCACAGCCCAGAGCACGGCATTACTTCACACTGTCGACACGTGTCTATTAGCCCTTTTTTATTAAGCTAAATTATATTACTGTTCATTTGTCAGTATTATTTCTATGAAGTATCTAAGTCCTGTGTGGCAATCCTTCTTTTTTCTTTTTTTTTATGTCTTTTGAGGCGAAGAAAATTCTAAAGATGTTTCATGCTTGCGGAGTTATGGTTGTGTGAAACTCCCAAGACGGGCAATTAAGTCTAATGGGTGAAACTAATTTGACATGTACAGCTTGTTAGCCTTTCATGCCAAGCACAGGAATATATACACATAATAAGACGCCGTTCGTTAGCCTACGCAGCGGGGTGATCGGAGACAAGAGAAGAGGCGAAATGAAAAACATGATGAAGCTACTTAAAGGTTATCAAATACTCGGGGTAAACTTGGTTGTCATGATATGCAACAAATACTTGAGGGTTATTGACGTTGTCAACAGTGGTATCGTAAGTAATTGTAGAATTGTTTGAACTTTTTGGTGGAGGTGCAATCATATTCTGGTTTCCGACTGTATATTGTCCAACTAGTACATTAGCCAAGTACATACAGCGATTACCATTGGTATCAGCAGGGGAATATTGTGTCCTCATAGAGTAAGATGCATCTCGAGCAAAGTAAACACCTTTACCATACACGACAGCTAGAAATACAAAACAGAAAAAGGATATTCCAAGGTTAAGTTGCAAGCTTGTTATAGGATTCTTAACTCGCTCCTAGTATCCGATGATATTTTTGTTAGAAGAAGGGAAGAAAGGAAGCTCTGCCAATTCTGAGCAGGTTAAAGGTAGTAAAAACTCACCATTTTTACCACAGTAGCTTCGATTAAAACCCTTGTGGTTGATCACGATACATGTTTCTACTGCTGTGCCGTGAAACAGACTCATCTCATTACTGCCATCTTTGTCATCCATCTTTTGTTTTTTCACCATATAAACACGGTAAAGTTCAGGATTCTGTACACGTTCAA
The DNA here is from genome assembly GCA_918843875.1 of Diadumene lineata. Taxonomy (NCBI): domain Eukaryota; kingdom Metazoa; phylum Cnidaria; class Anthozoa; order Actiniaria; family Diadumenidae; genus Diadumene; species Diadumene lineata. The sequence continues at coordinate 8,678,896 of OU974072.1, forward strand.
TCTTTACAATGTTAATGGGTGATGTCTGTGTTATCTTTTTGTAAACCTTGTCATATTCTTGCTCGTTTTTAGTCTGGTCAAGTTGTACCAGGTGAAGATCTTTCTCTTTTCCTTTAGCATCCACTGGTTGAGGATCCCAGTGTTGTGGCAGTGGTGTACCTAAAATAATGAACATAATTAATCACAATAAGATTTAAAATGTTTTACTGCAAAGACTGCCATTCAAGAATTTGATCCCCGTACGTTAGATTTTAGATTTTACCATGCAGTAACGTTTGATTTATTGCCATAGCATGTGTTAATATATAGTGATACCTAGCAGAGAAGTAACTATTTCGCAGTTCGATAAGAACCACTCTAGCATGCTTGGAAGTAATGTTCAAACGGGCTATGAATTAGAAGGGAATATAGCTAGCGGAGCTAGTGTGTCCCACTCGCTTGGAAATAAAATCCTTATATTAGGCATGAATAGGCATTAAATATCAAACGTGTTTGACATAATAACGAAGTATTTAGTTTCAGCGCTTCTCGATAACACGCGACCTCCGACAAAATTTCTTTCAGTGGAAGCTCGTTAATTGTCGAAATCGTTACCATGACAATTCTCCGTCCAGTTTAAGGCCCTGAAGTGTTTTGACAGTGTGGTGGTCGCCTTCTTTGCATCTATAAGAAGATTTATCTGAGGATATGTATGAATATATACAAAGTTCATATACGCATTTTCCAGAACTTGACGACACGCAGATATTCGACGAAGGAACTGTTCGAACATTCTCTGTACAAGTGACTGATCGATGTCTTGTACAATAAGGTTCTTCGTTTGTTTTCCAGCAATTCATGCCAGAGTTTAGAACTGTCAGATTGTACAAAAAATATACAAATCACTCAAGATTTCAGTCGTAAATTCTCGAAATTTGTTTCCGCCAAAACACTTCAGACGTAAACCGAACCGAGCATTGTCATGGCAACGATCTTAACAAGTTTGCATTTAGTTTTCATCTTGCCGGTAAAATAAAAATACAATGCAAATTGTTTGTATCATACTTTTTCCTAGCTCTTCCCTATGAACACCACATTTATCACCGTTGCTAAGGTTCTTTTCCTCCATCGTAGCAAATATAATGCTATAGTCTTGTGGTTTATCATTTACATCAAGGAGTTGTATCATCACTGAGGGTTTATTATTTTTAAATGCTTCTTCAATCTTAGCGTTGGTTATGTCATCATAAGCCTCTCTTTTGTCTTTTTCAGTATAATACCACTGTACTGTCGTAGAAACAAGTTCTGCGTATTTGCGTTCATGCTCCTCTGCAGTCTTCTCATTTAGAATATCGTAGATTGCTACAAAGAAAATCGGCATTATGATTATTACCAATTTCATAGTAGAGTTCACGTTTTTTGTTTGTTTATTCATTTAGACTTTTATAAACCAAAGTATGCACAGAAAAATATGACCAAATATTTGGTATTGCATTGGTAAAAAGCAAGCCCAGAAAATAATGATACCTTCCCAAATAAAGATATTTCAATCACGTCTCATGTTCAAGTGACAGACATTTTTGCAAAAAGATATACACATATTTAAAAAAATATTGTCGGAGAAAATGTCGAATCCCGGTTGCCAGTTGTCGATTATTCGTAGTTTAACTGAAAAAACTGACACCAAAACATTTTTTGAAATAAATGTATGTAGGTGAAAACGAACGCAGCGTAAATACCTGAATTCTCAGTGGAACACACGAGGCGGAACTCGCTTGCTAGTTCAGAAGTAGATCCGAACCTGCATGTCGAGTTTTCTGGAATCTGTGCCCATCAGCTCGCGCATGTTTGATCGAAATGTTTCAGTGTCTTCGAATTGACCTTCGTATTCAAGTTGAGGAAACAGCAAAAACGAAAACAGAAAAAGCTGTGCTTAGCCGATCCTAAATAATCTAAATGAAGTAAGAATACTTACTTTATTTAATTTATAAATATGTGTTTATTTGAAGATTTCTTAAAAATCAAAAACTGCTGGGTATCCATTTTTTTTAGAAATTGGTTCCTGAGTTCCGAGTATCTAGACACTTCCATATTTATTTGGGTAGTTATATTGGAATTTTTCTTGATGCGCTCGGTTTTACTAATGGCATACCAAATTTGGGATTTGGTTATTTTTCTCCTGTGCACAATTGGGAGTCTTACATGGTCATCTCCCATATTTTAAAACGCAAGGACTATCAAATTTACTATTTCCATAAAATTACTAAGTTCTCATATCCATATACTTTTCTCACAACAGCCCGTGTATTGTATATGGAATTTTTCAAATATTGGGGCCGACTGGGGCAACTTGGTATGGAGCGCCAATCTAGACAAAAATACTTCGCTATAAATATGATACTTCTTTGCAGATCTAAGACTTCATTTGATAAAAGAAAAAGAACAATAATTTTATTTGTAAACTTGTTTCAAAATTAAATAATGCTTGCTTTAAGATAGAATAACTATTTGAATATAACTCTTATCTGCGTATAATACTTGTTTGCGAATATAATACTTAGCCCACGATCATTTGGTCAGCAGTATCTATTTTCACAACTTTTAGCTAGCCCTCAAATGAATACTTTTATGTCTGATAAGATAATAGATCGGCTGTTAGAAGCCGTAAACTCCTAAAAGGAAAAGGAATTCTTGACAAGAAACTAAAACGAATGCGTTAATTAGAAGACCTTTACCCAACGGTACCCGTGGATCGATGGTGTGTCCAACTGCTCAAGCAAGCAGTTCAGCTACCATGGCAGCCTGTCAGCCAACTAAGAACTACAGAGGGAAAAGGCATTTTTTCCAAAGCAAAAAAAAAAAAAAAAAAAACTGGCAAAGCCTCGAGTAAACCACAGGTCACCCCACATAGTTTTAATTTTTGTGCTATTTCTTGCACAATGAGCAAGAATATTAACGGCATAAAATGGCGACATTTTTTTAGGGGAAGGGTGGTCAAATTTCACTGATACACTTTGTCTTGATAAATGTGTTCTTTATTTACTTATTGTCAAAAAGGAGCAATTTCAGAAAGATTTGTGAAGTAGTTTTAAAGTTATTTCTTCACACTTTGAAAATCGCTCTCACTCATAATATAACTGGAGTGAGAGCGATTTATACGGTTGGGCTTCCTGTGAATTGCCGTGTTGAGTATTCAACGGTCACTTCCCTGTAAATCGAAACTTTAACTCAAAATTCACAGAATTCTAAATTATATTGTACAAAACTATCATAGTAATAACACGTTTCCTATGTTCAAAATCCGAATCGCTTTAAACTACTCAAAAACGAACCCAAATCAACCCGAAACACGTCAGAAACGTTTAGAAATATCCAGTCTTTATTACTATGATAGTTTTGTACAAATTGTACAATAATTCAGATTTCTGTGAATGTTGAGTGAAAGTTCACAGGGAAGTGACCGTTGTACACTCAACACGGCAAACCACAGGAAGCCCAACCGTATAAAAAAAGAGAAAATAATACAAAATAAAATTTAAAAAAAGAATGACACAAAATGGTAAGCCTGTGAAATAACTCTCGCACAATCAAATTCAAAAGCTAGTGCCAGTCCTTCTCCATGAAAAAAAGATACTGCTGATCAAATTATCGTTTGCTAAGTGTTATATTCGCAAACAAGTATTAAACGCAGATAAGTATTATATTCAAATAGTTATTATATCTTCAAACAAGTATTATTTGATTAAAACAGTATTATATCTTGAAACAAGTTTACAAATAAAATTATTGTTCTTTTTCTTTTCGTCAAATTAAGTCTTGGACCTGTAAAAAAGTATCACTTATAGCGAAGTATCTAGATTGGCGCGGCGTGCTATTAAAATAATAGTAACGAAAATACTAACCAAATGTTGCATCATGCACATCATCTGAAAGGCCTTCTATAACAATCCTAACTGAGTGCTTCTCAATCTTAATCTCTGTCAAATGTTTGTCTTGCAGCTTTAAAATACGCTCTTCTTGAGCTTTAGAAAGTCCTTCAATAGCAGACTGGGGTTTATCAACAACTTTTCTTTTGCATTGTTCTTTGATTACGTCATTGATTGAAGACTCGGCTTTTCTCAACTTCGATGTACTGGAAGCAAATATCTAGAAAAGCAATAATCAAAGCTAGTAATAAAGTAAGTTAAACTCCCTGGAAGAAAACATTGTCAGGCTGTAGTATAAGCAATCAACATAAAGGGAAAAGTATCGCGATTCTCAAATCACTCTTTTATTTTGAGACGACAACATTTTGTGGTACTGATGTGTTTTGATAGGCATATTCAAGTGCATTTTAATTGCTTTGATGGGCATATTTCTACTCAGTCACTCAAACTAAATACATGTGTCGATTAACAGGTTAGCTCAGTTGGGAGAGCGTTGTAGAGGCCACAAATGTAATAACTGGCCTCAAATGTAATAACTGGCCTCAAATGTAATAAACGTTGGCCTCAAGCGTAATAACTGGCCTCAAATGTAATAACCATTGGCCTCAAATGTAATAACTTTAAAACTTGCACTATTTTGCGGTAATATACTTCACTTTGTTATTTCGGACACCTCGTTATCATGGAGACCTTGTTATCACGAACACCTTGTTACTATGGGCACCTCGTTATCAAGGACAACCTCCTTATTACGAACACCTTGCTATCACGGACACCTTGTTATTTCGAATACCTTGTTATCACGGACACCTCGTTATCACGAACACCTCGTTATTACGGATTCCTCGTTATCACGGACACCTCGTTATCACGGACAACTCGTTATCACGGACACCTCGTTATCACGGACACCTCGTTATCACGGACACCTCGTTATCACGTACACCTCGTTATCATGGACACCTCGTTATCACGGACACCTCGTTATCATGGACACCTCGTTATCATGGACACCTCGTTATCACGGACACCTCGTTATCATGGACACATCGTTATTACAGACACCTCGTCATCATGGACACCTCGTTGTCATGGACACCTCGTTATCATGGACACCTCGTTATTACGGACACGTTACAGGCGAGATGATTTTCAAATATACGATTATCAATTTTAATCTTAACATGTTACGGCAAGCTTAAGTTATGCCTACATATATAACTTGACTAAAATGAAAGGGAAGTTTTGGAAAGTTGTACTTGAATATTTAATTCAGGAATTCAAAGTCGATAAAAACTTTTGATAAAGTCAATCAACCATGTCAATCAAACATACCATTATAAATGTCGTTGTATACGAAATTATTATTTTGATATTATCTTCTGATGATGTCACGAGCATGCCGAAACATACCAAGATTAAAATTTGTACTTTTTATTTTCACTTTGATTATGTAAAATTTTGAGACATATATATTTTTTGCAGTTTTACATATCTGCGGAAGTATATTTTTTCTGCTTTTGTCACACACCCCCATCAATTATCTAATGGATAACAACCGAATCGTTACTCTTTGCAAGTCAAAAAGCTAAGCCATTCCCTGTACCAGACGTAAAAGCTGAAAAACCATACCCTATAAAACGGTACATACCCGTATATCAAAAATAGGTGTCCATGATAACGAGATGTCCGTAATGACGAGGTGTCTGTAATAACGAGGTGTCCGTAATAACGAGGTGTCCGTGATAACGAGGTGTCCGTGATAACGAGGTGTCCGTGATAACAAGGTGTCCGTGATAACAAGGTGTCCGTGATAGCAAGGTGTTCGTAATAAGGAAGTTGTCCATGATAACGAGGTGCCCATAGTAACAAGGTGTTCGTGATAACGAGGTCTCCGTGATAACGAGGTGTCCGAAATATAACAAAGTGAAGTATATTACCGCAAAATAGTGCAAGTTTTAAAGTTATTACATTTGAGGCCAATGGTTATTACATTTGAGGCCAGTTATTACGCTTGAGGCCAACGTTTATTACATTTGAGGCCAGTTATTACATTTGTGGCCTCTACAAGCGTTGGCTGTTAACCGGGAGGCTGCGGGTTCGAAACCTCAGCCGGACCATCACTCAGGGTCTTTAAATGATTGAGGAGAATGTTCTTCGATTTATAATTCTTAGGCTTCGCGTCTTCTCGGATAAGGACGATAAACTGGAGGCCCCGTCTCGCCACACTTCACATTAACCAATAATTAACGGGGGGACGTAAAAGAACGACTCAGGACGCAGGTACGACCATACTCGGTGATAGGCTTACACTTATACATACTAACTACTAATTAGCGCATTTGATTATATGTATAAAGATATTTGCGCTATATAAGCATTAAATTAAATTAAATTATGAAAAAAAAGTATCGCCAAAAAAACGCACGATCGCATATCTTTAAAGCGAAACGAATTTGGTCAAAATATAATACAATTGGGAGAAATAGATTTACCTTCTTCATGCAAGAATATATCAATAGATGACAACACTTTATTCAAGAAACGAATGAGGTTTGACTAGGCTTTTGTCTCGAGTTACTCAACAGGCCTGTCAACAGAGTGTGTTTTGTTTTGCATTATCTTTAACGACTGTACGTGTTAGCCACCTTTGAGGTACTTGTGTCAATTTTCAAGGTGAATAAATGTCAATACTTCAAATAATCAAAACAAGCTGAACACTGGTTCAACTTGCCAAACTGGTCATTTTAAATCCCACTCCTACAGTTAACTTGCTCATTTTGTTTATACTACACAAAGATAGGGTCCAGGCCCACAACGTCCCCCTGTATTGTCGACGGATACTCCACATGGTGGAAAGTCGTCTACACAATACTTATATTATACCTAAATGTACATTTCGTGTAAATTGTTAAACGTAACACAAACAGTACGTTCTCACCTTCAGAAACATTGGACCATATAGGCTGAATACACCTTCACTACCAGCCTCAAAACCCACGTCTTCAAAATGTGAGGAGCCTGGAGTATTGCTTTTACTCCCACCACCTCCAACGATCCAGCTCTTCAACCACGACCAGAATCCCCAAGAACTGCCTGAAACGGATTCTTTCTTTTCCAATTCATCAATGGCTCTGTGGAAATCTTCAAGCATACGTTCTTGAAATACCACAATACGAATGTGTTGTAATGATGATGGTTTTGTTTTGCAAAATTTTCCAACGGCTTTCAATAACGCCTTTGCTGCTTCTTTGGGTGATATGTTTGCATTTCCGGTACCAACTGCTGGAATAGCTATGGAACGTATGCGTTGTGACTCGGCTTGTTTAAGACACGTTAATACTACATCTGTGGTGTCGTCAGGGCTAAATGATGCAGCAACAAGGTGAAACAGTTTCTTTGAAGGTAGATTTCCAGCTGAAGTGCAAACGACAGATCCTGGAGCCTGACGCCCATGCCTTCTACACTCGTCCTGTATAGAAGGTCCTCCAGCCTTCGCAATAGCCGCTCCCACACCACCACCTATAGCAACATCAAGTGCTTGATTGGAAGCTGTTGCTATAGCTTCTGTTGATTCCTTGGTTATATCTCCAGGAACAACGTCAACACGCACTGAACCAACAAAGGTGTTCTTAGAGTCGTCGTTCACCTCTCTCATTAATGCATCTTCACTTTCGTCTTTCAAAACTTGGAAAGGCTGCCCTTTACGTTTTGCTCTGGTAGGATTGGTATTACTCCATTTTTTTTCTTCAGTGTGGAAGGCGTCAATAGTTGGTTGGTCTAGGTAGAACAACACCAAATGAACTTCGAGAACAGATGATTGAGGGTTGTCTTTCTTGAACTTGTTTATCTCTTGGAAGAACACTCTGGCCACCACATCACGAGGAAAGCCAAGATTTCCTGTTCCAATGGCTGGGAAAGCAATGCTCGAAAAGTTTCTCTGACCTGCTTCTTTCAAGCACGAAACTATCATAGCACGTAATACCTGAAAATTAGTGAAGAAAGGTTAAAAATGAATAATCTCTGTGACACATGAATAACGTAGTGATTTCTTTCTTTTTTCTTAATTTTCCTCTCAATTTCTTTGCCATTTTTGTATTTGTTTGAAATTCGTTATTTTGTTATAGTACCTTTTCGCCTTTCCCACTGTCCCAATTTCCTAACACAACGTGGAACACATTCTTGCAACCCAAGCTGTAGCCTTTGGTAACAAGTAGTTCCCCAGCTGATAATTGTCCTTTTGCATTGCATTCCTGCTGGAGGTTTGGTCCTGCTGCATTACTAAGAGCTTTGGCACATGGATTTTTGCTAAGGTTAAGGTCAGTTGCCACAGTGTTCACAATTACATGAGCCTGAAATACATTAAAATTCAAAGGTTTTATTTGTCAGCAGAATAACGTTAAACACGTGGTACAGTACTGGAAACAAGACTTGCTTTACAAGGAAATGATAATTGTGCTTTTGTTTGCTTGTCAGGACTTGGTCTTAATTGCCTATACTTATAGCCGCATGCTGCTAAATACCAATTAACAAACGAGTCTGGTCCAAACACCCTATTAGCTTCACAGTTATTGGTTAGGTCCAGTACCTAAATTTTCTTTGTTCAAATTATTTTTATGAAAAAATTGTATATTTATTTATCATTTAAAAATACAAATAAAAGATTGTTGTCTAAACAAGGTTTTTAGTTATCAGACTCAAAAACCAATGACAAAATTTATGCCTTCAGCCAATGTTATTTATTATCGCTTACCTCATCCTTTGCAAGATCACCAACAATGACTTCTATTTTGATACCTGGAGTACTAACATCGTTTATTGAAACAGGACTGGCTTGCGAACGTGGCTTATCGTCGTTAGCAATACTCCTTCTTTTTCCTCGTGTAGTATTAATTGCAGACGATATAACTGTTGATACCACTTTAGGTGTTGCTACACCATCTGTGAAGGATTTCTCTTTGCCAAATCTTAATTTCATTTCCTTATGGAAGGCTTTAGTGACATCGTCTTTGGTGTCAATAATGTAAAACTTAGACAGCTGAACACTTGCGTTCTCTTTTGAAAAGGTCAATACGCTTTCTAATATGGTCTTTGCACAGAGATCAATCGGAAAAGCAAAAACACCAGAACTTATAGCAGGGATGGCAATACTGGTGAAGTCTTTTGCTTCGTCTAATGCGTTAAACACAGCTTGCGCTAAAACACGTTCCTCCCTTGTTTTCCTGTCTCCACCTGTTTTGGACCGTGTATTCCACTTTGGGCCAACAGCATGAACAAGCCGTTCACATGGCAACTTTCCTGGGCCTGACACAAAGACTTCACCATCCAACAAATCATTATTTCGCGATATGAATTTGTTGCACTCATCCTGTATCTCTCTTCCTCCTTTATCCACGATAGCCTTTGCAAGCCCACCTACGTGTTGCAATTGGCCATTGGCTGCGTTCACCATGACATCAACTTTCAACTCAGTCATGTCACCTTTTAAAATAATGATATTCTTTCTCTCTGGTGTGATGTAACTACAAAGCTCTTTAGCTTGAGATCCACCATCAGCAGTAACATAGAAAGCAGCATTCGTTTTCTCGTCGTCACGTGGTGAGCATTGCTTGATGATACATGCTTCATCGTTTTCTATGTTGGATAATAATTTTTTACCTTTCTCATCACGGAAAAACTTCTTCATGCATGACTTTTCGATCTCAATTGATTTGTCTTTAACTTGGTTAACAAGCTTTAAGACTTTGTTGGTGGCTGATTCGATGCCTTGTTTTGTTCCACGGATCGTGAAGCCTTCCTCTAGCTCTTTACTGCTGTAGACTTGTACATGAAGGTCGTCTGAAATCTTTTTGACCTCATCATTTTGAAATCGAAGAACATACTCGGTACACGCTGGGTCTGCCTCGACAATCTTGTCAATGATAGTGTTTTCTTCCAGAAAAGTTAGAACACGCTCCTTTACAGAAATGACTTCATCTTTTATTCCAGAAATGTAGATGCTGTTTGAGGCTGTATCAACTGTCACTTTTAGCAACATACTAGACGTATTGAAGGTGCTTTCTAATTGCTTCCATTCATGAGACGAAATCACTGAGATTTGATCAGGATCAAGAGAAACATTATCTTCAATGACAATGTCTTTGATTAAAGCAATCGCCTTTTGGAGATCTTGCCGATCTACTGCAGTGACTACCAGACATGTATCATCATTTCCGTCTGATCTACTGATGACAGCTTCAATATTTTTATATTTAAACTGTTTGGAAAGAAACACCTTTCCCGGATCAGAAACGATAATGCTGACAATAGATCTAGCGAGCTTCATCTCTTGATCTTTGGTCTTAGAGAGAAACTTCAAGATTGAAATATTCCCTTCTTTTACAACTAAATCTGGTCCTCTGAAATGAATAGCTCCTTCATTTTGATCAATTTTTACTTCAAGGTCTTTGTACTGGACTTGAAGGTTTTCGGTTTCAGCTGTAAAGCTTAACAGGTCAAGCTGTGCCTTTGTCAGAGATATTTTGTCCTTAGTCTTGGCATTTTCATACTCGATCTTCTTCTCAATTTCTTTACTCAAATCATCCACTTGCACAAACAGTTCACTGACGTCTTCGTTCTTTCCTCGTAGCACGATTCGCTGTTCGTCTTCTTTGTAGACAATTTCAATTTTGTCTGAAGTGAATTTTTGTTTTGCCTGTTCAATTGTTTCCCCCCAGGCTGATGGAGATACTCTTACTTCCTTTGACATTATGTGACTGATATAGGTTTCGATGGCATCACAAGAGTGATCCCATTTGGTTTTATCCATCTGGTTGTTACTTGAATCCAGAACTACTTGGTCTTGGTCCGTGAAAACCTTCACTTTATGTTCTTTTAGAAGGTCTGAAAATTCTTTATGGAAGAACCTTTGAATGAAAGCCATTTTTTGAGGGTCTACGGAAAGGTTCTTTTGTTTCTTTCCTCCTCCAGGCTCTTCTGATGCTTCACCAAGAAATGGATAATAAGGAACGACTTTCACCACATCCTTATTTATCACGTGTCTACGTGTCACCACTCTGTCAACAACTGCAAAAAGTAATATATATTAATGAATATAAGTAATCTGTGGAGGGAGCTCAACCCCTTTTGTATAGACCCTAACGGTCCTTTCAATTTCTCCCTTTTGAAAAGATAGTTGATAGGATTTTCAAACTGTGATGTGTGTCAGTGGATTAGTATATTATAATAATACATCCTGATGTCTTTAAATGACTCTTACCTGACGGTTCCTCAAAGAAAACTAAAGCCTTCGTCTCTCCATCTGTATATTCTACTTTTTTCACATCACCACCACCATTTTTTGAGTTTTCAAAGTAATACAAAATAGTATCGTGTGTTGTCTTCAATCCTAAACCAGACACCTCAACACAGTTACAAATACTGACTTGTTCCACCTGTAAGTGATTTCCATCCAGTGGTCTTTTACTGCACTTAGTTTGGACCTTTTCCACATCTGCAACACAAATTTGAAAATATACTTCAATCTCTTGAGAACTAGTTTCTTACTTAACAAGTTCATTTGACTATGGTAATATAGAGCCACTTTTCTCCCCCAAAGAAAAGCGAGAGAAAATTGGCTCATAGAGTAAACAAGTTTGGAAAAGCACCAAAATAAACAATGATCCTCTTCAGAAAGCTATATTAATTAACTGAGAATTAGACAATAATGAAATACTCAAAATAAAATTACAGTAAGGAACTTTTATGTTCAAGGTAGGGTTCTGAACAATGGAAGCATCCTTTTGCTTGCATTTTTCTTAATCATGTTTGACATTGAACTAAATCCTTGAATAATATTTTTGTGTACTGCAACTGATATGTAAAAAGAATAATTTGGCATACCTGGTGGTTCTTCAAATGTGACCATCACATTTGAATCATTCCCAAATAGCATAATTTGCACTTCTTCACCACTGACAACTTCAATGTAGGACTGGAAACCATCTTTGGTAGTTTTATCTGATAATCCTCTTATATGCAGTTTGCATGGATCCTTTGGTAGAATTATGGGTAACTCTTTGAGTGTTAACCCAAGTTTATTTTCATCAAGTGTCAGATTTTCTTGTTTGGATACATTTTCAGCATCTGAGAATATATGTTAAAATTGAATGTACAGATCACAGGGTTTGTGCACCAATTTTATCACAAAATGCAAGGGCTTTGTAAGTACATTTTAAGCACTAAATTTCTATTTTCAAGGAGTAATATTTCCGATATTGCCTTCAATCAAACATATTTTTGTGATGACAATCATTAGATAAAGAATTGTCTATATTTTTTCATTGATTAATTTTTTGAATTTCATTCTTCTTACCAACTTGGCTCGTATTATACGTAAACAATTAAGGAGCTTTTTAGAATTTTTTTTGGATTCATCACTTTTATGGAGTTTTCAAGCACCATTAAATTCATGAATAAAGTTCTAAGTATAGTTTTCAAAGAGTAGTAAAATGTGATGATAAGTTGTACACCGTTTAGTGGTGAAAACGATACTGACGTTTTGGACGTTAGTCCTTTGTCGGAGTAATATGAATAGTTTTCATGGAGTTTAATTAAGGAGTAGCATGAACCCTGATATCATTAGTGCATATGTTTTTGCAAACTATCATGGGCGTGAGTTAGGTAGGTTCAGCTACCCCTGAAGTTCCCAAGGTACAAGTAAAGCATTTGTATTTTAGATCACAGTGATAAACAGTCCTAATAAAGCTAAAAAAATGAATTGTTCTCAAGCAAATAAATATATATAAACAAACCTTCTGAGGAACAAAACGTGATTTCTGCGAATCCCTCATCCTCATTATACTGAATGTCTTCAACGTCTCCTCCTCCTGATCTTCTTTTGTTCTCAAAGAAGTTAAGCAGAGCATCCTTAGTTGTTTTAGGTGAGATTCCAGTCACCCGGATAGTACGGGATTTCTCTTCTGTCATAGAAGGCTCTTCTGTGGTGAGTGATGTTGCAGCCTTGGGGGGTTCAGGTCTTTTCAGGGTCAGTAGATTATTATCAAGAACATGCTTAGCCCATTCAAGAACTCTTTTGGCAGCTAATATGTGACAATAAAAACGACAGTTACATTCACAATTGATAACTTTTTAAGCTAGGTAATTCTGTAGTTTTGCACTGTGCAAATGCAGCTAGTTCTGCATATGTTTTGAATGTTAGGGTGTTACATTTTTCATCAACAATGAATACAAAACTATGTGTCAGAAACACTTTAATGTCAAAATCTGAATTGTTCTCATGTCTTCAAGTGAAAAATTGCCCCAGTCCACATTCGGTAAATCCTAAATAAATTTATTGTGATTAAAATTTTAGGAGATTTCTCAAATAGTTTTATGAAGTTTTGAATGTTTGAAATTCATGTTAACTAAGTGAAGGGTTTAGTTTCCTATAATAAGGTATATATATTTAATCAGGAGCCGGTTGTACAAAGCCTGGATAGCACTATCTTCTGGATAAAAGTTATCCGCTGCATAGAATTTTATAGAATTTATCCATTGGATAGGGATTCATTCAGTGGATAATGCTAATCCAAGCTTCATACAACTGATCCCAGTTTTACATTTACATGGCTGACCTACCATTAAAACATTTTGCAGTTGGGAGGATATGCAGATGTAGCAATAAATATTATCTAACATTTCAATGTTGTACTCACTGTCTGGTGATTCAAATGTAACAACAGCCTCTCCATTGCCACGTCTTTTAATTTCTTTCACATCTCCGCCACTTGACCGTCGTGTATTTTCAAAGTAATTATACAAGGCATCGTCTGTTGTATTGTCTGCAATTCCACTAACAAGGACAGAACTGGTTGCCTGTGAATTTCAATCAATAATCAATAAACTATTTGAATTAATAATCAACATATGGCACAAAAATGACTAAATGAATAAAACTCCCTGATTGAAATTGTTCTGGCAGACAAGATTGTCTTGTCTTTGATATGATAATTTTTTTTTGTGACTGATACAAAAAGCATCTTTGGAAAATGTTTTTTGTTTATTGAAAGTGGTCTTTTTGCCTGATTTTCTATGGTTAAAAATTTTCAAACTTCACAATACTCTGGTGTTTTCTGGAGAGGAATGGTGAAACTTTTCCCTTTTAAAAATCTGAGACTTTTGCTCAAGGATTTATGAGAAGAGTACCCACTCCTCCCAGTTTCCCCCTGCCTTTCCAAGCTATATCTCTATTAAGCTGGATGTCACACAAGAACAAATGTTACCAGAACATGCTTATAAATACTCAAAGTCAAATACAGATGAATCAATAAGTAAATAAATATAAATTGAAAAAACATGAATAGATGGATGTATAAATTAAATTTATAAATCACATTTGAATTTATTAGTATTCAGTTTCTGAATTGTCTAATTAGCTAAACAGCTAAATACATTGAGACTTAATAAAGTGATTTTGTTTTTAATAAATGAATATAAATGAGTGAATAAATAACATAGATGAATAAATTAACACATAAATAGGCAGCCTGTTTAAAAAATAATTTGAATAAGTTGATGCAGCATTTATGGTTGTAGAATCTAGCATCATTTATTGTTATAAGTTGATCCATACCATGTCTTCCTTGTCTTCCTTATCTTCCTTGTCTTCATTGGCCAATCTCACAGTCAATTTGCAGCCATTCAAATAATGCTCTCTTGATTTTACTCGTTGAGCAACTACAAATGATATACGATATTACATGTATCAGCAAAATTATTTTACCTCATCATTGACATATTGTCATTTGAGCAGACTAAATTGTTGTGTGACTAATGACTAGGTCACGCAAATTTTTAAATTTCTTAAAAGAACCTACAATGCCAATAAAGATTTTGATTATTTCGAAAACAAAATTATTGGGTACCTTTTTAATCAAAATGTCAAATTCTATGGCATCATCAATAAAGTGTTTTGTTTCGCCTCGATGTGATGTGCTGATAGGGAATTTTCCCCGAATTGACTTTCACTTTCAATTTGGATATTTTTTTTAGTGTTCGATAGTATGAGGAAAAACCTATTTCCGTCTAATAAACAGTTATGTGTCCAAGGTAACAGAAAATATCAGAAGCAATCCTAAACTTATTTCCATGGGTTTATACAGCCCAAAATCAACAAAGGATGAGTTCATAACTTCGTACAACCGGAAATCAATATATTCTTGTAGTCCGTTCAGACTTATATTAGAGCAAGAATTCTGTACGATATATGCAATCGAAATTTAAAATAAATCCACTGTTTTTGTTTGAAAAGAGGGACTTCTAAAGCTAAAAAAAATATTTTGATATAATGTCAATTCCACGAAAACCGTCGAAAAAAGTTAGTTGTTTACCTTCACTGTCTGCGAATACAATCTTGGCGATGCCAGTGTTTGAGTCGAAACCAATTTCTTCTACGTCTCCTCCACCTGATTTCTTCTTGCTTTGAAAATAGATTTGCAAATCAACTTTACTGGTTTCCTTCGGTAAAAAAGAAACAAAGATAGTTCTGTCGCACATGCTTGTAACTTAGTCTAGAACGTACGCCTCATTTCGCAGAACTACCGAGAAACCAGATTACCGAGAATCAAGATTACCCATGATTCTTGGAGGGGACTTTGGACGGATTTCCCCTAAATCAATATCGGGGCTTCCCCTTCGATCAAAACACAGGCTGCAGCCCCTCCAAAAAAGTCTTAATGAGCTTGATTCCAAATTCAAGTTAAACGTGCGATTTAGAATTTAAACTAATTTTGTTTTCAAAAATGAATCAAACAGAAAGTGACCGTGTTTGGCTTTGATCATATTTTTTTCACACCAGTTGTGCCCAATGACAGTGTTGATCTGATTTTAAAATTCTTTATTCTCTTCAGTTATCGACGACTATACTATTAAAGGGTATCAAAAGAGTTTACTAAAGCCCTGGTCAAACCCCCTAAAATGTTTTAATAATGTCAAGCATCCAAACATATTGATAATTGTAATAATAATATGAGTAGTAAGGGAGGGCAGATTCTGGCTCAATTCACCATTTCATTCAGTAATTCATTGGCTGAAAAAATGACCATTTTAGGGCCAATCAGAATTTTATTTTTATGAATATTAATGAGCTAACAAAATCTATAGGGGAGGGGTGGGTAAAAAAAATAATGATTTATTTCTGACTCAGTTGGCAAAATAAATAGGGGAGGGGTGGTCAACAATTTGACCTTGGGGAAAAAAAAATATTTTCTGACTCAGTTGGCAAAATCAATAGGGGAGGGGTGGTCAGATTGATGACGTCATCTGAGCTAACAAAATCAATAGGGGAGGGGTAGGTAATTAATATGCTGCAGTTTCTCTGAATTCAAGTTTTGTTTTTTCACAAATTTTTTTCCAAGTTGCATCATTTTTCTTTATTACAAAATTACTTTTTAAATAAATAAAATCTAATATTTCACGGTCTTCCTGTGGAAGGATTAGATCCCAGATTTTATAAATGAAATAGGGATAATATGTCTTTTTATGTTTTATATTTTTTAACACATTTAGAAATATCATTTCACTTTTATAAAGAAGATTTCCATCCACGGTGGGAAGATTTTTTCCTGTGGCCATGGACCAGATAGCACTGGTAAATTTATTTAATTCTGTTCTGCGAATTTCCTTTAAGGATTTTCTTATGGAAAATATTTGTTGTTTTATATTTGAATCGGGAAGATCATCTCTACATTTTTTTATAATACTTTGGGAAATATATGTAGATCGACCTAGGATTAAATAAATCCAATTTCTAAAATGTTTGGAGGGGTTGAAGTTAGATGGTCTGACAGATCTGCCTTCTTGTTTGAATAAGTTCTCTTGGTCTAAAATTAAGGTTGGGCAAATATCAAATATTTTTCCACACTCTTGACAATAATAAAAATAATTTTCAGAGTCTAAGATTTTAGTTTCACAACTGCAGAGTTCGTCCATTATATAAATCTGAATATCTACCTAAATAGAAACCAAGCCACTCCAGCAATGACAATTATTATAGCTGCCTTTTATTGTTTTCATGTTTTTCTATTTTAGGAAGAGGAGATTTTGTTTCATGTTTTTCTACTTTAGGAATAGGAGATTTTGTTTCATGTTTTTCTTCTTTTGGAAGTAGATGTTTTTTAGTTGGGCCTAAATTATGTTTAACAACAGGAATTATTTCTTTGTTGATATCATTTATTCCAAGTTTCATATCTGTAGTTGCTTTTTGAAGTTTGTTATTATAACCAACCACTGAGTGAGTGTTGATTAAGAGCTTTGAAGGTAAAAGCCAACAACCAACTGCAATGGCAAGATCTAATTTTTGTCTTGCTTGTTGAAGAGCAAACTGGTATCTTTGGATAGATTTTGAAATATCATTTTCAATGACAGAGCTTTCAAAGAGTTTAAGAAATACTTTTTGTGTTTCTTGAGCACTTCCACTTGCTCCAAGGATGCTACTTCTTGTTTGCGCTTGTGAACCAAGTATACAGTAAACATAAGATTCAATAGATTGATTTAAACGTGAAAGCCCAGCTTTTGTCAATCCTTTAGAAGTGCTAAGGGAGAAATATTTATAGGGGTGATTTTCAGCTGGCATTATATATTCCAGTTGATGATCGCCATAAGAGCCACCTTCATCTTTAAAAAAGAAATATCCATCGGGCCATTTATTTGTTTCTTTTCCATATATAGTTTCATCATATTCTGCAGGGACAGAATAGATTTTATCAAATATTTTTTTATAAATTCTTCCAAGTCCATGATTTTCATCATTCTTATATCTGAAATCTGTATTTGTTGATATTTTAAATTCACTGCATATTTCTTGATAAGCCCTTTTATTATAGTTATTATTAAATAAAGAAAAGTAGGGATCGTCTGGCAATGGACATTTCATTTCTGCTAATATTCTTCTGATTGTAAATAGGATATGAAATCTCAGAACTGAATTTACTATTGGTTCATATTTCATCTCCACGCCAATTCCGCAGCCAGAGGTGGCACACCAAATTGCAAAAGATAGTTGTTGGTGCCAAAATGTCATATCTGGTCCTTTAAGCCATTTATGAGCATCTTTTGCAGTTGTATATTTCAAAGTTGTTGCCCATATATCTCTTGGAAATGCTCGGAATTTTTCTTTTGGAGTAATGTAAATATCAATGGACGATAATGATATTTCTTTAGGAGAACTATTAAAAATAGGATAAGTTGTATTTGACAACATTAATTCTTTGGGAAAGTTTCCTTTTACTTCTTCTGTAGCTTTTTCAAAAGCTTGTTTGTCGTTTGTGTATAAAAAATCATTTATATTTTCAGGTTTATAAGTATGTCCATTCCATGAAGGAAAGTGATATAATGTTTTCTTTAGAGTTCCATCTTTATTGAAAGGATTATAATTACCATCATTAAATAGAAATTCAACATCGCCATTTTTATTTTCACCAAATCTAAATCGCGAGTAGTTTGGGTATTTCCTTTTAAAATCTGTCCACTTCATTCTATATATTTATTATATCTTAATTTGTAAATATAGCCGCCATAGGGAGTTCTATCAAAAGAGAAAGTTAATTCTTTTTCACTCCGGTGGATAGCTGTTGTAGAAGTTCTTTTTTTATTTCCTCTCTCAGCTTTTCTATGTTGACTTGGGGTTCTTCTTTTTTTTGAAAAGTCATTCTTATTTCATTTTTAAGAGCTTCATATTTATCCAACTCTGTCATAATCAGTGTAAATTCATTTTCATCAATAGAATTATCACGGAGTGCTTTTGAAACAAGATCAGCTATGCTATTGTGTTTTGACTTAATGAGTTGAATTGTTTTCTCGTGCTTTGATACTTTTTTTGTTAATCTTTTCGTTGCCATTCCAAAAGTTGCGGAAACCAAACCAAGAATACCACCAACGGCTGATAAGGGAATGCCAACAATAATTCCTGGTCCTGTAAGTGAAGTGCCAATGCCAGATGCAGTTAGTACAGCTGATAATCCGCCGCTGATTACTGCAGTTCCATGTATTAAGGATCGGACTCTTGCATATTTTTTTCTAACTTTTTCATAATGTTTAAGTTCGTCATCAAGTTGTGAAAGAACTATATTTACTTTATTCAGACGAAAATTTTCTCCAGAAGGTAAAGTTGGATATATTGAGTCGGTCATTATATAAAATAAAAAATTAATTTTGTTGCGTGAAATTAACCATTAAACTACATTCATTACCTTTTTCTGTTCCTTTGGATTGCTTTATGGAAATATTGAAAATACGAATTTTTTCATAGTTTGGTATTTTTGAAAGTTTGAATTTTTTGTTTAAAGGAAAAATATGAGCAAAATTAGTCACTCCACTATTCCGAATTTTATATTTTGGATAATCTTTCAAATCAACAGAAAACATTGCATGGGTTTTAGGGTTTGTTGCATCATCACTTGTAGTGTATTGAAGTGCGAAAGCAAGACTATCATTAGCATTTAATCCGCCGCCATCGTCGTCTGAAGTTAAAGTATGAATGTTAACTTCTGAGGTTTCATTTGGATATACAAGCATACAACATGATACGGTATCACCACGTGTATAGCTTTTTGGGTATCTCACTGATGATTTTCTAAGATCCTCATAATACCAATCTCGCCAAATATCTACTCTATTTAAAATTTTTTCTGTTATTTGTTTACTATTCAGTTCTTCAGCTATCATTCTATATCTTGAGTATAATTAACTATAACGCTTGTTTCATTACCTTTATTTTTACCTTTACTTTGTCCAATACAAATATAAAAAATCCTGATATTTTTATAATTTGTTATATTTGAAAGTGGCCAACTAAGGTTTATAGGAAAAACATATTTTACACCTTGACCATCAATAATCTTATATCTTGTACAAGTTGCTAGATCAACTGAAAACATATCATTATATATATTAGTATTACCTGTTGCTGTTGTATATATAATTGCAAAATCTACAGTATCATCTGAAGTTAATCTACTGGTGCGGCGGCTATGCCCATCATCATCAGAAGTTAAAGTTTTTATTAAAATGCTAGAGGTTTCATTTGGAATGGTATATATACAACTAGGGCCGCTGATAATTTCTGGAAGTCTTACATTTGGTGAATTAGGAATAGCTTTATAATACCAATCTCTATAAATATTTATTCTTTTTATATTTTTCTCTATTATTTGCACACTGGTAAGATCTTCAGCTATCATTCTATATCTTGAGTATAATTAACTACAACGCTTACTTCATTATACCTTTTTCTATCCCTTTGGATTGCTTTATGAAGATATTAAAAATACGAATGTCTTTATAATTATTTATATTTGAAAGTTTATAACTCTTATTTATTGGAAAAATATATATAATACCTTGACCATCCCAAAATAAATATTTTGGATAATCTTTTAAATTAACATCAAACAAATATTTTTTTAAAGGATGAGTACTTGTTGTTGTAGTGTACTGAATTGAAAAAGAAATGCTATCTTTATCAGTTAATCCATTGCTAGTATCATCTGAAGTTAAAGATTGAATTATAATTTCCGAGGTTTCATTTGGATAAACAAGCAAACAACATGACATTGTATGACTATTAACGTAATTATTGGGAAATCTTTCTTGTTTTGCACTAAGTCCACCATAATTCCAATCTTGTCTAATATAAACTCTTTTTTTATTTTTCTCTATTATTTGCACACTGGTAAGATCTTCAGCTATCATTATATTAAATCAAGTTCAAGAACAATGCTAGAAAAGTTTATATCTTTTTTATCTGCATCTTTGACTTTAAAAGTAAGACTTCCAAGGGCGGATGTTGTAGACAATGGTATAGATATTTTTGGTTTGGTGTCATAGGAAATTTGATTGGCTGTTCTGCGGCAGATAACTGCAAATAAAGTATCTCTTTTACCGTTGTATAATCGTTTTTCAGAATCTATTTTATCGCAATAAATGTAGATTTCTGAAGGAATCGTCGAAGAAGGAAAATTAATTACAGCACCAAGCAGAGATATTTTTCCCACCGCCGGTGGTTGATCAAGATAGATTGTAAAATTATTTGTTGTTGATTTTATTGTTAATTGCATATATAGTTTATTTTTTCATTTTTTCAATCATGAAGGCCACAACGGCAACAATCAATAGCCAAGCATGCTCAGCAACAAAGGAAACAACTTGGCCTGCGGTTTTAAAAATAAAACTGGCTATTGCGCCAATCATGCCCGGCAGCATTTCACCCAGTTTTTTACCCAGTGTTTTAAGTCCATTGCCAACACCTTTTGCTACTGATGAAAGTCCTGATTTTAATTGACTGACGAGAACGCCTATTGTTATAGCAACTGCGGTTGCAACTGAAGCAACAGTAAAACCATATTTTTTGAAAACTCTTTTTATTTTCTCTTTTAAAGTCAGTCCAAGTTCAGTTTCTAATTGTTCTTTTTGTGCGTTAAGTTCAGCTTTTCTTTCTTCTAGCCTAATTATCTCTTGCTGTGCGGCTTCTCTTTCTTCTTCAGTGCGGTTGGGATCATTTATAATTTCTCTCTGTCGTTCTACGTGTTGTTCTAAATCTTCTATTGCCTGGTCCCTTTGTCGAAGTTGTTCATTTTTTTGATTTATTTCGCGTCTTAATTCATTTTTATCTTGGTTATTTTCTCTTAAATTATTTTCAAATATTGATATTTCTTCTATTAAAGATTATATATTATTCTGCATGGCAGCTCTTTCCCTGCCATGTAAGTTTTGTAATTCTTGTGTTTTCTCACTGTATTGTTTTTTCATATCACCTATTAATTGCTTAAGATATTCATTTTCTTCTATTTTTCTATTAAGATTTGTTGTTAGATCAAGTATTTCTAAATTTTGTCTTGTTACATTTTTCCAAGAATCTAATTTTTCTAACTGCTTATTAATTTCTCCATTTACATCAAAAAGATTATAAAACCTTGTTTGTTTTTCTACATTTCCTTTTTGATAATTAATAGCTATTATAACTTTTCCGTTATCATCAAGTAGGGAAACATCATCAAAGTTAAAATTTGGATATCTTATTTTAAGAACTTCTTTTGCTTCTTTTACTCTTTCAGTATCTTCATCCATATTTTTTAATTCCATGTATTCTGGAAGTTGTTTTCCAGGGTTTCGTGTTTTCCATTTTTCTGAAAATCTATCAAATGCATTTCTCCATCCCCTTCCGAACTTTTGTCTAAAACGAGAATAAAAACTGTCTGCTGTTTCATTTTCTCTTAGAAGTAATGTATCATATTCATTATCTACTTCTTCATTTATATTTATACGACCTTCTTCAGTTGTTGGGTCAAAATCTGTAGGTTCAAAGGCGTCCATTATATTTATAAATATTTAGCAGTTACGTAGCCCGCTGCTAACATCCCACCGGCAACATATAAAATTTCATATTGTTTTTGTTTTGATGATGGTGAATAATAATTTTTGAAATTGGGTTTATTTTCCAATCTATGGGCAAATTCTGGATGCGCCTTGCTATATAGAACAAAAGCTTCATCAGTGCTCTGTAGATTTTCATCAGCTTGCTTCTTTTCTAAATATTGTTGTCCAAGCCAATCTTGATATCTTTTTTGTTCTTTTTGCCACTCGCCCATATCGTGCTGATATTTTTCTAATGCTTTATCATGCCTTATTCTCTCTAAATCTGTATGAGAACTATCTAAATATTTTCCTAAATATGATCCGCCGATGAATGCCGTGGCGTTAAGTACTGCTCCTGCTATCATTACTGCTATGGTTGCCATCTTATATATTTGTTGGGATTATTTTTTGTTTTTCAAGATATTCTTTTGTTGCTATACTAGCCGCGACTACAAGAGTAAGTTTACCATAATTACCTAAATTTGAACTTGGATCGCCGAGGAAATTTTCTTTTAGGATTTTCTTAGCTACATAGCCAATCCCCGCTGAAAGTCCTACAATAACAGCGGAGTCCATTACAATTTTAACTGCTTTATTTTCTGTTGTCATATTATATTAAAAGGAAAAAAAAATAATGCAGAATAAATTTATGCAGTATGCAGCAAAATCATCTGGAAGACTTTTTATAATTTCCAGAAAAAAAAAAATAATAATGAGATTACAAAATAGATATAAATATATAAATATTAATTTATGCAGCAAAATCCAAAATAAAACTTTTTATAATTTCAGAAAATAAAAGAAATATAGAAATTAAATGAAGAAGTAAATATGCAGTATGCAGCAAAATCTAAAATAAAACTTTTTATAATTTTCAGAAAATAGATTTTATATTGTGAATAAGTATTTTTATATTATAATGAAAAGATGCAGCAGATGTCATAATTTAAAAAAAGAAAATGACTTTATTTTTAATGAAAAAGAATTTAAAACGTGCAACAGATGCCGCAAAGGTGAAAAGCCAAATAAAAGATGCTGCTCGAGATGCCACGGTTTTAAAGATAATGATGAATTTAAGAAAAATGGATATTTAATGAAAACGTGCCATAAATGTAGAGAGAAAAATATAAACTTAGATGAAATTAATGAAATAAAAGAAGATTTAAGTAATTATAAGAAACATGATATATTAAAGAAGATTTATAATGAAAAAGAATTTATTGATTTAAATTATGTATTGGAAATGAGAAAGAATAATAATTGTGATGTGTGTGGAAGATTAATACAATATAAAACTCTATCTCAGCCTAATTTTGGGCAAATAAAGCGCACTAATCCTAGGCAGGGATTTATAAAAGGAAATGTAATTATTTCTTGTTCGTATTGTATGGCTAGATAAATATATTTTCTGGAAAGTTTACATTTTGTTTTTGCTGCATACAGCATAATATAAAATTAATAATATTTTTTTTTCTCTCATACACATTTTTCTGAAAATTATAAAAAGTTTTATTTTGGATTTTGCTGCATACAGCATAATATAAAAAGTCTTTATTTTGATTTTACTTTAAATTTTTTTTTCCATTTTTCTGGAAATTATAAAAAGTTTACATTTTGTTTTTGCTGCATACAGCATATTTCATTAAGAAAAAAATATTGATTTTATTTTAAATTTTGTCTATTATTCCATAAAAAACCTATTTTTAACTTTGGCCGGCTCAGGTTCAACTGTCTCCTTTATCGGTTCTAAATTTGGTTTATTTTTTTTTTCTTCGTTTTTATTTATCCTCAATCTAAAATACAAATCAACTGCTGTTAAACTAATTCCAACAACTCCAATTATAGTTGCAAAATTAATATCTGGCATCCAAGAAGAATCATCTTTAGGTTTATCTTTTGACTCCTCCAAAGCTTTTTTTGCTTTTTTATGGTATTCTACAAGGCGACGGCCGGCAGCCACCTTTTTTGGGTCTTTGATCTTTTCAACTTTTTGTTCGGGCTCAACTGTAATTTGCTCTTCCTTTTCCTCTGAAGACATATATATAAAATATATTTTTTTTTTCTTAAGCACTCTGCTCAACAGAATCTGAAATTGGCTTAACAGAATTTGAAGAGAATTTTAAATGCTTAACAACTTGTAAAAGTCCACTTCCAAGAGCTACAAATCTTCCACCTTTTAATATAGTGTAGCCGGCAACGCTGTTAAGCTCTTGTTTAAGAAGTTCATTTTTTTTTAAATCTCTACAAAGCTCTTTCTTGTCATCAATGGGTAGAAAATAATTTAAAACTTCAGTCGTTCCTTCCAAAGTCATATTAACAAGACTTCCTGAAACCATAGTTCCCATCTTCACTTGGTATCTGTTGTGATACTTTTCTACATCTGCTGGGGATAATTTTTTAACTTCGCCAAGAGATAATTTAACTCCTGTATACTCTTCTATTGTTCCAAGAACTGCAAGTATAGATAATTGTTCTCTTTTTTCTTCGACTTCAGCCGAATTGGCTGTTGGAGTTGTTTTTCTTTTTGTTTTCTTTTTTTCCACTGTTGGAATTGTTGTTTCTTCTGTTTCAAACTGTTCAAGTATGGATGTCATTATATACTAGGAATTTCAATATAAGCCAAATAAGGATGCCTAAGACAAAAACAAACTCTAGAATATTTCTCTGACTTCAATATATTTTTAAATTGTTTTTTCATCTCTGGAGAAAGATCTCCGGCAAATTCATAAAAAAGAGTTTGGTTAGCCATCTTATTTGGAGAAAAAAAACTAATAATGGAAGCCACATTTTCTCTAAATGGCTTGGCAATAGATGTTAGCTGTTGTGTGAGAACCCATAAAGAAATATTCTGATGCCGACCGCTAAATGCCAAACTTATAAATCTATTTGATCTTTGTTTTAAATCTTTTGTAAATGCACAGTCGTCTAATATGACAAGAGTTTTTGTTCCAGAGAAAACTATCTCAATATCTTCTAAAAGATTATTTATTTCATCTTCTTCTTGCGGCGGGCATAAAACTATAAATCTTTTATCACCATTTGCAAAACCATGGTAAGTTTTATTTCTAACATAAGTAGGACAAATTAGAATTATATTTTCAAATACAAATCTGTAAGTACTTCTTAATTTTTCTATTAGATATTGCGTCTTGCCGCAGTTTGTGGGCCCGGTAATAATACAGTGAAAAGGAATTTTGGTTTTTAATTCGTCCATCTATATTTTAATAAATTATTGCTTTCAAGTTTGAATTTTCCACTTGCATAACTGCATCGGCCACTACAAACACATAACAATTTAAATTTCCACTTCCAGTTGCAGTTCTTTTTATTTCCAGTTTGACGCCATCTTTTGTAGAATTCAACAACAGCCCGCCGCCATGTAGTTCATCTGAAGGATGAGTTCTCAGATCCACCCAAAGAGCAAACTTATTATCATAAAAGTCTTTCTGCGTTATGTTATCTGTTATACCCATTTTTCTAACTATCGCATCCCAAAAATCAGTCTTTTTCATTCCTTTGCTGTAAAGTTTATTTGGCATACCATCAATATTAACTGATACTTCAGTCAAGGACGGATAAACGAACTTTTCAGAATCTCTTGCACCAATAGTATATGGTTCAATGAATAATATTAGTATGCCAGACATACTCCTTCGTGGAATATTAATATGCTCATTAATAACTGTATCAGTTGCTTTGTTAATTGAAATTGTATAATGCAAAAGCACATTTTCATAATAAAATCCTTTACTGGCATAAGCATAAAGTGTATTTTTCGCAAGTTGATCGCTGTAGATGCACTGATATTCTAACTCAATGTTTGAAAGTGAATATGTATAAGCCTTTGAAGTATCTGATGTGATAGTGATATCTTTACTTTCTGCTAAAGTTATTTCAAAAGATATTGTATTATTCAAAGCTCTGTGATTAAACACTCCATGGTCATCAATGATTGGATGGTTCAATGCAATTTTATATTTTGTTCCATAAATAGCCGCCAAGGCAACTTCTTTTGCGTCTGAAGTAACTTTATCTCCGGCACTTGTTCTTAATTTTCTCATATTTGCTGATGAAACTCCTTCTTTCAACATGTTTTCTCTTTCTGCTTTCAAAAGAATTAGATCTTTATACGTAGAAAACAGATCCATTTTATTAGTATCCTGAAGTATCTCACCACCATAAAGAACTTTCATTCTTGTTACTAAATTCCTCGAGATATTATTCACGAGAGTGTTGTTTGCATGTCCTGCAGTTGCAAGAGTGAGGTTAAAAGTCAATCCAACGCTGCCAGGAACAAAGACAACATTCTCACTCAACTTTGGCAGATGAACATAAAGCGTCTCGCCAGGATTCGCGCT
Source organism: Diadumene lineata (assembly GCA_918843875.1). NCBI lineage: Eukaryota > Metazoa > Cnidaria > Anthozoa > Actiniaria > Diadumenidae > Diadumene > Diadumene lineata. Next base: position 8,705,549 of record OU974072.1, read on the forward strand.
GCTGGGGTTGAAGGTTATTCGATGTAGTGTTCTATCAGCCTTTAGTGCAAATGGTTTTCTCCTTTCACGACTGACATCTAAAACTTCTGCTATATTACTCATATTATATATATGGAAAATAAAAAACTTTCAAACCATTATTATTCTACAAATGGATATTGGAAAGGCTATGAGGCTATTGCTCCTCTGGCAGAAGCCACTGGCGTCGATAAAGAAAAAGTTAAAAAATGGTTAGAAAAACAAGCGTTGTGGCAAATATATCTTCCAAGACCAAATTATATTCCCAGATGGCATTGGAATGTTGAAAAGGTGAATGAAGTTCATCAGTCAGATTTACTATTTCTTACTCATGATACAGTAGGAAATAAAACATATAAATATGTATTACTGGTAGTAGATGTAGCCAGCAGATATGCTGATGCCGAAGCACTGACTTCAAAAGACTCCTCCGGCGTAGCAAATGGATTTGAAAAAATATATAAAAGAAAATTAAAATATCCAGAAACGTTAATTGTTGATCCTGGAACTGAATTTATGGGTGCAGTGACGAAGTTGATGGAAAAAAATAATGTTAAAATTCAAAGATCAGAAGCAAAGAATCACAGAGCACAAGCAATAGTGGAAAGAGTAAACAGAACTCTAGCAGAAAAATTATATTCTCATCAATATGCACAAGAAATGTTGATGACTGATAGAAGTCGAGAATGGGTTAAAAGATTACCTGATGTGTTAAAGTCAATAAATAATAAAGCGAAAAAAATAACAGGTAAAGCGGCTGTTGATGCTGTAAAGTTAAAAGAAGTTTCAGAAAAGCATGTGCAATATAAAAGACCAGTTGGCATAGAAGAAAAACGATTGCCTGCTGGTGTAAAAGTTAGATATTTATATCAGCCTGGAGAATATGAAGGTGGTGAAAACCAAAGAGCTACTGATCCAAATTGGAGTTTTGGAATTTTTGATATTGTAAGAGCCGTTGTCGCAGAGAAACAACCAGTTTTATATTATCTTTCTGATGGAGCACCAAGGAGGAACTTTGTTAGAGAGGAATTAATGGTTATTCCTGAAAACACTGAACTTCCTCCAAAGAATGTTCTGTAGTTCTGTGAAAATATTTTTTATGAATGGCTAAAGTACATTTATTTTTAAATCCACTTCTACAATAAGGACATTTAATTCTAACATAAAGAAAATAATCATTTATTTCTATAATAATTAAATCATAATCATTTGAAATAATAGTCTTATAACCATTATTTTTATATTTATCTAATAATTTTTGCTGATGTTCAGAAACAACTCCCATTCCTGTAGGCGTTTTAAATTCTATAGCGAAACCAGTATAATTTTTATGATAATTATGAATTATTATATCTGGTTGACCTTTTGTATAACCTTTTGCCCAAGATGAAATTCTTTTTTCTGACGTATCTTGAAGTTCTCCAAGTCCTGCAGATATCAACGCATTGGGATAGAATCTTCTTATGTAAGAAACAACTTTTGTATGAAGATCATATTCATTTTCTATTTTAAATCCAATCGATCTTGGATATTTCTTATGAATATAGCTTCCAGTTTTTCTAATTGATGGTAATACCCTTTCAAAAATCCATTTTTGAAATTTAATTGCAGATTCCAACTTAGATGAAAATATAAGTTGATAAAGTCCAGGCTCATTTATAAATATTGTTTTAGGTTGAAGTGGCTCCGAAACAGAGCCACCTATATCTTCAAAATAAACTTTGTATTCTTTAGAGACATGCGCATAAATAGCTTTCTTTGGGTTGGCATATCCTAATGAAATTGCAATATCTCTTGCCTTGAATAACATCTCATTTTTATTTTTCATAACACCTAAAGTAAATTCTTCATTTTCAAACTGTATGATTTCCATATATCTAGTTTAATCTTATTCATAATATCCTATCGCTCTTGTATTTACTCCATCTGTTAAAATTATCCGTTTATCATCATTAGAAGACAATGCAACTTTATTAACTGTTTCTGAATAAATTTCATGTTTATAACTTCTTATTAAATTCATACTTCTAAATTGATCCCGTCCAGTAAATAAACAATCTCTATAATCTTCAAAAATAATGTCAGAGCTTATTACTGATTTTTTTATTCCTTTACATTTCTTCACTTCATCATCTTCTGTTTTAAAAGCATATAATTTTGATCTGAGTCCAACAAATTCAGTTATTTCAACACCGTTTGTTTCATCTTTCATCATTCCAATAACTTTTTTATTTACTTTTTTATCAATTACTGGATGATTGCTGTATGCAGAAGTATCAAACTTCTCTTCTAAGTCGTCATAAATATCTTTATAAAAGTCTTCTGTCTTTATTTCATACATCAATGAATCACAATCCGTGAAAAGCAAGTTTGGAGGATTTTTAAAATATTTCTTCTTAATGTAATTGTAATGGAAGTCATACATTAACTCTTTAGATAAATCTAAAATTGACATTCCAACATAAATCGGCTTATTAAATATTAGCTCAGTCAAATTCATATGAACAGCAACAAGATTTTCTGAGAATATTGTTCTCCTTTTATAATTTGGTTTTCCTATAAGACTTTTAACTTGCGCTTCAGTGTTGCAAAGTTTTATCTCCTGTCTATTTCTTATATTTTCCATAGTTTTACCAAATACACTATTATTCATCAACTTGAAGAAATCTTTTTCAAAGTCATTAGTTCCTTTAGTTCTCAGCTGAGTATTCAAATCAATATACTCAGCCAACCATGGCTTTTCTTTAAATAAAATACCTCTGTGGATCTTTTTAATTTTTAAACCAAGAGACAAATATTTCTTTAAAGTTGAATGATGAACTACATATTTTTCTTTATCCTTCAGATTTGGAATTAGTTTTTCAACTTTATTTACAATCAAAGGCTCTGGTGCAAGTGGATATTCATTGTGCAACTCATGAAGTTCCTTGGGATATTCTAAATCCACTTCTAAGATACAAGAACGTTTATGCCAATATTTAATATCTTCTTTACCCATCCACTTAAATCCAGCATAAGGCATATTTTGACTCATTGCCCAACCATAAAGATTATTAGCATCTAAATATTTTATAAAGACATCTTCTTCCTGAGGAGAATAATCTTTCATATATTTATTATTTGCCTTTGCATATCGTTTACTAATCATCGAAATTCCTCCTCTAATTCCTTTTTCAATCATCAACAACATATTAGAATCATGAAGTAAATCTAATTCTATTTTAGTTTTCTTTAACATTGCATCCCATGAAAGCCCAGGTGAAGTATAATACCAACAAGGATCTAACTTATAATTCTTCATGCAGACATCTCTGAAGGTCTCAAACACATCAGACAATAGAAGAACATCTGTTTTCATATAAAGATCGTGATAATCTTTAAAAGTTGACATATTAAACTTTTTCCAAACTTTCTCAGCATGTTCATAATCTGATAAAGAAATATTTTTATTATTTAATCTGCTGTAGAATTCTTCAATGGGCGGAAGCTTAGTTTCAGTTAATTTCTCTAAACTATCAAAATAATCATAAGGAAATACACCTTTCCGCAATAATAAATGTAACTTATCCGCTTCATAATACTTTGTCATATTTTTAAAATCATCTTTTGATAAATTAGAAACCAATTTATCCAAAGACGAAGCCATAAACTTAAAACTATCAATAAACCGTATTTCTCTTTTTACATTAAATTCCTTTCCATTCTTATCTGTAAATCTATCAACAACAATTTCCTTTTTAAAACTAATATATTTTTCTTCATTCTTTGGAATACAATTTATTTTCCCTTGAGAAACGCCAAGATTTTTCACAAACAAATGAGCATCATATCCAGATAAATTATGAAATATCACCGGAATATGTTTTGGTATTTTATAATTCAAATTACATGAATTATGCGCTGCACCTCTATATTTACCAGTTAAATGATCGTGATCTAAAACCTTATCTCCATTCAATGGCAAGGAACAAATATGACAATCAGTTGCACTTTTATAATTCTCATCGTCTTCTTCTGTTAATTCCACTTTCTTATGCCAAATTTTATTATAAATCTCCCTAACTTTATTTTCAATCGAATCAACAAATATTTGTCCAATATCTTCATCGGGATCTGAACTAGTATAATTTTCCACGTCCAATGGAAATAAATCTTCAACCGTAGATTTTACAGCATAGCAAAATCCAGACGGTTTATGCCTTTGGAATTTATTTGTCCAAGAATGATCATTATCTTCCATTGAACTTTCTATCTTTTCGGTTATACATTCAAAATCAGCATAAATTACAAATGGAACACGCATTGAATGATGATAATTTTTAAACTTCAACTTTGAACCTTTACTTGGCATTTTTATTTTAACTGCTGATTTATCTTTGCAATATTCTTCATGTTTATCTAAACTTTCCTGCTTTGGAAATGAATTTAAACAACGTAAACAAATAAATCTTTTATGGTTCGCATTATTAATCTGTGATATAAGAAGACCAGACATATTTCTAATCCAGCAATAATGATTTTTATCAGAATCTGAAATAAGAAGAAGATTTATTCTTTCACCATTTGTTTCTGAGATCCTCAACGGATAAACCTCTTCTTTAATTTCATTATAACCAAATACATTTACACTTATAGTTGGATTATTTTCTTCAAATATATCAATTTTTCCCAACTCAACTGGAAAATCTAATCCATCCCAATTCAACTCCTCAGAACTCCTTTTTAACTCTTTTGAAATTCTCTCTTTATTTTTTCCTTCAGGCTTTGTAACTGCTAAAGTCGCTGCCCACTTAAAACATTCTAAATCTTTATTTTTAGGATTCACAATAGATTTTTTAAAAGATAATTTCTTTGGCAAAGGAATATATGAACTCCCAGAAATAGGATTAAATTTATCAATATGTAAACTTAATAAAACTACCTTTTTAAAAATCCACCCCGATCCCATATTTTGAAATACTTCTATCTTTTCCAAAATTTTTTCCACAAGTCTATCATAAATTTCATCTAACTTTGTAGTTTCAGTTATAATTTCAATATCACTATGAAAATATGAAATTGACAAATTTTTCTTCTTTTTAAATTCAACTTCAAACACCATTTTAAATTTAATTGGCTTTTCTTGCTCTTTCAAAAGATTTAAAACCTGAACTTTATGCCATTTAAAATAAATCTTCGGATCAACTTTGGCTTGTCCCTTAATTTCATAAGAAGTTAAAAAACCTTTTAGAGCAGATGCTTTCTTTGTTACTTTATACTGATTGAATAGTTTATTAATTACAGATTGTAACTTTTTAACTCTTTCATCTATCTTCTTTTTTTCTTTTGGAATGAAATTTAAAATCCAGTCAGCAAATTTATTTAAATTCTTTTTTACATTATCCTGTAATTTATTTATATTAGGTTTAACTGGAGCTTTATAAGCTTGTGGTTTTAAAATTGGTGTTTTAATAACAGGTACAGGTGAATCTAAAATATTATTAGTTTGACTCATCTTGTATATAATATAAAATATTATAATCCTAATATATGATCTCCTTTCAATTCCCTAATTTCATATGAATTAAAAATCCTTTCCACACAAGAATCGCAAAGTTTTGTTTTCAAGTCACTGAATTCTGTTTTAATTTTTGCCATTTTACACATAATACATACATAATATTCAAATTTTATTTTGTATTTTTTAAGATCGTCCATATATTAAATATAAAATAATTCAGAGAAACTGCAGCATATTAATTACCCACCCCTCCCCTATTGATTTTGTTAGCTCAGATGACGTCATCAATCTGACCACCCCTCCCCTATTGATTTTGCCAACTGAGTCAGAAAATATTTTTTTTTTGCCAAGGTCAAATTGTTGACCACCCCTCCCCTATTTATTTTGCCAACTGAGTCAGAAATAAATCATTATTTTTTTACCCACCCCTCCCCTATAGATTTTGTTAGCTCATTAATATTCATAAAAATAAAATTCTGATTTGCCCTAAAATGGTCATTTTTTCAGCCAATGAATTACTGGATGAAATGGTGAATTGAGCCAGAATCTGCCCTCCCTTACTACTATATGACATGTCAATTGTCACATTTTTCTCTACTCTGATGGGTGTATTAAATTTTGGTTGTTTATAGTCGGTCCATTAATTTCAGTAGAAGATCTTGCAGTTCTCATTATTTTGTTGGTGTACATTCCCTGTGTCTAGAAATAGACCTGCCGTAATAATTTTATGAAATTATCCCTTTGCTATCAGACATTTAACGATCCGTGATGCATATATAATCTCGCCTGCGAAGGATCGAGACTGTATTGTATTCAATCAATTGAAACCTGCCACCAGACCCCCCGGGGAAACACGGGAATTTAATGCGACATTGCCGTGGTTTTAACACAACGTTAACACCTCTCTCTCACGAGCAGAAGGGGGAATTAACAATGTAAGAACGTAAAAGCAAAAATTAATGATGCTTTTAAAAGCGAGTTTTTGTTCCAGTAGGTCAGGGAAAAGCCGTTACTTGAAATGTTACATAACATGCTATTCTCCGGGGGTGAGGGGCCCGAGGCCGGCGTTTCAATTGACTGGTTCCAAATTCGCGAATATTTTTTTCCGAGTTCAAGTAATTTATGTTATAGCATTTAAAAATAAGCACTGTAGTATATGTCATCCCACTTCATTCACGAGCTGCATTGTCTCGATCTTGGCTTTATATATTTAAGAAACAATAGTATCCAGTGGCACGTTAGCTCAGTTGGGACAGTATTGGTCGAACCCTCAGCGTGATCATCACTCAGGGTTTTAACATAATTGAGGAGAACGTTGATCGATTTATAATTGTAAGGCTCCGCTATAAGCATAAAGTGCATTACATTACATTACATCCAAAGCGACAAAAAACCTTTTCAAGGGTATTTTTCAAGCCTAATGGTTAAAATAGTGCACCGTCTTGTAAACTTTAAGTAACCTTACCTCTCTACTTAAACTTCCAGATATTGAAATGATGCAATTTAAAAGCTATCAGAAAGTCAAGTAGGTGAAATCACACTGATACCATTCTTTCTTTACATGAACATCACCTGCATCATCATCATGCAGCCTCATTATCATATCATTATCGTACTCACCAGGCACGGATCCAGTGCACTAATCAAAAAATGATCCAAAAAATTTGAAAGGGGCGTGTAGTAATAAAACATTACTGATCTTGAATCAAAAATTAAAAATACTATCTATAAAAATAAATTAAGTTTTCCAAAAAGAGGTTGCACCGAACCCGTGGCCCCTACAGGGGATCTGCCTCTGATCACTATCATTTTATAATTGTACTCAACAACTTCACCATCATCATTCATTATTAAATCTTTATCATAATCATTATCGTATCCGACACCATTATCTCCATCGACTCATTACTACTAATCATCACATCAGTACAATAATCATCATTGAATCAGCAGCATAATCATCATCGAATAAGCACTGTAATCATCATTGAATCATTACCGTAATCATTATCGAATCAACACCGTAATCACATCGAATCAACAGCGTAATCATCATCGGATCAACACCGTAATCATCATCGAATCATTAGCGTAATCATCATCGAATCATTACCGTAATCATCATCGAATCATTTCTGTAATCATCATCGAATCAGCACAGTAATCATCATCGAATCAACACAGTAATCATCATCGAATCAACACAGTAATCATCATCGAATCAGCACAGTAATCATCATCGAATCAACACAGTAATCATCATCAAATCAGCACTGTAATCATCATCCAATCATTACCGTAATCAACATCGAATCATTACCATAATCATCTTTGAATCAACACCGTAATCATCATCGAATCAACAGAGTAATCATCATCGAATCATTAGCGGAAACATCATCGAATCATTTCCGTAATCATCATCGAAACATTACCATAATCATCATCGAATCGGCACTGTAATCATCATCGAATCAACACCGTTATCATCATCGAATCGTTAGCGGAATCATCATTGAATCAGTATTGTAATCATCATTGAATCAGTACCATAATTATCATCGAATCATTTCCGTAATCATCATCGAATCAGCACTTTAATCATCATCGAATCAGTATTGTAATCATCATTGACTCAGCACTGTAATCATCATCGAATCAGCACTATAATCATCATCGAATCAACACCGTAATCATCATCGAATCATCATCGTAATCATCATCGAATCAGCGCTGTTATCATCATCGAATAAGTACCATAACTATCATCGAATCATTTCTGTAATCATCATCGAATCAGCACTGCAATCATCATCGAATCAGTATTGTAATCATCATTGAATCATTAGCGGAATCATTATCGAATCAGTATTGTAATCATCATTGAATCAGTACCATAATCATCATCGAATGATTAGCGTAATCATCATCGAATCATTTCTGTAATCATCATCGAATGATTAGCGTAATCATCATCGAATCATTTCCGTAATCATCATCGAATGATTACCGTAATCATCATCGAATCATTAGGGTAATCATCATCGAATCATTTACGTAATCATCATCGAAATATTACCATAATCATCATCGAATCAACACCGTAATCATCATCGAATCATTAGGGTAATCATCATCGAATCATTTACGTAATCATCATCGAATTAGTATTGTAATCATCATCGACTCAGCACTGTAATCATCATCGAATCAGCACCGTAATCATCATCGAATCATTAGCGGAATCATCATCGAATCTGTATTGTAATCATGTTTGAATCAGTACCATAATCATTATGGAATCATTATCGTAATCATCATCAAATAAGTACCATAATTATCATCAAATCATTTCCGTAATCATCATCGAATCAGCACTTTAATCATCATCGAATCAGTATTGTAATCCTCATCTACTCAGCACTGTTATCATTATCGAATCAGGACTGTAATCATCATCGAATCAACACCGTAATCATCATCGAATCATTACCGAAATCATCATCGAATTAGTATTGTAATCATCATTGAATCAGTACCATAATCATCATCGAATCATTAGCGGAATCATCATCGAATCATTATTACAACCAATATCGAATCATTACTATCGAATCATTGACATAATTATCATCGAATCATTTCCACAATCATCATCGAATCATTACCGTAATCATCATCGAATAAGTACCATAATTATCATCGAATCATTTCCGTAATCATCATCGAATCAGCACTTTAATCATCATCGAATCAGCACCGTAATCATTTTCGAATCAGTATCATACTCTTCATCGAATCATTAGCGTAATCATCATCGAATCATTACCGTAATCATCATCGAATCAGCACAGTAATCATCATCGAATAAGTACCATAATTATCATCGAATCATTTCCGTAATCATCATCGACTCAGCACTGTAATCATCATCGAATCATTAGCGGAATCATCATCGAATCAGTATTGTAATCCTCATCGACTCAGCACTATAATCATCATCGAATCAGGACTGTAATCATCATCGAATCAACACCGTAATCATCATCAAATCATTTCCGTAATCATCATCGAATCAGCACTTTAATCATCATCGAATCATTTCTATAATCATCATTGCATCGGTTCTGTAATCATCATCAAAGCATTTCCGTAATCATCGAATCAGCACAGTAATTATCATCGAATCAGTACCATACTCATCATCGAATCATTAGCGTAAACATCATCGAATCATTACCGTAATCATCATCGAATCATTTCCGTAATCATCATGGAATCATTAGGGTAATCATCATCGAATCATTTACGTAATCATCATCGAATTAGTATTGTAATCATCATCGACTCAGCACTGTAATCATCATCGAATCAGCACCGTAATCATCATCGAATCATTAGCGGAATCATCATCGAATCTGTATTGTAATCATGTTTGAATCAGTACCATAATCATTATGGAATCATTACCGTAATCATCATCAAATAAGTACCATAATTATCATCAAATCATTTCCGTAATCATCATCGAATCAGCACTTTAATCATCATCGAATCAGTATTGTAATCCTCATCTACTCAGCACTGTTATCATTATCGAATCAGGACTGTAATCATCATCGAATCAACACCGTAATCATCATCGAATCATTACCGAAATCATCATCGAATTAGTATTGTAATCATCATTGAATCAGTACCATAATCATCATCGAATCATTAGCGGAATCATCATCGAATCATTATTACAACCAATATCGAATCATTACTATCGAATCATTGACATAATTATCATCGAATCATTTCCACAATCATCATCGAATCATTACCGTAATCATCATCGAATAAGTACCATAATTATCATCGAATCATTTCCGTAATCATCATCGAATCAGCACTTTAATCATCATCGAATCAGCACCGTAATCATTTTCGAATCAGTATCATACTCTTCATCGAATCATTAGCGTAATCATCATCGAATCATTACCGTAATCATCATCGAATCAGCACAGTAATCATCATCGAATAAGTACCATAATTATCATCGAATCATTTCCGTAATCATCATCGACTCAGCACTGTAATCATCATCGAATCATTAGCGGAATCATCATCGAATCAGTATTGTAATCCTCATCGACTCAGCACTATAATCATCATCGAATCAGGACTGTAATCATCATCGAATCAACACCGTAATCATCATCAAATCATTTCCGTAATCATCATCGAATCAGCACTTTAATCATCATCGAATCATTTCTATAATCATCATTGCATCGGTTCTGTAATCATCATCAAAGCATTTCCGTAATCATCGAATCAGCACAGTAATTATCATCGAATCAGTACCATACTCATCATCGAATCATTAGCGTAAACATCATCGAATCATTACCGTAATCATCATCGAATCATTTCCGTAATCATCATGGAATCATTTCCGTAATCATCATGGAATTTTTGCCATAATCATCATCGAATGATTAGCGTAATCATCATCGAATCAGCACCGTAATCATTTTCGAATCATTTCCATACTCTTCATCGAATCATTAGCGTAATCATCATCCAATCATTACCGTAATCATCATCGAATCATTAGGGTAATCATCATCGAATCATTTACGTAATCATCATCGAAATATTACCATAATCATCATCGAATCAACACCGTAATCATCATCGAATCATTAGGGTAATCATCATCGAATCATTTACGTAATCATCATCGAAATATTACCATAATCATCATGGAATCAACACCGTAATCCTCATCGATTCATTAGCGTAATCATCATCGAATCATTACCGTAATCATAATGGAATCATTTCCGTAATCATCATGGAATCATTGCCATAATCATCATCGAATGATTAACGTAATCATCTTCGAATCATTACCGTAATCATCATCGAATCATTATCGTAATCATCGTCGAAGCAGTACCATAATCATCATCGAATCAGCACCGTAATCATTTTCGAATCAGTACCATACTCATCATTGAATCATTAGCGTAATCGTGTTTGAATCATTACCGTAATCATCATCGCATAAGCACGGTAATCATCATTGAATCATTACCATAATCATCATCGAATCATTAGGGTAATCATCATCGAATCATTTCCGTAATCATCATCGAAATGTTACCATAATCATCATCGAATCAACACCGTAACCATCATCGAATCATTAGCGAAATCATCATCGAATTAGTATTGTAATCATCATCGACTCAGCACTGTAACCATCATCGAATCAGCACTGTAATCACCATCGAATCAGAGTTGTAACCATCATTGAATCATTAGGGGAATCATCATCGAATCATTATTATAACCAATATCGAATCATTGCTATCGAATCATTGGCATAATTATCATCGAATCATTTCCGTAATGATCATCGAATCATTTCTATAATCATCATGGAATCATTACCGTAATCATCATCGAATCATTTCCGTAATCATCATCGAATGATTAGCGTAATCATCATCGAATCATTTCTGTAATCATCATGGCATCAGTACCGTAATGATCATCAAAGCATTTCCGTAATCATCGAATCAGCACAGTAATCATCATCGAATCAGCACAGTAATCATATTCGAATAAGTACCATAATTATCATCGAATCATTTCCGTAATCATCATCGAATCAGCATTTTAATCATCATCGAATAAGTAACATAATTATCATCGAATCATTTACGTAATCATCATCGAATCAGCACCATAATCATCATCGAATCTGCACAGTAATCATCATTGAATCAGCACTGTAATCATCATCGAATCAGCACTGTAATCATCATCGAATCAACACCGTAATCATCATCAAATCATTTCCGTAATCATCATCGAATCAGCTCTTTAATCATCATCGAATCAGCACCGTAATCATTTTCGAATCAGTATCATACTCTTCATCGAATCATTAGCGTAATCATCATCGAATCATTACCGTAATCATCATCGAATCAGCACAGTAATCATCATCGAATAAGTACCATAATTATCATCGAATCATTTCCGTAATCATCATCGACTCAGCACTGTAATCATCATCGAATCATTAGCGGAATCATCATCGAATCAGTATTGTAATCCTCATCGACTCAGCACTATAATCATCATCGAATCAGGACTGTAATCATCATCGAATCAACACCGTAATCATCATCAAATCATTTCCGTAATCATCATCGAATCAGCACTTTAATCATCATCGAATCATTTCTATAATCATCATTGCATCGGTTCTGTAATCATCATCAAAGCATTTCCGTAATCATCGAATCAGCACAGTAATTATCATCGAATCAGTACCATACTCATCATCGAATCATTAGCGTAAACATCATCGAATCATTACCGTAATCATCATCGAATCATTTCCGTAATCATCATGGAATCATTAGGGTAATCATCATCGAATCATTTACGTAATCATCATCGAATTAGTATTGTAATCATCATCGACTCAGCACTGTAATCATCATCGAATCAGCACCGTAATCATCATCGAATCATTAGCGGAATCATCATCGAATCTGTATTGTAATCATGTTTGAATCAGTACCATAATCATTATGGAATCATTACCGTAATCATCATCAAATAAGTACCATAATTATCATCAAATCATTTCCGTAATCATCATCGAATCAGCACTTTAATCATCATCGAATCAGTATTGTAATCCTCATCTACTCAGCACTGTTATCATTATCGAATCAGGACTGTAATCATCATCGAATCAACACCGTAATCATCATCGAATCATTACCGAAATCATCATCGAATTAGTATTGTAATCATCATTGAATCAGTACCATAATCATCATCGAATCATTAGCGGAATCATCATCGAATCATTATTACAACCAATATCGAATCATTACTATCGAATCATTGACATAATTATCATCGAATCATTTCCACAATCATCATCGAATCATTACCGTAATCATCATCGAATAAGTACCATAATTATCATCGAATCATTTCCGTAATCATCATCGAATCAGCACTTTAATCATCATCGAATCAGCACCGTAATCATTTTCGAATCAGTATCATACTCTTCATCGAATCATTAGCGTAATCATCATCGAATCATTACCGTAATCATCATCGAATCAGCACAGTAATCATCATCGAATAAGTACCATAATTATCATCGAATCATTTCCGTAATCATCATCGACTCAGCACTGTAATCATCATCGAATCATTAGCGGAATCATCATCGAATCAGTATTGTAATCCTCATCGACTCAGCACTATAATCATCATCGAATCAGGACTGTAATCATCATCGAATCAACACCGTAATCATCATCAAATCATTTCCGTAATCATCATCGAATCAGCACTTTAATCATCATCGAATCATTTCTATAATCATCATTGCATCGGTTCTGTAATCATCATCAAAGCATTTCCGTAATCATCGAATCAGCACAGTAATTATCATCGAATCAGTACCATACTCATCATCGAATCATTAGCGTAAACATCATCGAATCATTACCGTAATCATCATCGAATCATTTCCGTAATCATCATGGAATCATTTCCGTAATCATCATGGAATTTTTGCCATAATCATCATCGAATGATTAGCGTAATCATCATCGAATCAGCACCGTAATCATTTTCGAATCATTTCCATACTCTTCATCGAATCATTAGCGTAATCATCATCCAATCATTACCGTAATCATCATCGAATCATTAGGGTAATCATCATCGAATCATTTACGTAATCATCATCGAAATATTACCATAATCATCATCGAATCAACACCGTAATCATCATCGAATCATTAGGGTAATCATCATCGAATCATTTACGTAATCATCATCGAAATATTACCATAATCATCATGGAATCAACACCGTAATCCTCATCGATTCATTAGCGTAATCATCATCGAATCATTACCGTAATCATAATGGAATCATTTCCGTAATCATCATGGAATCATTGCCATAATCATCATCGAATGATTAACGTAATCATCTTCGAATCATTACCGTAATCATCATCGAATCATTATCGTAATCATCGTCGAAGCAGTACCATAATCATCATCGAATCAGCACCGTAATCATTTTCGAATCAGTACCATACTCATCATTGAATCATTAGCGTAATCATGTTTGAATCATTACCGTAATCATCATCGCATAAGCACGGTAATCATCATTGAATCATTACCATAATCATCATCGAATCATTAGGGTAATCATCATCGAATCATTTCCGTAATCATCATCGAAATGTTACCATAATCATCATCGAATCAACACCGTAACCATCATCGAATCATTAGCGAAATCATCATCGAATTAGTATTGTAATCATCATCGACTCAGCACTGTAACCATCATCGAATCAGCACTGTAATCACCATCGAATCAGAGTTGTAACCATCATTGAATCATTAGGGGAATCATCATCGAATCATTATTATAACCAATATCGAATCATTGCTATCGAATCATTGGCATAATTATCATCGAATCATTTCCGTAATGATCATCGAATCATTTCTATAATCATCATGGAATCATTACCGTAATCATCATCGAATCATTTCCGTAATCATCATCGAATGATTAGCGTAATCATCATCGAATCATTTCTGTAATCATCATGGCATCAGTACCGTAATGATCATCAAAGCATTTCCGTAATCATCGAATCAGCACAGTAATCATCATCGAATCAGCACAGTAATCATATTCGAATAAGTACCATAATTATCATCGAATCATTTCCGTAATCATCATCGAATCAGCATTTTAATCATCATCGAATAAGTAACATAATTATCATCGAATCATTTACGTAATCATCATCGAATCAGCACCATAATCATCATCGAATCTGCACAGTAATCATCATTGAATCAGCACTGTAATCATCATCGAATCAGCACTGTAATCATCATCGAATCAACACCGTAATCATCATCAAATCATTTCCGTAATCATCATCGAATCAGCTCTTTAATCATCATCGAATCATTTCTATAATCACCATTGCGTCAGTTCTGTAATCATCATCAAAGCATTTCCGTAATCATCGAATCAGCACAGTAATCAGCATCGAATCATTACCGTAATCATCATCGAATCATTTCCGTAATCATCATGGAATCATTTCCGTAATCATCATGGAATTTTTGACATAATCATCATCGAATGATTAGCGTAATCATCATCGAATCAGCACCGTAATCATTTTCGAATCAGTACCATACTCTTCATCGAATCATTAGCGTAATCATCATCGAATCATTACCGTAATCATCATCGAATCATTAAAGTAATCATCATCGAATCATTTCCGTAATCATCATCGAATCATTACTGTAATTATCATTGAATCATTAGGGTAATCATCATCGAATCATTTCCGTAATCATCATTGAATCAGCACTGTAATCATCATCGAATCATTTCCGTAATCATCATCGAATCATTACTGTAATCATCATTGAATCAGCACTGTAATCATCATCGAATCATTTCCGTAATCATCATTGAATCAGCACTGTAATCATCATCGAATCATTTCCGTAATCATCATCGAATCATTACTGTAATTATCATTGAATCAGCACTGTAATCATCATCGAATCATTTCCGTAATCATCGTCGAATCAGCACTGTAATCATCATTGAATCAGTACCATCATCGTCGTCGAATAATTACCGTAATCATCATCGAATCAGTGTCGTAATCATCGAATCATTACCGTAATCATCATCGAATCAGTGCCGTAATCATCGAATCAACACCGTAATCATCATCGAATCATTATTATAACAAATAGCGAATCGTTACTATCGAATCATTGACATAATTATCATCGAATCATTTCCGTAATCATCATCGAATCATTACCGTAATCATTATGGAATCATTAGGGTAACCATCATCGAATAAGTACCATAATCATCATCGAATCATTACCGTAATCATCATGGAATCAGTACCGTAATCATCATTGAATCATTGGGGTAACCATCATTGAATAAGTACCATAATCATCATCGAGTCATTACCGTAATCATAATGGAATCAGTACCGTAATCATCATTGAATCATTAGGGTAACCATCATCGAATAAGTACCATAATCATCATCGAATCATTACCATAATCATCATTGAATGAGCACTGTAATCATCATCGAATCATTGACATAATCATCATGGAATCAGTACCATAATCATCATCGAACAAGCACCGTAAGCATCATGGAATAAGTGCCATAATCATCATCCAATCATTACTGTAATCATCATTGAATCATTACAATAATCATCATCAAATCATCACTGTAATCATCATCGAATCATTGGCATATTTATCATCGAATCATTAGCGTAATCATCGTCGAATTAGTACCATAATTATCATCGAATCATTTCCGTAATCATCATCGAATCAGCACTGTAATCATCATCGAATCAGTATTGTAATCATGATTGAATCAGTACCATAATCATCATCGAATCATTACCGTAATCATCATCGAATCATTACCATAATCATCATTGAATCATTAGCGAAATCATCATCGAATCATTATTATAACCAATATCAAATCATTACTAACGAATCATTATCATAATTAACATAATTATCATCGAATCATTTCCGTAATCATCATGGAATCATTTCTGTAATCATAATCGAATCATTACCGTAATCATCATTGAATCAGCACTGTAATCATCATCGAATCAGTATCGTAATCATCATCGAGTCAGTACCATAATCATCATCGAACAAGCACCGTAAGCATCATCAAATAAATAGCGTGATCATCATCGAATCATTACCGTAATCATTATCGAATCAGCACTGTAATCATTATCGAATCAGCACATTAATCATCATCGAATCATTTGCGTAATCATCATTGAATCAGCACTGTAATCATCATGGAATCAGTATCGTAATCATCATCGAGTCAGTACCATAATCATCATCGAACAAGCACCGCAAGCATCATCAAATAAATAGCGTGATCATCATCGAATCATTACCGTAATCATCATCGAATCAGCACTGTAATCATCATCGAATCATTACCGTAATCATCATCGAATCAGCACTTTAATCATTATCGAATCAGCACATTAATCATTATCGAATCATTACCGTAATCATCATCGAATCATTACCGTAATCATCATCGAATAAGCACCGTAATCATCATCGAATCATTACCGTAATCATCATCGAATCAGTACATAATCATCATCGAATAAGTACCATAATCATCATCGAATCAGTACCGTAATCATCATCGAATCATTACCGTAATCATCATTGAATCAGCACTGTAATCATCATCGAATCATTACCGTAATCACCATTGAATCAGCACTGTAATCATCATCGAATCATTGCCATAATCATCATCGAATCATTACCGTAGTCATCATCGAATCATTACCGTAGTCATCATCGAATCATTACCGTAATCATCATCGAATAATTTCTGTAATCATCATGGAATCAGTACCGTATTCATCATCGAATCATTAGGGTAATCATCATTGAATAAGCACCATAATCGTTATGGAATCATTACTATAGTGATCATCGAATCATTGATATAATCATTATGGAAGCATTATCATAATTATCATCGAATCAATACCGTAATCTTCATTGGTATAATGATCATTTTGTGATTAACATAATTATCGTGAAAGCTTCACCATTAATCTTTTCCGAATCATTACCATAATCAACAAGCGCAATATTCTTCTAAGACCTGACATGCGTATTGTCGTCATTATTTATATCCCATTATTAGCACAATATTCATCATCATGACGGTCATTATTCCGTTTGTACTCTTCGATCTCATTTCGCAACCACATCGCTATCACCAGCAATATTATGATTACTCTGTGATTAAATCACTGTGATTAAACGACCGACGTAAATATCATCACCATCATCCACACAATCTTCATCGCCTTTTTTCCATGATCACGTCATTTTCACCGCCGCTAAAAAAAATCATTAGAATTCCGTCACATGAGGAAAAAGAATAAATCACCTTTTTTTGCAGAAAATTTTGTGTGATAACAATGACATTTATAACGGGAATTTCTCGGGATCTCACACGGGATAGTTCCCACTCTTCCGTCACGTGATCAGTTGGCACGGCAAGGACGTGAAAAGTTTAAAAAAATAATAGTTGCTTAAAATGACTAATTTTTTAGCCATAAAAATGCAACAAAATGGGCTAAAAACTACCAGAGCGTGTTTATTAGACCCTAAAGATTCGAAAAGTATCGAGAAATGGTAGGTTACTAATTTAAAACGAGAACATTTTGCAGACAAATTGTTGGACTTCAACACATTTATTTTACATTTGGACAATCTACCTTATGTGGAGGAGACTGTCTGCTTCGAAGAAGCTATCAAATGCTTCTTTGATAATCTTCATAACTTGGGTTTTTTTTGATGGAATTTTAATTTTTGGATAGAAACAATCAAAATGTCTTTGCTCGACTTGAGTACCCCCACCCCCTCAGTAACATTTGTCACCTATGTATAATATAAACAATAGCAAATGAATAACCATTGTTTCTATTATTTATTCTTCACAGATTTCAAGATACTAGAAAATAACAATGATGACAAAGATGTTATCAAAATAACAATTGCTACAATAGTCATGTAATGTGACAAATACAGCATTTTATCTTCAAGCAAAATATACATGGTAGGTTTTGGTCATTATTTGCAAAAGTTTACCCTCACTGAAAAGACATCAGTTTTCTTTTCTCTATATGTGCCAACCACAATCTTAGCAAGTTAGATGTTATTAATAAATATCTGAAGTGCTAATGATTTTCTTAATATATATATTTACAGCTTGACAGTTCAAGATGAACAACAATCAATGACCAGATCAATACTGTACTGTGTCATCCATTGGTCTTCTGGATTGGACAGACTTGTAAGTATCCTTATGTTGCATTATTGATTTACAGATGCATTATGCAAACTGAACTAATTGATCACAGATTGTAGCTGTTTGCACTTTGTATCATCAGTGATGACTAAAGCAATAGTTGATTTGTGCTGCTGAACACTTGCTTTAGTCGAACAATTACACAATATTATCATACAGAGATGTTGTGTAAATCTGAGTAGTTTATTTTTGAATCTAAAATCTTTTTTCTCTTTTGTTTCTTCCAGGTCTGTCACCAGAACACCTCTCAAGTGCAACCAAGACCTCAAAGGAGACAAGAAATAATAATTTAGTGTTATTATTTTGGCTGGGGACTGGCCGTCACTAAGGCACTGATGTACATTAGTTGATTTTTGGCCATAATGGTCATTTTGCCAGCTCCCCAGTCGCAATAGATGCAGGAGAGTGTCACCTATACATTGTAGAGAATGTGTTCTCATTGCAACATGAAGTCATTCAGTAGAGAACCAAAGTGTTCTCAATTTACATGCATTGACTGTGGAAAGTTGCTCAATCTTGGGACACTCTCCTGCATCTATTGCATTGTATGGAAATTTAAAATAAAATTTCTATACCTCCACCGAGGTCCTGCCAGCACCAGAAGAGAAGCCACCTCACAACAGGCCAGAAAAGATCCAATGATGGTAGGTCCTGCTGTACCTGACAGAGCCTAGACATTTGGCCAATGACCAACTAAATGAGGACTGTCCTGATACTGGAGACTGACTGTGTGAGTGCCAGACCTTTGCTCACTGCAGACTCCATGGAGGAACTCTGCTGTCATCCAATCCAGCCAAAAAAGGAGAGGGTCAGTGTGAATGTGAGTCTTGAGTGATTCTGCCTGACCACTCACTGGCTGTGCATGGCAGTGATGTGCTGAGTGATTGATGGGCTTAAAGTGATGCTTCATTCAGGCTTCTCTAATCTAAGTGATTATCAAACTGACATGGAAGACTAACTTGAATCGTTTTCAGGGATAATAGTGTGGGTGTGGTGTTGTTGGCAACTGGTAAAACGGCCTCTACTGCAGGATTGCAATTCAACTGAAAGTTTTTTCACCAGCAAAGTGGGGACCCCAGTCCACAAAAAAACACTAAACATAACACTATAAAACTAAAACCTTAAACTTTTTCCAAAGGGATGAAATAACCTGCTATAGATACTTTTTGTACACTGGCAAAAAAAAAGGTGTCTGCATTATTATCAAATTGAGTACAAAAACTTGACTGTCAATTTATTTTCATGTAACGGCCTTGTATTTGGCAAACCTTTAATATAAACAGGACTGGGGTCTTCAATTAATTTCTATGGCATTTCTGATTTATCTTTGAAACAGCCTTCAAGAAAAAAAAGGAAGAAAAATCAAAGTAAAAAAAAACTAAAAAAAAACAAAAACAAAAAACAGAACAAAAACAATACAAACCTAAAAAGAGGAAAAATTGTTAATATACAGAGCTACATCAGTAAAAGATACAAGTCAAAGTGCTATGATGTGAAACAAAAAGTCAATCAAATCATTGACAGTGATCAAAGAAAAACAATGAAAAGGTAAAGAGTACCAAGTCTGTAAAAAGGCAAAAGGTGACCCAAAAAGAGGGGTAAAACACCAAGACCTTAAAAAAGACATAATTGCATCACACAACAGACTGCTATATGTAAAGATTGTGATTATCAATGGTGAACACCAATATGATCTCAATAGCTGATTGATTTTATGCACTACTTGACTGATTGCTGATCTCTTTGCTCACAACGTGTTAATCAAAGAGTATTAACTATAGTATCAACAAGACCTCTGATATTTTGGCTGACTTAGGTGCTTTATTGAGTGACAACATTAATCCATATATTAAACTAAAATTAACATAACCACAAAAATTATTAACCTAATGCGATATTGGCCTAAAAATACACTTTTGTTTTGAATTGCGGCCATTCACTTGTCCGACAAGTTACTTTGCTGGTGAAAAAACTTATCTTAGGTTTCATAAAATATCCATAAACCTTTTTTTGCCACCATTAGACTAATTCTAATCCCTTTAAATTCAACACTTTACAGCTCTTGTTATGTGGTGCAGTCAATTTGGCACATTTTTTGTCAACGACCTTGTTGATCATTGATGATATATTGCATCATGTAACCATAGTTACATAACAGAGTCAATGGGGGCCATGTTGACTGATCAAATTCAAAGTTTACTTTTAATAATTCAACATGGCTCCCAGATAATTAATTCAGCCAAATTAAAGCGAATAAATTCAAAATGGTGGCAAAACGAATTAATTTAACATGGCGGTATTAGGATTTTTCCAGTTGAATTGCATGGTGGTAGATGTGCCTTATCAGATTCGACCTTCACACCTATCCTACTTTATTATCCCAGAAATACACTTGTTAGTCTTCCTATGTGTCAGCTTTGATAATCAAAACTTATTGCAGGGAAGTCTGAATGTTGCTAAGCAATGGGCCTGTTGATCACACAACACATCACTGTCACACACAACCAGTGATGGGTGGGGTAAGATCACTTGAGACTTGCATTCACACTGACCCTCTCCTAAAGTGCTGGTTTGGATGACAGCAGAGTTCCCCCATGGGGTCTGTAGTGAGTGAAGGTTTGGCACTCCTGTGGTCAGTCTTCAGTATCAGGGCAGTCTAAAGTTTGCTGGTCAAAGGCCTTATAAATGGCTCTAGTCAGGGCAGTAGGCCTACCAAGAGGATCTGGCCTGTGGGGTGGCTAGAGACTTGGTGCTGGCAGGGCCTCGGGGAGGTATTTTTTTTTGTAAACTCAAAATGGGCGTGTACCCTATAGAGATGGAATACATTAAAAAACAAGAACAAATATTTCCAAGTCTAACTTTATTGAACAAAAAATAATTAGACACCAGAATACAAGTATAAAAAGACAATCAAGTAAAACATTACAAGTGTAAAAAGAACATAAGTGAATTTGCCTTGTTTCATCTCTAAGTCCAAACATCACAAAATATTTTCTAAGTCACTTTAAAAATGACACAAGGCAGATTCACTTACCTCTTACACAGCAGAGTTTACCATCCTGAGCTAAGCAAGGAACCATCACTATTTCCTCCCAAGCCCTAAGTATTGCCCCACCCCTACCCAGTAAGCTTTCCCACCCCACCCAAAGACATCCCCTCCCACCCAAATACTTCTCCCACCCCAACCCTTATAAACCATACTGGAAAAGATGGACAAGTAAAAACTAAGAAAACCCTAATATCTTATGACATCGTTTCAAAAATAATTAGAAATTTGATGTTTTGTTGAAGACTGATACGTTAAAACAAAACTTTAAAGACTACTTGCAGATCAAAGGTTAGATTGTACAAAAAACTAGCAGGCAAAAGACAAGAAGTACTCTCACTAAGAATAATGTTTTGTTGGTACTTCCAGTAATAGTTCCAGCTAATATTCATTGGCCATTTCGTTTTGCAATTGATAACCAAAAATATTCATATTAATTGACATAAGACTTTGACAAGAGCGGCCCTTAGCTGAGATATTTTGTTCAGAGACAGCATTATCATGCTAGTCACACAGTTTTATAATTTCTTTTTGCTCAAACGTTTTATCAGATCAAAAACAAGTCCAAGCACTATATCACAGAATATTCTGAGTTTGATGTGTCAAAAATAGTTGGATTGATAGATCAATGAGTCTACCACATAAATAAATCTGAACTTCCATGCTTTGACTAAATTGTGACAGGACATCCTGTTTTTAGGTCCTATTCTATTGCCCTAATAGTGAATAATATTAAATTTTTATGTAGTGAGAGTACTTCTATGTCCATCTTTTCCAGTATGGTGACATATGCCTACAATATTCTTACCTCCGTCTATGATCCATAAACACACAAACATGCACTTTCAAAGCCACACTCTCTCTGAATTATTACTCTATCACTCTCTCTCTTGACAAACCAGCTAGACCCAGGTAGGACAAGCAAACATACATATTATCAGTGATGGTTCCACTTATGGGGTCAGGGGGGTGCACATCTCCTTTTGAAGGGATTTAGTTTTCTCAAATACTTTGCATTCCAGTTTATTTTCATGTTTATGCATTGGTACACCCCCTTTTGGGAACAATCATGGGTACATCCTTGATAATTGAAGCTTGTCTTGTGTTTGTGTGACACATCTACACTGCACATCAATGTCATTATTGCTAGTCAATGTTATATTACTCTTTGCTGGGGTCATATTTCCCATTGCAAAATAATTAAACATTTCAAGAATCCCTAACTAGTATTTGCATGTTACAGAACATGATTTGTACAGTTCGATCTTTATCTTATAATGTTTGAGTTCAGCACAATGAACACCTCAAGATGTTCTATGAATTTCACATATGGTATTTCAGCAGTACTACAACTTCTTGTTTTGATTACTATTGAATTATGAGCAAAGTATTTATGTTCTTTGATTTACTAGTACAATCATGGCTTCTTATATCAACATTGTCCAAAAGCGTTTACCATCAATGGTGTGCACGTGCAAAGCAATAATTGAGGTTCAAACTTGGTCTAGCTGGATTGTCGTCTTAATGAAGAAACCACAAAACACAACAGATTTTGTATGCAGAGTGTGTGGGTAGAGTGATGTTTTTTTTCATTTTTTTTCTTTTTTCATCAGATTGCAAAAAACATGCAGTTTGCAAAGAGTCCAATATGAACTTTAATCACAAGAACGAGAGAGACAACCATGAGTTTAGACTTCATTTTCAGGTACAATGCACAGTATGTAACAAGTCATTTTTGTCAAAGTTTTTGTGTGCAGTGTTGACAATCAGTAGCTCATTATGGCACATCAACTATGGTTTGGGGTAACTCATGGTTGTCTCTCTTTCTCATGCTTAAAGTCCTCAACATCATAGAATCCTGTGGTCAAGGCCCTCTCCCCCCACCATTCACATTTGAACTCTAGTGTTTGCTCTCTATTTGGTTTGTCTTGTTATTGATCAGTAATCATGTATAACTTTCCTTTTTTTGTTTTTACCATGTATAATCAATTTGTGAGGTATTGTTTTGAAGTATTGCAATAAATATTTGTTTCTTTGTCAATATTGAGACTGACAGAATGATCAATATATATTTCTTAACTTGCAAAAATGGACTGCATCATGAAATATCATGGATAAATCACAGAACATCGCATCCAAGGATATCTCAATATATGGCAGTCATCATTAATGTGATGAAATAGTTGCTTATTGTTCAATTCTTTTTCATTTGCAATTCCACATCCTCTTTGGCAGTGTCTTTTTCACACACACACACACACACACACACACAAAAAAGAAAAATGTGAATATCGCTCTTGGGCGACCACAGGATTCTATGATCAAACAGGCTCACAGACTACCCCCTCACTGACTGGTCATCCTGGTTATGATGTCATCAGGCTGCTGTCTTTATCATCATCTTTGCTACCAACTGCCATCATATGGTTCTATCATGCCTGCTAGGTCTGCTGCTGCTGGAGAAACTTTGCTAACACATTAGTAACACATCAAGAAACACTGTATATATCATGGGGGAGGGGACTCGCATGTATCATAGGGCAGGGATGATTGTCTGAAATATTCAAAAATACCACTAAAAAGACACTTGAGTTTTTAGAAAGTGTATAGATTTGGTAACATTGTTTCACCCCTTCTAAGAACATTTTTTGACTCAAGAATGTTTTGCACACCCCTCCTTAAAAACAAAACAAAACAAAAAAAAAACAAAAAAAAACAGATCTTTATTTTGACCATAAAAGATACAATGATCCCTGCCCATTGCCATGGAGTCCCCCTGTGTTATATATGCAGTAGGTCACAACTGTAATTGAATGCATTTAGGACTCAACACTAACTTATTTAGTCAAAAATTCCTGGACTGCTGTTATAGCTCTGACAACTAATCCATGCAATCAATTTTATTTGTCTGCAACTGGTGGACTACCATTAGTGTTGAGCCCTGCCAGGTACAGGATTGCAGAAAATGTATATCTACAGGTAAGTTAAAATTGACAGATTGTCCCCTGTTCCATGATGTGTCCAGTCAACATAGCTTAACATATTATCATTGGCACCCAACTATTGCTGACAGCAGCTTGATTGCTTGTATGAATTACCAGTATCCCCATTACCAACACCAAGTCATAGTCCAGGAAATGACTGTGACGCAGTCTACAAGTCAACATTTGATCCATTGTACAACAATATTAAAACAGTAAAATGTTTGAGGTACAAGTACATAATTAATTCATCAAATTAAATGTCAATTGAATAATTTTCTGCAATCCTGCACCTCAGATAAAAAAATATGAATTACTAACTAAAAAAGCTGAGATAAACTTGCTCCATAGACAACAATGTGGTACAACCTATACTTATTTTGACTAACATATGTTGACATTTATATCAATCATGACCTCAAAACTTGGATTAAACTACTTCACGTCTCTTTGTTGACAAACATGCGTCACTCATTATAACTCATGACATCATCAGTCATGTGACTTTGACAATATATATATATATATATATATATATACATATATATATATATATATATAGTATATTCAACAAATTTCAATCAACCATAGACTATTCTACTTGTTTTGACTTTGCTGGCATTCTTGGCAATCACATTGCACATGACATGAACAGCTGTTATAAACTCAGATGTGTTTGATTCACATTCATGCTTTGTAACATTGACATTGGCATCTTGATTGCTGATTCGCTGTACCAGTGACACACTCAAATCACAATTTCATAGCATGAATATATATACTTTTTTTTGGGGGGGAGGGTGAATTGTTAGCTGATTTAAGCTTTTGTATGTGTATGTGCCAACTAGACAATGACTTATGGAGGCTCTGAATGGCGATTTTATTTCTGTTTACTGGTAGTATGTCAATTGATGTATTTGCTAGTAAACATGAAGTATGAAGCCAGAAAATTTTGGCAGAATACCAAGGTGGCAATAAACTGTGTGGGCTGCCAAAAATATTGTTGATCACCTGTGATGCAGTGCAGCACTATGTTTGTTGAAACAAGCATGATTGCAGGACAGTAGCACTGTAAATACAATGATATAAAACTTGAAAAACTGGCACAAGGTTGAGTGATATTTTTCTTTACAAAAATCTGATATTTTGCTTTCCTTTTTTTAATGTGTCCAAATTGCTACACTCAGTTGTAAAATTGTTGTGACATTGACAGTTTTTCCTGTTTCCTTTCGAAACTTCTTCTTTTTTTATGTATACAACGTTTTCACCTCAAATCCCCCCTCCCCCAAATCAATGTTGCATTGGCGTTGTTGTAACCTGTTAATTGTCATCGAGACTACCAAAATTTGGGGGGGGGAGGGGTTGGGGTTAGAGTTTGAGAACAATACTGTGCGGTTTACTTCTGAATTTATGTATAGTGTCCCAACTAATTTTGCAACTGAGTGTAGCTTCGTCAAGCTGAATAGTTCTCAAACGTTGAAGATGTTCCTAGTATTTGTTTTGAATGAACATGTATATCATAAATGACTTCTATTCATTGAAGTTTTTTTTTACTGAGCAGAAAAGGTTTTATCAGTGTATATATGAGTGATTAGGGTTCAATATTCACAAAATTCTAGCTAATGACCCGTTATGGTTACTGTCCAGCTAATGACCCATTATGGTTACTGTCCAGCTAATGACCTGTTATGGTTACTGTCCAGCTAATGACCCGCTATGGTTACTGTCCAGCTAATGACCCGTTATGGTTACTGTCAAGCTAATGACCAGTTATGGTTATTGTCAAACTAATGACCCGTTATTGTTACTGTTCAGCTAATGACCAGTTATGGGTACTGTCAAGCTAATGACCCGTTATGGTTACTGTCAAGCTAATGACCCGTTATGGTTACTGTCAAACTAATGACCCGTTATTGTTACTGTCCAGCTAATAACCAGTTATGGTTACTGTCAAGCTAATGACCAGTTATGGTTACTGTCAAGCTAATGACCAGTTATGGTTATTGTCAAACTAATGACCCGTTATTGTTACTGTCCAGCTAATAACCAGTTATGGTTACTGTCAAGCTAATGACCCGTTAAGGTTACTGTCAAGCTAATGACCAGTTATGGTTATTGTCAAGCTAATGACCCGTTAAGGTTACTGTCAAGCTAATGACCAGTTATGGTTATTGTCAAACTAATGACCCGTTATTGTTACTGTCCAGCTAATAACCAGTTATGGTTACTGTCAAGCTAATGACCCGTTAAGGTTACTGTCAAGCTAATGACCAGTTATGGTTATTGTCAAGCTAATGACCCGTTAAGGTTACTGTCAAGCTAATAACCAGTTATGGTTACTGTCAAGCTAATGACCCGTTAAGGTTACTGTCAAGCTAATGACCAGTTATGGTTACTGTCAAGCTAATGACCCGTTAAGGTTACTGTCAAGCTAATGACCAGTTATGGTTATTGTCAAACTAATGACCCGTTATTGTTACTGTCCAGCTAATAACCAGTTATGGTTACTGTCAAGCTAATGACCCGTTAAGGTTACTGTCAAGCTAATGACCCGTTATGGTTACTGTCAAGCTAATGACCCGTTAAGGTTACTGTCAAGCTAATGACCCGTTATGGGTACAGTCAACCTAATGACCCGTTATGGTTACTGTCAAGCTAATGACCCGTTATGGGTACTGTCAAGCTAATGACCCGTTAAGGTTACTGTCAAGCTAATGACCCGTTATGGTTACTGTCAAGCTAATGACCCGTTAAGGTTACTGTCAAGCTAATGACCCATTAGGGTTACTGTCAAGCTAATGATCTGTTATGGTTACTGTCAAGCTAATGACCCGTTATGGTTACTGTCAAGCTAATGACCCGTTAAGGTTACTGTCAAGCTAATGACCCATTAGGGTTACTGTCAAGCTAATGATCTGTTATGGTTACTGTCAAGCTAATGACCCGTTAAGGTAACTGTCAAGCTAATGACCCGTTAAGGTTACTGTCAAGCTAATGACCAGTTAAGGTAACTGTCAAGCTAATGACCCATTATGGTTACTGTCAAGCTAATGACCCGTTAAGGTTACTGTCAAGCTAATGACCCGTTATGGTTACTGTCAAGCTAATGACCCGTTAAGGTTACTGTCAAGCTAATGACCCGTTAAGGTTACTGTCAAGCTAATGACCCATTATGGTTACTGTCAAGCTAATGACCCATTAAGGTTACTGTCAAGCTAATGACCCATTATGGTTACTGTCCAGCTAATGACCCGTTAAGGTTACTGTCAAGCTAATGACCCGTTATGGTTACTGTCAAGCTAATGACCCGTTATGGGTACTGTCAAGCTAATGACCCGTTAAGGTTACTGTCAAGCTAATGACCCATTATGGTTACTGTCAAGCTAATGATCCGTTATGGTTACTGTCAAGCTAATGACCCGTTAAGGTTACTGTCAAGCTAATGACCCATTATGGTTACTGTCAAGCTAATGACCCATTATGGTTACTGTCAAGCTAATGATCCGTTATGGTTACTGTCAAGCTAATGATCCGTTATGGTTACTGTCAAGCTAATGACCCGTTAAGGTTACTGTCAAGCTAATGACCCATTATGGTTACTGTCAAGCTAATGATCCGTTATGGTTACTGTCCAGCTAATGACTCGTTAAGGTTACTGTCAAGCTAATGACCCGTTTAGGTTACTGTCAAACTTTGGAGACATGCAAATAGTAACCAATATTTACAATCTATCTTAAAGGTTGTGTGTATCAAGTAGGTACATGTACTATGTATGATTTTTGTAATGTGGTGTGATGTGATGCTTACGTACTGCATTTCATTTACAATTCATAATATTCATACTAAGCAAGAACAAACCAACAGTTAATATCCACAATCAAGAACCCAGAAACTCTTCTGCACTGTGTGCCGCCTTATTTGTTACAATTAGTAATTTATTAATAATTATTTAATACTTATATTTCTTTATTATCTTTTTTGACTATTAGTAATTTATACTATCACTAACTTGCGCTTATTCGAGGGTCTTGTTGTGCAACTAGGGGGTACTTATTCAGGGGGGGCGCTTATTTGAGTAAAAGCAGTAGTGTCATATCTTATTAGTGTGCACTGTATCAGTGCACTGAGAATAACCAGCAGAACCCCAGCCTGCAATTAGTGTATGAGTGGGGAGAGACATTACCTCAACGTTCTTATCCGAGAATTTGCAAAGGCTAACAATTATAAATCCAAAACATCACAAAGTTCTTCTATTATTTTTAGACTTGTTAGAGTTGTTGTCCAGCCAGAATTACAACCCTGGCCTCTTGAATGGCATCTCAATGCTCTACCAACTTAGCCAACTTGTCATGGAAATTTGTCCTGATTATTCAATGACCATAATGCATGTTATCTATCCAGCAAACATTTCAATGAATTCAAAGAAGATGTACAACACTGAAACCTATCAATTGCTTCTCAAATGTAATATAGAAAAGTACAACCCTTGAACCACAAGGACATTCCGCCCTACTGATATTCAAGACAGAGATGCAAAAACAGTTCTATTAACAGCCATTCTTCAAACTTATTCACATTAAATTATCAAAACGTAACATAGACTTTTTCAATTTCACTTTTTAACGTTCTCTATAATATGAAACTCCCCAATAGGGGACAGGATTGGCTTTTTTTCATAGGAAAGATTTCGGGAGCAGAGCAAAAAAAAAGTGTGGCAGGGCAGGATGTGGGACTATCAAATACTGGTGAGGGCAGAAGAAAAAGTACACAAAAACACACGAAGTGTTCATGTACACCTGCAATTTTCAATATAATCATAGTTTCTTTTCAATCAAAACTGCATTATTTAGTGTAATAATATACAGTGTGAAATCATGGAAGATGATATTTCTAATGTAAACTGTGTGTATATTGAATTTCTACAAAACTCATCCTTCACAAGACATTGTAAAATGGTGTCATGTACATTATAAGCTCCGGCAAGGAGACAATTTTGAACATAATGATTCTGTTTGATTTTGAGTATTTTACAAGCATTCAAAAAACAGTTTCAAGAATCTTTAATGAGTTAGCATACTAGCATAAATTCCCATGAAATACTAGAATGAAGTTGTAAGAAAACAAACAAATTAAAGAGTGCACACTCATAATCTTAAGACATCTTGGGGGATGCATGCAAAGAAGTACCAATGCCAGCAAACTAATACTGTCACTTCCACTTAGCAAAACACTTCTAAAGTGAAACCAAACAGAATATAATTTTGTTACAACACAAGTGTATGTACCACCTTTAATACCACAGAGAGTGGACAATACACAGCCCTTTTTTTGCAATAAGCAGCACTTTGTTTTGGATACCCATCAACTCATGTCATTCTGTACCAGACAAGATAACAGCATTTGAGTTATTTTGTAAAATATGGCAGTTTTGTATATCTTATTAATTAGTTTAGCTTGAACTGGACACATGATATAGATGAATGCTACTTTCACTGATGAATTTGCATTTGCTGGAATGGCATGTTGACTGTTAGTTCTCAAGTCAAATCACTCTGTCACACAAAAAGTCTCTTTGAAAACTTGCAAAAAAATATCCAGACTTTTCTGTTGTTCATCATTTAGTGGATGACCTTTGACCACGGATATTGTCAGATATAATGTCCCTTATAGGGCCCTTACTTTGTATACCACACACAGGTTATGTCATCAATACAGAAAATAAAAGATTCTAAGTTAAACAATAACACCAAGGAAAAACAAAGAGCAACAGATTTGGCGTTTGTACTTAACCTTGTTATCAACTCAATTGTAATATATCTTGTTTGATACACATTGGTTAGATGAAAAACTGAACATCTTTTTATATTGTACTAAACAGTGTACCATTTAAATCTGTAATCATCCATTTAAATATGCACTTGTCAATTTAATTTTTTTAATGATTGTGAGGTAGAGATAAGCCCATGCTTAGCCAATGCATCATTTTTTAAATAATGTTTAAAGCACAGAATGATTTAAAAGTAAACTTAAATGGCACAAAGTTATTAAACCCATTACACAAAGCCTTTATGAGTGCAGATCAATCAAACTTACTATTCATGTCATACAAGGAGAAATATTTCTATGAAATATCACAATATACTAGATATTAATTTGAAAAAGCAATTCAATCTATCCAAAATAAAGTGAAGACATAAGCCCTGACAATTATTTTTAACTTGACTTTTTTCTTAAATGTATTTAAACAAAAATAATTATTTTCAAACACAATGAAATTTGTTTCTGGAACAGTTTATCATCAAAAAAATTATATCCGAAAAGTTACATCGGAAAAGGAATGATATAAACAAAAATCTAAACATTGTCAAGTAGATATTGATGTAGACATGGTGTCCTTCACACATGGTCACAGTTAATAATTGTTCCAGATATACTTTCATATGTGTCTATTGATTACATTTCCCAAAATATTTTAATGCCCAAATCTTCTCTGCAGTTTCTCTCTGAGATGGCCATAGTTTGATATTGATGTGAACTCATTTTCATCATTCCACGATGTGTCCGATTGCAAACATTTCAATCGCAAATACAGTCACTATAATTTATGCAGATTAGTGTGTTGCTATGGACAATATAATGTCTACTTGCCATGCAGTGTTATTTATTGTTCAATTATTTCACAAGTGATTTACACATACACGTAAAGCCCAAAATGCTTTGATGTCATGTCTTGAAAGTGTTCTTCCTTTGCCACTATGATAGTTTCACTGCAAGAAATGCTAATATTGCATACGGTAATAGGTGATATACCATGATTGTTCAGTGTTTTTCTTTGTTCACATTTGCCTTGTTGTTGCAAATACCATTGATTTGTTTTAACAATTAATCACAACAGCATTGGCCAAATTGAAAGGTTTTGCTGTGAAAAATGTTGGTTTCATAAATACTGAGAATCCATTGGCATGACTGTCTTAAATTAATATTGATGAGTATTCTCTGGTGCTCATAAACAATGTTGATATGCCAACAGTTGTATCAATGCCCAAAATTAAATTGTGAGAAAATAGTACATTTAGCCCAACATTATTTCATCACGCCCATTAAGTGTTGTTTAAATTTGTATTGTCATAAGGAATATTTATTATGATTGATCGTGATGATTGTATATATCTCATAAATATTCATCTGAATTTTGATCAGTATTTGTATTTCTTGTTCCATTGCAAAATATTTGAAAAGCTCAAAGCTTTAAATCCCAAAGTTTTACAGTGCCCAAAATGTTTTCACACATCTTTGCAAAGGTTGCTGAAAACGATGATTAGTAATGTGGTGAAAACGCTTATTCATTGTACAAAATGTAACTATTGTTTGTTGAGATTTCTTTATCCAACTGTTCTTCCTGTGAGTAAATTGAATTCATTAGATGACATGTGCAGCTGTATTCCTGCATCACATTTCTACTCTCCATGCACATTTGGTTGAAGGTTGTTGAATAAGTAGATATATTGCTGTGGTTACATATCATGACTGTTGTTTTTTAAGGATCTTTGGATAGTAGTAAGAGAAACTCTGAAATATTACCCATACTGCTGTTCTAGTGCCTACACTATTAAATATATTATTAGTCTACGGAAATTGTTGAATAAGATGAAACATCGTAAGAATTGACATTGTTGCTTCATTATGATTACCACCGTTTGTTGATACAATGTATTTCTCTCTCTCTTTTTGAAAATCATTTGATCATTCAATATCCCAAACAACTTGTTCCAGTGCCCAAAGTGACAAGATACAATCCAGCTGATATACAAGATGACATTGCTGCACTATCACAATAGATGTTAAGAAGCCTAATACAGGAGACTTGGTATTGTAGAATAAGTTGATATGCAGCACCCAGTAGTTGTAAGATGACACATTGTGCTGCATTTTCATAATAATAATAATCCCAAAAGCTATTGCAGTATCCAAAATGTTGATAACTGGAGAAGTTACTTTATATTGCAAATGTGGTGACATTATGTACAAGACAGCATAATTCCCAATATTGTTATCAATATCCCAAACATTCTTGCAGTCTACAAAATGATGTAAATTGTTAAATGAGATGAAACATTGTAAGAATTGACATTGCTGCTGCATTACAATTAGCACCATTTGTTGATATTGCTCTCTCTTCTAGAAAGGCATTTGATCATTCAATATCCCAAACTTTGTTCCAGTGCCCAATATGACAAGATACAATCCAGCTGATGTATTAGGTGACATTGCTGCATTATCACAATAGATGATAAGAAGCCCAAAATTTAATAAAAACTAAAACTGCACAAGTTACTTCATATTTTAAATGTGTTGACTAACACATGATACTTGGTATTGCAGAATGAGTTGATATCCAGTATTGGTAATAATTGCAAGATGACACATTTTGCTGCATTTTGATAATAATCCCAAAATCTCTTATAATATTCGAAATGTCAATATATCTAGGCAAGTTACTTCATGATGTAAATGATTTGACATTATGTGGAAGGCATCCATCAATATCCCAAACATTCTTGTAGTCTCCAAAATGATATACATACAGGCTGTTATGCATTGTTCAGTTGGTTTACCATTGTAAGCTGGAATTCACTATCATCTTCATCACAGACAGTAAATATGTTTTGTAGCCACACAACATGATAACTGAATTAAACAATCTTGAACCAACCATTTTATCCATTTCAACCAATAAAAATATTACTATTATCCAACATAAACATCAAACAACATAACCAAAACAGTAACCAACCAACATAGCAATCAACCACCCAAAACCATAAACCAACCAGGCAAACAACTAGCCACCCAACCAGGCATCCAACTAACCCACCAACAAAAACACAACCAGGTAACCAACCAAGACATTAACCAACCAACAAAACAACCAATCCATCACATAATCAACCAACCAACACACATACTAAAAAAAACATACTAACTAACAACGCAATCAACAAACCAACCAGGCAAACCCCAATCAACCAATAAATGTACAAGACATTAACCAACCAATGAACACCCTGTTAGTCAGGTGAAATGTTTCCTTGGAGAGCAGATGATGTTGAAAAGGTTACTGTTCAATATTTCTGAGGAAATGCCTGGCCAAGCGCCAAAATGTAGCACAGGATTTATGGCTTGCAAGTTCCTTGAGTAACTTTAAGCATATTATAAAGTGAAATTGCTGTAACCATAAACATTGTTATTGATAGAGGTGAAGTTTATTTTGTTGATGCAGATCATGACATTAAGAGAGTAAAATAGTCATATCCCAAAGATTGTGCCAATGTCCAGCTTTATGTTTATTGTGCAGGCTTTACATCAATGTTCTTGAATAAACTGATACATTATAAGGTATCAGGCACTGTTTTCATAACAATTTGCTATTGATGGTGAGATATCAGGTTACTGTAGACTGATGTTGTTAAAGACTTTTGAATTTTCCACATCTAGTCCTGTATACAGATTGTTCATATGCAGTGTGCATATGCAAAGTTGATTCACTGTTCTGTTGATGACATTGCTGTTATCTCTTTCTTTATATTAGTTATTGAAATCCTTTCAAGTCTTTAGTTTCCTAAAGTGTTTTTTAGGTCATATAACAGATAAGATTGCTACTACTTCCAAGTTAGCTGCTGCTGGGCAAAATGTGTCTTCCCAATTAACTGTCCTTAATGTAGTTGTTAAGCTCCGCTGCAGACTGTGCTTCGGTATCTTTCACAAGCGTGTCCAGAAATGTCTGTGTGGTGACCAGGTTTGATATATTCCTGTGTTGGTCTCCCAAGTTCAGGAAGGCTGGCTGGAAGATTGTTGCAGTAAGCAAGACCAAGTCTTCTTTATACTATTTATCAGTTACAGATAAGATTTCTGCAGTAAAAAAAAACTGTTCCAAAGCATAAATTGTTGATAATTATAGAAGATATTTGGTATTGAGTTATTGAGTTGACACAATGTTATAAATATGTAATTTGGTGCATTTTCATAGAATCCCAAAGATCTTCTTGTTCCCATAATATTGATAATACTTTGTTATTATTATTTTGCTTTGTGGCTTGCTACTTCCTTGGGTAACTTTAAGCATATTATAAAGTGAAATTGCTGTTACCATAACCATTGTTGTTGATGGTGAAGTTTCTCCTGTTGTTACAGATCTTCATAACATACTAGAGAATAAAACTTTATATCCCAAACCTGATTGTTCCATTGCCCAAGTTTATGTCTGTTGTACAGGTTTTGTGTCAACATTCTTGAATGAAATGATACATTATAAGCACAGTGATACTGCTGTTTTCATGACAATTTGCTATTGATGGTGAGATATTGCTTTACTGTGATGTTGTTACAGACTTTTAAATATTCCACATCTAGTCCTGTACACAGATTTGTTCAAATGCATTGTTCATACGCAGAGTTGATTCATTGTTCTATTGATGACATTGTTGTTATCTCTGAATATTATTTACTGAAAGGCTTTCAGGTCTTTAGTTTCCTAAATAAATTATTAAGTGATTATAGTGTCCAAAATGTTGCTATACAAGGTATATGACAGATGCGATTACTGTCTAATACCACCAGGTTAGCCACAGCAGAGCAAAACATAATATTATCCTCTATGCAGCTATTGAGCTCGAGTGCAGTGTGTGCTCCGGTATCTTTTATAAGTGTGTCCAGCAATGTCTGTGCTCGGCAAACATGTTATTTTGAGATATCCATGTGTTGGTTGTCAAGGTACAAGAAGGCTGGCTGGAAGATCATTGTTGCCAGCAAGACCAGGTCCTCTGTGTGCTTTCTTTATCAGTCAAAGATTTCTGCAGTAAAAAAAACTGTTCCAAAGCCCAAATTGTTGATATTTATACAAGATACTTGGTATTGTCAAATCAATTGATACACTCAGTGTTAAAATGTGTAATTTAGTGCGTTTTCATCCCCCAATGTTCTTCTTGTTCCCAACACAGGCTATTTTGTATATTGTTGCTGACTGTATTGTTGATACATTGAAGGTTTACCAGAAATTGCCCAAAACTCTTCTTGTGCCCAAAATGTTGATAACATTCCGATTCTGAATAGATTGATACATTTTGTATAAGCTGGAATTTGCTTTCATCATGATTATATGTTGAATAAACAGATACAAACCAAGACAACTTTGCAGTATCATAATCAAATATCCCCAATGTTGCTGTTAAATTTCTTGATAATCATATGGAAAATTATGACATTTTGCTGAATTAGGTGATATCGCCATTGATAGATGGAATATAAATTATATCATAATCATACATGTTCTAAAAACTCTCCAAGTGTCCAACAGGTTGATCATCATACAGTATTGTGGAGCATATCGTCCTCAATGGCCTGCAGATTTTTTTGCAGTGTATTAGATCTTGAAGGCCTTAGGAATGACATTTCAGCATTTCATGTTGTTTCCCAAATGTAGGCTCATTATGTCCAAAATGTTAATTCACTGTTGTTATTTCCATAAACATATTCGGAAATCAGTAGTTTCTACACTTGAGTTTAGTGCCCAAAATGTTGTTTGACATTATGTGAAATTTGCATTTATCAAATCATTGGTTTTGAAGTTGAGATCACTTTTGTGAAAATATCCAGATATCTTGTTGTTTCAAAGTCAGTTTTAATGCCCAAAATTATATTGACTTGCAGAATAAGATGTAAATTATTGACGATGGAGTTAATATGACCTTGAATTTAACTTGATCAAAATCCTTGTTGATAAAATTAAGATTTCTCTTGCTTGCATAAGGATATCCATAAATCAGTCGTTTCCCAAAGTTCATTTTAGCACCCAAAATGTTGATTAATAGAACATAACTTAACTCAATGCTTAATATAAGATGTTGAAATCATCACAATGTTTGTGGTTATTGTGATCTGTCTTGTTCGTAAACAAAGCAACCACAGATTAGTAGTTTCCATACCTAGTTTTAGTACCCAATATGTTGATTGATGGAAGATAACTTAACTTGATGGTTGATGTAATCATCACAAAATGTTGAATTTGTTGATTATTGAACAACCCCTGTTCCTGTGATAATCTGTTCTAATTTCATATGAAGTATCCATGAATCACTTGTCTCCCAAATTTAATTTAGTGCCCAAAATGTTATTTTGCTGATAAGGACAAAATGTTATTAATAATGTTATAGTGTTGCCGCTATATATAGAGTTCTTGGTTGTTGATTAAGTTGCTGTGTATATTTTTGTATGTTGATAATATTATGACAGCAAATTTCAATAACGTTGTTCATCTAGAAATATTAATTTGTGTTAACCAGGTACCATGATTATTGACAAGACAATAATATTACAGTCCATGTATCTCAGAACTTTTCCTTCTTCTGCATTTTGCATTGACAAAGTCTGTATACCATAGTTGCTCATATGTATTACTGAAAAAACATTTCTGTGTATTTTTGAATACTTTCAAGTTTCTTCTGATTATTATTTTGTTCTCATCAATATTTCGCTATTCTTCATTTGACTTAAACAATAAAGTGATTCTGTTTCAAAGAGGATAACATTTGTGCAGCTATTTACACACAAGTCCCAATTGTGACAGACAAGCATTGGCATCTCAAGCAGAAAATGTTTGCATGCAAACTTGCAATCTGACAGCATACATCAAGGTATGCGCATGTGTCTGATCTCACACTGTGGCTTAACAATAACTGCAGTATATTAAATAGTGATGCCGTCAGTCCATACCTTTATGTTCATATTCTCATGACAAGCTGGTATTGTAATTGTTCACATATGGCACTTCTTAGCTTGCCATTGCTAAAACTCTCTCTTTTGTTTTTTCTTTTTGTGGTTATAATCAGTGATGTTTTAGTACCAGATCCAAGCAATAAACA
This sequence comes from Diadumene lineata, assembly GCA_918843875.1. Taxonomy (NCBI): domain Eukaryota; kingdom Metazoa; phylum Cnidaria; class Anthozoa; order Actiniaria; family Diadumenidae; genus Diadumene; species Diadumene lineata. Next base: position 8,744,046 of record OU974072.1, read on the forward strand.
AATGGAGTTATTGCCATTGACTGTAATTATACTTTTTTTACGATTCTCAATAATATTTAGTGTTTCAATGACATCACTTTATCATGTGGTTTTGTAAAGTTAATGTTCTTCATTGTTGAGAGAGAATCATTCTTTGCCACTGATGGACCACTGTCATCATAATAAGCATTTTCCATCCTCAAGACTACAATCAGAGTTCTTTGTATCTTTTGATGGTTATGCTCTTGCAAATATTTGAAATTCTTTTTCACAACTTTTTTAAACAACTTTTCACAATAAGTAAACATAAATATCTAAAAAAATATATATTCTATAATTCAAATCCTTTTTTGAAAATCTTAGAAAGTTTGAAAAATTATAATCTTAAAAATGAAAAGTAATTTTAAAATATTTAACTTTCAAGTATTCAACATATTGAAAAAATAACAAAATATCATGAAATTTTCCCCCAAAAAAATCATTTTAAATGTAAAGGTCCTTGTCTGTTGAAAAAATCATTGATGACCTTCGAGAGGCTTCATCATGACCCTAAACATTAGTGGACAGTTGCATGAAAACTAGGTAAAAGACAGTTATCCACCATAAAATTTCTTTAGAATTTTTCTTTGGAAAGGGGATTTACACAGTCAGTGGGATAAATATTGTTACCAGCTTTCATGCAACCAGACCCCTGGGAAATTAACTAGACTAAGTCCATACATTGTTGGACACAAGTATCAAACAAATAATTATCAAGAAACATGAAAATGGAGGTTGTGATCCCGAAATTCTATAGAAGACAACCAATATAATGATGAACAGCAGAAGAGATTTTGTAGAAGATATTTGTCTTAGTAAATGAGTGATTTGAAGTGACAGCTAACGTCTAAGGCCAAATATAGGTCACTACAGCTTGCAAAATTGCTGCAATAAAAACAGTACTAGCCTTATAATATAACTTATCTACATTAATATGTTTCCAGTCCAGTACAAGCTTAACTTAGTAATATATATATAAACCTGGTCCATGTATCTAAATGAACTTGATCATTACCTGATACTGTCTGGTACAAGAATGACTTAAGCTGGAGGGTAATCAACAGAAAGTGCTTAGCTATTCCAATAGAAGGTCCAGGTAATGTGCTCTCTCTAAGATCATAGGTTACAAGATACTGTCACACTTGCATTGATTTCACAAATAAAGCAATGCTAATGCAGCATTCACAATGTATGACAGGGGACTGTCAGGTGAAACTGGGGACCATGCTTTGAAAAATTCATATCAGTAAATGGGATGTTAACTAATTTTTATCAGAAAATTGGTGGAAGCATGCAAATTTTTAGCTTTGCCAGGGGACTGCCATTTGATGAATGGCTTCAAAAGATGTTAAGGATTGTTTAGGTTACTTCAAAGTTTTTCCTGTCCCCATTTCCAGTCAATACAGCAAAAGTACAATTTGGTCAATATACAATTTTCATTGATGGGTTTATAAGGCAGCATACTGTACTTATTGTTTATAACATATTGTTATTATTACTGAGTGTGCAATTGAATGCAAAAGTGCAGATATCTATTTTAACACACACACATAAAAAATGTTATTTCTGCATTGTTTTTATGCAATGATTTGACACAAACACAAACACAACAAAAGTATGTACACGATAATACAGTTTTGATTGACAAGAATCTCTTTAGTGATCAAGTAACATATGATGAATTATAATAAGAATTTTATCTATTCCCAAACACCTACCATCAGCAGTGATTCCTGCATCCTGCCGTCAAAGTATATTGAAATATTGAGCACGAAAACTTCAATGACATATAGTCATGTATAACACTTATAGGTCTCAATTTTCTTCTTTTGGGCAAAAATGAGCAATTGATGCAATGGTTTTCACTTAGAATTAACACTCAAGGTAGCACAGTTTGAAGTGTATGGGCTGTCAAATAGGAATCTGGGGCTTAAACACTAGCTAATCTACCACTAGGGGTTGTAAAATAATGGAGGAGAATGTTCTAGCTTTGTAATCATTTTAGTTTATAATTGTTAGGCTTTGTGAGATCATGGATAAGGATTTTAAATTGGAAGACCCAACTCGCCACAAAAACAGATGGCTGGGTTATGACCATTCTCAGTAATAGGCTTACACAGTTTCAGCTAATAGATGCTTGTCTAATTATGAGCTAATAACTACTATAATTATAATAAATCATGAACATTACATTAACTTGATCTAGGCATATGCAGCAATTTTTATGCTTTTTTTCACTGGTTTATTTAGGTTAGTAAATTGTTTTGATATTTTAACCAAATAATCTTCCTCGTAGGACTCCAAATTGTCAGGTACAGAAGAGCAATGTTATTTGCTTTATATTTATTTTGCAATAATAAAAATTATTATCTAATCAGTTATTCACCTCAGCCTGAAGTCGTTTTGAATGCTTGTGTAAATTCACAGATTGTGTATTAATCTCATTGTTCAATTTGTATATCATTTCGTCAATAACATATTATGCTCAAATTAAGTCCAATCATATAATTATATAATTATCTGATATCCAAAACATGATACTATATGTGATGTTTGATTAGCTCAGGAAAAACATTCAAAATTATAAATTCCATAATGAAAACTCTGTGTTAACTTTGCTTGCGCAACTTTAAAACAATGAAATACCATAGCTTAAAAAAATTATACATTTCCTAAATATCACTCAACCCTTTCACTCATACTCCAGCCAAAACCAGCCAATAACCTTGCTTTGAAAATGATATCTTCCTCAATCAAGCCATTTGTGACATAAATCTTCATTAAAATAAAACACTATAGGAACATGGTCAAGGTTTGAGAACCATTCAGCTTGAAAAAACTAGCATTTTGTACAAAAAACATACCGTTCAAACTTTAAATATACACATTTTTTTTACATTTGTATATGTTGAAAATCATACATTTAAGCTTGATTGTTTGGCTAAAACGTTTACCATAGTGAGAAAATTCAGTCCTCCTATATATGCTACTAGGATTATGCAAGTTATTCAAGTTCTGCCCCACGGTACTTACACACCTTCAGCCCTACGAACATGCCTATTTCAAACTACTCATGCTTCAACAAAAATATTACTGTAATGTATTCTGGGTAATCAGCTATATTTCCCACAGCTGACATAACATCCCGCCACTACATGTTAATGTGAAAACCACACTACAGTAAACTATCACAAACTCTATAATATGGTAGCCATCACTTTCTAGTTCCATGTCAAATAAATGGAAACAGGGTGATAATGTATCGTATCAGCCAAAGTAATCCTATAGCCTATGTTGTTGTTGTTGCATGTTTTTTATCAATATTATGGTGCACATTGAAACAAACGGTTATCACAGCACCACATAATGTTTTCTTATAACACTATGGAAAACAATTCCTAGCCAGAAATAAATTTTTATAAAACCATTGTCATTTTTATTTTATTATCCATCAATTGTTTACACAGGTTTATCTTCTTTTTTTAAATAACAACATTTGATAACATGACATGTTGCATGTTTGATAGGGGTGCCAACAAAGTCAAGGCAATGCCAACAAAAATTAGATATAACATTGAAGCTTGTCCAAAACTGATTGACAATCACTGATGTTTTTATACTGATTTTCTCAATGTCACTTGACTGATGATGTCTTTATTTGTCAACATTATTTGCACACAGTGGTGTGAGGAGTATCTTTGTGCACTCTTTTATTCCTACAAATTGTTTCGCCACTGTTTGTACTCCAACATCAAAAAAAAAAAAAAAAAAAAAATTGGGCAAATAAAAATCAAAATTAAAAAAGAACACCAAATTTTAAACTTAATCAGCTATGTCCATTGAGCATTAAACTTAGCACTAGTTTTCTAATTCCATGCTATCTATGTACTAACTCATATATTATATATATTATATCCCTTCAAAAACTCTGAATAGATGATGTGGGGGTATATGGAAGCAATGAAGCATTAGCATAAAATGACTAAAGTACAGAAGCCATGCTAAACCAGTTTGCAAGAGTCTCTGTTGTCAAAGTTGAGCCGACAAGCCATACAACAAAACAATAACAAAATATTGGTAAACATATGGACAACTGAGAAAGTAATTTAACAATCATGACCATGCACACAATAGTAGCCAAGTCACTTGTTCTCGAAAACCAAAACAAATAACATATAACCAATAAATAAATAAATAAACGTAAAAAAATAACAAGTAATGGCTCAGCTGTTGTACCAGTGGCTTTACAAACTATTTCAGAGTGGCAGACTCAACAAAAATATTGGATGTGCAGTTAAATAAATACATACAATAACTCTAAGCTAATTTTTACAACACTCGAGTAAATTCTCGCGCGCTGATTGGTCGAGAGCCATGTTCACTCAGAGGACAGACACATAGATGACGTCAGAACCTCGTTATTGACAAATCGCTCAAACTTTCTTCATGCGAAAAATCGCTCAGTCAGCAGACAAATATATATATCCTCGGAAATGCTTGAGCAGTTGTGTAAATGAACCAATTATCGATGGAAATTACCATTATGTAAGTAAGATATTGAATAAATGTTATTGTGAATTGATAAACTGTGTTTTGCCTGCAGTTTTTGTTCATCTTTATCGGAAAACTTCAAACCATGCCTTCGGTAGTTTTTCAAACAAACATCAAGTTCAAAATGTTTTTTTGGTCGCTAGCACACCTCGTTGCATCGCTTTATGAATGAAATTTACCTTTGTTTTCCGTAATTTAAAAAAAATAAATTATTAAGTCTTAGCTATTTTAGAATAAGAAAAAAAAAATTGCATCGCATCAGTTGTGAGCTTGTTTGTGGAGGACTTGCATGCATGAAGCCGTTCATTTGTGGCACTCCCGGCAGCTAATCGGCTTTGTTTTTCATTCAATATCTGGTTGAATTATCTTTGTAAAAGGATTAGCTTTCTAAAAGTTTAAAAATTGCAAAATGTTTTCTTTATTTTTCCGCCTAAATTGGATATTTTTGAATATTATAAGCTTTCAACTTGTCGGGAAGTTGGCCGTGAATCGTTTGGTTCGTGACTTGCACTGTTTTAGATCAGTTTTAGTGTTGTAAAAAACAAATCGAACATATATTTTCATTGTCTGTCTTGTTATTGATCATAGTTGACGTCAAAAAATGTTCAAAACTTTGCAGTGAAACCACTCGCTACGCTCGTGGTTCCACTTGAGTTTTGAACATTTTTTGACGTCAACTATGATCAATAACAAGACAGACAATGAAAATCTATGTTCGATTTGTTAAATATGACATATTTGTATAATTCATGGAGTCACATTGTTATTGTTATGTTGTACCAACATTTTCTGCAATATATCCATATCTATAAGAACTACAACAATTAACGATAACCTTACCGTTACCCAGGTACCATGGAATACACCCAGCTATTCAGCATCAGCAAAATAACATCAACTTCCAAAGAACTCTGCAGCCATGTTTGGTTTGACACCTTGGCTCCCATGCGCAAAGAAGTCCATTTTTATTGCTTCAGACCATAGAAACTCGACCCAAAATCAACTCTACAGAATTAATAAAAGATATAGTTTACGAAATTGGTATGTACGATGTATTCTATGAAGGTTTTGCTTACCAAAAAGCTGTTTTTTCCCATCCACGTGATGCACATCACCATGCCGCCATCTTGGATTTTGTACCCGCAAGGCATCATGCAAATTACCGCAGGAAACCCACACATCTGGGTGCGATGATATTTTGAAACAAATATAAACAATTCTGCTATCTTCAATAATTTACTTAGTTACAAAAATCACACATTATCTGAATACTGCTCCCTTTAAGGATCGGTACACACGGGGGAGCTTGCTCCTGAAACACGGTCCCGCAGCATGCTTCTGGGTCATTTTGCTAGACCAGCAGTACATATGAGGGAGCTTGCTCCCGCAACACGCTCCTGCAACATGCTCCCGAGCAAAGCTCCCTCGTACCAACGATTTCACGCGAACGCGAAAAATATGTTGCGCGACAAAAATGTTGCTCCCGGGTTTTGTTCCCTTATATTATAATTTGGTACACACGAGGGAGCTTGCTCCTGAAACACGTTTATGCAGCAGTTTTGCTCCTGAAGCTTGCTCCTCATATTAAACCAGTTTGATATGAGGAAGCAAAACCAGGGAGCAAACGTTTTGTTGGGCAACAAATTTGTTCGTGTAAAATTGTTGGTACACACAAAGAGGCTTGCTCCTGCAACACGCTCCCGCAACATGCTCCCGGAGCAAAGCTCCCTCTTGTGTGCCAACGGAAAAAAAGTTGCGCAACAAAGGTAACAAAACCAGGGAGCAAAAGTTTTGTTGCGCAACATATCTTACATACGAGGGAGCTTTACTCCGGGAGCATGTTGCGGGAGCGTGTTGCAGGAGCAAGCTCCCTCATGCGTACTGCCCTTAAAGGTTGTACAAAGAGGGGGACATTGGGATTTGCGGTGTTGTCCTTATTTTTGTGCTGTGTTACGGTGAACGAGGCTGAAAAATTGCGGTATTGCGGTGATGTAAAACCTCGCGATGTGCGATATTTAAGTTAGTTTACGTGCGGTGCACGGTGAAATGAAAATTCTTTTCGGAGTTGCGATTTTGATCCAACCAAAGTGTTTTTTTTTCACGTGACTCATGACAAAACGCGGTGACGGTGTTGTGTTTAATTTTTTTGCGGTGTTGTGGTGTTCACCATCGATTTTTTGCGATGTTGCGGTGTTCGAAACTCCCCAATGTCCTCCTCTACAAACTCTTGCTGTTTTCTTGCGTGGTAATGATGGTAATAAGATTTTATAGCTTTGACGATAACAAAGTTATTGCAACATTGGTGATCAAGATATCAATGATGACATTGCTGCTTTGAAGATAACGATACCAGAGCATCAAAATGCACATTTTTTCTATAAAACCACAATAGTGTCTTCTGTGTTTGAGGGGAAGGTTTTGTGACGCAGATAATATCAATTGTTATTCAATTATGAATGATTCCAATAACTTTATCCCCAAAACATCAGAAGACATTATAGGTTGTGAAAGTAAGGAATTCAAATAATTGAAAATGAGCGATTGTGTTGATTTCAAACTATACTTGGACTTAATCAGCTTTTTTGACCAAATTGCATGGATCCAAAAATGGACTATAACCTATCAATATAAGTAAATACTAGAATTTTGACCAAAGTTCATTAATTAATAAAATCATGCCAAAAATAACTAAAAAATGCGCGATTTTTGTCCGATGTTCATTATAGACTATATCAATTTAATTCATCGTAATAATTACAATGCGAGATTTGGCCAAAAATAACGCGACAAATATTCATACATTTTTGTCAAAAACAGCGCATTTCCCCCATGTAGATACCCAACCAAAACGACAAAAGAGACCTTTTTTATTTCATTGCCTGATCGATAAGTCATCGACCGACTTTATTTAAAAAGTAAATGTTGACAGAACTACAGATAAAGAAAAACCTTTGAAAAATGACGGGAAACATGTGGAATAATGTCGGTTAATGGTCAGTCTATCCGTGTCGTCGTGAGACACGTGAAATATCCGACATATTATATATGATTCTCAGACTCTCTCGAGTACGCATTTTCAAAACTCCAATACTTCAGATTATTTTGTATTAGATTGTCTATAAAGTAAAATCCCTTTCGACCTGATAGCCTCGCTGTAATGCTATCGTTATGTCATCTCTGGACAGTTCAGTGGGCATGTTCAACTGTTTAATATGGGAGTTATTGCTGGATATACACAGCGACAGCTTGTTCTAGTATACACTGTCATTCGGCAGTAGATTGGTGATTATATATAACTACATAAGTACATTAGTCGTTATATCGACAAGTGTTGGCGACTAGCTAACTATCACAATCGCAGGTATATGTTACGACGATTCGGTGTTTATCACTGTACAGCGGCATTTTTCTTTCTCAAGTTTCATTTTACGGAGTTCCTAAAATCAACAAAAGAGAAGTCAGTTAGTGATAGTGATTAGAACAATGGTAGTTCATCAGAATGTATGAGAAAGATGGTTTTTCCATTTGAGCAAATCCATTTTCAAGGGTAAGCAATCTATGGGGTAAGGCTGTCCCCCAAAAAAGAAATGCCCCTTTTTCTCCTTCCTCCCATTCTCTCCCCCTCCCAGCCTCTAGTTTACACACAAGGCGAAATCTCCATATCAAGGTCTTGGTTGATCAACTATGTAAGATAGCTTTAATTTGCAGGAAAAAAGTTATTACCTTTTGCAGTTCGTTATTTTCACGTTTGATGGAAAGCAAGTAGTTTATTTTTTGTTGTTGGTTTTGGTGACCACTTCGTTTAGCATTCTCTTCCTCTAACTTCTTTACCGTCTGTAAAAAAGATAACAACACACATGTGATGGGATCCGATATAATGTGATGCGATGCGATGCGATATAATGTGATAGGATGCGATGTAATATCGTGTGAAGCAGTACCATGCAATGCGATGCCATGTATTGTGTTTTGATGTAGTTGAAAGTTGGATCGAAGATGCAATGGTAATGCAACGTTATGTGATGCAATCCAATGCAATCGAATGGAATGTGTGACGCATTGTCGCAATGCCCGCAAGTCGCAATCCACAAGTATTGCCAAATTATAATGGCAGGTGATGCAGTCGTTCGCAAATGAAAAAAAACTTACCGTTTCTAGTTTGTGTTTTTCCTCCATCATCCGCTCACATTTTGACTTCAATTCTTCTTTCTCGTTAAACATTTGAGCTTCAGATTTTTGCGTTCTGAAAAGGACCATATTACTTGCTAGGTCAATTCACCCACAAATACCGTCATTTTCATTACCAACTGTTTTTTTATCATTACCATGACATGGATAGCCCCGTTGCGAACTGGGTTCCCGTATTGGTCGGTTGATGTGCACGTTTTGTTCATGTGCTACGAGGGTTTTTCCCCATGTTCTTCTGGTCTTCTCCCTCTGAGATCGTCAAACATGAACACGTGCGAAACAATGTATGTAAATTGTTCAATGTATGTGGTATGAGTATTCATCTCAAGAATAACCATTATGTGGATGAGATGTGTAGTTCTAGAAGGGTTTTAAGCAGTAACCTAAAGAGTGATGCCTCCCCCTAAACCAAACCAAACCTTTCTAGTTCCTCCATCATTTCATCGGCATTCTCTTCAGCCATGTCTTTGTTCAAGTTAGCCACTTGAAGTCTGCACAAAAAATATCAAAGTTTAAAAACAGAACATGCCCGTAACCAATCCGCAACAAAAATACATCAGCATCTGAACCGAAAAGAAACAAAGTAAAACCGCAAGCATGCGCGTTCAAATTTGCGTTGAATTGTGCTGTCGTTTGAAAACCTACTTGCATCGATTGACAGAGGATTTGCAAAACTTCTACTGGATTTTGTAGCGCGTTTAAATCCCTCGCAAGTAATAATGTGTCGGTGTAGGTAGGCGATGAAACGTAGCCTTCCTAAAGGCAGGTTAGGGAGAAAAAGGGGTGATGAGTTCTACGAAAATCTTACGTTCCCTTAGTTTGCGTGGATTTGTAGTCTCGCTTAAACGAGGCCTTATTATTTAATAGCCATACTTTAACGAGGTACTTTGAATTTAGTAATAACAACTAAGAGAAGGTTGTAGGCAGCAAAGCTCTTTAGTTATATTATTTCAAGAGCTCTTAGATGAAGATGCAGTGACTTACTTTTCTTGGAGGTCTTCATACTTCTTCCGAAGGCTTTCCTGGAACAAAGATATGTAAAACCACTCAATATCAAGCATCATCATCTCAACAACCGTTATTATCATTTTGATAACTATAATCACCATCATTACATTGACAACCATCATCATCATCATTACCATTGACAACCATCACCATCATTACATTGACAACCATCATCATCATTACATTGACAACCATCATCATCATTACATTGACAACCAGCAGCATCATTATCATCGCGGTCTAAACTTACAAGCTCTTGGTTGATTTTCTCGTTCTTGGCTGTCGTTTCCTCTAGCGTCGACGACAATCTTGATTGTTCTTTTTTGTAAGCATCGTCCCTAAAAAAAACAAAGTACACTCAGACACCCACGTATGACGAACATCCCACTATTTCGACTTAATTCCTGAATCAAAAGAAAAGTATGGAACTTTAGTGGTTGACATCGGTAATGTTCGCTATATAACGAGACTTGATTGTATTGTAGAAATGCTCCAGTCATCTATTTTGCGCACGTTAATGTTAAAGGTCTCACAAACCTAGATAAGGTGAAAAGTAAAGCAAATCCTGGTCCTCGTTTGTAAAGCATTAGCGATCAAAAACGCATATTGCTTTTATGCTGTCGTCACAGGTGAAATAAGCACATGCATAAGAAAAGAGATCAAAACGTTTCCTAGCTTTCACAGTTAGGATAGCACTTGTGCTTATACTTGCGCTTTCACAAGTAACTTCCACGACTAACATTTTTTGAAGAGCGGGGAGTGGCTATCCAGTTTTTCCGAGCAAGACACTCATGTACAAAGCTTTCGAACATGCTCTACTCCTTTTTCGTCATAAAGAATTAGGGCAATTAAATTCCCCACGACACGAACATTTGTACATAAGACTTCAATATTAGTTTTTCTTTGTACCTGTTTGTTTTGCCTTCAACTTCAGCTTCCAGTTGATATTTCAATGTCTTGTTATGTGTTTCTAGCATTTCTTTATCGTGTGTCAGCTGATCAAGTTTCTGTTTTAGCGATGCAAGTTCTTCGTTCTTTTCCTGACGGCCTGCTTCAAGACTATCAATTGCACGTGTAAGCTTCGCCTAGACAATAATTCAATAATATTAAGATAATAAAAATAATAATACCATTATATTAATATCATATTAATATCAATAATTAATAGTATTATTAATATTAGTTTGTCTGGGGCCAGTTACACGATGGCTGGCTAAAAGGATTCCCTACTTTCACATTCCCATAATCACTTGCGATCTTGTAAGATCCTTCCATAACATATTTCCTTTTATTTCTCTTGAGGTCCCTATACACCATGCTCCTAAAGACAAGATCATGGCTTCTCCTTGCTCAGAGATGTATTTATCACATCTATCTTTGATACAATCATTATCATATCATACGTATCATCTGTATCATAATCATTGTTGCAATTCGATTACCCACACCAATATTGTAAGCACTACTTGTACCATAATCATCATTTTATCATCTTCACCATAATCATTTTTGTGGAAATTCGATCACCCACCATCAATATTGTAATCACCACCACCACCACCATCATCATCACCACTACCATCATCATCCTACCTGTGTTGTCTTGTAGTGTTCTAGTTCTGTGGACTGGGATTCTATCATCACCAGTGAATTATTACCAGACTCGGCAAGATGATGCAGTTCAGCGATACGAGCCTCGTATTTCGACTCCATTGCACTACAATCATCGACAAGTTCTGCACACTAAACACACAAATTAATTATATTGAATTAAAAACAGATGATACTGGGGATGATCAATTCACAACACATTCCGAGACAGGTAATCATTTTACGTCGTTTTCATACAGATGTCTGGTCGTCTCGATGAATGGTATTTTATGTCGTTTCGATACAGATGTCTGGTCGTTTCGATGAATGGTATTTTATGTCGTTTTCATACAGATGTCTGGTCGTTTCGATGAATGGTATTTTATGTCGTTTTCATACAGATGTCTGGTCGTTTCGATGAGTGGTATTTTATGCCGTTTTCATACAGATGTCTGGTCGTTTCGATGAATGGTATTTTATGTCGTTTTCATACAGATGTCTGGTCGTTTCGATGAATGGTATTTTATGTCGTTTTCATACAGATGTCTGGTCGTTTCGATGAATGGTATTTTATGTCGTTTTCATACAGATGTCTGGTCGTTTCGATGAATGGTATTTTAGCTCGTTTCGAAACAGATGTCTGGTAGTTTCGATGAATGGTATTTTATGTCGTTTCGATTCAGATGTCTTGTAGTTTCAATGAATGTTATGAATGAGCTAAAACAAGTTTGAAATCAGTCTAAAACGATATATATTTTATTGTATCGAAACCACAGGTCTTTTCGATACACGGTACATTTCGAGACAGTTTATGTGGTTTCGATACAGATGTGTGTTCGATGATGATAACAATCGTAATGTCTAACAATTTAACGTTTGCTTGATTAACAAACTGAAAGTTTGTGAATTGAGAGTTTGATGGATGGATGGATGGATGGATTGATTGATTGGGGAAGTGAGTGTTTGATTGGTGAGCCTTGATTGGTGAACTGAGATTTTGCTTGATTGATTGGTGGACTGAGAGTTTATTTGTTTGATTGATTAGTGAATCGAGAGTTTATTGGATTGATTAATTAATCAAGTGTTGTTTGCTTGATTGATTATTTGATCGACTCAATAAATGAGTGATGATTTTTTTTTCAGATAAATTGAATTGTATGTTTGATTGGTTAATACATTGGTTTGTTGGTTGAATGATTGATCTATTGATTCATTGATGGCTAACTTACCTGGATCTCAAGCTCGTTAATTTTGCTTGCTTTATTTTTCAATTCATGCTGAGACAAAATTGAACACAAGGCAATGAACACGAAGTTACCACACATAACTCGACAAAATACAAGTCTAACAAGTACACAAACACAACAAAACATGTTAAAAAAAAACAAAAGTAAAATGAGCCTTCCAATGGCTGAAAGCTTTTCATGGACTGCTGCTGAACAACCTTTGTCACTCAAAAGCACACGACGTAGTGGTTATTGTGAATGACTTATAGTTTACGTCCTCCCTTACAACATAAGAATAAAAGCTACAATCTTGGACATAAATAGTCGAGACTATTTGCAGAGTTTCATGACCATATTCTACTTAAGACATCAATATTTGCCCCTCCCTCACCCTCCCTCGAGCAATGTTATTCATAAGAGAGAAACATCTTCAGGGCATACAACATTGCTTTTTTTGGGGGTACGGGGTTCAAAGAAAGACCGTCAGGGCGATGTATTGCAGCAAATATATTCAAGAAATGTCAAAGTGTGCAAAGAGTCTCAACATAACTATGTGTCCAACAATGTAGCTACAATATGTAGACTGCGTGCCGCGTACATTCTTGGTGTGAAATAACACAGATACTGCCAATAAGCAGCAGACTAGGAATTTGCGTACCTTGTTACAGATTATGCTTTTGTTGCAAGGATTTATGTATGGGCTGTGCATACACCTTATTCCAAAAAGGCGCCTGACCGTGTTTTGCTGTTGGGGAGAGCAGCATGAAATGAGGCATCAAGGGCCACTTCATTTATACATAACTGTCCTTTGTACTACCTGGCCAACATGATCAAACTCAATTTTGCAAACCTCCTGCTGGCCACCTTTTCATATAGCCCTTTACGGTGTTTCCGTGCTGCTTTCCCCAGTCTAGTCAGGTAAAGAGCCATTTTGGAATAAGGCGCACGTACATTACAGGTTACACTAGTCAACAAAGATAACGTGAACATTATTACCATACTACTCACATACTTGTTTATTTACTAGTCTATTTCGGTATTAAAAGTAACAAATACATTTATGTACAAGCATTTATAATATACATATATATTAAATATACAAATATAAAAATATTATCAGGAAGGTTACAAAATAGCACGACGCTAAAATGACTAGTAGCAAGAACCAGACAATGAATAACGAAATAATGAAGAGAAGGAAAGAGCCTAAGGGCCATCAAGGACAGAGGAAAAAACGAATGCAAGAGACAGAAAAAATGTTCAAAAGTATACAAACGGAAGGGAGGAGGGAAGAAGAAAAGGGAAATGTGAAGGTTTTCAAGAAAGTTGAGAATGAAATCAAGAACACCAGAACTGGGGCTATTTATAACGAACGAAAGGACGAATGGAAAGAAATTGACGAAATAAGATAGGAAGGTAAGCGAGCAAGGAAGAAAGGGATGAAAAATTGCGGAAAAATTGTGAGAGAAGGAGAGAGAAGGGTGAAAAAACGCGAACAATGGATTTGAATAAAATATTATAATAAGGACGAAACAGTTAATAGCAACTACAGACGATTAAAAAAGCAATGAAAGTTAAAGTTAAGAGCAGAAAGTATAAAATATCTCTTCAAATCACATGTACCCTAGCAACTACACTGAAACATCATATTAAATGTCCTTTCTTTTTACCTAAAAAACTACTCAATACTAACTTCCAATAAATACTTAAAGCGACCATTTTAACAATGTCCGCTCGAATAAAACATGAATAAAAACCTCTTTGTAGACAACTCAATATCCCAACAAAGTAAATACAACCATCAAATCCAGTTCGTAAATATGTATCCATTATCTTAGTCGAGCACAAGAAAGCCTCTTTTCAGTATCCAAGTGTCCATTGGAATAAAAAGTCAGCCTTTGTATGCAACTCGAATATCTCAGCTGATATTAAAGGTTCATTATATCCCGTTAGTATATATAGTCATTTTCCTTGTTTTAAGACAACCTTCGAACCACTTAAGTCATTTGCAGTGTCATTTCAATTGATCGAAAAATACTATATCGTGTTCATGACTTCTCAAACATACTTATTTTAAATAAGGTAATAGGTTTTGAGATCGCAAAGATGATGGACTTGAATAAAATTCATGTACAACTCATCTTGCACACTTCTCGTCTAGAGCAAGATACTGATGTATACTATTTTGTCCCAAATTATATCTTTGAGAGGCCAAGCAGAAACTACCATATCCATTGATAACATTGCGTTGATCATTCATGTAACCCACGAATACAATTTTTCCAAGCAGATTTATGGAGATTAGCGAGTGTTGCATCCAGCCTGCCTGGTGGGAAGCTGTAACGATGGAATAAGAAACGTCTAACGCCGGACGGCCATTAGGCATGGTGCTGTCAGCTGACGGCCTTGTAGTGAGGAAATGAGAATATAGTCATAAGAATAGAAAATATACATTACCCATAAACCAACTTCTGCCCCCAACAGAATAAAGTCACCATTCAATAGGATAAAAACAGCACAAGTACTGGCTAAAATTGATTTAAAAACTTAAAAAAGATTGAGATTTGATAAAAAGTAAAAACAGCGTTAAAACTTAACATTAGTTTAAAGTTTAGAAATTGAAAGCGTTAAAAATTCTTTATGGTAGTGTTGGAAGCAGAAAAAGGTTTCATCCAAAAACAAAGTTTCCCCTGGGGGTGGTAGTACTCAATAGTACTCTTTGTACATTGGATATCATAGTGATACAAAGTTACCCCTGGGGGTGGTAGTACTCAATAGTACTCTTTGCATATTAGACATCATAGTGGTACAAAGTTACCCCTGGGGATGGCAGTACTCAATAGTACTCTTTGTATATTAGACATCATAGTGGTACAAAGTTACCCCTGGGGGTGGTACTACTCAATAGTACTCTTTGTATATTAGACATCATAGTGGTACAAAGTTATCCCTTGGGTGGAAGTACTCAATAGTGCTCTTTGAACATTGGACATCTTATTGTTACAAAGTTACCCCTGTGGGTGGCAGTACTCATTAGTACTCTTTGTATATTAGACATCATAGTGATACAAAGTTACCCCTGAGGGTGGTAGTACTCTTTGTATATTAGCCATCATAGTGTTACAAAGTTACCCCTGGGGGTGGCAGTACTCAATAGTACTCTTTGTATATTAGACATCATAGTGGTACAAAGTTACCCCTGAGGGTGGCAGTACTCAATAGTACTCTTTGTATATTAGACATCATAGTGGTACAAAATTACCCCTGGATGTTATAGGTCCAGCAAAATAATGTTATTTGTATCAAGGTCAAAGATAAGATATAAAATTCTCACTTGGAATTTACTGGCTATATACATTTTAAACGGCAGTACTGCCTCCTTGAGGCCAAACCCTTCATTTTGTAACTCATTTAAAGTCAGTATTCAGTATTGCTGTCCATACCTGCATTGTTGTTATTTGCTGTTGCTGCTGTTCTAATGCTTCAGTCAAGTCTTTACATTGCTGTGCTGTACGTTTAAGATCTTCTTTAGCAACACTTATCTAGTGACATATACAAAAAAAGTTAGTATGATTAAATTATCACCATCTTCATCATCATCCCCTTTATCATGATCACCATCCTCATCATAAACACCACCAACATTGCCATCAACATCATCAACATCATCACCATCATCATCACCATCATCATCACCATTACCACCATCATCAACATCAACAACCATAATCACCATCATCATCACCATAATCAACATCATCATCACCACGATCTCTTGATAAACATCATTATCACCATGATTGTCATCATCATCAACATTAACAACCATTCTCATCAACAACCATTTTTCACCATGATCATCAACATCACCATTATTGACATCATCAACATGATCATCATCATCATTATCATGTAATGTAGTGCTTATATAGCGCATTTTCACCTAATGTCTCAATGCGCTTTACAATCTTTAATATTTATAGTATGTAATCCGGATTTACAAGCATGAGGTTGATTAGTAATTAGTATGTATTAGTGTAGGCCTATCACCGAGGATGGTCGTAACCTGCATCCTCAGTCGTTCTTTTACGTCCCCCTGTTAATGGTTAATGTGTAATGTGGCGAGACGGGACCTCCAGTTAATTGTCCTTATCTGAGAAGACGCGAACCCTTACAATTATAAATCGAAGAACATTCTCCTCAATTATTTAAAGACCATGAGTGATGGTCCGGTTGAGGGTTCGAACCCGCAGCCTCCCGGTTAACAGGCAACGCTCTCCCAACTGAGCTAAGCTCATAATTATCATCACCATTATGTAGTATGAAATAGTATAGCATACTTAGTAGTGTAGCATACCTCAGACTCACGCTGCTGTCGTTCCTTCTCTGTCTTAGCTATCTCAATTTCTAGTTTTTCTTTCAAGATATTTATTTTACGTTTCTGACAATGCAAGAAAAATGTATTACCTTCAGATAGTGCACCAAGACAATTGATATGTTGGATGGTGAATGAAACAAAGCATTCTTTACTTGCAGGATAATATCATTGTTACATTACATGACTGTGCTAAAAAATTTATGATTTTATTTTAAACTTTGTATGTTGTATGCATCTTTCTATTGTCAGTCAAACCTCTTCAACCAATCCACAATTTTTTAATATGCCTTTTCTTTGTTCATCATGAATAGTTTTGCGATCAAGGACTTAATACAAGTAAAAATGGTGGAAATATTACGATTATAATCATTATATCAAAATCTAGTAACAGTATGCATTCTCATTTCCCCATTAATGTTACTTTACCTTTTCTTCAATGGTATCTGTAAGTTCTTGAATTTGGCTTTTACTTTCCTCAAGTTCAGTGCGAAGACTGGTAACCTCACTCTGAAATAGAAAACCATAAGTTATAAAAACTTTTTTTATTTAATCTTGCATATTATTATTATTAATATTATTTTTTCTATAACTTTTCCTTTTTCTTGTCTTTTTTTTTTTTTTTTTTTTTTAGTTTTGTATTGTAGATTTGTGTATTTATATTACCGTATTGTAAAATATTAATTTGTACCGGCATCCATACTAAAACTCTTTTAACCTGCAACAGGCTCTAACATTCTTTTAACTTTTGTAAGTTATTAGTTAGGGCCAGTACCTTACTCAATATATAATATAAAAATATGTAAATTATGTAATATGTAGTATTCATAGGTACAAATAAACATTGTTGTTGTTGTTGTTGTTGTTAACTTAACACTATGTACTATTGACAATCACTGCACACTTGCCACCATTGGAAAGATACTGGCAGGTTAGAGTTGTTTTTGCATGAGTGGGCAACAGTACAACTATGATGCTGCTACAATACAGCTAATTATTTGGATGATTTCTTAGAAAATGTGGTTATAATACAATACTTCTATCTTACCAAAAGGTTTTAAGTGTGAAATATGGCTGGGTATTTGAAACCTGTGTTATTGTGTAAGGGGTTATAGCTTCAATCACTGGCTAGACCTGCACTCAAGGTCTAGAAGACAAATTGCTGTCTTTGTAATAATTGCACCAGCAAATGATTACCAGTAGAATCCTGTCTTTTTAAATAATGCCATTAAACTGGAGGTACTGTCTCCAAAATGTTTGGATATGTTGACATCAAGAGTTAGGCATTATTAGAGTTCAACAGGTCTATACTGAATCCTAGACCAAGCATTTAGCTAGTGACACCACGCCACTCTAGTGGTTTCTACAGTGGTGTAAATATTGGTGACATATGTAACACCACTCCATGTGTAACAGTTTCTACACTCTGGTGTAAGTATAATATTGGTACTAAGATTAAATGAAGCAAGACTTACATCTTTCTCTGCTATTACTTTCTTTAAGCCCATAACAGACTCCATCAGATTGTTGACACATTCCTTGTCTGATTCATTGCGTTTATTGAGGTTTGTAATAGTTTCTTTGCTTTCATCCAGTTCTTGAGTTAATGCAGTGATCCTGTTGGCCTATCAATGTGATAACAATAAATCAATCAATAATATCCTAGTACGAAGTTATCAGAAATGATCAAAATGACCCACAAACGTTATCATTGATTATATAATCAGTATTGGCATTGAGTGAAATAATAGTATGGGTATCCATAAATGAAATAATGTGGCTATGTCAATCAATGATGAGCTCATAAAAAACAGGCTATCCATGTGGGATTAAGTGTGCAACATTCAGCATCCAGGACAAATGAAGTGAAATCTCTAAATGCTTTAGCTATTAGCTTGATACATGAAGTACGAGTGGTTTGATATAGCACCCTAACGACCCCATACCTGTTGTTCAGCTAGGGCATTACTCTTCTGTAAATCCGACTGTAGTGACTGACACTGTTCCAATGTACGAACAAGCTCCTGTAATAGTACCACAAAAGAAATTCTTACTTAGAGACAACATTGTAAGGAGGGAGCAGGACTGATAACAGGCCATTATGCATGCGAGGGTAACTGAGTAGGTATGTAGGTAATGTGTCAGGTAAGACAAAGTGGTTAAGTAGTTTGAAAGGGAAGAAGAAAACAAGGGGAAAAAAGGAGGTACTAATTAAAGATGTTACTAGCTGAACACAGTGCTAAGTTACAGGACTTGAAATAGGAAAACAATACTAATTAAAGATGTTACTAGCTGAACACAGTGCTAAGTTACAGGACTTGAAATAGGAAAACAATACTAATTAAAGATGTTAGCTGAACACAGTGCTAAGTTACAGGACTTGAAATAGGAAAACAATAAAGTGGTATTTCAATGTATTTTTTGGCTTTCCATGATCCTTTTGAACTGCCAAATATTCAATGTGGCCTGTCATCTGGCCACTGATAGGCTGTTATTTCGGGCCCAGAAATTGTAAGATAATTACAGAGGACACAAGGAAGGTTGGTAGATTAGTACTAGGAAAGGTTGATTGGTCACCTGGTCAGCAGGCACACATACAGCTATTGTTACAAACAAAATGCTGACCTTTTGGTTATTTTGTTGAGCCATGAGATTGATGTTGGTTTCAGTCTGGAAGTGCAGTTTCTCATTGGTGGTCTGAAATAAAATATACACTATTACATGATGATCAAATAATTATGGTTACCATGGTCCTGCAAACTTGTGGCACCAAATTGTTCATTTGTAAATAGCAAGCTAACTTGCCCTGTTGAGACTTGCCAAATGCAATGTCATTATATTTCTCCTTTCTTTTTGTACTAAACAGATCTGCTTGACAGACAGCTAACTGTTGCTGCTACTACAAAGATTGCACATATTATTCAAAGAAATAAATTCTGATTGTCTGAACTCTGTGAGTCATACAACCCTTTTCAAATGTACTGATTTCACTAGTATAATTATGTTAATAGTGACTACTGTATTAAACAGTTTTTACTGTTAGACAACTTTTACTTTAGAAAACTTTATTGGAATATGTCTAGGGGATTTAACAGCATTTTTCATATTATGACACTGATTAAAAGTACCTGCAGTTCTTGCTCTAGTTCTCGTATTCTTTGTCTTTCACTGTGTAACATTCGCTCATATTCTTCAATTTTGTGGTTGTTGAATTGAAACTCATCTTGTAATGTTTCCATTTCAGACTAAAAGAGAGAGAATTCAAAGACTATTAATTAAAAAGAAACTTAACTATCAACAGAAACATGACTATCTGGTGCCTTTTGTAAAAAGTCTGAACACTATCCACGAGAGAAATCCCTTTCCTAGAGAAATTATATGCATTGGGTAATTTTATCTGGCCCAGGGGTGGGTTGCACAAAACCTGAATAAAGTTATCCACTTAAAGTTATAAAGGTTATCTACCCTGTAAACGTTCTTTAGAGTTTAATGGATGGACGGCGATTTATCCTGTGGATAGTGCTACCCAAACTTTGTGCAACCGGCCCTTGGTGGATAACTTTGTACAACTGGTCTCAGAAATATCCCTATCCACCAGATAACTTATATTACATAAATTCCATGCAATGGTTAACTTTAATCTGGCTTCTTACAACTAGCCCATTGGTGAGCAAGGTGTTGAAGGAGACGGTGCAGTCTGTTATTTGGACACAATAGGTATAAAGAAGACATTAAACTTACCTGTAAGTTTTGTATTGATTCAATTCCATTTTCAATCTCATTCTGTTTGTTGTAGTTTTCTATCTCCAGTCTTGTTACCTGCATACAAATAAATCACAAACTATTTTTTTTCCACCACTAACAAACTAGTAAAATTAGATTCCCACCAATTCAAAGAGATTTTTGATCATATTGTTTTCTCTTATCCATATATACTATAGTGACTTGTCGCTTAATTTGTTGTATCTCCATAATTAGGAAGACTTTGTGTGTACTGGACACAAATACATGTCCATTAAATGAAGAAACAATGCATTTCAAGTTAAAGTGTCAATTTAACCAGCAATAACATACACCCATACGTGCAGAAAGATTCCATATTATTGCTAGCTAAAAATTGTGAACTCCTGACCTAAAATTATTTTTAAAATATTAGTCTGTAGTTGTTCCTACCTTGCTTTCTAAAGAGGACAAAGCTCTTCCTGTCTCAATACTCTCAAGATCTCTTTGTTTTTTGATAGTTTCAAGCTCTTTATCTGCTGACTGAAGGACTATCTTCAGGTCATCTACTTCTTCTGTCAAGACTAGAAGTTACAGAGCGGTAGTGGTTGTATTAAAAATATGATATTCTGACAGTTATGTGAATGCATTTCTTAGTTTTTTCTTGTCATAACCAATGTCATGTCTATTTTTGGAAGCTATTGTAAGCATCATTATCATCATTCATCATTGATCAGCCTAGTATTAATCTACTAATATCACCATCATCATCATAGCGATCACGACAATCACCATATTATGTAAATATGTAATCATCACCATCATAACTATATCATCAGACGTCAGTAGTTATTATCACTATCATGACCATTATCATCACAGTCATTATTTCCAGCACCACTATTCATCACAATCATTACCATTACGACTATCATCACCATCACTATGACAACCATAACTTTAATCATTATCATCATACATTTCATCATCATCATCATCACCATGGCTACCATAACCATTATGATTCATTATCATATCAAGATGTACCTTTGTTTGCTCCCTTAGATTCCTTCAGTTTATCTGTCAAGCTCAAGTTCTTCATGTTCAGCTCTGTTTCTACTGCAGCATGCTTTTCTCTTTCGCTTGAAAGAATCTAGTTGAATAATAAGAAACACAAAAAATAATCAACAAAATTATTAGGACTAAGAATCAGTTTATTTGAAATGAAATTACTTGACTGTTAGCCAAGCTTTCTGACCTCTGGTCTAACATCATGACATTGCATGCCAGCAGAAATATAAATTTTACAAATGTCAAGACGTCTAAAACAACTCACATGATAATACCCACAAATGAAAGAATAATATCGACAACAAAAAAATGATTGTATAATAAATTTGAAAAAAAAATTCTACCATGGTAAAGTTGCTAATAGCCCAACACTCAACAGTATGACCATTTTCAATGTATACTTCAATGTCTAAATCTCAGTCCATCTGCACATTCGTTACACTGATGGCTGATTGTTTGAACAGTGCTGTTGACATTGATGCATTTATACATTGTATCTGTTCATGCTGTTAGTGGTTAGACTGTAAGAGCGACATCATTATAATTATGACTATCAGACGTTTAGAAGAACATTACTGCTTTCCTTACATTGTTGAGTTGTTGAGACTGGTATTCATGCTTGTTAGCAATTTGATTCAGTTTGATGGCATTTGACTCTGCTAATTGTAATTTCTGCAGTAGCTCATTGTTCATGTCCTAACAAACATACAAATTATGCATTAGATTATAGCTAAATGAAACAAAAACAGACAAACTACATTATATGCCTTACACTAAAGTATAATTGACACACATCTGCCTAATATACAACCTCAAGCTTGATAAAGTGACAGACATTTGCTTATGTATGTGATCTTATAATATACAGCATCAAACTTGATACAATGAGGGAGATGTCCCCTAGTATGCTCCTGAAACATGCTCCATCATCTCCATTCATGACTTCATGCAAAAGCAATAAATCTCTGCATTCATTTAATTTTGCTTCTGAACTATGTAGTCTTGATTATTCCCTCTTTACCTTGTCCTGAAATAGTTTTGGAGCATGTTGACGACAGTCACATACTTCAAAAACAAGCACCCTTGGGTGTACTGTCCTTAATATTTCAAAAGCTAATTCACTCATAGTATATTGCTTGAAAATAATTCATGAATTGGCTAGAGACTCAATTTGGAGTTGGAGTGGATAAATCAATACTTTATTGAATTTAAGGTTTTGTGGTCAGTCAAGGGAATTAGGGTCTGGTCACTATTAAAATTTACTAAGATGACATATAGATCACAGTACCTGTAGCTTTTTCAGTTCGTCCATCAAAGCATCTGCATAGAGTTCTTCAGCATCATTGCTTTCATCTTCAAAGTTAAAAAACGGTTCATCAAACTCAGTATCACTGCCGCTGTCATGGAAACTATCTCTTCTAAACATGCCATTAGGTGGTTTCTCATCAGCTAGGTCTATCACGGGTGATGAAAAATTGTTGACAGTTAGTTTGTTCTTGTCTACTCGCTGTGGTGTACTAGCAGCATTGTGAAGACCTAGACGGTTTGGTGTTAGGGACTTTCTTGGAGATGTCAGAGTCTGTAAAAAACAAGAGAAGAAATAATAAACATCACTTTCAAGATTTTAAAAATTCATTTTGAATTGGATATGATGTCAAATGATGATGGTCAAATATTGTGAATTTCAAGTGTATATTTCAAAACATGACTTTTGAGTATGAACGCAAAAAGATTAAAGAATGCTTAAAGTTTTCAACAATAATTATTAGAATTATCATAGGTGACCTCAAGATTACAGACAGCATAAAATTAAACATGGAATGTGTGACATGATTCTTAAAAAGAATGTTCACACTAACTGTAATCTTGGCACTTCTTTAGTTGGTACACTCAAGTTTGAATGTCAACGTCAGCAGCCGGTACAGAGTACACCCTCCTCTACTGTTGAGTAAACTGAAAGCGTATGGCTTCCAGGAGAAGGTACTCCAACTAATAAAGAGTTATCTTTCTGACAGACATAATCGAGTAAAGATCGGCAGTGAAACCAGCTCGTACAAACAAGTTGAACGTGGATGTCCTCAGGGCTCCGCCCTTGGACCATTGTTGTGGAACCTCTTCCAGAATGATCTTCCTCTGTTTGTACCCACTAATGTATCTATGTACACAGACGATCACCAAATTTATCTCATCGGAAAAAATCAAACTGACCTTACAGCTCTTCTTAGTGACAGTGCAGATATGGCTACTAAGTGGTATGAATCTAACTTACTGGCTGGCAACCTCAAGAAATATCAAACACTTAGTATTGGGTACAGGACTACAACTACTGAAAAGGATAATAAACATTCAGTTATTTCTATAAACAATCATAACATAAAAAATGAGGACACTCTTAAACTACAAGGCGTCACGTTAGACTCAAAATTAAATTTCAGCGAGCACATTAGATCTATATGTATCAAGGCTAGTCAAAGAGTGGGGGTGCTCATGAGACTCAGGAACATGATCCCTGCTAATGCTAAACTACAACTATATAAGTCGTCCATACTACCATATCTCACTTACTGCCACCTTGCATCGCGCAGAATACAGGGACACATACGGGACTTTTCTATTGTTCTGACGCCAGATTCAAAACGCCGACAGCGTGGTTAATGAGCCGTTAATGAGCCATCTAGTAACATTTACAAAGAAAAGTGCTTAAAATGGTCAGACCGTGCTATGTAAAACCTGGTTTACACTGTTTTCGACAAATAACTAAAAAAATGAACATGGTGCAAATTATAGATGAGATATTTATCTATCGTTTGCACCCTGTAAGTTGGGAAAATTTGTTTTCAAACATTTCTCTTTTTCATCTTCAAAAAAGGGCAATTTCAGTGCTAATTTGTATGTAAACCAATATTCACATATATTCAACACAGTTTTTTTTGAGAATACACAAAGAAACAAAAAAATGAACATGGTGCATTCAAAAGATCTGGTTTTGGTGAACATTTTCCACATTTTTTGGTATTATTTTGACGTTTAGAAAGTTTCTCTTTTTTAATCTGAATATTTAAGCTAGTTATTTTCATAACTTGCTACGGTCGATGTTTCTTTGTAGTTACCGTACAGATTATGTTGTCATTCTACAAACTGCTGTACGTCGGTTTCTAGTGATATTTTTTTTTCTTCAGCGATTTGCGTAATTAACTCGAGGTATTGATAGTGAAGATCAAGATTAATTAATCTGAGTTTATAATTACTTCTTTCGGAAAGCTGAAATCGAAAGTTGCTCTGAAGCTGGAAAAGTCACAAGAAATGAATTTGAAACAACTCATTCGAATTTGAGTTGTCAGCTATAGTTTTTGAGTTTGTGAGAAGGCTATTTAAAAAAGTCACAAACAAACAAACTACACATTTTAAGGTTTCATTTGACATAAGTTTCATTGAGATTTGAAAAGAAATAAATTTTAAAACAACTAATTCAAGCTTCAGTTGTCGGCGGCTTTGCATTTCGAGTTTGTGAAATTATGAGGGTTTTTTGCTTTCAAACAAATTTGGTTTATGAACGCATCTAAAAAAAATCACAGGTGACAAACTACAAATTTTAAGTTTCCATTTGATATAAGTTTCATTAAGAAATGAACTTTAAACAAATCATTTGAACTCGAGTTGTCGGCTTCATGTTTCGAGTTTGTGAGAAGGTCATTTTGAATGTTATTTTGCTTAAATTAAACAAGTCTGGTTTAATAAACGTATCCAAAAAGTCACAAACATAAACAAACTACACAATTTAAAGTTTCATTTGATATAAGTGTGGCTTATCATATGTAAACGCGCCATTTAGCTAGAAAAAATTCCTGTAAGAGCGCTCAAACTACTCATATAGATTTGCGCGCCGTTTGTCATTGAGAATGTTTAATATCAAATTCGGACAAATGCAAAATGTGCTGAGTGAAAATTATTAGTTTATTATTTCTTTATAGTTGGTGTAGACTTGCGAATTTTTCTTATTGTTGTATCACAACATTTTGACACGCACGAAAACAATAAGCGGATAAGACAACAATAGGTGGATTTTGGTATTGAATTCTGAAACCCTGTGTCTGTAGCTTTGTCGGAAGAAATATTTAAAAACAGCCAATCACAACCTTTAATCACACTGATTTATTTATATTTATGACTAATTGTGAATAATTTAGCACCGTAAGTAAATGTCCCTGAGAACAATAGCATTCTGCGCGATGGTCTGGCACTTTTGTAAAGCTAGTGACGCACGTAAGCTTGAAAGAGTACAAGAAAGATCCCTCAGAGCCATTTACAAAGATAAACAATCTAGTTACCCAGAACTGTTAGAGAAAGGCAAATTACAAACTCTTATGAACAGACGTTTACAGGACATTTGTGTACTTATGTATAAAGTCAAAAATAGACTATGCCCTAGTAATATTTGTGAGATTTTTAGCCCTTGTAACTCAAATTATAACTTAAGACAAAAAGATTTTTCAATCACTAGGTTTAACACAGTAACATATGGCAAGCATTCATTAAGATACTCAGGTCCTAAATTATGGAGAAATCTCTCCGCTGAAATCAGAGAAGCCACTAGTCTTGACGCCTTCAAAAGGCACATAAGAAAACTTGATCTCAACACTGATTTTAACAATGGCTGCAAGACATGCGCCTTGTGCACCGGGTAGTTAGGTTTTATTTCATTTTATATAGTTCTTTTAAGGCTATCTATGAATATTCATTACTTGTTTTATCTTAGTTTTACTAGTTTTTAGATCTTTTATTCATACTGATATATATTGTACATATTTTATATAGATATATATACATATTTTGTTATAATTTTTTCCGTTTATGTTGTGTCCCCGAATTAGTATGGATATCTTCCAGGCTAGATGGCATGACACGTTAATAAAGTTTCAATCAATCAATCAAATTATTATTGATGATCATCAATTATGTACTCCTTACCGGCTGCTGACATTGATTATAAATTTGATGTACACATTCAAATTAAAGTATACCAACTAAAGATTAGTGTTAAGATTACATGTTATTGTAGAAAAGTGTCAAACAATATTCACAGTTGTATTTAAAACACAAAGTAATCATTGCTATACCTTTATTGTCTGCATGTGAATATCGTTTAGTGTTGTTCTTTCTACAGCAGTTTTAAGCTGGAATGCCTCTAGTGCTTTCTGTTAAAATACAATAAAATGAAATACATCAAGATATTTTTGTAGCACACCAATGCATCTTCTTGAAGAGTTAGAAAGGAGAGAGGTTCCCAAATAAGGTAATCCCTTCTTTGCATATGGCATTGCTTCAGCATACTTGTTGCCAATGCAATAGCGGTCCGTATATATAGAGTCTTGACTGCTTAAATAGGGGCTAAGGGTTTTTGAACTGAGAAACACTGACTTCGAAAGAAAGAAAAGTGAAAAACGAAAATGATGAGCATCTAAGGGTCCTCGCCAGCTAGATCTGTTTTAAGTTATCACGACTCATATGTATATTTAATTATTATTGTAAAGTGCATTAGACTTTTTTGCAATGCGCTATATATTATAAGCACCACACATCATTATATCAATATTTTTATCCATTAAAGAAATTAGTGAGTTATTTGGTTAGGTGTCCCCGGAGATTTGTATCCATCACTACACTGTGACCAAACCAACACCTGAGGATTCAGATAGTGGTGAAAACAGGACTCCATATCACATGGTTACAAAAGCAAAGACCTGTACCTTTTACAACTATGCCTACTATATCAGGGGCGGCGGAACAGTAACAGCCATGGGGGGGCACTATAATCAACCACCCCTCCCCTCCTCATCCCCCACCCCAAAAGCTGTGTAAACTCATGCATTAATATCTTTTAACCAATATTTTGTGGGGGGGCCGAGCCCCCCCAAAATATTTTGTGGGGGGGCCCGTGCCCCCCCGGCCCCCCCGGTTCCGCCGCCCCTGTATATTTACATAACTATTCAGCAAGAGTCAAAATTAAACACTTAAGAATGATTTCTATATGCAGCAGAATGGAAGGTTTCCATTTGATATTAACTATGTCTTTTTTCTTTTCTTACTTCCATCTATACCAATTTTCACACTCACACAAATGTTTATTATCTCTTTCTCTTATTACTTCACTAGTAAAAACAGCCTTAAATGCATTGACATAAAGTATAGAGTGTGACTGATGGCCCCATTAACTCTGACTCCTTTTTCATTTCAGCAAAAGAGTTAAAGATACAAAGTGCTTTGACACCCAGGAAGTATAACTGTACATACCTCCAGTTCAGCATTAGCCTTTAGGAGTGATGAGTGGTCAGACTCCAGATCTAATATCTTTTTTCTGTAGGTTTCACCTTCGTTGACAAGTTTTTCTTTGGTTTTTTGTAAGTCTTCTCTAGTTTGCTGGAGTTCTTCTCTTGTCTGAAATACAAACATGTGTACACACATGGTAACTATACAGATTGAGGAGCAGGCAGATTTTACTACTAGATACATCAAGTTAACAAATGAAATCATTCTCATAACAAACTTACAGATTCGATTTGTGAGTTGAGTTGACTTTTTTCAACTTTAAACTTCTCCAGTTCTGCATTGGAAGCTTCCAGATTGAGCAAAGAACTTGACAAACTTCGTTCAAGGTCAACTAAAGACAAACAAACAATATTATCATTCTGACATACTGTCTGTCTTAAAGTAAAAATAATAAAATTGATATTTTTGCTCAAGAGAGTTGATGCACATCAATGTTATTATTTTACACTTCAAATAATATCAAGAAAAAAAACAAGCATACTAAATACAAAATAAACAAACAACAATTGAGTATTTGGCATTTGGCAGCAAACTAGGAAAACAGATTCAAACACATTCATTAGTTTCACTTTGTCAAAATATTTCAACCTCATTTACTAGATTAAAGATAGTGTTCACTGAATCTGTGATGCTGTGAGGAATGCACTCTGGATCAAACAGCTCGTTTAATTATTTATAAAATTCATGAATAATTAATGAACCCAGAACAATAGAAAATCATTACCTGTATATTTTATACAGAAATCGTCCTGATTTGCATACGGTTTGGCTTGAAATATCTCGGCCAAATTAAATCTAATTTCGAAAACATTACTCTAGCTGCATTAATCTAGACATTTTATAAGTAATATACAATATTCGCGTCCGATCTGTATAATATATATATATATATATATATATAATAAATCTGTAATAGGTATTGTATATTCCACACAGATCGGCCGCTCATATTGTATATATTACTTATAAGAGAGCATAACTTGTGAAAATGTAAGTATTTTGTTAGAAGTCCCTTACCACTTCCTGGTGGTGACTGTAGTAGATCTCTTAGTTGTTTCTCAAGTTGTAGAGTATATCGATTAACTTTGGCAAGTTCGTGGTCCATATCATTCCCGTCATCATCGATATGCCGAAGCTTTTTAATCTCACCTGTGAAGAAAATATCAAACATGAAAAACAACTGAGAATGAGCCAAATAATTTAGTGCAGTGTTGTACAATTTTGTATAAAGTGTAACATGTTATTATTGAATGCACTCTATGTAATTTAATTTGTAATGTCATTAATATTTAATTTGTAATTTAATTGTGTTCTGCAGTATCATGCATGCTCACATACCTCGTAGTTCTAAGTTCTCCATAGCAAATCTTGTAACCTCTGGATGATGTTCTATCTTTTCTTTTAGTATGGATATTTCTTCATTTAAAAGTTGCTGAGAGAATACACAAAACATAATTAACCGCTACAAAGTTAAGTTCTTTGTGATTAAAAAATACCACTGGTTTGGAGAGCAAATGTTACTATTCATGACCTGTGCAAACCCTGTAATAGTGTCATCATAATCAAACCATCATCACTTACAATCTGTTTGTCTCGGCTATCTTCTTCTCTCTCTTGATCGTCTTTGTTACCTTTCATCATTCTCTCCAATTTAGCTATGTGACTTTCACGAAACTTTAATATCATCTTTGTTGACTGTAAAACATTATAAAGAAAAGTTATCAAAAGCTGAGACATGCCATTCTTCTTAACATCTACAATATTATACTAGATATCAATGAAATAAAGACATGCAAGGAAGTGAAATATTGAATGCAGGGGCAGTAAATGTGAAAATGCATTTCTTGAAGAGCCACTAGTCTATGTTAGAGATATGGTAATGTTTGTATTAAATTCATCCATTCCTGCATCTGTTCATCCATTAATTCCTATATACACTTATTTCTCCATCCATTTATAATTTCATCCATTTAATATTCATCCATCCATTCATCTATCCATTTGTTCATTCATTCCTTTTTTTATCCACTAATTCATATACTCAAATATTCCTCCATTAATTAACTATTATTCAACATATCCATTTACATATTCATTCATTCATTCATTCATTCATTCATTCATTCGTTCGTTCATTCATTCATTTGTTCGTTCATTCATTCATTTATTCAATCATATATATATTGATTAATCCATTTATTCATCCATTTATTAATTTTCAGCAAAGGTCTGAATTGATTGGCAGCTTAAACAGATGGAAGGAGACATGGACAAACAGATAGATGGACGAGCAATTAAACATAATTTTTGAATTGTCTTGTACAAGATAGATTACTGTGTATTGCCAACCACATGGGCAAATAGGGCAAATATGTGACAGGACAGCATAAATAGTACCTGGACAAACTTGTCTTTCTTGCCACAGAGCTCTTCAAGCTTTCGAATCTTTTCTTTGTAAGTCTGAAATCCAAAAAGAAAAAGAAATATTGATTTTAATAAACATCATAGTTTATATGTTCAGTAAAATATCAACAATTTTTAGTTAATAGCTGCAATTTATCATAATATTTTTGAAAATTGTATTAATTTTGATATCATTCAAGAAAACCCTGGAAAACCATAAAATAAACCTAAATACTAACAAATAACTAACAAATAGTAGCTAATTATTTAGTAATTATTTGTCATTAACACCCAACCAGAAAACAACACCCAGCCAAAAGAAACAGCTATGTTTCTCTCAAGTGATTGGGACAAATAGTTACTAAATAGCTACTATTTGTTAGTATTTAAGTAACAATGCGCGTAAGAACTATTGAGGTTTCTATTGTTCTGTGGCAATTGCACCTTCCCCACATCGAAATTATTTAATTTTTACGATGTTGATGTATCAAGCTAAGTGTTACACATTTCTTATAAGTAAAATCTACAAAATGCTGTTTACAAGACAGTGTTTTTTTTGTGTTTAATGATTTTGTCCAATCATAATTGCTCAAAACAATGGCTAGGAGCGCTTGCTTTTCATAGTGAGCCCCACGGTAAAATTTTCTCTTAGAAAAAAATAAGATCGCTTTAAGAAAACTGAAATGAGATTTTGAATAAAATATAGTGGAAAAATATCCCAAAAGTTTGAAAAAAGGCCAATTTTCTTGTTTTAGCCAATCAGATCAAGCATTTAAACAATACACAATTACAGCCAAATTCGTTGTATCGCGACCCGCCGTTTCAAAACTTAGTTTTCATTTTGGTCTTTTCTGAACTGTCAATCAATTTCATAGGGCGGAGCTTGCCCTAACATGTTCTGTCATTGGTTAATCTAAAATAAACTCCGCCTTTGAATTTGATTGACGGTTCAGAAAAGACTCAATCAAAACAAAGTTTTAAAATGACAGGTCGCGATACAACGAATTTGGCTGTAACACCTTTATGCATTCCATTGCTGTTTGCTATAACACTAGTTCTTACTCGGAACATTACTTAATTTTATGGTTTTCCTGCATTTGCTCTATTGAAATGTTTTAAGTTATGTCAAACTTGGGCTAATATCTTCTAATGAAAAAAGGCAAAAGTTAATTCAAGTTGATATTGAAATTAACTAGGTCTAATGGTAGTCAGTAAACTACAAATTAAATTAATTCTAAACTAAGAACTAACCGTAGTTTCTTGTTCAGCTCTTTCTCTTCCTTCTGTAGCGGCAATGATCATCTCTCTCCATTCCTTAAATTGCTGTACATAATCAGCATTTCCACTATTGTTGTTATTATCTGCTGACTGGTCGCGACTACTTGATGACTCGCTATCAGTTGGCTCTGAGAAAAGTTAAGGAGGGATGAGGGGTATGAGAAAGAAAAGGAAGAAATAAAGCAATGAATAGGATCTACAGGGGAGTACATGAGGTGAGTCTGTGAGAACTGAAGTTGGGAATACCTACTTAGATAAAGAAAGAAAGAAAAATAGATGATAAGGAGGAAGAAAGGAAGTAAGGAATAAAGAAAAAAAGGAAAGAATGGGAGAAACCAAGTAAACATTGAGGAAATGAAATTAATGAAATTTAACGGAATTTGGAAAGAGATAAGAATAGTGGAATTGAATGTGGGAAGCAATGAGGAATAAACAATTAAGTAAAGGAAAAGTATAGTAAATTAAGAATAAAATTTGAATGATGGGAGAGGAAGAATGAAAGGACCTAAAAACAAGGTTGCATTACCTTGTCTTGTGACTTGCTTTTGTACTCCAGCTTTGAATATAAATTAAACAAACAATTTAGTCAATACCAATTAATATTCATTGGGTAAAGGTTGTTGTAATTTGTGGAAGATACGGTCGTTTGAAGGTCATTGGATCATATTCTGGTCCATAAAGCTGCATAAACTCCAGGCTCTGACAATTAAATTGTGTCTTTGGGCAAGGACCTCAGCTGCTTGAAACCTCTCTTTACCAGGAGACAGTATAAATGGCCATTGGTCAGAAAAAGGATGAGTAATATTTTAGATGTAAACGGATTAAGAGAAGTCTTTTTTTTTTGGTCTCAAACAATTGTTGCCGGCAAGTTTTTGTTTGGTTATCTAAGCACTGACGGCCCAGTGTAAGATTTAGCTTAACTGGTGTATTTTGTAAACTAATACTTTTAATAAACCTTTGAATCAAATTAATACTACAAATCATGAGCCTTACCTCTTGCTTGTGCAAGCTCCTCTCGTAATTTTCTGATCTCTGCTTGTAAAGCTGTAACGCTACCTGTACTGTCTTCATTGACAACAGCCTAATAAACAACAATCAGAAATAAAGGTCAAGAAAACAAACGATATCGAAAAACAACAATCAATGACAACTTATCCAAAACAACACAACCACAATAGGAAAGAGGGCCAAGTCAGAACTTTTCATTCAAATATATGAAAGAATAGCAAAGATCCATATGCATTAATGTTGGCTCATCACTAGTTATACTTCAAAGGAATCAAAATAATTTTTAGAGGGAAACAGAGTGTGCAAAGGCACATGGAAATGCAAAGGAAAATGTCCCATGATTTAAAAAGAAAAGTGTGGCTGCTGCACCTCTTTCTAAAATCTACCAAACTTGGGCTTATCTCCAGTGTAATATAATTTATGCTCACAAGTGAGGTCACAATAACGGAGAAACAAAAGGAGTATTGTCTTTAAAAACGACTCACTATTGTGACCTCACTTGTGAAGCATAAATTATATTTCACTGGAGATAAACCCAAACTTGTCACATAAAATATCCTCATCATATCAGATTCCTCCTGCCAATCATATTCTTAACAGATTCAAAACAGGTTGGTTATTTGATACAGCCATCATGATACAATTTCCAAGGCAAAATATGCAATAGCTATATGACACTTACTCTATTTTTAATCATTTTAGCTCTTCGTGCAAAGTTTAAAGTTGAGAGAGTTTCACCAAAGCACCTGCAAGCAAAAAGTGCAATTAATTAAATTAGTCATAGTCTTGAGACTTTCGTGTTCCATATGATAACATAGACATATTTTTTCGGTTTGAAAAATGATATAATTTATTTACAAAATTGATATTTCGGCTACACAGTGGTGATTTGATTACCACAATGTAGCTGAAACGTCACCTTTGTTAAGTTTAACACATCATGCTTCAAACAAAAAAATCTGTCTATGTATTAATTAAATTAATCACCTACACAATCATTTTTAATAAGAGAATGGTCAAGTTTGTGTTGCACACTTTTAGTGTTTGTAATCTACCAAAATATTGTACAATAATATGGCAATGACAGTGTCAATGATTAATACTGATTTATAATGATGACAATAGCTATATATTGGCTATAACAAAAAAGATATATTCTCCACATACTTGGCTGACGGGTGGACATTGGCAATAATGTAAGTTCTTGCATTTCCACCTAAAGAATCCTGAACATGGAAATAAAAACATTAAGTATGTAAATTAAATAATAATCACAATAAAAGAACAATCAACAAACATAATTATCCACAATGGTAAAAGTAAATACAATGTATAACTTGGCAAAATTATTTATTGGCAATCCTATGAATGACAATGTTATCAAGGATCACATTGACATACACAGGTCTACCATGATTATCAAGGTGTTGATACAAAATGATGATCAAGAATTAACATAGAATAATTAAAGACAGTGTAAATGATAATGATGATTACAATTATGATAACCATGTATAATGATTATTATAATTATAAAAATACTAGAATTTGATATACACAAAAAACATAATATAAATAAAACAAAACAAGAATTTTCTTACCCTAAGTAAGAAGGTCAATTTAGAGTCTCTGTAGTGCACATGTCTGTTTTTGCCGTGTGTAATGTCCACTAGTGCCATTATCACGTTACCAAGAGCTGATAATGACTTATTGATGCTACTTGCCTCCTACAGAACAAAATATCCAAATTTATCATCAATACTTAGCAGTAAAAAAATAATTGTAATAGACAACATTTCTTGCCATCGCTGGCAACATCATCATGATGACAACCTAATGTAAATTGTAGTTTATCACATTTAGTTTTTCTACTGAATTGTATAACTGTTATCAACACATCAATAATACTAAAACAAGCCAATAAAAAGCATCATCTTTGATGTTTTTTTGTTGTGCAGTTAAATATTCTCTGCTTCCCAATAATTCATGTTCTTGTACGAATACTAGGACTGTCTGCCCTGCCATCCAGTATTAGCTATAACAATTACCATATAATTTAATTTACCTTTAGTCTAAGGCCTTCTGCGTGTGTGTCTCTTTGTCTCTCTGATCCAGCCAAATCAACAAGATGAAGTTTGGATACCTTGATATTACACATACTATTTTTCTTTTCCTGTTGAAGAACAGAATACTTACAATAAGAAAATACACTAAAATTGGTTTTTGTCAGTTATTTTTTTCTCTATTATTTAAGTCATACTTTAGTTCATGTCTTCAAATCAAGGTATTAGGATTTGTTGACCAACAACAAAAAATATTTTTATCTTATGAATTTTTTTATTCTGTGAAACGTAAGCTTGAATTTTGATTTACAAGTTTATATATTCCAAAGAAACAAGTTAATATATTCCAAAGAATTATATGATTTTGAAGCTTGAGTTGAAGCATTGAACAGTAATGTGGCTAATATGTGGCCTACGTCAGACCAAGTCTAGATTTATAATCATTATACATGACTTATAGTATTATCTATAGTTACCTTAGATTCTAAAGTAACAGTGAATACAGCATGACTACGACTGCTTTCTCTGTTCATTGATGTAGATGCAACTCTTCTGTTTAGCCAGCCTGAATTCAATACCTGCAAGACACATTACCATTAGCTACCATTCATTAAGATTGGTAAATTTTAACTAAACTAACAGGGACTGTTTTTACAAAGCCTGGATAAAGTTATTCACCTGTTAAAAGTTTAATAATTGAATAAAACTTGTAAAGAATGAATCATTTTAAAAAGGGATTTATCTAGTGAGAAGTAGTAAATAATACAGTCTTTGTGCAATTAGATCCAACCCCAGACTGTTCAATATTAACAATATTATTTCCAGTCGGGAGTTATATAAAAATTAATTCTATAATATTATCAATTAAATACTATTCTGTCAGCATTAAAATAATCATAGTTGGCATATAATTTTCCATAAAATACCAATATTTTTCCTTTTTGAAAAACTGATATTTTCACATGTGACGAAAATATTGTTACTATGGTTATGCCTTGTAATATCCTCCACTTACCCGATATGCATCCTTTGCACTTGCCACGTCTCTCTCCAATAATCCATCCACAAATATACCACGTTTCAAATCTTCTCTCAAAGCCAGACCACTGGATGCTGGGTCCAACAGGTCAAAGATCTGCTCATTGTAAATCTCTAAAAACGAACATCTACATAAGAATTCTAGATGATCCCCATGCTGAAAGAAATTACAGAAAAAAATAGTCAGTTTCAAGATAAAGATACAGGGTATGCAACTGTATGTAGGAATAGAGGTTATTTTGGATTGTTATATGACTAGATGTTTCAACCCATAATAAACTCTATATCCTAACAATGATCAAACATGAAAGCCTCAAGACTATTATTGTAACTGTGTGTAATTGTATGTAACATTGTACCATTTAAATCTGGACTTTAAGATCAATATTAAACACTTTTAAAATAGATTGAATGATTGAGATCATGTCCCAGATATAGCCAATCAAAACCATTTATTGAAAGCTTATTAGCTAAAATTAGGGAATTCCCTTTTAACTGTATAAAAACACAGATAATCAATGACCAAGTACAGTAGATACAAAACATGATTAAACCATTTAAATCTGATTTAGATGGTTTTATCATGTTTTGTATCTATATTGAGTTTTTTATGACTATTTAATGTCAGTACCTTTTCTTGTTCACGCTTGATCAAACTAAAAAGATATTCAAAGCTTCTTGGAATGACACCTCTAAGTTCATGGGTAAAGCACTCAATTTCTCCTTCGGCTGGACCTGTAAAAACAAATGCAATCAGACAAAAATATTAATACATGATATTAATATTATAGTGATTGCAAAAACAACAGAGTGAGATGAGCAAAAGTATGATTATAAGAAACAGATTGTCTAGAAGATAGTGTACACTCATGTTATTATAACTAAATTAACAATAGTTTTTTTCATCAATTGAATAAATGACCATTAATTATTATAGACTGATTGATTGACTGATTGATTCAAGACTTAATGGGTTTTCAATGACTGTAATATTGGTTATGAACAGTTTATAATTTAATATACCAATTTTTTACCCTTTTTACTGTATTTTAACTTTTTCTTTTGTTGTTTGTTTGTTTTTATTGTTGATGCGTCCTTTTCATTTAAATTAATACATTCACATTCTTATATTTATATTTTAAATTTTAATTTTATGTATATATCTTAATTATCTTATTACTTGTTGAACGTTTTTTAACATGAGCCCCTGGCTCGGAAGATTGAGCAACCACTTCCATACGCACTTGACTTAATTAAATAAAGTTTATTATTATTATTATTATCAGTTTGGGATCCCTTTGTTAGTATCGAGATCCCTGTGTATTTCATCAACATATGGTTACTCTTTAATATTATGAGCAAGTTACTAAATATTTCTTACTTACCAAGCATAGTAAATGTCTTTCCTGATCCAGTCTGGCCACTAAAATCACAACAAATTATCTAGTTTTAACCTTTTTTAATACTTTAGTGTACACATTATAATTGCTATTTAAGCACTACATTACATTACATTACATTTGTATTTTTGAAATTTAAGATTGTGTGATAACAACAATACAGAAAAAAACATTTGAGTGTTTAATGTAAACTAAACGTTTGGATCGTTTGTTTGGATTGTTTTATACTTGATTTTATGTAATGTTTCCAAGAAGATCAGACATTTTTTTTACTTTTTAACCAATGAAATGTCTCCTGTGATGGCTCTGCCCCTAGAAACACTTAACATCTCACATAATAACAGAAAATTTAAATTGTCTAAAGAAACCATCAAAATGTTCTCATTAAACATTCAAACCATTTTTGCTGTACCTAGCTACTATGTTTACAGCATGTGATCTACTTACTATGCAAATATTGTACCATTGTAGCCATCAACACAACCTTCTACTATCTTCTTCCCCACAGCACCAAATACTTCTTCCTGTATACCAGGAAATAAACACATTTATTATACTACTGTTAAGGTTATTTTACCATATATGGTAAAAACAGAGAACAAATACTCATCCAAATTACGCTTTAGGAAACCATATCTCAAGGTAGAAAAACTGGTTTGCAAAATTGCAAAACTGGTTTTAGGACAGGCTTTTCTTGACTTGAAAATATCACTCTCTCTTTAAGGTATCAGGGGACCTTAAAAACCAATGTTTGAAAATGTTTTATATGTTTATGTCGTAACTATTATAGTTACTACTATAGAGATTACACAACCTCGTCCCCAGGGCCACTCTGTTCACTCTTTTTTCAAAATGGCGGTCACTCACACATTGACCCTGGCACCGGCTGGTTGGACACATGACTGTCAGCCATATTGATTTTATTGGTCACGTGATAAAAATCTCCAAAAATCTTGGGGTTTTGATCACGTGTCAAACCAGCCAGTGCCAGGGTCAATGTGCGATCGACTGCCATTTTGAAAAAAAGGAGCGAACAGAGTGGCCCTGGGGATGAGGTTGGAGATTACAATGGTCTATTGATTATTTGTTTTATGATTTATGACCGCGTCTTTTCATGGAGTTCCAGGAACACGGGATTGCAAACTAACAAATTACATTATCGTGAAGAAGAAAGTCCAAACTCAAAAACACTGTCTCATTTTTTTGATGAAGGCTTTCTTTGCAAAAATATTCATTTTTAAAGTTGAAAACCATAATTTTTAGCTTTTTTGGCATAAATCGGTAATAATTCACAAATGCAGCAAGATATAAAAAAACTGAGACACTGTTTTCGTTTCGAGATGTGAAGCTACATTGATGCAAAATTTCAATATGACTGATTGAAATCCTGTGTTCCCGGAACTTTAAAAAAAGAGGCAATCGAAAAATCACTCAACACTTATCTAAAAATAAGAATTAATTTAATCAAAATAATTTTTATACCATTATAATCTCCATTTATTGAGCTTCAAGAAAATGTATACTTATAACTATAATAGGTCGCATGCTATAAGACATTTTGTGGACATTGATTTTTAGGGTCCCCTGGTACCTTAATTATCTTCTGGTCTTTATTTACAATTGATTAGAAACAAATCTTTACAAAACTTTATTATACACTGTATAATAAATAAGTTATTAAATATATATTTTTTCAGATAATATGGCTGGACATTTTACACACTATTCTCATTTGTAATTTACAAAATATCCACCAATATTAGACGAAAAAAAGCATCAGAGACATAATATTTTTAAAAATATGAAAAGTTTATTGTTGTCACTCGGTATTATCTGCTGTCAATTTATTAAATATAAATGTTTAATAATCACTTCTAGAGAACACTGTATTGTTATAGTAACTGACCGACTTTTTTCCAAACATTTTATCCTGATGATAAAAAATGTGAAATTGTTAAGAAAACGTTTTAATCACATGTTCACATGGCAATGACAACATACTTATAATAATATATTTATATTATATCTCAAAAAAAGTTCCTTTAAAAAGTTTGCAAAATCAAATTTTCGCAAATTTGAATCTGAGGACATTTATTATCATTAGATAGCCCAAAGCAATAAATTTGTACAGATAAAAAAAATCAATGAGATATAAACAGCAGATCCTAAATCTGTTTTACATCATTTAACATACATAGGCCACAATGTTCAGATATCATCGTTAAAGAAAATGCAAAAAATACAGCTTAATAGTACATTAGTTTTCGTAAAGATTGAAGTGCCACAAACCTGCATTGTATTAATATCAGCAACATGGTCATACGAGAATGTCTTTGGATCTGGCTTGCTCAATAACTGTATACTATTGGCTGAAGTAACTTCAATGCATGGCATACGATCAACACCATTTTCTAGATTCTTCGCTGGTGGACGAACTCTAACATAGACTTTGATGTTATCGCCTTCATTACTAGAACAAACAAGGGAAGACTTACTCATTATCAAGGCATTAACACAAGCATAGTATGTTATTCTGTTATGTTTTAGATTCTAATCCCATAACTGGAAGACATCCAGGAACATCAGAAAAAATCTATCTGATAATAACAAAATCCATTATAACTGCTTATAAAATTTTTAAAATGTTGTTACAGGAATAGTAATATTACGACAATACAGAATAACAACATTACGTAAAGCAAGTTATCGGTCAAGATCACAGATGTGCAAAGCATGTAATACCTTAAGCCCTGGTTGACATACATGGTTCTCTTAGTTTTCAACTTGAGTGCTTTTTCATTGTTTGTTTTTATTTATCACTTACTGAAGCATGTCAAAAAGATTTCAATTTTGATTGATAGCAGTTCAAACTCTCTTCTTGTTTACATTTTGCAATTAAAGATCACGATCTACCCACAATACTAAAGAACATATGAACTATCTTTAACAATAATTTTGATAAGTACAGCAAATATCTGTCAAAGTTGTATAGCTAAAACTCTACGAAGAAATTGGATAAAAACCTTCAAGAAAATCGAGACAATTACATTTTCAAAGTTAGTGGGTGTTTGTTTTACGCAACATCACGGAAGATATTTCCATCAAAATATCAACAATCACAATAATAGAAATTTTTCCTCAAACTCATATTTGTAAAGATAAAAACAAACTGCAAAAAAGTCTGTAAAATCTGAGTGATCAAATAGTATTTTTTTTAATTTAAGATTGCTTTTTCCTTTTTTTTTTGCTGGGGTAATATGCATTTCATGACAGAAAAATAACGAAAATGATAATTTAACAATAGAAAAGAAATTGAAAATCAATTAACATAAACAAAGAACTTACTGCACGCCATTTCAATACAACTCAATGCGATTCCGATTGCATCACAAGCGTGAAATTATAAAAAATAAAAAAAATCAACATAAATCTTAGAAGAAGTGAAAATTTACAAGACGGGAAACTTTTCTCGTCGCTTCGAAAAATCGGCATGATATTCTTTCCATAGAAACGAAACTTGTAGAGCACCCTAGTGGGCACAACACGTAAAAGTTATCGTATATTTTACAATTTCCCTCTTGACTTAGCACAAAAAAATATTAAATAAAATTAACATTTGTGTATTTGTCTTGTAAGTTTGATCGTGTCGTTTTCAGTCAAAGAAGATCAAAACAAAATGGCAGCCCATTGATAGCTGGTGAAATGATATCTCCCCTGCTACGGAAAAAGGAAATAATACGTAATACAGACTTAAAACGCGATAAAATTTAAGAAAAAAACTTTTAAATAAAAAAATTGAAAATAAGAATTTTTCAAAGCAGATGCTGCGACGATATTTTGCCCAAAAAGGGTACAAAAGCTAATAAAATCAATTTAGGTACTACTTGTTTACATTTAGAAAATTACGTTTTACGCATTCAAAGAGGAATAAAAATTAATAAAAAAGACTAAAAAAGATCTGATAGGATCTCTAGGAATTAATTAATGTTTTCTCTATCTTTCAAGTGAATAGTTCATCGTTTACAGCGTCATATTGAGGTCACGACAATTCGAGTTCTTTCCATCGATTCTTTCCGTACCAGACGTCGTTCAAAATTCTCAAACCAAACAGACTAAACAAATGTCTAAATTAATGAAGATTTACCTTTCATATCCAGAAGAACCTCCATTACCTGCAAAAAAGCAAGAACAATTAATAAAAACAAAAAAAAGAATATTTTCTGGGATAAAATGAAATTTTTTTTGTGCTTACATGAAGCTTGGATACTGCGAGGAGCTCGAAGGCGCGAAAAACGTGGAATTCCAACGACCATTTCAGCTCCAAAAAACAAATAAATCTGTACAAAAATCGTCTAGAAAATCAACTAACATCTAATGCTTCTATAAATTGAAGACTTGTGCCTCATTCCATTAAGAAAAACTAAAAAACTTTTGTTTAAAATGAGTTCTTTTGTGACCGTTACGAGCAACTCAAATTTCGCGCTCACTTCTGGAGCACTGAACCGAGTCACGTGGAATAATTAAAACTAATTAGCATAAATTATAACTAGAGCAGATTATTTTCATTTATTTCTTCCATTCCATTTTTTTAAGGAAGCGCATAATATTACAATAAATACAGAAAATTTTATGAAATTACCGGGAATGGATAAACTCATTCAGAAATACATAAATGTAAAAGTTGCATGAAATTTGAAGAATAGATCAAATCAAACAAAGCAAATAAAAAGTTTCAACCTGAACTGTGCAAACATACGTGCAGGCATAAATACACTTGTTTCGCGGGTGGTTGGATGATCCGGAAACCTTTTTTATATCATGACACATTAACATACATAACATATAAACAAACTTCCATGAAATAATCACATTTCAAATAAATACCAATGACATCTAAAATTACTTTTTACGAATAACGAAAATATTCCAGTTCAAAATACGCTTTTCATTATTTCGTGATCAAGACTGCGAAATAGCTCACTCGCGTGCAAGAACCGGCCAGAACTCGGACTTGCCGCATTCACGTGTCAGTTTATTGATGAGGTTCACCAGGAAAACGTAAAAAAAGGTTAACTCAATTTTTTTCGGCATTTCAAACACTTGAAACAAACCGAGTTTTGTCTCCTAAAAAAACAGTGCCAAAGCCGTAGGGCATTTGGATAACGTTAGGTCACTTGTGTGGATGAAAGAGAATTAACTAGCGCTTCTGAAGTTCGTGCGTACGGATGCGAAAGTCATCAGCTCTTCTTCCATTTCCGTAAATGATCATCACTTTTCTAACAGTCTGTACCAAATGTGCTGAGCTTTACGCAAAAACAAGCGATTGCATGTTTAGATTTTGTGGGGTGGGGGTGGGGGGGAAGAGGACGGTCAGTTGAAATAAGGATAGCAAATTAAGTGGTATTTATACATAAATGATGTGCAAGTGATGGGCGTAACACTTGGTTATTATGATCAGTCTAGCTCCTTGTAGCTGTACTTGAGAGGTTGCCGAGTGCTTTAAGCCCCTTCTTACAAGATACTCTTGTAAAAATATACACTTACTTTCCTGAATAAGAGAAGTCACGCAAATCGTCCTAGGAACGGAAATCTTCCTAAATTAGGGGCACCAAACCATTTGACTTTTGAGGAGGGGCTGGGTTATTTTGAAATATCTTGAAAAATGTAATGAGCATTTTATAGACCTTCCGCTTTATAAATGTAATGTTACTATTAATAATACTAATAAAACAATTTGTGCACATGTAAGCGGTAAAAACTATTGCAGGTACGGCAATCAAGCGTATTGCATGATTCAGCTGTTAAGCTCGGCTCTATAGATGCATTTCTTGAATTGATACTGGCGAGTCCGTCATATCATGTTGTTGTACAGGATATAACAAAGGAATCCACTGGACCACTTTTCAAATCAAAAATTTCACTGAAAAGTTTTACTTTTAGTTGTGTTGCATGTTAGCTGTAAAGAATGGATCTCCATTTATATAGATTTTATTCGCCGTTTTTTCCTTACGAAAGAGTAACCTCTTACCAATGCTATTCCATTACACTATTCGAAATCTCTCTATAGGGGGTTTCTATTCATCAATAGGCGTTGTGTTTCCTGTTGCCGGGCTGTTTCATGAGAAAGGTTCTACTGGGCCTACCCTGGGTTGCAGCTGAGTCCTTTAAAAAAAATCATTGTGAGGCATGCGCACATTTAGTAGGTCATGTTGAAAAGGAAACATGTGGCTTTTTAGTTGTTACCTCTGGCACTCAGGATAAATAAATATATCAATAAGAAATGAATATTTTACATATCTCATCCACATAGTGGTTATTCTTGAGATGAACGCTCTCACTCACTACCGCTAATGCTTCAAGGTAGAATTGAAAGAAGGAAACAGAAAAAGCCACTCAAAATCACTGCACACTGATAGTATACATGCATATAAAGAAATATATACAGAAATGCTTGGCAAAGTACAAGAAAATAAAAAAGGGCGGGACTGATATTGGAGAAAAAGATAGCTGCCACGATTGAAGGACTACTACTTGCATTGATTTTGATATACGAAGCAGGGATGGAACTGACGTACAGAGGTGTTCCTGGTGTGCGCTCAAACTGTGTAACATTCGATTACTGTTGTAATAAGTGGTGAGGTGCAGTAATAACATTCCCATAGAAGTCACGTCAAATGAGCACAGTCAGTGACCTCCCAAGTTGTACTTCAATTCTCGACACGTCTGTATTGATTACGGACCAATATCAACTTACTAATAGATACAGAATGCAACATATACCATCCACAATTCGCTAGTAAAACAATATAGATATCCCGTAATAGTCACCCCAGGGGGACAGAGCTTATATCATGTGAATTACATAGATTTTTTTGGGATTTAATACAAACGCCGGAGCTTTGAAAGGTAGTCAGTTTAAGCCATAATAA
This sequence comes from Diadumene lineata, assembly GCA_918843875.1. Lineage (NCBI taxonomy): Eukaryota > Metazoa > Cnidaria > Anthozoa > Actiniaria > Diadumenidae > Diadumene > Diadumene lineata. The sequence goes on from OU974072.1 coordinate 8,788,239, forward strand.
CACAATACTAATACCGTGGAGGTAAAGGTCAAAATAGGTTGTTTTTTAAACAAGATTGATTTCAATGAGAAAGAAATAGTTGACGGGACGGGCCGACTGTGGGGTAGAAGAAAGAGCACTTCTATAAAACAAATAAACCTCAAGCGTCATCTAGCAGACCCCAGAGGCCTTTAAAGACCTGATCCTAAACCGGAACTGCGATCATTTAAGCTCATTACTGTGCGAAAACTATATAAAAAGTACCGAGAAATTAATTTCATCAAAATACGCATATACTGTTAATGTTTGCAGTTGGATTAAGCCGTTGCAAGTTCATGACGACAAAGTTTGGTAACTTTTGAACAAATATTTAACAAGCAGAATGACAGCTTGCAGTTTATGACGAAAATTGACGGCGCTGTTAAGACAATGCTGCATAACATCTACACTAATGCAAACACAACTTGATCAAGTTTTTGAATTTATCTTTTGTGAATCTTCAGGATTATAAATATCTGGCATACAATCTTTCAAGAATTCTTTAATTGCTCGGTAGTGAATGCGCTCTTTTCAAGAGGCCTTCTTTCTTCTCGCGAACAATACCAATTACCCTAAATTAAAGCACTTAAATGCAAAAAGTTTGAATACCAACAACAAAACGTTTCAAGGTTTATTTACAATGAAACTTGTAGTAAGTCGAAAGCTGAACACCATTAAAATAATCGTTGTCAAGTCGACGCAAGAGGAACGAACCGTGACGTTACAGCAAACTTATTTAATAAATAGCGAAGTCATAGAGTACAGTTTGTTCATGCTTTGTGTACATGACTCGCGATAGAAAACAAAAGTGACAAGAGCGAGGAATGAAATTGAAAATAAACTCAGTGATTGGTTAGCTGTTCGTGTTAGTTCTAAGGGTGTTGTTTGTTTAATTGATGTATTTTCGTAGCGAAGCACTGATCCAAAAAAGGGCAATTATTCTGCGATCCTAAACGGGAAACAAAATCTGGAATCTTCGCAGTTTTAATTGGTCATGACCACAAATACCTTGACTAATTAGCTGTTGTTTATGTTTGCCATGAATGAGTTACGTAGACCGTGTTAGTTAGCTATTATTGAAATTCACTTTGCATAACAAAATGAAACTACTTAGCAGTTCTCGGCATAACTTTACAATTTGAAAGGGTAATCTACATTAGACACTTTACACTGTTATGCTACAGATATCAACATTGGTGTTCAATAAAATCTACATCGATCCATATACTAACATTCCTACGCTGTATCGGTAGTCATTGCATGCGGGTTATCTTCGTTACTCTACCATTTTATACATATAAGCCACAGCTATAAAATATCTCCTAAAATACCCTACAAAATAATCACGACGCGCGAGCTTCATGCAATATTATCTCCACGACTAAACTTACAAAGTCAAGTTGACGAGTGAAAGATAAGGTCAAACTAACAACTTACGCATCTTGGATGATTTTCCCGGGGTGCTTTTGTTAGAGCTGGATTCCTCCATATTTATCAACTGGAACCGTCAGTAAAACACCATAACAGACCAGAAAATCTTTACACATAGTGTCAACTACTCCACTAGTAGATATCCACCACGATAACCTGTGAAAAACGTGAACGATTAGCCCAGCTGACGGCTTTTAATGTTCGCACGCTATTCTTGTAAAATCACTTATAACAGCTAAGCTATTGCGCATGCGTTGAAGTAAGCCCTTGTGTTCTTTTCTTAATACGGCAGTAATCACTGTCACTTCGCACTTATTGTTTGTTCACAAGCTTTGAGTTGTTAGCGAAACAATAATAGAGATCAAATCTCTTTCGTAATTGCCATATCACATGCAGGGATAGATATATAATGTACTGATATCATAACAGTTGATCGACCTGCCATTGCATACCCTACCAGAAGATGCAGTTTTAAGTAGTTAAAGTCATTAACGAATTTGCTGTTGTTGTTTTTTGTTTTTAAGTTAGAACTAGCATAGTGACACTGGATCAACATGTTACAAAAAAAGTAGAGGATGCATGCAAGAGAACCGAATTGCATAGCGTTCAATGTCGAGGCTTTTGTGTATAAGTAAAAAAGATCAAAGATATAGCGTGAAAGCGTCAGTATACGCAATGGTCAAATAAACATTTTGTAGAATTGTATTAAATTTACAGCCAACAGTAATCATGATTTAAAACATTTGTGCAGTGCATATACGGACTATACATACTGCTTATATGCATCAAGTACTTTAGGGATTGTGAAGTATCGATCAAGAGGTTTTACTAAAGGCTTTGTTTCCTTCCAGTCTTCTGGTCATTTCACACAGTATTGTTTCTAATAATAAAACCACTCATCTTTTCTAGCACCCTGGCCAACTGAAAGATATATAATGAAGTGTGCAGTACAGTAAACAAGAAACTCTTTTTCCCGGGGGAGGGGATACTTGATCCAGTTTCTGACGGGGAGGTTCGGCTGGTACCTCAAAACTCTCACTGAACATCAGCCATAATAAGTGTTTGTGCAGAAAGAGAAACTGTTTTTTTAGCATTTTAACGTTGGCTTACTTAAAATCACTAAACATAAAAACGCAGTGCACCAGGACACTGTGTTGCGTATGAAATTGTTCAAAATCAGTAAGTAACAGTAACAGTAATAGTCACGACATAAAGTAAAAACATACGAGTAAAAAGTCTAACAACTATTCGAAACGTGACGAAAGTGGCGTTCCAATTTCAAACAATTAGACTATGATAATGAAAAAGTAACAAAAGTTCATTTAGGAATGTACTTCAGGGTTCAAAAATGTACAAAACACAGCAATACAAAAAAAAATAACAACAAACAACCTTAACCGGCAGGGGACTCATATACGAAAAGCCAATCTTGCAAGCTATTTTTAAAATTACCTGACCCTACATTTCCGTGGTTGAACATGGTCGAGGAATCAGCCTTGAGCTATTTTTCGAAAGAACGGAATAACAACTGTTGTAATAGTTTGCAAAGCTGGGTATTATATGGCTTACAAGTCTTACAGCTGCGCAAGGCCGAACAAGATCACAGTTAGTGACGACATAAACACCTTTCTCCTCCCTGGACTGATTATTAACGTTGGTAATTTCCGGGGGGGGGGGGGTACTACCCTATATTGACTATACGGGGATGATCCGCTGAACAGGGTATGGTTTTTCGACCTTGGTGTCATGAACAGGGTACCTAATTCTACTCTATTTCCGATTTAATCCAAATTTTCTGTCATAATCAGGGTCCAAAAATTAAGAGAAATTAGTTTGAATTCAGGAAATCGGCAGGAATAAGATCGTTGACTTTTAAAAAAGATAAGAGCAGCACTTGTGTCTGAATTGATATGTTTGTACAAATCATATAACGTTCTTAAGCAATTGTAATTTGTCATAAACAGGGTATGGAAGTTACGTGTTTTTTGTCATAAACAGGGTAACCCCTACAAGATCCCAGCGGAACACCCCTACCCAGATCTGAAGGGAGTACCCCCCCCGGGGGTAATTTACAATGAGTGCGTAATAATAACAGTCGTCATGTGTTACTGCAATTAGGTAGGCTAATAATCTACGACATGAGAGACATGTCTATTTATTTACACGTCTATAGTTGTATTTACGTCTTGACCAGAGGTTAAACGACTGCTTTATCGCGACCTAGTGGAGTTTGGTTTAGCGCAGCGAAAACACTCAGTGTTTCCTACCGTAAATTGTTTTTCTATAATATATCACATTACAGCTTGACTGCTATCGTAAAACTTCATCTTTAAAAGTGAAGGTTTTTGAAAGACAAATGAGGCAGATAGCGTCAGCGAAAGGTTAAATAGGTGATGGAAATACAGACAGTACAGTTGTATCCGCAAATTTTCGTTTAATGGCCATGTATCTCAAACACTAGCTACCAAGACATGTCGGCTATAAAAAAACAAATTATTCAGTAATTGTCGCGCTATATAACATGGTTGATGTATACGTAATAACTGCGCGATAAAGTTATAAGCGAGAGCCATTGAAGAAGTGATAATTGGTGGATAGCTGGAAAATTAATAAAAAAAATCGCGCAATAGAAAAAAGAGCGCACAAGGATGAAAAAGTTAGTTTAACTACAAAGAATATCCTGTACCATAAGGAAGAGTGGAAAAATTATTGGAAAAGAGAGAGAAAAGAATCGTAAAAAATCAGGCTTCGGTTCACAGGTGACCTGATATCTGATACCAGAGTTTACCTGGAAATCTCTAACAACATCCATGTTTCCAACCCCGATGCCATGGGTGTGGGGAGACTTCTTCATATCAGAGTCCGGGTATGCTCGTTGTACCTTTTAGGTGTCAAAAAAGGATATCCGGGTACCTTTTAGGATCTCCAAGAGGTTTTCAGACCCGGGGGGAGGAGGAGGGGGAGCTTTCCAGTACCAATTGCACATAATTGACCGAAAAATAGAATCGGGGAACGAGATTCATGAACAATCCACAATAGATTAACGCAAATCATTCAAATCCCAACAAAATAAAATCACATTGATTTTCATCAAAGTCCATGAAAGATTTCTACATCTGTGACAATTGTTAAAAAGTCCGAAAAAAATGTTGATAACATGATGCAAACAAGCTGTGACGTCATCCTAAGACATCACCACTATATGATGGACTACTTGCACTAAGAAGTCACGTGATCTCATCGCCCCTAAAACTTCGGTCCGGAAATGAAAATAAAATGAAAAGAGTATGTGTTAATTAGTAAAATGACCGAGTTTTAACTCGCCATACAAAAGTAAACAGAAATAGCAGTGTTTTTAAAATCTTATTTTTCTTGAGAATCGTTAAAGAAAAAGTGTTGGGTGGTTTTAATTTACCACCCAACGAACGAGTTAAGAAATTTTATTCTCTCCTGTAGAATTATGTCAGTAACGATCACAATGAAATGCTGACAATATTGTATATACGTTTTATGATTGTGTATTTTTCAGTTATCGTTTTTGGAGTTGCTAAGATCACAGTTAGGTGTACTTTATTTTGGGCTCAAAATGTCAAGAAATTTTATGATTTTCAATGTGTCATTTTCGTTGCGTTGTGTATTAGAAGCTGAAAAATTTCAGTGTTGCTAATTTTGATATGCTCTTTTCATTTCTGGACTTTATTTCTATCGAACTGCCTGATTTGGTCACGTGACCTCTTAGTAGAAGTAGCCCATATTGTATATTCATTTGTCGGTGTTTTTGAATTATTGAATTATGTCAAATTATCTGATTTATCACCATGCTGTTTATTGTACATTAACTTATTTTCCTTGGAGTTTAAAAGTACGTAAGTTTTTATTTCCGAGTAGTTGAGTTACAGCTAGGACATCATAGAGTAATCTGATATTACGCTTTACTTCTTTTGTTTGTTTGCTTATTTGTTCTGAATAGCAAATTATGATTGTTTGTTCGTGCATTAATCCACCAATTCATCCCACTCGTTCGTTTGTTCGTTCGTTTAGTTTGTGACTCCGTTCGTTCATTCAATCGCTCGTGCAGTTCGATTGTTCGTTCGCTCGCTCATTCGTTCAGTTCGTTCGTTCTTTGACTCCTTCGTTTGTAAATGTTTTCCCGTCTTCTTCTTGTTTATCATTTTATTCTTTATTTATCGGACAAACAAATAATTGACGAACAGCAAATAATAAAAAAAATGAAACCGCTGCATTGAACTATCGCCCATGTCAGTACAATCTTTTACTTATTTTCTTTTTTTCTTTTTAATGGAGTATTTCACTTCTTGATTTGCCATAAACAACTTGACCATTGTAACATACAATTTTTTTATTTTTCTCACATATACCAAGATTAACGGTTTCGCAGAATAATTAACTTGATTAAATGTGGAGAACAGTAGTGACATTAAACTTTCTTTAGAATAGATAACGGGGCAAAACTGATTCAAATGTATTTAAGATCATTTAAAACATCATTGTTAATGAGAAAATTTCCTCGATTTAGATAATATTGAAAGTGAGCTATATATAATGGCAGCCGAAAATGACCGACAATCATATTTTTCCGATCAAGAACAATGGATGTAACTTTGAAAAAAGTAATAATCACATTAAATGATATATAACATTAGAAAACGTTGTATAATATCGTATGTGCACGAGAAATTATAACCGGTATCGTAAACAAACAGAGAAAAAACACTTACAAACAAGAGCCAATTATGAAAATACTAAGTAAACATTCACGCGGGGAAAAATGTTTAAAAGAGAAAAATTGCCTGTGTTATTCCTCGATGTTCCTACAATGTTTTCAGCATTTCCTCATTGTTCTGTTGCTTAATTTCAAAATTTAATATGTGAAATTTGGAAAAAATGGAAATAATAATTAACGGAGATCATTTGAGAGCGCCATAGGAACAGTTATTCGTTGCTACGCAGTTATCCACCTAAAAACACCGCTTATACTAACATTACAGAAATATATCTCACAGCAGTAAAAAACTACTCATTGCTTACAAAGCATGTAAAAATCCTTTTGTTCTAACTAGTAAAACGTGATTGGATAACAGAATGTAAACAAAAAAGTCATTAACAATTAAAAATGAACGAAGATTAACTGTTGAGGAAAATTCAAACTATAATACTCGAGTTGCGAAGTTCGGCCATTTTTCTGCACTTGTTCACTCGTTTTGAAGTTATCACGAATAAAAAAGTTGTTGAAAGATGAACAAAAGCCTTTAATCTTTAGTGTCTTTATATAATTAAAACTGGCACATGGTTTACGTTGCATGAGAAAGGTAGCAGGCAGTGTTTACCACAAAAACACGTGGGAATTAACCGCATTTCAACTCGCTGTCCGTTCTCTTCCCTTCCACAAAAACCCTTCACGGTTCACGAATTCAAATTCAAAATAACCTTCCTTTAACCTGATTCAACACGATTGTCTTAATGTGTTTTACTAGTTATCGAGTAGTCAAAGGAAGTTTTTTCTTGTCTGGTATAGCTGAACACAGCGAGAAGTCTAAAAATGTAAACAACCTAAAGGAAATGCGACAAGCGATGGTAATGCGTTTTCCCGCTAAAACCAACGCGCGTATTGATAAAGTATAGTTTATTGCTAGTACTACTAGGGCTTAGTCTAATTGAAATGGACAGTTTTTTGACATATTGACTACAAGGCAGATTTGTTTTAAGACAACATGAATATCTAGACAAATTTACTACAAATATGAATTACATTACCAGCATTGTCGCTTGGTCGTTGAGCGCAAAACTGGATTATCTCCCTTGAATATTGTTCTCGCAAAGTTGTTATTTCATCTTCTTGCCTGTCAGACTTTCAAGATAATTTTCCTCTTCCTCATTCGATTTGGTGAGCTGTGGAGACCATTACTGATTCAACTGTAGTGTTTTCGGTGTATTATGCATATCGTCTTTGAAGATCTCCCGTTTGTTTTTATGTAAATGAAGTTTTTTGAACTTGAATCAACCAGATGGCAATTGATTGGTTGATTCTGTCGTTCATTGAGTCGTCACAGGGCAAATAATTTTGAACCAATTGAGATAACCGTAAATGTCGACTGTTTGATAAAGAAACTTTATAGAAAAGATGAAAAAGTCACGACATTTGACATGAACGTCTATCTTTATAAACTGCATAGAATTTGACCATACAACGCACCCAAGGCCAGAGGGCTATCTTCTGTCGATTAACAGCCTAGTTCAAATCTTGTTTATGGAAAGTTAGTTGATATGTGGTGACAGTTGGAGGCCGTCTGTTTTTACTTTTTATCTAGCTTTAACTTTCATATATTTGCTAGGATCGCTGTCATTGCCAGAATCGCTTAGAACGTTAAAGAGATTCCATACTGATATCCATGCCGCAACATAATCGCGCGATCGTACAGATCGCTTTCAGTTTCAATGATCATATGTAGCGATTGATATATGGAAACCAGCATATAACAATTTTAATCCACGTGTATGTCTATTTTATTTTCATTATTATAGTTTTTATTTTTCATCCCAAATGTTCATTTTTAACTCAACCAAACAGACACACTTTTCTCCCTCATCAACGCGCGACTTGACCGAAAAGCCTCTCGGCATGGAAGAATTGCGGCCTTGCTCGGAGCAGTAGTTTTTTGGGGGGTCTAAGAATATTTGTAAACAGTTAATTTAGAGCAAGAACGGATTTCCATCTAAAAAATGACCATTTTTCAAAAGAACAAATTAATGAAAAAGAGCCTGGGGTCATAAAGTTGTAATTATAAAGTTATAATCCTTTATTGTGAAATCATATTTTCATAAAATGTTCAAAAAACCTTCTAGAAAGTTTGTGTTTCGTTGTCATATGTCCAAAGCATATCCTCGACAAGGCAACTCAATAAAGAAACAGATCATGTCGAGCTTGTCGATTGTTACGATTACAACCGGAACGGAAGCAGAAAGAACACTGTCGACGTAGAATGATCAAAAAGAAGTTGTAAGTTGTGAAAAACAGCTGCGATAAGTCATTATCAGACAACGTTGAATTAATTATTCAAATCTTAATGTACTGAAAAGATAGATTTGCCTGCTTTATTTGACTGAATGGCCAAATACGAAAATCAGTTGCATATCTCGAATCACGCAATGGAGTCGTTATCGCAAGTGTACATGTGTGAAACGATACGACTGGATACGACAGTGTTGCGATACCGCTACGATAATGTAGATAATCGTTTTCTAAGAATTTATGGCAACGATAATATAGGGCTTCCCACTCATGCATATTACACACGCGACGAGTTCAGTGAAGAGTCATATATTTATATCATGACTCCACCCAGAGCTAATGACAATTTAGTATAATCGATATCACTGAAGCTGAGTTCCTTGTGTGAGGGAAGAGCTGACAATTAATCACAACACAGAAAGAGTTCTCGTGGTAATCTACTAATTGTACTTAAGGGTCTTGACCACTTTAGAAAAGCAACAACGCTTGAAACGTGTGCCCGCGAGTAATTTACCGCTGAAAACGCTGCGCCGCGCCAAATCCCGCCAAAATGCAACATAAGAATAGTACAAGAAGTCTTCAAAAATTATGCTTCAACCAGCCAAAACCGTGATTTTTTTGCGCGGGACTCTACATTTTTCTTCATTTTTTTCTGAAAGATTTCATAAAAATCTTTCTTTTGGCGAGATTTGAAAAAATCCTGATGACATTATAACATAACACGCGATGGTAAGTGGTTTAGGGTTTCACTTTTCAAAGCAATTTTAAGTCAAAGACGAAAACAAAACTGTAAATTTTGACAAAATGTTAAGACACATACAATTTATTTTCCCATATTTGTGTAAAAAATGTCTGGTTGAGATTGCCTAAAAACTACGTCTAGCTTTGTTAGCTTTGAGTAATAATTTTTTTGTGAATGCATTTTTTCGCCATTTGTTCTTCAAAAATATCAAAACATGGTTCCGTTCAAACATTTTTATCTCGAAAACGTGCGCGGGACCAAATAGCTTTCTATCCATTTCTCGATTAATCGATACATTCTCTATAAAATATCTTTCTAAGAAAAAATTCCGATGACTTTTTGCTTAAGTAATCAGGACCCTTAATAGCAATGGTAAATAACAATGGTAACTTCATGTCTACACTGCTCATTTGTTTCGTCAAAGGGCGCAGTCAAAATCATCGCTTTTCGTAAAACAAACTTAGTGCGGAACTGTCTTTTTATTAGTATACAGTTATTTCTACTGAAAATACATCAAATGATAACTTTTGTTATTGACTGAGGAAGATAAGCCAAATAGTTTTGATGATCTAGCATTTGCATGAATTTCTACACTAATTTCGACAAAAAAGGTGTACGTTTTGGGAGAGAATTGTCGATTGAATGGGGGATTCCGAGAATTAACGGCTGACAGTTTTGTTGTAGCCCGATCTTCGGCGACAATGAATCTCGGAATTGTCTGGATAAGAGTTAGATAATAATGTTGATTAAAAACGGACGCTCATAAGCAGATAGAACGTCAAATTTTGTCATTAGGCTAACCTTTCCACTTTTCAGTGGTATAATCAGCACTTGCCATTTTGTCCTTTCAGACATTTTTTTCAATATATAATGCTGTGGTAAAAAAGCACTTATCTAGCGATAGTTAAAATTTTCATAGACCATTTTGTTTTTAAAAAGATATCCAGAAATACGAAACTAAATTGTTTAAATATGGCAGTTGTCTGTTTTTTCTAAGGTGATTGGTCAATGAACGAGGATTTTTTTGTTAATTTTTGATTGGCTATGAGGAGGAGTATTTATTGTGGTATTGTTTTAATCCAAGTGCGCAAGAGTGATATTTCAAAATCACTGTGGTAACTGTTGCTTTGTATGTACGCAAAAAATGGCGAAAGGTTCGCAAGTTAACATCTTTGAAGCACATAAGAAAGTTCATATCCGTTGAAAACGTTTAAAAAGCTATGGGTACCAGTGAAGTCTAGAATAGTTGCTTTATTCATGGCATATCATGAATTTGACTAAATACAACCAAATGTTAAGCGAAGAAAGCAAGTCAAGAAAAGCTTCAAAATCCGCTATGAGTTATAAGTTAAATATTTTTGAGCAATGTTTTTCAATTGAAGGAAGACTACCACATCACTTTGCTACTCCATTTTTTTGTAAGGTAAACTCTTTAGCGTAATTTTGCGTGAAACTAATACTTGATTTTAATTATTTGGATAGTTTGGTAAAAGTATTGAAAATTGTCACACACAAAAACATAAAAATCATATAAATTGGAAATTGTATTTAAAAAAAATAAAGTACTTAACGCATTCAAATTTATATTCAGCGTTAATTAGATAGACGGTGATTATATTAAAAAGAGTAATCTTGGTAACTTCAAATGGTAGTGAAAAAATGTACATTGGATGATGGTTACAAAAACACAACGCCACGTCCTAAACGGATGTTCACAATGCCCGCAAGATGAAAACAAAATTATATTTTATTACATTTTTCATTTTCCTTTTCGCTATTTCTTTGCTGTGCTTATTTTTACAATTTCTTCAGCTTCAAAGAAGTGTAGAACTCAAGTTGAAAAGAAATTCTAAATACCGGAGAAATCAGTTTGTTGCGAGTTACGGCAGTGAAGATAACGATGGGCTTGAAACAGAAGAGTTTGAACGAGTGGATATCTTTGACATGCAGCTCAAAAAGATTCAGATTATCGGAAGAATTAAAGCCACTGATGGTTTTCACTTCCATGGAGATGACCTGGCTTCTCAAGAGACCAAAGACAGAAGAAAAATAGTCAGTGATGTTGGAAATATTGAAAATGTTGAATGGCCTGCAACTGCGTCCGACAGAAACACAGCGGAAACCACGAAAATATCCGAAGAAAAGCCCGAGGACGAGAGAAATGAGCAAATGAACACTCCACAGTCGCATAGCTCAGAAAACAGGAAATTCGCTGATGAAAACTTGAAGCAACAAATGACAAAACGATTAGTGACGCGCAGGAAAATAATTCCGGGATTTGTTAATCTCTACATTTGGGACAATGTGTGTGGACACAGTGTTGAAAGTCTAAAAGAGTTTGTTCTTTTTCCGAGTCTTCCTAACTTTAGAAAATTACTGAATCAAACTGCTGCTTACAACTTGTCCACGGAAAATATAGGAGTCCGACTTTTTGGATTTCTTAAGCCTGAACAAACAGGTTTATATCAGTTTGGAGTTTCCTCACGCGGGAATTCTGAACTCTGGTTAAGTAAAGACAAAAACGATGAAAATAAACTTAAAATCGCTTACTTTGGCGACGAGAATAAACCCATTTCATTAAAGCAAGGAGACTTCCATCAATTTTCTTCTCAAACGTCTGAACAAATACACCTAGAAAAGGAAAAGCAATATTATTTTGAATTTTTGTATAAGGATACAACAAAAGCAGGTTGGTTTGAAGTCGCTTGGGCAACACCACAGTCAACAACTTTACAAATTATTCCTGAGAAATTCTTGGGTGCTTTAGGTACCGTAGAGAGATTGACAAAAAACATAACAGGCACTAAAAGCGTTACAAATAGTGTGTCGCATCAATCTGAACAATATAAAGACATAAGAGTGCAGATGTCAACTGAAGGGTATAATTCGATGATTTTCATGGATTTTATGGATTTCGAAAAAGCGTTCCCAGTGTGTGACTACGAACCGAGTTACTATATCACAGAGAAACTTGTCAGATTCCAGGTAAAGACGGTGGTGGCAATGTTAATGTTGGTAATGCGATGGCGGTGATGATAAATAGTGGTGATGGCAATGGTAATGTGATAGTGGCAATGCAAATGGTGGTGATGGTAATGTAATGGCATCGATGATAAATAGAGGTGATGGTAATGGTAATGTGATGGTGGCAATGCAAATGGTGGTGATGGTAATGTATTGGTGGTGATGGTAATGTAATGGTATCGATGATAAATAGAGGTGATGGTAATGTAATGGTAATGTAATGGTATCGATGATAAATAGAGGTGATGGTAGTGTAATGGTGGTGATGGTAATGTAATGGTATCGATGATAAATAGAGGTGATGGTAATGTAATGGTGGTGATGGTAATGTAATGGTATCGATGATAAATAGAGGTGATGGTAATGGTAAAAGTGGTGATGGTAATGTAATAGTGGTGATGGTAATGTAATGGTGGTGATGGTAATGGTAATAGTGGTGATGGTAATGGTAAAAGTGGTGATGGTAATGTAATGGTGGTGATGGTAATGGTAATAGTGGTGATGGTAATGGTAATAGTGGTGATGGTAATGGTAAAAGTGGTGATGGTAATGTAATAGTGGTGATGGTAATGTAATGGTGGTGATGGTAATGTTATAGTGGTGATGGTAATAGTGGTGATGGTAATGTTATAGTGGTCATGGTAATGGTAGTAATGTTATGGTGGTGATGGTAATGGTGGTAATGTTAACTAATGTTATAGTGGTGATGGTATGCGGATCACGATACAACGAATTTGGCTGTAATGGTGAGAGCAGCAAATCCTAACCAAAACTAAACTTACCTGTTTCGATGCTAGCTGACTATGACGCGTTGTTTCTGTTACACAGGGAGCTCGCAATAAAAGCAACACGCATTTTGCCGAGGTGTTTCCAGCTGACAGCACCAATGAAACTTTGCCAATGGTAAAGGGCGAGGATATTTGGTGGACCGAGAACAACTATGGTAATGCCATCATAGATAATGCGACTGCACAGCATGTTTGGAAGATGTTTACGGAAGCACTTGAGACAACGTATAAAGAGTAAGCCAACATGTTAATATTAATGTTAGGTATTTAAGTTGATGTGAATTATGCTCATTTCGCCCAAATTCGCCCAAATGTTACTATATATATATATTATTGCTATATATATTATCTTTCTTCATTATCATCATGAAAAAAACAGTGTATATTTTGCGCTTTTGTCAGAGATTTCGAAGTAATAAAGATGTTGTCCTTGGAGCGAGTAGTCGATAAAGTCAAAGGAACTCGATACCACATACAGATGGACATCAAAGATATCTTTAGTGGTCGCCATTTTGAGTTTTCCGAGTTTCTGTATCAACCAAAAGGTTTGGACTACCTATGCTTTCCACGAGATTTTCGATGGAATAAGTATGCTGATGTTCACATCATTGTTCCTGTGAAGAACAGTGGACGTTGGGCTCTTTACTTCATTAAGAATATAGCTGGTATGGCTAATGCTGTAATATAGTATATTTTAAATAAGATTGAATGGTGCAATTGATTATAAAGTAGAACTAAAGGAGAAAACTGTTGAGAATAATTAATCTCATAAGGACAATCAACCTACTTAATCACATATAATTTTCTAGACATTGTGCATTATTTGTCAGTGATGGATCCGGGGTTCAAAAAGAGGCCCATGCATTTTTTTAAACCGCGTAGACTGTACATCTGAAAATCAAGATCCTAAATCAAACGTTTCTGGGTCCCAATTTGAAAGCAGGTCCCGTTGATCCCGTATCCGCCACAATGTTTGGCCTCTATAATTACGATCTATCGGCTTGTTTGATTTTAATTACTACAGCAAAATCCCGCACATTGGAACAGTCACTATTTTTTTAGATAAAACATATGGTCGTGTTCTAATTTATATAATTTCACCGAAATTCAGCCTGGAAGTTCTTCTTCAACCGCAGTTCCTATAGATGCAGGTTTTTACTGAAATGTACTTGTATTGTCTTTTACAGCGATAATCAGCAAGACCCTGGACCCACATGTCCATGTGATCATAGTCGATTACCAAAGCAGTGACGCTGACATCATGGCTGCACTTAAACAGTCAGTCGTAGTGCGACATAGCATAGTACGCATGCCCGGTAACAAGACCTTCAACAGAGCAGAAGCATTACAGATAGGTGCTGATGTTGTTAAGGATCCTCATAGTATTTTATTCATGTGTGACTTACATCTCACCATGCCAGTAGCTTTCATTGGTACCATTCGTAAGGTAAGGCCTTTGTCATCGATCATTAATCTCAAGCTCTTCCGTAATCTCCGACGGAAAATAGAATTGAATTTCCGTGTTATTTTATTTTGTTAACTTTGCAAAAAAGTACAAAAAATAAATGTAATTTAAACTAAGTTATAACGGGGAGCAGGAAACCCGCAACAGCAAGGCCAATTACTGCGGGACCTTAACAAATAAACTAATTACAAACAGATGACAATGATAACAATAAATCAAAAGCAGCATGAAATGTTAGAAAATAAGCTACGTGATATGTTACAAGTACGACATATAGTTTTCCAAGTACGTGGATCCTCAGGATCATAACACAATGACAAAGCATTAACGTAGTGATTGAACAAAACGAAAGGACAAAAGATGTTTATATCAAAGTTTTTTGTGTTTGAGACAAGAATATGCAAGGAAAATGAAAAGGTTCTTGAGTAGAGGATGAGGATTAGCTGACGGGGCGTACTTACAGTCGTATTTTCTTGCTTGCTTATACCAGCAGTCTAGAATGGGTGGGCATTGACAGCTGTGTATTGCTGGACCGTGTAGTAGGTGTTCAAAACTTTCAGACCCTTTGGTGCGAATGATGATTATGATGACCAGTGAAAATCTGGACAATAGTTTTCAATAGTTAAATTTTAAAAATTGCCGCTATCCAAAATTTTATTCTGGATTTGAATTCTTTCCTTACTTGTGTCACTTCTTTTTACTAGCAAATTTACTGAATTTACTGTGTTGTTAACTTTGTTATTCATTAAAAAACCTGATGATTATTCACAAAACACTATGGTCAAACTTCACTGATGCCCGGCCATTTTGTTAGATGCAGCTAATCTCGACTTTGCTTTTTTTTACTTTTACAGCACTGTATCGAAGGAAAGATGGCTTTTGCACCTGTAGTGAAGCGTCTGAAGTGTGGCTATTATCCCAAGAAACCATTTGGATACTGGGAAACATTGGGCTTTGGTCTCATAGCCATTTACAAATCCGACTTCGATCGTGTAGGTGCAATGAATGTAAACGAGTTCAAAAACTGGGGAGGAGAAGACTGGGAACTACTTGACCGAATTCTTGAGTCCCAGATGGAAGTTGAAAGACTTAAAATTCCTGACTTTTATCATTTCTTTCATCCACCGTACGGCAAGGAGGCCAGTCGTTTTGGTGTTTGATCAATACACAAGGAAGATCATCAACGCTGACAAAAAAAAAACAAAAAAAAAAACAGTGACTTACATATTCAAAATTGATGCGGAAAATGTTTTAATGACTTTATTTATTTGTACAGTGCTTTCACATCAGTGGGAATATATCTAAATTCTTAATTTCCATCTGTCATTTGAATCCGACGGAAGAAGAACGCTTAAATATAACAAGGCCCCGCCCGGTTATGGATCGATATGCGAGGAGAAAAAGATGGGGAACGAGGTGTAGGGATAGCCAGATCTTGTGACACTATTTTGGGAGCTTGTGGGATTCAAGATATACTTGTTTGATAAGATTCGTAGCTAAAGGGATCCAGGTCAATTTAGTAGGGATCCGGGACCTTAATTCCCTTCCGTAACTGGGCGTCAAACTAACTGAAACAACTATCATCAAGCTACATTTCCTTTTGATGGTATTTTCAGGATTTAAAGAGCTAGGTAAAATGATTTTCGAGGAATAACATAAAAACATAACTTTACTAGTGCTCTGTATCTGATCACGTGATATTAAATAGCACAAATAATTTTTCACAGCTCAGTTTATTCTTACAACTCAATAATTATTGCTGTTTTATGATTTTTTTCAATATCAAATTGTTAAATCACTTTGTAATCGTAAAAAATATCTACAAAGGAACGGTTTATTCAATTCTGTTAATATTTTTACTCAATGGGCGAAGCTGAGCTCCCAAGTACAGCGTTGCACGTGACACACGCGGGGGATGTGAAGGAGACTAGGAAACTAGGGACACAAACGCAGATAACAGTCACGTTAAAATTGTTTGAATGTTTTTTTTAGCCAATTATAAAGAAGATAACTAACTGTAGAGGAAAATGTCGCTTGCACCCCCAGTGTGAACCAGGCTTTAGAGATAGAAAAAAATTGCTTTACGTTTTAACTGTTCGCTGGTATTCTATGGAAAATTCAACTTGTACTGCAAGTTTTTAATGTAAATAATAATGTTCTTATAGGTGCTAGGGTTTGAGTGATTCGCGTCGAAGAAATGACAGCGATTATGGAGTTTATGACTGTAGTAATCATGTCGCAATTCCACATTCTCTTTCCCAGAATCTTCTCATTTCCCTAATGGAAATATTGGTCTGAAACCGAGGATGACATTTAGAATGTCTTTTCATCTTGCAAACTGATAATTGCAAAACAAACAAGTTTAATTCTTTAATCGAATTTTGTTTAAATTTGAAAAATAAACCTAAACGTTCGTACTTGCACTTTCTTTGTCCTTGGTGGTACAGAAAGTACTGGAACGAGAGCTGTACCCTGAATAAGCGAGAACGTAGTCACGTGATCTAACAAAATGACATTCCACAGCCGTTATTAGTATCGTCGCCAGTGACGACATTAATGGCTGCTGAGGAGAGATTGACATCATTCCAAATTACGAGAAAATGCATTCAGAAAATACGGCATTTATCCTAACGTACACAAAAGTTTATAAGCGCGTCACGGTCTCGCTGTAACTTTTTAATGGCTGGCATAAAAAAACCTAATCATTGTTCTTCAGAGAGCGCCCAGTTTATACAGGTTTACACGCGTACGTTAGTGTTGACGATCCAGTGATTACGTTCTCTTACAGACAAGTTGTAAATCAGACAGTAACTTTTAACCCACTAGCATGTAACCTACGATACAACATTGGAGGAACTCGATTCCATTCCTCGCTCTTCAAATCATATGAATCACAACGGTCAGCGGGTGCCCTCATCTTCATACGCTCGTTGCCACCCAGTACATACATCTGGTTATTTACTACACATGCACAGAAACCAAACCGCGCCCAAGGCATGGCGGGAAGTTCCAACCACTTTCTATTGCGCATGTCGAACATTTCCATGGTATCCAAGGTGATATCGTCTGACGTTAAACCTCCTGATACAATGAGCTGGTTATCGCCATTGGCAACCAAGGCGCAGCGTCTTCGTCTTGATTTCATAGAAGGGAAGGTTACCCATTTGTTATCGTTGATATTGAATGCTTCGACTTTTCTTGTTGGCCGACGCATTACATCACCACCAACCTAATGATGTAAATCAGAGTGTCAAGAAAACAGTGCTACTGTTAAGCCTGGATGACCATTCAATATATATCCAATGTATAAAAGTTAGAATTACAGAATATATTCGCTAGATAGACGCTATCCATGCCTCGGTATTACGACTGTAAAGCGCGTTTGAACATAACTATTTCTCATGGAAAATGCATCAGAACATGCGCGTCCAATTTGTATGAAGTTAACAGTTGTTCGCCTGCTTATATTATAGACATGAATCTGCTGCAGGCTGAAAAACGAAAACAACATTTAATTAAATATATAAGCAAAAACTAAAGACATACTATTTTATGACATGTTATAATATACTGGCGATGATCCAGCTTTAAATCTTTTGTCATTCATGTACCAACAATCAGTGATTGACATTTATCCAAATGAAAACTATTGTGATGATGGTTGGCACATTAACAAAGGTAACATCTTATTTCTAACTTGTTTCTTAGCAAACAGTCAACATTGGTTAAAGATTCTTACCACAAAAAAGTGATTATTGATGACTGCACCGCCACTTCTCGCTCTGGGTCCTCCCGGCATGTTGGGTAGATCATTCCACTTCTCATTCTTCAAGTCAAATTCCACACATGTTTCTAATTCAACATTATCAGCTCCTCCAGCGACTAACAGACGACCATCATGCATTGCAGAAGCAGCATATGCTCTAACCGACGGCATTGGCGTACTCATGCTCCATTCTTTAGACATCCAATCAAATACCATAACTTCGTCAAAACACGCCTTACGGTCGGAACCGCCGGCGAGGACAACCACCTTTCCATCAGTCCCCGCGGCCATGCTGTCACGTGCAAGAGGCATGTTAGGTAGCTCGACCCAGACTCTATCGTTCACGTTGTAGGCTTCTACGGTGTCAAGTTGGTATCGCCCTTCGAACCCCCCGAAGCATACCATTACGTCACCGGTGAGATTTGACCAATCGGTGTGGCTAACGCCATTGTTGTTTTCCTCTGACATTTTACCGGTTTCTAGAAATAGTGAAGATAATTATCAGAACGCAGCCAAAAAAAATTAATCAGATAAACGGACAAGAATAAACAGCTATAGGAAAAGAAACCAATCATGCAGTGACCGAATTCAAATTAACAAATAAGACAATGCAAATCTTCTGTAAACTCAATTTCAATATTCCAGTATCTATTGTTTGCTATATATATATAATCCTTTGTTGCATTTCGTACATTTCGACTGTGTTTCCGTACCGCATTATTCACATTACAAATGCGTTCGTCGTTTGGCTTTCAGAAATTCTATCTATAGCGGGCTAATATGATTGTATGGCAAAGAAGACATGTTAATGTATTTTATTTTGTCAACTTTCAGTAGGGAGTCTTAGTTGCCTCCCGACCGAGAGAGAGCTCATGGTACTCAAAAAGGACAAAATTTCTTGTGACAGTAACGAACTTATCCCCCTTGGACAGCGAAGATTAGAAAGCCCGGTCGATATATGCGAAGTGCCAAAAGCCTAAGACTGAAAACCGAATGAAAAACGTCGCAGACACCTGAACAAACAACCAAATAAAAAGTGAAACCTATTGTTAAAAGTAGCAATTGAAGCCCGAGTTGCCGATCATTTGGATTTTCCCAGTATATTTTCAGTAACTTAGCCAATTGAAATTATATCTTTTCAGTGAATAATTGCAAATAAATTGGCCAGTTAATACTTTCCGAGGACAATTAAAATCGAACTTACCAATGTTTTTATAACTGTTGGCTTAAATAATCTCAGTGTCCTAAAATTCTGGATTACAAGGAATCCCAATCAATCAACCATCAAAAACAAAAACACAACTATCATCAATTATTTATCCAAAAAGTTAACGTTTTCACATTAAATAGACTGGTTAGGTAATAAGAGCATTAAATGTAAATTAATTATTAATTGATTTTAATTTTACGTCAACGCGCGCATTTGTAGAAAAGGCGGGAAAAAGACGACCGTCCACTGAGCTTCCTCGCCCATAGCAACACCCTAGTAACTAAATTTATTATAACGAAAAATTACAACTAATATATCACATTACAAAATAATGAAAGCGATAGAAATAAAGTATAAAAACAAATCTCCATTGTTCGCTTGAATATGTGTCGAAAGTCAAATAAGCTACAACAGGTTTCTGGGTTTTTGTGGCAATGAGGATATTTGTTTTCAAAACCACACTGCCCACAAGAGCAGAATATATTATTCTTTCTAAATATTAGATTCAAAAATACACTTACTCTGTGGTTGATTGACGAGTAGCGCTTTTTGTGCATTAAATAAAACAGTAAAATTCAATTTCTGTTTAAAATAGATATCTGGCTGTGTTGTTACTTAAATAAATAGCCTTTTGCTATCGCGGGTTTGTTCGTTTTTGACATGAATAAAGATTCCAGCCCAAAAAAACTGAATATATTATCTAGATGTTTTTCGCTTTTTTAATTAAACCTCTCTTAATATTTTCTACTTGCTGGAAATTAGCACTGCTTACAAATTGCTTTTCATTCGTTTTTCCTCCATAATATTAGATTATGGAAACTCGAATCGTTAGTGTTGAATAAAGACATTTCGTTTTGTCTATCATGTCTTCCTACCTTACTAAAGTTGCAGCTGCACGTAGATCAGAATTGCTAAATTCTTCTGATAAACCAAATAAACGAAGCGACTAGAATTCGCTACACATAATCGTTTCCTCTCTCGCTTGGAAACTGTATACCAAAACCAAACTCGAATTTGCACCGACTCGTTTCTTTCGACTTCCTTACAAAATGGTTTCTTATTTCTAAACTAACACTCACCTTTCAACTCCTGAATTCGACACCCAGTGGGTTTGATTGAGAGAAAATATCTCAGATTCTAGTCAGAAAATGAAGACTTATTTCTCCGTCCCACCCGATACTATTCCCAGGTCCCTGAAAGAGCGAGCACTGAAAAAAATAATAAAACAATTAAACTTCAATAGAAGGATGTCTGCTACAATTATTCAAATCATACTGTTGACTGGTCAGAAAAAATATGAATGAAAAAATAAAAACGTATTATAAAATTAAATCTTAATCAGTGTAGAGCGTACTGGTTTTGTTGCAATTGAAATGAATTTCATTTATTGTCGAAAGCCTTATGTGAAATTGAAATTAATAAATACCAGAACCAATTCAATGGCATAGAATATTGAAATGTCAACTCTCACTCGTATGCAAATACAGCCCACACTAAAATTAACATATTAGTGATTTTGGGCATATATGCACGTTTAAGTCGTCGATTTTGTAGACCACCATTTGGCTATATAGTGGCTAACAATTCTCAGCTCTATGTGCGAAGATTTAATTATATTTCGTCATTTTAGTCTATTAATAAACTGAAAGAAAAGTTATCAGATTGTCTCACCTTTTTGTGAAAGTGGTTCAGTGTTTTTGCTGATAAATTCAAACTACCTTTACAGATACAATTATCTAGAAAGGAAGAAAATCAAGTATTTACATAACATGTAACCGTGCATTGGTAGAATACATATCAAACAGGATCGATTGGTGATTACGCCGACCACACTAGACACCAGGGCTCGTTCCGAAAAAAAATATAAAATTGGCAGGTTTATGTCTTTTTAATAAAAATATAATCCAAAACAACTAGATTGCGCAGTGGTCGCATGATAAAAGTGAATATGAATAGACGGACGATGAGTGATTCTGAAAGGAATGGAAATGATATGGAAATTTGTGAATAATTGGAGGAATGTCTCAATGAGTAAATGAATGAAAGAATGAATGAATAAACTGATGAATGAATGAGTAAATGAATAATCAGTTCGATCGATAGAGTGTGGTTCAGAACCCTGTTATCGAAACTTATCTACACAGAGCATTAATTCCTCCGCGACAAACTTCCTTCCTTGATTCCAAATGTTTATATATATAAGTACAACTAAGTGAATTTCAATTATGGCTAAGATCAGTTACTTCAACTGAAATTCACTTATTAATTCATCGATTCTCAGACAAGTCATTGAACAGGAGAACAGCGTTGCGTGGATCCCGTTAACATTTACATAACAAAAAGTAACTTGCACTTTTGAATTTTCCAACTTCAAAGCATCAAGTAAATATAAAAAAAAAAGAAACATTAAAGTAAGGAAAGAAAGATCTATCTTTGTGATGCTTTAAAGTTTACCATCACCTCGAGAAATACTTAGATATTTTTGTACTTTGAGAATAAAAACAAAATATTTAAATTTAAAAACATTATTTTTCACAGTTAACTATCCTATCAATACTTTTCTAATATTATGATTGAAGGGATCGAGGGTAAAATAATTTAACACTTGATTTAAACATGACCAACCTTTTCCGTTGTCCAATATTAACTCAAACCTTGAAATGACAGCTATTTTGACGACCAAATCTCTTTCCACACGAAATGGAAGTTCGCAGTAAGAGTAATGGTTTGAAGCTAGTGCAATTGTACCTAAAAGTTCCTCGAGAACTGCCGAGTTGGAACCAACTTGAACTGGACGTAAAATAGTTGAACTAAGCCTTGTGTGACGATGGATTCGTGTCAGTCGAAAGTTGCGCGAAAGAGGCGTCTTACATCCATGTACCATTATATACCAGCCAATCAAAGATCAAATCACCTTATATCTTTACATGATCAACCGAATGCGTGATGCGTGACATTTTTTTGCGTGACGTGAATAATTAACTCGAGACATGAGCGGATGTTTTCTCTCAATCCGGAATAAAAACATAGGCGTTTTCAGTGTTTTAGTCAAAATTTACAATGGAATTTTGTTTTCCACTTATTATTTTATTTTGAAGTAAAATCCAAATAATTGATATGTTTTTGAATAATGATATTGAAAGTAGGTTTTCAAGTATTAGTCTTTTGTCAAAGTTGTAAGAACGCTCTCAAAGCAAGAAAATCACTTAAATACTTATAAATGAAAAATTATTCCAAATAGATGCTAAATACAATCAATTGTATATTTAAAGTTAAATGTTATTAGTAAATGGTTATAAATATCTTAAATTTTCCATTTATTGTCATGTGATGCACTGGTGGTTCAGTGGTAGAATTCTCGCCTGCCACGCGGGAGGCCCGGGTTCGATTCCCGGCCAGTGCACAGTTACATTTTTTTTTTTTTTCTTTATCTTATTTTTTGCTTTTTTACTTTTTTATCAGTGTGATTACGCTTATTTCAGGTGTGGAACCTATTCTTAAAGGAATACCCCAATAAACAGTTCCAGAAGAAACATAAACCTGGGTATTCTTCATTTTGTAGAGCCCTTTGAAAAATGGATTCCAAAAATAGATAGGAATGTGCAAAGGAAAAAACTGCCCACCATGGGTATGGCCTGATAGAATTAAATCAATGTTCTCATACATATCTAGAGCCTTTTTAGCAGCATAAGGCTGATGAGCAAGAAGGATTGTGGGATACTTTGGATCTCTGCCTTTTAAAGCTTTTGTGAGATCCATGCCATGACCTGGAAACCTAGAGAAAATAATTAATTAATAAATAATAGATTAATTGATAGATTAGTGTTAATAGATTAAGAATCCATATAACTTCAAATGAATGTTGTTATAATGTTACTGTGCAAAAAAGAAACAAAAAAAAAAAAAAAAAAAACAACAACAACAACAACAACAAAAAAACATGACCAGACAGCAATATCTAAGGAATGCTGCTATTATTCTTGGACAATCAGAGGCAGCACACTGGTGAAACCTAGCTGCAAAGTGATTCTGTTTAGTTAAAAAAAACATTCCTGAAATATTGCTGTCTGGCCACGGTTTTTAGATTTGCACTGTAACAGTGACAAAAGTTATAAAGTTAATCAAGTTAGTTGACAATCTAGCATTTACACAGAAACAGTCCACACTAATAGATAAATCAGTTCATTTAATTAACTAACATCCCAAAACTGATATGCATATTGAGCTGTAATTTTATATTAGTTTATCACTTTTAGTAAATCGTCTAGATGACTTTTTATTCAGAACAACAAAATAATTATCAAAGCTGAATTAGAACTTTGGATTGTGCAAAGTTATAGAAAGAGATGCATTCCCCCCTCTACTAGAGAGTTGGAAAATGCAGCATCCACCTCAAAAAGGTATGAAAAAACATCTGTCACCTCCCCCAATTTCTTACCAGCCCCACCCCCCATTATGTTAATAATGAACAGCCCCCTACACCACAATACAAATAACTGCAAGTATGACATATATTCATGCCAATATTTCTATGTCTCCTTTTCAGACAGACTTTATTGCTGTTTGATTGAAATACATAGACAAAGAAGTATGTACTACTGCTTTATTTTAATTACAGTAATAATGAATCATAGCATATATCATACTTACAAAGATGGATTTGCTTGAATATCATCTACACCAGCCAAATATATCATGTCAGATGGTGAGTCATTGTTGGTTATACCAACTTGCTGGTTATGTAAAGGTGTAATACCCAGCTTCTGCAGCTCATCAAACCAGAAATTTATATTTCCAGCAATGTATTCATGATTTCCTGGAAAATATACAATAGAGTTATTTTCACATTACAGAGAAATGGCATGGTTATGGTAAATGTAAAACTTGAATGTTGAATTTGATGTCACACCTTACCTGTAACAAAGAAACTTCCATATTTAGGTCTCAATCTTCCCAGTGGTGCAGCGGCATGGACCATTGCCTTAACTCCTGTATCAACCAGATCCCCAGTAATAACAACCAAATCAGGTTGTACATCAACAACATGGTTGACAATACTATTAATGACTGAGTGGCCAACGGTAGGACCTATATGAATGTCAGACAGCTGAACTATTTTAGTTCCATTCATTGACAAAGGCAATGTTGGGATTGCAACAGATATATTCACGTACTGACGACCATTTAAAGCAACTCTAAATCCAGATATACACATGAGTGTTGATAGCAAAACAACGAATAATGTCTTGTTTCTATTATTGTCGTTATAAGAGAGTTTCCATGGTAAATTAAGGTGACTCCAAAGCGTTGCCATCATATTAAATATGAAAACATTGAAAGATGCTATAATCATGAACCCTAGACATAAAAATGCCGCTTTTACTACAAAATAAGGTTCGGGAGCGGCAAAATTGTATCCTAGAACTACACTTAAGCTACCCAGGAGAAGAACTGATCCTAACAATGTTCGAAATATTCTTCCTGACAAGTACGAACCACTGACTGAAGCTGTCAATTGAAGCCATAAATATCTCGACAAAGACGCCACCAAAATGATGAAAAAGCAAGCTATTTGTAACCTGTAGAGGTAGAACTTCTTTTCCGGTGCAAAGTTCAAGAAGAAAGTACCAGTGAGTGAGATAGAAAGGCCAGCAAAACAGATCCCCAGAATCAAACCTATACGATCCGACATGTTTGTTTACAGTGATTCCAGTCTCTTTTGCGTCTAATAAGGACAGGTAGCCCATCGATTAAGTTGTTCACAACAACTGGTAAGTGGGACCGATGTACTATTTATTTCTCTCTTTTCATAATTTCGTCTAAATTGAAATGAGGATTTAAAGTGGTAATTAAAAATTAATGATGAAAAAGCTGAGGAGATAAAGAAAATAATAAAAAATAAGATACATTTTTTGAATCAGTAAAAGAAACAAAATTGGCAGAAGTGAATCAATGCATTAAAAACTAGCAAGTGAATGGAAGCTTGAAAGAATGAAAGACAGCTGCTACAGTCATCATCTTATTCAGAATGTTTTTTGTCTTGGTTTCAGATACAGATTAGCGAGACATTCCCTTTATTTTTTTTTAACATTTTGTTGCTTTGATTTTTTTTGTGTGCATGAAATGCATTGATCCTGAAAATAATGAATAAGTAATGAATTAAGGCAAAAAACAACAAAAGTCAAAACATTGATTTTTATGATACCTTGTCGCTTTTATTTATGAGCCCTTTCTACATTACTATAACAACTTTTTTTGTCTTTTTAATTTGGTCTATTTTTATGGAAAGACAACACTGATGGAACACCAAGAATATTCAAACAATGACTCAATTTACAACTAATTATTTCTCATTACAATTTATTCTCTAATTCAAAATTCAACTAATAATTAGAAATTATTGAACTGTTTTGACAGCAACAGTGATACAAGAACACACATTTTAGTTACACTTGGTGCAGTAAATCCTACATATCCTACATTTAAACAGTTCAATGTCTATTCTTTCCTCGCTAGCAGAGTCTCTCTCACTTGTGATTCTATCTTCAAGTGTCCAACTTGATATCCCAAAAGGGTGATATTGAGAAACACAAGAAGATAAATTTCGTGCAGTTTTCTTAATTTACTCCATAAACAAGAAATTGAAGCAGCTAAAAGCACAATTCTTTCACAAGTAAGTGAGCTACATACATAGACCATTTTAGGTTCTCATGCCTAATATATATACATACTTGGTCGCTCATTATTTCTGCATATTGCTACAGGGCTTCCACAAAACAAATAAGTTATATCAAAACAAAATATATGACATCCATTGTTTCTTTCTAAATAGATAGACCCTAATCCAGCTAAATAATAAGTATGAACAATAACAATAATAAAAATAATAAATGGTACAATGATCAGTAATATATAGCATATACAGTTCAAGAACTTTTGGCCACAATACAAAAATTATTACTACTAATAATAATAATAGTGAGGGTGGTATTGAATATTTACAACATAATGGTATTTTTCCCATTCACAGGAAATCAACTCCATACAGTAATATCACACATGAGTGTAAAATATAACTCAAAACCTTAATATTTTCCTAATCAACCAATTTAGATCCTAATAACCTCCCTAAGTGAAAAATAAATAAATTTAATTAATTAAACAAAACATTGTCTCTTTCAATTAGTCTTCCTACTCAATTGCTTTACACCTAAGACTACTTTTATTAATTCATTGTTACTTTCAATAAAGAGATAGAAACCATCAAAACTTGATAAAAAACAATGACTGAACCAATTAACCTGTACTTGGGCATTAAAATACAAACAATATTCCAAAGAACCTGAGAAATACTTAGCAAATGATCATAAAAATACCTTCTATGGGATTTATAAAATCAGCAAAGCATTGAGGGTTTAATAGAGAGCAACTTGAGGACAGTGTTTAACATGCCCTAGTTTGAATTGTACTTTGAAATACACTTTAGAAATATGGATTATTCTTTTTTAATCTATATATATAATCCTATCCTATAATCCTATTCTCTTGTATTTCATTGTTTTACTAATTTGTGTATTGTGTTGTTTTTCATAACAAAAATGTTTAAGCTATGATAGCTTCATTCCTATTTAGTGCTAATTAACAATATTTGATCACCAACATTAATTTTAATGGGGTATATTATTTGCTCTCTAATCAGAATACACCATTTTGTTGCATATATTCTGATAGGATTAGCTCTGGAGATATTGCTGTCACACATGTTTTTCAAAGTACAAATTTTTAAGGTAAATCACTGATTTCTGTCAAAGACATAAGAGCTGCACTCTAATCCATTTGCCATTATTCTTTGTTGTCTTCCTGGCAATTCTCTACTTGCTTTGTGTCCTCGGTATGTTTCTTTCCACTCATCTGGTACTTCTTCAGTTTCTTGATCATTGTACGAGGGAACTGACAGGATACAGTTCGGGCAGCTGATGGAGCAGGCAAAGAACATATTGAAGACCAGGTATCTGTTGGAATATGGTAACATTCAACAATGTTTGTCGCCAAGCCCTGTCCTGTCCAACCTCCACATATGTAGATAGTGCTGTTAATAATGGCAGATCCTGCATGGTATCGTGAGCCATTAGGCATAGATGATTTGAATTCCCATTTAAGTGTGTCACTGTCAAGTTCTTCAACTGACGCATAGAAGATGTTGTTATAATAGCCACCTATGACATAGATCTTGCCTTCATATGCCTCTGCCATGGCATCTTCTCTCCTTTCAACAATTGATGGCACCTCTGTATAAACACAGTCAAACAACATAATAATGCAGATCGTAGATATAAACATAATGGTCATAATAGCGGTAATAAACACTTTTTTTTGAGGGGGTATATTACATTTTTATTGCAACTCATTATCCTTTCAACAAATGCATTTTGTTTTGCAGGTTTTTATGGAATTAGCAATCTACATCATAAAATTAATATTCAAAAGCTTGAAGAAGGTACCAATGAAATAATACATGTGTTAAAATAATTATAATATTATAATATTATATTAAAAAATAATGTATAAAATTAAATTGTATTTACAAAATGTTTGAATTTTGTTTTAAAAATAATAATGTTAGAGTGCACGCACTAAAAGTGTGCAACATATTAAAATGCCAAAATGAATAAATAGTGCTATTTTATGTTAATTCTATTACTTTCTTTTGTTTAAATGACACTATTTACTACTAAATAGTGATAACTATTGCACACATTTAGTGTTTGCAACTGTTTCTATAGAAGCACAGATGCAACCTACTGTCACTAGTACTTTTAATTACTAATTTTTCTCTTACCTCCAATAGTCCATTTATCAATCAATGGGTCATACACTTCCACACTCCCCAGGTAATTATTACCATCATACCCACTAATGGCATATATCAGTATTCCATCAGTTACATAACAAGCACCATCACGACAGTTATGCATCTCCTTCTTAAAAGTCCATTCATCCTTCTTAGGGTTGTAGCATTCCATATCACTATATAAAAACAATACCACTTTTAAGACTTCAGCACTAGATGCTCCAAGGTCAAGAGACAATAGAGACAAGAAAATTGGAAACAAAAACACCCCAGAAATACCAAGGAGTGAAAATAAATTTCAACCATACAATATTTCAAAAGTATTTCTCAACCCTTGAAAACACTGGATTTAAAATAATGACATCTACATATGAGACAATTTCTCTTATTGTATAAATACATGTATATAAATTCTTTTAAACTGGTATCTAGAAAAACTTTCTTCTTTACAACATTTTGATATATCAAACATTTTTTCATTACTTTTTCCTGTTTATCAAGGGTTGTCTTGAAAAGTATTTTGATTATTTTCCAACCCTGATGATCGAGGATACTCTCAGAAATCTTGGTAAATAATATAGCAGAAACAAAGATTGTGTTAATAATATGAAACCTACATACAACAATTTACTTGATATTACCAGGAAACGGTTTATAATGTCCATGGATATGCTCTAAAAATAGTTATAAATCAATAAAATGAAGACCCCCTCCTTTAGGGCAAGACAGACATTGAGGTTGCATCATTATTATTGTTTATTTTTGGTGTTAATGTTTACCTGACAACAACATTACCATCATAGCCACCTATCGCATACAGCATTCCATTAAGAGCAACAAGCCCTATATTACTACGTCCAATCTCCATAGGTGCAATAACAGACCATTTGTTGCGTTCAGGCTCATATTTCTCACATCTGTTGTACCTCTTCCACTCTTTGCTGCCGCCAACAATAAAGATATTGTTGTCAAGTGTGGCCATGCCGGGACAGTGGCGTGTTACAGGAGGGGAAAGTGGAACCCATGTGTTATCTCTGTCGTCATAGAAATTGCACAAAGCACCGCCACCTACTGTCACTGCCACTTCTACAAAACGCAGACAACGACGTGGATTATGCCAAGACTCAGGGACTTTAAATGAAGAACTTGCCAATGCATTTGTGGCTGTAGGTTCCGTTTCTTGAGACCCTGTTAATCCAGTTAGCACATTTCTAGCAACAGACACAATTTCATGTGCTTCAGGAATCTCACACACCAATCTATATGTAGCTACCCTGTCATCAAAATAATCCTGCTTCATATGTGTGAGTCGTACATGCTTCAGTAAGCTTGGAAAGTCAAATTTCCGTCCATCAATATCATGATTGATCCACTTAATAAGTGCTTCAAAAACATGTTCTTCCGATGTTACTACAATGTGGTCATCTGATAGCAAATTGCTGACCTCTGATTTAGGAAGCAACAGAAATTCGTCTCCTTGTACAACTTCTCTAAATGTCTGCTGGATAAAACGATTCACGGTGTGCAACATATCCCTACAGTGGAATTTATCAGCTAAAGTACGAATACCCCAACAGTTACCAAGGGTCAGTCGTTCTTCAATGAACTGACAACATGCTTTGCTGACCGACTCCAATAACAGCAAACATGAGCCACAAAATACTTCCTCTACATTCTCCTCGGTTATCCGTAGCTCTCCTGTGTATATGTAATTCAAAAGAAGCTCCATAGCACCAGCAGAAATTTCTCGTATGGTGACAGAATCACTAGCAACAGCCATTTGACCACTGAACATAGCCATGAAATAATCGCTACTCGCAGCAAGGACGTTCTTGTGAGCTGGAAACTCACGACTCTCAACATTTAACACGACGTCGGTTAAAATTGAATGGATACGCATTTGACCAATTCGTCTGATAAGGAATTTGTCATGGTTGTCTTCTTTATAATTCTTTACTGCGTGTTCTTCCAACTGTTCGGGACTGTCCGCCATCTTGAACTTGTTCTCGAAAAACACTGCCTCTACTATACCGCGTGACCACAACCTTGTCCACAAACTAATCCTTCGAAATGTCGATTGTGTAGTCTATAATTGAAATATTTGCTGTAAACAACTTAGTAATGCATGTTCAAAGTTCAACAGCCTAGAATAGCTAGAATCACAGTTAATATATGATAGAATTCAGCAAAACAGGAACTAATTGATGACGGGGCCCCTGTGGTGACGTCGCAGCATGGATTTACGTGTCTCATGTGCATGTTTGCGTGACGAGACTTGGAAACCAAGCGACACTGACCAGAACTTTTACGCGGGGGAGGGGGTGGTGCACATGAAAATAGATCTGGACCATTGATTTTTTATCAGTAGCTGTCATATTTTTCACAAAGTCGGCATGCTTTTCAAAAACCCGTAAAAACCCGATGTGGAAGAATGAAGAAAATTTTCAACTGTTATTTCATTAGAACAAAGACGTCCAACTTAGATATGTTGACCTATTGGTCTCAGCTGGATGATCTTCACACGCCAAAATCCACAAATGGGAGAACATGAAAAACAACAAAAGGGGGGGGGGGGGTGTGAGGGGATCGACATTCAACGTGACTGATTTCAAACCTTGCTGAATTGGGTATGGGAACCGACCATTAGATATTTGAGGGAGAGGGGCACTAACGAAAATAAGAAAAACTGAGAATTGACGACGCACAATGGTGAAATTTCGATTTTTCGATTGTTTTTGTGCTTGTGTTGCTAGTGAAAAGTAAAGCAAGCTTTCCGTTGGAGGGAGAAGGATCGGCGAAAAACCATGTGAGCATAATCATATATTTATTTTTCACATAAGTTATCCGTTTTTTTAATTTATTACATGTAATTATTTATTAAATAATATCATTTTTTCATTAAATTGTATTTATAAAATTTGCTCTGTCATATGTTTTGAAATGTTACATAATTACAATAAATTAATGATTAATATATAATGCAATATTTTGTCGTACCTATTATGCAGATTTTATCAGAATAGCACCACCCTTTTATTGACTTTGTAGTTGCCATGAATATGCACGAAAAAAGTTTTTTTCTAAGATGTTCACGTTGTAATATAATTTTTACTTTTTTTATAAAGCAAACAACTATTCGGTGTTTTACATGGCCATTTTCTCAATCATCTTAACAACATTTGATATATTCTGATTTCTGTCTGTCAAAGCGGAATAATGATTTTATCATATAGCGATACTTGAGCTGACGTAATCCTTTCAGTTATTCATGTGGCAACCAGACAGTGATTGGCCGTTATTTCAATAGAACTTATTGTAGTTCTGGTTGGCACATTAGCATAACAATTCATTTGTTTATAAACATAAAGTATCGCTATAGCTTGGTAGCACATGACGTCACGATCGCCATCTTGGATGAACGTTAACGAAAGATTGTTGTGAATTTTCCATGCGTACATTCTCGAACCCAGAGTTCTTTGCGTGAGACTTGTTCGAGCCGCAAAGAGTTCTGGGTACGACAATGCCATGCGTAAACGTTAACGTAAACGTAAACGTTTAAGATTTGAAGGGTGTGCGCGCTTTAATGGTCAGTGGTCTACCAAGTAACAGCATCCCTTCATGTTGTGGCCGTGTCATGTAGGTGTTTATGCAAACGTCCAAACTTCAAGTCCTAACAGAATAAAGTCTTCACTTGACGATAGCACTTCACTATTGAAAGTTTCACAGGCTGTACTACGACCTCTGTAAAGATCAGCATCTAACCACAGACCAAACGTACCCCTACAACGAGCAATTTTAAAACACGTTAGTTCGCTGTATCAAACACACAGACAGACAATTAAACAGACAGACAGACAGACAGCGAGACAAGCAAACAGGCAAACAAACAAACGAACAACCAAACAAACAGACAAAACGACACCAAGATAAACACCAAATAAACACATATATAAATACCTTAACAAACAATCATCAAACACGCAATCAAATAATCCACGCAACACACTAAGTACTTACTCGCTGCAGCCGAAAGCTAAACACTCTGTTTCACAGTGTAAATAATATTCGTTCTTGCCACTGTTTGGAAATAACTACAACGCAACAGAAAATTACATATATCTAAGATGGAATGCACAAAAAATCTTCATTTCCTCTCTTTATTTACTTTTTCCACTCAAGAAGGACTACTGGCCAAAATATCACCCATTTATAAGGTTTTGTACAGGCTACATCCCAATATATGCAACTTTCATTCAAACTGACCAAGGGCCGGTTGCACGAAGCCTGGATAGCGCTGTCCACCGGATCAATTAAATCGCCATCCAGCGGATAAATTCTAAAGAAATTCCATAGGGTAGATAACTTAATTCAGGTTTCACGCAACTGGCCCCAAGCGTTTACTAGTCGACGTGGGGGATTCCAAGTCAGAATAAAAATACATTTGAAATTATTCAATGGTGCGCACTTCCTCTCTTTTTATTCTTTTCCACATCAGACGAATGCACTCTTATCTATATGAACTATCATCAGTTCTACAGAAAAATTACCCAAGACAGAGAGTGTGAGAGTGCATTCTGTAAAAGATTGTAGCTATTTTTAGAAATTCCTCACCTTAAATTCAGGTTTACATGTAAAGAAAAATGATTTTCCCAGACCGAAGAATCCTGGCTGTACTTGTGGCGGTATTGGTGAATACGCACCAAACACCTGCAAAACAGAAAACAGATACAGCGTGATAATCAGTGATAATTTATCCGAATACTTAAAAGTCTGGGGCCGGTTGTACAAAGCATGCATAGCGTTATCCACCGGATAAATTCCTATCCAGCGGATGAATTCTATAGGGTAGATAATTTTTATCCAGTGAAAATTTTATTCAGGCATCGTACAAGCGCCTTTCTTTTTAATTGACGATTAACGTTCGTGCTTCGCCCTGTAAGACTACAGAGATAAAAACTGCTTATGATGGTTTGCTGGCAATTACTACTTAGCATACTTGTAGTAACTTTCATCTAGTGCACAAAAATATTACTCGCACATGGTCTGAGCGGGGTCAGTACCCATTAAATAATAAACATTGGATGATAACATTTGTATTTTTTCTTATCAATTAGCATTACGCCCTCCATGAAGATAACCTCTTTTCATTTTTGTTTAGCTGTGTGATAATTACATTAAAATCAATGATGCAGCGTTCTCTGTTTAATACTTACATAATTATTGTGGTCTTTGATAGCTAGCAGCACGGGTGTTTCTATCTCGTTCAATCTGTGGTACAGTGTTTTTAAGCTTATGCCATGGTCATAAGTGCTGTACAGTAGTATCCACGAAGTACCAGGTACACAATCGCGTAACTAAAGAAAACACAGCAAGTACTTTAAGCATGAGAGCGAGTTGCCATCAATATAGTTTATTTGCATACGCCCTGAGTTTTTCTTTGAGTGCATCTTCAGCAGTTGTGTCAACAGTGAACACGTTTGACTCAACACTGACTGAGCCTCGTTGTAATCTTTCTCACTCTCGTAAGCTGACCTCTAAGCTACCTATCTCGTCTAACTTTTTAGTTGTTATAGTTAGCCTGTATTATAAATAATGTTTCAACTTTTAATATGTCAAATTGTAAATATTTATTAATAGCTAGTACTAAAGAAAGATTGATGGATTGCATACTTAAGTCTTTAGATATGAAACAAGAAAGAATCGACATTTACTCACGAAAAGGTATTGGACAAATGTATGAGAGTGAATGGAAATTTGATTCATGCAACCATCTATACGCCTACCTACTCTTTTGTCCATTGATTTGACTTACAATCAAACTAATTACCAAGCTTTCCTGTTAACAGGTAGAGTTTTCCCCATTTGTGATTCACAATGTAAAATTTTCAGTTCAACCTGGTCGGGAATCACAATCAAGAGAGATTGTGCAGGGAAGGGAATGGCCAAACTTACCATTTCAAAATCTGAATCTTCCAATAACTTTGATTCGCTATGAAAACTCAATTCAATATCCACTGATGGCAGCCTGAAAAGATAATTGCTATTCTTAGCAAGAAAATACAACGACAATTATTAGCAAATAGGGGCAGATTTAGATGAAGGAAGTCGGGTCCTTGTTTGCTCATAATATCTTTTCAAAATCCTGTGTGGTCCTGTATGTTTTGGTGTTTACGTCGCAGTACTCACACTCCTGAAAATAATCATGTGTGTCTCCTGCGGTGAACTGGTATTATTCTTCAAAACGTAGTCCGGCTTAAATGTTTTTGTTTTAGGGAAGACTCCCCTGAAAGGATCCCCCTGACAAACACGGTGGTAGTTCCAGATCCAGTATCGGACTTAGCAATAGCGATGGCATGTCATTGTAATGTTAAAATGCTATACCGCGCTGGCTGAAAAAGATGCCAAAGACAAGGGTAAGGGACAATTTTGTGAATAAATGAGTGTTGATTAACAATACAGCAAAAACTTTAATCGACGTTTATATCCACTGACCTTATTTTTGCATCATCGTAGGAAAGCCACTATATAGAAAACAAACAGATTGAATGAAATAAATTAAAATATTTGTGTTGTAATTTTGTAATATATTCATGCTAATGATTAACGTTCAATAATATAGTCTTATTAATGAATCAATTTGTTTTATCTCATTTATTAATTACATCATGGCACCTTTCCCTACAAACAGATTAAAGTTTAGTAACTTAAGTTTGGTACACAGGGTCGCCACTAGAATGCAAACACTAAATGTGTGCAACAGTTGTCACTATTTAGTAGTAAATAGCACTAATTAAACAAAAGAAAACAATAGAATTAGCACAAAATAGCACTATTTAGTGGTATTTGTGTTGCACACTTTTAGTGCGTGCGCTCTATAAACAATGCCTACATAGTCTTCTATTTCAAGTATTGAACCCGTCTGGAGCAATTCGGTTGCAACGCTGGCAATCAAGTATAGGCTCTGAGTGCGACTGATAAATTTAGAAAATGTTTAGATACATATGCATGTATGCACATAAATGTATAGAGGCTTCGCCAACTATCAAGTACTACTTTGCAACTCCAGAAATTTAATGATCTGTATATTTGAAAACAGTCTCACCTCCCATTTTGATGTCTTAGAAGCTCGGTCAAATGACGTATCCCAGCTTTTACCTAAATCCTGAAAAAGATGGTGCGATAAAAGATGTATTTAACAATTCCATACCCTTTTCTAAAATGAATTTGCACTCAATGAGTAATTTTTATGAAGGAATGTTTGTCTAAGCAACTAGTCATTATATGTCGAGAATTGTGTGTAAAGACAAAGGTTAGAGAACTGAAGGAAGTGAAGTGAAGGAAACAAACCAGAAGAAAAGAGAACAAGACAGAAGAGAACTGCAACGAAAAACAAAGAAAAGAAGGAAAGAGAGTGAAACTGAGCGATGATAACAAACACACAAGATATTCCTAAAACAATAAAACCAAAATGTGCTATGTCAATATATACGTGCATTAACCTACCTTGAAACGCTCGTCGTCATTGTCAATATCCATTGGATCACTATGCGTTCTACGGGATGACCCACTACTTCTCTCAGCCCATGCATTATCTACAGTATCTTTTTTTCTCATGGCGATTCTCGGCATCCATCCTTTACCTAAGGCCAATTGTCTACCAACTACAGTGTCCTCTAGTGTCTCTGCTGTCAGCGCTCCTTTAGTCTCCGGTAGAAATATACGTAACACAATAGCCGCTAGTACAGCGACTGAACCCAAAAT
Organism: Diadumene lineata; assembly: GCA_918843875.1. NCBI lineage: Eukaryota > Metazoa > Cnidaria > Anthozoa > Actiniaria > Diadumenidae > Diadumene > Diadumene lineata. The sequence continues at coordinate 8,824,325 of OU974072.1, forward strand.
TGCTAGCGGAATGGTTGGATTAGTATTCTGTAATTTCATGACTGCTGGAGTTATTGCAGCACCTAGAAAACCATTGCATCCTACTAAACCTAATGCCGAGCACCTGGAAGAGGATGAAAAAAGGAGAAATAGATTGGAATATGAGTGACTACAACAAGAACAACAATAAGCCTTAAAAACAATAGCAACAACAACAATAAGGTCAACAACAGCAACAAGAATAACAATAACGTTAACGTCAACAACAACAGCAACAACAATAACGTCAACAACAACAATGACATCAACAACAACAACGTCAACAAATAATAACGTTAACAACAAGATCAAAACCAATAAAAAAGGTTAACCTAAAAAACGTTAACAACAACAACAAATAGTCATGCATCAGCAACAATACCACCACCATGCAGCAACAACAACACCCCAACAGTATCCTAACTGACAACAGCAACAACAAGAACAACTAACAGCAACGACTGCAAGACCAACACCCACAACAACAAAAACGTCACAATCATGAATGAATGACGACTAATTCATGTTATCGCCATAACTATTATTATTATCACCATCATCATAATCATCATCATTGTCATCATCGTTAATAGCATTGTCATCATCGTTATCAATCATAAGCAATATCATCATCATCATCACATTCATCAACACAGAGAACTTTCAATTCCTTACCTTACTACAGTTGGGAACAACTCTATGGAATACAGCGTCAATGACGTAATAGATAACACCACCAACATTCGTCCTACAAACTGAATGACTACAGTGACAGCACCTTGAGCTATGAAAACATGACAAACACAAAAAAATATCAATAATCAAACTTTATAATATTTAAAGAGCTTTGAGTTGTGGGAAACTTTACTAACAGCGACGTCAAACCATTTTCACGCTAAAAGACTTTACATTCTATTCATATTATATATTGACTAAAATGAATTTTATAAAATAATTAGGATACAAAAGGTCGTCTTTCCATACGCTCCTCTCGTGCTCTCTGGGAACTTCCGCATGTTTTTGATCAGTCATTAAAAAATCTTTTTGACCTCCCTTTCTGACAAAAAAGAAGCAAAACCCTATGTAAGCCGACTTCAGTTAAAATTAACAGAAATCCAGCAATATGCCTGTCAATCACAGCTGTTGTCTAAAATTTTGATAGGTCCGAATGAAATCAGCAATTTTTTCTCAAGTCGCTAATTGGTTGAATCGATTGAGTGACATTTAACTGGCTTTAACTGGCCACACGCGTCAGTCGGGGCGAAGCAGCGAAGGAGTCACTTGAAAGTGTACTTTATAGTATAAATTTCACAAACTTTGCATAAAACTGCCTTTTTTTCTCTTCAAACCGCAGTTTCTGTGAAGGTTCATAGTTGTTCTCTGCAATGGTAACGACAAACGAAGTGATTTTCGTCGTTTTAGCAAACTTTCCGCTTCAAAGAGAGAACATGTCGAGCGCTGAGAAATTGGAACTTTGTTCCAACTTCATTTGAAACAGGTGAGAAAAATGATTTTCCGACTTACTTTTAGCTAACAACGGAAGCAGAATTGGACTCGCCGAACACAAATTAATTTCATCCATTTTTTAAAAAACTGACTGAGACTGAATCGCTAGTGAACAAAACTTTGAAGTAACAAAATTGGTTACATGTACTTTTAATTCTGAATGAAAACCAAACTTAACCTTCATAGAGAAAAACTTTTCTGGATAATGTCATCCACTTTCTGATGAAGACTGCCACAGTATCAGCTGAAACGTTAATTTTCTCAACTTCATTCCGAAAAATCCTATTTTATTATTCAAGTTTTTTTTATTTGCTAAAGTATCCAAGGTTAGTTTGAAATGATTTACAAAAATGACTATGGAAATATCTTTTTTACAATGTACGTCAAATCACAGCTTAAAACATACAAACATTAAAAAAAAAAAAAAAAGCTTTAATTGCTGCAGAAATGGTGACCCAACCTTAGACCCTGGTTACAAGATGTAATGTTATGCTTTGCCGGATAAATTTGAAAACGCAACTTTTGTTTCGATACCTTGACACCAATTGCTCGTTAAACAAAGGAATTAGCATAAAATTGTTTCGGATTCATGCGTTTAAGTGTGGACGGAAGGCCTAACCGGATATAAGATAAAGGCTGCGTCCACACTAACCTGGATAAATTTGAAAATGCAACCTTATTTATCCGATTAGGCCTTCCTAGAACATAGAACGTGAATGGCATTGAATTGTCTACATGGACCTCCAGGGAGAAGGGGGGGATGGAGAGGCTGGCAAAGTTTCAGTTCCACCACATATTTACTAGTGAATTTTTAAGGAACAAAAAAAACAAACAGTGAGTCCATAAATCATTCCCAGTTGCCCTCTGTCAGTAGTTTTGTCACTCCTTGTGCTAGTTGAGTTACCTACCAAATATAAAAGAGCCCAAACTACAACTTATGGAATGAGTAAATAAAAAACATATGGTACACAAAATGCAGCTTACCAGACACGAAGAATCCATATGAAGAAAATGAGAACACAATACAGATGATACCACACAGTGTCATTGATAAAACTGTAGTCATGCGACGTCCTGCACTGCAAAACACATACAAACAGTATATAATATATCACAGAAACAAATTGCAAAAAAAATTCCACAAGTATGGGACCTGTGTAGGAAAAACTAATACACAAACAAGGGTATATCTCCTGTATAGGTATGAAAAGGAACACCATTATATTTTTTAAATGTCTGTGTTTTATAATTTGAATGAAAAAACGTCTAACAATCCGTGGCCCTTCTCATACTAAAATTACATTTTTGCTAGTTAGGAGCTTTTTTGACACAGGTATACCTATTCCAAAAAAGGTGGTTCTTGGATTTTTCTGACTGCTGCATATTGAATACTGCATTTCAAGACCAAAATGCATTAAAATTGAATTAACATAAAATGCAATGAAGTGAAGGGTGCCATGCTGCCTGCAAAAAATGCAGTAGGGTCATAAATCTTCAAGATATGGAGCTGGCATGATTGTATAGATTATTTGTAATTAAGCATTTATATATTGTCTTCATTGCATTTTGGTTTTGGAATGCAGTATACAGTATGTGGTATGCAGAAAAATCTAAGAAGAACCTTTTATGAAAAATGCAAATGGTGTGGTATTTCCATCTCTAAAAATTATGAATAATTAATGTGTGATTTTCAAAGCAAATCAATATCTGTGACAAGTTCTGTAACTAAACAAGTTTATCCTAATTTACATCAACTTAAAACTCTATTTTTCTCACAATACAATAAAAATGGTCTTGATTTTTTTTATGGAAAAGTATAATTTTACGTTGGGTTTTAAAAGCAGTTTACAGAATTCAAGTTCATGCTGGTAACATTGTATCTATAAATCTAACAAAGCACTCTCTCTCTCTCTTTCTGCAAAAGTAACTTGCATAATCTAGATTATACAACTTGTGCAAAACGTGAATAAAAATCAAGACTTACCATGTAACAAATATGACATTGAGGCAGAAGGCCAGTAAATTTACCAGCTCTCGTACAGCATAGTTAGCATAGTAGTTATGTAAGAGTTGTATAGTGGTGGTATTTAAGCCCCTATACAACATACCTACAGCAAACCTACAACATAAATAACCATTGATGTCACAAATGATGATAAACAATGGATGCAGCTATAAAGAAAGTTTATAAGTAATATATACAATATGAGCGGCCGATCTGTATTGGGAAATACAATGGCGAGCCGAAGGCGAGTCATTGTATTCCCAATACAGATCGGACGCGAATATTGTATATGACTTATAATATCCAAAACAATACTTAATCTTTGTTGGACAATTTGAGTGTCTTTTTTTTAAACAATACATGGTACAAAGATGAAAAAGAATGTAAACAGCTTAATTATAAACAGAAATTTATAAAAAGCCTAGAGCATTTTGATTTTAGAACTGTTTTCATTCCTTTGTCATCCATGCTTTTATAGTAACATGGGATTCGTTCATGCATAAAGGGAAATATTAGTCACTTTGCACAATAAAGCAATGTGTAATCTACTTAGTTCTTAAAAACATTGTTTTTACTTTTTTGTCGTAATGAGCAGTTTTCATATGGTAAATTCTTTCATACTAGCTAGTAATCTTGGGATTAATTGTACGTTATTTTTTTCGTCACAAAAGTCAGTTATTTGTAGTGTTTTTTCAGTTTGTTTGTTTTTTTTATCGCATCATTTTTCTTAACGAAGTAACTATTGTTCTTTGATTCTGGACCTTATGATTATCAAAATCAGCTCATTGAGACGCTGCCTTTTGAATAACGAAGATGGCAAGGAATTTCCGCACACCGAAAGATTGTAAAGAATTAAGAAGAAGCTTGGCTCAGAGACACACTACCAAAAAATACAAGATATACCACCAAATGGAGTGTCAAAATATTTCGGGAATGGCAAGGTGCTAGAGTAAATAAAGTATAGCAAAAGATGAGACAGTAGGCTTCACATGTAGTAATTTTGAGTCAGTGCAAGACCTAACCACCAACCTTACCGAATTGACAGCGACTACACTAAATTTTTGGCTTACAAAATTTGTTGGCGAGGTCGTTAACAAAAATGAATTTGATTTTGATGTGGCTGACGCAATATTGTCGAATATTGATTTGTCGTCTTCAAATGATTTTGACTTTGAAGTTAGTGATGAATTTCTGTCGTCTTTGGAAATGCCTAAAATAACCAGTAATGTTGCAACTAATGCAGTATTTAATAATTGCACAATTAACTTTATTTAATTTGAAGTAGTTCAACTATTATAGAAGTTCAAATTAAAAGAACTATCTCATAGTGAAATTTGCAGAAATTTATTCATGATCAATAAAGAATGTTCAATGATTTACTTGATTGTTTGATTTTTGTCTTTTAAACTGATAGTGAATAGTCTGATAGATCTATAACGAAATCTGTATTTTTTCTAGCATACTAATAGTTCTATTAGTATTCTCTTTTTTGCTAACATATTAATTAGATCTATTTATTTATTGTTATTATTCATTAACCCCGCGCTTTCCCTGCTAAAGCTTTCAAGCCCTCCCCGTGCTTTTAGTTTGTATTGAGAGATATAAGGGTGGACATGTGACCAAAATAATGATAGCGAATTGGATGTCTACCTCATGAATTATTAATGAATGTTATAAGAGAAAAATATCATTTGCCCTGACAAAATTATAAAATTAACATGAAAAATAACAAACAAACACTCAAAAAGAAAGAAACATTCTACAGACAGACAAACAGTTCAACAGTCATAAAAAAATCAACAAGCAAACAAACAATCAAACATGAACACATACAGCTATTCTTGAAAAGGTTGTCCAGTTGAAATACTGATTTAGCGAATAACAATGTCATTTGCATATATCAACTTTTCAGTTTTTGTGTTTTAGATAAAAAATATGCACATATTATATAGAACTTACATAGTTTACTATAATTATGAGATGAAGGTATTTTATACATTTTGACTCATAATTTCTAGTAACAATCAAAAACCATGAGATATGCAAATGGCTATGATGCTATTCGCTAAATCAGTATTTCAACTGGACGACAATTTCAAGAATAGCTGTATTTCTATAACTAAACAAATGCATAAACAATGTGCAAACTAACAATGACACAAAAATATACAAAGTACACAAAGAGTTGAACATGTAAATATGGGAACCCCTTACCAAGCCATTCCAACAATAACCAAGTTACGACACTGTTCTTTATTACCAATAAATCTACCACAGAAACTGTTGGTACACTTGCAACCATAATAATCATGTGGTCTACTTGTGGATACATCTTCACTTGTAAACTTGTGTAGCAAAGTCTCAGACTCATTATGTTCTATATCATGATTTGGCACAGTCCTGGCTGATTGTGCAAGAAGCCATCTTGGTGACTCTGGTATAATACTGGAAACATATATTATACATTATAAAATTCATGAATAATTAATGAACCCAGAACAATGAAAAATCATTAACGTGACGGCATCTGTATATTTGATACAGAAATCGTCCTGATTTGCATAAGGTTTGGCTTGAAATATCTCGGCCAAATTAAATCTAATTTCAAAAATATTAATCTAAAATAGCAGCATTAACCTAGGCATTTCATAAGTAATATACAATATTCGCGTCCGATCTGTATGGAATATAAAATGTCTTGCCTTCGGCTTGACATTGTATATTCCATACAGATCGGCCGCTCATATTGCTTGATAGAAGTTATTAGATCATGCAATATAGTAGTAGTATAGTATTCCTAGGGAAGCAAAATGGAATTTTGAAAACTTTCAGGTCCAACTGCATTAAAAGTTTGTAAACGACTGTAAAGTGAATCAAATTCAAGATATTTCATTAGTTGCTTGATTTATCTACGCAAGTATCTACGACCATGATGTCTTTATTATTTCAACATACTAGTTTTGGAAGATCAAATATTTATAATCAATCTAGATCATCAATTAAGTAGAAAAGACCACAAAATATATGCCAGTTGCATGAAATCTAAATAAAGTTATCTATCTGATAAAAATTATCTAATTTCTTTGGAATTTATCAACTGGATAGTGCTATCCAGGCTTTGTAACAACTGGCCCCAAGGTTGGGTTAAAAGCTCAAATCAGGAGCAACGACAGAAATTTTTAGGGGGGGGGGGGGGCACTTATCAAAAAGTGATTGGAAATTTTGAAAGGGGGCAAAAAGTTACTGATTATAAAAAATTGTCCATAAAAATAAATCAAAAGGGGGCACCAGGCCCTCATGCCCCTCCCCCCTTGGATCTACCTCTGCAATTAGCTCTAATCCTGGGTTAAATCTTAAGAAAACCTATAGAGTTAACCCTAGATTAACACTAATCAAGCTTTGAAGGTGTTATGCAGCAGTAGATTGGAGCATTATTGTGCTTTTTTTCTATGCATACCTATAAAACAGCACCACAATGAGCAAAGGTAAAGTGACTGACAACATCAAGACTTTTCTACTTGTGATTGTATAAGCTAATCCAGTAAATGATATAATTGACAATGTTGAAGCCAACCATAGTGATATTAATATTAATGGTCGTGGTGAGGTATGGACATACTCCGATGCTAGGACAAACATAGTTAGAAGAGCTCCACCTAAAATGGTAAGCAAAGAAGAATCATGAGAGGAATAAATTAAATTAAATTAACAGAAAGAAAATGAAATAAAATGAAACAAAATAAAAAATCAAATTACCGTCTGGATAATAAAATATCCAGCAACACAAAATAAAGTGAAATGAAATAACATAACATGAAAAATTAATAAATAATAATTAATTAATAATAAAAAGGAGGATCTTTGATGATGTCATTGTTTACATTTTGCCTCATAGCATATACATTGCTTTAATGATACAAAAAAAAAAAAAAACTAAAATCACCACTGAATTTTGAAAGGACATAATAAAATAAGCTTTCTGTGAAAATCTAAATTTTGTGCACAAAATAGTTTCTGCGTGATGAATTTTCAAAAACTCCATTTTTTACAAATTAAGACTGCATTAGTGCATTAGCACTTTGCCACACAGAGGTATTCCTTTAAAATATCCACATATAATCAATATTGGAAGAATTTCTAACAATTATGTTACCCAGAACATATAAATAACTAGTGTATACGTAGAATATTTTATGTGTTATAAAAATCAAAATATGCTACCTAATATTCTGCAGAGGAATGTGTGGGCTAACGAATTAGCGCTTTTGCCACACATAAATTTCAACCAAATAATAATCGACTTTTTTCACATGAAAAGCGATTACATTTTAGTTGAAATATTGTTATGTCAATCAGTTATGATTAGTTTTTAACCCAACTTTTTTTTTACTTTTTACATTTTTTTAAGGAGCTAAGAAATGTAAACAAAGATCCATATATACCACAAAATAAAGCAATGTGTTGATAAGGAAAACAAAATTTAATGGAATATATAGTGATAATAAAAAATATCAAGTCTACACAATGTACCTGATCCAAAAGCTGCCAGCATTCTCATGGGTACAAGAATATCTATAGACTTGGCAAAGAAAGCCCCTAATAGACTGCTGGCAAACACTAAAGCTAATGAACCAAATAAAACATTTTTTCTTCCATATCTGTCTGCTGTAATCCCCAACAATAATATACCAACACACATTGCAATAAAATGACTGGCCATTAGCGCTGTACCATACTTGTCAAAATTTAGCTGAAAATAAATGTCAAAAATAACATATAACATTATATATTCACATTTATGATATTATTATTTAAGGTAGAGTGCACACACTAAAAGTGTGCAATATAAATACCACTAAATAGTGCTATTTTATGCTAATTCTATTGTTTTCTTTTGTTTAATTAGTGCTATTTACTACTAAATAGTGACAACTGTTCCACACATTCAGTGTTTGCACTCTATATTCACCTTAACATTATTATTATTTAAGGTATCTTGAATGCATGATAATTATTTGCATTGACATGCAGGTAGAAAGGGAATACAACCAGAGAAAATATTGAGACATTTGAGGGTATTTATACAGGGTTGTCAAGGGGTGTCTTTGATCAGAATTCAGGATTTTTTTTCAGATCATCATTTAATGATCATCTTTCATGAAATTAAAAAAAGAGATTTCAGGCATCATGTAATGGTACCACATTTAGCTCAAAGCAGGAATCACAGCTAATGTATCCTCAGAGGCCAGGCAGATTTAATGGGAACCAAGGGTCCACAATATTCCCTTTTGCTAAATTTTGCTTTACTATACAGTCTGGATAGAAGATTTTAATTGTCTAAAAATTACTGTATTGATCCACTCTCTATTTCAATTATTATTCATTTACTTATTCATGTGATCATTAATGAACCTGAAACAAATGATAGCTTTGGTCAATATTAAATGAATGAATAGTTTATAAACTTTAATAAATGAATTAAAAAGCATTTATTTGTGTGTTCATTTGTTATTTTTCCATTCATTCATTTACATATTGGCCAAATGCTTCACGAGCATTTGGCTCCAATCCAACTTTCTTATTCAACTCATTAATATAAAGTGGTGGAGAAAAATTATTCTTTCAGTATAAAGTCCAACAAAATCCTCCTTTCAAAAGGCTTCAGTTACATACTAATTCAACGGAAACGACCTTGATCATTGACCTGATATACCGCAAGTCACGTTCGAACAACCATAACAAACACAAAAGTTATTTCCACAACAAATTAAAACTATTTATAAAATATAAAGTTTTTATTCTGACCAAAGAATAATTGAACAAATTTGGCGTGACATTTGATGTGAGAGTACAAAACAGTTTAGAATTGAGACGAGTACAAAGCAAATGGCTTAAAAATGAACAAAGCTGATCACGAAAAGCTGTACTATCGAAATAGCTATATGAATAAGAAAGTGGATTGAAATATAACGTTAGATAGCTTACCTCGAAGTTCGGATTAATCTGTACTGGCCCAGTCTTTGTTCCATTTGTAATTGTATACTGGTAATATGGGCAACGACCTTTCAGCAAAAACATGACATTAGTTTATATGCATATCATTATTTTGGTTCGTTTTGAGCCAGTAAACACAACCAAACGTATTGAAACAAAAGCAGTATTTCTAATATTGTATCGATGAAATATAAAGTTAAACCATGCTTTGAAATAGTATTAAAGTGCACATGACAAATTGGTGCAATATATAGAACACGACTATTTTGCAACTGATAAATGTAATAAATTTTAAACAACAGTTTGAACCGATAAACAACTGATGAAAGGGAAATAAGAATTAAATAAAAATCAAATATTCGCAAATAAAGGTATGTGTCAGTGTGCTAATTCGCGTTAATTTGTTGTGGTTCAGAGTAGCTCTTGTTCACTTACCAGTTACGTTGCAAGCAGAAATTGACTGTTCCTCGACAAAAAATTCCACGCAAATAACTTGGTAAGTTAGTGGAAACATAATTATACTTAATAAAGATATATTTCTTAGTAAAACATTCTTAAGTTGCGTAAAAGAATTCCAATACTGAGTTAAATCTATAGCTATTCTTTCAGCCATCTTCTCGCTAGTTTTCACTATGATAGATGTTGGGGATATGACGTAATAATCTAAAGTCACCTGTGAGGGGAGGAGTAAAAACATTGTAAAAATGATGTAAAATTCACGGTTTCCGGTGCACCACTAATCCCCCTATTTTTTTATTTATTTTTTTCAATTTTTTTAAAACTATTTTGCTTTTTGGTAAATAATCTGTAAACAATAAAAAAACAAACAAAACAAAACAAAAGAAAAAACAACAAACATTTCACTGAAAATTTTGAAAAGGTCATCAAACTGAAAATCCATCAACCTGTTATTGCTTCATTTCGTCTTGTCTACTTATAGAAACTACTTTCAAGTGATTTCTAGACAAATCAATTTTTTCAAAATTTTGGGCATTTTCGATTACCCTGGGTAGGGGCAAAAATTCAAAATTTGGACCAAATCACCAATTTTCAAAAATCACAAAAAAGGCAGCTCTGTGAACCAGTTAATGCTTCATTTTGTCTTGTGTACTTATAGAAATTATTTTTAATTGATTTCTAGACAAATTAATTTTTTCAAATTTTTGGCCATTTTCGATTACCTCGGGAAGGTAGGGGCAAAAATCCAAAATTTGGTCAAAATCACCAAAATGTCAAAAATGGAAATATTGCAACTCAGTGAACCTATTATTGCTTCCTATCGTGTTATTTACTTATAGCAACTGTTATTGAGTCATTTCTAGAGCAATCAATTTTTTCAAATGTTTGGCCATTTTCGATTACCCCGGGTAGGAGCAAAAATCCAAAATTTGGTCAAAATCGAAAATTGTCAAAAATGGAAATATTGCAACTCAGTGAACCTATTATTGCTTCCTATCATGTTATTTACTTATAGGAACTGTTTTTAAGTCATTTCTAGAGCAATCAATTTTTTCAAATTTTTGGCCATTTTCGATTACCCCGGGTAGGGCCAAAAATCCAAAATTTGATCAAATTCACAAAATGTCAAAAATGGAAATATTGCAACTCAGTGAACCTATTATTGCTTCCTATCGTGTTATTTACTTATAGCAACTGTTATTGAGTCATTTCTAGAGCAATCAATTTTTTCAAATGTTTGGCCATTTTCGATTACCCCGGGTAGGAGCAAAAATCCAAAATTTGGTCAAAATCGAAAATTGTTAAAAATGGAAATATTGCAACTCAGTGAACCTATTATTGCTTCCTATCATGTTATTTACTTATAGGAACTGTTTTTAAGTCATTTCTAGAGCAATCAATTTTTTCAAATTTTTGGCCATTTTCGATTACCCCGGGTAGGGCCAAAAATCCAAAATTTGATCAAATTCACAAAATGTCAAAAATGGAAATATTGCAACTCAGTGAACCTATTATTGCTTCCTATCGTGTTATTTACTTATAGAAACTGTTTTTAAGTCATTTCTAGAGGAATCAATTTTTTCAAATTTTTGGCCATTTTCGATTACCCCGGGTAGGGGCAAAAATCCAAAATTTGGTCAAAATCACAAAATGTCAAAAATGGAAATATTGCAACTCAGTGAACCTATTATTGCTTCCTATCGTGTTATTTACTTATAGGAACTGTTTTTAAGTCATTTCTAGAGCAATCAATTTTTTCAAATTTTTGGCCATTTTCGATTACACCGGGTAGTGGCAAATATCCAAAAGTTGGTCAAAATCACAAAATGTCAAAAATGGAAATATTGCAACTCAGTGAACCTATTATTGCTTCCTATCGAGTTATTTACTTATAGGAACTCTTTTTAAGTCATTTCTAGAGCAATCAATTTTTTCAAATTTTTGGCCATTTTCGATTACCCCGGGTAGGAGCAAAAATCCAAAATTTGGTCAAAATCAAAAAATGTCAAAAATGGAAATATTGCAACTCAGTGAACCTATTATTGCTTCCTATCGTGTTATTTACTTATAGAAACTGTTTTTAAGTCATTTCTAGAGCAATCAATTTGTTCAAATTTTTGGCCATTTTCTATTACCCCGGGTAGTGGCAAATATCCAAAAGTTGGTCAAAATCACCAAAATGTCAAAAATGGAAATATTGCAACTCAGTGAACCTATTATTGCTTCCTATCGTGTTATTTACTTATAGCAACTGTTATTGAGTCATTTCTAGAGCAATCAATTTTTTCAAATTTTTGGCCATTTTCGATTACCCCGGGTAGGGGCAAAAATCCAAAATTTGATCAAAATCACAAAATGTCAAAAATGGAAATATTGCAACTCAGTGAACCTATTATTGCTTCCTATCGTGTTATTTACTTATAGCAACTGTTTTTAAGTCATTTCAAGAGCAATCAATTTTTTCAAATTTTTGGCCATTTTTGATTACCCCGGGTAGGGGCAAAAATCAAAAATTTGATCAAAATCACAAAATGTCAAAAATGGAAATATTGCAACTCAGTGAACCTATTATTGCTTCCTATCGTGTTATTTACTTATAGAAACTGTTTTTAAGTCATTTCTACAGCAATCAAATTTTTCAAATTTTTGCCCATTTTTGGGGCAAAAATCCAAAATTTGGTCAAAATCACAAAATATCAAAAATGGAAATATTGCAACTCAGTGAACCTATTATTGCTTCCTATCGTGTTATTTACTTATAGCAACTGTTTTTAAGTCATTTCAAGAGCAATCAATTTTTTCAAATTTTTGGCCATTTTTGATTACCCCGGGTAGGGGCAAAAATCAAAAATTTGGTCAAAATCACAAAATGTCAAAAATGGAAATATTGCAACTCAGTGAACCTATTATTGCTTCCCATCATTTGAATTACTTATAGAAACTGTTTTTAAGTCATTTCTACAGCAATCAAATTTTTCAAATTTTTGCCCATTTTTGGGGCAAAAATCCAAAATTTGGTCAAAATCACAAAATATCAAAAATGGAAATATTGCAACTCAGTGAACCTATCATTGCTTCCTATCCTGTTATTTACTTATACAAACTGTTTTTAAGTCATTTCTAGAGCAATCAATTTTTTCAAATTTTTGGCCATTTTCGATTACCCCGGGTAGAGGCAAAAATCCAAATTATGGTCAAAATCACAAAATGTCAAAAATGGAAATATTGCAACTCAGTGAACCTATTATTGCTTTATATCATGCTATTTTCTTATAGAAACTGTGTTTAAGTCATTTCTAGAGCATTCAATTTTTTCAAATTTTTGGCCATTTTCGATTACCCCTCGTAGGGGCAAAAATCCAAAATTTGATCAAAATCACAAAACGTCAAAAATGGAAATATTGCAACTCAGTGAACCTATTATTCCTTCCTATCATGTTATTCACTTATAGTAACTATTTTTAAGTCATTTCTAGAGCAATCAATTTTTTCAAATTTTTGTCCATTTTCGATTACCCCGGGTAGGGGCAAAAATCCAAAATTTGGTCAAAATCACAAAATGTCAAAAATGGAAATATTGCAACTCAGTGAATCTATTATTGCTTCCTATCGTGTCATTTACTTATAGGAACTCTTTTTAAGTCATTTCTAGAGCAATCAATTTTTTCAAATTTTTGGCCATTTTCGATTACCCCGGGTAGGGGCAAAAATCCAAATTTTGGTCAAAATCATAAAATGTCAAAAATAGAAATATTGCAACTCAGTGAACCTATTATTGCTTCCTATCATGTTATTTACTTATAGGAACTGTTTTTAAGTCATTTCTAGAGCAATCAATTTTTTGAAATTTTTGCCAATTTTCGATTACCCCGGGTAGGGGCAAAAACCCAAAATTTGGTCAAAATCACAAAATGTCAAAAATGGAAATATTGCAACTCAGTGAACTTATTATTGCTTCCTATCGTGTTATTTACTTATAGGAACTCTTTTTAAGTCATTTCTAGAGCAATCAATTTTTTCAAATTTTTGGCCATTTTCGATTACCCCGGGTAGGGGCAAAAATGCAAAATTTGGTCAAAATCAGAAAATGTCAAAAATGGAAATATTGCAACTCAGTGAACCTATTATTGCTTCCTATCGTGTTATTTACTTATAGGAACTGTTTTTAAGTCATTTCTAGAGCAATCAATTTTTTGAAATTTTTGCCAATTTTCGATTACCCCGGGTAGGGGCAAAAACCCAAAATTTGGTCAAAATCACAAAATGTCAAAAATGGAAATATTGCAACTCAGTGAACCTATTATTGCTTTATATCATGCTATTTTCTTATAGAAACTGTGTTTAAGTCATTTCTAGAGCATTCAATTTTTTCAAATTTTTGGCCATTTTCGATTACCCCTCGTAGGGGCAAAAATCCAAAATTTGATCAAAATCACAAAACGTCAAAAATGGAAATATTGCAACTCAGTGAACCTATTATTCCTTCCTATCATGTTATTCACTTATAGTAACTATTTTTAAGTCATTTCTAGAGCAATCAATTTTTTCAAATTTTTGTCCATTTTCGATTACCCCGGGTAGGGGCAAAAATCCAAAATTTGGTCAAAATCACAAAATGTCAAAAATGGAAATATTGCAACTCAGTGAATCTATTATTGCTTCCTATCGTGTCATTTACTTATAGGAACTCTTTTTAAGTCATTTCTAGAGCAATCAATTTTTTCAAATTTTTGGCCATTTTCGATTACCCCGGGTAGGGGCAAAAATCCAAATTTTGGTCAAAATCATAAAATGTCAAAAATAGAAATATTGCAACTCAGTGAACCTATTATTGCTTCCTATCATGTTATTTACTTATAGGAACTGTTTTTAAGTCATTTCTAGAGCAATCAATTTTTTGAAATTTTTGCCAATTTTCGATTACCCCGGGTAGGGGCAAAAACCCAAAATTTGGTCAAAATCACAAAATGTCAAAAATGGAAATATTGCAACTCAGTGAACTTATTATTGCTTCCTATCGTGTTATTTACTTATAGGAACTCTTTTTAAGTCATTTCTAGAGCAATCAATTTTTTCAAATTTTTGGCCATTTTCGATTACCCCGGGTAGGGGCAAAAATGCAAAATTTGGTCAAAATCAGAAAATGTCAAAAATGGAAATATTGCAACTCAGTGAACCTATTATTGCTTCCTATCGTGTTATTTACTTATAGGAACTGTTTTTAAGTCATTTCTAGAGCAATCAATTTTTTGAAATTTTTGCCAATTTTCGATTACCCCGGGTAGGGGCAAAAACCCAAAATTTGGTCAAAATCACAAAATGTCAAAAATGGAAATATTGCAACTCAGTGAACCTATTATTGCTTCCTATCGTGTTATTTACTTATAGGAACTGTTTTTAAGTCATTTCTAGAGCAATCAATTTTTTGAAACTTTTGACAATTTTTGATTACCCCGGGTAGGGGCAAAAATCCAAAATTTGGTCAAAATCACAAAATGTCAAAAATGGAAATATTGCAACTCAGTGAACTTATTATTGCTTCCTATCGTGTTATTTACTTATAGGAACTCTTTTTAAGTCATTTCTAGAGCAATCAATTTTTTTCAAATTTTTGGCCATTTTCGATTTCCCCGGGTAGGGGCAAAAATGCAAAATTTGGTCAAAATCACAAAATGTCAAAAATGGAAATATTGCAACTCAGTGAACCTATTATTGCTTCCTATCGTGTTATTTACTTATAGGAACTGTTTTTAAGTCATTTCTAGAGCAATCAATTTTTTGAAATTTTTGCCAATTTTCGATTACCCCGGGTAGGGGCAAAAATCCAAAATTTGGTCAAAATCAGAAAATGTCAAAAATGGAAATATTGCAACTCAGTGAACCTATTATTGCTTCCTATCGTGTTATTTACTTATACAAACTGTTTTTAAGTCATTTCTAGAGCAATCAATTTTTTAGAATTTTTGGCCATTTTCGATAACCCCGCATAGGGGCAAAAATCCAAAATTTGGTCAAAATCACAAAATGTCAAAAATGGAAATATTGCAACTCAGTGAACCTATTATTGCTTCCCATCATTTGAATTACTTATAGAAACTGTTTTTAAGTTATTTCTAGAGCAATTAATTTTTTTTAAATTTTTGGCCATTTTCAATTACCCCGGGTAGGGTCAAAAATACAAATTTTGGTCAAAATCATAAAATGTCAAAAATAGAAATATTGCAACTCAGTGAACCTATTATTGCTTCGTATAATGTTATTTACTTATAGGAACTGTTTTTAAGTCATTTCTAGAGCAATCAATTTTTTCAAATTTTTGGCAATTTTTGATTACCTCGGGTAGGGGCAAAAATCCAAAATTTGGTCAAAATCACAAAATGTCAAAAATGGAAATATTGCAACTCAGTGAACCTATTATTGCTTCCTATCGTGTTATTTACTTATAGGAACTGTTTTTAAGTCATTTCTAGAGCAATCAATTTTTTCAAATTTTTCGGCCATTTTCGATTACCCCGGGTAGGGGCAAAAATCCAAATTTTGGTCAAAATCACAAAATGTCAAAAATGGAAATATTGCAACTCAGTGAACCTATGATTGCTTCCTATCGTGTTATTTACTTATAGGAACTGTTTTTAAGTCATTTCTAGAGCAATCAATTTTTTGAAATTTTTGACAATTTTTGATTACCCCGGGTAGGGGCAAAAATCCAAAATTTGGTCAAAATCACAAAATGTCAAAAATGGAAATATTGCAACTCAGTGAACTTATTATTGCTTCCTATCGTGTTATTTACGTATAGGAACTCTTTTTAAGTCATTTCTAGAGCAATCAATTTTTTTCAAATTTTTGGCCATTTTCGATTTCCCCGGGTAGGGGCAAAAATCCAAATTTTGGTCAAAATCACAAAATGTCAAAAATGGAAATATTGCAACTCAGTGAACCTATTATTGCTTCCTATCATGTTATTTACTTATACAAACTGTTTTTAAGTCATTTCTAGAGCAATCAATTTTTTAGAATTTTTGGCCATTTTCGATAACCCCGCATAGGTGCAAAAATCCAAAATTTGGTCAAAATCACAAAATGTCAAAAATGGAAATATTGCAACTCAGTGAACCTATTATTGCTTCCTATCGTGTTATTTACTTATAGAAACTGTGTTTAAGTCATTTCTAGAGCAATCAATTTTTTCAAATTTCTGGCCATTTTCGATTGCCCCGGGTAGGGGCAAAAATCCAAAATTTGGTCAAAATCAGAAAATGTCAAAAATGGAAATATTGCAACTCAGTGAACCTATTATTGCTTCCTATCATGTTATTTACTTATAGGAACTGTTTTTAAGTCATTTCTAGAGCAATCAATTTTTTCAAATTTTTCGGCCATTTTCGATTACCCCGGGAAGGGGCAAAAATCCAAAATTTGGTCAAAATCACAAAATGTCAAAAATGGAAATATTGCAACTCAGTGAACCTATTATTGCTTCCCATCATTTGAATTACTTATAGAAACTGTTTTTAAGTTATTTCTAGAGCAATTAATTTTTTTTAAATTTTTGGCCATTTTCAATTACCCCGGGTAGGGTCAAAAATACAAATTTTGGTCAAAATCATAAAATGTCAAAAATAGAAATATTGCAACTCAGTGAACCTATTATTGCTTCGTATAATGTTATTTACTTATAGGAACTGTTTTTAAGTCATTTCTAGAGCAATCAATTTTTTCAAATTTTTGGCAATTTTTGATTACCTCGGGTAGGGGCAAAAATCCAAAATTTGGTCAAAATCACAAAATGTCAAAAATGGAAATATTGCAACTCAGTGAACCTATTATTGCTTCCCATCATTTGAATTACTTATAGAAACTGTTTTTAAGTTATTTCTAGAGCAATTATTTTTTTTTAAATTTTTGGCCATTTTCGATTACCCCGGGTAGGGTCAAAAATACAAATTTTGGTCAAAATCATAAAATGTCAAAAATAGAAATATTGCAACTCAGTGAACCTATTATTGCTTCCTATCATGTTATTTACTTATAGGAACTGTTTTTAAGTCATTTCTAGAGCAATCAATTTTTTCAAATTTTTCGGCCATTTTCGATTACCCCGGGAAGGGGCAAAAATCCAAAATTTGGTCAAAATCACAAAATGTCAAAAATGGAAATATTGCAACTCAGTGAACCTATTATTGCTTCCCATCATTTGAATTACTTATAGAAACTGTTTTTAAGTTATTTCTAGAGCAATTAATTTTTTTTAAATTTTTGGCCATTTTCAATTACCCCGGGTAGGGTCAAAAATACAAATTTTGGTCAAAATCATAAAATGTCAAAAATAGAAATATTGCAACTCAGTGAACCTATTATTGCTTCG
Organism: Diadumene lineata; assembly: GCA_918843875.1. Classification (NCBI taxonomy): domain Eukaryota; kingdom Metazoa; phylum Cnidaria; class Anthozoa; order Actiniaria; family Diadumenidae; genus Diadumene; species Diadumene lineata. The sequence goes on from OU974072.1 coordinate 8,842,675, forward strand.
TATAATGTTATTTACTTATAGGAACTGTTTTTAAGTCATTTCTAGAGCAATCAATTTTTTCAAATTTTTGGCAATTTTTGATTACCTCGGGTAGGGGCAAAAATCCAAAATTTGGTCAAAATCACAAAATGTCAAAAATGGAAATATTGCAACTCAGTGAACCTATTATTGCTTCCCATCATTTGAATTACTTATAGAAACTGTTTTTAAGTTATTTCTAGAGCAATTATTTTTTTTAAAATTTTTGGCCATTTTCGATTACCCCGGGTAGGGTCAAAAATACAAATTTTGGTCAAAATCATAAAATGTCAAAAATAGAAATATTGCAACTCAGTGAACCTATTATTGCTTCCTATCATGTTATTTACTTATAGGAACTGTTTTTAAGTCATTTCTAGAGCAATCAATTTTTTCAAATTTTTCGGCCATTTTCGATTACCCCGGGAAGGGGCAAAAATCCAAAATTTGGTCAAAATCACAAAATGTCAAAAATGGAAATATTGCAACTCAGTGAACCTATTATTGCTTCCCATCATTTGAATTACTTATAGAAACTGTTTTTAAGTTATTTCTAGAGCAATTAATTTTTTTTAAATTTTTGGCCATTTTCAATTACCCCGGGTAGGGTCAAAAATACAAATTTTGGTCAAAATCATAAAATGTCAAAAATAGAAATATTGCAACTCAGTGAACCTATTATTGCTTCGTATAATGTTATTTACTTATAGGAACTGTTTTTAAGTCATTTCTAGAGCAATCAATTTTTTCAAATTTTTGGCAATTTTTGATTACCTCGGGTAGGGGCAAAAATCCAAAATTTGGTCAAAATCACAAAATGTCAAAAATGGAAATATTGCAACTCAGTGAACCTATTATTGCTTCCCATCATTTGAACTACTTATAGAAACTGTTTTTAAGCTATTTCTAGAGCAATTAATTTTTTTAAAATTTTTGGCCATTTTCGATTACCCCGGGTAGGGTCAAAAATACAAATTTTGGTCAAAATCATAAAATGTCAAAAATAGAAATATTGCAACTCAGTGAACCTATTATTGCTTCCTATCATGTTATTTACTTATAGGAACTGTTTTTAAGTCATTTCTAGAGCAATCAATTTTTTCAAATTTTTCGGCCATTTTCGATTACCCCGGGAAGGGGCAAAAATCCAAAATTTGGTCAAAATCACAAAATGTCAAAAATGGAAATATTGCAACTCAGTGAACCTATTATTGCTTCCCATCATTTGAATTACTTATAGAAACTGTTTTTAAGTTATTTCTAGAGCAATTAATTTTTTTTAAATTTTTGGCCATTTTCAATTACCCCGGGTAGGGTCAAAAATACAAATTTTGGTCAAAATCATAAAATGTCAAAAATAGAAATATTGCAACTCAGTGAACCTATTATTGCTTCGTATAATGTTATTTACTTATAGGAACTGTTTTTAAGTCATTTCTAGAGCAATCAATTTTTTCAAATTTTTGGCAATTTTTGATTACCTCGGGTAGGGGCAAAAATCCAAAATTTGGTCAAAATCACAAAATGTCAAAAATGGAAATATTGCAACTCAGTGAACCTATTATTGCTTCCCATCATTTGAATTACTTATAGAAACTGTTTTTAAGTTATTTCTAGAGCAATTAATTTTTTTTAAATTTTTGGCCATTTTCGATTACCCCGGGTAGGGTCAAAAATACAAATTTTGGTCAAAATCATAAAATGTCAAAAATAGAAATATTGCAACTCAGTGAACCTATTATTGCTTCCTATAATGTTATTTACTTATAGGAACTGTTTTAAGTCATTTCTAGAGCAATCAATTTTTTCAAATTTTTGGCCATTTTCGACTACCCCGGGTAGGGGCAAAAATCCAAAATTTGGTCAAAATCACAAAATGTGAAAAATGGAAATATTGCAACTCAGTGAACCTATTATTGCTTCCTATCATGTTATTTACTTATAGAAACTGTTTTTAAGTCATTTCTAGAGCAATCAATTTTTTCAAATTTTTGGCCTTTTTTGATTACCCGGGGTAGGGGCAAAAATTCAAAATTTGGACCAAATCATTTATTTTCAAAAATAAAAAAAAAGCAGCTTGGTGAACTTGTTAATGCTTCATTTTGCATTGTGTACTTATAGAAACTATTTTTAAGTGATTTCTAGACAAATCAATTTTTTCAAAATTTTGGACATTTTCGATTAACATGGGTACGGTAGGGGCTAAAATTCAAAATTTGGACCAAATCAACAATTTTCAAAAATCACAAAAATGATAGCTCTGTGAACCTGTTAATGCTTCATTTTGTCTTGTGTACTTATAGAAACTATGTTTAAGTGATTTCTAGACAATTTATTTTTTTCAAAATTTTGGACATTTTGGATTTTTTAGGGTAGGGGCAAAAACTGAAAATTTGGTCCAAATAAGCAATTTTCAAAAATCACAAAAATGCAGGTCAGTGAACCTGTTTGATGCTGTTTTTTTTGTTTTTTGTTTTGTCTACTTATAGAAACCATTTGTAAGTGATTTCTAGACAAATTAATTTTTTCAAAATTTTGGACATTTTCGATTACCGCGGGTATAAGGGCAAAAATTCCAAATTTGGTCCAAATACGCAATTTTCAAAAATCACAAAAAAAGCAGCTCAGTGAACCTGTTATTGTTTCATTTTGTCTTGTCTACTTATAGATAAAGTTTTCAAGTGATTCGTAGCGGTTAGCTCAATCATTTTTCCAAATTTTTCTGATTGAAGTGGGGCAGAGATAAAATATTGACCCTACCTTTTGGACCAGTTATATGGTTCACCAGCTGGACCAGCAACTTGGCCATTCTTGTATAGTCTAGTTTAACCAACATTATTATTATTTTCATATAAATTAAGTGATTTGACATAATATTCGGTAGATTATTTTGGCTTTTTTCCATTAGTTTCGTAGCTAAGGCATCATGTTTATTTTTGTGAACCGCTGGGCAATAGGACAGCAAAATTTAACACAGGAGTCCCGACTTCACTCTAAGTGCATGGAAACTTGTTTGGACAGTTTGATCAATAGACCAGTTTCATGTTCTTCATTGCTCATGATCAGACTAGGTCTCAAGTGTAGGTAAGTTAACAAAAGAGTGAAGACAAATCCATTTGTGATGGTATTCATATTGTTTTTGGATTGGTGCACTTCCATTGGATCCCGAGGGGGTATACTCCCTTATATTTACCATACGGGGACCCAAATAGGGTATGGGTTTTCGCCTTCATGTCTTGAACAGGATAAACAATTCAACTTATGTTGTTTTGAATGGGGTATACCTTCCTTTTGTTTACTTTCTTAAACAGAGTGTTAATATAAGTCTTCAGTAATAGAACTTCAAGTCAAATTGAATAATATTGAGATATGGTCTACATTTTACCGATTTGTCTTGAATAGGGTATGGGTTTTCGAGATTTTTACTGTTTTTTTTTCTTCTGTCTGATCAAGGGCTCCCTCCCCCGACCCGACCTGGCATGGGATGTACCTCGTAAAAAAAGAATGTACCATACACCGCATACTATCGATGTTTAGCCCGAGCATCGAAGAACATGAAACTGGACTATTGTTAAAAATAATCGAGTTTTTCGTCGTGCTCAGAGTGTGTATGGTTTGGATCCCTTGATGTAAATGCCATACCACGTGAGACAGTGGTGTATCCTTCCCTGCATTCGCTTGACTGACCACGAAACAAAAGAATCACACTAAGGCTGGAGTGTATAAATCCATACATTCTCTGTATATCATAAACTCCAGCCTCATTGTGAATCCCTTGTTTTCTAGAAAGAGTAACCTGCGTCCTTCTCCTCTCGATCAAATCCCCTCCCCTCTCCCCAAGAGTGCCCCTACGCAGGCTATGGAAAGCGGGTAAGGTCTAGCAGAGCATTTCCACGCTAAAGATAGCTTGCGTTGCCTGAGGTCTGCGGTTTCAAGGGAGAGAGAAGGTGATTGTCTATTGGTCGAGAAACAACGTTTGCAATATATCACCTGAAAAAAGGACCGTTGGCATCTGCAAGGGTGAGGTTGAATTTAGTTCATTTGCATAAATACCTAGGGGGTGGGATTCCAAAGTAAATCGACAAATTTTAACTTCACCCATCCCCCGACACTGTTCAAACGAAAAAGCATATCTTTTCATTGATAATCAACAATTTGATTAAGAAGTACATTCTTTGCTTCCATTATGGATATATTAGATTGTTGATCAAGCTTTCGGAGAGTATCCTCGATTAATGTTTTGTCAGCAGTACTATTGTGATTTTGTATATTTGTAATTTTACCACTTTCGTCGGTATTTTCATTTATTTAGAGGAATTTTTATTCTTTACCGTGCTTTGAAATTATAAAACCAAGTATGATTACAATATTTTTCTGTTTTTCAAGTTACAGTTATCAGTTCAGTTTTAATAAAGCAATGAAAAACACCATTCACTTGCGACTTCATAACCAAAGCTAGATTGGTCCCAGTCGCTCTCCGTCAGTCTTTTTAGTCGCTCCTTGTCAGTGACCTTGTGCTAGTTGAGCGACCTACCAAATACAAAGAGCAGAAACTACGACTTATGGAATCAGGCTACTAAAGTACGATCACACATGTTAGTAAAAAGACAAAACCTGCTTATAAGTAGCACAGGACAAATGGTAAAAATGGTCAACTGACATAAATATCTCAATCAAGCTAATTATGTACGTTTTATTGTGTTTCACCATTCAGGCCTCAGTTATTATGATTCCCTTATCTCTTCTACTCATACAGGCCAAAAACATCCACACATACTGTCCCCTCGTTATTAAACTCACTAGAATTTTTCAAATCAACACCGAACCAAATACGGTATTCCTGTCCTGATACCACTCTCAATGGATTTGACAATCTGGGGTATATGATTTCAGTCGAATGTATATTATAACCCGGGATACTATAGGTCAAATCCGCTCCTGGTAATAAAGGATTGTTCGAGGAGTCTGTAACAATAGTTGACATGTATAATTGATCTCCCTTAAAGCTAGTACAACCCCAGAAGTTCCATCCATTAGCGTTGGTATTGTCGCACGTCAATTGCCCACTTAAACGCACAAGTTTCATGGTTAGTAATACGCCTGCGCCACCAATGGTTATATTGCTGTATTTGCCACCACGCGGTCCAAAACATCTTGGACTTTTGTTCAGCTTGATCCATTTCTCTGAAAGCAAATAGTTTTAGCCCTGAGTGAAATGGTTGACTGATGATCATACGAGGATTGCTCGTTGCTTATGTTATAGGAAGCCATTGACAAATGAGAAATTTAGATGTGCAGAAGAAAGAGAAGATTCGTTAAACTTATCGCATATAGTCAGAATGTGTGTCTATCAGTTTTAATCCCTCTGGCCTTTTACTAGTGAGTAAAATGCTACTGGACAATTAGTGAGTATTGCAAAGAGACTGAGATCCATGGATCTATTTAATGAATTATATATGGAATGGAATCTTAACAAAGTAGAAACAAATTTTCGGATGTAGACCGAGAGGTACTGTGGGCTTCCAATAATGGTAAAAATAAGCAGTAATTTTATTGAAATTAGCATCATTTCCTCAAGGTGAAGATCTCTGATGATCTATAAGATGTGTATTTTCTGTAACTATTCATTTAAAAATATTACCCATAGATCTTTTAAGTAATTTAATAAACATCTCCTAATCTGGTATCAGTCATTCTCACCGACAAAGGTTTTTTTAAATAGGTGTATGTCATTTGAATACTATTTAATAGTTATCTACACTAAGTTTCAAAATTGTTGGGACAGTGTCATTTTTTTCGACACCATTTCGTTCTCTCCCACTTTTTTTTCTTTTTCACTCTACAATATCCCGGTTAATCCCCCTCCCCCTAAACAATGTTGTCTGAGGTTTCATGTCATACCAAATTCGTCATCGATATTACCAACATTGTGACAGGGGAGGGGGAGGCGCCTGGAAAATACTCAACAAAAAAATGTGGTTTAAAAGAACGAATGTCCCAACTAATTTTGAATCTTAGTGTAGCTGCGTTCAAACGGACTTGTTCTTTCGTTTATTAACGAGAGAAAATACCGAATGCAACACAGGCTAACAGTTACCTTGTTCACACTTTTTTCCAGTGAAAGTAGGAGGACAGAAGCATTTGTATGTTAACTTGTGATTGACGCATTTTCCGTTATTTTTGCAAGGATTGGGTATGCAATGCTGAAAAAGAAATTCATCATGAACAGTGTTATCGAAGGTTCTTCAAATCAAGTGTTGCTTGGAATAGAAAATACCGACTAATAACTAACGCGAAAATAAATGTTGATGATGTTAACTTGACCATTTCTCAATTTTATGGAAAGAGAGAAAATTATATAACAGTCCCATTGTGTATTATGTAAGTCATCCCATTGAGTATGTTCTTATATAGTATTTACGTACAGAATTATTTCAATTAAAATCTTGTTGAAGATTTCTTTTTGAAACTGGCACTTTTCCATTTCCATATTGATATAATTGAAATATTTTTGGTCAAAACCAAAAGCTGGACATCATGGATTACGTGCACTTTATCGATCACCACTGAATAAAACAGTTGATGTCATACCCGTTTTTGACAATATACTGAATTGCGTGATACAAAAAATGTATATCTGAATGCAACCGCGTAGTCTAGAAATTTAATGGAGTAATACTAAGTTTATAGAACAAAAATTATCAAAAGCAGAAAGAAAAAAAATAAGCCGATTGAACCATACCAAGTGTGCGAGGAAGAAAGAAAGTAAGGAAGAAACAGATAAGTATTACTGAAGTAAATGTGTGAGGAAGACTAAGTAAGACAGAAATGTTATAAGTAGGGGGAGAACAAAAGTGAGCAAATTAAGGACAGTAGAAGAGAAGGTATAGACAAAGCTGAAAAAAAGAAGAGAGAGAGAAAGTAGATTGAAGTCTAGAGTCACTGATACTTACCACCAACAAAAACTCGTAATGGTGAAAAGCCGCATTAGGAGAAAGCAGATATGTCGTCTTGTCAACGGACAACAACTCGCATTCGTACAATCCATGACTGTCCATTCCCTTAGCTATATTGAAAGACAAGCATTCTTCGTTCTTAAGACAGACCAACCCACATTGCATAGGACCAGCGACTCTCAGGAACTCGATGTAAGCAGCTTCTATGGCTTTAAATTGGTGTAGGATAAAATGACCATCTGTGTTCAATTTTACAGCTGTGCTAAATGGTAACAGCCCAAATGCAACCAAATATATGTTAATATATTTCAAACTTGGGTGTTTTCTCCGTGAAATCATTTTTGAATTTACCCAGTAGATATTTTTGTATACTCCGCATTCGATGTTGTGGGTAGCTATGATTGTGAATGCCAATCGTTCGTTACAAAAACTATTAGGAAACTGAGTAAATAAAATAAATAGCCAAACTCATATTGGCAAATAATGAAAAGCATCTTGAGAATTATTTTTTACATTTGTTAAAGCATCAATCATCCAATCATTTTAATGAATACAGAAACGTATATTTACATTCAAGGGATTCAAGATGACATGTTTGCTAATAACACGCTACGTTTGTTAAATATATGTAACTTTGTTTTAAAGTAGGCAATCAAAAGCTGGTGGCAGACAGCTTTAGATCTCTCAAGTAGGTCCATCCAGTTGATTGATTCAAATTATATTAAACTGGCCTGGTTTCATTTGTATAAACAAATAATGATATTTAAAACAAATAGTATTGCTCTTGCTTTGTCGTAAGATGGAAGATTCTCTTGGTTGTCCTTAGAAAGGTAGAAATCAGAACATGTGCATGTATAAAATGCTAAATGTAAATCCATGTGAACATAAATGAGAGTATTGACTTCTGGACAGCTATGAAATGTGGGTTAAAATACAGATATCAAATGGTAGCGCAGAGATACAGATTGATCTACATGTTTGATAGGACGTATCTCCGGCAAGCAAACATGGAATGTTTTGTTTATTTTATAGAATCTAATAATAATCGTGGGTCGGAGTAATTAAACACCTGCATATGAAAACCGCCCTGTCCCAAAGTTTATAGGATAAACTAATTCTTATATGTTTGATACGTAAGACAAGGGGGTTCTCAAATACAAATCAAAAGCAATGTATCCTTAGTGATACTGCTTTTATTACAATAGCAATCTAATATCATATAATATGTTTCCATATGTTTTCCCTGGCATTGAAATGGTGATACAATACCAGGAATTACAGTTTGTCATACAAATGAAATGACAGATGACTGAAAAAGTTATTAAATTTTTATAGATTGCAGTTGGTTCTTTTTTAATTTGCTCTCTATTTGATATCCATGATACTGTCAGGGGCGGCGGAACAGTAACAGCCATGGGGGGGGGGGGGGGGCACTATAATTCCCCACCCCTCCCCTCCCCATCTCCCACCCCAAAATCACAAAACAATTTTTTTTAACTGTATAAACTCATGCATTAATGTCTTTTAACCAAAATATTTTGCCCCCCCCCCCCCCCGGCCCCCCCGGTTCCGCCGCCCCTGACTATCTATCTGAATTCACGATATCCAAAATGGCCGACGTTGTGACGTCACAATTCTCAGAGTATTTACTCTCAATCTTTGTCGCTATTACAACGTTTTTCGCAATACACTCCTGTACACTGGTTTGTTCGAAAGCTTTTTTTTGCTTATAATTTGTTTATCAGTTGGTTTACTATAAATTGAGTGGACGAGGTCAAAGCAAATTAAGAAGTTTTTGTTTTCGATATTGGTGGTTCTGGCCCCTCCACCCCCTTTGGGTACCTAAAATTTATCAGAAATGAACAAATGTATTGACTATTTCTATGTAGAAATATCTAGTTTAGCATGCAATAGCTCAGTCACTTTAATTTGTTTTGAGTTTTTTTCTCGAGATATATGGAGACAAAGTTCATAATTTTACCTCGAAATTAAAGATTGCGGTTGGGGGACATACGGGACATAAAATCAGGTCCCTCGTTTGTTTATCATTTTGATTGTTTTGTTTATTTTCTAGTTTGTTTGGAATTTGACGATATAGTATGTTCTTTTTAAGATGTTGTTGTTGTTTGCCTCATTGATCTCTTCGCATGACATACTTTGGCAATGTCTATTTGTAAAGGCCGTATACATCAACGCACACTTTGCCGCCATTATCAGTGTCTGATTGATTATCTAAATCCTGGCCGAACCAAATACGATACTGCTCACCGCTGACCACAGACAGTGTGTTTGTAGGCGTCGGGAATACCAATTCCTTTGACTTGGCATCCATGCCAATGCTGTTCCAGATCTTATAAAGCGGTGCAAACTTGTCACTTCCGGGAAGTTTAACATTGTTGGTATTGTCAGTGATAATGACTGACATATATTGATATTTTCCGAGGTTGTCAAGGCAACCCCAATGATTCAATCCGTTAGGGTTGCCATTGTTACAGGTTAGCTGACCACTTGTATGAACTAGCCGTATAGTGATAAGTGAGCCGGTCTTTGGAATGTTAAACGTAGCATAGAAATCTCCTGTCGCTCCAAAACATACAGGACTTGTGGTGAACTTTGTCCAATCAACTACAGTAAAAAAATCATACTCAACATAATTGTAACATGGTCGCAAATTAAAATAATTGGTTTAATGGAAAATCTGTGGAAAATTACTTCACCCCGAAAGAAAGGCATGCGCAGAAAGCAATTTCCCTGTTAGGTTCGATCCACGCTTGGGACCTACTGAGTCTATTGATTGTCTTTTTTTTTTTTTTTTATTTAAACATATTTGAGCTAATGTTTGCTCCAAAAGCTTTATAGCTTATCTAGGGAGCTCACATCACTAATTTTGCATTAAATTACATTACATTAGATTATTAACATTGTAGTAAATTTACAATCACACGTACAAATAACACTATAATAGAGAAAAAAGGAAAACAAAAAAATACAAATATACAAATTACACAGATTGTTGAATTTAGGTAGAAAAACAACAATTAGAAACGTTTTGTGTCCACAATATATTGTTGAACTGCCGAAAAAAGTTTGCAATTGTCATTCGCATTTAAATTATTGCAGCCATTCAGTAACCAGTTCAATTTCTGTTTTAATTTTCCATTTATCCATACATTTCCTAATATATCTGCAGCAGAGGCAAGTAAAACTTCCCTTTGAGCAGCATAATTTGGGCACACTAATAAATAGTGTAAAATAGTTTCACTTTCACAATTACAATCACAGAGTGGCGTAGATGAACAGTTAATTTTATATAAATATTCATTTAAAGCACAAGCTTCCAATCTTAAGCGAGTGTGCAATATGGACGCACATCTTGATATTGAAAAATTGAATAGTTTGTTATATTTCGTAGTACAAAATTTGTCACAAATTTGATTCTTAAAACTTCTTAAAGATTTTGATTCTCTCATTTCTATGTCTAAAGAATTCCACTTGTTTACGGTTGCTGGAAAAAAAGAACTTTTAAAGCGTTCGATTCTACATGAGAAAGGGCTTAAATTATAACCTGATCTCAAAGAACGGTTTGAACGTTGATTTACTGTGGAAGGTAGTAATTCAGACAAATAGGGTGGTGTCGCTTTTGCTACAATTTTGTACATGATGGCAAGTTGGTGAATCATGCGTCTACGACTTAATTCTTCCCAAGCTAGTTCTTCGCGTAAAAGTTTGGAACTTGTTCCCTTTATTGCACCTGTGACTACTCTGGCTGCTTCGTACTGAACATGTTCTATGAGATCTTTTTCAGTGATCGTACAATTATCCCAAATAGCATCGCCATATTCTAGAAGTGGTCGAATAAGGCTTTTATACAGACATATAAGAGTCGATCTATTTAACCTGTATTTTACAGCCTTCAATAAATTTAAGCGTCGGAGTGCTTTATCAGTTATTTTAACTATATGATTCTTCCATGACAAATTTTTACTCAAAGTGATCCCAAGATGCTCATGATAATCAACTTCCTCAATTTTATTATTGTCCATATATAAGATAGGGTGATTGACCTTAGATTTTAATGAAAAAGTCATGCTTCTAGTTTTTGTTGCATTCAAAGTAACCTTCCACTGTTTAGCCCACTCACTAATCTTTTCAAGGTCACCATTTAAGCTATTTGCTGATTTAGAAGGATCGTCAACTATTTCAAAAAGTGTTGTATCATCGGCATAGATGTAAGGTTGAGTGTTCAGACCATTAACTATGTCGTTTATGTAAATCAAAAAGAGGAGTGGTCCAAGCACAGACCCTTGTGGAACCCCTGCCCCAATGCTCCTCCACTCAGAACTTTGTCCATCAATTACAACCCTTTGTTCCCTGTTCTGTAAATAACTTTCAATCCATCGCAAAAAAACACCTCCCACCCCAAGAGCCCTAAGCTTACACAATAAACCTCCATGCCAAACTTTATCAAAAGCCTTACTAACATCAAGAAATACTACTCTTACCTCTTTACCTTTATCTAAACATTGATGTATTTGATGCACTAAATGAATAAGCTGATACACTGTTGAATCACCAGGCCTAAAACCTGACTGAAATTTGTACAAGAAATTTATGCCAAGTAGATAATTGTATAAACGCGAAAAGGCGATTTTTTCAGCAATTTTAGAAAGAGAAGGCAATAAAGATACAGGGCGATAATTTGCTTTTAGATGGCGATTATCTTTTTTAAATAAGGGAATAACGTTGGCGCGCTTCCACATTTTTGGGTACTGACCTAGCAAAAAAGATAAGTTAATAAAGTCTGTAAAAGTTGAATGGAAACCCTCAGCGCATAGCTTAATAATTTTATTCCCAATTCCATCATATCCACAAGCCTTTGACGTATCAACATTACTCATTAAGTTCAAGACCTCAGTCTTTGTTGCATGAATAGCTTTCAGTGAACTATTAATTAAAAAAACCGGCAGAGTAGGAGGAACATCATTTGAATCCATTAAAAACGTTTGCTCAGTAAAGTGTTTATTGAAAAGACGTGCTTTTTCCTCCGGGAGCACAACATGAACATCATTTTCTATTATAGTTGGAATTGAGGGCAAACTATTATTCAATAAACGCTTTGAAATTGTCCACCACTTTTTATTTCCGAGTGACGTATCACTTAAACTATTGTTTGCTTTTTCATAATACATTTTCTTTGCACTACGTATTTTAGAGACCGTATAATTGCGCTGTCTTCTGTAACGCTCCCAGGAGATTTCAGATTTTAAACGATTATGCAAACGTAAAAAACGATCACGTTTTCGTATAGCTAAACGGACCTGACTATTCATCCAAGGTTTATCATTGTGCCTAATTGTGATGGTTTTATATGGAATGTGTTTTTGTACAATGGATTTAAATTGTGAAAAATAAGCATCATAAATAGCATCAATATCGAAACCGTTAGTAAGGAAATGATTCCAGTTTTCATTAACTAAATCATTATTTAACTTTTCAGTATCAACGTCATTAAAATCCCAAACTTGTCTTTTAAAAGAATTTGGGGCATAACTTTTAACGTCTAGTTCAGCAATAATAAAACAATGATCACAATTTGCTGGTGGACTGAAAACTTTGTAATCTTTAAATAAATTTGAATTGTTAGTTAAAATAAGGTCCAAATTTGTAGCACTATTTCTAGAGAAACGCGTCGGTTCAGTAATAATTTGCGAGAGACCGTTTCTAAAAAGAAAGCTATGAAATTGACGACCTATCGGAGTGCTCTGTGACGGATTTTGAGGATTATAATGAGCATTGAAATCACCGAGTAAAATCACATTATATCTTATTGGTAACTGATTTATCTTATCCACAGAAGATTGAAAATTATCAAAGAAAATTGTAATCGAAATAATATCATTATCTGGTGGTCTGTAGCACACACCAAACAAAAAATCTAAATCCTTAATTTTACATTCAATCCAAAGACATTCAAAATTACTGATAATCAAGTCGTCTCTCTGTTTAACTACAATACAATCTGAAGTATAAAAAGCGACACCGCCCCCTATTCTTCCGCTTCTATCCAATCGAATAATTGTGTTGTATCCCTGAATACAAAGACTCTCATTAGAAATATGATCATTGAGCCATGTTTCTGTCAATCCAAAAATACTAACACTATTTTGCCTAACTAAGTATGAAATTTCATCTAATTTATTTCCAGCAAGTAAACTTCTAACGTTCAAAAGGCCAATAGTTAATGATTTAGGAGATAATGGACCTGGATTTGTTTCAATGTCATTTGCTAAAATTAACCTAAGAATTAAACAGAAAAGGCAAAATCCTAACAAACCAATTCCAAACAGATATTTGATACTTAAATAATATTTAAATTTCGAGATCAAAATTTTGACTCTATTAAAAAGCCCAATTGCTGCTCGATAAATTTCGAGGTCAACTCCCATGACAACAACAAAAAAACCAAAACAAAATGAAATTAAAACTTACCTCAAGCTGCATAATTTATTCTTCAATTTACCGTGGACAAGAGAAAAAAAACTTAAGTAAACTACAAAAAAACTAGATTAAACTATATGTAGTCAAATGAGCAAATGTTTGTGGAGTAATGAATGTCAAGGATAGTTCAAGTGGAAATCATAATTAATGGCCTGAAGTGTATTCGGGCATATTATATTCAGACATATATGATTCAGACATGTTAGGATAACCAACTGATGACAGATTAAATCTAATAAAGTCAAAAGGAGTGTCAATCCGATAAATCTTGTCATTATCGCGATCCTTTACAAAGATCTTACCATCCCTTGTCCAAGCTGATTTCACTTTGGGTAGTCGTCTTGCATCAGAAAATAATCGTTGATTTTCCTTTGTCAGGTCCTCGTTTACGAAGAATTTAGTTCCTTTCAGATTTCTTCGGTTTTTCATGATGTTAATCTTTTGACTATGGGACTGTAGTCGCACTATAATGGCGCGGTCTTTGCCATGAGAGAGCTTTCCAACCCGATGGGCACGGTCGATATCAGTTGGAGAAATTGGAATTTTCATCTGTTCTGTGCAAAATTTTGTGACTTTGTCAACACAATTTTCGTCTTTCTCTTCTGATAAACCAATGATTCTGACATTGTGTCTTCTACTGTACTGTTCGTTATCATTTGCTTTCATTTCCACCACACGGGTACGATTCTGAAGACTACTGACTTGATTTTCTAAACTGTCGAGTTTCACTACTCTCTCCGTCAATTCTTTAACAAATTCGGCCATAGATTCAGAGATTGCCATTTTGATAGTTTCAAGTATTTCATCTTTCAATGCTTGACTGATTGAATCAAACGGCCCGTCATTGTCATGAGGCTTTGATTTGCTTCGCGTCGTTACTCCTTCACTCGTTGCTTGCATTTTCGGTCAAAAAACTCATAAAATTGCTTCAGAACGTAAATTCAAGTAAACCCAAACACACTACGCCATTGAAGCTGTCTAAGAATACATCATATGAGCATTAAACTGATTTAGGACACTATTCAAGAGAGAGCTCAGGAAAACACGTCCGTACTCCACGCTGACTTGATTGTCTTTCAAACACATGTTATTGTAGTCATAATTATCAGAACTACTCCAGCAGCTGGCATTTTCCCCATGGCTACCTATATTATCATCATCGTTATCATAACAAATTCATCATCATCAACAACTCCTAATCAATACCATGACATTCTCACCTGTCATTGTGATCATCACGCACCAACATAATCACCACCGTATGGTTATTACTGTCAACACCACAACCATCAGCATCACCCTCATCATTATCACAGCAACTTCCTCCTCATCTACCTATGTCGTCTACTAAACACCATCATCATTTCAGATCAGGGGCGTCAGAAGCGGAGGAACCGGGCCCCCTAAACATTATTTAGAGGGGGCCGTGTCCCCCACACTTTAGTAGTTTGATTCACAAAATTTCATTAATACATGGTTTTAGAACCTCATAATTCGGAGGGAATTAATACGCCCCGAATATCACCATATCACCATGAATCGGAGTTAAAAGTCTCATCTACATGCGTTCATAAACAAACAAATTAGCCGTCATTATCATGTACATAGCATTAAATTTATTTTAGGGCCCCTCCACGGCTGTTCTGGCTCCGCCGCACCTTTTATCTTCATCATCGTCATGGCAACAACTGATATCATGCCATACATTTACAGCGTATATCGAGTGACAAAGCCTACATTTAACATCTTCATATAATGACCATCGTCATCATTAATGAAATGAAAACGGTCAGTAAATTCTTACCATACCTGTTTGGCATAATGGTCCTGAAAATCCCAGTGTACATTTACACGACATTATTCTTGTTGCTGACTGATAAGAGCACACTCCTCCGTTTAAACAAGGGCTGCTTGAGCACGGATTCTGCCAATAATTATCATAAACAAAATGGCGTTTTTTTAATTTCTTAAAAAAACGGGTTTGTTTTTTATTTTTAATTTTATTTGAGATTTAGGGGACCATGTTTGATGACATGAGAAGCTCGAAAATAGTAGCTAAAAAACAAGCACGTTTATTTTGTTTGTTTGTTTGTTTTAATAAATGGGCAATTTTGATCCTGTTATAATTTTCATCCGAAACTGTTCATTTTATTCGTTTTTGTAAGTAATGTATAATGTGAAATGTTAGGCCATGCGGCAAAGAAAGATAAAAAACTTTCTTATTTTATATTGTTACTTTGTTTTGAATGAATACGGAATAAATGGTCTTCTGTATTAGAATTAACAGAAATAAAGAGAATGGAAATAAGGAGTGAAAGGAATGAAGATAAGACAGCTATGAAAGGAAGAAAAAGACACTGAGGAAATTGAAGGAAAGCGTAAAACTAGGCAATAAAACAATCAATTTACATTTCATTCGATTGTATGTCATACTCGATGCTGATATCTATATTCAAATACACTAGTGTAAATAGCCCATGTAATATCTCTGCATAATCTCTAGTTTCTTTTCACTATTAAAAACAAAGAGCTAGTAGAAAATTATCAAAAAAGTTAATATAATGGTCAAAGCTATAAAAAATATACCTAAACGTTAAGTATTAGATGCAAAAAGACACAGCAAATAAGTGTGAAAATGAATGCCCATATATCGAATGAGATTGTGAATTAAAAATTAACACTTTTTCACTTCAACTGCAAAAATACAAAATGGCAAATAAACAATAAAAAATAGTCAACTCTATAACATTCAATAATAATCATTTTACACACAACACAGTAGTCATCATATTCGAAAGCAATTGAACTTACCAAATGAAACATTTCATAGTGATGAAATTTTTGAGTTTCTGAAAGAGTCTTCTGAAGAAGATCCACCGCTAGCAGCTGGCAAGTGAACTGGCCAATTAAGTTTTTCTCCGCGGCAAAGTTGAACGACTTACACTGGCTGTTTTGATTACAAGCAAAAGCGCATTCTAATTCTCTTTCCACTTGTAATACTTTTATAAAAGAAGACGTTGTTATTACTTTAAAAGGATGGCGCATAAAAAAGTCATCTTTGTGTGAATGACTCATGCTCATGAGAAGAACAAAGACAACGACGTACGTCTTCTTCCGCGATGCCGACGCCATAATGGTAAACTTCATTTCTCTGCAGTTTAGTTAGGAGTTACTTTGATGGTGGCAAAATCATGTTTGCAGTGAATATTTTCCCATCACCTTGGTCAAAGTAAAGCCTGAAAATACTCTTTTGAAGAAAAAAATCACAAACCACCCTGCAACTACTGGAGTTCTTTCAAGCAAGTTACCATGCTCCAATCATAGTTACCAAGACAAAACACAGCGGGAGAACGTACAAGTACAGAAATTCTACAACTGATGCTCTGGATCAGCACTAATAAGATTTGTGGAAGGGGAAAATTGTATTATATCTTTATTTACTTAGTAACACCTGGCAACTCTAGGTAGAGTAGGCAAAAAAGGCCAATCCCGTTGTGGAACCGAAGTTCAAGATGGCGGACAACAAACACCGCAAAAGCACCATATGTCAATATGACGTTTACAATACTTCTCGTCCTTCTCATTTTATATTTTCAACTCACACTATACTCAAATTCGTCCTTGAAGTCGATCGTTAACGGGTACAGTAAACTTGTTTTCGTTCTAACTTGAAATAAACTTTTGTTAATATTGAGACAGTTGTTGAGACCACAACAGATTTGACAAACATAAACGGCTACGTCAATGACAAGATTGTTTATCTTGGTTAATTGGACAGAAAAATAATAATATAACACGAGCAAATTAAAAACGTAAATAGAAACGAATTGAGCTGTAAATTGGTATAGTATTTTAAAGATGATTACTAAAAGAGACGCCATGCTTTCACATCAGCCACGTTGAGTTGCATGCACCATCGCTGTCATTTTTTTAAAATTGAAAACAGTACAGTTTTCCATAATTGTCATTTAATTGTGGACTGATATCCGAACCTGGCACTTTCTGAATTCACTATTTTGTTTTAAATTGGCGACTGACATCCGAACCTAGCACTTTCTGAATTCACTATTTTGTTTTAAATTGGCGACTGACATCCGAACCTGGCACTTTCTGAATTCACCATTTTGTTTTAAATTGGCAACTGACATCCGGACCTGGCACTTTCTGAATTCACCATTTTGTTTTGGACTGCCATCCGAACCTGGCACTTTCTGAATTCCCATTTTGTTTTGGACTGATATCCAAAATTGGCACTTCCAGGATTCACCATTTTGTTTTGGTCTGATATCAAACCTGGCACTTTCTGAATTCATCTTTGAGCTGCTGGTTTTTGACATTTTATATGAATTTAACACCTGGAATTCTGGATGTTCCTTCCAATTTTTGACGTTTCTCTACCGTTTCCATCATTTTTGTTCGTTACTTTTTTTAATTTTGCAAATTGCTAATTCGACAAATTAAAAATATTTCAACAAGGCCGAAAGGAATAGAAGGTATATGATAGCGTCATTTAGGTCGTTACCAGAAATTATCAACTGCGCGGAACTACATGGTTCAAAAGACGAGCGCACGTTTTCCTAAGAGTGACATTCTTCGCTTTGATAACTCCATGAGCGCAGAAAAAATGCGACTGTCAAAGCTGCGCCAGAACACTTGCTAGACCTTGCAATCTTTGACACAAGATACATTTTTGTAAGTTCTTTGGTCTTCTGGCTATAACACTGCCCCCTCTCCCCCATAACACTGTTGTATTGGTCTAGAAATTAGGCTTGGGATAGAAAATAAACGTTTTCACGCGCGCAGTCACGACTTATATTGTCCAAGATTGTGGATCCAGATTCTAGAGCAGTGCTGCAATTCAACACCACATTTCAAATGATCCATCTTTTATTCCTTTTTGTTCAATCATTCTTAGAGTCACGTGCGTTAATGTAGACAATTTTACGTAGCGTGTTTCTTTATCGTCACACGCAAAGCAACAACAACCAATCAATCAATCAATCATTTTTTATTTAGTACCACAAGTTATAATTAGTTTACATGAATATACTTTAGTTAAAAACATTCTTTTTAGTACAAGCTACCTATAATAACTTAAAGAGTTAGACGAGATAGGCAGCTTATAATTGAATATAATTTATAAATACATCCAAATAAAGGTAGAAGATCGTAATATTTTATACAAACAGACATTTTTACATAGTAATGGGTATAATTCTAGTTAAAAATTTGTAGGGAGTTGAAATGTAGCCTGTGTTGCAGACGGCTTGTTTACGGAGAAACAAACAGTCTGCACGCAGGCTATTGAAATGTCGGATTGAAAGATTTATTTGATATTTAAACAATAGTTAGAGAAAATTATATAGAGAAAAAAAAGGGGAAAAGTGCAATGAAAAAAAAAATTAAATACTGTACTAAATATAGATAACTATAACTCTATAGTATATTAAATACAAGAAATATGATATAGAAATATAATAAATATTTTATATACACTATGGTGCATAATATCATACTCGAGCTTTCTGTGGTATAACTCATAATGCTTTGCGGGCGTAGATAATCCATGTGACAAGACAAAATGGCGGACTTTTTGAGTGTGTTTTGCTGCACGTGTTTCAGAAAAACAACTTTTGCTGAGCAAAAACACGTTGACATGCTTATTACCAGGTAATTTCTCAAAGCTTATGTAAAATTGACTTCTGAGAGCTAATTTTACATCAAGTTTTTTTCTTCGAAAAAAGTAAAAATAGTATTTTCTTTTAGGTTGTAAACGAAGGTGTCAAAAACATGGCTGCTGAGTTTCGCTGAGTGGACGCTAATTTTACTGAAGTTGAATCGCGAATACGTGAGAGTATTTTATGGTACCTAGTTGACGGTGAGATTCTCATTAACTGTTTTAGTTTTGGATAGATATCTGTATATGGGGATATGGATAATGCAGAAAATTTCCGAACAATAACAATAAACAATGTGACTGATTTATGCATATAAATATCATTAGCATATCCATAAGAATAACTATATCATATATAAAACTTTGAATTTTTGGTGGGGGCCTGGTGGGAGTCCTCTAAAGTAGCTTATAGAGCTCAAATAAACAGCCCTGTTTGATGGTTAGCCGTTAAACAGGGCTGTTGCTTTGAATTTTTTGCTGTTATGTTTAATGGTTTGTGTCTCTTTCTCAGTGTATACATCCCTGAAAAAAACGATGTGTATTGTGTTGTGTTGTATGTATAGGTAATAAGATGGTTTTGAGTTCAATTTGGAATTAATTTGCACGAGTTTGTTTTTCAAAGAGTTATGCAATTTGGCTCTTGGAAAAACAAACGGGTGCAAATTAACCCTATTCTTGCCAATATTTTTGAGGGGGGTCCTCCTGACTTGCCAAGGCAAAATAGAGGAAAAAATTAAAAAAGGCATTGGCATTTCAAAAAATTATTTCAGAAGGGAGAGTTATCAATACCTAGAAGTTGACATACCAATTTGAACCTTATGATATCAGCTTCAATTTAGACGTCTATGGTGGACGATTTCTAGGACAAAATTTTATCGCTGTAAAATCTAAAAGTGTCTTGTCTTCTCGAGGATAAACACGAGTCCGTATCTTGGGTACAAAAACAGCCGGATCTCCGTCTTGAGAGCTCGGTTCTTCATCAGAGTCTGAATTATCGCTTTAAATATCGCTACTTTCGCCATCGCTATCAAATTCTGGATCAGAAATTCTAAACACATTTAATTTCAAATAATAAAGACAACAACAATCATCCGTAAATCCGCCATCTTTACTTACAAATTCGCGCGAAGCCCTGACAAACTTACCACAAAATATCAGCGATTTGATTTGAATTTTGCTTAGATTTCACTTCGAAAGACACTGCCTCGCTTCCAAGATATTGTATTTATATAACAAAACTTTTGATTTGTCGACACAAGCGACTTTAGACCAATCAAATACGCTGTAATAACGTGGGCCGATCAAATCGGCCCTTGGCAAGACTAGGTATGTTCCGTGGGCCGATTTAATCGGCCCTTGGCAAGAATAGGGTTAATCCAAATTGAACAAGAAACCATCTTATTACCTTTTAATAATATACTTGCAAAAAATTCAACCATTTTGTCGATTTTTAAAAGCATTTGATTGAGATTTTGATTCAAATTCGAACGAGCTTGCGCCGATGATGGTGTGATGATGTCGTCATCTAGCGTGCACTCAAAGCGAAAATTGAAAACTTTTCAACGACATCTCGCTCAGTTTTTTGCAAATTTCTTGAGTATTTTTGTAAAATTTCAAATTTTTTGCAAATAGAAATGTTTAGAAAATTAAAATTATTTACAATTATAAAAAAATTCCAAAAACAGTTAGTTTTATGGCGTATTTTGTCTTTTGAATCAAGTTGTAATTTGCACTGGTATTAAAAATTTCTGCACTGGTATTACAGCTTTCTGCACTGGTGTTACAGCTTTCTGCACTGGTGTTACGCCTGAACTGGACTGCTCTCGACCAATCAGAATCAAGGATTTTTTGCAAGTATATTATTATCTATTATACAACACTATATTTTTTGTAGTGTTGTTTTTTTCATGGTTGCACTAAGAAAGAGCCTGGTTTATTGAGACATTGACCTTAAAAGATTGTATGAGCCAGTTGCTTTAGGGCCCGGGGGGGGGGGGGGTACTCCCTTCATACCCTGTTTATGACAAATTGCAATTGTTTACAAAGTACATTATATGGTTTGTATAAATTTATCAATTCAGACACCATCCCCGCATAGTCGATATAGGGTAGTACCCACCGGGCTTTAAGGCCATGGATTTCCTACCATTCTATTGTTTGCCATGTTATAATGTGTCCATATACCTCTTATTGTCTATGTCTGTATTTTTGAATGGCTGAATGAACTGTGGCTTCTTTGATAGTTGTAATAAATTTTTGTTAGACTATTTTTTATAACACAAAATAATTCTGAAGTGACATAGGTGTTTTGAATTGCTTTTTGGATCAGCCTTAGAGAACAATATGACTCAATGTTTTGAAAAGACTATTGTCTGTTAAGCCAATCACCGATGAGCTTCAAGATAATTTATGATGACCTAAATAATTAAAACAAATAATACGACATCCCTCCCAAAAAGTTGCACTTTCAATAAAGAGAAAATAGTTTCAATGTGTTTCTTTTTAAGGTTGTCTGCTTGCTGAACACAAGCAGCAAGCTTTTCATTTGTAGTGAAAAAGAAACCTGTTGTCAACAGGATATGTGGCTCTAGATAATGATAATAAAAATATCAACAAGTTTTTTATTCTAACCTTAAAGTAGAAAACGTACCACTAAAAAAATAGCTCATTATACCATATTTTCTAGTGTATAATAAAGTCATCCTAAAAATTAGACCGTAATTCTTATACACCAAGTCAAGAAATTAACTTGCTAGTCAATCACCCAATTTAATTTTGAAACCAAAGCATTGAACCATTTGATTATTTTTGACGCATCCTGTAAAGGTGTCTTGGTGAAGATTACTTAAGGTATTTCCGTAGTTTTGCACTGCGCACAGTTCTGTGCATATTTTTAATTTTAGAGTTTTACATTCCTTATCATCAATAGATACAGAGTTATGTCTATTAAGAAACACTTTAACGTAAAAAATATGAACAGTTTTCACATTTTCAAGCGAAAAATTATGAATTTTTTTAAACTCGCCCCAGTTATACTCGGAAAAGTCTTGATATTATTGAATTTTGAGAATATTTCTCAAAATATCTCGCAAAACAAAACGGCCACCTGTCTTTTTTATTTCATAATGTCATTTGAAATCGTGTTTTTTAAAACATATATAATCGATGACAAAATTCTATGGCTAGATTTTTCGATATTTCGAAAAAAAGTTTCGTTCAAAGCATTGATGAGGCCCGTAAAAATGCAAACATTTTTTTATTTTTTGCTTTATTTCTCTTCGCTGTTGAATTTTAGTGCAAAACTTTTGCTTTACATCGATAGCCCAATGTATAAGGAGCACATTAAAGCACATTCAAAATATTTGGTATTGACCTAGCTTAGTAAAGAGATACTTTTATGAATGATGCCCCTTTTTGAATGTCAGACACTAAATTGATAAAAGTGGGTATACTTTAAAATTTTTTCTCGCGCAATCCAATACGGTGACCCCATTTTTTTATTTTATATTTTTGATGAATACTCAAAATGTTTTAATGTAGAAAGTTTTATCAAAATTCTATGGTTAGTTTTATTACTACGGAATTACCTTAAGCAAAAAGTCATCACAATTTTTTCTTAGAAAGAGATTTTATAGAGAATTTATCTATTAATCGAAAAATGGATATAAAGCTGTATGGTCCTGTGCCCGTTTTCGACATAAAAATTTTTGAACAGATCCATGTTTTGACATTTTTGAAGAACACATTGTGAAAAATAACAAAAAAAAAAAACAAAAAAAAAAAATCAATTCCTCAAAAACTAATAAAGCTATTTGGCTATTGGTATTATGCCATTCTCGTCAACAGCAAAGGTGCCAAGCAAACCGGTTGAACCAGTTTTCTAGTTCCAAGCCTCCTTCACTTTAGAAAAACACACAAGAATCCTTAATTTTAACTTTGCTGAGAAACAGTATCTAAGGACTTTAAAGTTTGCACCCTTAAAATCCCACCAGAAAACACAGGAATTTGCCGGTTAAAGGGTTAAATGTGAGTTAGTAAACACTTCTAGAACTAAAGTTCACCTATACAAAGAAAATATGCAAAAGGAGAAATTTCAATCATATTTCGAGGGGCCAACTGATACAATGAGTAGACTTAATCACCAGAGAGTACTGTTCATATTGAAACAAAAAAAATTTCACTTGATTCCAATAACACATCTTAGCCAAGAAGAAACTTTGAGGTTGTTGGCATTTTTGAAATCATCTTTTTGAAAAGGAGGAAGGATTAACAGATAGATCTTCCAAAAAAAACATAGTAATATTAAGCATTTAATTGAGCTGTTTGGAGGACAATCAATACATTTTGAACATTCCGATGGCAGTTTTTATCAAAGACAAAGACCTAAAAAAGCCCATTGAGATATTGGTGAGTATAAGCATTGAATCCATCACGTCACATTAGAACATTTAATCCTGCAGCTATGATTTGATAGAGTTTGTTTTGTTTTGTTGGAAAAATACAAGCTTTTAGGTCTATACAGGTAGTTTTTCAAATATGTTCAAATATAATTAAGCTCAAATTTAACAAAATAGTGATTTGCCAGCTGTCACACTTGTATTGCCACCAATATGGTTTAAAGCTGTTTATTCTCTCTGCTTCAATTTACCTAGCAGCTGAGTTAACTCTGTTTTGTCTCTTTTGTTTATGATTAACAGCATTATCAAGGTTATGTTTTAAGGCTGATTTACACGGTATGATTTGTCGTATGCGATTTGTAGTATACGACTAGTTGTAACTTCTAAAACTAGTCGCTCGCGCTCTAAAACGTGTTTTAGAATGTCCTACGACTAGTTTTAGAACGTTTTGAACCTCACGACTAGTCGTATACTACAAATCGTATGCGATAAATCGCACCGTGTAAATCGGGCTTTATACTTCTCACTTCCCTCATCCAGGTTTGAGCCCTGGGTTTGGCATTGAAATAACAGTGTTTTTTTTCTCTTCTATATAAACCAGAGGGCTTTTTTCCAGGTTGACTAGTTTTTATGCATACTTTCAAACCAACTGTGTACAAAGTTGTTAGTGAAATAGTACTTAATAAAAAAACAAAAATGAATGGGGGAATAAATGCAGTGGGGAAAAATAAAGTGGTCAATTACAGATCAATACATAAACAAGCAAAACAACACAAAAGGCAAAAAATAAAGTGGTCAATGACAGATCAATACATGAACAAACAAAACAACACAAAAGGCGAAAAATAAAGTAGTCAATGACAGATCAATACATGAACAAAACAAAGGAGTCAATGACAGATCAATATATAAACAAATAAAACACAAATGGGCGAAAAACAAAACTATGAAATACAAAAGGTGAGAAGTGCAATGCAAACAAGACTAATGAAAAGCTTTCTTTATAATTTTATAATAGTAGTTAAATTGCCATGTTTTCATGTCTTGATGTATGATTGTTTTGTTTCAACTGTGACTAATCAACAACCAGCATCCAGGATTTGGCATTTTCTCCAATCACGGTTTTTGAAATGGATCAAGAATACTGTACATCTATAAAGACCTTGAACAATCTTTTTTCTCTCCTATTCTGCAGTGAATAAAAAATCAAAATATTTATAACAATATCTTGTAACTATGTTTATGAAAAGAAAGCATAAATATTTGGTAATTTATTTTGCATTAAGCAACACTTATATGTAAAATCCCTTTGGTTTGAACCATTCTGATACCAGACAGTAGAATTATAGCTGTACTCTTACAAGGTATTTTAGATTATGCAGCTTTGCCTTGGCTTAACTTGAAGCATCATACATAGATGAGTTTAAGAGCACCTTAACTTAACGATAATGTATAAATTTGATAATTTTAGTTGTTCTTCTTACAGTCATGTAGAATTGCCAAAAATTCTCCAATTATTTTTTTCTATTATTCACGATCAGCTGGATGTCATCTATTTCTATAGGCACATGTATATGACTCAATGATTATCAGTTAGGGCCTGTTTATATGGAGTGAGGCAGCCCGGCTTAGCGGGATGGTTTCTTTTGTGTTCAACCTATCTGAGCATAAAAACAAAAGAAACCAGCCCACTTAACCGGGCTGGCTCGCCTCATATAAACAGGCCCTAAGAGTACAAACACTAAATGTGTGCAACAGTTGTCACTATTTAGTATAGAACACTAATTAACAAAAGAAAATAATAGAATTAGCATAAAACAATTAGCACTATTTGTGGATGGTATTTATTTTAGTGTGTGCACTCTATAATGTAATGGTAAAAATTATCACTTGTTTTATAATTGTGTTCAGCATATATAATAAGGAGTCTTTATTTGCAGTTGTTTAGGAACAATTCTCTACAATTACTTACAGTGTTACTTACATTACTTAAATGTAATGACTAATTATTGTGATACCCCACACTAAAACATGTTCTGATTGGCTATAGATACATTTAACTTTTGTATTTGTTCAGTGTAAAATGCATATTTTGTTGATTTGTCAATTAATAAAAAAAATCAAGTTTAACTGTTCCTTGCACTGTTTCTATTATAGCCAATAAAATAGATTAGAAAATGTTTTATGTGAAGTGTTACAGTGAGGATACTCGAACCGTGAACACTTTGTGCTTTTTTTACACTTTTTTTAACATGCATCCTTTGAGTGAATCGATTTGAAAACATTTGCATTTGATAATTCAGTGAATTTGAGTTCAGTCCTACTTTTTTAGAGTATTTGAAGCAGTAGAAAGCTCAGAAAATAAAAAGCTAAATAAAGACAAGTGTCCATGGTTCGAGTGTCCTCACTGTAATGGTAGATACAAATGACTGCATTCTATGATTTAATCATAATGTCAAATCATTACTAAGTCAGATGATACTTTTACGTTGAAACAATTATTTTCTCAAAGTTAAGTTACCTAGAATCACATAAAATTAGAGCTCAGGGCTTTTGCATTAATTTTTTTAGTGTTATCAAAGTAGTTTTTAATTTTTCTTAGGTATTGTTTTTCTAATATTAGTGTGTTGTTGAAAAGTTGTTTTAAACTTATTTAATTGAAAGTTGTTTAAAAAGATATTTCAAATATTTCCAAGAGCATAACCATCAAAAGATACAAAGAATTCTGATTGTAGTCTTGAGGATGGAAAATGCTTATTATGAAAGAACTCTGATTGTAGTCTTGAGGATGGAAAATGCTTATTATGATGACAGTGGTCCATCAGTGGCAAAGAATGATTCTCTCTCAACAATGAAGAACATTAACTTCACTAAACCAAATGATAAACTGATGATTGCAATCTACAAAATGTTTTAAGAATTTTGAGAATCATAAAAACATTGAAGTATTATAGTCTTGAATATCAACAATAATACCATTGTTTATTGGGGCTTGGATCTGGCACAAATATGATTGATCAATGCCACTGAGAATAGTAATGAACATTTGAACCAAACAACAACAATGACAACAAACACAAGATGTGCTACAGCTACACTTGTACATCAGTTCAGCATCAAAAATCATCATCAGAATCGTATGTATATGCCACTGAAATTATATTTAATATTTACTGTCAAAACAATGGTTGTTCAGACTTTATTGTCCATGTTACAAGGTATAGTAACAAGAAGAACGCTCTTATGGACTATTCAAAAAACATTGCTTCACAGAGACCATTTTCTGCAAAATGAGAACTGCAATCTTGATTATTAACAATATTTGTGATAAAAAGTTCTAGATGATTTGAAACTATCTTAACCAGATTACATGTAGATGTATATCAAGTTACTGGAATACAAAGCTACTATTGTTTGGATATGATATTGGAGTCGAGCAAAAAGCATCTCCAAATTCAAGAACATGTTAGTATGAAAGCCTTTCATTATTATTTCAAGTGGTTATAAAAAAAAAACATTTTTGCGAGAGATGAAATGTATGCACTGAAAAACTGGATACTAATGAAAAAGGTGAATATAAAGATAGCCGAGTCGCAACAATATGTTATGAACAATAGCTTCATAGCTAATTGATTAAAAATTACTGTCAAGTAATAAATTAACTGTTAAAATATAGAGATGGATAAAGGTTGTACAATGCTTATTTATCCAACTGATCATTCCAACTTCAACTGTCAATGAGCTATTAGCAAAGGATGTGAATTGAGAATTACTCAAAGAAAGACATTATTCCAATATTCTAGACATAGGTGTAGGCTGCAAGACCATTATCAATGTAAACAACATTGAAGTTCACTGCTGTATTGATAAGAAAGAAAGAAAATTTATACAGGACAACTTGGTCAACAACTCCAGCAACAGTGACATTGAAGTGATTTCAACAGATGGATAACACTATCTGCAATAACTTGATCAACAACTCCAGCAACAGTGACATTGAAGTGACGTCAATAGATGGGTAACACTATCCACAACAACTTGATCAACAACTCTAGCGACAGTGACATTAAAGTGATTTCAACAGATGGGTAACACTATCCGCAACAACTTGATCAACAACTCCAGCGACAGTGACATTGAAGTGATTTCAACAGATGGGTAACACTATCCGCAACAACTTGATCAACAACTCCAGCGACAGTGACATTGAAGTGATTTCAACAAATGGGTAACACTATCCGCAACAATGCGATCAACAACTCCAGCAACAGTGACATTGAAGTGATTTCAACAGATGGGTAACACTACCCACAACAACTTGATCAACAACTCCAGCAACAGTGACATTGAAGTGACGTCAATAGATGGGTAACACTATCCACAACCACTTGATCAACAACTCCAGCGACAGTGACACTGAAGTGATGTCAGCAGATGGGTAACACTACCCACAACAACTTGATCAACAACTCCAGCAACAGTGACTATGTAGTGATGTCAGATGGGTAACACTATCCACAACAACTTGATCAACAACTACAGCAACAGTGACATTGAAGTGATGTCAATAGATGGGTAACACTATCCACAACAACTTGGTCAACAACTCCAGCGACAGTGACATTGAAGTGATTTCAACAGATGGGTAACAATACCCACAACAACTTGATCAACAACTCCAGCAACAGTGATATTGAAGTGACGTCAATAGATGGGTAACACTATCCACAACCACTTGATCAACAACTCCAGCGACAGTGACATTGAAGTGATGTCAGCAGATGGGTAACACTACCCACAACAACTTGATCAACAACTCCAGCAACAGTGACTATGTAGTGATGTCAGATGGGTAACACTATCCACAACAACTTGATCAACAACTCCAGCAACAGTGACATTGAAGTGATGTCAATAGATGGGTAACACTATCCACAACAACTTGGTCAACAACTCCAGCAACAGCGACATTGAAGTGATGTCAACAGATGGGTAACACTATCCACAACAACTTGGTCAACAACTCCAGCAACAATTATATTGAAGTCATGTCAACAGATGAACAACACTATCCACAACAACTTGATCAACAACTCCAGCAACAGTGACATTGAAGTGATGTCAACAGATGAACAACACTATCCACAACATCTTGATCAACAACTCCAGCAACAGTGGCATTGAAATGACGTCAACAGATGGGTAACACTACCCACAACAACTTGATCAACAACTCCAGCGACAGTGACATTGAAGTGATGTCAACAGATGAACAACACTACCCACAACAACTTGATCAACAACTCCAGCAACAGTGACATTGAATTGATGTCAACAGATGGGTAACACTACCCACAACAACTTGATCAACAACTCCAGGAACTGTGACATTGAAGTGATGTCAACAACATTTTGGCCAACAACTCCAGCAATAGTGACATTGAAGTAATGTCAACAGATGGGTAACACTACCCACAACAACTTGATCAGCAACTCCAGCAACAATGACATTGAAGTGACGTCAATAGATGAGTAACACTATCCACAACAACTTGATCAACAACTCCAGCTACAGTGACATTGAAGTGATGTTAATAGATGGGTAACACTATCCACAATAACTTGGTCAACAACTCCAGCGACAGTGACATTGAAGTGATGTTAATAGATGGGTAACACTATCCACAACAATTTGATCAACAACTTCAGCGACAGTGACATTGAAGTGATGTCAACAGATAAACAACACTATCCACAACAACTTAATCAATAACTCCAGCAATGTTTTAGCAATTGCTGAAAACAACATTTTGGGCACACAATTTAACTTTGGAATGAATATCATAATTACTGACTCAATATCAGTGGTGTATTCTACTGGAAATATTACAGACACCTGAACAAGAAATGGTGATCCACTGCAGGCAACATTTTGGAATTTGAAACAAGGCTTTGTGTTATATGACAGTGCAGACAGTATGCATTGGTTGACTAGCTGATTGTTTGGTTGATTGCCTGGTTATTGTGTAAGTTGATTTGTTGAGTGGCTTGGTTGTCTAACTCACTCTGGATGATTTGTTGGTTGATTGCTAGTTGGTTGGTTGATTGATTGCCTGGTTGTTTGAATAGAATTTTATTGTTCGTTGATTAGTTGGCTGGTTAATGTTTTTGTTTGGTGATGAGGTGGTTTCCTGGTTGGTTAGCGTTTATGTTGTTTGTTGGTTGATTACTTTCAATTGTTGGTTGTCTGGTTTGTTGTATTGTTTTTGTTGGTTGGTTAATTGGGTGCTTGATTGCTTGGTTGGTTTTTGTTGGTTGGTTACTTAATTGTGTGGTGGGTTGGCTAGTTGATTACCTTGTTGGCTAGTGCTTTTATGGGTTCGTTGATTGCCAGTTGGTTGGTGGTTTGTTGTTAGATTGATTGAGTGGTTGCAATGGTTGTTACCATGGTTGTTTAAAATTATTGGTTGGACTGGCTAGCTTGATAGTTGGTTCAAAGTTGGTTGCATGTTTGTTAAGTAATCTTGTTGCATGGCTAAAGAAACCAATCTCATTGTTATATTTGTTGTCTGTGATTAAGATGACACCAAATGACAGCTTACATTAATGAAAAAAATCAAGAAGATGCACCACAAGACTTGGAATATTTTATGATAATACAGCATTTTATTGGCCATTTGGAACATTATGTTATCTGACAATGTATCAATTTATTTCAACTTTACCTTGAAGATGCACAAATAACACAAATGCTTGCATATTAAAATTGTACTTGGAACAAATAAAAGCAATTTGTACAATGACTATTCAGGCCTATGTACCAACCTAGAGATATATTCCAGTAGTATTTTGGATATTGGACACATTTGGGAAAATGAAATCAAAGTGAATTGCTTTTCACTATTATCTACAATGGTAATGATCACAGCAATGGGACTAACTCATCATCATCAACTTGACAATTTACATAAACTGTATATCAATTCGGGAACAAGGATTGTGGTATATTACAGTTTCTTGTAGCATCATCCACAATAGACGAGAATCTCACATCAATGGTAATGATAACAGCAATGTCATCAACATATTCAACAATTTCTGTAAATTGCATATCAATATTTTGGGCACTAGGAAACAAAGACTGGTATATTACAGAACTTGAAACATCATCTACAGACGAGAATCTCACATCAATGGTAATGATAACAACAATGTTATCAATGTATTCAACAATTTCTGTAAATTGCATATCAATATTTTGGGCATTCAGAAACAAAGTCATGGTATATTACAGAACTTGAAACATCATCTACAATAGCTGAGAATCTCACACCAATGGTAATTTATGATAACAGCAATGTTATCAAGTGAACATATTCAACAATTTCAGTAAATCGTATATCAATATTTTGGGCATTCGGAAACAAAGACTGTGGTATATTACAGAACTTGTACCGTCATCTACAATAGACAAAAATCTCACATCAATAATTAACAACAATGCCATCAAAGTCTTAAATAATTTCAGTAATTGCATATCAACATTTTGGGCACTGTAACAACAGAAATACAGCAATAATTTGTACAGTAACATGAAATCTTGGCAACGACTCTTACAATAACTACAGTATTTTCACTGTATTGTTTATCAAGCTATTCATCCTTTGATTCTAAAACGCTTTGTATAATTATCATTTTGGGCACTAGAAAACGTTTAGGTACTGAAAATAACATTACTGTGATATGGTAAAAGTGGTCAACTTATTCGACTCAGTACATGGGACTGAGCAGATAAAATTATGGTGCTTCAGATGTACTAACAACAAAATGACAAGACACCATTCCCAACAACAATTTCAACTCGATAGCAGCTCACCCATGCAAGACATGTTCATATAGCATGTGATCGTACATGTATATATTTAGGGCATTGTAACAACTTTTGGGATATAGTTAGTATGACCTCTGAGCACATTAATGCCAATAAAATCTAAATCAAAATAATGTTTATGATCATAATAGCAATATTTCATCATCACAATTCTTCACCTCATTCAATAATTGGAGTCCACTGCAAATCAACTATTTGAACATGTGAAAAAAAACTCAATACTAACATATTAAGATGATTCAATAGAGTCAATACAAAAGCAGAAGTTTGATCACCAATGATTAACAATTAGTTTGATATTAACATTTTGGGCACTGAAAAAAAAACCTTTTGGGAAATAAAATGCTTCAATAGAATTACAAAAACAAGAAATTGAATCATAACTTGTTTGGGATAAAACGTTTAAGTTTTCAGTATTGTCTACCCTGCAAGTAAATACATATCAACATTTTGGGCAATGGAACAACCTGTTTGGGATGTAAGTCTTTGAGGTTTTCAGTATTGTCTGTGCTGCAAGTAAATACATATCACATTCTGGGCAATGGATCAACCTGTTTGGAATATAAAACTTTGATACTTTGAACTATTGTCTGCATGGCAAGTACCTGGTAACTAGTATGTATCAATGTTTTGGGCAATGGAGCGACCTGTTTGGGACATAAAACTTTCAGTATCGTCTGCAGTGCATTATTACTGCATAAACATTTTTGACATTGGAACAACCTTAGTGATATAAAACTGATCAATATAATCTTCGCAGTAAGGAGACATTTCATCATCAATAACAATATCAATGATAACAAGAACTTGCATCTCACTATATGTTATCTCACATCATCACCACCAAAAAAGCTTTCCTAATATTATATTATCTACAACAGTAAAATAAGAGTCAGAATAGTTATTATCAACATCAGCAATGATTGTAACTTATAATAACATTGATGACTTCATTTTTCAAGGATGCACCTCAAGAAAGTGCATGTCAACATTTTGGGCACTGGAACATTTTGGGATATTACAGAATTTAGAGCATTCTTACATTATCTGCAGCAAAAATTACCAATTATAATAATTAACACAACAGTGATGTGAAGTACTGTCTTTGCATCTTATTCAACAATTTCAAGAAACTGTGCATCAACATTTTGGGCACTGGAACATTTTGGGATATTACAGAAGTAAAAGCTTTCCTTCATTATATGCAGCAAAAATAAAAAATTACCAATTATAATAATTAACACAACAGTGATGTCAAGTACTGTCTTTGCAACTTGTTCAACAATTTCAAGAAACTGTACATCAACATTTTGGGCACTGGAACATTTTGGGATATTACAAAAGTAAGAGCTTTCCTACATTTATCTGCAGCAAAATAAGGAAACCTATTATCAATAAAAATTATTATGATAACAGTAATGTTAAGTTTTAAGGTTGCATTACAAACAACAATTTCAAGCAAGTTTATATCGACATTTTGAGCAAGAGTAAATTTTGGGATACTAGAAAAGTAAGAGCTATCTAAGTAGAATTATCTAATGACAATCTACATATAATAGGATAGTTATCTTCTTCAATAACAATGTTTATGACCAGAGACACTTTTTATTGGTAATTTGATTTATTATCACATGAACACTTCTGCAAATAAAATTCCGTAAGCTTCCTGATAAAAAAAATAATTATTTTAATTTGATTTTTAAATAGTAATTCAATTTTACATTCTTTGAGCAAGTGGTGGATTTAGGGGTGCAGGGGTGCACACCCCCTCAGGAAAGGATTTTAAGTTCTTGTTTTTTAAATGTTTTTTTTCCAGATTATTCTCAGTATTTCATGTTTATTGGGTAGTGCAACCCTCCTGAAAATGATACACCCTGGATCTGCCACTTTTAAGCTCTTATTAAATGAAATATAATATATATTTATTTATTTTATAATATATGTCTACTAGCATAAACCTAGTATATTAGATATGTAGGCTAGGAATATAATTAGTTAATTTCATATGAGTGGGAAAAGGTGCTGTACATACAATGTTGTAATAATTATTTTGTAGCCATAATTTCTAAGAAACTGCCACTAAGTGCGCAGAAGACAAGTGAAGTGAATTTCTAAGAAAACAGCTAAATCATCAGACATATTGTTGTGGTATCATAATCATAACATTCTGAATTCCCACTGATGTGAAAATGACTGTAGTTGCTCTTGACTAACATAAAAAATTTTTTTCAAAACAGTTATATTTCCAATTTTTCTTGATACCATCTCAACATTGATCTAGTGTTGATGATAGCCTAATCAAATATACCAAAATAATGAATAAGGAATAAGGAATATAAACTATCTTTAGTTTGACGAAGATGTGGAAGATTTTCAACATTTTATTTAAGTTTTACTTTATCAAATTTTATCTGCTGTATATTAGTCATTGGTTACAAAGGGGATGCAATGCCTGGACATTAAGGCCTTTAATTATTTATTAATTAATATTTATTAATAATCGGCAGAATAAGGTTAAGATTTTGTTAGAAATGAACCCCATTCATGTAATAATTGAGGGTGATGGTGTTCTTGCATGTTTCCAAGTAAATTTGTCTTCTCAGTGAATTTAGTTTTGTATATATTAACTAACTTATTTCCATTATAGACGCAGGTTTCATGCTTTTATCACAAAAAGCTCAATTTTTGCACATAATTGCTGGACTAAGGTGTCGCTGAAATATTTAAGGTGCTCTTAAACTTGCATATTATAATCATTTAGAATGTTCTCAGCTTAATCTTTGATGTACTGCCATACCTGTACACAAAACTATCTTGATTACTGTCAATTATACTGTCTGGCATCAGAATGCTATAAAATAGAGGCTGGTTATTTGTGAAAGAAAGAAAATTCATTAATGAAAGTGTTTCTTATGTGCTACAAAATTACTGAGTGTGTACTATGCTTTTCTTCATGATCATAGACTGTATATCCTATTGTCATCATTATTTTGCTTGCTTTTCATTGTCTTTCCATTTGTAAATGTCTTGAATGTTTGTAAATTTAAATGTCTTTTGTTTATCCTCGGATTTGAGAGTGTCCCCTACACTCTATATACTGGATATAGGTCTCTCCAGTCAGTTGATTTTTAATTAGGGAGGAAAACCAGAGGACCTGGAGAAAAACCCATGTGGCACAGGAGAGAGAAACAACACTTATAACAAACTCTACCCACATATAATCCAGCTCCCAAGTCAGGGCTCGAACCTGGACCATAGCAGTGAGAAGCGAGAAGATTGGCCACCCATGCCACCCATTTGTAATTCATTTGTCCTTATAAGGGTCCTGACTACTTTAAAAAAACAACAACCCTTTAAGATGTACCTGTGAGCAATTTACCACTGGAAACTCTGAACGCGAGCCAAATCCAGTTATAAGACAACAAAAGAATTACACAATGAGTATTCAAAAATTATGCTTTTTTGCGCCGGACCCTATATTTTTCTTCATTTTTCTGAGAGATTTTGTAAAAATCTTTCTTTTTGCGAGATTTAAAAAAATCCTGATGACTTTTCAACATAACATGCAATGGTAAGTGGTTTAGGCTTTCACTTTTCAAAACGATTTTAAGTCAAAGACCCAAAACAAAACAGTACATTTTGACAAAATATTAAAACAGAATTATACAATTTATCTTCCCATATTTGTGTAAAATAATGTCTGGTTGAGATTGCCTGTAAAAACGTCAATAGCTGTTAGTTTTTGAGTAATATATTTTTGGATATTCTTGTGTTGCCTTTTGAGCGGCTTTGGGGCGCACAGTGTTTTCAGTGGTAATTTGCTCTAAAGTGGTCAGGACCCTTAAGGACACTTGAACCGTGAACAATTGTCTTTATTTGGTTTTTCATTTTCTGAGTTTTCTACTGCTTTAAATCCTCTAAAAAAGTAGACGTAAACTCAAATACACCGAGTTATCAAAAAGAAAACGTTTTCAGATCGATTCACTCAAAGGAAGCATGTTAAAAAAAGTGTCAAAAAAGCACAAAGTGTTCACGGTTCGAGTATCCTCACTGTAATGTGTTTCATGACATCTGAGTTTCTTTATGCAGTGTTTTTGGCTGCTCACACCCTTGTTCATGTCGCTTTAGATTTCTTTTATTTGTAAATTTTTGTTTGCATCTGATGCAAGTAATGAAAGGAGCATTATTTTCTTTGAAAAAGCTAGAACTGTTCAAATTTTGATTTTAAAGTGTTTCTCAGACATAGCTCTGTATTCATTGATGATAAAAATATGTAAAACTCTAAAATTCGAAACATGTGCAGCACTGTGTGCAGTGCAAAACTACGGAATAACCTTCACTATTAGTATACATTTACCAGAAATTTATTTGACATCTTGAAAGCTTTACAGTTTTACAGACGTCTGGCCCGAGTGACAGTGTTTCTAGTGTTTCTAGTGTTTATATTTCAAATTCAATTTGTCAAAATGGGAAGGCAAATTGCTTGTGCCAAACGATTTTCTAAACTTTGGATATCCTGTGTGTCTGTTATAAAAATTATATTAGAATGCTGTGTGAGTTAATTGATGACGGTTTGGCGGTAGTGGTTTTGTATGCTAGCACACATTTATTTTTCTTCTCTTCTTTTTTTTTAATCTATCTGTTATTTTTCTTTTCTGGATAAGATGTTTTCAAAAAAACAGCCTAAAGGTATATTTTCGACTAACATGTATTATTCAAATCAAGTGAAATTTCAAATATTTCAATATGTACTACCGGTATTTGAAAGATTGGCGTTGTTTTAAACTCAGACATTGCGGAAGCAATGGAGAAGTTATTGGAGTGGGACACTTCTTTCGCTAATTCACTCACTTCCCAGTAAACTTCCAATAATATTGTTAATTATAATTTCTTGAAATGGTGGGCTTCCTTTACTAGAGAAAGAAATTTTCATGTTAAGGACGGTGCCCACTATTGTCACTATATTTGAAAACTAACAGAAAAACAATCTAGGAGACTAATTAGTGCTCAGTTTTATGGTTATTTCCAATGCAAATGCGAACATACACTACGTTAGTTGTGATATTGAGCCTAGAATTATCAACTTTATATTATCTCAATTTTTAACAGTTTTTTTGTGTGAGATATATCATATCGATGTTCAGACTATTTCCCTGAAGTTTATTTTCCAAATTAAACTTTATATACAAAGAACTACGATTTGTGTGCTTCAATCATCAGTAACAATGTCTGAGTTATGTGGCCATTGGGCACTTCATTTTTTACTTTGAGGTTTACTTAGCATAAAAAGTTTGTCAACACTTATTGTTGTTTCTGGTGCTATACACTGTTGACAACAGCTTTCTTTCTTTACAAATGAAAAGCTTGCTGATTGCATTGGAAAGGCAGACAACTTCCAAATTAAAGATAAAGCAACTATTTACAGCAAAAAAATTTTTCTCTTAATTTAAGCCAAAATTTTTTTGGAAGGGCTGTGGTAATATTAGAGTTTTGATTATTTTGCTAATAAAAAATAAACTAACATAAACTTATTGCAATGATTAGAGAAGACTTAGTTCACACATATATGCATCTAGTTTTTCCCTGATAGTCATCTTTCCAGAATCCTTTATGTCCTGTTTTGCATTTTCATGTTTGCAACAGACTGATAGGAGTTGAGCATTAAGGACTGGGTCCTTGTGTTGTCTGTGCTTGTAATTAAGTGATTGGTTATACACGCAGATAGGTTAAATCCCCCTGTATTACAATGCAAATCTAAAAACTGTAGCCAAACAGAAATATTTAGGAATGTTATTGGTTTTCCTAGGCCACATTCTGGTTGGCACAGCAATAACAATTGCTTATGTTCGACCCTAATGTTTTGCTGTATAATTATGTTTTTTCTCAAAATCCTCATTTACCACCCTGTACTTAGTTAGTGTTGAGCCCCTAAATCATACATTCATAATGATTTTGATCTGTATTATTCATAACAATGGATACTTGACAATGTTATCAATCATATGTTACTAACTGCCTTAGCTACGTTTCTCCAGCAGCAGACATAACAGCACCGATAGTAGGATGTCAGTTGGTACCAAAGATGAGGTTTAAGACAGCAGCCTGATGATGTCATGAGCTATAATGAGTGACAAGTGTTTGTCAACAAAGACATGTGATGTAGTTTAATCCAAGTTTTGAGGTCATGCGACATATGGTTGATGAAGCAAGTTTATCTCAGCTTTTGAATAGCTTTTTGGATAGCGCTAACCAGGCTTGATGGGACCGGCCCCTGAATCATTACCAGACTGAAAGTTGTCAGTGTTATAACAGCAGTCCAGGAATTTGTGACCAAATATTTAGTAAGTGTTGAGCCCTAAGTGCATTCAATTATAGTGACCTATTGCATATATAATGCAGGGGGACTCCATGGCAATGGGCAGGGATGATTGTCCTATTATGAATCAAAATCAAAGATCTGGTGTCTGTTAGGGTGTCTAAAACTCTACTTTGTAAGTCAAAAACTCTTTAAGGGAGAAATTCAATGTTGTCATACCTGTAATACCTTCTGAACACTCCAATATGCTTTTAGGGGTATTTTTAAAAATGTCAGATGATCATTCCCTGCCCTATGATACATGTGAGTCCCCTTCCCCATGATTTATATAGTGTTTCTTGACGTGTTACTAATGTGTTAGCAAAGTTTCTCCAGCAGCAGACCTAGCAGCCACAATAGAGCCATATGATGTCATTCTGTAGGAAAGATGATGTTGAAGACAGAAGCCTGATGATGTCATAAATTAAAATGAGTGAAAAGTGTTTGTAGACAAAAACATACGATCGGAAGTAGTTTAATCCAAGTTTGGAGGTTATGTGATGTATATGATTGATATAAATGGAGCACTGAAGTTTATCTCATCTTTTTAAGTGATTCATTTTTTTTTGCCAGAGGTGCGGGATTGCAGAAATCATCAACATTTAATTTGATGAATCAAATATTATGTACTTGCACATCAAACATTTTACTGTAAGTTTCATTAGTCGGTTGTACAATGGATCAAATGTTGACTTGGAGACTGCATCACAGTCATTTTCTGAACTATGACTTGGTGTTGGTAATGGGGATACCAGTAATTCATACAAGCAATCAGGCTGCTGTCTGGAATATTGGAGTGCCAGTGATAACATGCTAAGCTATGTTAACTGGACACATCATGGAACAGGGGACAATCTGTCAACTTTAACTTACCTGTAGATATACATTTTCTGCAATCCTGTACCTGGCAGGGCTCAACACTAATGGTAGTCTGCTAGTCTCTCAAACAAGTGAAATTGATTGCATGAATTTGTGCAAATTTTGTACTGTAACTTGTTTACTGTAAACCGGTACTTCTTTACCAATCTGAATCTTTACCAGATTCTAAGAATTAGAATTGTTTAACAGTCAGACTGAAAGTTGTCAGTGTTATAACAGCAGTCCAGGAATACGTTAGTGTTGAGCCCTAAGTGCATTCAATTACAGTTGTGACCTATCATGTATATAACCCAGGGGGACTCCATGGCAATG
Organism: Diadumene lineata; assembly: GCA_918843875.1. Classification (NCBI taxonomy): domain Eukaryota; kingdom Metazoa; phylum Cnidaria; class Anthozoa; order Actiniaria; family Diadumenidae; genus Diadumene; species Diadumene lineata. The sequence continues at coordinate 8,881,658 of OU974072.1, forward strand.
GGCAGGGATGGTTGTTACATCTATTATGGATCAAAATAATAAATCTGGTGTTTTTTAGGGTGTTAAAGTCAAAAGGTCTGCTTTAAGGGGAAAATTGTTACTATACCTATATATACCTTCTGAAGACTCCAAAGACTATTTGAAAATTTCAGACAATCATCCCAACCCTACAATATATGGGAGTCCCCTTCCTAGGATAAATACAGTGTTTCTTGAAGTGTTACTAATGTGTTAGCAAAGTTTCTCCAGCAGCAGACCTAGCAGGCATGATAGAACCATATGATGGCAGTTGGTAGCAAAGATGATGTTGAAGACAGCAGCATGATGACATCATAACCAGAATGACCAGTCAGTGAGGTGGTAATCTGTGAGCCTGTTTGATCATAGAATCCTGTGGTCCCCTGGGTGATATTGCTATTTCCCTTTATCAACTTCATGGAGTATAATGTGTTTATCCACGTATTTCAAAAACATGTTGCTGAAAAGAATGGAGAATGCTGACTGGTGTAGATACAAAGGAATTACAGGTTTTGCATAGTAATGCAACAATCAACAACCAACAATCAGCATATCAATAATACATATTCAGCAACACAATGGTGATCTTGGCTGGATGATATGTTGTATAATGTGTTCACAATATTTGACAATCTATTTGAAAATATTGAGAAAAAGGTGATATCTGTCTCAATTGATCATCATTAATGATTGTAAAAGAAAACAAATTGATATTTCAAAACATAAAAATTATTTCAATAATAAGTCAGTGATGCATCACAAAACAACCTTTATTCTTCATAATTGAGCAAACAAACAAAAAATAAGAAGAAAACGGCAAAACAAATACAGTGGAGTATTTAGACTGCAATAAGACTGCAAATGTGGGTGGTGGGGCCTTGACCACAGGATTCTATTGCCACACAAACTGCATGCATGAAAATAATTTAATTATGGAAAAAAAGAAAGAAAAAAGAAAAACAGCACACTATCCACACACTCTGCATACAAAATCTGTTGTGTTTTGTGGTTTCTTTATTACGACAACAAATCAGCTAGACCCAGTGTGAACTTCAATGATTGATTGTCAGCTTTGGTACTGACATTGCATTTATACGCCATTGATGCTCAACATTTTTGGGATCAAACAATAATTAAAACATACATTGAGCATTAATACCATCCCTTGAGACTTATCCCAGTACAGTACTGTAACAGATCAATTGTCAAAGTAATCAAAGTATTATGGTAAACACTTGTGAAATTTATTGAAGCTCTTAAATGTTCATTGTGCTGAAGATTAAAGTGTACGAATGATATACCTTCAAAGGCTAGTATCTTGCCTGAAATGGTTACTAATTTCACAATGGGAAATTTATCTTTCCTATGACAACTATAAGTAACTTGCAGTAAGAGCTGTAGGGGTCATGAACGATCTCAACATCAGTCAAGCAATGACTACGGTATAGAGTCTGAACAGTTGTAGCAAGTGAACACAACAAGAGCTTCAATAATCAAAGGTGAATCCATGATTGTTTTCAGGAGGGGGTGCACTAATGTATCAACTTGAAAATAGGCTGGAATTCAGTGGATATCTGTAAAAATATATTAGATGTGCACCCCCTGACCCCATAAGTAGATCCGTCACCGATAATATTTATGTTTCACCTGGGTCTAGCTGGTTTGTCAAGAGAGAGTGTGATAGAGTAATAATTCAGAGAGAGTGTGGCTTTGAAAGTGCATGTTTGTGTGTTTATGGATCATAGACTGAGGTAAGAATATTGTAGAATATTGTAGACATATGTCACCATACTGGAAAAGATGGACATAGAAGTACTCTCACTATATAAAAGTTTACTATTATTCTCTGTTAGGGAAATAGAACAGACCCTAAAAACAGAATGCCTTGCCAAAATTTTTATTCTGGGATAACATCATATTTTTGAATTGATCAATCAATCCAACTTCTGAGACACACCAGGCTGTGTTTAACTTTACATTGACCTAAGAATTTAACATCAGTGGTTCAAGGTCTCTGCGAGTCATTGATTCTACCATTCTGTACCCTCAATATTTTGGAGCTTTATATGGTCAAACAATAATGGTAGAAGTATGTTATGAGGCGTTAGAAGTGTCTACATGTAAGGCTGTTTGCAAATCTTTTACTATTCTGACATTCATGGTTTTTTTTTTGCCAAGGAACACTACTCAAAAATGAAAAAGCCAGTCAAACAAATTGAATGCATTTATATTGCCTTATACTTAGATCTTATTAACTGATATTTCGGTGAGAGTACTTCTTGTTTTTTTTTTTTTTTTTATCCTGTTTGCACAATATATTTGGCACTTATCTATTGGTTCATGGTGGGAATGAATCTGTTATCACCATTTCAAAAGCAAAATTTGATATTGAAATTTTGTCTATATCAAGTTTATGACATCATTGTAAATAATAGATATTCATTTTTTTCTACAGAAGCAATCGATATTGACTTTGTGCCTGAATTGTAGTTTTTGTTTTTCCATCTTTTCCAGTATGGTTTATAAGGGGTGGGGTGGTAAAAGTATTTGGGTGGGGAGGGGATGTCTTGGGTGGGGTGGGAAAGCTTATTGGGTAGGGGTGGGGCAATACTTGGGGCTTGGGAGGAAATAGTGATGGTTCCTTGCTTAGCTCCGGATGGTAAACTCTGCAGTGTAAGAGGTAAGTGAATCTGCCTTGTGTCATTTTCAAAGTGACTTAAAAAATATTTTGTGACGTTTGGACTTAGAGATGAAACAAGGCAAATTCACTTATATTCTTTTTATACTTGTAATTTTTTACTTGATTGTCTTTTTCTACTTGTATTCTGGTGTCTTATTATTTTTTGTTCAATAAAGTTAGACTTAGAAATATTTGTTCTAGTTTTTAAATGTATTCCATCTCTATAGGGTACACGCCCATTTTGAGTTTACAAAAAAAAATATACCTCCCCGAGGTCCTGCCAGCACCAAGTCTCTAGCCACCTCACAGGCCAGATCCTCTTGGTAGGCCTACTGCCCTGACTAGAGCCATTTATAAGGCCTTTGACCAGCAAACTTTAGACTGCCCTGATACTGAAGACTGACTATATGAGTGCCAAACCTTCACTCACTACAGACTCCTTGGGGGAACTCTGTTGTCATCCAAACCAGCACTTTAAGAGAGGGTAAGTGTGAATGTGAGTCTCAAGTGATCTTACCCCACCCCTCACTTGTTGTGTGTGACAGTGATGTGTTGTGTGATCAACAGGCCCATCGCTTAGCAACATTCGGACTTCCCCGCAATAAGTTTTGATTATCAAAGCTGACACATAGGAAGACTAACAGGTGTATTTCTGGGATAATAAAGTAGGATAGGTGTGAAGGTCGAATCTGATAAGGCACATCTACCACCATGCAATTCAACTGGAAAAATCCTAATACCTTCATGTTAAATTATTTCGTTTTGCCACCATTTTGAATTTATTCGCTTTAATTTGGCTGAATTAATTATCTGGGAGCCATGTTGAATTGATTAATAGTAAACTTTGAATTTGATCGGTCAACATGGCCCCCATTGACTCTGTTATGTAACTATGGTTACGTGATGCAGGTTATCATCAATGATCAACAAGGACGTTGACAAAAAATGTGCCCAATTGACTGCACCACATAACAAGAGCTGTAAAGTGTTGAATTTAAAGGGATTAGAATTAGTCTAATGGTGGCAAAAAAAAGGTTTATGGATATTTTATGAAACCTAAGATAAGTTTTTTCACCAGCAAAGTAACTTGTCGGACAAGTGAATGGCCGCAATTCAAAACAAAAGAGTGTACTTTTGAGGCGAATATAGCATTAATAATAATTAATTTTTGTGGTTATGTTAAATTTAGTTTATGTGGATTTGTCACTCAATAAAGCACGTAAGTCAAAATATCAGAGGTCTTGTTGATACCAAAGTTAATACTCTTTTGTGAGCATAGAGATCAGCAATCAGTCGAGTAGTGCATAAAATCAATCAGCTGTTGAGATCATGTTGGTGTTCACCATTGATAATCACAATTTTTACATATAGCAGTCTGTTGTGTGATGCAATTATGTCTTTTTTAAGGTCTTGGTGTTTTACCCCTCTTTTTGGGTCACCTTTTGCCTTTGCACCGACTTGATAATTGCTTTACCTTTTCATTGTTTTTCTTTGATCACTGTCAATGATTTGCTTGACTTTTTGTTTCACATCATAGCACTCTGACTTGTATCGTTTGCTGATATAGCTCTGTATACTAACAATTTTTCTTATTTTTAATTTTGTACTGTTTTTGTTGTTACTGGGTTTTTTTACTGTTTTTTTTTTACTTTTTTTTTCTTGAAGGCCGTTTTAAGAAGATAAATCAGAAATGCCGTAGAAATTAATTGAAGACCCCAGTCCTGTTTGTAGTCAGGTTAAAATGCCAAATACAATGCCGTTAGATGAAAAAAAAATTGACAAACAAGTTATGGTTTTTGTAGTTGATTTGGTAATAATGAAGACAGCTTTTTTGTGTACAAAAAGTATTTAGATAGCAGGTTATTTGATCCCTTTGTAAAAAGTTTAAGGTTTTAGTTTTATAATGTGATGTTTAGTGTTTTTTTTTGTGGACTGGGGTCCTCGCTTTGCTGGTGAAAAAACTTTCAGTTGAATTGCAATCCTGCAGTAGAGGCCGTTTTACCAGTTGCCAACAACACCACACCCACAATATTATCCCTGAAAACGATTCAAGTTAGTCTTCCATGTCAGTTTGATAATCACTTAGATTAGAGAAGCCTGAATGAAGCATCACTTTAAGCCCATCAATCACTCAGCACATCACTGCCATGCACAACCAGTGAGTGGTCAGGCATGATCACTCAAGACTCACATTCACGCTGACCCTCTCCTTTTTTGGCTGGATTGGATGACATCAGAGTTCCTCCATGGAGTCTGCAGTGAGCAAAGGTCTGGCACTCACACAGTCAGTCTCCAGTATCAGGACAGTCCTCATTTAGCTGGTCATTGGCCAAATGTCTAGGCTCTGTCAGGTACAGCAGGACCTACCATCATTGGATCTTTTCTGGCCTGTTGTGAGGTGGCTTCTCTTCTGGTGCTGGCAGGACCTCGGTGGAGGTATAGAAATTTTATTTTAAATTTCCATACAATGCAATAGATGCAGGAGAGTGTCCCAAGATTGAGCAACTTCTGTCAAGTCAAGTAAATTGAGAGCACTTTGGTTCTCTACTGAATGGCTTCATGTTGCAATGAGAACACATTCTCTACAATGTATAGGTGACACTCTCCTGCATCTATTGCGACTGGGGAGCTGACAAAATGACCATTATGGCCAAAAAATCAACTAATGTACATCAGTGTCTTAGTGACGGCCAGTCCCCAGCCAAAATAATAACATTAAATTATTATTTCTTGTCTCCTTTGAGGTCTTGGTTGCACTTGAGAGATGTTCTGGTGACAGACCTGGAAGAAACAAAAGAGAAAAAAGATTTTAGATTCAAAAACAAACTGCTCAGATTTACACAACATATCTGTGTGCTAATATTCTGTATGTTCGACTAAAGCAATTGTTCAGCAGCACAAATCAACTATTGCTTTAGTCATCACTGACGATACAAAGTGCAAACAGCTACAATCTGTGATCAATTAGTTCAGTTTACATAATGCATCTGTAAATCAATAATGCAACATAAGGATACTTACAAGTCTGTCCAATCCAGAAGACCAATGGATGACACAGTACAGTATTGATCTGGTCATTGATTGTTGTTCATCTTGAACTGTCAAGCTGTAAATATATATTAAGAAAATCATTAGCACTTCAGATATTTATTAATAACATCTAACTTGCTAAGATTGTGGTTGGCACATGTAGAGGAAAGAAAACTGATGTCTTTTCCGTGAGGGTAAACTTTTGCAAATAATGACCAAAACCTACCATGTATATTTTGCTTGAAGATAAAATGCTGTATTTGTCACATTACATGACTATTGTAGCAATTGTTATTTTGATAACATCTTTGTCATCATTGTTATTTTCTAGTATCTTGAAATCTGTGAAGAATAAATGATAGGAACAATGGTTATTCATTTGCTATTGTTTATATTATACATAGGTGACAAATGTTACTGAGGGGGTGGGGGTAGTCAAGTCGAGCAACAAATATAATTATATGTTCTTAAAAGCTTCAAATTGCGTTAAAAATAGCTTGAGACACTGGGAATATTTTTTAAATCAAACTGTCTCTTCCGACAAGCAAGCTAACGAAGGCGTTTTTAAAACAGCCTAATGTTTGGGTATAAAGCCAGCTATGTCCAACAATTTGTTTGCAATATTTACTCGTTTTAAAGGATCAACCTACCTTTTCTCGATACGTTTCGGATCTTTAGGGTCTAATAAACACACTCTGGCGTTTGTGTTGCATTTTGTTGCTTTTTATGGCTACAAAATAGCCAATTTTTGGCAACTTTTGCACACTTTTGTTTTTAGTGTTTTTCCATTAGACGCCATCTGATCACGTGACGGAAGACTGGGCACAAAATAGTTCGCTATCCCGCGTGTCATCCCGCGAACTTCCCGCGTGAGTTTCGCGAGATCACGCGGGGTAGCGTGTTCAAAGAAAAGTGTTTTTATCTGAATACCAATAACTTTTGCAGGAAATTTGTAACACGAAAATTTAATTTTTTTGTAAAAGGTACTCTTCAAAATTGTTCAAAATCAAGCAAGAAAGGGTCACCTTTTTGGCGCATTTCCAGCGCACTATCTATTTTTTTTTGTCGATAATAACTATAATGATCGTCAAGGTGATGTTTTTGATGGTGGTAAAAAATGATGTAGGTGATATTACACAGTACTTTCGTCAGAACTCATACGTTCATCAACTACTGTTTTCGGCGTTGATCATAACAGGGTAGCAGACGACTATTATGTCAATGCGAAAGACAGAACGAAACAGAAGGCCAAAGGTAAATTGATTTTGATAATAAACGACACTTACCACTAGTCCAGGTGGGTTGTATTCACACGATGCTTTGGAGTTGCACCACTTGGATATCTGTAAGTGATTAAGACATGATTCTTACAGCTACGGCAAAGGAGATCACTCGTCTCTTTTGATGACACTAATAACCTCGTTGTTTTCATTGGAATAAGATGATAGCTCACTCCTTATTATTTCAGGGGTGGATACACAATCATAGTTTTTAGGGGGGGTTGCTGCACCATGATGACGTAAACATAAAACTGATACACACTGAGAAAGCAGACAATATTTGGATGTGCGATAATTTTAGAAGAACCTGATAGGATGTGATGTGCACACTTCCCTACTTGTATGCCGTTATGTTTTAATGATGACAGTGATGATGGTAGTAATCAGCGATCTGTATGACAGCCCTAAAAGTTGTGCATATCAAATGTAATGTGAAAATCATGACATGATTATATAAACTTTATGATGACTATGGTATTAGACTGCTAACAATCGAAATGATGGTGATGATAGTTCTGGAGGAAAGACTCCAATGAATATATCGTAAAGCGGGGATAATCTTCGGATATATGCCCCTAAAAATAGCGGAGACTGAATAAAATCAGCGGATGTGGCAACTTACTGTTTTTACCCTTAAAAGTAAAATTTTGTGCCTAAAAACCCTTTTTAAAATACCAGTTCCCCCCCCCCCCCTCCAGAACAATGTTGTTTCAGCCTAGAAATAACGCTTGGGATAGCTCCTATCCAGGCAACAACATTGAGATAGGGGAGGAGTCACATGTCTGAAAAATGTGCATGAATATGTAAAATGCATTAAAAAAAGGCGTTTTTTGCGCACGCAGTCTCAAGTCATGTTGTTCAAGATTGTAGTACCTACGAACAACAACGATACCATAGACATGAGCGATATATATGCAATGAGGCATATGGCATGTGATCATTGACCACAATGGCTAATTAATTATTGGGCTCTGCAGGGATTCGACGCCTTGGAAACAGCCGGGATCATTGTCGTCACATTTTTAAAACAAGATCAAAGTTTTTGTTATTTTAAGAATAACCATCTGGGCAGACGCCATTAGCCATTTCCGGTTTCCCAGGTGTGAGCGAGGTAATCTGGGAACCAGAAATGCTCCAGGGGTCTGCAAATGAGGTTGTAAACAAGTGCTTTTTATATTATATCAGTTTAAGCTGTATTTTAAAGTACGAACTTACCTTTTTTCGATTCGTTGTTGACCTACAAAGGTTTACACACATCAAATTGCAGATTTTGTTCATTTTGGTGTCAGTTTTCGCCAACAATTTGACATTTCTAGCAACCTTTCAAAGATGATCTCAGTCCACGTGCAAACACAGCACTGAACCAAGGTACTGATCATATGACATAAGACTGAAAACAACAAAAGCGATATCCCGCGCATGCGTGATGCCCACTTTGATTAAAAAAGAAGTGATATGGGGAAATGTTTCAAGAATAAATCCCGAGGAGTGATTGCTGCGTGGCGAATGCTGTTGTACATAATATTGTTAAAAGAAAAGAAAAAAAGACGTTTACAGGAACACTAATAATATTTATTGTTTCTAATATCAAACTATGTTATTTGTAGATAACAATCATTAGCAATACTTGTCATAGCCTTGATAATATTTGGATCTTTTAGAACAGCTACAACAAGAAAATATTGAAAATAACACACGCACGACTACTTTACTTCACTCATAACACGATGAACTAGCCTACACTTCATGTACCCATTCTACGCTTTTTTTAGGTAGAACCTTAATTCTGTAAAGCCTGGCTGGTTCTCAATTGTGACATAAGCACAAGCAAGACACGCGACTCAGTATAGAACTGCTGATTGGACAAGTAGTATTACTTTCATACCTGTGTGATGAATTTTGCCTGCGTACTGGTAGTTGAGCTTATGCTTATATCTCAAGAGCTTATCACCATAACCTACAGTAACATGGACAGACTCAGTTACCCTTTTTCACAACAAAAGCTGCTAATGAACAGCGCAATGCTGAGTCTGCGTGTAATGCATGCTGATGCTTATATCGCAAGTTAAATGCTTAAGGCCGGCGTCAAGTCGCATCGATACTTGGCTGGATCATATCGACCGATATAATTTGTCTGTTTAGTACCGTCTAAAGTAAAATACTTTTCACAGAATGCGATATCTTTTTCGTGTTTTTAATATATAAAGAAAATTGCCGAACCAGTCTGTGTAAAGGAACAATTCGAGGGCCACAAGTTTATTAGTTAAACTATATATTTGGTGTCATCCACGTAAAACAATGAGTCTATTTACTCAACTTACTTACATCGGCTGAGCTGATTTTCTTCTATTTCCGCATTCTTCGGGGATCTTTCAAACATTCCTACCATGAACTAGTTCAAAAATGCATATGTAAAACTGACCAATAAAAACAAGCTTAATCAACGCAAACACATTTTTAAAATAGCTCAAGACGTCACTGTGCCATGGCAACCTCTCCTAGCAACGGTTGGCATGACAATGGTTGCGTCATATGACTTGATATATATATATGTTATGGTACGAGATTGAATGTATATCTTCTATTTACAGTATAAAACTATGGCACGTATGAGCGGTTATATACTAGATGTATATATTATGGAGCGTCAAGCTCGCTATCCCTATATCTAATCCCGGTCCCTATCTATTACATCATTTGTTACATAGACTTTATAGTTTTTACCTATGTTGGGCTTTCACGTTGGTACTTGGTCAACACTACAGAAAACCCAACTCAAGTAAAACAGCCATCGAGAGCGGACAGCAACGAAGGCTAAACAGAAACAATACATTCATTGATAACAGCCTAGAATCGTTGATAGCCTTGCTGTCCTTGATCTCCTTTCATAAATCTGTTTTGTTCCAAAGGGAGGTTGTTTCTGTTACTTCTATAGCTTCCTTTTGGAGTTGTCGGCGGTTGAGAGGCCTCTAAAAGATAATTACAACAATTTGTCAGATAAAAAAACTGAGGTATTGGATACATAATATTCAATATGGGTGAATCATATCCATCCAAAAGCCAGTCAATTAAAGATTCCGGCCAAAAGAGAAACGAAAGACGAGGCAAAGATGAAAAGTAATTAGTAAAAGGGAGGAACAAAAAAATGTGAAGAGAATAGAAGAGATCAAAAGTCAGAAGTGAAAATAGAATAAGAAAAAGAAGAGACGAGAAACGAAAAGCTGAGAAGTAGGGAAGAGATGCGAAGAGTGTGTAGTGTAGAGTACAGAAGAGAATAGAATAGAAGATAAGAGCAGGAAAGGCAGAGAAAAATAAGAGAAAATACGGTAGAGTAGAGTGGAGTGGAGTGGAGTGGAGTGGAGTGGAGTGGAGTGGAGTGGAGTGGAGTGGAGTGGAGTGGAGTGGAGTGGAGTGGAGTGGAGTGGAGTAGAGTAGAGTAGAGTAGAGTAGAGTAGAGTAGAGTAGAGTAGAGTAGAGCGGACGATTATGAATGGGCGTGTTTAATAGTGATTATTGTCGAGAAAAATGTTTTGAAGTATAAAACTATGAATGAATAAATGAATGAATGAATGAATGAGTGAATGAATGACCAGGGGCGGCGGAACAGTAACAGCCATGGGGGGGCACTATAATCCCCCACCCCTCCCCTCCCCATCTCCCACCCCAAAATCACAAAACAATTTTTTTTTAACTGTATAAACTCATGCATTAATGTCTTTTAACCAATATTTTGTGGGGGGGCCGAGTCCCCCAAAATATTTTGTGGGGGGGCCCGTGCCCCCCGGCCCCCCCGGTTCCGCCGCCCCTGATGACATGTATTATACAGACGATTACAACTTTAACCAATTTTTTCATGCAATTTTATCCGCTTAAATGCTCATATCAGAAAGTTTTTTCTCTTTTCTTTCGCGATTGTAGTCGCTCAAATAGTTTTAAAAAAATCTTATACATTATGTTATTAGTATATGTAAAGTAATTAGAGACATTATGTTAAGCCAGTTTTCAGTTAGCCCAGTATTCCAACTTTAGAATGCGAGAGAGAGATAGAGTTTCCATGCGTTACAGTCTTACTTTACATGAAGCCGTTCAACCAACAGTTAATTAAAGAAAATGTTTTATTTTACCGTTAACGATAACAGGTGGGGACCGGGGGTCCCTTCGTGGGGTCTTGACGGCTGGCTGATAACTGACGGACCTAATGGTAGCAGTATTAATGTGGTGACATACTACTGTAAACTAACCTTACTCAATTCAATTACTTTACACAGCATGCTTGAATTAACGTTAGCACGTAGGTGTGAGGGGAATGGTAACGAGTTGCATGTTTGGAAAACAAGGCTTGTCGGGGTCGATTGCTGGTTACAGCGGTGCATGGTACCAAAAGGATTTTGTATTTAGATCGAATGAATGATTTGCAATACCCTTTACTTGGTGCATGCAATGCATGGAGCGCATTGCATTACTGGGAAGGTCCAATGTATCACGGAAGACACATTCAATAAAAAGAACCATTGTCGGATAGAATGCAGGATGCTGAATGCACATTGCCCGGCATTGCCCTAGTAAAATGTATTTGAAAATGTAACAAAATATACACAATTCATTTAAATAATTTTAATTACCGCGTTTTGGTGTTTCACTTTTTGATACCGCAGCTGCGAATGATCGATATTAGATTCACATTCGGCATCCGTCATTCACTCCGACGTTTTCTGAACGAATAGGTGTATCATGTTTGCATTGCAACGTTGGGTAAATTATGTATAGTTCACGTTGTTGTATTGTCGAGTAGACTTACAAAACTGAGTAATTTTTAATCACATTGTTCGCCATGAAATGTTGTTCATTGCATGTCGGGTAATTGCAATGTCATGTATTCAGACTGAAACGTTTACTTTAAAAGCTTTAATTTTATTTTAGGATTTTTATCGTTTTAGCTATATTTAATTGCATTCATTGTTTATTGCTTTATAGATGAGTACAAATTATACTTACGGAGGGTCAGGCGAGGGACAATTTAGTGACCATCGACCTGAATCAGCATCACCGAACTGGGAAAAAATCATCGTTAATGTTAATCGTGATCCTTGTGTTAAACAGGCCATTTAAGTGCAATCATCATTAATGTTAATTGCAATTCTTCATTTAACAGTGAAGATCGTAAATCAATTTTAGTAGTTTACTGACGTTTATGTTGATTGACTTCGTATTTCGTAATAACATCTGATACAAAACAGAATAACGGAAATTGGAAATTGGTTTCGATGGCAGTCCTGTTTTTATTTTCTGCTTTGTTTTAATTTTAGATTTGGTGAAATAAAGTTGAAACTTTTTTTTTAATTGACGTCGAGTCAATGTTTAGTCCGTATGACGTTTCATCGTTTTAATCATTGTTTAAAATGAAGTTGATTGGGTGAAACCTTTTCTCCAATTATAAGGACCAATATATCTGTACTGTAAATGATAAACTATATTGTGCACTTACTGTCTGCATTGCCACGTGATCTTTACCCGCACCGGACAATTTTACATCTGCAAACAATAGACCATATGAAGTACAGTATACCACCGTCATTATCATCATCATCACCATCATCATCAAACATTATATCATCATTATCATCATATATTATAACATCATCACCATACCATCATCATCCATTCCATAATAATTATTTTCATCATCATCATCATCATCTTCATCATCATCATTATCTTAATGTCATCATCTTTGTCATACTTACCAACATATTTACACATTACCGTCATCATCATCATAATTACCAACATCATCAATTATTATATTACCATTATCGTCAAACATGATTACATCATCATCATCATTTTCATTATCTTCACCACCAGCATCATCATTATCTCTATCATAATCATCTTCATCATATCATAATAATTGAAATCATCATCTTCACCACACTCATAAACATCTTTATACATGATGTCTTCATCATCAACATCTTCACATTATCCAATTATAAAAATATAAGTGCATCGTTATCATCATTATCACCATCATCATGTCCACCTGGTAACATACCAGAAACACTTCGAATGGATTTGGTTACTATAATGTCCTCATCACCAGTAGAGTTGGTCTCACGAGAGGTCATTCTTCGTTTGAATTCCTGAAAAACACATTATTATTATTATTTAGTTGAATATTTCATGTCAATGTAAGTCACCAATTGTTAAAGGGGCTAGTACAAACGGTAAATATTCAGTAGTACCAAACACCAATAAACAATGACGCCAAAACGTCAAATGTTCAGAACAGGTGGACGATTTTTAAATACTGAATATCTACAGTTTGCCCGAGGCTTGAGACTAAAAAACGTACATCCACACATGAGGATCGGCGAACGTTTTAAACCCATGCTAGTCTTCGTAAGTCAACGCAAGTATATGTTTAAACGGGAACGCAATTGCGTTGATCTATGATATCTTGTGATAGCTTGCAATGACTAGCGATGATTTGTGATCTTGTTTTAACATGGGATTATAAGAGTAAATGATGTGAGTCCTAAATTAGTGTGCGAGTTGTTAACAAGTGATTATCGTCTAAGAGTGTAGTCTTCGCATATCTTCAAAAACATTGTTTATGAGATATGTAGCTTTACTAAGACCAGAGCAGAATCTGAGTGCGTTGATCCAGTTAATTACAATCACAACGCATTCTTACCGAATAGCAATGAGATAGTAAGTATTGAGACGGTTCTATTCATACCTATCTTACCTCAACATTCTTATTGCAAAGAGGAAGTCAGTCAGAAGTAGAGAAGTTAAAGAGAAGAGATTAAAATAGTATTAGTATTGTATTGAATATGATGAAAGATTACATCTTAGATAGATATAACATGAATTAGATTATCAAATATAGAAAACATGCAATTATTAGAGAAGGTGAGTGGTGAAATAGAGCCAAAAGGAAGGTTGTGAATTCACAAAGGAGAAAAACGATCGTTGGTATAAAGTCATCATCTTGTACTACTGTAAGTCGCCCCTAGTGCAGACACCATGGTTAGAAGTATTAGTTTTCAAATCATTAAAGACAAGATCGGGGAAGGTTGTTAGTTTTCTATGAGCATTTTCACGCCACTTTGTGCATTGTTGTCCCATATCCCCCTGCTCCTCTAAGGGATGGACCATTAGATATTTGAAGGGAGTGGAGGTTAAGCAATTTTTTTTTGCAGGATATTTTTTCCCATATGATGACTGTGCAGGATATTTTTTACCTTCCTGCACGATGTTTTTTTTTTTTTCTTTTTGCACATCTGGCGTGCACGATTGTTTTTCTCTGTTTAAGGCTTTGCTCGATACAGTTTTTAGTATTTGCCCAGCCCCCCCCCTAAAATATCTAATGGTCCGTCCTAAATAAGATCACAATTAATACATACCTTGTGATGGTTTCCTGAAGATAGTGAGTGTTCGGGCATTTTGGCCAGCGTTCGCTTTTCGTGAAGTCGCTTATATGCAACGCGAACCTGGAAAGGAAAAAAAAAACGTGATAATTATCACTCAGTCAACTGTCGCCCTACAGACATCCTGGTATTGTGGACACCCCGGTATTACGAACAACCCAGTATTACGGACAGCAGATTGAGCCCTGCCTAAAAAGCAATTGTGGAACAATCGTTTGCTAAATATTGCTGACTTTCTCTGTTATGGACGGTTCTTAGAGTGCATTAAAAAGGGTTGTCTTAAAATGGAGCTTACCTCTGAATTTCCAATACAGTGGAATCCAAATATAAACAGCCCCTGAAATAAGATAAGAAGCCATGACTGTCATAATCTTTCTTGCCAAAATCATTGTCATCACCATTACTATGAACAATACGAACAGTCCATTATACTCATTTTAATCAGTTTGTGATGTCGTTTTTGAAAATCAATTTTACTTTCCTCAATAAAGGCAGTCAGCATTGCCATTGCTACCATTATCATCATTGCTATCATCGTAATCATCATTGCTACCATTATCATCCTTGCTATCATCGTCATCATCATTGCCATCATTATCATCTTTGCCATATCGTCATCATCAGTGCTATCATCGTCATCATAATTGCTATCATCGTCACTATCATTGCTATCATCGTCACTATCATTGCTATTATGATAATCATCACTACAATCATTAGAGCACTATTGCCTGGCTCACCATCATGACAATCATCAATATCATATAATCACATTTCTTGTCATTACTATCACTATCCCTACTCCTACTCTAGCCAGCACATACTTGTAGTGAGTTAAGTATAGCAAAAACGTATTGGAAGGCAATGGTTTTCTCGTTAACAGCCATCAGTCCAAACACCCAGGTAAGACCAAGTAACGGTAGTAAAACAACCATTCCTTTGAGACCAGCCCTACAGTACAAACAATAGAGCCCGATATTAGGTACACTTCGCTATACCGAACAACTCATTGATCCCCATCTCAAATGCATTGTATATTTATTGGTTAGATATATAACCAGCTCTTGCTATTGCAAGACTTTCTCCATTTGTCATAGCCACCATATCATGATTCTAACAGTGTCCTATAAACAAAGCGAGTCGGTTGTATTGTAAGTACTTACTTGATTTGTGACGTATTGCCAGGAGTTTGAATTGACGACACGGAGGCAAGAATCACTTTAATAACCATTACCATGACAACAAAATTTATCTGAAAGAGGTATCAACCAGTAATTAGAGATCAACTATGTACAATTTTCATCATAAGCATCATCTAATGTTTGATGGTCATGACGATAAGCTGATGGCAATGATGACAAACGATGATGATAGGCTGATGACCAAGATAACAAACAATGATGATGATAAGCTGATGACAATGATGACAAACGATGATGATGATAAGCTGATGACAATGATGACAAACGATGATGATGATAACCTGATGACCAAGATAACAAACAATGATGATGATAAGCTGATGACCAAGATAACAAACAATGATGATGATAAGCTGATGACAATGATGACAAACGATGATGATGATAACCTGATGGCAATGATGACAAACAATGATGATGATAAGCTGATGACCAAGATAACAAACGATGATGATGATAAGATGATGACAATGATAACAAACAATGATGATGATAAGCTGATGACCAAGATAACAAACAATGATGATGATAAGCTGATGACAATAATAACAAACAATGATGATGATAAGCTGATGACCAAGATAACAAACGATGATGATAAGCTGATGATAATGATGACAAACAATGATGATGATAAGCTGATGACAATGATGACAAATGATGATGATGATAACCTGATGACCAAGATAACAAACGATGATGATGATAAGCTGAGGACCAAGATAACAAACAATGATGATGATAAGCTGATGACAATGATGACAAACGATGATGATGATAAGCTGATGACCAAGATAACAAACGATGATGATGATAACCTGATGACAATGATGACAAACGATGATGATGATAACCTGATGGCAATGATGACAAACAATGATGATGATAAGCTGATGACCAAGATAACAAACGATGATGATGATAACCTGATGACCAAGATAACAAACGATGATGATGATAAGCTGATGACAATGATAACAAACAATGATGATGATAAGCTGATGACAATGATGACAAACGATGATGATGATAACCTGATGACCAAGATAACAAACGATGATGATGATAACCTGATGACAATGATGACAAACGATGATGATGATAACCTGATGGCAATGATGACAAACAATGATGATGATAAGCTGATGACCAAGATAACAAACGATGATGATGATAACCTGATGACCAAGATAACAAACGATGATGATAAGCTGATGACAATGATAACAAACAATGATGATGATAAGCTGATGGCAATGATGACAAACGATGATGATGATAACCTGATGACCAAGATAACAAACGATGATGATGATAAGCTGATGACAATGATAACAAACAATGATGATGATAAGCTGATGACAATGATGACAAACGATGATGATGATAACCTGATGACCAAGATAACAAACGATGATGATGATAAGCTGAGGACCAAGATAACAAACAATGATGATGATAAGCTGATGACAATGATGACAAACGATGATGATGATAACCTGATGGCAATGATGACAAACAATGATGATGATAAGCTGATGACCAAGATAACAAACGATGATGATGATAACCTGATGACCAAGATAACAAACGATGATGATGATAAGCTGATGACAATGATAACAAACAATGATGATGATAAGCTGATGACAATGATGACAAACGATGATGATGATAAGCTGATGACCAAGATAACAAACGATGATGATAAGCTGATGACAATGATAACAAACAATGATGATGATAAGCTGATGGCAATGATGACAAACGATGATGATGATAACCTGATGACCAAGATAACAAACGATGATGATGATAAGCTGATGACAATGATAACAAACAATGATGATGATAAGCTGATGGCAATGATGACAAACGATGATGATGATAAGCTGATGACCAAGATAACAAACGATGATGATAAGCTGATGACCAAGATAACAAACGATGATGATGATAAGCTGATGACAATGATGACAAACGATGATGATGATAAGCTGATGACCAAGATAACAAACGATGATGATGATAAGCTGATGACAATGATAACAAACAATGATGATGATAAGCTGATGACAATGATGACAAACAATGATGATGATAAGCTGATGACCAAGATAACAAACGATGATGATGATAAACTGATGACAATGATAACAAACAATGATGATGATAACCTGATGACCAAGATAACAAACAATGATTATGATAAGCTGATGACAATGATGACAAACAATGATGATGATAAGCTGATGACCAAGATAACAAACGATGATGATGATAACCTGATGACCAAGATAACAAACGATGATGATGATAAGCTGATGACAATGATAACAAACAATGATGATGATAAGCTGATGGCAATGATGACAAACGATGATGATGATAAGCTGATGACCAAGATAACAAACGATGATGATAAGCTGATGACCAAGATAACAAACGATGATGATGATAAGCTGATGACAATGATGACAAACGATGATGATGATAAGCTGATGACCAAGATAACAAACGATGATGATAAGCTGATGACCAAGATAACAAACGATGATGATGATAAGCTGATGACAATGATGACAAACGATGATGATGATAAGCTGATGACCAAGATAACAAACGATGATGATGATAAGCTGATGACAATGATAACAAACAATGATGATGATAAGCTGATGACAATGATGACAAACAATGATGATGATAAGCTGATGACCAAGATAACAAACGATGATGATGATAAGCTGATGACAATGATAACAAACAATGATGATGATAAGCTGATGACCAAGATAACAAACAATGATTATGATAAGCTGATGACAATGATGACAAACAATGATGATGATAAGCTGATGACAATGATGACAAACGATGATGATGATAACCTGATGACCAAGATAACAAACGATGATGATGATAAGCTGAGGACCAAGATAACAAACAATGATGATGATAAGCTGATGACAATGATAACAAACGATGATGATGATAAGCTGATGACCAAGATAACAAACGATGATGATGATAAGCTGATGACAATGATGACAAACGATGATGATGATAAGCTGATGACCAAGATAACAAACGATGATGATGATAAGCTGATGACAATGATAACAAACGATGATGATAAGCTGATGGCAATGATGACAACCGATGATGATGATAAGCTGATGGCAATGATGACAAACGATGATGATGATAAGATGATGGCAATGATGACAACCGATGATGATGATAAGCTGATGACAATGATAACAAACGATGATAATGATGAAGACAGACTGACGCAATGACGACGAAGATGATGTCTATGACAATGGTCGAATACTCACACACATGATAACCAGAACTGGACCTACAAAAGCCCAAATAAGACCATTCTTTATGGATATCCAACACCTAAAACATCACAACAACAATAATAATATTCACACAAACTATCAAATACAACGGAGAGTGTGATTGACGCCCAGTTCAATTCAAACTTCAAGTTCACAAGCTAGTGCAAGCCTTCGTAAGTCTTGGCAAATGAACATAAGAAGCTGACTGTTGGGTTTGAAACGTGATGTCGTAATTTACGATATGTTTACCTATCTAATCATTGATCAAACAATCTAATTAGTGAAAGCATCATCCTTATCTTACAATCAATTAGCATGACTTATAAAGTACACACCCTAGATCAACATTTCAGTATAATTGAGTCTACTCTACGGTGTGTGCTACCAATCTTCATATGATTTATCAATCTAGTGCGTCATAGACCAAACGTAAGTTACCATTTCAATTATTATTTCAACGCTACCATTAGGCGAGCATTTTAATTGACTACGTTTTTACATTTTGAGTCATGATTTAAGTTGTTATGGACTCAGCGTTGCATGTGATTCATCTACGCTTGATTTAGCTGTGTTTCTGCGTATACAATTGTTTGAATCATTGTCATGTTTTGCGCCTACGACCATATTCATTATCAATGTTAATTTAATGATTTCAAGTTATGATTCGCGTTTTTAAGTATTCTAGCGATTTATTGTAAATGCTTATTATTGCATACCTTCGTTGTATTGTGTAAATTTAGTTGATTATGTTACCTATCCATGTATGCTAGTTTATATTATTTCAATTGTTACAATTTAGTTATTCTTGATTGTAGTTCGAACCGAAACAGTGCATCAAACCACTAATAGACACTAATCGAGTTCGGGTTGTAAAATCAGTAAACGCACAAGATTGACAATAAATGTAATGGAATTACATTTTAGTTCGAAGTTTGCGGCTTGTTTGCCCAAGTTCGATTAGCTTTATTTAAGAATCCGGGGTGTCCCTTATCTTATCAAACACATGTACACTTATCGCTCGTATCTGTAAAAACATCTGATTGAATTCGATAATGGAACATTTGAAGAAAGCTCGCGTTTCCGCCCTTGGTAATTTGACTAAAGGGATAAACAACTTAACTGAATTAAGTGGTTCCTTTGACAACGAAGCTATCAGGAGTGCAATAGAACTAATGAGAAAACGATTCCAAATCTATCAACAAGCTCATAGCAATTATCACGAGAGTTTGACTGACGACCACGAAATCGAAATATCTCGAAATCAGTACCAGGCCACACTCGAAAAGGTCGAGAGCGCTGAAAGACACGCTTTGATTTCATTGTCAAATCTCGAAAAGGCACCATCACTAACTAGTAACTCGAGAACGTCGTCATCTCGCCATAGTACAGCAAGCGCTAAGGCGCGTGCCGCTGCAAAGAAAAAGGCCCTGGAAGCGAAGGCAAAGGCTCTCCTGGAAGTACAAGGAATTGAACTCGAAGAGCTCAGACTTAGACAACTAAAGGCACAAGTAGAACTTGCTTCGGACATAGAAGCAACAGAGGCCGAACGTAAGGCATACGAGGACGCCCAAGCCGAAGAATTTGCCTTAGAACGAGAGCTTAACTCGATAACAGATGTCACACAATCTACGTTTTTCATGCCAACTGACGTCACGCGGTTCACGTCAGAACCAATTGTCACGCAATCCACACCCATCATTTCCACTGCTGTCACGCAGTCTCTACTCGCTACACCAGGTGTTGTGAACCAGTCCACACTTGATACGTCAACTGCTGTCACGCAGTCACCGTTTGTCCAGCCAACTGCTGTCACGCAGTCGTCATCTCTCCAGTCACCTGCTGTCACGCAGTCGCCCTCTACCCAGTCAACTGCTGTCACGCAGTCGCCATCTGTTCAGCAACCTTCTGTCACGCAGTCGTCATTTGTCCAGCCAACTGCTGTCACGCAGTCGTCATCTGTCCAACCAACTGCTGTCACGCAGTCGTCATCTGTCCAGTCAACTGCTGTCACGCAGTCGCCATCTGTCCAGCCAACTGCTGTCACGCAGTCACCATCTGTCCAACCAACCGCTGTCACGCAGTCGCCATCTGTTCAGTCACCTGCTGTCTCGCTACCGGCTGTCACGCGCCAACCCATAACGCCAGCGTCCGTCACACAGTTCCGACAGCCTGTTACTCCAGCGTTATATTCTTATACTCCTTCGAACGTACAGCCAACTGGCAATCAAGTCACATCATCACCCACTCAGCTGGCTTACCCAGGCCCCGCTCGGTTCAACAGTTATCCTGTATATCAATCATACCATACTCCATTCAATTCGACGCCCATCCAAGAAGAACTTGTCACAAGATTGATGGAGAGCCAGGAACGTCAAAGCTGTACGCTACAACAAATAGTAAACCAGCAACAGCAAAGCGTGACTTCCCTGACTCTTCCTCTACCAAGCCTCTCAATATTCAGTGGCGAACCATCTGAATATACAACCTTTATCAAGTCTTTCGAGCTCTTGATAGAGAGTAGGACATCGACACCTAGTGCTCGCTTGCTCTACCTTATTCAGTATACGTCTGGCCCTGTCCAAGAACTGATGCGCAGCTGCTTGTCAATGAAAGAAGAAGAAGGTTACTCGAAGGCCAGACAACTCCTAAAGGAACGTTACGGTCAGAGCTTTCGAATAGCTACTGCTCTTGTGCAGAAAATAGCTGAAGGTCCACCCATCAAATCAGAGGATAGCACCGCTCTGCAACAATTCGCCACAAGCTTGATCAGCTGCACGAATACGCTCCGAGAAATAGGTTACCTGGGAAAGCTAGACAGTCAAGACAACCTGCAGAAGATAATAAACCGTCTGCCTTACGGTTTGAGACTACGATGGCGCGATGTTGTTGACGGGATAATCGAGAGAGAAGACAGAGATGCGACCATCGACGACGTCACCAAGTACATAGCGGCTAAGGCGAGGGCAGCCAGTCACCCAGTTTTCGGTAAAGTCGATCCGTCGCTAAAGTCAACAAATGCAACATCTGCGACGAGAAGGCCTGCTCCTACGCGACAACCAAGGCCAGCTGCATTCAGCACACAAGCCAGCTATCCGCAACAAGCTCATACGCCTATCGTCGAAAGTAAGCTAAAGCTCACGTGCCCTCTTTGTAACAACAACCACTGGTTGTCTCGATGTGAACAGTTTCGTAAACGCTCAGTGGAAGAAAGAATGAAGTTTGTGCTCGACAAGAAACTGTGCAACAACTGCCTGTCCTCCGGACATTTCGCTAAAGACTGCCCTAAAGACAAGTTCTGCAAGGCTGAAGGATGCAGCACGAAGCACTCTTCCTTTCTTCACCTCAATCCGACAAGGACAAGAACTGAGAGCTCCCCAGCCAATGTCAACGTTATTCATTCGGAGCAACCTAGACAACCTGCGCCGTCATCGACCGAAACCCAACCCACAGCTCAGAATGGATTTGTGAACCTGAACACTCGATCCACAGTTGTCCCTGTAACAAGCCTCGCTATGGTGCCAGTCCGCGTAAGAGTGCCCGGTCAGCAACATACGCTAGAAACGTACGCCTTTCTGGACAATGGGTCGAATACATCCTTCATAACTGAAAGTCTCATGAACCAGCTAGGCTCAAAGGGTAACAAAGTAGACCTCTCTCTCACCACTCTACAGAGCAGGAATGCTACTGTCAAGTCTACGCGTACCGCACTTGAAATAAGCGATCTGAACGAAGAGAATGTACTGATTATCCCGACTGTGTTTTCGGTCAAGTCTCTTCCAGTGTCCGCGGCAGACATGGCAACAGAAGACGACATATCACGCTGGGACCACCTAAAAGATATCAAGTTAGAGGTCTTGCAAAACGCCGAAGTAGGGCTCCTGATTGGCAGCGACAAACCCGAATTACTTCAACCACTCGACATGAGGATAGGCGAAAGAGGAAGCCCGTATGCTACACGAACTCTTCTAGGATGGACAGTAAACGGTCCGCTTAGAGGAATCGGCAAGAGAACTGCGTCAGCTATGTCGAACCTGGTCTGCGGAGATGCACATCTAAGCGACCAGTTTGAAAGATTCTGCAACCTTGAATTTAGCGATCGGAACAACGATGATATCGCTATGTCACGTGACGACTTGAGAGCTCTTCAAATCATGGAGGATTCGGCGAACATTGTAGATTCTCATTATGAAATATCTATGCCATGGAAACGCTACCCCCCTCAGTTAGGAAACAACAAGGCAATGGCAGAAACTAGGCTCAGCTACCTGAAGAGAAAGCTCCAAAGAAATGAAGCTCTACACGTGAAGTACAAGGCCTTTATAGATGAGATGATCTCAAAGGGTCAGGCCAGACAAGTCCCTCCAACGGAGTTAAAAAATGCATCTGTCTTCTACCTGCCCCACCACAATGTGGTCAACCCACAGAAACCAGAGAAGTGTCGAGTTGTCTGGGATTGTGCGGCTAAATGGCGCGGTACCTCGCTGAACGACGAGCTGTTACGGGGGCCGGACCTAACCAACACTCTAGTGGGTGTACTGACACGATTCCGAGAAGAGCCGATAGCTATGATGGCCGACATAGAAGGAATGTTCCACCAAGTACAAGTAAAGTCTACTGACCGGGACTACCTGAGATTCTTGTGGTGGCCGGACGGAGACCTCAATCGCGAGCCTGAGGAATATCAAATGCTCGTACATCTCTTTGGAGCAAAATCTTCTCCTAGCTGTGCGAACTTTGCATTGAAGAAAACCGCGAAAGACAACGCAGCAGACTTCGACTCTCAGACAATCGATACCGTCTACTCCAACTTTTATGTAGACGATTGTCTGAAGTCGGTGCCAACAGTTGAGCAAGCAAAACATCTCTCATCTCAGCTATGTGACCTCCTTTCGAGGGGAGGCTTCCGTCTCACAAAGTGGATGTCAACTAGTAAGGACTTGCTTCGTTCCATGCCAGAAGCAGAGCGAGCGTCCAGTGTAAGAAACCTTGACTTCGAGAAATCGCTCACCGAAAGAACCCTTGGCGTGAGCTGGGACGTCCAGAGGGACACCTTTGGCTTCAAGGTAAAAATCAACGAAAAACCAGCAACAAGGCGAGGCCTATTATCCATAGTAAGTTCCGTGTATGATCCATTGGGATTCGTGAGCCCAGTCGTTCTTCCAGCGAAGATTATTCTTCAAGAGCTGTGTCGGAAGAAACTTACATGGGACGATCCAATATCCGAGGAAGACAACCGCAGCTGGCAAGCATGGGTTCAAGACCTACATAAGCTTGAGGAGTTCGTGATTAACCGATGCCTAAAGCCGGTAGATTTCGGTGTGATAAAGCGCTGCGATCTACATCACTTCTCTGACGCGTCTGAGAAAGGCTATGGGGCCGTTTCATACCTACGATTAGTAAACGAGACGGGACAGATCCACTGTGCTCTAATCATGGCAAAGTCGAGGCTTGCGCCTCTCAAAACCGTCACCATTCCGCGTCTAGAATTGTCGGCAGCAGTCTTAGCTACAAGACTAGAAGGAATCATCAGATCGGAGATGAAGCTACCCATCGACTCTTCTACGTTCTGGACAGACAGCACCTGCGTCCTACAATACATTGCAAATAAGAATAAAAGATTCCAAGTCTTTGTTGCAAACAGAGTGGCAAAAATCCTTGATCGATCAAACGAGACCCAATGGCGGTACGTCGATACCGAGTTCAACCCTGCTGACGAAGCATCGCGCGGTTTAGCGGTAGACGCATTTCTCAAGGACCGACGCTGGACGAGGGGACCGGAATTCCTATACAGCCCCGAAGACGCTTGGCCACAGCAACCAAACATTGTTGAGCTTAGCGGCGACGATCCAGAAGTGAAGAAAGAAACAACGACTGTTGCTACCACAACCACAAAGGCGCATCCATTGACGGCTGTTATCAACAAGTATTCGTCATGGGACCGATTGAGAAGAGTGGTGGCTTGGATACTGCGTTACAAGCGTCAACTTCAAAATGCTGCTAAAAACCGTAAAGAAGGTCGTCCTGTTTCACCTTTGGCTAAGCACGTTACACCTATAGAAGTCAATGAAGTCGACCAAGCAGAGTTTGAGATCCTCAAATGCGTTCAAACACAAGCCTTCGAGAGTGAGATTGCTACACTCAAGTCAACGAGTCCTTCCGCGAAGCCTAAGCGAGCTCTCAAAGGAAGCTTTATATATAAGCTAGATCCAATACTGGTTAACGACGTGGTTCGTGTCGGAGGCAGGTTGCACTGCGCTCCTATTGATCGTGATGCGAAACATCCCATCATTTTGCCGAAGGGACACCCCCTAGTGATTCTTATTGTGAGGCATTACCATCACAGGTGTGGCCATTCTGGCCTAGAACACACCCTTGCGTCTATACGACAGAAGTACTGGATCATTAATGCAAGAGCGACAATCCGCAATATACTCAATAGCTGTGTGAGCTGCAGACGTAGACAAGCACCGGTCACGAAACAGAAAATGGCCAGCCTACCGTGGGACAGAGTGACACCCACCTACCCACCTTTCACTTTCACGGGTGTTGATCTCTTTGGTCCGTATGAAGTTCGACGTGGAAGATCTACTGTAAAGCGTTACGGTGTGCTATTTACGTGTCTGAGTATACGCGCCATACATGTCGAAGTTGCAAGTTCCCTAGACACCGATGCGTTTATAAACGCCCTCCGCCGCTTCATTGCAAGAAGAGGTCAACCGAAGGAGATGCGATCTGACAACGGCGGTAACTTCGTAAAGGGAGAACGGGAGCTCAGAGAGGCAACGGCCGAATGGAACCAAGCTCAGATCCATGATTTTCTGACTCAACGCAGCATCAAGTGGAGATTTAATCCCCCAGCCGGCTCCCATCACGGCGGAGTATGGGAGCGGTGCATCCGCACCGTCCGAAAGGTCTTGCGAGCAATAGTGCGAGAGCAAACAATGGACGAAGAGACCCTTCACACGCTGATGTGCGAAGTCGAATCCATCGTGAACGGTCGACCAATCACGAAAGTGTCCGACGATCCACGCGACCCCGAACCATTGACGCCAAACCACCTCCTACTGCTCCACGCCGGACCTACGGTGCCGCCCGGCATCTTCAATAAGCACGACAGCTACGGCACTCGTCGATGGCGCCAAGTTCAGTACCTGGCTGATATTTTCTGGAAGCGGTGGGTCCGCGAGTATCTTCCCGCACTGCAAGAACGGCACAAGTGGAACTCCGAGCAACGTAACATCGCGGTCAATGATATCGTGCTGGTGTTAAACGACAACACACCCCGCAGCAACTGGCCACTCGCACGTGTGCTGGAAACCTACACTAACCGAAGAGATGGCCTCGTACGATCCGTGAAGCTGAAAACGAAAACAAGCGAGCTCGTCCGTCCTGTTGACAAGTTGGTGCTTTTGGAGGCTGCCCAGCAAGAATGAACGATAAGTACTGCAAATCAGTATGAACTGTTAGCTATAGAGACTGATTCAACTTGAATCTATGAACATTTTTACATTTATCATTAGTTATAGTTAAGACAATCACATTTCAAACCCTCCCCTCTTTGTTTTTGTAAAGGCTTCCCCCAGTCACGCCTTTAAGGGGCCGGAATGTTGGGTTTGAAACGTGATGTCGTAATTTACGATATGTTTACCTATCTAATCATTGATCAAACAATCTAATTAGTGAAAGCATCATCCTTATCTTACAATCAATTAGCATGACTTATAAAGTACACACCCTAGATCAACATTTCAGTATAATTGAGTCTACTCTACGGTGTGTGCTACCAATCTTCATATGATTTATCAATCTAGTGCGTCATAGACCAAACGTAAGTTACCATTTCAATTATTATTTCAACGCTACCATTAGGCGAGCATTTTAATTGACTACGTTTTTACATTTTGAGTCATGATTTAAGTTGTTATGGACTCAGCGTTGCATGTGATTCATCTACGCTTGATTTAGCTGTGTTTCTGCGTATACAATTGTTTGAATCATTGTCATGTTTTGCGCCTACGACCATATTCATTATCAATGTTAATTTAATGATTTCAAGTTATGATTCGCGTTTTTAAGTATTCTAGCGATTTATTGTAAATGCTTATTATTGCATACCTTCGTTGTATTGTGTAAATTTAGTTGATTATGTTACCTATCCATGTATGCTAGTTTATATTATTTCAATTGTTACAATTTAGTTATTCTTGATTGTAGTTCGAACCGAAACAGTGCATCAAACCACTAATAGACACTAATCGAGTTCGGGTTGTAAAATCAGTAAACGCACAAGATTGACAATAAATGTAATGGAATTACACTGACAGCCCTCCGCGCAAGTCGTCGCAAACCATTAAGGTCGGTACACACTAAGCGACAAGTCGCAGCAACTTGTCCCCGCGTCAGGTCGCTTCAGTGTGCACCGGTTCAACAATCCAACTGGTTGGATTTCATGCGGCAAGTCGCAGCGACAAAATTCTGTCGCGGCGACAACAATTTTCGCCAAAAATACTTAGTACACACGGGGGGAAATTGTCGCAGCGACTTGTCGCCTAGTGTGTACCGACCTTTAGTGGTAGGTGCTAAGTGGGTAAGTTTGCACTGAAAAACGCTTACTGAACAGGTGCTTAAGGGTCTTAACTTACGCTGTTTCTGTTCCATATCCACTCATCCGAGAGGCAGCAGAGATAATCACGATTATAAGAGGAGCTCCTGAAATAAACATTTGATTGTTTTTATTTTCAGTTGGATAATTTATGCTGGTGTTGAAATGCTTAAAACGTTTTTGATCAGCTAAAGGAACAATTTATGGAACAAATCATTCGTTTATTTTTTTCAAATGGGAAGACTCATGTCCATTTAGATATGCTTAAAACACGTATTCAACTTTGACCAGTTTGGACACCAGTTTTATCAACAATGTATTTATGTATGTTTTAATCTCTTGGACCAATATAACATTATGTACTTACCCCAGCCCAACATGTAATAATACTTCATTTTACTGGTTTCTGAGCTAAACACTTCAATGACTTTAGTATATAGATGGATTCCTTCACAACACATCCAGGCAAACGCTGCCATATACAGGTAGTGTAACGATAACGCAACGATCTTACAAGCAATCTGATTGGACGAGAAATGTCACGCATTACAAACATTGCAACGCTCGGGTAGATTTGTAGTGACTTTATATATTAGTAAATTTTATTTACTAATTTCCTCCCGGAAAAGCACTAGGCATTTGACCAAAAATATCGTCCGCGTAAGGCTTTTCAGAGTTTGGTAAACAAGATGGATTGTGGTCTAACGTCAGTACAAACAACACCATAAAAGGCATAATAAATAAAAGATGATTGTACTGAAGCTAGATCATAATGAATTGCTATTTCAGAAATGGGCTATGGACGAGCAGTTGATCCAAAAGGGCAGATCGTTTTCTTCCTCAGACTACTAAAACAGGAAAAAACGAGTGGAAACTAGGCAATTTGTAAGCCCTAAAACTGGGGCACTTGACCATCAATTTTGACCGCATAGGGCATGTGGAAACTAGTATTTTTCTGAACGTCAAATGCCCGGGGACTTGTACGTGAAGGCGTGTGTGTGTGTGTGTGTGGGGGGGGGGGGGGGGGGGAGGGGGGGTTAAACAACATACACTACTAAATTGCACACTAACCGGATTGTAAACAGCGTCGATTCCAGCTAGAAATATTATCTGTGCAAGACCAATTGCAATGACAAGGTTCTTATGGATCGATGTTCGCTCTGATGCAAGCGTCCTGAAAAATGAGTATATCAGTTAGAAAACCTGATCAAACCTGTTGCAAACCTGAGTATGGAGAAGAGGCTGGAGACGAAGTACGGAGAATAAATGAGGACATTAGAAGTTAGTGAAGCACCAACAGGAGGAAAGTGAAATTTGATCTGGTAGCCATAAAAAAATCAGACATGCTTTCAAATGTGACTCTAATAATTAATGGCTGGGAAAATTGACCTTTGAGAATCAGTAAATGCAAAATTACCCGGGGTTGCCCATCTCCAACCCTGAGACCCTAAGGCAAACGTTTATAAAAGCATTACGATTGTTAACAGAATGATATAGTTATGTCTAATTTGGGTGACACTTTGAAGCCTAGTTATGTTGTCTTGTCTCCGCCTAATGATTTGTATTTTCATTTCATTTTCCTTATATTTTGCAAGCTGTGTTTAGTCTAGGCTGAACGTTTACTAGATACAAAACTTACTCAAGAGACAGGAATGTAGCCAGTGTAAGAGCCAATCCAAACAGAGAAATACCACAACCAATGTAGGTGATGAGTTGGAGGGCTTTCTGGTGGCCACGGCTTATCTATAGTACAAACAATATAGTTCTTAATATTTACAATGTTCATCATCGTCGTCATCATCATCACCATTAACATCATCATTGTCATCGTCATCATCATCATCATCATCACCATCGTCATCATCATCATCAATGTCACATCAGGTACGTACTTTAAATTCCTTGACTTGCATAAGAACAGCAAAGTTAGTGAGATGATTGCATTGGCATTTCACTCTAGAATCGCCAGCCGAAGATACCATCTTACAGCCTTGACTTGACCAGTTGCCATGTAGTCTAAGATAGAGAAGCATCACATAATTACCCACCAATCAAAAACATTATCAATTATAGCCTTGATTATCACCTCCGTCATCATCCTTACCATACCATCTTAGCTTACACCATCATCATAAGGTAATCAACCAACATCATCATCATCGTCACTGTCACTTTCATCAGTATCATCATCATCAACATCACTACCACCACGATCGTCGGCCTTACTGGTCATGTCTTCATCATTACAACCACTACAGTCATCGTGGAAATCATCTTTACTATTTTAGTGACAGAAGTGTCTTTACAATCGTCATCATGATATCATAATTATCATCAAATACTCACATAGTTTTGAAATCCAAAAACGAACACGCTGGGTTGGTCAAGTTATCCCAACTCTAAAAGGACAAAAATATTACCATAAAAATTGACAATTCATGTAGATTGAGATTAAGTTGCTTTTGAAAACAATAAAGTTCATTCTCTTCCTCTCCGTCTTCTCATTTCCATCCTTTTTCCATCCCTAAACCGCCGCTGACAACTCACCTGTTTCTTGGAGAGGCTGATAACAACAGGATTTTCAAGTGGTTTGTTAAACTTCTGGTCAAACTTTAAGGAGAGCACTCTTGAGTTAATCATTTTATCTTTAGCCAAGCTCCTAGAGATTGCAAACCATGTCCGTTAATATAGAAACACGGCGTTGAGTTGACGGTGGTGACAGTTGCCATGGTGAAAACTGATGATAGTGACAGATGATAATGACGATAGTGACTGATGATAATGATGATGGTGATAATGATTATGATGATGATAGTGGTAATAATGATAATGATCATGATGATGATGATGATGATAGTGGTAATAATGATGATGATGATTGCGATAGTGCAAAATGATGATGTTGCTGTCCCTGAGTGATGGCGATATTTATAATGGCGATGGTCGAAGGGTTTGATTCTGACTATATTTGAATTGTAGTGCAGTAAATGATGATGAAATCAACAATAGTTGAAATTAATCATGATACATGATGATTACGATAACACAAACCTCTGAAGGGCATCGTTAATGTCATTGTAGAGTACAAACACAACGGTCGTGTGGTTTGTTCCTGTAGACAACAAAAAGATTTTACTCAACAAATTCACGAACTGCTTTTATATGACGAAGAAATGTAGCCCGTTATTCAGACCATGAATCGAGCATGGTCTGTAACTAGAATTCACGTACTTGTGTGGAAATCAAACTTGCTTTGAGCTATAAACGCAAGTGTATATAAGTTTGTTTGTACCAGTGAGTTGTCATCAAGTCGCATTGCTGCATTTTTTTTACTATAAATACAGACTGCATTTATTATCCAGTTAATGGAATCCGTCAAGTAGACTTTGAAATCCGGAGTCCAATGTCGTGGGACGATAATAGGATATGATTTAGTTTTGTACCTTGTCTTTTGAGTTGCAGAATAGATTCCTTAGGGATGGTAATCGTGTCTTCGAACTTCCATTTGTCACTAAGTATTTGATATTTTGGAAACGTGGCGTCGTTTATGTCAGTGGTTAGATCCTGACGTTCGATACCCATTACTAGAAATGATAGCAGTGAACATAACAGATATTTAGAAAACTAGCTACACTCAGTTGCAAAATTGTTGGGACATCGACAGTTTTCCCGTTCAAATCCCCCTCTCCGAATCAATAATGCATTGGCGTTGTTGTGACGTGTTAAACGTCATTGAGACCACCAACATTGTGGAGGGGGGAAGGGTTAGAGTTTGAGAACAATACTGAGCGGTTTACTTCTAAATTATGTGTAGTGTCCCAACTAATTTTGCAACTGAGTGTAGCCAGATAGATAAACAGAATGAATGAATGAATGAATAATGAATGAATGAATGAATGAATGAATGAATGAATAATGGATGAAAGTCAGATGTATAAATTACCCAGATGGTTGGATTCCATAGAAACCTTTTCCTTGGGCTGTAATCCTTGACCAAGGTTTATACCAATCGTTTCCATCGCTTCCAGTAGGTTGTTCGGCGAGAAACGCTGTTAGAGTACAAATGGCTACCATCACTACCATCATCATTATATACATATAAATTCCAATTACGATCATTAACATCATTAATATCGTTATCCCCATCACCAACACCACTAACATCGTTATCACTAGGATTATCACCAAGTTGACAACCATTTACATTGTCATCACTATCACCATGCTTCATCATCATCGACACTACCATCACTAACATCGTTATCACTAGGATCATCACCAACTTGACAACCATTTACATTGTCATCACCACCATCATCATCATCATCGACACCACCACCACTAACATCGTTATCACTAGGATCATCACCAACTTGACCACCATTAACATTGTCATCACCATCATCACCATCATCGACACCAGCACCACTAACATCGTTATCACTAGGATCATCACCAACTTGACAACCATTAACATTGTCATCACCACCATCATCATCATCATCGACACCACCACCACTAACATCGTTATCACTAGGATCATCACCAACTTGACCACCATTAACATTGTCATCACCATCATCATCATCATCGACACCACCACCACTAACATCGTTATCACTAGGATCATCACCAACTTGACCACCATTAACATTGTCATCACCATCATCATCATCATCGACACCACCACTAACATCGTTATCACTAGGATCATCACCAACTTGACCACCATTAACATTGTCATCACCGCCACCATCATCATCATCATCGACACTACTACCACTAACATCGTTATCAACACGATCATCATCAATTTGACCACCATTAACATTGTCATCATCATCATCATCATCGACACTACCACCCCTAATATCGTTATCACTAGGATCATCATCAACTTGAGCACCATTAACATTGTCATCACCATCATCATCATCATCATCGACACCACCACCACTAACATCGTTATCACCACGACCATCATCAACTTGAGCACCATTAACATTGTCATCACCATCATCATCATCATCATCGACACCACCACTAACATCGTTATCACCACGACCATCATCAACTTGACCACCATTAACATTGTCATCACCATCATCATCATCATCATCGACACCACCACTAACATCGTTATCACCACGACCATCATCAACTTGACCACCATTAACATTGTCATCACCATCATCATCATCATCATCGACACCACCACTAACATCGCTATAACCACGATCATCACCAACTTGACCACCATTAACATTGTCATCACCATCATCATCATCATCATCGACACCACCACTAACATCGTTATAACCACGATCATCATCAACTTGACCACCATTAACATTGTCATCACCATCATCATCATCATCATCGACACCACCACTAACATCGTTATAACCACGATCATCATCAACTTGACCACCATTAACATTGTCATCACCATCATCATCATCATCACGACCATCATCAACTTGACAACCATTAACATTGTCATCACCATCATCACGACCATCATCAACTTGACAACCATTAACATTGTCATCACCATCATCACCATCATCACGACCATCATCAACTTGACAACCATTAACAGACTTAACATTGTCATCACCATCATCACGACCATCACCAACTTGACAACCATTAACATTGTCATCACCATCATTATCGACACCAGCACCACTAATATCGTTATCACCACGATCATCACCACAACATCAAACTAACCTCTTTGCTGGTATTGGCTTTTACGATGTTTTGCCAGTTATCAGCATTTGAAGATCCTAGGAGCTTGCTAGCTGTCTGAACGATTGCCTGAGAAATAATCCAGTGTAAACTAAATAAGTTGCTGAAATTCTCTGGGTGGGAAGGGTGGAGTAGAAATCATGGTATAACAATTGGGATTCTACGCTCTCTTTGATTGGTCGTAAGCTGTGTGATATTATAGAGTACAGCGGCAGTCTGCATTGGGCCTGGATAAAGTGGATCTCATGTGGTGGGTACCGCTATCCAGGATTTGCTCAACCGGACTCAGAAGCACAGATAACTTCATAAGGCTACTTTCGATAAATTAGCGCGAGCTCAGTTGGACGGAACAGAAGCAAACGGAACGTAAAACAAATCGAGTTAGTTATTGTACAAATGAAATAGATTTCAGCTTTTCGTGCGTCTGTAGTATTACAAAAATACAGAAGATGTAAAAATGTGGTTAAAACAACAGTCACTCCCTTGACTGTGTCTCGTGTAGTTGAGGTTTTGTTCCCGACAAAGTTTGAATTTATCTATAGGTGGGCAGACACACAAAGAGTGGAACCTACTCCATGATGACGTTTTTGACTGATAGCCTGTTTGGTGCTGGGATTAATGATTATTACATATATCATGTACAGTACATGTGTATGGACTACAGACCAGTAATATTTCTTACTCACCTGACCAACATCTTTAGCCTCCTGCGTATTCTTAGGTTGCAGCACATTGTTAGTTGCTAGCTTACTTATAATACTAGCGGCTGCCTGTGTGTCACCATTGTTAAGGACAGATTCAGTTGTCAAGTTGAATAGCTCTACCACAACTTTCTTGGAATTGTTTGCCGTGATGTTCACTTTGTCCAACTCTTGGAACTGTTGAGAAACACATCCAGGTAAACCTGTGTAGATGGTAGTGTCTAACACAGGTCTGACACAGGTTTTCCAGCTTCATCATGCAACGTTTCTTACTCGTGATGAGCGTAAATTCCCAGTCAAATGATAAATTGTGACTTAGTGAATGTCCACCCACTTTTAAAACATTTGACGGTTTGACCATCTTGTTGTGTACTGAACAATGGAAAATGTTCATTGGTGTTTATTCACTTAACATTTACCGTTTGCCTAGTTGGCCTGTGTTAGGCAGGCAGCTGTTCATTAAAATTTGGAACAGGGGAAAAGAAAACACTTTCTTGTATGGTTTTATCATACATTTTAGTGTGATATTGAAAGTAACACGCCTTTATCTGTTATTTGTATATATTCTCGATTAGAAACACAAAATAAGATAAGTATAGAAAATAGTAACGTTTACCTCTTTAGATGCCTCTTCAGGTGGACGTGTTGTGGGAGGTAAGGTAGAACGAGGTGGGATTATACCTACACAATAATACGCGACAATCAATCAAACAAATATACGTATAGTCAACCAATCAATACATCAATCAGTCAGTTAATCAGTCAGTCATGCAGTCAGTCAATCATTCTTTCATTCAGTCATTCGGTCGGTCAGTCAGTCAGTCAATCAATATCTGAACAAAGGAAGTATATACTTACCAGTTTTATAAACAATACACACGTCCACTCTATCACCCCCACATATGTAGTTATAGGACCCTCGACACGGCTTGGCACACAAGCTTGGGCTGACAACCTCAAACGATGATTTATCATTTGTGCAGTAACAGTAGTTATCATTAACCAAAGCAAACCCTGTTCTATTGGCCGTGCATATCGTAAGACATCCACTGGGCAACGCCTCGTGCTCAAGCATTTTTTGTTTATCTGATGGAAGTGATAAGACTTTACGGCAGCCAATGAATTTCTTCATCTGTTCCACAACTATGGAAAGAATCGTCTTTATTGGAGTTGAGTACGCAAACGGGTCAATGATGAGGACGATTGAAAATGTGAATTTGAAGGTCGAGCGTGATGATGATCATGATGGCGATGATAATTGTGATGCTATGATGATGACGATGATAATCAATGATAACGATATCCGGATTATGATAATCATGATAAAGAATGATGATGATAATCCTTACGGTGATAATTATGTGGATAATGGCGATGATGATCAATGATGATATTGATAACAATGGTGACATATGGTGATGATAATGATGATAATGACGACGATGTTAATAATGATGACTGGTGATGATAATGACGACCATGTTAATAATGATGACTGGTGATGATAATGACGACCATGTTAATAATGATGACTGGTGATGATGATGACGACCATGTTAATAATGATGACTGGTGATGATAATGACGACCATGTTAATAATGATGACTGGTGATGATGATGACGACCATGTTAATAATGATGACTGGTGATGATAATGACGACGATGTTAATAATGATGACTGGTGATGATAATGACGACCATGTTAATAATGATGACTGGTGATGATAATGACGACGATGTTAATAATGATGACTGGTGATGATGATGACGACCATGTTAATAATGATGACTGGTGATGATGATGATGATGAAAATGATGATGGTGACGATGATGATATTCAAGATGACGACAATGATTCAATAGTGTTGCCAGTGATGATCTGAAAACCAACGCGATTCATACCTGGGTAAAAAGTACGGCGTTTTACAGAACCATTCATTATGACAACACCACTTTCACCAGACTTGGAGCCTTGACCTCCTGCAGTTGCTATGGTTACATTGGGTTCTTTGCCGATCAAGTTTGATTTGGTGGTGATAGAGATCACTCCTCCACCACCCCCTCCCCCACTAATACTGCTAGCTGATCCACCATTACTCCCTCTAGCTTCCAGGACTGCGCGGTTGCTTAAAATGATCTGTAAAAGTATAACAGAGAAAGTCACTCTGTAGAGTTTCCAAGAGATAAGAACTAGTGAAGTGCTAGTGTGGGCTGCGTCGATGTTTCTTGACTCCGTAAAGAAATGATGGTGGTACTGACGTTTCGGACGTTAGTCCTTCGTCGGAGTAATATCAGGTTAGTTTTCAAACTACCAGTAAAAGTGATTTGCAAATTTAATGAGAAGGGTACCAAATCAAATGAGTTTGTCAGGGTAATTCTTTTGAAACTAAGTTGTTAATGTTTGTGTGAGTCATTAAGGACCTTAAGCTTGAGGACGAGAGGCGAAGACAACGACAAGTTGCCATAAACCATAAATGACGCCCATGTGCCGTGGTTCTTCCTTTGAGGTCAATGTTGCATTTTCACGACTTGTTTTCAACCGTGAAGCTGTTTTGACTTAACATTCCTCAATGCACATGTATTTCCAACAAAAATAAAGTCCAAACTCGTCGTGGTCGTCTCTCTCGTTCTCATGCTTAAGGTCCTTATTTGGTGCTTCAGACTTACGTATTTGGCTTCTAGGAATATGCTACCTCCACTACTACCACCAACCACACCACCAAACAATGGCTTGGAATAACCATTGGCTTTAATCGCAGCATCTGAACAGAAAACATGGTTATATCACACTTTATTGTGCTTTAACACAATTCATTAAACTTGATTGAAGTCTCAGTGTATTATAGCTCTTCACAGCTAATTGGAAAGCTAATTAGAAGATAAGCACTTATAAAATTGAAATCTTTGAACCAACGTGAGTCAGTCTTGAACGAAGAAATACTCAGTGTCAAAGTAACGAAATTATCATGATCTTCCGGGTGGAAGTAGTCCCTAGAAGGACTATTTGGTGTGACTGACGTTTCAACTGCCTGTGCGGTAGTCAGAGTATCAGAGTATCAGAGTCAGTGAAATGCTCATAAATTGAAAAGTTGTTATGGATGTTGCTGTATACAAATGCAACCCAGTCTGGTTGTCACTGATTTAAGATGTAACCGTAAGTACATAGACACAACGATCACAAAGAGTCGTTTTCGTATGAGCGGGAAACAGTACGTACCGTATCGTAGCCGTAGTTTCTAAGAAAACATTCCAATTATCTACCGTATCGTAGCGATATCGTAACCCTACCGTTTCCCACTCATGCGAAAACGACTCTAATAGATGAGTACATACCAACTGTAAGGTTCTTTTCTGATTTGATTTGAATAGCTCCACCACCACACCCTACTATACCGGAATGATTGGATGTTCCTAGTATCACAAACACATCGCTTTTAGTTTCACATTGTAACTTGTACCACTATTATATGGTTTTAGTTCAATCTTTCGTCCCTTCATTTGTTCGACCTGGTTTTCTTTGTGTATTATTTGACTGACTACTCTTGTTTGTTCATTCATATCAAATGCTCCTTATTCGTTAGTGCAGCGCATTCGTTCATCTATTTGTTTATCAGAACCTCACTTATCTTTGTTGTTGTTTTTTTTTTTTGTAAAGGTACCTCGATCAATTGCTTGAATGAGTCATAGTCCCCATTGTGCTATCGTTGCCATTGCATTTATTTTAGGAACACGTTTTTTCGATGGATTGGCAAAGTCAATTTAAGTTAGGCATACGAAATGAGAATATTCAAAAGAATATTCAAGATTTAAAGATAGCCATTCATCACAAAGTGTGAACACTCGGTTAAGACATTTGTCGGCTGACAGTGGTAGCACGCTCAGCGTTGTAACCCGCTTCATTGGTCACACTTTCATTTTTCATTGTTCGTTTGTTTGTTAATTCTGACATTCACTTGGCTCGTTCGTTCATTTATCCATCCCTCATTTTCTTATTTATATATTTGCTGGCTTGTTCGTTCACGATCACTTATTTGTGACTTAATTCACTTGTTTACCTGTACTTCCGCCAGTTAACCTGAGCGGTTTAACGTCATAGCTCCCACCATAGATAAAACCATTTTCTTCTTTAAAATTTCCACCTCGTCCACCATGACCACCCCCAGCAGCGCTACCTGGAAACCCTCTACCAGGCCCCGCCCCTATAAAGAGAAAGTATGTGAAATTGGTAATAATAATAATAAATAATAATAACGATAATAATGAACTTTTTTATAGTCTCTAGGTTATTTAGCATTTCTACTAATTAGGGAGGCTTTCTCTCACACACACTACCCCTATATTCACTATTTTAGACCGAAATAACTATTATCCAGGGCTTTTTGCCATCTTCTGCCCTGTAAGCAAAGGAAGCTCTTGCCCCTGATGCAGAGATAAAACAACTAAGACTGTCAGATTGTGCGTCATTCTGTGCGCCGTGCATACCAAACACCATATTTTTCAAATTGCAATACGTGAACTACCTTATTGTTCGCGAAAATTGCCACATCAGTTGGTCTTAGAATTGTACGTACTTCATTTTTTTTTCTTATAGACGCCATAAAAAAGGGAACTGGGAACGAGCACCTTAAACATTCAATGTTTATAATAATTTGATAGAGTATTAATTTTACATGTTGAATGACTGCAGAGCTGTGAGCTTTTGAAATGTATGGAAAACACGAAAAACGAGGCTAGTAGGGCCAACATTTCTAATTCTCACTCAAATCTTTGTTATTTAAAACATTTGTAAATTTTGATCATTAAATTAATACAGTGATTAAATTTTGGAATCTTTCTCATTCTGATATGCTCTTTGAAATGGAAGTAGTGTTTTTTTTTTTTTTTTGTTTTGTTACCATATGTACTATATGTATATGTGGCTTTGTAAAATAACTACGCGTCGTGCTTGTCTAGCACTTGTCTCGTGTTCTGCATATCCCCGCGTGCTTTATTTCACGATAAAGCACGCGAGCGCGTCTTTCATTTATTCAACAACAAACCGTTACAATCCAATTTGCAATCAAATGTTTATCACCCACCTTTACGACCGTCGATTTCTTTAGCGACACAATAACCACCCATGAATCGACTGGCTCTTGCAACCATACTGCTATCTATGACCAAGTCCCTGCCAAAGTACATGCCTTGTGTGCTCTCAATAGACACAGCATGTTGTCCAGAGAGTGTAACTTCAGTAGAACCGTTTACGATGATGGGTGTCTTGAAGTTGAAAGTACAGATATCGTTCTCAACCCTGCCATATTGGGTGTATGCAATACTGTTGTTTGAGATAGTTCTATGAGACCATATGCATAGTGTACTGTTGATTAGTAGAACACCTTCTTGGATATATTGAGTCTGGTACGACATTTGAGCGGAAACTAATTAAAAAACATACAAGGTTACACGTTCACGATGATGATCATTATTATTCGGTGTCGTGGACATCATGCTTGCTGGCGATGATGAAAATGAAAGGGTAATTGTAGAAAAGTGAAGGTTGCAGTGATGATGATGATGATGATGGTGATATTGATATTTTGGATATGGGACGATAATGGTGATGATGATGAAAACAACATCTGGTAATACGTCACGAAGGCAGTAATGGTGCTGATGTTGACTGATATCATTGTAGATAAATGACGATGGTTGTGATGGTGATATTGACAAAGATGATAACAACTGTGACGACAAAGGCATTGATGATGATGGTGATGATCATTACGATGATAATGATAACCGTGTGGCAGTTATGGGACGAACACAATGATGATGATGATGATCTGTGATGACGAAGGCATCATTGATGATGATGATGACAGTATCTGTGACGACAAAGGCATTATTGATGAAGGTGATGATGATGACAGTGATAATCGTGTGATAATTATGTGACGAATAGAGCGCTGATGACGTTCTTACCCATGATATTTACAAGACCACTGCTACCTCCTGACACATCAACCTTGTGGTGACATCGTCCTTTTATATCCATATCACTAAAGACTTGGATGATCCCTCCACTGGCCAAGGCTTTACCATTACTCGATGCCTTGGCTGATAGAAATGCTGTACTCTTGAGGTGCACCTGGCAGTTTAATATTATACAAATGTTATCCGACTATATTCGAATGAAGAATTGTTACAAAATGGAGTAATGACTGGATGTATAAAGAAAAGAAAGTATGGAAGTGAAGAAGGTGATCCAAAAAATATATGGCAAACTAAATCAACAACTGCTTCACGCCTCTCATGGAAATCAGCTGTTGCTGATGGGACTAGCGTGATTAGTCTCGTTTTATTTTAAATAAAGTTTTACCAACCAACCATGAATCGATAGATATATGAATGGGTATCGATTAAATGACTGAATAAATCAATAGAATGAATGAACGAATGAATAAGAAACTAACTGAATGAATTATTCATTAATGTATTGATTGATGAGTGAATGGCTTAATAAATGAATACATGAATAAATAAATGAGTAAATGAATAGATGTATGGATGGGAAAACAAACGAAAGACAGATATACAACGAAGTGAATTGATGTTACCAATACCTGCTTTCCGATTATTCTTATAAAGCCACCCATGGCCCCGGCATCAGCAGTATTCGATGAACCATCGGCTTTGATTGTCTTACCTGAAAATAAGCAATAAAGTTAGCTCTATCATCATCACCATCATTATTGCCATCTCTTCATGTCATCGTTATCATTAGTTTTATCAACATAATACTTACCAATAACCACATCACCTTTTTCAGCTGTGATTTCAATGGCTCCCCCGCCTTTGACATCAACCGCGTTGCCATCTATAAATCAAAGCAAACAAATGTATTAGCCTGTGTTTCGATAGTCTTAACATGAATTTCAAGGTCTTTTTAACCACTTTTCAAACACTTTTCAAGCACAAAATTTGGATTTTCATGCAGCACCACTTTTTCATAATTTTGATGACAACAATAATGTTTTTCCTGTTTAACAATATTTTGAAATAAAGACTTATGCCTGCATTATATTCAACGAGTTTTCAGTTTTAGTTTTGTGACTTGAGAGTCTTATCCTTCAGTTGTACATTCAACTTCAAATTTGTTTATTTGGACCCCTGTTTGTACGAAAGCTCGATAGCGATATACTTATTTGCGCTTAAGACCCCAGGAATACATTCGGTCTAACTTACTTTGTACTTTGTTGCAAACACTTCCACCAATCAGAACCAACAAGTCGTTTTCATACAGTCCAGTTGCATTACAATTTGTCACGTTTCCTGGACCTATGACCATATAAGGAAGATGTTACATACTGTACAGAAGTGTGATGTATATGGTTACCATGGTGACGGTGGTGATGATGGAATTGGAACGATTATAATCGAATGGGTTCAATCAACAAATCAACCAATTAATTAATCAATCAAATAATCACCCAACTAATAAATAACAATCAATCAATCAATCAATCAATCAATCAATCAATCAATCCATGCATTCAGTCGGTCAGTCACTTTTATGGTTAGTATCTGGTTGAGCGCTCGTCTGTGATAGAGTCTGTTACGCCACAAAATTGTAACAACTCACACAAAATGTAATAACAACGCAAAATGTAATAACTCACACAAAATGTAATAACAACGCAAAATGTAATCACTTTTGCCACAAAATGTAATAACTGCTATAACGCAAAATGTAATAACTTCTGACGTAAAATGTAATAACTCTGTTTAACGCAAAATGTAATAACTTTTGACGCAAAATGTAATAACATTAGAAACTTGCAGCTGGAAGTCAATGTTTTCTTAATAGACAAAAACGGACTAGAATAGAATAATGAATGAGACTTGATAGGATGTAAATGAATGGGATGTGATGAGATTGGATTGGATGTGAGTGAATGTCATCAGATGAGATTGGATTGGATGTTAATGGATTGTCATGGCATGGCACTTGGTAAAGTCTTCTCACATGATTTTTTGGTGAATGATATGTTACTACTGGCGTCTTTTTGGGTGCTCCATCAACGACACTATATTGCACTATGTTCAAAACTTCACATTTTGCTTTGAAAGATAAAAATGTAAATTCTTTTCTGATTTACTACTATGTTTTTGAAATTGAAAGTTTACAATGGTTTGCACGTTTTGACTGAATGGACGGAGCGAATGAGCGACAGACGGACGGACGGACAGACAAAAATCAAACAAACAAATAAATAAACAAATAAAATTATTAGCTACTAATTTTTTAATATTAATATTTTGTGTAGTGAAGAAGTCCTCAGAGAATGATTTCATTGACCACGAGCACGCTCTTGTGTAATATTTGCCAGTATCCGTTGGAAAATGATGCATCTATCATTTATCTGCTGATTCTACTGGATGACAAGGTGAATGCGTTTTTCTCATTTCTAAAATATTTTGTTTACTTTTCTCTTATTACATTTTGCGTCAAAAGTTATTACATTTTGCGTTAAACAGAGTTATTACGTTTTGCGTCAAAAGTTATTACATTTTGTGTTAGAGCAGTTATTACATTTTGTGGCAAAAGTTATTACATTTTGCGTTATTGTATTTCGTGTGATTTATTACACTTTGTGGCGTAACAGAGTCGTTTTCGTATGAGTGGGAAACAGTACTGTATCGTATCGTAGCCGTAGTTTCTAAGAAAACATTCGAATTTTCTACCCTATCGTAGCCGCGGTATCGTAGCCGTACCGTTTCCCACTCACGTGAAAACGACTCTATATCGCTATAAGGTTGTGTCGATGCTCATGAGATGGTGCAGTTTTATTAGAAGTCTTCTACAAATAATCTTATAATATATGCTTAAGTTATGATAAGCATGCTCCGCCTAAAAGGGGTCATCTACTAAAGTTCTAGATTTCCTATAAAGTGATTTCGAACATTTGATCGATCGACACTTCCATCTGGAGTGGATTATGTAATTTCACTATACGATGCTAAACATTTGGTGTTATTACGCTAATTCGTTACAATAGTCCCTTTTTGGCGCCCTATATTAAGTCCTCAGACCAATAAGAACACACTTATCACGGATGAAAAATCAAACAAAAAGGTTTTCTTTTAAACGGTTCGATACAGTACCGTTTCCCTCTTATACAAAAACTATTCTATGCTGAATGCCTGTATAAACCATAGTGAGTAAAAATTAAGTACAGTGTGTTCATGTTAAACTATAAAGACTTCCTACCAGACTTCAGTAATTTAGTACAGACGTTGTGAGGTATAAAACGTTGATACTTACTGCACTGTCAGGCAGGAATGACTTAGATAGATAGTTAATTACAGTGTCGACCCCAACTCCTGGCGTGCATGTGTCTGATGACACTCTTTCTGCTCTGTCGTACTTTTCTTTCTTTATATATTTACTTGTTTGTTAGCCTGGGGCCGGCTGTACGAAGGCTGATAACCACAGGGTATATACCCATCCAGCAAATTCATTGTAAATGAATGCTATCCATGTAGATTTTTCGTGCATGTGTATAATGTTTTATAGCTTTCGTACCACCGGCCCCTGGTTGATAACCCTGCATAGACATCCTTCATTGAATTTTTAATCTTTTTTTAGTTTACTGTTCGTTCATATGTAGTGATTTTATGTTTAATAGCTCATTTATGTGTTCATTTAATTGTTTATTTGTTTGTTTTGGTTCCGTGTATGTTTGTTTATGTAATCTCTGGTCGTCTGTTTGTATATAGTATGTCTGCTCATCTACTTGTTGAACTGTCTGTTTGCTTGTTTACCTGTCTGTTATTTGTTTGTTAGTCTGTTGTGGGTTGGTTTGTTAGTTTGCTGTTGGTTGTCTTGTTT
This sequence comes from Diadumene lineata, assembly GCA_918843875.1. NCBI lineage: Eukaryota > Metazoa > Cnidaria > Anthozoa > Actiniaria > Diadumenidae > Diadumene > Diadumene lineata. Next base: position 8,925,588 of record OU974072.1, read on the forward strand.
ATTTGCTGTTGGTTGGTTGGCTTGTTTGATTGCTTGTTAGTTTGTTTAATTGTTTGTTTGATCTTTTTGTTTCTCGTTCGAACCCTATGTTTAGTTTTGCAAACGAAGTATCGTCTTGACAAAAAAACTCGCTCTAAAAAATATAAATGCGAAATGATATTTTCCCGTCTTTCTCAAGGATATCAAATAGTCTAATTGATACAAGGCCAAACCAAGGTTTCACGCTAACGTTTACTCTGTCGCCATACTCAGCAAGACACCCTATTGTAGAATACCTACATAGTACAATGAGCCAACAAACTGTTTTTAATGGGACTTTGGAACTTTCGGGGTTTTTCGTCGGATTGCAAAATCTCCGAGTCATATGACAACGATTATGATAACGATGGTACTGTTGGTGATAGCGGTAATGATGACGATGATGAAGTGAAGAGCAAACAATCTTTTGAGACGCGAATAAAGCAAACACAAACGCAAGAAAATAGCAAGAAACTTTGCAAACACATGAGCAAGCACAAGGATGGAAACATTTTGATCCTTGCGTTGACAAAGGATTTGAATAAATTTTTTCTTGCACTTGTTTCACTAGCAAAAACTAGGCCGATCTACAAGGTGCAATTTGTCACGAGTGCGATTTGTGACATACGACAAGTCGTAAGGTTTTGTAACTGAACACCCTGCACAGACGCAATTGACAATTCACACAAATATCGTAAGTTAACTAAGTTCAAACTTGCTACCTCGTTTATACGCCCTCGTGCACTAACTCGTAAATTCGCGAATACATTAAAGAGGTTAGTTTGGACACGAATGTGTGTACGAATAGCCAAAATTAGCATGTCTAAAAACACTAGGTATCCTTTTCACTAAAACATTACTACAGTATGGATCCAGTGTCAAAGCATTTATATCTCTGCAAAAATCGCATTTAGACTCGTCCATATTGTTTGAGAATACTAAGACTACCACTCACCTTCATTTCGTCCCTGCAAACTTTTCAAAACAAAGCCACCAAGCTTATCGTCTTTCAGCGTTAAGTCGGTCATAATTTGAACATCGCCGTTTTTACTGACTATTTTCAGAGAATACAGCCCTCTTATGTTTATAGTCGCACCAGCTTCTAGGTACACCGACGAGTTGAACTCAAACGTACAGACTGTGTAGTCAATGATCATTCGATTATCAGGAGTAGAAAACATATGTTGTGTTAAGAAACCTTTGTGCATCAGCCAAGTAGACCACTTCATAGTGCAGTCGGTAGTGTTGATATCCAAGACTCCATGATTGAATTGGACTGAAATACACGAAACAATATCATTGGTTAACAAAACAAGAATACCATGTATGAATTCATGGTGATGTTAATGATTCTGATGGTGACAAAAATAATGATGATGATAACTTTTATCACGACGATGAAAACGATGATGATATTAATGATAAGGATGATGATAATAATGATAATGATGATGATGATGATAATGATGATGATAATAATAATGATAATGATAATAATAATAATGATGATGATAATAATGATAATGATGATGATAATAATGATAATGATGATGATAATGATGATAATGATGATAATAATGATAATGATGATGATAATGATGATAATAATGATCAAGGTTATCATGACGTGATCGATGATGTTCATAGAGACGAAGATCATAATAGTGATGATTATGATAATGTTATGAAATAATGATGATCACCATCAAACATTACATAGTAATGAAAACAATATGTGGTTTCATCCAAAAATTGGTCGTTAAATTAATCACGACTTTCAACTAAACCACATTTAGCTATAAAGCAAACTTGTCAGTCGAAGAATCTTGTGAATACAAGTGATCATTTCTTATGTCTTCGTCTTGTGGTAATTAGCAGGGTGAATATTTTATCTTACAATCTCCGACCCCTCCTTTCTGTCTGACGAGAACACCACCACCTATGATAGCAATTCTAAAACTTGTTGAAATTTTTATTATCTCGCTACCACAAAAAATCATCACCGATCATCGATTGTCAACACACAAAAAACTGAGTAATATTCCATCTGTCATACTCATTTTACACACGAAATTTCATGTCCTTTTATAGTTCTATGCATCGGCGTGAAAATAAAGGAGAAGCTGTGACCGAGAGATAAAACTAACGGAATTATTTTATTAACTATAAACTCATGTGCGATGTCAAATCTATCGAGCGTCTCTCATTGAGGATGGGCTACGAAAAAATCAAAAACCTCCAGATGGGGAGACAAAGTGGTGATGTTTAGTATTGGTAGCCATTTTACTAAAATAACAATTTTAATACCCGTGGATTCAAATTCCATATGCTAGAAGTGAGAACGTAGAATATATTTACTATTGTTTACGTAACGTAGCATTTCGGAAAGAAATAACGATGTGTGTACGAAATCGAAGAGGAAAAACTGCAAAAAATTGAGGAAATTTGTTATTTAAAAATGATGGCGTTGACCTAATTACGAGAACACTTTCAACAATTAAGCAATTTAATGAAAAAAGAATTATACCTAATTCCAATTAAACCATCAAACATACGCGAGGTCGTCGCGTATTAAAAAAAAACTGTTTTCGAACCGCAATAAAAAGAAAATCAGATGGCCTTGCATGCAAATTTATAAATGATTCCCAAACAAATTTATACTTTTACAACAATGAAAATAGTGTGATGATTAATGTTTCATTTTTTCAATTTAAACAATGTGTGTTTCGATCGATAGTATGTTTGAACCTTGAGCAGCATTAAATGATCTCGAATCACTGCGAGATACAACTATAGTGGACTTAGAATGAGAAGATACTCGCAACAGTATATCATGCTTTAAACAGCGAAAGTGTGTCATACGATACGAAAAATGCTTGAGTACTGTGCAAAAAAATCTCATGAATGGACGGCAGTACAAAGAAAACAACCAAATTGTACTTACAATTAGTCGTACAGCTTTTGATCAAGGTACTAAAAATAACAAAGAAGACTGACAAGCTAGATGCTTTCCATGAGCGTCTTGTCATGATAGCATAGGATTAGCTCAAACTGTTTTCCAAACGTTAAATAATCTTGTTGGTTTCTTCAACGATCAAGTCTACAACTTAGCATGCCGCGAGGTCAATACGGCAAAAAATCAACCCATTAACGATGAAATATCGTTAATACACCATGGAGTTATAGGAAAGAGCTATTCAGTTCATATTATAGATGAGACTCTTTGATATCATCAAGACGCGAACAGCCGATAGCTGAACATATATGAGGTAACCTAAATAGTTTGGACAGCAGGAGTTTGGCCCGCAGCTTAAACCAACCCAATAAACATCGACCGTCCAATGGGAGAGGTGATAACACTGGATACTATAGATGGGGACCTCTTTATAAACTGAACATCCGAACACTCGATCGTCTTGATCGCTACATCCGTCATTCGAACACTTGATCGTTAACATATACTAATGAAATAGTTGGGAATCTTCTCATTCGAACACTTGATCGCTCATCGGTACCGTATCATTTATTCCAAATTTTTGACCGCCGTCTCAGTCATTTAAATCTTCATCACATGGTTTTTGAAAACATCGCGTGCAAAACCTCTTTGAAATTAATGCATACAAATTCGATAAACGATGTACTGCACATGATCGTTCGATCGTGAATATATTAAAGTGATCATAGTGGCAATGATTTACTTAAAATAAACACTACTTATCGGAAATATTTATTAGGGCAGACTAGCCCATGTAATTTGGGATCGATGACTCGTGGCAATGGTGTACCTTTCAACATCTCTTATTGTAGTGCTGTTTTACGGTCGACATTGTTACAGCTAGCTCTAAGGTTATCTTGTTGCATTCGACTGATGATTCAACTAACCCATTGTAAACCCCCCCCCCCCCTCCGGGGGGGTGTATTACCCTATATCGACTATACGGGGATGATCCGCTGAACAGGGTATGGTTTTTCGACCTTGGTGTCATGAACAGGGTATCCAAATCTACTCTATCTCCGATTTAATCCAAACTTCCTGTCATACTCAGGGCCCAAAAAATGAGAGAAATTATTAGTTGAAATCGGCAGGAATAAGATCGTTGACTTTAAAAAAAGATAAGAGCAGCACGTGTGTCTGAATTGATATATTTATATAAATCATATAATGTTCGTAAACAATTGTAATTTGTCATAAACAAAGTATGGAAGTTAGGTATTTTTTGTCATAAACAGACGGATCCCAGCGGAACACCCCTACCCAGATCTGAAAGGAGTACTCCCCCCGGGATTCTAACTTACAGTCAACTCATAATAATGATATTATCCTAAAGTCTTAAAATATAAGTCCTTACCGTTGCTTTGGCATTTGTCACTCTAGATAGCTTAAACCTATTCCATAAATGATATGCGTTTCACTATTAACAATAATTCGAGATTTGACTTATGACAATTACAAATGTTTCATTTTTAGGCAAATCATTGAATTCAGTTCCGATTGAACTTTTGAACACGTTGTTGTTATTATTATCCAATTATATTTTTCCGTAAATCAAGCAATGAACTATCGCTGGATGTTAACTGTGTTCACCAGTGAGAAGTAAAATTCGATAGTATATTATGATGTAATTAGTTCGTACAATAGAGCGATTGTTGAGTGTTATTATCCAAGTACTCGTTCTACAAGTAAACAAGTTAATGAGCTATTGATTGATGTCTACGAGGTTAGATAGTTTAATTGTTCAAAGATGGGCTAAAGTGATCTAAACATGACGAGAGGGGACGGGAGGGTCGGTCCTACGATTGATATTTCAGAAAGATATATAGCACGGTAATGATGTCGATGACTAAAATTATAATAATGATGACGAAGATGACAGTAATGATTGACATTGATGGCGATGATGATGATTACAGCAATGGTGATATTCATTGACGCTGTAGCTAAGGGCAACATGGTGACAGGACAATACTCACCACACTAGAGCACTAATGTCGCCTATGAACCAAAGACAATTTGATATGATACGATACGATTGTTTTCTTGGAAATTACAGTTATATACGATTCGGTACTCGTACGGAAACGACGTTAAGTTAATACAAGTAGAATGTTAAGTTTATAACTTACATCCAAGATACACATAGCCATTTTCTCCATTAGACAGTCCTCTTCCTCCACGTACATCAAGTCTGTCAATGTCAGTTGTATACGTAGTGACATCACGCGATGAGAACACTTGTATTACACCGCCACCGCCACCGTCACCACATCGAGTATTGGAGTTCTTTTGACTGAAACCACTACTGCCTCCTCTTGCAGTCAGCTTGCCTTTTTTAGTAAACACGACCTTTAACAAGAACATATAGACATTCGGTTATTTTGTGGGTTATTCTTCTTGTAGCTTTGCGTTCAACCTTTGATACAGGTCTTCAAAGTAGTCCTTAAGGGGGACGTTTATTTTTAGTGGCAATATGAAGCTACACTCAATATTTATTCTTCTTTCGGGTGAAACTGGACTAGGGGCCTGTTTAAATGAGGTTATGGGATTAGAAAACAAAAGATTTCAGGGGCACCCTGCCTTATGTAAACAGGCCCTTGGTCCCACATTAACGTATCTTCCCGTCCATGCTCACTTCTTACTACATTTCTATTTAAAATCTCTCCACACTCCACTCACAGTGTTGATTATTTATGTCGAAGCAAGACCGGGGCACCAGAGAAAAACTCTCGTGGCATGAGAAAGAACGATACATTAAACAAACTAAGTTCAAATGAGCCAATCGGGAATGGAGCCCAGGTCACAGTGGTGAAAAACCAGTGCTCTCACCACTACGCCACCGATGTCACTACGAAGGCGATTTGCATTATGGAGCCATTTAACTACAACGACCAGCATTCTTTGCAAATTGTCGTTCATATTCACAACTTTAATCCATGTGGAGATTAATATAATAATTTGCACTAATTGCGACAAAAACGAAATTCGGCAGAGCATTCTGGGGAATTATCTACGTCTTCATACCAATCGCCTATATTGGTCTAAGTGAACAATGCTCACATTTTCACCGTAAAGACGTATGAGTCCTCCAGAACTGCCTCCTGCACAATGAGCCTCGCTTGTCGTGTTTTGAGACGTGTAACCATTGGCGTTGATAGGAGCATCTTAAAAACAAAAACAAATAAACCAACAACAAAAAATTTGGTTAACAAGTAAAGTTATCTAGATTGTTTACTATATAAATATCAAATATAGTTATTATAAAAGCCTCACTTGCGCATAGGCACACGATTAGCATAACATTGCAATGTAGACTAATATCATTATTTTCTCGGAGTGTGCGCTTCTACCGATGATCGATGACATACCAAATTTGGACATTTCTCTTTGTGCTTTTCACCAACATTGATAAGGAGAGCTAAAATTTGCCTTTTTTACTGCTTTAATCGTATCCACATTTTTGTGCAATATTATAATAGCTCACCAATAGTCAGGTTACCATGATGCACAGTGATCTCAATGGCACCACCACCCGACCCAGGCTTACTCTCGAACATACCAGTACCTAAAATAGAAATTGTATATAAGTATCGTAGCTGTAATTTCTAAGAACATTATGAATCACCTGGAGAACCGTTGTGGTATAAGGCATCGTATCCGCACAGCTGATAGAAAAACGACTCTGGGAACAGTTTATAAAAGCTCGATTACAGCTAACACGGATGAACTCTATAGGTTTTTTTAACCCAGGATTAGCACTAATCGGGCTTTGAACAACCGAGCCCTGATGATTGACATGGAGAGATCTATGCTTTTTGCAAAGAAGGGATTGTCGCATTAAGGGCTCTATATCACTAATGTACTCACTTCCATATAGCAACCGTAATTTCTAAGAAAACAGTCTAATCATCAGTGAAACTGATTTTACAAAGCCCGGGTAACGTTATTCACTAGGTAAAAGTTGCCCATCGAATAGAATTTCTTTAGAATTTATCCACTCGATAAAGATTTATCCGGTAGATAGCGCGCTGTCCATGCTTTGTAAAACTGATCTCCGCCGTATCGTAGCGGTACCGTATCCGTTCCTTTTCACACTCAGACGACGACTCTAGCTACACACTGCATGTTTTTCAACGTTTTTGCCATTGACGAAACTGAGAGTATCGAATTTAATCAAATAATTAAATAAAAACCTAATTGTGCAAAACATATGCAAGTTACATGTGACATGCATATTTACAGTGTATGAAATTGAATGCTGCGTAACATACAGCAACACTCAATAGCAGCTTGAGAAAATAAGCAAAGACAACCCATCCCCGGACACCATCAGGAACGCTAGTGCTATTTTTAGAAACCAGGCTATTCTTAAACTGCTACTCATTTTCTCTTGTCTTTGACAGACTACACGACAACTGAGAAACGGCTCCCAGCTGTTTGTTATTACTGTCCCTAAAGATGGTTACAACAAGAGTATGATATAAACTTACTTGTACTTCCACCAAGGAGGTAGTTGTTGTCATTGTATTCCCAACTATAGTAACGTGATGTATTTCGGTCTTGATAGAATCCTCCTCCTCTCCCACCATGCCCTGCACCATGGTAACTAAACGCGGCTCCTGGTCCAGCACCTGAATAATATAGTTCCAACTAGTAATGATCATGATGATATTCATGGAAATTATGATGATGGCAGTAATGAAAACGGTGGTAACATGATAAATGGCAACTGCTTTTTAAAGTCAATTGATGGCTCTTTGAGTACTTATTTGTTGTGGAACAACCGATTACTTTGTTTTTTTTTTCTAAACTCGATGTATGCTTATTTTATCTATAACAATAAATTCACTTGATAATAAGATGACACTTCTGCGTTAGTCTTTCTTACTAACTGCGCGTTACATTCTGTCAAAAAAGGTCGAATGTAACGCAAGCAACGATAAGGATGTAAATGTGATTGATAATGGTGGTGTGCAATGAACATGGAAATGAACAAATTGTTGTTAATTATAATGATGAAGAGCAAAATGATAATGACTGCGGTAATAATAATGATAATGCTGATAATAATAATAATAATGATAATGATGGTGATGATAATGGTTACGATAATGATGGTGATGATAATGGTAATGATAATGATGGTGATGATAATGGTTACGATAATGATGGTGATGATAATGGTAATGATAATGATGACGGTTATGTTGACAATAATGGTGATGATAATGGTGATGATAATGGTAATGATGAAGACAATTATATACACTGAAGTGTATTTCACAGGCTACAGTGCTGCTAATTCAACCGGACTTTCTCGAGTTTATAAGCCAATCAAGTTTGTGCTTTAGAACAAAAGACATACATTTTGTGTCCTTATCAGCCAATCAAATTAGAATCAACAGCACTGTACAAAACGACACAACATATTATATTCACGTACCTAAGACACAGCAAGAATTACTGGACCTTACAAACCCGCCAACAACAAACAGAGTGTCACTACTTAAATTAGCCACGGACCGACCACTTACATCTAAAGCAGTTTTGATCACTAAATTACCAGTAACGTTCAAAGAAAGCGAATTGTTCCCATTTATTGTCAAATAGTTAGCGACGTCATTGAAGATGTGCTTATGAGCGTCTAATATGTTGAACGTAGCGACTTTGTGTTTCCAAATAGCTCCATTGGGACCTTTAAATGTCTTGTCCACTAAAGTACCGCTGACCTGCAGCACACCACCAGAATCTTTGATTGAAGGCTCATTTGTATCTATTTTGTAAGTTGTGCTTGTAGCTGTCAAAATGAAATAAAACGTTATTAGTTGTTTAGCTTGCGAAGACTGTAAAAATGTAATCTCTTGTTACAGTGGACGTACTTGGGACGTAACTTCAAGTCCATTATAGAGAGAGGGGAGCCAATTATAGAATGCCCGTCTACTTTTTAGCCCAATATTATTTTCCGCACTCCCACAGTGGCTCTTTAAAGTTGAAAACGGTCAAGCACCACAGACCACAGTGCGTGCAAAGTCTTATGGATTAATTGGTTTTTTGAAAACGAGATTTGAGTGCTATCGCATTCCGCAGTCCCATGTCCTGTAGCACAAAGACTTATGGGAGAATCAAAGAAGTACTGCGGACTGCGGTAGCACTCAAAATTCAAGACTTCTGTGCCGGGCTGGTATTCTATAAAGCAGCCGAGAGAGTTAGTAATAGCAAGAGTTGCTTCCATATATTTCCTTTACGCGCATATTGTTCTGCTGTATACCGGGGTGTTCGTAATACCGGGGTGTCCTTAAAGCGAGAACAGCACACGTTTAATACACAAGGCTGAAAAATTAACCAATAATGCACGTATAACAACGATGCTTTTAATGAATTGAACTGAGTAAACCGAGTCCATTTAATTCATACATATCAATATCAACTGTGAGAAAATATTCTGATGTATTTTGAAGAAAAGTTAAAAACAGAAATCAAAATTCAAACTCGATGCATTCAATAAAATCCGCTAATTTCTGAAACTTTTTGTTTCGCTCTGTTCTTGCACGCAAACTTAGCTTACGATGCATGTTGGAGATTTCCGAAAAAAAGCTAGAAGAAAGTCTAGCTTGTGCAAAAGAAATAGCAGACGACACATTCTTTCATCTTTCTCTTTTCATGCTTCTATCTAAAACCACAACTTTCAAACTTTGTCCGAAAAAAATTATCTATATTTTTTTTGTATTCTTATTATTTGAAAGAACGATGATGCGTGCAGAAAGATTTATAACGATGGTTATACAATTTACCCTTGCTTTGATTGTTTTTCTTATTGTTGATTTCCAGTAATAACTAGAAACTCAACAACAACAAAAATCATTTTAAAATCTAACAAATCAGATTTTTTTTTCTTAGTTTTGCCTTCATCCCTTTTCGGTTAACAACTTATCTATTTATATTCCAAATTTTTAAAATGATTTTTGTTTTCTGCTGACTCAATAATTTCAGATCCAATAGTGTTAATTAAAAATGGCAGCCAGGCAAACATAAAAGCTAAGACATAGACGCAGATACTAAAACCCATCAATTGATTAACATGAATTATGAAGTCGGCACAAATCAAAGAAGACCTATTTAAAACCTTTTTCTCAATGGAGGCGACACTTCCTGATTCTAAAATTTCTACGTAAATATACCCTTCTAATTTGTTGTCGGCAATACTTGTTTTTTATAGTTTGTTTTAATTTGTACTAAAAGAGAAATAACTCGGGACTCCCTGTACGCTTTATGTTTCAATTTCTTGAGACTGGCTTTAATTTTATTATATTTTTTCCCTGAACGGTAAAACAAACATGTTCTGCGTGAGCTCAACTGACCAAAAGCATTGTCAAAGTGTATATGGAAACTAGAAGCAAGATTTTCGTTTTGCAAACGCAAAAATGCTATGAGATAAATCTAACAAAAATTACTCTTAAAAATATTGTTTTTAGAAGGCGGGTGAAATAGCAAACAGGCACGCGCATGCGTTATGATACAAAAATACATGTATGCAGCTAATCAGAACTAAAATATGTCAAAAGAAAAAGGTTTTAAAGCAATTTATGCTTTGTAAATATAGATCTTCCTAAAAACAATTGATAAACTCAACACACTCAAAATAAATGTAAAAAACAATTGAGCTGAACAACTGCTGATTAAACAATATTTAGATTCCAGTTTAAATTAACATAAAAGTTAAAATCGCAAAGTTTACTTTTCGCTGACAGTCAACATAATGAATTATATTGTTAAGTTGGTCAATATATTGCAATATATTATGAACCAGTGCACAATGGAGGGGAGAGGATTTATATTTTATTGTTCGTCCGATTTTGAAGAAAATATGCAGAGGTACTGAGATCTGAGATCTGAGATCTGAGATCTGGGGGGGGGGGGGGGTCATGGGGGCCGATGTCCTTCCTTTTTTGAGCATTTTTAATCGATAATTAATTAATTTTTTATTAGTGCCCTCTGCCTCTTTTAAAATTTCCGGAACATTTATTTTAATAGTGTTCCTCCCTTCCAAAATTTTGTATCCGCTCTGATATGATAAGTAAAAATATCTAATAGGTTGCTAACTACCCCCGCTCACCTATATTTAAATTTAATTTATATGAAAATGAAAGTAAATGTGCACCGGCCTATCAATAGTAAACAACAGACATTTCACTGTATGGTTTATGGCATTTCGGAAACTGCAAGCTTTGTGAAACTAAGTAACTTATATGATTGAACTTAAAGAAGTTAATTTTTTTAAAGCTTTTAGTGACATCTCAATTTTGAAAGAGTAGAAGTGTTTTTCCTGATGACATGTTAGTGCTTCCTGATATACAGTCTGTATTTACTGTTATCTTTGGATATAAAAGCTGTCTATATGTATAGACAAACGTAAATAGACAAAAGCTTACAAGAAAAAAAGAATTATTCAGATAATTTTATAGTTTTAATACGTGCGGGAATAGGATAATGATAAAGAAAACGAAGAAAAAGTAAAAACAGAGGAAGAAAATAAGAGAAAAAAGTAAGAGGAGAAGGAGGAGAAGAAGAAGAAGAAAAAATAGAAAGAGGAGAAGAAAAAGTAGAAAGAGGAGAAGAAAGAGAAGAAAGAGGAGGATCAGAAAGAGTAGAAAGAGAAGAAGAAAAAGTAGAAAGAGGAGAAGAAAAAGTAGAAAGAGGAGAAGAAAAAGTAGAAAGAGGAGAAGAAAAAGTAGAAAGAGGAGAAGAAAAAGTAGAAAGAGGAGAAGAAAAAGTAGGAAGAGGAGAAGAAAAAGTAGAAAGAGGAGAAGAAAAAGTAGAAAGAGGAGAAGAAAAAGTAGAAATAGGAGAAGAAAAAGTAGAAAGAGGAGAAGAAAAAGTAGAAAGAGGAGAAGAAAAAGTAGAAGAGGAGCAGAAAGAGTAGAAAGAGGAGAAGAAAAAGTAGAAAGAGGAGAAGAAAAAGTAGAAAGAGAAGAAAAGTACAAAGAGAAGAAAAAGTAGAAAGAGGAGAAGAAAAAGTAGAAAGAGGAAAAGAAGAAGAAAATTAAAAGAGGGGAAAAGTGGAAAGAGGAGAAGAAAAAGGAGAAGAAAAAGTAGAAAGGGGAGGAGAAGAAGAAAAATTAGATAACAAGAACAAGAAATACCAAAAAGTTGTTACAAGAGAAAAGAGGTGGTTCGTTGGTATGGCGCTAGTAGCATACATAGCACCTTATTATATATAAACCTATAGATCTTTAAAACTGACAATCATACCTATAGATATGGTTAATATATAACCTTCAAACTGTTAATTACAGCTTTCAATGTTAAAACGAATTTGTTTACTTATGAAGAGACTCAATTTCTATAACAATGTCAAAACATTATCTATGAAGTATATTGTTTCAATCAAATAACTAAATAGATAAATGGAAAATCTACTTTTTCATGCCAAATATTAGATTTCAGGAAATAACCATCATTTCGAATAAAAAGCATCAGTAATCATTATCAATGCGCATGCATTAAGTGCAATTAGTGCTGACCAAATAAATTGGAAAAGACAGGGCATCAATTAGACAACTGAAAACTGTATTGTTGAATAAAAAGACTAAGTGAGCAAAAGAGAGTCTACATAAAAAGAAAGGAAGGACGAAAGAAGAATGAAAAAAAACTCATTGAAATACAATTGAACAAGATGGTAATAGATTAAGAAGTCTGCCTACTCAACCTAGTTCGCCACAAGCAGTACTATTCAATATACGCTTGTGTTCTAGTACATCTTTGCCATAATGGCCGAAAATGGACTTTTCCAAAATAATAAACCTTTAATATTGTGAATAGGCATTCATAAAATGTTTCGATGTTCTGGAAAAAAGGATAAAAAGTTCTGCTAGATTTCGCTAGCTTAAAAATATAAGGATTTGTATGAAATTTCTTAATGGGCCTTCAATCCTCATTTTTGAAATTTTCGCTGATTTTCAAATGCTAATATTTTCCTGAAAGTTTAAATTGTTTTTCTCGAACTTTCGCAAACTATTATTAAAGTTCATATATATCGTTTGATAGGTTTATTTCTCTCATCAGCAATTTTATACAGTTAGTTGGCGGTCATTATGGCAAGGGTTTTGTGAAGAACGGTGTTTCTTGCTTTATCTTTGTCATAATTCAAGCAAATTTCTTCTGCACTCATGGTGCAACGGATGTTAAGAAAACACTTCAAAATGCAATTCAAAAATAGACAAGTTATTGCATCTGCATCATAGTTTTTCTTGCTTATTCAATTTTGTCATAATCCAAACAAATTGTTTCGATATTCTTAATTTAGTGGGTTTTTTTCGAAAACATTTCAAGCAGATGTTGGAACTATTAAAGCTTGGTGTGCAAAAACCCAGATAAAAAAGGAAATGAATTCTAAACGCAAATAAACAGAATAAAAGAAATGAAAGATTTCAAAAGACACAAATAACACCAATACTGATAAACTTGGTGGAAGTTAAAAAGAAAGACTGACAAGAAGACAACGAAAAAAGAGAGAAAGAAATACAAACATAAATGTTAATATAGAAAATTAGTAGGCAAGTCTGACTACGACTAATTAAAAACCGTCAGAAAAAAATAGCATTAACGATAATCTCTGCCAATCGAGTAAAAAAAGAGAAATAGAGAAAGAAAGACTCAAATAAAAAAAAGTGAAAAGGAAAGAAAGAATAAGAATTATATAGTTGGACAAATAAATAAGATAGAAAAGAAAATGCAAAAAAGGGAGAAAGAAATAGAAAGACAAAAGCCAAATTAGGAAAACTGCTAACAAGTCGTGGCTTTTCTAATTAAATGAAGGCTTAGTAAAATGGCGGAAAAAAATCCGTTCCTGATTTTCTGAATCCTATACAGCGAAGTTATCATCAAAAACCTGCTTCGATTGTCTGCGATATATTCATTTACAGTATTCCTGGTGTTTTAAGATCATTTTGCATGCCCTTAGGCACACACGCTATAAGACTATAAACAACATCAAAGTACTATAGCAGTCAGTGATAAGAGGATATATCGAAAAGTCATTTTAAAGTTCAGTGCTCTTCTTTGGAGCTAATGAAAACCATTTCAAGTTTGAAAAAGGTGAAGAGTGATCCGTTTTATATAATGAAAGAAAACACACAGCAGCAAAACAACAGAAACAATATCTTAACAACTGCAGAAACATCTATGCAATCGTCAACAACAGAAACAACAGAACTGAAAAAAACAATGTACAGTGACATTAACAATAGCATCGAGAAAATCAAAAGAAACAAAACAAATGCACGAACGACAACTTCGACAACAACAGCAGCAGTCATATCTAGTGAACAGGAGAAATAAAACAACTACATGAACGACCACCAAAACCTTTTCGACAATATAGCAAGAGCATCACCAGTAGTTTTAAATATCATCCCAAACACCAACATGTGCACCAACAAGAACGATGTCAAAAAATTAATCAATTAATACTAATAAATTAATTGCAAATCTATCCGAACTAATTTGAAACTCTATGTTTTTTTCTCATGATACAATGGCGCACGTAAATACAGCAGGATGTTAATGCATGTTAATGCATGCACTCTTTTAATTAGAGTATCACTTGTGACGTCATTGTAGTTAAGAACAGTTATTTTTCTGTCCAAACTGTAATAAATGATCTTGCGTGGTGTTCTTTATGTAGTCTTTTTGTGCTATATTTATGAAACTGACGCTGACATATTTCCGAGACACAGTAAAACGACATATCAGTTTTTGGTTATCTTTAGAATTTTTTCTCACACGTTTTGAACTGTTTCTTGTCCACCCCTGCCTAAAAAAAGCCGAACTTAACTTAATGTATAAATAAAAAATGAGCTGTCTGGCATATCTGTTCGCGTTTGAGTATAATTTGTTGAGTTTTTTATTATTTTGCTTTGAATAAAACATAAACGAGTAGTTATGAAAGACTTAGCCTTACCAATTGGGCACACAAATAATGCTCAAGCAATGAAGAATACAAACTTGACGTTAAAAAAGCAACACGTCATGAAAGTGCAAACCTTTGTTCCCTTTCAGGGCACACAGTAGAGAAGCCTCGCTTGTTTTCATCAAATGTTTTCATCAAATGTTTTCATCAAACGTTGATAGTGATGATAATGATGATGATAAAGGTGATAATGACAGTGGTAATGACAATGATGATGGCGATTATACAAACATCAACCGAATGCTGGATTGTTATAAAGGTGTTCATGATACATGATAATGCTGTCGATGATGATGATGACACAATGTGTTTGTATGACGTTTTTGATGACAGTAATAAAGATGATAGTTATGATTTAGACTGATTTCACAAGTCATAGTTTGCGCTCTACTCTCTTGGGCACTAAAGAGCGACAAAAAAATGATACCATTCGACTGGGTCGATTATCATTTTAGTTGTAGTGTTTGCTGATGTTCCAATTCCATTTCTATTAATTATCAATATCAGATGAATAATCACGGCAAAACTAACATCAGTCCAAATAGGTTAAAATTATGCTAACCAGCAATCAGCTGCCCTCAACTACAACAGGAATATGTAAACAACTGGAGAAAGTGAGTTTTTCTCGTCACCTCAACAGTAAGGTTCAATTCTACCGGTTAACCTTCATTCGACTAGTGTTGAAGAATAAGTAGAAAAATTAAGCCCAAGAGCGTTATTCGTGGGTTTCAATGTAGACTAGAAATTGATCCAGTAACGAACGTGTTAGTGAAATCGTTTAGGCTTCTGACTTTGTTTACTTAAGAAGTCGTTGCTTAGTTACTTCAATTAGAAGTGAAATGAGAAATACTCGAAAATATCATGTAGTTCTCTTATTGTACAAGCAAAAACGTCACCGACTTTCGTTTACAACCAAACGTTTTTGTGCAACAAAGTAAAAACGTCTACGGGTCCACATGGGACTTAAGTCATTTTTGGTCGATACTGAAATCAGATAGTTGCTTGGCAATATCAGAAGTTTATATTTTGCCAAAAATAATGTAAATTCAAAAAATAGACATGTTGACTGATTGTAAACGAGGAAAGATAATAGCTGTAATAGTAATCGCATGACAAATGAGCAAAAGTTAGTCAGATTAGGAAAGAAAAAATTAACACTTCTTTCGGTAAATAAGAATGGAAAACGATTAAGATAAACGGAAACAGAAGAGAGCTAAGCTTAGAGGGATGAAAAAGTCTATCCAGTCTTATACTTGTATGAACTTGTTGGGTAATTGCTGAAGTAAAATAATCACACATATTTACAGGATTGTAGTTTCTGTATCTTCCATTTTACTTTTACTGTAAATTGATTAATTGGAATTGTTGTTTTTGTGGGAACTGAATCAAAGCTTGAAACATTAATAAAAAAAAGTTAATATCCAATCTTGTGCGAGTTGCATGAGCTTCTCGCGATGAAGCAAAATATTCCTTTTTCGCCAATTACGTTTGTACTCCACTCTATTCCTTCTCTACTACGACTCTTCTGAATGATTTCTTTCGCAAACCGAACACGAAAACCAAAGGGTTTATTATTGAACAGATGTATAACATACACGATCACTTGAATGCCCTTCAAAATGCTCAAGATTTGTGTATTACTTACTGATCAGTGTCGTCTTTTACCCTTCCAGATTCAAGGTTGCAAACTTCTTTAAATTTTTGTGGGAAGGTTGTTTAAGTACGGAAAGATAAGAAAAAATCGATATAATTTTAGTTAAGCATGTAAAATAAGTGCTGATGAAATCCTTTCGTTTCCGAGATTTGCATTAATCTCACACTTTTCAGGTTCACGAAATACAAATTAAACATATTAGTTAAGAAAAAAATACGATATTTTTTTCGAACATTATTTTCTTTAGCTCGCTAAGAGATCAATACGAACCCATAGGATGTTTAGAATATAAATGTATTGAATAAAAATAGCGACAAAATAATCTATCTTTTAACACTATGAAGAAAACAACGTAATAAATTTCCCGTATACTAATGACTCTAGCACTATGATTCTAGCGAGTGATAAAAACGATTTTTTTCTAACGATTAAAAAAGCCCCGAAGCCTTTAGAAGCAATACAATTAGAAATTAAAAAGCGTGTTTTCGTTGAATAAGCTGTCGATGTTTTATCAATTGCAAAGAGAGAAAAGTTCTTTATCTGGGTCTGTTGCAAACTAATGATCTTAAAGAGTAATAAATTTGCAATGAAAAATATTCGACTTCACATTTCAAATTCTCACGAAACTCGATGGATAATATGATGAAACATATCCCCTCAGAAATCAACAGAAATAAAATACAGTATCAGTTCTGAAGCAATTGCTTGTGGTTGTTTTAGATTCAAGAGTTGACCAACTGTTGGCAGTTGTGAGCACCATTATTTGAGAATGGACTCCAACAAAGTCAGAATATAATATACATTTGGAAAGTATTTTGCTCACTGTTGGGATCTTATTAAAAACATGCTACAATGAAAAATTTGCATGAAAGATTACAGATTATGATGTTCACCTGAAAGTCAAAAACTGTTTGAGAACGACTTTAACAACACCGCAAGAAAAATATGCTTATACGAACTTGTAAAGCGAAGGAAAATCCTCGCTTGTTTAGATAAGTACAAATCACTTAAACCCTAAAATTGCATAACTCTTACCTTGGCCTAGTATGAGAAGAACACCAAATAATTTGAGGTAAAACTTGAACGAAAAGAGAATTAATATTAAAAATGGATGTACAAAAAAATTGCAAACTGTAACGAGCGAAATTTGTACATAATCAGACTAAAGATAGAGTACTAACCAAATTAAAGCATAGCATTTCGACTGGCAGATTTACAACTCCTAACCACATGCTTGTTTTTTAGTCGTTTCTCATGACGCCTAATCTTAGTTTTGTTTCCTTGTTTTCTAACGAGTTTTATGCGATGTGCTGGGCGGTCGTTCTAGATATTTCGTCACAATTTTGAAGCCAGTTGACGTAAACCAACTGATTGGCGTTCAGGCAGCTGTCGATCGTAAAGTTTATGATAAAAACTATGCATTCATTAGACTCCGAGACATTCTACTGCCATGGTTTCTTTGTTTTAATAAATCTCGAAAAAACGTTTTACATTGTAACTTAAATTATAATGTCCCTGGTCAAATCATTAGCTCTTCAGTGTACAGATATCCGAAACGATTCGCAACCATACTCTTTTCCCCCGATTTTATGGAGATAATTGTGTGAAAGTTCCGCTTGGAAGACAGAATGTCAAGATTTTTTTAAATAAATGTGGACTGAAATGACTGCTGACCATATTGTCACGCCTCAAAATATGCGAAAAAGTAAAAGGTAACAAGATTATGTTGAACTTGTATGAATATGATGAGACCTGTTTCCTCGCGAACATTTAGAAATTTAGAACAGGAAAGTGCATTTTCCAGCCGATTTTAAATGACAGGATAAAACAACGCGACCTACTCGTTTACCTAAAACTTACATATTCGGTGACAATAACATGGTTCGGTGATTCATTTTAGCAAAGAATCATGATAGCCGATCGTCCATATATGAATGATATGAATGCGTTTTCAAATTGACAAACATGCGTCAAATCTTTTTGAACTTTTTAAATGCCAAGAGGGCACAGGGCCTTGTCGTTTCCTCTTCCTTAAATTATTCACTTCTCCTCTTTCCCACATCTTTCATTGTGTCCTTCCATTCCATTCCATTCCATTTCCTTCCATCTTCTCTCCCCTTCACTACTTTTGGCGCGTCTCTCTACATCTAATGCACCTTATTATATCAAGTTAATCAAGTCGTTCGTTAATCGAATTCAATGAAATCAAACATTGATCTACCAGATATTCAGACACAATATGAAATGTTATCGGCGAAGAATTAGCTTGCCGACCACACGTGTACCTGCTTACCAGCGATATCATCTGTGACTAATGACCTGTGAGCAATGTTTAGAACAAAAACCTAAGCTGGAAGGGCCTTTAGTGTATGCGCTTCAATATTGTGGATGCATGCAAAAACATCTGGAATCACGGGAATTACCCTGTGTAAAACACGTCTTCAAGGCAAGACTTACGTTTTTTTTAAACATAGCTATTCAAAAAGAGAACTTTGGATTGATGATATATAATTTACGTTTTTATAATTGTTTAATGTAGGTATTGTGAAGAGCATGAAAGATGATGTGGAATGCTCTAAGGACATACATCAGCAGTAATGAATAAACATGATATCAAATAGGGTCGACGATGATGAGTTTTAATTTAACAAGCTGCTTATAACATGAACATATACCTATGGTTTTATTTTTATACATTACCACAAGCAGATCTGAATGATTTGATATTAACATGACACGTTTCGTTAAATGTAATGGAAGATTTACCTTTGCAGTTAATCGGCGAATACTTATACTGAGGCAGATATTAAATTTACTGTTGATGAAGATGATGTTGATAACAATGATGATGATGTTAATGATTTCGTCGATGATAACGGTGTTGAAAATTAATGTGATGCTGATGATGATGCTGTTGGTGAAGAGGTTAATGATTATGATGAAGATGTTGATAATGACGATGATGCTGTTGATGATTTTGTCGATGATGACAGTGTTGATATTGTTGATGATGCTGATGATAATGCTGTTGATGAAGAGGTTAATGATTATGATGAAGATGTTGATAATGACGATGATGCTGTTGATGATTTTGTCGATGATGACAGTGTTGAGAATGTTGATGATGCTGATGATGATGCTGTTGATGAAGAGGTTAATAAAGATTATGATGATTTTGGCAATATAATAATGATGACAGTGTTGATAATGTTAATGATGATGTGAATAATCATCGGAAGATCATGATGCACATGTAATGAGAGTCAAAGTTGCTAGCAATGATTTTGACAATGAGGATGATAAATTGCGATGGCATTAAGAAGGTCGACAAGCGGATCATCACGATGAAGATTATGAGGTATATGGTAGTCTTAGTCGCCTTTGGATAACAATTAATGATTATTCTTGCTTTAATAATAAACCAATTTGTTCTAGGCATGAATTTGTGGATTTCCAAAAACCTACATGAAATATATGATTGGTTACCATAGTGACGTTAATATAATTATCTTTAAGGGATCGATTGACATTAGTTAACAAAACAAATTAAAATACAGATTATTTGAAATAAATGAATTTCACCCATAATATAGTATGCTGTTTAAGTCTAAAGAGTTGGTTGAACTGACATGAACTGAAAAAGATTATTGGGGCAATTGACAATGTTAGAAAAATACTATAAAAGCAAATTCGTGTAATTTAAAATCTGATAGGTTATTATTTATGGTGGTGTATATTTACTATTCATTACATACGTCACAGAATGTATTTATTTATTATGCTGAACATATATCCACTTAGCTATACTTCGGACAGATCCAATTAACCAATTAACTGTCATATAGTCCTATTAAGAGCTATTGATAATCACCCATGTTTTTGTATATTTACACTGTTTTTGTCGATTCATTTAGGATTGTGTCAAATGTGAGATGGCCATTAAATGGGGACTTCAAATGAGACGGCTTGGGGTGGGTGTTCAAATATAATATATGGTTGTTCACCAATGAGGGCCTCTACTGTTCACAGTGTTCAAAAGCTTCAATTTTTGATTTTGTTACATCTGATTATAATAAAAAATTGGGTTTGATTAGGATGTTTTAACGCGTATTTTTTCTCTTTCGCGACGATTCTTAGGAGCAAAGAACGATGGCCCACACACCCCTCCCCAACCATTAACCTCCCCCGCCCTCCCCCCCCCCCACTCTACACCCCAGGATTAATAAGATATAGCATCAACAAACAAATGGAAAATGCTGGCCAAAAAAAAGAGAGAAAACGAATATCAAAGGTTAAGATCATTAAAGGTTCTCAGTTTTCTTTTTCCCGTTACGAATTCCATCCAATCCTGTCATTCAATGACATTCGGCTCTTTATATCAAAACTTTCCAATATTTACGGAACATCCTGTATGTATTTGCGTTCAATTTGTTTGATCGACTGTTAAGAACCTTCGCTCACTTTGACCGACTACGGTTATTGGGAGCATTCTAAAAACTATTGACATATTAAATAAGCATTGACTTTTGTTTATCACTTGCCTTTTTACGCAATGAAAATGTTCAATTTACTGTCTCATTCACTTATTGCGATGTTTTCGGTTTAGATAAAAAAATGAAATCAATAATGTGGCATTCTACAGTGCTCACTCTGACTAATAAGCTTTACTATAGTTCTAATTTAAATCCCAATATATCGCATGCTTCTACAGATGTATTTCAAAATAAAACGACAAAAAAAAAAAAAAGAATACAAAAATAGGTTTGAACGCGAAAAATAGTATTGAAGAGGATAGTTACACTTATATTACGTAACCATGGATAATCGAAAACAGAATTGTAAAAGAAATCCTTGTATGTTTTCCTCTTCAAATCTTCACACCCTTTTTGCTTTGCAAACAAATTTGAAAATTCTAAAAGGCTGGCAGTATTCCGTGAAGCCTGAAAAAAGCCGGTACAAGTAAACGTCTCATGGTGATGTGTACTGTCACTTGCTCTACAACTACGTAGGCGTCTTGTCATTTGTCCAACAAAGTACTTTGAACAGTTAGCACTAGAGAGACGATGAGGAGTTTCGACCTATACATTTACATGCTTTATAACAATCAACAATAACTTTAAATGTATAATAAACGTTTTTCGACCGATGTATATGTTTTCCTCTTCTTTTTATTCATTTGTTGCAAAGCCAGTGTATCATAGTCCTATAATGCAAAATCACCAATGAATCGCTAGAAATCGCAATCGATCGTATCAATTCGTGCACGCTTTAGAAAACCTTCTAATACCTGTAGTAATAGATAGTTTAGAATAGCATCGTACAGCATCGCCAAGGAACTCTAAGAATCACTAACGATCGTACGCTTTACTGAAATACCAAACAATGCTTCTAATGCTAGATCGTCTTGAATCGTGTCGTCTACCGTCATTAACGATCGTATGGAATCACTAACGATCGTATTAATTCACGCGCGCTTTTTTCCAATACCTAACAATGCTTTATTTTAGATCGTTTGGAATTGTATCGCATACAATCACCAATGAAAAATCGCATAGAATTGCTGAAGGCCTTAATACCTCAGAATACCTCAGAGAGGTTCATGTCTCATATAGATGGTCTAGAATTAAAAAGGCATAAGGACGTGAGAGTGCTGGGTGACTTACACTGAGGACGTGAGAGTGCTGGGTGACTTACAGGACGTGAGAGTGCTGGGTGACTTACAGGACGTGAGAGTGCTGGGTGACTTACAGGACGTGAGAGTGCTGGGTGACTTACAGGACGTGAGAGTGCTGGGTGACTTACACTACACATGTGATCCAACATTTCCAGAAATGAAAACAGCATCATAAAAAAACGCCAAATTTCAGTTGTTAATGCACAACACAAAAACGATGACAATTAATTAAAAGTTGTTGAACTATTTTTTAAATTCGTTCATTGAGCGAATGTCAGCGCGTGCCACCCTACACGTTTTCCCCTACAAAACCCATTTATTCAAAAAGAACAAATTGAAAAATCATTGTTATATCTGTTTCCCGTGTGGTGAATATAAAGGAGTATTATTAATTATTCTAGTATAATCTTTCCTCATTTTTACAACGTGAAATCTTGGAGCTTATAATACAGTAAAAGCCCTCGTATAAGAACCTTGAATTTTCCAAGTCAGCGTGAACAGGTTCTTATATAAATGGTGTTTGTTACAAAATCAGGCTGTCTAGGTTCTTAATCAGGTTCTTAATTTGTACTGTCACTCAATGTACTTAAAAAGTCCATATCTAAATGGTTTGAAGTAAAGATTGGTTAAGATTAACATAAAACATTATGCGACACATTGTAACACCCAGAATACTACATTTCATTACAAGAAAAAGGTTTGAAGTGAATTATACTACTTTGGAAATTAAGAACCTACTTTGAATTTCAGGCTGAAATGGTTTTTATGTGAAGGCAGCTTAAAATGAAAATTTTAGCATGAACATCGTTCGTCTAACGAACGCATATATAAATTCGTGAGCTCTTTACCAAAGATCAAATCAAATGGCCAAGCATAGCTTACACTGATGACAAATCATATCTTATCAAATCGTAGGCTTCTAATTTGGTTTCACAGAAACTATGCCAATCATAACTTTCCAAAACTAACGCTGCGTAGCAAATGATGTTACATTTTCATAGAAATCTAGGTGGTTGCTAGGCGACCAGTGGGTAAACATGTCATTTCAACTGTAAAAGTAAGAGATGGTGTGCATGGCAGCGAGTACAATGTACTCTTGATTTACTACCTTGATAACCTTTAAACGTTGAGTCACAAAGATGACAGTAATGTCAACCAAAAAACAAACATGTCTAGTTTTTGTACGATGTCATTTATTTTAGGGTTGATCAGATTGTGTTTGACTTGTGGATGTGCTTAAATGAAAGATCTTGCTAATGATTATAGAATATAAGAATGAATAAATGAACGAACGAACGAATCATGAATCAATGCATGGCTAGATGAATGAACAAATGAATGCACGAAAGAACGAACAAACGAGTGAATTAAGGAACGAAAGAGGAAACGCACGACTCTTAAAACCAACGGCCAGATGAATTAACTAATGAATAAACGAAAGAACGAACGAGCGAACGAAAGATCAAACGAACAAATAATGAAATCAATGGCTATATATGAATGAACCAATGAATGAGCGAAAGAACGGATGAATAATAGATAAACGTCTGAATGAACCAAAAAATGAACCAAATGGGTTATTAAAGTTACAAATATTGTTGAACGAAAGAGAAAACGCACGACTCTTAAAACCAACGGCCAGATGAATTAACTAATGAATAAACGAAAGAACGAGCGAGCGAACGAAAGATCAAACGAACAAATCATGAAATCAATGGCTAGATATGAATGAACCAATGAATGAGCGAAAGAACGGATGAATAGATAAACGTCTGAATGAACCAAAAAATGAACCAAATGGGTTATTAAAGTTACAAATATTGTTGAATGGAGACTAACAAATGACAATCGGGCCGAATGAAGCCCTGATCACACAACAACTTCTTAATGGATTTCTCAAAACGGAAAATTGATAATAATGTATCAACAATCTGCAAACAGACAGAGTTGTTTTTAAAGTTTGAACGCATAAATGTTGTCATTATGCTCAGTTAGCGTGGTTTTCAAAGTAAACTAGCGTATTACACTTTGTTACAGTCAGTTTGTTATTTTATATTTGTATTCGGGCGTTTTGAAAACCTTTAAAGTGAATCTACATATATGCTACAGAGTATAGTATATATGATGGCACAGCCTCTTTGTGTATCTCAAACTCGGAAGATAATATTCAAAAGGTTGTTCGAGTTATTTATATATTTTTCCTTTTAAGAAATGGCAGGGTTCCAAGCAGTAAAAAGTTTCTATTTTTTGTCTTTATTGAGCACTTTGTATAAAAATGTTTTCGTCGCGGTTGTAGCTCTATTGGTAGCCTATCTTAAGTACTTTATATGTTAGTTAAGGGTTATTGTTGATTTCATGCATTTCAGTCACTTGAGTATTTTTATAAATTAATAGCACCTACATAATTCCGCTATTTTCTCTAGCCATCAATATCTATTTATTTCAAATATTGATTTCTTGGTTTGTTTTCATGAGCTTTTAAAATATATTTATTATTTTGATTGATCTTTTGATATTCTATCCATTCATTCAATCAATTAATCAATTGTTCGATCAAACATTTTTGTCATTTATTCGTCCACGTGCTTTAATCTTCCCATGACCCTTTGCAACAAAACCTTTTTCATCCACTTAGTGTTTCATTCATTCATTTTGAATCATTGTAAAAAAACTACATTATAGCATTTCACCGAATTACCATTCTCGACTTACAAACTGCCCGAGGAAAAGAAGGATACACCTGAAGGGCAATCATCAAACATAAATGAAGCCACAGTAAACTATACAACAAAAGTGATTTCTTCGTTTGGAATATCATTAACTAATTATCATAATAATGCATCTTCAGATGGACTTTGCACTGACGTGCTTTACAATGGTGCGATGGAAACATCATGACCCATCATATTATCATAATTTGGTTTGCAGTAACAACATACTAACATGCAAGAGTACATCCAAGTGGTTTTAAATCAACTGAATTAATCCCACAACTGCTTGACTGATTGATTGATTGATTGAATGATCGAATGATTGCTGATTTATTTATTTATTTATTTTTGCTTTCTGTCTTTCTTTCTTTCTCTGTTGATTGATTGATTGATTGATTGATTGATTGATTGATTGATGGATGGATGGATGGATGGCAGATTGTTTGATTGATTGACTGACTGACTGACTGACCGATTGACTGAGTGACTGAGTGACTGACTGTTTGAGTGACTGACTGAGTGACTGACTGAGTGACGGAGTGATTGACTGACTGACTGACTGACTGACTCACTGACTGACTCACTGACTCACAGACTCACTGATAGACTGACTGACTGAATGACTGACTGACCCTCCGACTGATTGATTGACACAAAAATATAGACTCGAACAAACGTCAACTACGCGTCAAACCGTGTATATATAACAACCAACAAGCCTACGAAAGTAAGTGAAGGGAAGGGCATAACAACAAATAGCATATTCTATTTGATATGCGGGTTGCGTAGCAACAAAGCAAGTTATACGAGTGTGTGGTATCAGGATATCTCCCTTTCTAAAGAAATCAAATAACAAATCTAACAAATCCAATTACAAACAAAAGGAAAAGAATGCCTCTCACCTACGTGTTCTTGAGAACACTTAATATCTTTGATTCAAGTCACGCGCGATGTTTCAGTTCGACACTTGACCAACGAGTATTGATCAAGTGATCTCAATATTGATAATAGTGCGCATTAAGCGAACTGTTTTCAAGTTGTTTTTCTATTTTTGAAGGGGAAATCTCAAGGACACCCTATATAAAAGCGTTCATCACGCGAAAGCTTTCAAAGTGAATCTTGTTGGTAGGAGACTCAATGATGATGATGTTGTTCAAAATGATGACATTGATAATGATGGAAGTTAATGGTGATGATGACGATTATAATGATAATGATGCATGATAACAAAGATTGATGATACCAGTTATGATAACATTGATGATGATGGTAGTTAATGGTGATGATGACGATTATAATGATAATGATGCATGATAACAAAGATTGATGATACCAGTTATGATGACATTGATGAAGATGGTAGTTGATGGTGATGATGACGATGGTCATTATTATGCTGTTGTCGTTAGTTATGATAATAAATGAGTGAATCCCGAAAAGAATGAAAGAATGAATGGATGGGTTAATGAATGAATGAACTAGTCAGCATTACATATCCTTTTTTAATTCAACAATTACGATAATTATAAACATTAATAATATGCAAGTTGATTCGTACCTTAAGTGATGTAAGTCTTGAAAAACGTCATAACAACTCCATCATATGAAGAAGATATATTTTCCATTACTGCAATTAAAAACAAAACGTAAGAAAGACTGAAAGTGTCAAAATACACTTGAAATGTTTGTACGTTGAATTCATAAGACTGCCTAATGCGTCAATTTCACTTAAGGTGAATTCGAGAATTCAGTTTTATTTCTAAAAGAAATTAAATTCATCATTTATCATTTTTTAAATTCAATCTACAGATAAGTTGAATGAATGAATGAATGAATGAATGAATGAAATGAATGATTAAATAAATGAATGGACGCGAAAGGATAATGAATGTACAAATGAATGGGCGAGAATGAATGAATTCATAATCACACAAATAAAAATATAAACTACATTTACTTTTCATCAACTTCATTATGTAATAAATTTAGACGATGTTTGTTGTAATCAGGAATGTGACAAAAAGCCATAACAGCATTTGACGTGTATTTGTACGCTCGAGTAACGGTCTTTACTGCTCTTTACACTAATGTGACATTGTTTGCACAATGGTATAACGACTGCATGACAAAACATGACAATGTCAGTCACTACTTTCAAATTGACAATCAGCTTCCCCACGTTGAGATAAGTGCTTGAGCAATCTCTGCTACAAGAATCAATCTGCCAATGACAGAGTAACTTGTGGGTTTTAATTATCTTAAAAACGGCCAGCGCTTTCGAATATATCGCCAGAAAACAAAACAACAGACTTCCTTCTAGTTTGCGTCTACGGTTCGAACAAGATAAACGGACAATATGCCATCATTGAAATTTGTTTTCATCGCAAATCCTAATCAACGAAGGCAAGGTCGTCTCAAGCACTTTCACTCCCCTCTCTAAGTTGTCAAAAAAACTTACCCTCCCTTCCCCAACTTAACAATTAACATTAACAAATTACCACACACTCGTATAATTTGCTTTGTTGCTACGCAACCTGCAAATTAAAAACGACTGAGACAGCTATGCGCAGTAAGTGTCTGTCTGTCAGGCTGTCGTTGTAGCTGATTTATCTACGCCGTATCGTGCAGGATTTTTTGTTTAGTTAAGATCATTTTTTTCTTTAATTGTTTTCCTTTCGCAATTTTGTCTAAAGAATGGCGTGTTTAAGGGCGCGCAGGGGAGCGGGGGGTAAGATACGCCAGCTAGAAGTTACATTGTATAGCTAATTCACTGTTAACAAATAAAGACCTTGCACATCAATTGGTTTGTGACTACGCACTTGAACTAGAAGAATATTACAACAAAATTAACAAGATTATTTAAAAACATTATACACAAATTTGTCTAGTTTCAAGTGTGTAATTTTATTGGCGATGTTTCTTCGACCTTCATAGCTATGTCAAATAACGTTGTCATCAGCAAAAGGCAATAGGTCATTCCAAGACCGCTGGGAATGATTGGTAAAAGTCATGACAAAATGTAGAATGACATCTTAGACAGTCAAAAAGATGAATATTGACCTTTTAATCTGCATGTGGAGCGAACAGAAAGCAAATTAAGTCATAACTAAATAGCGTAAATGTCTTGTCAACTGGTGCAATAATTATGACAGTAACATTTATACCCATAGTTCCAAGCTATATACTAATGTTCGAACCAGCATCTCTATAGGTTCTATAACGGCCAATCACAGCTGTCAGGTTGACAATGATGACGAAAGCACATGTAACTTGTAACGCGTGAACGTCGTCATACGAGAACTAGCGCCTAGCAAGCAAGCCCAACAAACAAACCAACAATCAAAATGAAAATAATGATCTAGGAGTGAAAACGACGAAAACACTGTCATCCACTTTAATTATTCCAGCAGCTTCTCAAATACCACTATTTTGTTTTTACCATGTAAAGAGAAATATGACGCACGAAAAACACGATTGGCCTGACTCCTCATCGTAGCTTTTAATCTCTGTTCATCAAGCAACAACAACAACAACAAAACAACAAACAAAAAAAGAGGGGGACCTGCGGTGTTGTCCTTTTTTTAGTGCGGTGTTACGGTGACCGAGGCTGAAAAATTGCGGTATTGCAAAATTGTGCAATATTAATTTACGTGCGGTGTACGGTGAAATGAAAACGTTTTTCAGAGTTGCGATTTTAACCCAACAAAAATGTTTCTTTTCACGTGACTCATTAAAAAATACGGTGACGGTGTTTAGTTGAATTTTTGCGGTGTAGCGGTGTTCACCATCGATTTTTTTCGGTTTTGCGATGTTCGAGATTCCCCAATGTCCCCCTAAAAGAAAAAACAACCAAAAAAATCCAGGGGGTGATGGTATCACATATATTTTTGTTAACGGGATCCCTGTGCCGGTTTGTTGGGGAAGGAAGGGCGTGAGAAATAGTCAAGGAATGCCTGTCGCTACTTGCATGACCCCTCACTCTGCATGTTATCGTCGGTTTCGTGTGAAATATTTAAGACGTTAATCATCACTGATTTTGAATATAAACTACGTTGTGTATATTCAATGAAAACATGAACGTACTATAACCTTCAATACTACGAAATAGTACTTCAACGACGAAAAAATTCATCTTGAGCCACTTCATGTACGTGTCAAAAAGGAACACAATATGGCGTACGCTAGTGCCTCGAAATTTTCACAGATTTTTACAGAAGAGCTTTCATGTCCTGTATGTCTTGATGAACTGAAAGAACCAAAGTGTTTAACTACATGTGCTCATAATGTCTGTAGAGAATGTTTAGAGCAAATGGCAGCAAGAAGTGGTAAGGATTTGTCTTGTCCAACATGCCGAAGGATCACAGAATTACCTGAGAGCGGCGTACGAGGCTTGCCTACAAGCACAGTCTTAGTAAGACTGCTGGAAGCCACACCAGGCAGAAAAGAACGATTCGATATACAGAAAGCTTTAGAATATGGAAAACCAGTAGTTGAAATGATGGAGAAAAAGATCATAGATTTTGAAAAGTTATCGGACGAATTAGGTATGCGCTGCGAAGCTATAGAAAAAGAGATACATGACCAAGCTAATCAGCTCTGTACCACAGTCAGAAAACAGGAAACAACTTTTTGTGCTGAAGTAAAACAGTTTTATGAAAAGAAACAGGGAATTCTAAATCGGCAGAAAAGCAACTTAATGAAATTACATTCAAATGCTGCAAGTTGTGTACAAATTGCAGAAGAAGTGGTTTTGAACAGTGATGTTGATGAAATGGTCGACCTTTCGAATGCAATCGTACAACAGCTTGAGGAAGTAGCCACATTAAACCTTGAAGAGGCTGATATAAATAGTACTTCAGATGAAGAACTTGTCTTTAATTTAAATGAGGAAGCATGTAATATTATAGATGAAAGAGAATTTGGTAAACTAACACGCAAGAATATGCAAATACGTTCATCAAAATCAACTAAGATAGATTGGTCAAGGTCTGGGGAGGTTATGTACAAACTCGGTCAAAAGGGTAGTAAACTAGGTTGTTTCAAAAGTCCAGCTGGTGTGGCAGTTAATGAGTTTGGTGAAACAGCAATCACCGACTTCTTTAACAACCGTGTGCAAGTTTTCGATGCTAGATTGAAGTTCTTGTTTGCATTTGGGAAGAAGGGAATGGCTGATGGACAATTTCATGGGCCGACAGGGATAGCTTACACACCATACAACAACATTGTTGTATTTGATAGTAAGAATTCCAGAATACAAATATTCAATAACAGAGGAGAGTTTGTTAGTAAATTTGGCCAGCATGGGAGTAATATTAGAGAGTTTGGTCGTCATGGAAACCTGTTTGTTGACTCATCCGGTGACATTGTTGTAACAGACACTGACAATAATCGCATTCAAGTATTTTGCAATAATGGTGAGTTTAAACTACAGTTTGGTAGCCAAGGACCAGAAGGGTTTGATCGACCCCTAGCAACAGTGGCAATTGATAACGAGTACTTTATATCAGATAGTGGTAATAATTGTATCAAAGTGTTTAATGCTGAGGGGAAGTATGTAAGGCAGTTTGGTAGGGAAGGCAATGGCATAGGGGAGTTCCATTGTCCAAGGGGTCTTGCTATTGACAAAGTGAATAAACTTCTCCTTGTAACTGACAGCGACAACCACAATATTCAAATATTTGATTTTAAAGGGGCTGTACTGAAGAGGATTATGACAAAGAAGATTCCTGTTGCAATATCAATAACACAAAATTATATCCTTGTTTGTTCATATTTAGGAAACTGTGTGAGGTTGCTGTCATACACATGAGTAATAATAGTGATTTGACTTCTCTGCTAATAGAGTCCTTTTTGTCTGATTCCTCAAAAGAAGTGTGAGACTGCTGACTTGAGATGCATTGTTTAATATGCCCTTCTCCTCAACCATGATCAACTAAACCAGTTCTATAACCATGCAGTTTGACTGGAAATACAGGAATATCTTGACAAAATGAGTAACACCACTGTTTGATCTTTGAAGTCTGTTCAGTGTCAAATGCATCATGGTTGCTGGGATACCACAGATCATGCACAATAGGAAAAAACACATTGTGTGAGCAGTTGCTTATTAGGAATCACACAAAATGATTTGAAAATTGATATGACCACTATATTGGAAAAAAACTAAATTTACAGGAATCAAATGAACTGATACTTAGAGATTAAAGTTAGTTAGGTACTTGTGTGGGCTGCATCTGTGTTTCTATAGAAACAGTTGTAAAATATATAGGTTAATTAGACACCACAAATGGATGATGGCATTGCTGACATTTTGGATGTTAGTCCTTTGTCTTCAGTATCACTTTATGGTGTCAATATCATACTTGACATGTTCATGTTCAACTAATATTATATAGTGCAACTCTCCAATGTGATACCAGTATTGTCAAATCTACTGGACTTGAGCTGCAGAGCATGCATGGTGTTGATTGGTTAATGAACCAAAGCAAAAGTATGTGAAATATCGCAGGTAACTCATTTTCTGAGTTGCACTATAAAAAAATAGATATTATTATTGCTGGATATACAAACAGTAATAAACCTTTTTGTCTGTCAATCTAAGCGTTGATAAACATATTTGAGGGAGATCTTGCAAAATTGTTAATGAAGCCTACAGAATGTGAAAGTAGTTGAATGAATTCTTTTGGGGGATTGTCCCATGACAAGAAGCACAAGCATTTTTATTAAAATCATTTTTATTTACAATTATAACATATAATTTTAAATGTGTAAAATATTTTTGTTAAAATACCTTATATATATTGTACAGTTTATTTGTTCATTTTACATTAAAAATTCAGATTTACGAGAATGTACAAAAGCTGTGTATTTTACTTGTATTCAACATAGCAATTATGTCAATAGTTAGATTCTACAATATGAAAACATACATGAACCAAATTGACAAACAAAGTTGTTCTCACAAGGTTACCACACAAGATGTGAACTTTCATGGGAGTGAAGCATTGCGCCAGGACACAGATAACTCAGAGAAATCTGAGACTGTTTTTTTCCACCTCTCTTGTGCTTCCCTGATAAAAGGTACCAGAAGCCTTGGATACAATTTGACTGGTAGCCCATATGAGTGAGACAACACAGAGGTGAACAGCCCTCACCAGCATTCTTTCCTAACACTATTCACATCCTAGAATCACTTTAATCAGTTTGACTGTTAGTAACTATGTTATTACATGAAGATCAATCATGAAATCATGGATTCAAATTCCGGATGCATAGCAGGCTGTAGGAAATCTGGCTCGATAATTGTATTTAGTAAAACATGTATGAATAAAATAATCATCTCATTTGGTAATATTTACACATTAAAAAAGAAATAACGCATTGGCCAATTCACAATTCATTGTAATTTTTCCCACTTTCAATGCAGTTTGAATTTTAAAAAACAATGATCATAAATGGTTATACTATTTAATATTTATTTTTGACTACCATATTATAAGAGATAGATTTAATAAGAACAGTGATGAATTAAAAAAATCATTTTGCACAATGAAGAAACTCAAAAGAAAACTAGTTTAAAAACCCTTCAGCATTTTGAGTACAAAAAGTGAACCCCTCTGCATGATTTCAAATTCTCAGCGATACAAGTGACATGCCAAAACGTACACTTCTCATGGGATTCATCTTAGTCCACTTCCCAGCTCTTACATCAAGCATTTGTACTGAGTTCAGGTTCTTCACTCCATCAAATCCACCAGCCATGTAGATATTGCTGTTAACTACACAGGTCCCTGCACTGCTTCTTGGAGACAGCATAGATGTAGTACAGTACCACTGGGCCTCACGTGGATCATACCTCTCTGTTGTCTTCAACCATGAACCATTATAACCTCCAAGGGCATACAGAGAACCTGAAAACCAAAATTTAAATCAGAATTCATAAGAAATGTCTAATGTAAATTATATGACAAAGATTGAATTTCTAACAACACTTATATCCATAACAGCTATAATCTGCATTTATAAAAACATTGTGTGACAGAGATATCCCATGAAAGCATTGTTTTTTTCTTTATATTTGCCTTATCTGTTGAAGGTGATTAATTTGATTTAAATTTCCATACGTCTGTCTGTCTGCACACATGGGTTTTTGACTGTTATTTTTTTACTTGTGCAGTTTTGTCATGAAAAGATTGAAATATAATATTGCACTGTAGCAATACTGGCGTGGTTGGTTGCTAAAAGCCTGGATAAAGTTATCCACTACATTAAAGTGCCTATCACCCCTAGAACAATAAAAAATTGCAGTAATCTTGAGACTGCAGGAAAACGATTTTCGTTGTTAGAATTGAATTTGGAGCAAACGCAAATATTTTACCGATTTTTAAAGTTTGAAGTGACCTTGCCCTTGCCGGGAATGGGGATCTGGGTCGAGTGATGTCATACTGTACCACACGGAACTGTCAAAACTTCGATTGTATTTGATAGATGCCAGGTACAGTCATGCTAGCAGTCAAATGACCAGTGTTATTGTTGTCAATTTGTTATTTACGACGTCAAGAACTTTTATGAAAATCAAGTTTTTCTGATGATTCAGAGTATAGTTATGGTAATTTATGTTCCTGGTTTAATCAGTTTTCTATTGGACTACGAGGACTTCAAAGAAGATAACCAAAATGAAGCCAATCCCGAATTCGACGTGATATCAGAAGCTGTTTGTTTCTATCAAAAAACCGAACTTCTAGCCGATCCTGAAATGGTTGAAAGTTTACAAAGAAAAGAAGCAAAGAGACAACGACTTGCAAATTAACTTTTGTTATTTAGCTTACACAAACTCCAATTTCTAACTTTAGTAGCGAATTGTATGTATGTGTCGCTTTAATATTGCTGTTGACAACTTTTAAAGATTACTTTTGATTTATTCCACACTTGATTCAGTTAATTTCCCCAAAGTTCAGACAAAGAAATAAACTAGAAAGACCTATATGATTAGATATTTTGCGGATGAGATACAATCAAAAACTCCACCAGAAACACTCGTTAAAAAAAAACTTAAAAAGACTATAAACTCAAGACAATAAGTTCACGAGCGATTTAATGCCGAGCATAATTTTGTCAACAAACAACGTATGCGTTCGGAATTTTCATTTGACGACTGATTCTCGTTGAAGATAATAAATCAAATGAAAACAATACAACATCACAATTAAAGAAAAAACATTAAAAATACAGTCTGCGAAACTAAAATTAAAAATAAATTAATGTAGTGACAAGTTGAATCGATAAAGTTCGTTGTTATGAGGTTCGCTGATATTCTCTTCATTAGATGTTCTTGTGGACATTTGCAATGTTGAAGCAGCCTGTTGTCCCTTAGTAATTTCTCAAACGGGGATTTTGATTTCTGTTTTCATTTGCCAACAATTTCCAACACAACAAGAACGTACCCTATCAAATAACTTATGTTGTTTGGATGTCGATTTCAATTTTATATGTAGTGTTGAATGACAAGTATAATGTGATGAGAGATATGTAAAACACTGCGCATGTGCCCAGGTACAGTATGACATCACTCGACCTGGTTTTGCATCTGTCAAAATAACACAGGAAACCCAAAATACAGCTTTTAAACCTTAAATATCTTGGCGTGCTTTTATCCAAATCACTTATCATTTATATCATTTGAAAGCTCTCGATGTCTACAACTTTACTAAATTGGTCCACTCTGAGGGGTGATAGGCAATTTAAGCTTGTCTACTGTATGGAAATTGTCTAGAATGTATCCACTGGATATACATTGATCTGATTGTATTGTACATCTAGGCTTCATGGAACTGGTCTCCAATCATTGAAAGCAAATGATTTTTCAGTTATCTACTAACCTCTTTCAGCTACAAGTCCAAAGTAGGCTCTTGCTTGCAGCAATGGTGGTGCTGTTATCCAAATATCACTAGATGGAATGTAACACTCTACAGTTGATAAGAAACTGTCATCTTCACATCCACCATAGCCACCGACTGCATAGATATACCCATTGAGTTGTGCTACACCCAAGTAGCTACGTCGTGACTTCATGGGTTGTACATTGGTCCATTGATCTATTAAAGGATCATATGTTTCTACACTTGACAAATACCCATTCTGACCCCACCCTCCTATGGTAAGGAGTTGTCCGTCAACAATAGCTGCACCAGCTGCTAGTCGATGTTGGTTAAGAGCAGCAATCCGTTGCCATGAGTTGTCTGGCCATTGGTATTTCTGTACAACACTCAAAGCCTTCCAAGGGGAGTTTCCTCCAATTACATAAACATGTCGGCCGGTGCTGCTTGCTGCTGCATTGTTATGACACTGTAACATTGGTGGCATTGTAACAGTCAAGTCTTCATCAGAGATTGTCCAGTTCCATTTGAGACTGTCAAAATCCATACACTCAACACTGTCTAGTAAAACTCCTGCTGATTCACCACCAATTGCCAGTAAGACTTCCTTGGCACTTCCATATTGACGGTGCATAAAAATTGGAAATTCATAAGCACTGACTACACTTCCAGATCCAAGTGCTTCAAGTTGTTCTAGAATGAGATCAATACATCTGTGATCTTTAGAAAATACAGTGTCATCAAGCAATGAACGTAGATGACAGCCATCGATCCGCATTAGATGAAGACGCTTCAAAAGATTATAAGCATGTTGTGCTCTGTTGGCATGATCCCAATGAAGCCATTTGATAACACCATTCAAAAGCTCAGCTTCACCAGTAATGCCAAGATAGTCTCGTTCAGCCAATGTAACTATGGATTCATAAGGCTGTATTAAAAATTCTTCACAGTTCACAACTTGAGAAAAATTCGTTGCAGTGTATGAATCTGCGATTTGAAAGAGCTCCCTACAAGAAAGTCTATCGGCAAGAGCACGTATCCCTAAACAGTTATTCACACACATTTCTTGCTCAAGAAAATCACAACAGTATTGTTTAACGGACGAAACAGCAAGCAAACAAGCGGCGTAAAGTATAGATTGTACATTGTTTTCGTCAATCACTATTTTACCAGAATAAAAGAATCCAACTAGCTCCTCGACGGCTGATGCATCCAAATCAAACAAAAACACCTCTTTCTGAAAACTTTCCATCATTTTACCCGAAAACATAGCTCGAAAATATGGACTTGAAGCAGCTAAGACAGCCCTATGGGCGGGAATCTGTTTTTTATCGATGCACAATACGACATCACAAAGCTCACTGTTCACACGAAATTCTTCCAACAAACCAAAAGCTTGTTTTGAATAATCCTGCAGAAAGCATTCTCTTCGTGAAATAGCTGTAGCGTTTGATTCCATTATACGGCCATAAGATTATACGAGTTGAAACAAATAAAACGCTGTATTAAGGTTTTACATGGACCTAACCGGTTGGTAAGTTGCGATGTTACGTTTGAAGCAGACAAGCATCACAGTGTGTTCAAAACACAACAACAGTCGATACTTTGGCACGTGCTTGACAAAGCCGGTATTACCTGAACATAAAACTAGTTTTCCATGTACAACACTCTATATGAATTGCAAAACAAATAGGTTCATTGTAAAAATGCAACAAAGCTTATACTATCAAATGTGAATTCATTAGCATCAATTTAACCAAAACAAAACAATGTGTACCTCCTGAGCAGGATTGGACTTTGTACAAGCGAGCTCATACGTTATATAACTGTCCACAGTCAAAGTTAAACCACTTCTCTTGTTAGCCTCACGCTGTGAGCTAGTTTGAAATTTTCTAGTTGACAATAATTGGTTAAACTTTTTGACAATTTTTGTAAAATTGAAGTTTTAAAAAAGACAAAAACTAGGCACCAATCCAAGTCTACTGTCACTCGGTTGGCACGGTTTATTTACGCGCCAGCGCATACTAATTAGGAAACAACCAATCAGATTTCAAAGCGTAATTTTATTTTGTGGGAGGGGAGGGATAAATTGTAGTTTTTTCCTTCAATCAATCCCCCTTTATCATGTTTATAATTTGCAGCTGTCGTTAATTTTTGATTAATGTCTTAACTTTAGTTCATTTGATTTGATTTGAATTTTTTTTATCGGTGGGGGAGAAAAGTGGCCGTGTTCACAGAGTCGGAGCCGTGAAAGTCCCAAAAACACGAATTTTTAGACTGGCAAAGTTTAAGGATTCCAAGCTATAATCTATGTTTCATGTAATGTGTCGGGTTTATTACTTATCATTTTAAAATACTTTTACATTGTTATCATATTCTCCATTAATTTAATAAATATTTTCCCCAGCGCCAATTAGAAGAAAAGATATTCATGCAGAACAAATCAATGAGATTGGAAAATTTCAGTATCCTAAAATCCAAAACTGAAATAATCCAGTCAGAAAAAAATATGATATACCAGAATACCTCAAAAGTTCAAGTGCATAATCGAGCCAAATATAATGTAGGTATTTTGAAAATATTAAAAAGAAATCGAAAAGGTTGAGCTTTGAGTCGAAATGGTCCGCTTAACGTCGAGGATATAGATCATAACGTTCTGTTTTGTTTTGTTTTGGTTGTGCTTGGCGCTACCCCTGACTATGTGACATCATGACGAAAAACTATTGGCTAATCAGGTTTTATTTTTGGGGGTTTCCCCGAGTAGTATGACGTAAACTGACAAATTTTCCCTTTTATGTCATGTGACTTGATCGATCATAAAACAAGTCAAGTCATGATTTCCACGAACGTGTATATTATATAAATTGCTTACGGTCTTGGTGTGGTTTGAAGAGGAAATAAAGATAACAAATATATCATAGATGAACTGACTGAACTGCTACTCACTCCAGACTGGGTCTTCGGGTCTCCAGAGACCGTCACTTGAACAAGCCAGAACATAAAGTGAGTACATTTTGTTTGCGATTTGGTTGATGATGTCAAATTTATTCATTTGATTCAAGTTTGATTTCAGTGTAAGAGGCATATTATAAAACTCTGGTTATATGTAATCATATTTGTGTTAATTTACAATACTATGAAACTAACACCCAGTGAAATTCGAGCAGTACCATGATCGAGTTGTAACATGCTGTAACTGCTCTGAGATTTCGACAACAAACGCGATCCCAGCACAACTAGAACCTTTCGGAAAATGATGATGTAATTGATCACGCTGAATATCTAATGTGCGTTTAATTTATTCATTGTTGTTAAGTATTTTTTCGTTCACATGTTTGTTCGATTAGTGCATCATCAATTTTCCCATCGTTCATCTGTTGATGATTTGTTTATCTTTTTGATTAATCCATCTGTTTTACTTATTCATTTATTCATTCATTAATTTATTCATCTGTTTATTCCAGACTTCACATCACAAGCTAGATGACTTTTAGGATAGCCTGTCGATACAATAAGAAGACTAACTTGATATTCATATCCATAGTAGTGCTTTTGGTAATGTTAGATCAAACATCATTGACTCAAGCATGTCCAAACCACGACCACGATTTTAGAGAAGCAGGATGGGGAGTCTCAAAAATATCAATTCACAGTAAACTGAGATGGGTTAGTCATTCCAACACCAAGGTTCTTGGAATAACAGTATCATCGAATAGTCTTGAAGCTTGCACAGAGATCAGCAAGACATTCTACATCAAGAGTTCAGTAACAGTATGTTCAAAGTGTGGTATGGCGACAGGGATGGTGTTTATGACACTAGATCAGCTGAAGCAAGTGGCTGCGTTGAAGCCTGCCTTGGCCCCGTTACTACAGAAAGCTATTGAAACACAATAACTTTACAGACGTTTTGCGTTGTCACACGGCAAGCAATTTCTAGGAAAGATTACATGACACGAATACACACACCTAACTGAGGAAAAGACCAACTAAATAAAATGTATTTATTTTATGAATACGTTGAGAGAAGAGAGAGATGATTTGATTAAATTGTTGTTCAGTAACGTGTAATTGAGCTGACTGTACAAATTTTGTATCTTTGTAATGAAATACTCCATATGAAAAAGACTACTCTGCATGAATATCAGTATGTTGAGTTGTTTTCATTTCGAAATCTTAGACTGGATTATAAGCCATTTTGCCTTACTGCTGTTTCTGCAAATTCCTGCAGCCACAACTAGTGTTGTTTCCATCGCATACAGTACAGTAGGTAGTTTCTGATTTTTTACATTTTCTCGATCTTTGTTGATGATTGGGATAGTCTGTGACTCGAAACCATCAACAAGATTGCGATAGTCTGTGCCTCGAAATAGAAAGCGATTTAAATCTTAAACGAACTCTAAAATCTGTCAGTGAGCAGCTATGCTTAGATTCGTCGCATAACGCTTTTGTAACGCAAGACGTTTTTGTAAAACCGCCCTCCTTCC
The DNA here is from genome assembly GCA_918843875.1 of Diadumene lineata. Lineage (NCBI taxonomy): Eukaryota > Metazoa > Cnidaria > Anthozoa > Actiniaria > Diadumenidae > Diadumene > Diadumene lineata. The sequence continues at coordinate 8,964,967 of OU974072.1, forward strand.
CTCGCAAAAGTCAAATAGTCAACACCTTATTTTTAGACATCACTCATGAGTAACTGATACAATGCAAACTAGTCACAACAGGTTGCATTTATGATCAGAAAGCTGACTCATCAGCTTCAAAACTAGCTAGAACTGCAAGCTATGCATAAGCTCAATCAACATGCAATTTCTACGCATATTGAAAAAAACTGTAGCAAAAGAAAAGAAAAGAATTTTCTCTTTAATTTGTTCTTTCACGTACCTTGCTATTTACGTTAGACGTTGACAACAAAAGATGGTAAATCATATATAAAAATGAAGTTAGCTGTTAGGGAAAAACACCTCTTGATTGTGGGGGGAAATCCCATGCAGAAATAAATATAATTTATGACATCACCATGAAGATAAATGACACGGTCCCTAGTCTGCGATCAATGATAAACATTTTTCACAGTATTCTTATACGGAATTTACTTGGCAAACTTATCAGTGGACAGTAATCAGTAATGTCTAGTAACAACGCAAAGACCGGACGATTCCCAGTCAAATACGACCAAGAGACTGGCGAGCTGTATTACGAGAAAGAGACAACTACTGGAATGCAGGAAAAAATTGTGATAAAACAAGCTGACCTCGAGATTACAAAGGACCAGCAAAAAACTGTGAAGACCAGTGGAGGAATTAAGATCGACGAGAAAGGTGTAGGGCTGAATTTCTCAAAAGAGAGCCATTGGCAAGAGACATTGACTTATTCACGTAAAGGAGGGAAGGTAGAGATTCCGATCACGGAGAACTGTCTGCTTGATACTGATTGTAGGGAGTCTATTTTAGGAGCTGTGAACAATGCTATTGCTGGCGATGGACAAAATGCACTCCAGAGAATAAACTGAGGAAAAAATAGCAGTGCTGAATTATATAAAGTGTATTGATTAATAAGTCGTTTCGTCGTGCGATATTTAAACTAACAGAATCAGTAGAAGAAGTTGAAAACTGATCGGAGCATAAATTGCTTATTGCATGATGTAAGAAATAGCGCTGAATTATATCAAGTATAGTGATCAACTGAGTCGTTTACTCGTGAGATATTAAACTAACAGAATCAGTAGAAGTAGCAGAAAACGGATTGGAGCACAATGATGTATCTTTTTTATTTAATTTTATTTCTAACCTTGAAATAAGAAAACTGAAGAAATATGCAAATCACATTATTCGCTTATCTTATCATTGTTTTGTGTGCATAAACAAAGTGCGTTGTTATGACTACTTCGAGAGAACACAGGCTATAGCGTCCTTCTTAATTACTGACCACGTATAGTTTTAAGTATCTCATGTCAAAGTGTTTTTAATCTGTATCCAGGCAACATTTGTCCTTGCTAGAATAAGTTGTTATTGTAGTCATTAACTATTTATTTTTTTGGTGTTTCAGCCAGGGCTAGGATTAAAGGTTAACAGTTAAATATATCTTTTCTACAGTTTAATAATCCGCATGCATATAAACTCCTTTCATCGTTAAGGTTTCGTAATTCAAATGTGTGTTTATCTATTATTCTCAAAATGGAACGGGAATTTTCCCTCGGTATTGATGTCACGCGCAGGTGGTTCCTGGAAGTGCACCGTCATTCATGACATTATGCTCCGTCACACAATGCCGTCCAAAATGCCGTCCAAAATAAAGCTGAATTAAATATATTTTTTAACGACATTTTGTTAAAGTTTCAGTTGTGTTGGTTTTAAAAGCAAATCAAAATGGATAAAGAAACAAAAATGTATATAATGTAATTTCACAATATCGCAGTGGGTTCCCCTTTCCCGGTATGACGCCGCACTTCACAAGCTCATACCACGTAAATTATGTAAAGACACAAATCGTTTCTTTAAACTTTTAAAAACGTGCATGGTACGAAAAGAAGGTGGAGTTTGAGGGTCAGAAACCAACCTAAAATGCAGTGAGGAGAGGTCAGCCCGCACAGAATTTCCTAAAAGAAAGAATGTTGTACACATACCAGGAGTAAATAAATGTAAAAATGCTGGTTGCGTTAAAAATTCAAGTGCAAACGCAAGTGCAACAAAATAAATATATTTTTCCTGTCTATTACATTGTACAGATTTTAAAACATGTGATCTTGAGTTTTAAAATTGTTTATTTTGTATCACGCATATCTCATTATATTAGATATTTGTGTAAATGTATAAATTAATGTAAGATTTACGTACTGACTACAAATGTTTCTGTAATCGACTATATATCAGGTACTATTGTACATGTAATAAAAAAAAACATTATTCGATGTCCATTCTTGCTTTATACAGTTCTCTCATGGTTCAGTAAAGAAATGCTGTCCACATTTCCTGCAATATCTGTCTTGAATGATCATTACATCGTCTTCACAGTGGAACTCCATAGGTTGTTCAGCCTCTACAATATCATGATTGCCATTTTCACATGGTGTAACTTTCTCTACACGATACGAGTCTTCTGTAACAATCACTCTTGCATGCTCTACTTCTTGCTTAAATTCTCTTCTAGTTTTATGTACTTTCCTTAAGCCAACGGCTCGAGCAACTTCCCTGATAGGTCTTTCAATGACCCGACCAACCTCCCTGACAGGTCTTTCAATGGCTCGGCCAACATCTCTGATAGGTCTTTCAACGACGTTTTTGACAATTTTTCTCAGTAGTCCCATTTTTGCCTTTGAACGAACAAACAAAACCAAAGTATATGTACTGAATCGACGATAAGCTCTCTTTATATCATTGCAATGCAATGCCACAGGGAAATTTCCCTTGGCTTTTTTGTAACTGGATCAAGATGATGTCACTTGAAGGGGGTTCCCGGGAATAAATGCAACGTCACAAAAAGTCACACAACGCCGTCAAATTTCGGTTGAAATTCTATTATTGCTTCGCATTTTACTGTACCATTTTATTTAACGTTATTTTTTAAAATGCAGCTTCATTTTTTATTGGATGTTGATGTAAATTAAAAGCATTAAAGAAAGAAAGTTTATAGAATTGCTGAATATTCAATTTCACAATACCGCAGGGGAAACCCCTTTCCCGGTAAACCTTTGTACCGTCATAAGTTGATTCTTCGTAACGTATACAACGACTTGAATTGTCTCACAAATCGCTGCTTTTTATCTTGCATGGTTGCCAATTAACGCTCCATATCTGTGTGTACGTATTTTGCTCAACATTATGTCATCCTCTAGTGGCCAAAAGAAGATGGTGTTCGATTCAGAAACCAACGAAATAGTATTTATTGAAGAGAAGCCAGCCCGGACAGAATTTCCCTTGGAATTCGACCCTAAAACAAAGACTATTGTACACAAACCAGGACCAAATAAGTGTAAAAAGATGGTGGTCACGATAGAGAAAGAAACTGAGATGAAAATTGAACGCAGTCAAAGCGAAAAAGTGACCTACAAGATTGGATTTTAGAAACCAAAAAAAAACATTGTGAAGATATAGAAGCGAACAAACTTGAATGTCAAACTTTGAGTTATTTTCATCTTTATTGAGATACTGGAGCATCAGTTCTGACTAGATTACAGTAGTTTATTAAAAGACATATTATGTATGTATCTTGATATGTTCTTTATATCTTGATATGTATAGTTTATATATATATATATATATATATGTATAGTCTGTTCCTTGCCTCGTATTGCATTGCTTTTGTCAGGGTTTCTAAAGCCTGGTTTCCCATCAGATCGCTCACCATTCGGTTGGATCGCTGAAAATATAAAATTTTAAAAGTTCTAATGATCGTGAGTAACCGTAAACAGCCGTCAACGATCGCCAGCAATTTGGAAACACGTTTCAGCGATCGAGTGATCGAAATGCATCTGTCAGTGTAGTGGTAGTCATAACAACGTACTTTGTTTATGCACACAAAAGAAATATACGCGAACAGCAATGTCATTTGTTTCTTCAGTTTTCTTATTTTAAGGTTCAAGAGAAATAAAAAAAGATACAAAGCTGTACATATTTCATAGTCACATAGGTTTGTTATTTTGTACATTTTGAGTCGTCATTTCTTAAAAAATTAAAATTAAAAATGTGAGGTATGCAAATGACTTTGCAACTCACTAAATTGTCGTTCACTGGACAACCATTCCAAGAATATAGCTGTATACAAAATTGATACAATTTAGTATGGGAAGTATTGATTGTGAATGAGTTTTGGAGAAATTAGCACATATACGTGTTACTCTGAAATCGAGGATAAACAAAAGATATTTATATTTAAGAAAGACAATATAATAATAATACTAATCATACTAATCACTCAATATTGAGGCGAAGGCTTCAAACTTCACATAAATGTAAAGAAAAATACAACTTGCAACGTATAGCTTAATTGAGATAACTCTGTATTTCCGGTTACAAGTTCACTTACATGTAAGGGGAAACCCCCACCTACATCAGGGAAAAACCCACATAGATGACGTCTCAGATCGAGCAACTCGAGATATTGCATCATAAACCTTTAGTGCAACCACCCGGACAGACTAGACTCTACAATCAAGGTCATTTATTAATCGGGAAAATACCATATTTTTCTTCGTTTTCTAATACAGATGTTAACGGCAACGAATTTCAAATGGACTGTGCTCGTGTCTTTAATAATAATTTCTAGCCACAATGCAAGGAGCGAACGATTCCCAGTCAAAATCGACAGAGAAACTGGCGAACTCTATTACGAACAAGAGACGACCACAGGGCAGATGCAAAAGATAGTGATAAAGCAAGCTGACCTCGAGATCAAGAAGGAACAACATAAAACTGTGAAGACAAGTGGAGGAATCAAGCTAGATAAGAGTGGTGTAGGGATACAGTTCTCAAAAGAGAGTCATTGGCAACAAACAGTCAGTTATTCACGTAAAGGAGGAAAGGTAGAATTGCCGATCAATGAGGCTTGCCTTCTTGATGCTGGTTGTAGAGAGACTATTCTAGGTACTGTGAACAAAGCTGTTGCTGATGATGGACAAAAAGCACTCGAGAAAATAAACTAGGTAAAGAATGAATCGTGAACAGCATCAAGTCTATTAATATTTTCAAAACAGTTATTTGGTCAATGCAAGAGATGTCATGACGTATATTAAAATAACAAATACTAATGTGGGGAGGGGGGGGGGCTGTTCAGGTGTAAAGAGGGTGGTGGGTCCCTCTTCAACAGCACGTTTTCCTGATTTCACGCTCTCTCCAGACCAATGAACATCAAATCAACAGAAGCTGAGTAATACCATTTGATATATTTGTATATTTTATAAAAAAAGTAAAGTACTAGAGCAATTATGCAATCGAGTGAATATCCCTTATTCCATGTGACCAAATGAATTTGCAGTTATTTATAACTCGAGATACCACGAATTACCTTGTGTGGGACCTGTCCAAACAAGATGTTTGGACTTCGATCGCGAGCTTCGATTGGGTTGGGCGTTGATGGACGAGGGTAAATCCCTTTGAAAATAAAAATTATAACGGGGTTTTCCCTGGGATAATTCACGAACTAGTATAAAATGCAAGCTTGAATGGCTATCAAACTAGTACAAGGAGTACGCATCACTTCAGCGTTGTATTATAAAGTTGGTGTGAAACAAAGTGGCAAAAAGAGCACAAAGATTCAGTCATAGCCGCCTAACCGAACAGGGACTACAACACATCATCTTTTACAATAACTGAAGTCAGTACGTTGTTCCAAAAGCAACATGTACAAAATCACTATTTTCATCCTATTTGCTTTGTGCGGGACTTGTTTCAAGGACGTCGACACCAAGTTGAGCTTTGGAGATGCGCTGGAAAAAGTAATCAAAACCGTTGCTACCGTTGCTAGTCTTGTGAAGAAATTTGAACGAAAGTCGTCCAGAGAATTTATGCAAGAAGTAGAGCATGCGAGAGTGATTGTTACAGGAGACTCGTATCGTGTAGAGAAAGTTACACCGTGTGAAAATGGTCACCATGATATTGTTAAGGCTGAACAGCCTGTGGAGTTTCACTTTAAAGACAATGTAGCAATCGTGCAGGACAGATATTGCAGGAAATGTGGACAACATTTTTTCACGGAACCAAGGGAGGAACTGTAAAGTCAAGAAAATACGTGCTGTTTATCTGGGGCCGAACGTACGAAACCGGTGTGTTATAGAATTCAATGACCTTTTAATGAATAAAGTTACATGAACGTTTCTTACAAGAAATGATATCGATTCCGCTAGCTGATTTATATCTAATGATTAACTCCTTAGAGCTTCTACAAGAATAGTGAGTAAATCTCTGACTCAAATTCCGATTCACCGAAGTGTCGGCTTATTCTACACCGATTCACACGCTCTTAAAATTACAACGTGGGTTGTAATCATACCTTACATCTATCACGTGATCAATTCTTAACTTCACAACACGGGGGGACTCCCATATATCGGGAGGTGGGGATGCTCGTCGTACCTTTTAGAGTTAAAAATGATGTATTGTCACGCCATTCTGAATAGAGCTTTGGTACCTTTTAGGGGTCATTTTCAAAAATTTCGACAAGCATCCCCACCCTATTTTGCATAATTGATAGTGTATGAATTTATTCTGATAACATAATTGATTTTATTGCATAAATAATAAAAAAGAAATTGGATGGGTATGAGTACATCTGGACGACTTTGGTTTTCTGAGGGTTTTTTCTTGCACAAATTCAATTCTTATTATTTATTTATTTATTTATTTTTTTCTTATACGATTTGTTTTTGGATTTTCCATAACACTGCAATAATATTTCTAATGGTCCGTCAGGGAAGACCTTGTCTGAATAGCTATTCCGTTAGAGCCCATAAGGGACCGTTCATTTTTTATCAGGTAGGGGGGGGGGGGGGGGCGGTGATTTTTGAGGGGGGCCATCGAAAACATTTGGGCACTTTTTTGGGACCATTTAAAAAAATATATACTCTATTGAGGTGGGGCCATGGAAAAAAAATAATGTCAATTCCCTGTAATACTGTAAATCGTACTTCATAAATAACTAAATTTTCGCATTTTGAATTGTTTTTGCGCCTTCGGCGGAAAGTTAATGTCATTCGTATGAAATATTCATATTCATTATACCATTGTACCATACATTGATAAACCCAGTTGCATGACAAGTTTTATAACATGTGTAGGTTCATGTCTGTCATTTACGTCACCTTCACTTGCGCTTTACTGATCCCTAAAAGCACTGTAAATTGCATTTCTGGGGCACCAGATTTCAAATTCTTCTTTTCATACCGACTCCCATACTTTGGAGATTGATAAAGTTAATTCTATACCAATACAGAACTTATTTCTCGCCCAAAATGCTGCAAATTGCACTTTTGAGGTTCCATTAGAAAAAATTGGGATAAATGATGGGGGTCATCCAAAAAATTACAGAGATTTAGGGAGGCCAGACAAATTTTCAACCATAATGATCTAAAAACCATCCCCCCCCCCCCCCCTACCTGATAAAAAAATGAACGGTCCCTAAGATACTCTGTGTTACAGCCAAATTTGTTGTAATCCCTTATAATTGAAATACAACTCGCAACGTACGGCTTGGGATACATCTGTATTTCTGGTTACAGGTAAAAGGAACCCCCTCAGACGTTAGGGGAAAACCCTGCATAGATGACGTCTCAGATCCACGAAGCAAGAAATATTTCATCATAAACGAACAAGAGACGACCGCAGGACAGATGCAAAAAAGTGATAAAGCATCGAGATTAAGAAGGAACAACAGAAAACTGTGAAGACAAGTGGAGGAATCAAGCTCGATAAATCTCAAAAGAGAGCTATTGGCAACAGCCAGTCAGTTATCTGTCTAAAGGAGGAAATATTAGGACTGAGAATTTTTAATCCAGCACCCGCCGGTCCCTAAAGAAAACCCTTATGGAGGAGAATGGTACTGGATTTGGAATCTAAACCAAAATTCTAGAAATTGCGTGACATGAACCCACAAGCGCTTTCTGGGTCCATTCTACATTCATTTTTTCATCATTTCAAGTGTTTGCATGGGAATCGCTTTTCAAAATATCCTTTATCGCCTTTTAAAGTCTTTAGTATGAAACTGTCACACAAGTGAATGATAATACTTAGAAAATTATTTATTTTGTTAAAAAATGAAATTAAATATAATTGAAAAACCAGAATCTATCTCACAAATACAATTCACTTTCGTGTGACAATTATGATTATTATATATGTGACATTATCGCAGTTAGTGCATTGGACCAAACACAGTAACAATTCAGGTCAAATAAACCGTTAGGCAGTGGTCGACTTTATATATGATATTATTTACACATTTCAGTTTTGGCTTTAGTCGTCGGACTCTTCGGACAGGTCTCAACCGGCATGCCGCATGCATTTGCAGCCCCCGGTCTACAGGTAATAGGGCTGCGCGGCCGTTCTAAAAATAAATGTCACGCAATTAGACCCCCCGCCTGACTCAGACAACATTGAGGTCAACTCTGTGAGTAAATGTATGGAAGATTACTGATACGGTCGCTATTTTTCTTTAATTCGATACGTACAATATAGCTAGCACAAAACATTGCTGTTGGGGGCAATGTAGAAGCGATTCAAGATATCCAAATAGATTGCCAAAATCTTTACAAGAAATGGTGAAATTAGGACAAAAAGTCTTCATACCGTACGTTTGTCAAGCCTTCGCAAGACCTTGAGCGTTGTAACAGATGGATTAGGGCTTGCTCTCGTTAGCATTTTACGGCGGTATTACCGTGGATATAACTTTTTGTTTGTTACTTAATTTACAAAACATGAAATGTACAATTCTTATTTTTTATTGCAAGTCTACATATATACAAAGCATTAAAATAGCAATAATTTGTGTACAATAGCAAGAGTGCTACATATGTGCTGCATTTTTTTTCTTTAATAATATGCTTCATTATTTTATAAACTGGAACAGAGAGAAAGGGAAATGGTAAAAAATATAAATATTATTATGAATACAAAGTTTCTATAATGCATATCTGCATGGATTATTATCAAACTTATATGTATTCACAAAAATATTTGCAAAAAGAATAGACTTCAAATGCTAAGAGACAAGGCCTTGACATGGATGCACAGGATGCACAAATAACTGCTAAATAACAGCAGTGTTATTACACATTGTGTGGCAAATCAGTTTCCATAGAATGCCAAACGTGAGCGCGAACAAAATAATAATTAATCTTCGGTCTTGTTATCCGAGACATCGTGTACATACATTGGGATTTTCGTCCATTCTTGATCAGCTTGTCTGTCACATGTCCAAGCCTTTCTACTTCTTCTATTTTAGAAAATGTTTCTGAGTTCAAATAATTCTTATAATCAGGATACGATGGAAGTGATTCTACTGCGTATAGTATATGTAACCGTAGTTAATCTGCGCCGGTTTATGGTAAGATGGCCATGATTTCCAGCCAGAATTCAGTATATTTGGAACTTTACTTGAACAGCTTGAAGACGTAAGTTTGCTAGAATCATCTTTTCTTGTTTCTTTTTGAATTTTACATTTTACATCATCAATACTTGGGTCAAGAATTCGATGGTTTCCTGACGCTATACAATCACGAACGCGCTCGACAAGACCGGGCCGTTTTCATGAGAGATTTTGTTCTTTACATTTTAACCAGCGTTTCAATTGATCGACAGTATAATTATTTGGGTCTCCCTCTAGCTCACAACCAGGAACTCCGTCATTTTCTGTTAAAAAAACAACCTTTTTGGAGCTCATTTAGAAACGGCATGCTAATTCCACCCATACATTTCTTTAGTAACAAGGTCACAAGTTTGTCTGAGTCACGGTAGGGGGTCTTTTCCCGTGACGTCATGGCCGCGCAGCCCTATTAGAGGTAACGTAACAACCAGCAACACATATGATATTGTGCACTAAAGTTCCTCTTTTGCATTTGGATCAGTAAAGAAATGTTGTCCACACTTTCTACAATATCTGTCCTGCACGATTACTACATTGTCTTCAAGATAGAACTCCACAGGCTGTTCAGCCTTAACAATATCATGGTGACCATTTTCACATGGCGTAACTTTCTCTACACGATACGAGTCTTCTGTAACTATCACTCTCGCATGTTCTACTTCTTGCTTGAATTCTGTTTTAGTTTTTCGCACTTTCTTCTTTAAACCAACAGCTCGAAGAATATCCTTGACAGGTCTTTCAATGACGTTCTTGACGACTTTTTTTACTGGTTTAACGACGACGTTTCGAACGGCCCTCTCGACTTTTCGAAGTACACGCCTGAAACGAAGTCCATCGCTTTCTCCAAATAGACTTAGAGTTAGCAGTCCAACAAAACACAATGCTATACTCAGCCTCATAGTTACTGTTGAGCTAACAAACCAGTATGAAAGCTGAAATAATAAGCTCTCGTTTATATTATTGCAATGCAATACAATGGGAAATTTCCCTTGGAGTTCGTTAATGCATGAAGGTGATGTGACGCCAAGGGGGTTCCCGGGAATGTAACGCCACTCATTGGCTAGTTTTGTTTAAATTTATATACTGCATTGTATTTTCACAGCACCTTTTTGTATAACTTAATTTGAAAGACTTCTTTGTCTGTTCACTGAATTGTGAAATAGAAATATCAAGTATAAAGAACCGAAGGTTTATAAATTCGCTGAATTTGACAGGGAATTTCCCTCTTCCGGTATGACGTCACACGTTACAAGTTGGTTCCAAGCTGATCAAAGCAACGACTAAAATTGTCTCACAATTTGCACGGCTAAAATCATGTTTGCCAATTTACTTTATTCAACTACGAAACGCTTCATAACACTATGCATTTTGCTCAATATTATATCATTTTCAAGTTGTGAAAAGAAGATGGTGTTTGATACAGAAACTAACGAAATAGTATATATTGAAGAGAAGTCAGCCTGCACAGAATTTCCTTTGGAATTCGACCCTAAAACAAAGACTATTGTACACAAACCAGGACCAAATAAGTGTAAGAAGATGGTGGTCACAATGGAGAAAGAAATCGAAGGGAAAATTGAGCGAAGTGAAAGCAAAAAAGTTACTTACAAGATTGGATTCTAGGAGCCTTATCCGAAATAGCTCTGAATGAACATGAAAAATATCAGCTCAGTAATACTCGAAACAGATGACAATTGATCAGTTTTTTAATCGGGACAGGCTCGCAAAGGAATCTGGGTGAAGAATCGGTCTCGATCGCGTGCATTGAGTCGCAGTGCTCTCATCAAATCCATTCTCTTGCACGAACAATGGTTTGGTTATATATCAAGGTCAAGATAAACTGGGTCCTTTTGTAAAGAAAAGTTAAACAATAAATAAATGCAAAGTCGATAAGTATCAATTTAATTTATGACTTTTCGTTGGTGATTGATTTTGATTGGTTGATATTTGATTGACCCTGCAGGGTATCTTGTCCTTATAAACTATTAATGTATTAGCAATAGAAAGAAGGGACTAGAAGGGAGGATGTAAGGATGTTTGGCCGCCTAGTAACCAAACAATTAAAAAACCGACAATTGTTGAGTCAATGAAAATGCAGAAAAAATTCCTGAAAAAAAAGTTATTCGAATAATGTCGAACATGAAACAAAAACTCCGTCTAAGGCATGCAATAATCGCGCTCGCTGAAATTATATGGAGCCACCTTAAGATAATTTCATATCTGCCACTTTTCAAAAGGTAATTTTTTAGTAGTTTTGAAATATGTTTCCCTTCTTATTCATAGAGATCATCAAACGAACTGTAATCGAAATTAATCTCTGCAATGAAATGAATATAACTGTCAATTCAGGAATTATTTCAGAATTTTTTTTAGTTAGATATCTCAGTGCTGATGCTACATATTTTCAAGACTGTTAAAACAGACGTCGCTGTAAAAAAAAAATTTTTTTAACTTTAAAAGTACTGGCTTGCCTTGGTCCGCGAGCATCCATGTTTCCGCTTGAATCAGCAGCTTTCACACGGTAAAAGAGTTTAACATATTTTTTTTTTGAAATTGAACTTTTGAACATCAATAACTAGGAGCTAGGGCTTACTCCGTTCTCATTCATTTCCAGAAATATCATCGCAGTGATATTGTTCTTTTAACTTAGTTCCTCTCTCGTAAATATATGGTGTAGACAACCGAAGTGCGATGACAAAATGAGCCAGTCAAGTGTCATGAATCAATGTCAACAGACAATCATAAGTGCTTTTATCAAGCTTATAATGAATCTACCTTGCTCAATAACTTGAGAATAACAAAATGAGAAAATAGTAATTTGTGATCGATTGCACGAGTAAAAGCGTTTCTTTTGGGGGAGGGTGGGCGAAAAAAAAAGCGACTTCGTGGTCATCGTTCCAATTAAACGACTTTTATGGTTTCAAAGGTCTAAGTGTTAAAAAATAAAGAAATTAGCATGTCGAAAGTATATTTTCAAGTTCCGCATCCAATTTCTGACGTATACAAATTCTAGTGCAACATATTTTGTTTAGTTTTCAATTTCGATCAAATATTCGATTGTTTGATTTCGGTCGACTTCAGCGCCGTAACTAGCATGAGGCAAACGAGACCTTGCCTCAGTAGAATTTTGTAAAGTTTTCAGTTTTTTATTCAATTTAATTATTAATAGTTTAAATTGTTAAAAAGTGTTGCTCAATGAGTAGATTGACTTGAGCAAATAAACTAATCAGTGGTTGGCGTTACTGGCTCTAAGAAAATGCTAAACTGCAGTAATGTACATGTTTTTGATGACCAATGTGTTATATTTTAGAAAACTTCTTTCTTTGAGGTCATTTTTAAAGTCACAGTGCACGCTAAAATAAATAACGTGAAAACAATACCACCACATAGTTCTGAAAAGGCTTGAAATTTAATACATTACCGGCCAGAGCCTGGAATTCAAAATGTTTCGGTCAACATACCCCCTGGACCCCCTAGTTAACTGCCTCGGTTACCATACGGCCCTGGACTTCTTGATCGGATTTTAGACGATTTAGTACAAAATTTGTCTTCAAACTGTTCATTTGTACTTTGTAATAAAGAGAGGACAATTCAATGTCACGACCCCGTACTTGCCATCTCGCTAGGGCCTCCAGATCTATTGGTTTCTATTGAATTGTCTATTTTAATATCAATCATTGAATGTGCCTATTCCAATTCCTATAAATTAATGATCCGTATCGCAGTCCGTATCAATAACAAAAATATATATTATCATTTTATCCTTTTTGTCTAACTTGAAACTTGCCATTCAAAATGTCCATAGATCGACTTAATAAACTTAATAGTATCCTAATAAATCAATAATATTACAATACAATAAAGGAATTGTTGATAGATTTAAAGCGTCGTTTCTGGAATCTTCGTGTTGAAAACTTCACCGATGTATTTGAAAAATAAAGAAAGCAGTTTTTCATTTCTTAGTTCTATAGCCATTTGAAATGGCGTGAATCCATCACCATTCTCAGTAAACGAGTTGCTTCCAGCTTCTAAAAGAATTTCGACGCATTTTAGGTCTTCTCCGCACACTGCAGCGTGAAGAGGAGTCCATCCATCGTCATCTCGAGCACTTATTCTTGCTCCACAATGGAGAAGATAAACTATACAGTCCTCATTGCCCTCAAAGGCTGCTGCATGTAATGGCGTAGCTCCTTCTGCTGGATTTTTAGCATTAACATCAGCCATTCCTGATTCGATAAGAGATTTGACTTCATCCAAGTCGTTTGCTGTGCACGCGTAAAACAGACGTACGTCAGGATGAAAACTCACACTTCTTGGTCGCGAGTATTTCGGTTTCCTATCCATTTTTCCTGCTTTCCTTTGTAACATTGGACTTTTTCGTGTGGATTCTTCATCGTCTGCTGGTTTTAACAACATTAAATCTGTCGTAGAGAAAGGACGACCACGCTTTTTACGAGCGAATTTTTCCATCATTGCAGTCGTCTCAATAGCCTCTGCAGCGTTGTTCGAACCGTCTGGTTCTTCTTCGACGAAACACGATGCCATCGATCAAAGATAACTAATCCCACGCGAGGCAAGCCACCCGGCAAGTATTTCAGGTACTTTAATTTTATACTAAGCCAAAACGCGAATGTTTATATGAACACTGGGTAACAGTTCCAATGTTAACCTCCAGCTTAGTGAGTTAATCTGGTAAATTCAGACTTATTAGAATTGTAAATGTTCATGGTGAATGCACTTACACGCTATGTGGGACGTCAGCGAAACTCATCATAGCGTGGCACATATATTCACATACACCTTAATTTCGACTCAAGACTCAAGTGCTCAAGCTCATCTATTCTTACTGAACTGCCGCGGTTCTCCTATGTTATTGTAGATGTAACTATATTTAATCAAACACAGCAGTTACTTGGTGATGAATTTTGTCTCGCGAATTCTTCTCAGTCTTTTTATCATTGTGAGTCAGATCAGTCAGTGACAAAGTGTGCTTTTTTAATAGACAACAATTTGTTGAAGATGAAGATAGATCGATCGATAGCTGTCAAACTCTGGCTCGATAAAAATAGCTGTCCGATAATCAATGTCGATAAATCCATTCATTGCAATGAAACTAGAACCTTCCTAATATTTTTTGTCAAGTTTTAGAATCGAATGGTAAATCGCCTTTGTTTTTCATTACAGCAGCACGCGACGAATCCTTCACATTTACACTTTCAATTTCCTTTTTCATTGTGAATAACTTGCGAAACTTCAATACCGGAGACAAATAAATATTTTCAGTGTTTCTTTGTCTACGCTCTTGACCCTCATAATAGCAAAAGCAAGGATAATAACATCATCAGTATTACAATTATTATTGATAAAAGGTAATGTGGTTTCAATGGCTGTTTGATGACGATGGGCCCGTGCTGTGCATCCAATATCAAGAATACAATAGCGTTTATTACGTATTTTGTATCATAAAAATACACCTATGACGGAGGAGCCTATGGCCTGCTGGTCCAGCAGTATCATCTTTTATACAATAACACAGAAAAGAAAAACAGCTATTGGGCACACATTTTTTATTTTATTTTACAGAACTAATTGCAAAAGGATTTTTTAAAAGAAATATTTGCAACATTGCGATATAATTGTAAGAAAGTCTTCAAAAGAACCTGATGTTTGATATTTTGTGAAATACTGGATTGTCCCTTTTATCAGAGATACACCTATTTAATAAAACATTGTCGTTGGGAATGACGGATTCAGGATGTTCAGTACACGACTGAAAAGGTCTGTGGGTAATGTTTTTTTTAATGAATCAGCTACAGAAGATAGACACACTATATTATCGACCATCGGAGTTCTTCAACTTGAGGAAATGACGCTGATTTGAATAAAATTACTGCTTATTTCTTATCATTATTGGAAGCCCACAGTACCTTTCGGTCGTGAAATCTCCTTCCGGAATCTTATTTTTCTCGACAACGTTTTTTTGAAATAGGTACATGTTGAACAATTTCAATTATCAGAATATGTACGTGATGACCCACAATGCCTTATTATCATTAAAATGTAATAATATTTGAGTTTTTCATTATCGTTATGGTTTCAGTAAGAAAATACGCGTGAAACATATACATCTCCTCCACATTCTGAGCAGGGCACTAGTTGAGTAGAAAACGTATTTGTTATACAGAAAATGTATTTTAAAGTGATTAGCGCCCGAAGCGCTTAAAGACCATCCTTTTTACAATATCTTATTTATTTGTAGACGTGATTTAGAAGAAGGTTTTGTCTAGGCTAGTGTCGTTTTTGCATGCTGAAATAACAATATTGACAGTTTATTATTGAACGAGCTACAACAGGTCTGTGTCAATGAACATGACTTCATAAATCCTTACTGTTTTGTTTGACGAAACCCCTTTGACAAACACAAAATCAAATTACTTTTTCAGATACCAGCTGCAGAAATCTCTGTATTGTCAACAAAAAATAGCAAATGTAAGGTCTTTTGTTACGCAAACAAAATACTTGATTGAGCACGATAAAAGTTTATGAGTCCTTTTCAAATCACCATAGGCGAGATGAAAAGAGTTTAGCCGGGATAGGTGTTTGATTATGTTCATTAATTCAGAAAGCTCGTTGGTGGATTATATATTATTAAAAGTGACAGGATGACATTTGAAATTCATTATTCATGAAGAGAAAGTATTTTGAAGCTGTTAATGAAGTTGAGTTGGTATCATTAATCGTTCAACTGCATGCACGATTTTCCGTGGCTAGTTTTGGGCAATAATCTCATAAGAAGCTTAAAGTCATTTTCTTTGGATCTATTTCACTTCTCGGCTGGCTAGTTTCTTTTGTTTCTGACAAGCCCTTATGTTTTGTTTTTAAAAGTTCTGAAAGCCTCAGAAGTAACGAGTGGAACGATTATAAATGAATATAATTAGTTTGCCGATGAATTGAATAAGACTCTTTTTTCACACGTCTGGCACCAAGCTCTTCCTTTCAAAGACACAAGAAATTGGTGCCTTGAATTAGAGTGACCGGTCCAAATTTCAAGACATCTGAGTGGATCTTGACGTTTGAAGGATCTGATCTGTAAACATTGCATGTTTACAAAACGACCCTGCAGCTAGCTTAATATAATATATACAAAAATGGCCGCGTTTCCGAAGCTGAGCGTTGGCAAAATCACCTATAATAGCATCGAACTTTCATGGGACGAAGAAAATAATAACGACGACAAAAAGATAAAATACCATATACAATTATCCAAGGCAAGATCTCGAAGTCCATCGCCAGGCGCACCGGTTTTAGATCCTCTAACTAACTACCAGGGCTCTGGTCAACATCACATCTTCAAGGGTCTCGAACCACTAACGGAATATCTGTGTCGTGCAAGAGTCGTAGAAGAGGCACTACTGTCTGGTCACCCTCGCTGGGGCCAGCCAACCCATGTTACAACAGCCAAAGAGCCACCATCAGGAGCTGAACTTCATAAAGCAGTGGAAAAACAAGATCTGGATCATGTGCGCAAAGTACTACAAGAAAATAGTAATGTGGTCGAAGTAATGAATAAACATGGTTTAACTCCTTTAATGGTCGCTTCACAAAAAGGATTCCTAGGTATAGTTGGAACTTAAATTATTGTTCGATGCGTTTTATATTACTTATTTTTCAGATTATCGCAAATAATGAATAATTAATGTATCGCTCGTGTGTCGAATGGACGTTGTTCAAAATGTGCTGCAAAATATAGTATAGTTTCATTTTTTTAATAAAACGCGCACAATTGGCATAGGTATATTGGTTGGTTGCGATTGATTTCAAAAATTGACAAATTTCACAATTTTCCCATAAAAGTAAATATGAATGAATTGTGGCTTCTTGACGCTGTAGTTATTCAAATAGCTTCAATGTTTACTTCTTTAATCAAAAACTTCATGCAAATTACAGACTCCAGTTATTTTCAAACAACCCAGGAAATAGCTGCAATATAAAGTTGGTCAATTAATGTACCTTCAGTCAGAAGATATGAAATTGATATAATCTCATTGTGATTGTTTCGTTTGTGAAAATGTAATATTCAGATCGATGTTATTTTATTCGTTTTGTTTTCATCTTGAAAAAAATATTTCATGTCGCGATCTTTGAAACCCTCTCAAGCTTGAAACTTGAATATAACTTTTCATTCAAACTCTTCCACATCAGATCTGGTGCTTTTAACATTCGCAGAAAGCATATAATTCAACACATTAGCCAGAATGAAATCGTGTTTTTCTTGTAAACTACCCTTTACAAAGCAGCGTTGTTCCTTGGCAACTAACCAAGCACAATCTATGGTTTTACCGGTGCTTTTTTTTATGTTGAATATATATCAATCAGGATTGAACGGACCGATATTGTAAACGTATTGAACCTTTTTAACACTGCGGAGAGCACTTAAAACATCCATTTACTCCAAGGAAGTCTAACATGGTCTAACATCTTATGTCGAGATTATTTCAAAAAGACTTTTATTTCTTTTATATTTTTCTTCTGCTTCTTCTCGTTTATTTTTCTTTCTTTTGTCGTTTTTTTTTTACCACCTAAAATTTTGTTAAGTACAAAAAAAGATAAGGAATAAAATATATATAAAACTAATAAAAAAATACTAAGTGCAGAATTATTTTGTAGATGTAGATCGTATGTTGATTTATTGATTGGGCACAAAAAAAAAGTCATTAAAAAAAAATATATATATAAAGCTAACAAAATGAATGACAAAAACTATTTCATCTTTCTGACATGCACAATTTGCAGCTTTGTGATAATTGTTTGCTTTGGTTGCCAGGTAGATGTTTTATTTTCACAAGTTTCAAAAAATAATTAATTTTGGTAACTATATAAAATGTTTAACTCATTCTTCCGTTGGTGTAGCTCTTTCAAAATAAATCATCGAACAGAACTTGTGCGTTTAAAGTGTTTAATTATCGGCAATTTTTGCCAGTATGTACTGAATGTTTCTTCCAATCATTTCAATTTGTTTCCAAAGTCCTTGTTATCTATTCTTGATATATAGTCATTATGGAAAAAGAGCATTTCCTCTGGTATATTATAAGTATAAAAGGCTAATGGAAACCCTCGATCGCTATCTCGCGCTCATAATATTCCTTGTTCATTCAACAGTCGCTTTTCTTAAATCTTTTCTATATCTTGAAAGCAAAATCTCTTTTCGGGGACCCAGTTTATCTCGGGACTAAGACCTTTTTCCTCCGCCAAAAATTATCGATCGCTTATAAATCAAACCCTGCTATTCAAAATGTTTTTCCTGAGCAGCTAATTAACATGGTTTATAAGTTAAAGCTTTAGCAATCGTAAAAATAAAGCGTTCCAGTTCTTTAAGACATTAGTTAATCGCGCGATCTGGAAAACAGATTTAATTTTTAATCGGCAGGGATCGGTTATACGAAGCATATTTAGCGCTATCCACAGGATAAATCCATCGACCCATCGGCGGTAAATTCCGTTGAAAGTGGATAGCTTTTATTCAATGTATAACTTTATTTAGGCTTCGTACAACCCTGTACGTTTCCCAGTCAATTATTAATTAGAATGTATGCATTTGAAGTCCACGCGATCGCCAAGAAAAAACACTTTTTTTAGTTCTCCGAACAAAACTTTAATCTTTTCCCAGTCAACTATTATTATGGATTTATTTAAAACCTTCGTTGTCTCCCTTAAACACATAGACGTTTATGTTCCTGGGACCTTTTCAATTATTATCGTTGAATCTAACTAATCTAAAACCCCTGCTACTCCCGTCCAAAGACAAACTTGATGTTCATAACTTGTCAATGAACATTGCTTTTGTTCAAACCATTGTCGGTTTTGGATTTTTTGCTATTTCTACTTGTCATTTGGTGCTCCAAAGGCCACGCACGTTCATCCAACAATTCATTGTGCAAACTGTCAGATTTGTGAACTGTTTGTCAAATGATAAAACAGACAGGGATCAGTATACGCAAACTTCGTAAAGCTGATATCATTAAGAGATTAATTAAGATAATACAAAAACTGGCAGTGACAGAGGGATTTACTAGAGGCTCAATTTTTAGCAAAGCAAGTAAACTAGTATTTACTCAGCAGGCTACATTGTGCAGTAGGTGAAGCCTCTCCTAAGTATGCTGCTCCGTGTTCTTGAGAGGGGGACAAATAGGAAACCACAGGAAACCCAATGGAAGGAACTTCATTGGGTGTAGGCAGAAATTCATAAGGAGATTGAGCTGGCGTAAAACGTGTAGCGAGAGAGTACATTGCTTTGGTTGCAGTGATTAGCAGCATCAAGCGGTCATTTTGAATCTGTCGAGTATCAAATATCAGTGACCAAATATGGTGCCAAATATTATGCTAATTAGTTTGAATATTTCGGAGCATGGAACCGTACTATAAACGTTTCAATCCATTATAATTACGAGCTTCTGGTCTAGGTACCGTGCTCCACGATACATTTATGATGTAACTTGTCATAAAATATCGTTTGTATGAGTGTGTGTCTATGCATGTTCCTGATTAACATTTGTTCATATTATTTTCTTGGGCGCACTGCATTTGGGGTCTCGCTCTATGGATTAATGTTCTGTTATTTTGATTCCGTCCAGCTATGATCAAATAAAGAACATGAAGGGTCGAAATCGTTAATGCCATGGAGACAATATAATACTCTTAACAAACTTTGTTCTAGTCTAAGAGCAACCCTTGGGATCAATAGTAGTGCGATTATTATAGAGAATACTGAATAACAATCAGCCGTATTCGCTGCCGAGTATTTCATCTGATGACCAAACTGAACCGTTGCCAACAAGTTGCTGTAGTCTTTGCACAATTAAAAAAAATAATTTGATTATAAATTCGGTGGCTTATTTTGCAACGCGATTGCCCATAAGGATTGTTTTATCTCCTAACCAGTTGGGATTCTTAACAACATTCTGTTTTAATCCATCAGTATCTTTATATTTATCAGTTTCCAATTTGTCTCCTCAATTAGCCTTCCGTCGGCTTCCTGGAAAAATATCTACGGACGTTAAATAAAGTGACTTTAGACTATAGGGAAGAATTTGTTACGTTGTCTCCATGGCAACAACGTTTCTCTCCCGCCACGTTCTCTTATATACTTTATATTTAGACTGTGGAAATCAAGCCGCAGAACTTTCTCTTATGGTACAAATCTTGAATTCATTAAAACTGAACCATTCTTGATCCGTGACTAATGTCCCGTTGGGCAATTTGGTAATATCTAGTTTGTTTTTGTTGCCAGATGTTATGGAAACTCTTCTAGAGCTCGGTGCTGATCCTGAGTACAAAAATACAAATGGTAAAACATCTCTCATGATCGCCTGCTATTCTGGCAAAGAGGATGCTGCTAAACTGTTGCGTGACAAAGGAGTCCCTTGGACAACGCGTGACAAGAGTGGTTTAACCGCTGTCCACTGGGCGTGTGAAGGCGGTCATGATGATTTGTTGCTATGGATGTTACGTGAAGGAGCTGAGGTCGATGCTGAAGATAGTGTTAATGGTTGGTCGCCGTTAATGAGAGTTGCTTGTGTCAGCGGTAATTATGATGTGGCTGAGGTGTTAATTGGTGAGTAGTTTATCAATAATTTATTGGGATATATAATAATCATGTGTTGATTGAGAGGTGTGATGATATGTCGGATACATATTTTAAGTAACTTTAGGTAAACTGTTTGAATAATCGACGAGGTTCAGTTATTAGGTGCAAATTCTATATGTCCGATATCTATACATTCAAATGCGCCGTAAAAACTGAACACGAATATTCTAAATTGATATTTACCTCCAATACCCGGCATTGATATATTACACAAAAAATGAGAAAATGCCGGATACATGATGATAATGAGGATTATTCTACACTAACCACATCTTGCGTACTTTTTGTTGTCTTACATTAACATCTTTAACACTATGATTTCTATCTTTGATTTTTATTAAATGGTGATAGGTCCTTAGGATATCTTGACAATGAAAGAGCTAGCTCTTTAATGTTCTGAGGTATACGTAATATTGAACGGCAATGACCAGAATAACCTCTCTGATCTCCTGGTTTAGTATAAACACTTATTATAGGTAGAGCACGAACTACAAAATGTATCCAAATATCACCAAGTTTCAACTTTAATTTTTTTTAATACTACGGCAATCTAACGTTTTCATAACCAAACGGCCACTCGCAGCACTCCACTTTTGATAAAAATCGCTAGTTAATATAGTTATATTGCCCGTTATAGACTAGGGACGAGAATTGGAAAAAAGCCTGAAGCTCTCACAGAGGAAGCCCCGGACACTTAAAAGTGATGAATGCAATGAATGAAGAAAGGCTTACTGCCAGCTAGCGTACCTCAATTTTGCACAAAACTACTTGGTATATACACAGTGAAATATTCTCGCATGAATTTTCCATGTTTCTTTTCACAAATTCCTGATATATTCCCATCAAGAATACCTTCCCACTGTTCCAATGTTGATGTTGGAAATTGCTGTTTGCGAATGAACATTGATATGGGATGGGCTAAAAATGTGTATATATAAATGCAGGCTTTAACTGCCAAATGATAAAGACCGACGTGAATATTATTGTCTCTTTCGCAGCCAATTTTAGCTTTCGGGCTTTCTGTATCGCCATCAACAGAAATCCTCAAAGCTAAAATCAGCTACGAGCGAAATTCTTTGATAATTCCATATTAACGATAATATTTTTTCACAGCAAAAGGCGCCGATGTTAATAAGATAGACAAGTCAGGGAAAACAGTACTTATGGCTGCAGCTATGAATGGCCACTTTGATATGGTTCGTCTCTTGGTCGAAAAGGGTGCTGATATCTTGCGCAAAAACAGAGAAGGAAAAACAGCACTAGACTTTGCACAATCATTTGAACGACATCGTATCATCAAGTTTTTAGATTTCCAATACCAAAAAGAGGAAAAACAAAGAAAAGCTAAATTACTGGAGGAGAAGCAACGAGAAATTAGGGAGCAAACAAGGAAGCTACAATTAGGAGACGCCAAGGCATAGACACATTTATCTGGGGTTATAGCATTTGCAAATAGTTCACTAAAAAGGCATACAAATGCCATCACAGTTTGCATGCATTACGTAACTAGATTATGCATGCATCCTTCATTTCACTTGCGTAAAATAAGCGTTAGCACAAGTAACACATATACGCAACTCAGTCTGCGTATAGTTGATATTAACTAGCCGTTTTTCAGTCAAGGTGGGAAGATGTTTCATTTAGAAATTTTAGAAATGTTACAGTCATAATTTCAATTATGTAGCTAGGTGAGGTATGAGCTGTTTTGTGGAAATTTGCATGTCACGTGGAAGAGCAGAAATAAACAATTCATATTCTTAGGTCAATTTTAGGAAACGTTTAACTCTAATACATTTAAATTGTTGCATGTAAAACTGCGCATTGGGAACTTGAAATGCACTGTACAACAATCTTGCCAGACATTTTGTCATTTTACCCATCCCTACCCCCTCGTTTTGGTCTCATTTACCAATGAACACAATATTATGTGTTGTCTAGATTGAAGGAATAAAATCCTTTAAGCTGTCATGGTGAGGCCCAATTGTCTGGTTTTAGTGAAAATGGCTTTTGTTGTGTCATCATTAAGCAACGCTTATCTCCCATATAGATGTATCCCTATTATTCTGCGCATATTGATGTAGTTTGTTTCTTTGTTTGCTTGCTTATTGGCTTGCTTGTTTGTTTGTGG
This sequence comes from Diadumene lineata, assembly GCA_918843875.1. Taxonomy (NCBI): domain Eukaryota; kingdom Metazoa; phylum Cnidaria; class Anthozoa; order Actiniaria; family Diadumenidae; genus Diadumene; species Diadumene lineata. The sequence continues at coordinate 8,988,169 of OU974072.1, forward strand.
ATTAATTGGTTACATGGTTAGTTCGTTGGTTTATTTGTGATTTAATTGGTTACATGTTTGGTCTGTTGGTTTGTTTGTTTGTTTGTTTGTTTGTGGATTAATTAGTTACATAGTTGGTCCGTTGGTTTGTTTGTGAATTTATTGGTTACATGGTTGGTCGGTGTGTTTGTGGATTAATTGGTTACATGGTTCAGTCGGTTTGTTTGTTTGTCAGTGGAATAATTGGTGACATGGTTGGTCCGTTTGCTTGCTTGTTTATTGTTTGTGGATGAATATGTTGCATGGTTGTTTTTTTAATGATTTTTGGATTTAATAGTATGTTAATTTGCTGTTTTTCCGATTGTCACCATTAGTTTATTGGTTGGTTGCTTAGTTTGCTTTTTGTTCATTAATTTTGTTGTTTTTCCTATTGTTGCCATTAGTTTGTTGGTTGGTTGGTTGATTTGTTTGCCTGTTCGTCCATTTGCTGTATTTCCTATTGTCGCCATTGGTGTGTTGGTTGGTTTACTTCTTTCTGCGCATTTGTGTGTTGGTTGGTTTACTTCTTTCTGCGCATTTTGTCTATTTTATGTTCTGTATGTCTCACTAATATTACCACGATTCATTTTTTTTCGTTTGCATTTATTTCTCGACCTAATTTTTAAATCTGTCTTCCTATCCTTTTTTATCAGCTCATTTTTTTTTTCAACAACCAATCGCAATGGCATTTTCAAAAAACATATTCGACCATTCACTTATGACTTAATTAATGGACAAAAAAAACCACGAGTAAATGTAGTGAAACTAATCGCCTGAAGCACTTAAGCCATCTCTTGTTAATTTTCCGACCAGACGCGACGTTGTTTTTCTCATCGACAAAATTTCATTTCAGAGAACTATAACTGTGTGGAAAAGCACGGAATTTTTACTTTTTTATCAAAATATTATTATGTCTGTTGTGTTCAGTGATGAGCCTGGTTTCATTGTGCACTGGAAGTCACGTGGCATGGTAGAAGAGCTGATTTATTGATTTTCTGTGCTTGAAAAGAAATTAAATTGATTTGGTTTTTGAATTTAAATTTCGATTTTTTCTGTATACTTATCTTATCATAGCAATTCAGTCGTTAATTTAGTATCAATGACAACGTTTTGCAAGAAATTGCTTGATTTCCCCCATTTGAAAAGACAGTTCTCTGGCATGTTTGTCTCATTTTCTGGCCTGATGTACTGGTATATTAAAAATTAATTGCAAACACTTCGACAATCAGAGCATATTTAGGAAAATAATAAAAGATCGACTATAGAGAAGAGCTGCCGTTTCATATCTCGAATGCTTTGCAATTTCATTGCTATAAAGGAAGTGCCTATAAGCTGCGGGAGTTTATCTCGACCTTGTTACAAATTTCAAAACAGATATTTCAATATTCAAACTGCATTTGTCATTGATGGAAATAAAGCCTTGACTTTCTCTTCAATTATTGATTATTAACATAGCGTAAATTCATATAAACCTTTGTTACGTATATACCGTCAGTATAGAGACAACAATTAGAGCAACCATTGTAATTTGTATACTCTCACAAAGTGCCATTGGCGTTTTTCGAGTTAATTCTTTTTGATGAGTTTCAAAATGCCATGCAGTTCTCAGCTCAGTCAAATATTAAAAATGAATGTTATTATTAACGTTTCGTCTAAGTTTAAAAGAGTGTTATTGATATTCCACTCACTTGATATAGAAATAAAATCTTTTGATGCGTGGGCATGACAAACGAATCCCCGTTAACTAACTTTTAAACAATACTAACAAACAACTAGTCAATCCTGACCTGACGATTTCGCTTTGTCGTCTATAGTTTCTTCTTAATTGAAAATTTGAAAAATGGTAAAATGTTTGCACCGCCTCGATACCGAGTAATCATTGTGAAAACTTTTCCGCGGAAAGGTTTTGGTTTCAATGTATACTAAGAGTCAACTACTTTCATCCCATAGTACTTTTAGGTTAATTTCCCGATTTTCCGATGATGATCCCTATCGGTTTGAGCGCAAAAGTAGCACCCATGACTGTAGCTCATAAGAAAATAATCTGAATATCAAATTAAAATGTTCTACAATAACATATAACATCATTCACGCATATTTTTTGAACTATTTATATTGTTTCACTAAATTACATATCAAGTATTATTGAGGTCCAATAGTTTTCCGTTTTTGCATTTTGTTTGTTTCCTTAGCAAACTCACGACGGGCCGCTTAACTTTGCCATTGTCCAAAATTATTGATTATTTTCCCACGGTAACTCCATTTCAAAAGTTTATGAAAAACAAATGAACTTCAACATAAATTAGAATCAATCATTAATGAGCTTAAAATCGAACTCATTCTTTTTAAAAAGATGATGAGTTTTTGTTAAAAAAAAGAATGCCTTTTAAGCCTGGTTTGCATATAATCGAAAACAACCGAGAGCGATCGTAAACGATCGAGAAAAAGAAATCGATCAGTATATGGAAACTTTAGTTTTCCGATCCTATGATGATCCTATGTTTTCGATCCACTTCGATCGTCTACGATTATATGGAAACAAGACTTTAAAGAACGTGCTTCTTGTTAAGTACCTGGAAATCAGTCTTTTTTTCTTGTTTGTGCTTTATCTAATTGATTGTACTTCAAGCCATGCTCTTAATTGCAAAGAAAAGAAATTAGAGCATACAATCTAAAATGCACAAAATGACTGTGAACCGAAAGGCCTCTGATTGGTTGATCTATATATAGTCAATATTATTTAACACCAAGACCAAATGCGATCGCCCTTTCATTGCTAGTATTTTATTGCTAGTCACTAAGTGGTAAGACATTCGCACAAACAGTCGCTATTCTTGCATTTATATTCAAAGGTCAGTAAAACAGCATTTGTATAGTTTTCAAGAGCTCAGTTTTTAAGAGCGTTGGACGAGAAAACAGGTCAACATAGCTATCGCAGGAATTTAATGGAACAACTATCTCACGTTACAGAATCAACTTTTTGGAAAAGAGAAGGCAATATTTATACTTTGGTGTAATTCAGACATAAACAGAAATCTCTTGCCTTCGGGAGTTTTAAAAGAAAGCTGAAACCATCGAGTACCAGTATTTGAGACCATGCCTGTAAGATTTGCTGGAAGACGACACTCGGCGAGACGACGACACAATTCAGAAAAACAAAAAAGCCCGAAGAAGGAACCAGAGAAAGACCCGAACAAAACAAAATCACCGAGAAGACGACCTAAATCCGCACCAAGTTTGAGTGCTTCGCAACGTGCCAAGCTGCCAGATGTTGACTATGATCAAGCGCTAAGAAAACTAGTGCGCGCTTCAGAAATTCTGGAGAGATCAACAAAAATCGAAAAGGATGTGAATAAAAATTTAAAAGAGATTCACAAGAAGCTGGAGTCAACGCAACAAGACAATGACAATGCTTAAATTTGTAAAAAAATACCGCAAAAACACTTGTAAGGTCTCCGTCATCTCTGACGATGCGGCGAAAACACTAGACATGTTTATCTGCAATAAGACTTGATTATGCATTGATCAACTGGCCAAAAATCTTCATGTTTGTTAGGACTGTAAAGTATGTATATAACAGAAAATAATAATAATATTGATAATGAATAACCAATATATAATGACATCTTAAAATATTATATACACAATACAACCGATTAAAGGTACAAAGTATTATTTCAAAGACAAATTTTGACTGAGTCGAACAAAACTTTGGATTAGTAAAAACATAGCCATATTAATTTGGAGTAAGCTGTTAAATAGATAAAATTGAATTCAAAGCTCAATACGAGAACTAAATCAGCATTGACATCGTAGAAACCATGCATAATTATCATGTTTTCACGAAACAATTGACCAAAACGATTTTTTGGGTCCATTAATCGGTATAGTTTTTATCTTCAAAAATGTGGCTATTAAGAAAAGCATAAAGTCAAAGCAAGAAACAATGGTGGATACCTAGGGTCAAACCTAGGGTTTTGAGCCACAGAGTTTCGGTATAATAGGTCTTCTAGGCTAATAAACCATTTTGAATATAAAGCCGAATTGACTTGCACCAACCATATCTGCAGTCTGAATAAACAAAAAAACACCTCGGTTTAATACTCATGAAATATGAAATAGAGGTGTTTTGATGTAAAAAAGCATTAACCAGACAAGTTTATTAATTATATCAGTATAAAATTAAAGCTCACTGATTTTTAATAGACGAATAAAAGCCCTTAAGGTGGCTTAATTGAATGAGTTTTGAGCCAGTAAACCATGTCACTTCAAGTGATTGCAAAATTGATAACTTTGGACAAGACTGTTCCAAAGGAAATTGTTTTCAGTAATCTAGATATTCAAGCGGAATAAAAAACCACCAGACAATATCGGTGTTTACTTCTAAATGATGACTACCTTTACAGGCGAACTGAGATGAGAGCCAATGTTATACTATATTTGTACAAACAAACAAACAAACAAACAAACAAACAAACAAACAAACAAACAAACAAACAAACAAACAAACAAACAAACAAACAAACAAACAAACAAACAAACAAACAAACAAACAAACAAACAAACAAACAAACAAACAAACAAACAAACAAACAAACAAACAAACAAACAAACAAACAAACAAACAAACAAACAAACAAACAAACAAACAAACAAACAAACAAACAAACAAACAAACAAACAAACAAACAAACAAACAAACAAACAAACAAACAAACAAACAAACAAACAAACAAACAAACAAACAACTACAAAACAAACAAACAAACAACTACAAAACAAACAAACAAACAACTACAAAACAAACAAACAAAACAAAATTAACCAAACAAAATTGAAAAGTTTGATAATTCGACAGTGATATATACAAAACATTCCTATCGTATCGATCATCCATTTTCTCAACCAAACAGTCTGAGTCATATACTATTTTTTTGGATAATCACAATGACCATCAAAATTATCAATAAACGCATGTGGTATTTCTGGGTTCCTACAGTTTAATTTAAATTAACAAATCAGCACGAGCTGTTTTGATAATATTAATATTGACTGAATATGAACGCTCGAAAATTTTGGATTGAGCAATTTTATCCCGGGGAAGGAGTACTCTCTACAAAGAGACGTCAGTTCAATGTGATTGTTTGAAGTACATTCACATGTTAATCATTGTCATGTTAATATTGCAATTCAAAAAATTAAAAAATAGCTTGTACTTTGGAATTCACATTAAATATCATAATTTTCATGTTCAGATCTTAAAATAATTTAATATAAAACCTCAGTACAATTTAATCATTGCGGCCAAAAGGGTTAGGTAAGAATAATAAATTTTGAAATGAGTTTAGACGAAATTGGTTATTGACATTTACAGCCAATTTCAAATAGTAGTTTTCAGACATGTAATCACACATGTATAAACCAAAAAAACATATCATCGCATCGCATCACATCACATCGCATCGCATCGCATCCCAACGCAACGCATCGCATCGCATCACATTACATTACAACAAAGAAACTTATTGTCAGAATTGATTCATTAGCGTAATCGCAAGGACGTACATACAATGCAAAACACGATAGACTCTTTCATTCTTCTTTGTCCTAAAAGTAGAAATGAAAAGCGATATAATAGAAATAAGCCGAGTAAAAAGTCATTTAAAAGTTTTCGGCTGCATGTAAATAGGGCCTGGAAGATACCAAAACAAAGTAGATTTCCAGTCTCTAAGTGTACGGATCCGACACGTCTTGAACACAAGGTTTAGTTCTTTTAAATGCCACTAATATCACCAAACACATGCTGATTTCAATGATCCGTGCGCATGTCTGTAAACCCAGCCAAGGCCATGGAGGTATCTCACTGGTGTTTTGAAGAACTCCATACACTTGAGTTGCAGAGTAGATTTCACCAACTACCAAACTCATTCCGATGACCGCTGACGTATAGACGAGACATTGCAGTCGCTTTAGGTTTTTGTTATATGGGACGTTGACACTATTTTTTGATATTTTATGCCCGACATAAAAGAACCCAACCGAATATATAACACCATACAGTGCTGTGTATAGTTGACATAGAAACACTAAAATACCAGACTTGCCGTTTGTTGTGATTACTATAGTATCAACGACAAGAACGATGGCTATGTTAATCACTGCAATTAATGATAGTGTTAAGAAATTTTGAAATCTTGGCGGAGCAAGATGCATGCGCGTCGTGTCCACTAAAGCGAACAGTAGAAGAGAGAACGCTGACAACACCAGAGGTGATCCTAGTGACCAGACAATGAACGCGGGTATACCACTATGCAATCCTTTAGAAATGTAAGGGTCAACCAATAACATTATTGCACGAGTCATGCTAAATAGCACCAACTGTGCGAAAAACGAAACCTTGAGTTTGTTGAACTTAAGCATGCGTACAAGAAGCTCAGTGACAAGACTAAAGCATGATGCTATAGCAACGACAAGGTACAGCACGGCAAACATGTACACGTGAAGTGGCCACGCCCAACTCCATATTTCGAAAGCGGTTGGCCAATGAGGAACAGGTTCTGGAATGACTTGGGTTCTTCGCGTTGTTGCGTTTTCTGGTTCAGCAAACGATTCAGGTTCAGAGCGAGGTTCAGAGCCAGGTTCAGCTGATGGCTTCTGAGTGACAATGCTGGATATTAGTACACCTTGAATCGTAAACAGCCATAAAGAAAGAGCTTGGATAAAGTACATGCTGATAGAAACAAAACAAAAACGGAATTAAATGACATTTGCTTCATATAGATTTTGTCATACACAGTAAAATAAATGAATTATAAAGCACTCAACGCCAATAGCAAAAACTAGCAACAATACCAGCAGCAAAAATACAAGCTTGTATTGCAACAACAACAATTGAATACCAACATTGAGAAGGAAAAAATAAGAGCTTGGTAGCATCAATAATGCGCATTTCACCTAATAGCTCAATATCTGTGACCAGCATTCTAAGACGTTCATTTACGTTCCCCCGAGGTTGTGTTTGAATCTGGCAAGATAAGCCTCCAGTTTAGAGTCTTCTTCTCTGAGAAGACGGAAAGCCTAACAATTACTGATAAACCAGAGAAGATTTTCCGCCCCTAGTTATTTGAAATCTTCATACAGTCCCAAAAAATTTCAGTCCTCAATTTGAACGCTCATGCTCACCTGATGATTCCGATTCACAAACGTGTTTGTTTTTTGTCTCTTTGCTAGGATGTTTTAAGCTTATGTATACCCTGCGCCGACCTACCAAACTGGCTTGATTCACACCGGCTCTGGGATACGAATATATACCTATGATAAAAACACAAAGGTAAAGAGATTTCAGCACAGATAGACAGGCATAAATACAAATGCGCGAGTCGTGATCAGCATCGCAATCTTTTCGGTGTCTCTCTGTGAGTCTACAGCGGTGCTTTGTTATGCAATTAAAAGTTTTCAATACCTACGAAGAAGAGATACAAAGGAAAGGTTCAAGATCAGTATCGCCAACTTTCTAGTAAATCTATAAACCTGAAGTTTGTATGCCGTCCTTCGATTGATAACTTTATGTAAGTAAAGACTTTCAATATAATTACAAAGAAGAGAAACAATAGATTTAATCAGCAGCTTTGTCAAAAGATTCGACATATCCAGTACTTAGCTTATGGTGCTTCCTATAAAATAAGTCCCTTTTTCATTAACACACTTGTGCTCAATTTATTGAATTTTTCATAACATTCATGCCCGCTGTCGAACAAGTCATCAATGATTTATAAAGATTAAAAAACAGGATATTACAAATCAGACACCATAGATTATTGCGATTTCCATTGTACTCGGATGTGTTGTCCAATTAAAAAACTGTTTTAATTCGTAGGGAATATGAAAATTGTAATCCAGGCGTGCAAAAAATGCATAATAACTCTCGTGGATGCTATATTGATAGGCTGTGTGATTTTATTACAATCTATTTTCATAAAATTAAACTGAGTGTAATGGAAATCTTATTCATATGAGTGATTAATAGCACAAAAGACCAAATCCATTTTGAAGTTAAGGTAGTAATGGAGGCTAACGTGACCCTTGATTTTGAAAAAAAATTCTACCTTTTTCGAATGATTTACATTCAAAAAGCTTACACACAAAGTTTCATACCTGTACTTACATTATTTGGAAAGATATTAGCAACCAAAGTTCGGTATCTAAGTGGTATTTCGCGGTAAAAATCATGAGCTTAGAGTATCAAAACAAACTAAAACTACAGCACCGCGATTACTAGATGACAGATGTACGTTGAGACTCTGACAGTTTTCACCTTGTTCACACCTACGAAGAATGAGCCGTGATCATAGCTTCAGAAACATCCTCTATAATTCTGCTTGTTAGCTCAATAAATTTATTAATTTTATGAGCTTTTTCAAGCTTTTCATGTTTAATCTTCATTTTCTAGCTTTCATTAAATGTTTTTTGATGTGCAAAGTCCTTCGAAGTCCGCCATTTTTGTGAATTAAAAATTAAAGAATCTCCTTTTATTGATAGTTGTAAACACTACTATTTGTTTTGTATTATTATTATTATTGTTATTTACAATTACCGTTGTAGTCTAATATCTTGTGAGCACACCTATATATATATATATATATATAGCTATAACTTTGTAACTTGTTACTGGCTTCACTTTTAACTGAAGATGGTTTTATGAAACGTTAAAGTAAAATTTAAAAGAGCTCTGTTTAAAATTGATTAGATTATAATGAACTTGGTTGTACCTAGGTGATAATGAAAGCGATTTGTGTTTATGCTTGTATATAGTGACTGCAGTAAACAGTATAACAACTAAGCATTTTCATTACTGCTTTGTAAGAGTTGGGTACCGAAAACGGAGGCATTGATCTAAAATGATGATGATGATGATGATGGTGGTGGTGGTGGTGGTGGTGGTGGTGGTGATGGTGGTGGTGGTGGTGATGATGATGATAGTGGTGGTGATGATGATGATGATGGTACGTGGTGGTGATGATGATGATAATGATATTGGTGGGGGTGCAATAAGTACTATACAACTGAATAAAAAGGAAACGGGAGCAGACGATTCTGAAGAGAAGACGAAGAAAGTGTGTTCACATGATTTTTCAAAATTGCAGATTTAACTTTAATCTGTAGCCAGTTCAATTTTATTAGAAATTCAGTTTATTGTGGCAACTTTGTTGAAAGTCAGTTCTAGCTCCATTTAATTCATGTTCGGGGAGGGATTTGATATTCAACAGGAAATAGTTGGGTTTGATGAAATGAATTCAGTTGCTCATTAAAAATTCAGCGTATATACGATTGTCCCGGGTTAGCTCATAAATTAACCCGCTGAATTTTTAATGAACAATTCAATTCAATTCACCAAAGGCAATCGAATGGATTGACAAATAATACCCATTTCGCTCCTATAACGCCCAAAACTGCTCTATAAAAAACCTTGTTTTAAAAAAATCACATCTTTCTGAATTAAGTCATTTGTGCCGTAAATCTCCATTCAAAGCAAACACTAGGAACGTCGTCAACTTTTAAAAACCTTCCAGCTTGAAGTTCTATTCCATTTTAGTGACAAAGCTATATTGTACTACTCATGACATTGAATACCTCACGCAGTAAAAACGCAACTAAGTAATATATACAGGTCCCAATGCAAAATGTTTTTTTTTTTAATGATTTTAAAATGAAGTAATTTTATGACCATTGTATAATTTTATGTCACTGGACACGACGGCTACGGCGGAATACTGTTCAGTGAGATGATCATAGCTACCGAACAATCACACAGCATTACAAACAGATTCAGAGCATCATGCTCTATACATTACCATATAAAAGGAAATAGAAAATATCTTATTCCGACGAAGGACTAACGTCCGAAACGTCAGTTAATTCACTGCAAATAATCACGGTAGTCAATTTGCTATCTTCTATAAAACAGTAGCATATAAAAGGCCGCGAGGTTAAGACAGTAGCTAATTGTGACACCGTTACTTACAACTGAGTTAAGACTGGTCTCAGAAAAATTGAATATAAGACCGCACTTGTTTTCTCTTGTTATTAACAAAAAGGTGGTTTCTTCTGCAAACAACTGCTGTGCTTTGCTAATTATCTTGGTAAATATTTCGCCTTTTGCGGAAGATGTTTTGATATAATTAATGTATAGATGTCAATTGAATACATCATCCCAGCTTTATAGCATACAAACGTGAGTGGACTGAATCAAGTCATCTATCTGCGTTGAATTTAATCCATCTGGACCAGCTAAACATTTGGTATGCGTGATCATAAAAGAAAATGGTTTATTTAGCACGTAGATTCTAAAGAAAAACCTTTTCACGGCTTATATTAGTTTTAGTGGAAAAGCATTTACACCGCAATAGTGCCATTGAAGCCACAATTTTAAGAACACGTTTTGTGAGTTCAGCCAGTTTATCCGTCAATTAAATTGCCGTCATCTAATATCTAACAAATGTTTATTTTAATATTATTCTTTCCAGAGAAATGCAGTCGGCAAAAATCGATGTAAACTATAGGAAAACAACGGTTATATAGACTAATTGGTCGATAAAGGAGACCTAGACGACGGAATATTAAAGTTGTGTAACCTAGCTTCACTACCTGGTGGAAAAAAGAAAGAAGTTTTTCTTGCCTCTAGATTTTCTTTGAAATATTTATCTCGTCTGTTAACTCACGTACACTGAGTGAATCTGTATGAACTACACTTTTTCAACAGTTACTGGAATGTGGAGTAAACTTTCTAGTCTTCTCATTTTCTTTTGGTTGTTTGAAAGTGGCAGGATAGGTAAAAAATACTGATAAAAAACGTTTGAACAAACAATGTTTTAAAGATAAATATATTGCGGGAGTTGACTGCAGGTGTGAATCTAAAAGTATCAATAAACGACAACCAGCACGTAAAAAAGTAGATAAAGTTAGATAAATAAATGGATAAAAAAGTTTACATATAAAAATACTAAGTGAAAATACAGCTAGGCCTAACCTTGGTATTCTGTTGACTATTAAGTCTTTACGGTTGGAACGTCGTTTTGATCGTTCTGAGAGGTATTTTATAAAACTCGTTTTATTTCCTGTTTACCTTCGATGAGTAATTGAAAAGGTAAAAAACACCCTCTGGGTATGTGAACAAATTCGTTTGAATAAATGAATTACTGCATATTTTAGAAGCGTAAGTGCTTGACTGTTGTCCAATGATTGTTCATTGTATTTTAGAGTTCCAGTAGTTGCTAATCAGCAGATCAAGTCACGTGGTATCAACCAAAAGGTACGAATATCTCCAAAACACAAACCACCAACAAAAATCTATAACTGGTAGTAGTAGACACTTCTAAGTTTGAAGATGTATCAGTGGCGATAATGAAAATGAAACGATATTGTTTTTTTTTTTTTCGGTTTCTTAGTAGCTGGGGTATCACACGCGCCGCCCGCCATTACGATGCATGTTTTTCTTGGAGAACACTCTCTAAACTTTTCACCAATTTGTACTAGTTCATCTCTGAGAGCTATCATCTAACCAAATCCGCGGACGTGTGTGCATGTAAAATAGCATAAATTATCAGTGAGTATTAAATATGCGTGGTTGAGCAAGACCACATTTGATAGGTTGATACCCCTTGTTAAAGGAACAAACTCCCAAGGCCAGCTAAAAAGTGATGTGTCCGCTGTCGTATCCTTGGGACTTGTAAGTCTCTTTTGTGTGACAGATGTCATTTATTATAAGTTGACTTTGATGTGATACTGCAGTTTTTCGTTGTCTGCGAACTCCGACACTGATACTACTCTAACCACCATTTAGTGTTCTTGCTGCCGTTTCAATTCTTCCCAATGAACAGCTATTTTTCATAAACTTTACAGACATGCATGAGAGCATGTTTGACGAACTTTTACTTTTTTTATTTATTTATTTGACACCAGCTTTTAGTCATTATTCTTGTTTGTTTGACAATTGTATTTTTTATCAGATTTGTTTGAACTAGTATGTTTTGACAAATTGTACATGCCCTGTAATTGGTCCATTGAAAGCTAAGTTCACATTTTGGAGCATCAATATAGCATTGGCTGTAGTCTAGAGTGCATGCCACATAAGCATGAAAAAATTCTGTTGCCATAAATCTACACAGTTACCCACTGACTCTATGGGCCAGGCGATAACAATGACAGTTGCAATATTTAACGTCTACCAAATAAAGTGGTTTTGTGAGATAACAAAACTATAAAGACTAAGATATAAATAGAATTAATAAAATATAGCTTGTATTCTATTTTTTAACTATAACGAACTGAAACCTTTAAAACTTTAAGTCCGAAGTCCAGTCCAGAATTTACATCATGCGTAGGCCGCAAACTAAAATTTTCGCACATTTAACTTTTAAGATCCGGTATAGTCAGATAGCAGCGTCGAAAACAATGGTTTATTTCAAAAGGTCTTAATATCAGTCATTTTGACCATCTATCACTTTTGTGTATAGTTCACTTGAAAAAGTCTCAAAAGCTAGACAGTAAAATTGATAAAATGATACTTGTATATATATCATTGTAATTCATCAAATTCCCTGAAGGCAAACGTTAATTCATGTGCCACCCCTAGACTACCTAACTACTACAATAATCGTCTTTAATTTCTTATTCGTACCTAAAATTGAGCATATAAATTGAGTGGCGGTCAATATTGGTCTAGCCTCTTACACAGGCATTCTTTATAGTGCAGTCACACAAACGATTGGGGGACAACATTAAGAGTGCCATTAAGTGTATTACCGGCTTATTTTGGTCGTGCGGGATTTTTTTCTTATTTTGCCATATAGTCGTGTGCGTATTTTATTGTCGTCTTGCACGAAAGTTTTCGGTTTGGTGCTTTTCAGCTTACACGTCATTTGTTTGTCTGACGCTGTACTCGAATTCTTTTTTGGTTAATACTGTAATACCCAGGGTACGAACCCGCAGCCTCCCGCTCAACAGCCAACGCTAGCGCGCTCTCCCAACTTAGCTAACCTGCTAATCGGTTATTATGCTAGAAAACTGTAGAATTGTATTATGTTCTACAAATAAAGATATTGCATTGTACTGTATTTTGACCATTAGATCTCACTGTGTTTTATGAGTAGATCTTTTAAGCTATCATTGAAATAAATACTAAATAAAAAAGTGTTATTTACATGTTTATGGCATTTTTAATTTCTTTATAATAACCCATCTGAAAAACGTGTCAGTGCTTCTGCAAAACAATTGCATATGTATTTATTTTTTAGGATATATATCATTTAGATTAATAAAGAGGGAATATAACTAATACCGTGCCGTTTCGCACCGGTTTTGTTCTTTTTCGTTTTAACCAAAGATCGTTAAATGCGAAATGATAAGTTGAATAGTCCAGCTTCGAATTTTCTTTTACGTAACCTTAGCCTCAAAGGCGTATAAAAGATCATTTTGTTTGGTGAGTGCCCTTGGAAATGCGGAGAATGAGTGTTTGAATTTCTGAATATTTTACGATCAATCTCGGCTAAGGCTACGTAAAAGAGAATTCAAAACTAGATTATTCTACGGCTAATCACTCGATATCGCCCAGCCTCTCACGAAGAATCGGGAAAACATTTAGACAGCACCATTTTAAGTAAATATGTTTTTAACTATGATACGTCCCCTGAATGCTTGTTTTTCAAATTGAAATCCCTAAACAATACAGAATACCCATCAATTGATCCTCGTAATAAAGCAATACACTTAAAGATTAAGGAATAGTGATAGCGAGTTAACGTGCTATATTTTTCATATGTAGAGTCTCCGACTGGTTCAGGCGTTTTCATTTTTTTGGTCGAGCTTGAAATGCGTCTTAACAGCTGCTTAACCTAGTATATCGACATATAATTACCTTGCTTAAAATGTCTTCAATTGATGCCGATATTTAACGTGGTGAAATACGGTTGTTTACCAATTTGCATGACTACAGTTTCTGTGTCCAGTTTTGTTTATGCGGACATCGAACACCTGCGCGCATTTTATGTCAGCTGTTTAGATAGAGGCTACTGATCTAGAATATGTATACTGCGATCTCTATTGGAACAGTATAAAAAATGTTTTCAAAAATAACCGTTGTGGTTTAGCCATTAAACACACAGAAAAAACAATTTTCGATATTTTGGCACCGGGGCAACGTCAAGCATTGAATGATGTTTATGGAAATTTGAAGTTAAATATAGTTCAGTTTTCTCCGGGAAGTTGGAATATAACCAACATATTCTAGTTCTCATGGGAATCGTATCATTTTCCAAAGGCATGCAATTTCGTATTTCATTAATTGGACTTCACTACGTAGTCGAGAGATCGTCTCAATATCGTAGCTCAATAGGTATCATGGGTCATTAACATAACGAAATCATATAACTTACTATTTTCAGGGGTTAAAATTGTCAAACTGGTATATTTTTAAGTGGCCCGCCGTCGGACAGAGAGATGATGTGGAACCATTAAAAATGGGGCGTATTATTGGCGAGGTATACTTTGGTTCCACGTCGTTTTAAAGGTAAACGATTCTTACATCCCACTTTTTTTAAATTCACAAATACTGCAAACAATTATATAAACTTTATATTTTTGAAAAAACATTACATTTTCCTACCTTGAAAAAAATTTAAATTGCCATGACTTTCGCCCTAACAGTGGGGATGTTGAAGCTCAATATCACGTAAGGAACAAAGGGAACAACACAATTATGTTTAGCGAATTGTTTTCCTTCCACAACGTTTTGTGCTTGTTTAGTTTATTTGTTTCGGCTGTTGCCAGAGAACCAAATGTGCGTATTTGCACCTACGGATATGAGGAAAGAACCTTGAAAATAAAAATAAATTTGACAAATCGAGTAAATGTCTTTTCAATGCAATTTTACAATTTGTATATTAAAAGCATTTACATGACTTTGTAGACTAACATGCTAAAACATCCTTTTTCCGTCTCTAATGGGCCAGTAATTGAATCGATCTCATTTCCTCGTACGTTGTGCAATTAGAGGCAATTAAACATTTTGTTTTTTGTCGAGTTTTAGAGTAGATTCCAAATTCTCCTCTTAAAAAAATATTGAATGTTCTACTTCAAATATAATTTAATTTCCCTGAAGATGGTCCCGTTAGTGTTCACGCGCACTTCTACTGCGCATCATCTCATTTTGTGCCTTTGTATTCACTTTTTCATTTACATGTATTTGGAAAATAAGCGAATTTTCAAAAATAGAATATCTCAGTACATATCTAATAAATTATAATTACAAGGAACGTTTTCGTGGATAAATTTAAAAAAAGCAAGCCAAAAATGGCTATTAATTTCCAACATTCAAAGAAGAGTCAACTCACTGATCAATATATTTAGGGGTATACGTTGTAAATAACAAAATTGCACAAAAAAATGGAAAATATAGATTTGTATAGTTTTTCACTTTTACTCGTGAACACCGTAAATATCACATTTCTGCGAAAACCCTTGGCCAATTTTCTCCCTTTTAACAGCCTGGTGATGGCAGAGCGAATTGTGAAAGTGCTACATAAAATAGAATTATTAAGTTTTTAAGTAGGGTTACCGTCCTTAAAGAAATTAAGCCTCCATTTCCCTTAAGACGAAAGGAAACTTTAAAGCAAACAAATTTTCGGAAACAAGCATCAACAAGCAAGGATGATTACCGCCTGATAGCCTCGACGATCGATATAGGCTCATAGTACGACGACTGCAAGATTGAATTACATGAACATTATAAATCAGCTAATTACGAAATACTTCATCGTTATAGTTAAAGCGATATTAGCTACCTTTTCGCTACGAACAAACAACAAAATATTAAAGTCAAATTCAAAAACGTTTACATAAAAAAAAACAAATACCACAAAACAAATCGAATAAAAACGGTAACATTGTTTACAACATTTATTTTTCAGTAAAACGTCTTTTGGTTCGTGTATAAATATTTTTCTATGTTCAATATCGTGCTTGGAATATTTCATATTCTGCTACATCATATACAAAGTTAATGTACTTTTAATATAGGTGATTCTAAAAGGTTTTCAAAAAAAGAACACGGAAACGTCTATAAAAAAATAATAATAATAATAAAAAAAAAATCAGTGAATAAATTACGGTTGATTTAATCTACCATTTACATTTTAACGTCTATGAGCGACTCTACCCCTGAAAGAAAATCAGGTTATTGTCACCCCCTGAAAAATACAATTATATACAAAATCATATTACAAATACCCTGAAAACCCATTTTTTAAATCGCCCTTTATAACCCTGGAACAAACAAATTAATTTTGCCCATCACCTTGGTTTCCCCACACTACCCCAACTGGGGTACTTTTGATGTCGTTGAAGCACATTTGTCGAAAATCACTTAATCGAGTCCAATAATTCATAATAAAAAATACTAAAATATTATCCCTCGCACTTATCCACGGAAAGACTGAATGTCAGTCCTCTTTCATGGACAATATTTAAAGACGACAATATGAGGACAGTTCTGTCGAAATGAAGTTACATCATAGAACATGAAGGCAAAGCACCTCGACAAATCATCACGAAAAATGAATACACCGTCGACCGAAAACCATTCCTCTGATGGATGTGGATACGTTGTCTATAGTAACGAAAACATGCTCATATGCGAAAAGAAATCTTACATTTCTCTTTCAACAAAAAAAAAAAAGATGGTACAAACAAATCGCAATTAGATTTTTAAGATAAAAACGGGAATAATTCCTCTGGTGGATAATTAGTATAGAGATGTATAAAATATTGTATTGAAAAGGCTTTTATATGAATAGAAATCTGTACGTTGAATGGGTCGTTACTAGAAAGGTTTCTTCCCAGATCAAGAAAGCTACCCCTTGAAATTATCACGAAAAAAATTTCGTGCAAATAGTTATATGATAAATTTAACCGGGTATAATGCCTTTGCCGGATGTTCCTAAACGAATGGAAATCTGTCTGTTCAACCTGTCGGTCGATGCCATCAGGTTTCTTCACTGAATAGCACCTACAAAATATTACTACAGATTACCACCACTAAAATTCGCGTACTTGAGTCTTCCAGGTATAACCGAGAATAGCACACTGGGCAGATGCTTTTTCTCGCAGGTTCTCCAACGTGGAACGTGTCTGCATGGAGATGCTAAATAATATAGATAGATACTATAGACGAGATATCTTTCATACGAATGGAAATTTGCTTCGTGTTGTAGGTGTCTTTGGTGATTTGGTCCGTTGAATGGGTCTCTTGCCCTTGGGTTTGCCACGAATACGGCACGTTAGAAGAGCGCAGTAAAGAAGTACAAGGGACGAGAAGAGGGCCAAATAGAAAGGGAGCGTATAGACGACACTGAAATGAGTCCCTACTGGATCAGATTCTTCGTCTGAGCTGCCTGGGTAGACATCTATTCTGTTGACTTGTCGTGGTACTAGGACTGGAAGCTGAGAACAGAGAATACCTTTATGAACAACTAGTTATCATTGGGCACGTACATACAACAAGAGAAAACAAGTTTAAAAAAATATCATGCTGCAATAGATGCAAGTAGACTTGAAAGACAAACGGCAAGCACCGGATCAACAGATGAAGACTTGATATGACCAACAATACAAAACAAAAACATTAAAAACAAGCAAGCAAATCAACAAAACAACAACAAAACCATAACAAACCGAAAAACAAACCATTCAAACAAACTAACCACTGTATAATAACCTGACCAACACCACACAAACAAAAACGTAAACGCACAACTACTGTACACGAAAAAAACAACAACACAATTTGACATAACTAACACACAGTTTTAACATTGTTATTACCGAGTCTAGATTAATGGACAGCAGTTTATGTGTCTTATGTAAACTTGATGGTAATGTTTGATTGACAGGATGTGGCGTTGCCCATACTAGATGAGGACATGCTGGTAAAGGGCGTGGCTGCGATGTACCAATTTGGTTGTTATCCAATACCTTGGAATACTTGTAAAGGTGGTTACCTAGACAACAGGAAAGTTATCTTTAGATCATAGTATTCTACCATCTCATTTCCACTGGTGAATTTATTGATAGCGTGAAACTGACTCTTTAGAATGAGAAATACATTTTTTGAAAGCACGGTTAAAACGGACAAGAAAAATAGGTAAATGAGAGCACTGTTCCACAGTAAAACAAGCGAACCATTCAAAAATGGTCCTCGTACAGCAGAAATGCAAAACAGGCAAGCTTTTGTCAAACGGATACTGAAAAACAAAATTAATAATAAAAAAGTTTCAAGCCTGCAGGATAATTTTCAAATAGCAAGTTAAATGGTAATGAAGGATTGTTTTGTTTGAAAATAAAACCGAAAGCCTTTAATGAATTCAAGGAGTATTTCCAGACTATCCAGGAGTTGTCAGCATTATTTGTATTTTCAAGTGCACCTGAAAACAGTTTTCAATTCCTTTTCAAAAACGTTTCAAGGACTTCAATGAGTAGCACAAGCACTAGCCTGTGTTGCATTTGAAATGTTTCCGGAGAAAATTCCAGATGCAACACAGGTTACATGAACCCAGGATTTTATATGAAATAACTGATAAGACCCCCTCCCCCTCTCCCTTCGACGACCATGATCCTTTGCGATTTAAATATGATTGCACTGATATGATGTCATGCTGCAATAAGGCAATTACTATTGGCATCATAGTGGAAATTAGACGTCCAACCAAAGTACTCGTAGTAACCATTATTTTACTAAAACGAATACATTACCTTCCATTCGTTCAGGTAAAGACGGTGGTGATTTTGGAAACTGGCCTTTTGAGTCGGACAGAACAGTCGCTATATTACCATTAGAAGTAAAGTCAACCAAAGCATCCAATAACCAGAAACAATCTAAAAAGTACAACACTAATGAACAACTTCAAAAATCCAGCATACATTTTATAAATTGTGTCCAGTCAGTCCTTGATGAAAAGAAAACATACAGTGCAATTTTTGCAGCTTTAGTTGTTTTCTCTAGGTCGAATCTCATATGTATCGAATTCAATATAGAACACTCCAATCTTTTGATTGTACTTATTATCATCTCAATTGCATCGGCGCATATGAGATTCGACTTATCAACAAGGGCTTGGTTGGAAAAAACCAAAAAGCTCCAGAGGTATGGCGTTATGTAGTGAGTGTGAACTTACGGCCTTTAAAGCAAGACAAGCCTAAGCGTGACCACCAAAGTTATTTTTTAAAATTTTATTTCTAGACAGGAAATTAATCCTGTTGAAAACTAATTTTCAAATTTCCTTACTACATCATCTAAAGTCCAAACGTCGTACTGGCACTTTACCTGAATGTCTTCATTCACGTCTGAATCACTGGTTACACGATCAAAAGCTACTTCAACGTAATGACGTAGCTGTACTTTCAAAGCAAATCTCGCTACTTAATTGGTTAACGTGTACTAAACTTTGTCAGGGTGAGTAGAAGCCCCCCTTATCTACAAATTTTGAAAGGGGGGCACTAACAAAAAAAAAAAATGATCCGGACATTTTGGAGAGAGAGGCGGTCACAAAACAAAAATATTGCTGGTAATCATTAAAAAATTAAAAGAAATATCTATAAAATTAAATCAAGGGGTCGGGCACTGGCTCCCATGCCCACCTGTACCCGCCTCTGCCTAGGTAATTGGGACAAGCATTTTGTTTTCTCATCCCGAGATACATAATCAGCACCTACTGTCTAAGGGTACCCTTAGCATCATCATAATCATTATTTTATTTTGAAGACAGCCCATAACGTTGATATGGACCTACAATGTCATTATAATTAATACAATATAGCGTGCAATATTATTTACAAGAAAATTGATGAAGTCATTAAGTGTAGGAAAAACCGTTAACTACCTTTCTCCATGTGTGCATTATCCATACAGTTGGAATCGCCATACAACACAATTCTACCATGGTGCTTGTCCGATGGTGTGTATAAGCCAAGTACAGGTACATCATCCTTTACTTTGGTCTCACCATTTATCACTTCATGTCCTTGGTCATTAAGACTTTTACTAATAACAAGACCACCCTCCCTTGGGAAGGATGCGATGCTAGTTCCTGATGAATAGTGAACTGAAATGATAAAACACACAAATGTCATAATAAATTAATGAGAGGATGGATTAATAAATAAATGGATCGACTGATAAATTAATATATCGATGCATAAATTAATAGATGAATTGCTTTCTTACAAATTATGCTCAAGTTAACAAATCATGAATAATTTATGAGGGAAAGAAAAATACAAAATCATAGTCATGACCGAATTTTTAAATCAGCAAGAGATTTGTCCTGATTTGCATAGGGATTGGCTATTCTGCAAGTTACGAGTTGAGTTGAGTTAGAGTTGAGTTAGAGTTAAGATTGAGTTAAGGTTGAGTTATCCCAAATCCCTTTTTTAAATCCATAAATTCATGCTTTTCCATCACGAAAACATTGAAATGACGGCAAAAATTAAAAAATTCAGTTTTATAATAGAGTGCAGACACAAAAGATGTGCAATATACACAGAGGTATTTAGTTTGGGAAAATGTGATCATTAAGATCCTTTTGTCTTGAAAACTAGCCAACTAGCCAATTTCAAAATCAATTTTACTAAGATTTTATTAAATATTTTACAATCAGAATATCTACTACAAGCATTTAACTTCTACCCCCCCCTACCCAACCTTACAAGTTAACTTCTGACATCCCCCCCCCTTATGGATTTTAGAACCTCTGCCCGATAATTATTGCGCAGTCCCTTATTTTTTCTCCCTATTATAATTGTACTTTTATAAGTCAGAGCATGCAATTTATACGTCGTTGATTTGTAGGTTTTTTCTAGAGTGCAGATTCTAAAAGTGTGCAATAGTGAACATTATTTAGCGCTAAACAACACTAGCGAATTAGCATAAAGAAGCACTAAATACCACTGTGTATAAATTAATGTTGGCCATTGCACACTTTTAGTATCTGCACTCTTATTAGTCAGACCATGTACTTTATACATCGTTAATTTGTAGGTTTTTTCTGGAGTTAAAAGTGAAATAATAGGGAGATAAAAATAAGGGACTGCGCAATAATTATCGGGCGGGGGTTCTAAAATCCATGGGAGGGGTCAGAAGTTAACTTGAAAGGTTGGGTGTGTGTGTGTGTGTGTGTGGGGGGGGGGGGGGGTAGTAAATATTTTGATTGTATGTCATCGAAACGTCGCAATCTTTTAGTGTTAGTATTTATTCTAAATAGTAAAATATTTAATAAAAGCTTAGTAAAATTGCTAATTGGCTAGTTTTCATAATGATCACATTTTCACAAACAATTTCTCAAATTTCCTCACATTGTTCTCTGCGATTATTAAAAAGGCAAACTTAAGATTCCGATTGAGAGAGGAGGCAATTATAACTAATTATTCGCTTGTTATCTTATCTCCAATGACGGCAAAAATGACGGCAAATTTTCGAGATTGACTATTTTGCGAGTTACGAGTTGAGTTGATTTAGAGTTGAGTTAGAGTTGAGATAGAATTAGGATTGAGTTACGGTTGAGTTATCCCCAAATCCAAAAATTGCTTTTCCATCATGAAAACATTGAAAGGACGGCAAAAATTCAAAAATTCAGTTATATAATAGAGTGCAGACACAAAAAGTGTGCAATATTTAGCGCTAAACAACACTAGCGAAACAAAAGAAAACAATAGAATTAGCATAAAAAAGAAAGAAATACCGCTGTTTATATTGCACACTTTTTGTGTCTGCACTCAAAATAAAACTGAATTTTTGAATTTTTGCCGTCATTTCAATGTTTTTGTGATGGAAAAGCAATTTATGGATTAAGAAAGGGATTTGAGGATAACTCAACTGTAACTCAATCTTAACTCTAACTTAACTCTAACTCAACTCAACTTGTAACTAGCATGTTATCCTATCTCATTTGCATACAATTTTAACTTGAATCTTCTCCAAAAATGTTGTTTGATGTTGAATATTTTAGCTAAATATGATTTAGGAAATGATTTTTTAAAGCAATATAAAATATTCGCAACTGATCTTTTTCATCGCCTGCAGCTTGCCATTTTAAATTCTGACTCATAAAAACTCAGCTGCTCATATTTTATATATTCCATAAAATTTGACACTGGTTCCCACTCAAAATAAATATACTCCACACATCACACTATCGTTACCTTTGTGTTCTCCGATATCAAAATCTCCTTCAAAGACCTGGTCACTAAATGCCATGTCCCATGATGACATCAAATCATTAAGTGCTGGTAGATTAGCGCCACCAGTATCAGGCATCCACCATTGTCTTGTATTTTCATCATAAAACTTGATCTTCTTCATCACTGGTACATTGTACCAATCAGCTATGACAATCACAGATAATCCCTTCTCTTTGATATCACGAGTTAGTTTGGTGATCTCATCAGGAAAGTACTCTTCTTCACTGTCGACTAACAGTAATGTGCCTGAAATAGACAACAACATAGTCAGAAAATGAATCAACAAACAACCAAAAAAACAAATGAAACGAAAAACAAATTAATGAAGAAACCAACAAACAACCCCCCTCCAAAAAAAAAACAAAAAACAAAAAAACAACAACAACAACAACAAAAACAACAACAACAACAACAAAACAATCAAGCAAGCATTGAAATGAATTCATGAAAAAAAGAACGAATTAACAAACGTACCAACAATTAAACAAGTAAATGAAAATAAATAAATGTGGGAGCTAGGGACCGATTGTAAGAATGCACTGCTTGGTGCAAGTTAGCCAGTGCAGTGACTGGACGGTTCACAATGAATGTAGAATCCTTTATTTCTGATTGATTATGTACCGAACAGCTAGTATAGCTACTTACCATATTGCATAGCATCAAAGCAAGTGAAAGGAGAGCCAAGTACTTCCACATAATAACCAGCATCTCTCAGATGCATGTAAAGGTCACGAAAATTAGTATGAACATGATCTGCATTCCTGCAAACAGATCATATATAAATGCAGAATCTTACTTGTTACATAAATGTTCAGACAGCAGACAGGTATTTAGGGTGGGCAAAGGCACATGGTGGGAGGTGGGTTTAAGGGACAGTAACTGTTGATCGTCTGTACTTACCAGTCTAGAGGATCGTTTCTCATTTTCAGGTTATCCCTGGGAAAATAGCCCGATGGATATCGTAGATTATGGTATTGATCCCACAAGATACGTTTACTGGAAGAAAAAAAATAGACGTTTTCTCACTGGACGTATGAATAAATAAATATGCAGTTAAACATGGAAACAAACACTGGATGATTTGGATGATGACATAAGTCCAGACGGTCTTCACTAATGAAATAGACCCATGCATTAGTGCAAACCAAGAAGAAGACAAAGGAATGAAGTCACGCATGTGACATAAGACATGAAATGAGACACAGGCAAAGACACAAGAGTAAGAATCATTGAATCTAAATACCCTCAAAGTATGACTTTTTTTGTTTTTGTCCAATTGCGCTTGTGTGCTAAAGAGGACCTGCCTTAACTGCAACTATCAGAATGTTTTGTTCAATTTCTTTGAAAGAATACAATTTCCTGTAAAAATGAAGGAAGACCAAAAAAAGCAGGCAAGAGGGAAAGGCGGACTGCACCTATCTTAGCCTTCACATGGAGGACTGATCAAAATGAAGAAGAAAAAAAGCAACTCTCCTCTTGCCCTAAGCATTTGATACACAGGTCCTCAAAAGACTTTTTGAATATAGTTTATTTATTATACATGTAGAACATTATGATATATAATGTATTCAAACCTTCGGGGTGGTGTGGGGATAATTTTGACCCGTAGAGGTAGCTTGATAGTTGATGTTCTGGGTTCAATCTCTGACTCCTGTGGAATTAGAAAATATAGAACTTCAATATGGTTCATATTAGTGAATATCAACATTGATTCATGTTACCTATTTATACATTTCAATTTTCATATTATATTATGACAATATTGGTTTTAGGTTTTTGTAGAATTCTTTATTTTTTTTTCTGTTTGTCTTGAGCTGAACGGTATTTTCGGGCATTTTATAGAATTATGAAAAAAAAGTTTCAAATTATTCTAGATCTATATAGTTTGTATGTTCTGTTCACAAGACTGTGCCATAAACTGATCTATGCAAAATACATAATTATATAGATATTATTTTTTTAATACTGACCTGTGGTGGTGAGACAACTGTTATACTAATATGGCCTTGTGCAATGCCTTCCCATGATGCAGCACTGGAGGAAGCACTGATAGATACAGCTAGAAACCCAGACCATGGCCATAGTAATGGTGAATATGTGAAGGCAACCTAAGGAAAAATGTCACCCATATGAGCCTTAAAGGCTGATTTACATGCAATGATTTCATTTTGTCATGTGTGATTTCTAGCATACGACAAGTCAAGAGGTTCTAAAACTCTTCAAAATACTAATAAACATTCTAGATACAACAGGTTTAGTGCAAGTGCAACTTGCAGTTTTTGAAGTTACAACAGTCACTTGTTGTTTGCAACAAATTGCACCATGTAACATGAAACCATGAAACACCATGAAACATTAATTTTGCATCACAACAAGCACATCACAAGACTTGTCTTACCATGCCTATAACAGAGTGAGTTGTATATATTCATTAGAAAAAAACCATTGTATATATTCTTTAGAAAAATATACACAAGTCCATTAATTTGTGTTTATTTGCAAACGTTGCTACTATCATAGAGCATGAACACATTTAAGTCAACAGCGAAAAGTAAAGTTTGAAGATGCCAAGTAAAGCAACACTTGATAATATAAATTAAAATACAGCCCAGAGTTTAAAATTTGTATGTTATTGGTACTATATGCAAATGTATACTGGTTGCACTTATGATGCAAGTGAAATCTGACAAGGTTTTATGTGATACAACAATGAAACTGATGTAATAATGTTAGACTTGGTAATATAGTGTTGTCAAAAGTAACCATGACAACACTGTTATAGACACTTTATTATTGTCTGTTGTTTTATGCAGCTTTGTGAGGTACCTCAGACATGACAGGTCTGAAAACTTGTCTGAGCTGCACTGCTAAAAATATTGTTAAAATACTGATTTGCCCAATATGTATGACAGCCTGGTCATTCTGGTTCTCTGTTTTCTGTAAATTTAAACATGTTTACTGCCATTTGATCTTTGGTTGACACAAATCCAAACTCACCTACACCCCCTTACTCATACCAATGTATATCATGATTGGGTATAGTTTGAGTACTAAGCACAGTTTACATAAATGGAAACAAAAGCACCCAATGGTGGTAAGCTGTTTTGTGTCTGACTTTGCAGAAGACAGAAATACTATGTTTTGAATGAATTTCACTAAGATATTACCTCTATTTTGTCCCCATTTTGAGCTTCATATGGATGCCAAGTCGGCTGAAAGAACAATAATTTTCATGAATTTGAGTACATGTGTGTTTTGAATACAGATTTAATTTTATTATCAATCTGACATGAAAATGAAAATCAGCATAATCTCATACAGCACTGTTGATTATTATCCCAGTATTTATTGTATTGTTAATGCTTATCAAACTGACTCACCTTGTCTTTAATATTTCCAGATACACCCATGCCATTAAGTATGGTTACCTAAACAAACATTAAACATTGAAGAGAAGGTTTCAACCCAGTTTTTAGATATTTTACTTAAAGCTTTCCTGTGATGTCAATTTTTCTAACTCGATAGGTACTTGCAGTCATAACAGAAAGTCCCCCAAAGAACAGTTTTAAACAGTAATTGAAAAGCCCTGAGGGGAATTACTTTATAACTCTACATTCTACATTCAACATTCCACAGTCTAGATTTCAATAACAAAAAATGGGGTCATTGTCATTGATATCTTGCAACAAAGTTCTAAAAAAAATCTGGTCATCTTGAATACCGTCGAAGGATTGAGTTCTAGCAAATAATTTATTTTTTTAAGTCAAACCATTTAATATTAGTCCTGTTGAATTGTAAATTTAATAAACTTTAAAACAGAAGCAACTCGATTGTCTTTCAATTGAAAACAAATGGGACTTAAATGAAAAAATGATGGTAACTTGCCAGTAATTTGACAAACAGTAGTGTGCGTGTATCAGTGCAAATACTTACATTGACTATACTTGGCATGCCGCTATAATAAATAGGTTGAGTACAGTACGGCCACATGTATGGGCACTCGGTAAGGTCAATGTACGATGGACTCAGACTGAAATACAACATATCATACTCAAAAATTATTGTACCATGCTTGAAATAAGTATACAATTGAGAAAGCTTCCACGTGATTCAAATTCACCAGCTTGTGATTCTGGTGTAATGCACTAAATCTGAGCTATATTACAGTGAGGACACTCGAACCATGAACACTTTTCTTTATTTGGTTTTTCAATTTGCATATTACGACAAGGCAGCACGCAGGAATGTGAAGATGAAAACAACATCAAAGAACTGAAAGTCACGAAAGCGAAGTTGCTTTAGACATAGTCAACTTTGAATTTTGTTTTGAGCATGTTAGAAAACTTCAATCAAATTGGAATTCGGGGAGCATTTTGAAAAATTTGTCAAAATTGACTGACAAAAGTTTAAAAAAAAGTTATCAGCGAGCGGTGAACGTAATTTTTAGACATTTTGCGAAAAAAATGCTCAAAGTTATGTTTACTTCGATGATTACTGACAAAGATCTGTTGCACTATATAACCTGAATTTTTACAGGAAGGTAGCCTAATATTTGAGCAATATTTGGACGGTATTATAGTGGCATAAGTGTCTTCTTCCCAAAGTTATCGCAACACTAACAAACAATTATGAATTTAGGGGTTAAAAAAAGTTGTCTCTAATAACTCAAAATCGGCTTGATACAATTTTTTCTAACTCTGTATACTTTGAGGCAATTACTTGAAAAATACCGTCATGGGTGTGGTTTTAAAAGTTTAGATCGAAAAGCGCATAAAATGAGCAAAACGTAAATCTTGTGACACCATTGTTAAGTTGCCATGGCAACACTTATGTAAACAAAAAAATACATCATTAAAAACTTGAACCTTTCTATAGTAACTGAGCAAATACTCAAAACTGTGTGTTGGTTTTTGTGCGAGCTACAGTCATTTGAATTTGGTATGGTCGAGCGTCTCAAAACTATAGGCAGTGGCCTTAAACTCAAATACACCGAGTTATCAAAAAGAAAACGTTTTCAGATCGATTCACTCAAAGGAAGCATGTTAAAAAAAGTATCAAAAAAGCACAAAGTGTTCACGGTTCGAGTGTCCTCACTGTAAAGCCATATGCTGTTGATCTAGTCATTTACTGACTGAGAGATGTCATTATTCTCAGGAGCAAATGATTGACACAACCATGAAATCAGAGCAATAGCACGGAAAAAAACTGAAGAAATTCTTCAGCTACAATGAGATCTAATCTCAAGACCTTGCATTATTGCACTGCAATGCTCTCGCAACTGAGCTATGAAACCATGCTGGTGAGATGCTCAAAATAGTTATTGTTACTCATATTATTGATCTGCTGGTGAATCAAACTGGGGCAGTTTTTTTTTCATTTGGTATTACTTAAGGTAATTCCGTAGAAATAAAACTGCCCGATGATATTTTTTTATACTTGTTTTAACAAACAATTTTGAGAAAAGCTTTCAGAAAATACAATAAAAAAGGGGGATCACCGACTTCATTTTTGTGCTATATGATGTCAAAGTTCATGCATTTTGGTGACTTGAGAACGTAAAGAAATAAGCTCAAAAATCGAAGAAAAACGGAACAAAAACACAGTAATTTGTCTTTTAGGAGCAAAATTCGCGTTTTGTTCAAATGTCTGTACTTAATTTTACAAAAAAAAAATTTAACAGATGTATAAAAAATATGTGATCTTGAAGAAATTGACAAAATACCAACGTGCTCACGAGCTGCTAATTCATTCGAAAAAGTCCCAAGCTGAAAGTATTTTGGAAATTTCTCAAAAGAACTTTAGCCCGATGACCTATGCTCAATTTTAGATATATTTGATGTTATGTTATAACAAATAATTTTATCAAATAAAATACATAGGTCACCGAGCTAGTTTGCGAAATATTGCGATAAATATCGTCATTTTATTGTCAAAAAACAGGTTTTCCGAGAAAGGACTGGGTCGAGTTTCAAAATTATCGCGTTTTCTTGCTCGAAAATATTGCAATTCTTCGAATTTTTTATTCAAAGTACTTTACAAACATAATTTGACTAGATTACATGATAAAAGTCCTGAAACCAAAAATTTTGAAACATGCGCAGAACTATGCGCAGTGCAAAACTACGGAATTACCTTAAATGAATATACTAGCAAGAAAATCATAATGCAGTCATACATACCTAGCCTGCGGCTTGTAGCTGTTAAGAATTTGATATGCTTTGATAAGATCTAATTTACCATGACCTGAAAAATTTCCAATTTTCATAATTCATATAAATTGACAATTGCAAATAAATCAATGTTGACTAAATTGATATTCAAATAAAAAAGATAAAAAGGGGAAATCTTATAGAGCCAAAAACATAAAAACAATTAATTCATAAAGTTGAAAAACTATCCTCTTTCCTTCATATATCAATGTTGTTACAAATCATAGCTGCCAAACAAAAGGCGGGTACGTTTTGTTATAGCTCTTGTTTTGCAAACACACACTCAGATAGATCGGGTTGTAAAGCAGTAGGCACTACACACTACAATACACCATATGAACACCTCATTACAATAAAAAAATAGCATAATTGTTATGTTAGACTTGGTAATATAGTGTTGTCAAAAGTAACCATGACGACACTGTTATAGACACTTTATTATTGTCTGTTGTTTTATGCAGCTTTGTGAGGTACCTCAGACATGACAGGTCTGAAAACTTGTCTGAGCTGCACTGCTAAAAATATTGTTAAAATACTGATTTGCCCAAAATGCTGGAAGGCAATTCTACAAAATATACTTGGAAAAAAGCAAGTTTTTATCTACTTGGGTCCCAAATTAGGATTAAATGATTACATACAAAATTGTAATGCTTCTCCAGCAATTTACAAACATCATACTTTTAGTAGGATTGAGCAATATTTTAATATATAATTAAGAACTAAAAGTATTTGTTTTTCTAGTCAACATTTTGACATCATCCAGCATCATTTTCATCATATTCCACTTCTTTTTTAAAAAAAAAATAACAAGCTTTAATACCTTGTTCAAATATGTTGAATCCTGGCAGCCTGCGTGCAGAAGCCATTAATGCTTGCTTGACACTGGCTGGATTGATTGCACTACCGCGATGTTTGACAGCACTATAAACAACCATCATCATATGATATTAGCATTATACAATATTTTATTTTAACATGGTCAAAATACCATGGTCTTAAGTGAAATGTCAGTAAAGCAATAAGCCATGTGGGTTGCGCTGATGAAAAATGTACATTTAGCATGTGCAGTAGATACATTCAGAGTCATGAAATAGCTGTTAGGGACACCGGTGAAAAATGCACTGCGCACACTCTGAAAATGGTGTTGTCATTCTCGGGAACGAGTGGGTTTCTAATATTTCCTCCTAAAACACCATGTTTACCAATAAAAATAGAAAAACACTTGAAAAGTTATAATAAAATTGAGAAAAGTGTGAAGGTCAAGTGTAAAGGGCCATGTCATTATGAAAATTGTTTCACTCAGTACTAAAAGGTTGGCCTTGCAAGAGAGTCCTTACAAAAAAAAACCTATTGCCGTAACTTTGTTTTCTTGAAGAAACACATCATAGCTGCCTATGAAAGGAAACTATAAACTGTGTAAATATGATCAAAATCTTTTCAGTATTCGCGATGTTTTTAAGACTTTTCAAAAAATCTGTCTGCTTTTTTTCATGAATTAAAATATTAAAAAAAGCAAGCGTTCCCGGGAATGACGATACCATTTTCATAGTGTGCGCAGTGTGCTTTTCACCCGTGTCGCTGTTAGGCCTCAATAGTGAAAGAAGCACAATGCACATGCTCAATCTAATTCTAGTTTTAGATAAGTTTGCAAAGAGTATTGGCTTCTGGTGTGCAATTCATCTATACATTTTAATAAACGGTATTGTCTGTTATTTTAGAAGCATTGTATTCTAGTCCTTGTGGCTTCAAACACCAAGAAAATTTCCACACTTCCTGGTAAGAGAGATTATTACTGTATCACTGTCCTTGTCCTTATATGCTAGAGAGATTTTGTATATTTTGAAAAGTTGAAACAAAAACTATACGTTGAAACAAAGCATTTCAGTAATAGAATTGTACCTTAGTAATAGACTGACAGCACCAGCTACAACAGGAGAAGCAACACTCGTACCAGACAATGAACGACACCCGCCCCTAAAGTGATTGAGCAGTATTCATGGTAAATATAAATTTTAACAAGATCATAACAAAAATATCACTTTCTAACAATGGCTCTTATTCAGTAAATAACTCTAATAAAAAAGCAAAGAATAGAATTAGCATAAAATAGCACTATTCAGTCATGGTATTAAGTTGCACACTTTTAATGTCTACACTCTATCATCATTATAAATAACAGTCAGCTCAAAACTCATACTTCAAACTAGATCCTCTGACTCCAGACCCATATGTCACAATGTCAGGTTTAACTCGGCCATAACCACCAGGAAGCTCCTGCAATACAACACACCACACATTTATGTAATGGTTACAGCAGGACACAATATCTGTGACCAAATAATACTTAATATGTGCATACTTCTATGTCTATACTTCAGTCAGTCTTGATTGCTGTTTAATTTAAAATAAAGTCACAGATTTTTGAACTATACTGTAAGATAGCCATGATATAATCCCTCTTTATTTGAGTCAGTTATGTTGTCACTGATAATAGGACAATTACATGACTTTTTGAAGGTATATTTGTGGCATGAGTAGCATAAGTTGCACCCAAGAGGAACACAAAAAATTGTTTTAATCGATGTAAAAAAAAATTGATTCAATCTGCAGTGAGCCAAAGTGGTAACATTATTGCCTGCTGACTACACATTTTCAAGAGGGCAGTTTGTACATTTGGTTTTCTATATTGATGATAATGTTCAATAAAATAGTAAACACTAACCCATGTGGTCATTCCTCTAGATGAGAACCTGGCTATATGGTCCTCAAAGGTGATACCACCAACTCCTATCACATCCATCTGATCAGCTGGGTTATTCAAAGTACTAAAACAAACAAACACAAAAACATTACAAGATCATAACATAATCGTTTGACCTTTCAACCTCAAAACAAGACCTTACAAAATGAAAACTTGCCAATAATCTAGGTAAACTTTTTCTTAATTATTATTAGTGCTAGGCAAGGTTATGAACATGATTGACTCATGCTGCGGTGTATCATTCTATACTGTGTGTAACTTCTTACTCATATTTAAATACATACCCATATAATGGTCCATCATTTCCAATAGCCGATACCATGACAACACCATTTGCCGTTAATTCCCATACCTGAAAAGGCAACATTCACAGAGGAATCATTAAAAAAAATAATAGAATCAATATGAATCGACAATATATGATATTAATAATAATCAATAAGTAAAGTAAATAAAATCAAACAAGCTTTGTTTGCTATATCAATGTTTGGTTAAAAAAATAACTATTTTCTGGACATAGAATAAATATTTTACGATTGATGATTCTTTGAAAATAAATTATGTGATCAATGTATTTATAATACCTTGTCAACAAAGGGTTGGTCCATAAAGTCAGGCCCTCCTATACTTAGATTGAGAACGTTTAGTTTCTTAAGAATGGCATAGTTGAATGCATCCAAGAACCATGAAGTATATGACACCTGACATGAATTATAATAATGGTTATTGGATTATAAAAAAAACCTGTTTAATCTTACAGCTATAAATTTAAACAATCATATCAATTTTGTCTGTCTCTCTGACTGTCTGTTTGTCTTTCTGTCTGATTGTCTGTCTGACTGTCTATCTGTCTGTATGTCTTTCTGTCTGTTTGTCTGCCTGTCTGTCTGACTGTCTATCTTTTCTATCTATATGTACCTGGTTGTTGGTAAAGACTCTAAAAATATGTAACTCAGCATCAGGTGCAAAACCAAGGCATTCTTGTGAGCTTGCTATCACACCAGCAACAAATGTACCATGACCAAGACCTGTGGAACACAAAACCAATAATCATAACCACATTTTTAGAAATGCAAACTTCAAAGTTTGATGTCTTTTTCAGAAACAAGCACTTTTTGACACTACAATTCAATCTGTGGCTTGAACTAAGCCTGTCAGATCAAAGTTATTTACTGACAGCATATAAAATTGTATTTAATACATTCTAATCCTATTGGAATTTATCTGCTGGTTTAGGTACAGCATTTGTATTGGTGGATAGCACTATATATCCATGATCTGTCAAATGGCCCCAAAAAATTGACAAATAAAATAAAAAAATAAACAAAAACAAAGAAATATTGTATTTGATTTTAATGCTTGTGTCACGATTCTTAGTTACAAGACTGTAAAGTTGTTGAAATCAAGTTTTATAATTTTTGGGTTTATCAAGTCATGAAAGAATCATGAATAGGCGATCAGCATAGACCACTTCATGTTAACGTCTGCCATTTTGAATTGGGGCAAAGTCAAAAAAATTCTTAAGAAATTGTCATCACTTTGATTTCTTCTAACTCCGTTCATTCGAGCTCAATTTTCATAATTATTTTGTTTTTGAAAATATATTAACTTCCTTATATTTGTACTAAAACTTGGTTGACATACCATGGTCTTTTGATTTGATTTGAGATTTTTGTTCTCAAAACAAAATGATCAACAAACGATCGGCACACGTAGATCAAAATATTTAGAAAACTTACCGGCTCGTAAAAAATAGTTCCAATTCCTGGATGGACCTCATTTTCCATCAGTTTATTGATATGTAATGTTTGTATTTATTTTAAGTTAAAACTTTAAAAATTGAGCTTGAATGAGCGGAGATATTGAGCGTCAAAGTGATGTCAATCTCTTAAGAAATTTCCTGACTTTGTTCCAATTCAAAATGGCGGACGTTAACGTCAAGTGGTCTATTATGGCATCATTTTAATATGACTACCAGCATTCTAATGTGCATTCTCTTTCATATTCAAATTCTTAATCCCTTTGGAGATTAACCGAACAATTAGTGATAGTTGTGTTACAAAAGAAAGTAAGCAAAGCATTCTGGCAGTTATTTATAATATATGACGACATAATGCAGATCGCATATTTGCACTTAAATAAAACTTTATATCACTTGACAACTAATTTTAAAATGGCTCTCATTTGTTTGGCATAGGATGATTTGGGATAAATTTAGCATTCATTAGATAAAATTAATTACCATCTTCAAGAGTCTTTTCTTCCGTCCAGTTAGTCCTATCTTTAACTTTCTTGAAATGGGGATGGTTCTTAGGGAGACCAGTGTCAAATATGGCTACTTTGATGTCATTTCCAGTAAATCCTTTACCCCAAAGAACATCGGCTTGAAGGACCAGTGACACCTTGAGTACCACATAATAATTTGTTAAGATTAAGTCCCAAGTTATTTTGATTTTCACTTTGACTTGCATTTTGATTTTATCCAAGACATATTAAGTGTAACTTGATTGGGGATGGTAAACTGTTTCTACATTTTGTTTTAACATATTCAACAAAGTCTTTACTTGAACAATGATGACGGCTTTAAATCCATTAAAAATTTAATGGCATTTTCATGGATTTTTCTTGGTAGTGTTTGTAATAACTATTAAACACACACAAGGGCCTTTTTAACAACTGTTTAAATGTCCAGAGGCTTTAACATCAGTTCTAATCAATAAGTTGGAAACAATGGAAATTGTCCAATTTGAACATCTAAGTCAAAGCTACATGTAATGTTCACATACTTTTAATTTGATCATTTCAATATCCAAAGCCACATTATTTTTACACTTTTTGGGAGTTGACAAGGAATTGCAAACAATTTTTACTGTTTGCTCAAAATATCATAATACTGTCAGCATTTTTCCCTCACCTGTTTAGGTAAAGATCTTAAAAGACGTCTGCCTTCAGGGTTATGTCTATGTTGTGTTTGCCATAAACCTTGACCCTGAAACACAAAGCATAAACCAACTCTTGAAATAGCTCATCATCATTTGAATCAGCTGCCAAAGGGGTAGTTGGATCTAGTGGATTATTAAAGTTGGAATGCAGCACTTGAACAATGAGAAAGTATGTGCTAATAACTCAAATTCGGAAAGAACTTGCAGTTGTTATTCAGCATAACTAATACATAATACTACTCTAATAAAGTTAATACTTTTCCATTTATTGTACAATCATGCAATTTATGAACATACCACTGCTAAACTTGACCTTGTTGTTCTCCTGGGAGAAAAATATAATATTAGTAGACATATTCACAGAGCAGACAGTCATAAACACTATTTAATCTGCAAATATTTAAGAATGGATGAAGCATAACTGATATTAAGTCAAATCTCCTCTCAAGAGAAACAAGCTTGAAAAATATACAGCCTTCCATACCTGGCCATCCATCTTGAATTCCAACATCCTTCTTCTCCATCATGACAGTCAACAGATTTCAACGAATCATTCTTTTGATCTGGGCCCTCTGATATAGTATAAATGATAACAAAATATGTATTAATTATTATTAAAAAAGCCAGAGTTAAATGCTGATGTTGGGATAGCTTGAGCTCTAAAGGTGTGGTCAATAATATTACTTTATTATAGTCAAACATTTAAATAGGCCATTACTACAACTGCTATATTTGAATATGGTATGATTGTATAGCTATAATTTCCCTTAATTTATGCCTACTAACATAAGGGCTAATTGTATGACGTATGGATGGTGCTATCTAAAAGATAAATCCCTATCCAGGGACTTGTATATTTTCATACAAATCATACATATGACTTGAACTTTTCCAAAAATCCTTTAAAGAACTGTATGAATTCAGGTTTCTTATGGAACTCCGTATTTGGATTGGGCAACATTTTTTTTGTACCTTTAATACTGTGTAGAAATCTTTGAACTTTCTTTTGCGATGTAACTGTTTTAACCATGGGATGTTTATTTAGAGCCTTGACTCCACGACTAGTATCACCTCTCAACTAATGAAAAGAAACATACCGGTATTTAACATTAACTGTACAATGAATATTTTGACAAGACAATGCACAAACTTTTATTAATATGACTATCATTTATATAATAACTACAATTTTGAAACTATGACATTTTTTTTTGTTAATTACAGACAGGCTTATTGGATAATGTTCACAGACTGAGGCTTTTAATTTTGACAGCTTACCAGAATCAGGGAGAAATCACTTGGGTAGCTACTAGCTGGGTTGTTTCTAGGGATAATATTCCATGACAATATTCCTGAAGACAATAATGCTGCTTCAACATACTTCTCTCTTGTACTACTGGGATAGTAACCATTAAAGACAACTATGAACTCTAGAAAAAGAGAACATATAACAGATTGTCAGACAGGCAATCATTCCAATAATCAATAATAATAATACAAATACAATTATGCCATATATGCTACAAATGTATAAAATAAAAATGAGAATAAATATATATATATTGGATGGCATGGGTGGCCGAGCACCGAGAGTGTCAGCCTTTCACTGCTGTGCCCCGGGTTTGATTCATGAATAAATCTGGGTGATATGTGAACTGTGTTTGTTTATAATGTGTTGTTTCTTTCTCTCATGCCACAAGGGTTTTTTCTCTCATTTTTCCACTCATTTATCCTGTTTACAGCTGAGTTTGTTGTGCCATTGCAAAAATTTGTTTTGAGTTAGCTCTTTTCTGGATCAATTTCCTGGGACAAAGCTTGGGTCCAATACAACAAATTTGACTGTATAAGTAAACATATTCTGAGGAACAAAATGTTCCATCATTTTGGAACAAATGCCCCTCCATGCAGGATATATTTGACGAGAGGGGGAGATCTTGGAATTGACTGAAACAGTAGTTTGGACAGAACATGCAGTCTAAGCGGGTAATGTACCAATCAATTCCAAGGTTTCCACCCTCCTCCTAAACATTGTCCTAAAGTACTGTGTCTGTTTAAAGTATTGTTCTTAAAAAAACAAAGAACTTGGCCAATGTGTTAAAGCTAATAAGGAATAAGGTAGTTGTTTGGTCTACATGCCACTTGTCTCCAAGGGATTGGTTTGAGATAACCATGGTAATGTGTAAGAATATACACATTTAATTTATACCATATGTGATTTATCCCAAGAAGGTATCTTAAAACAATATACAATTTCATGAAACAATACACCTGAACAATTATAAACTTGAATTATTCAGCTGAGAAAACGAATTTCCAAGGTATCATAATTAGGGAGACAATGCTCCGAACAGTCACTCTTTCCTGTTTATGGCGATATCTTTAGTGACAATAAATTCCATACTAACCATTTTCTACTACTGAAGATTTATAATCGAAGTACGTCCGTGTTGTTGAAGAGTTCTTTGCGGCATTGTTGTTACAGCGTGAAGACGAAACGACAAACGACGTCCACAGCAACACAGCACAAAACGAAGTCCTTTTTGTCAATTCTACATTCCTAAATCTAGCCATAGGAAGTCAAACAAAAATATAAATTATCAAATACATAAATGCCAATCCATTTGTGTTTAAAAGGAGAGATTTCCAGCCCGCAATTTGGTAGAAATCCCAATAAATTTCCACGTTTTCTATGTTGCTTTACTCTTCATGTCTGCTATTCAGAGCCTGTATTGAAATCACGTGGTACAAATAAAGTGACGTTATTGGTAGCTTTGTGTATCTCGGAAACGGAAGTGGTGCAGAGTGGAATGCACCGTGACATATCACGCAATACACCTATCACCAATCTTTATTACAGATTAATGGAAAAAAGAGATAACAATTAATATAAAAAGATCATGAATAGGAGTCTATGAAGCAATAACTTCTTATTTGTATAGACTCCTTTGTTGAGTCGTACATTTTACATCACTCTCTTTACTATATAAGAAAAAATTGTATTCCTAAGAAGTGTTTTTCATTATTGATTATTTCTTTAAATTTCCCGAAATTCAATAGAGAGGTAAAGAAGGTATCAATACATAAGTACAGACTTTATTTTTTATCATATTTTATTCATGTCGTTACACTGGTAAAAAGGGTCACAAGGTTGGGCTTCCTGTGGAATAGAGAATTCGAACTCAGCTTCGCCATTTTATGTCAACAAAAACAAAGGTTAGTTTATTCCTTTGATGTAAAATATACATTAGACCTTAAGATTCAATGAGATAAGGTCATTAAATTTTAATCTAGAGGTCATATGATTATGATGTGAGCATGAGGACTACAGGCGATGACGACGAATAGTTGCAATAAGCTTTTTATAATATTGCCAGCTAGCTAGGCCAGCCGAGTCTTAAGCGGCGTTTACACGGGCAATTTTTGCTTGACAATTTTTCTTTGACACTGTCATCGCTCGTGTAGACGATCAACAACTTTTCCTTGACCATTTTTTATTAACAAGGTTTCCTTGCTCGTGTAGATGATGAACAAGTTTTCCTTGACAAGTTTAGGTTATGCCCGCGATGCCTTGCAATCAGTGGAGTACTAACATAATTTCAGTCTCTTGATGAGCAAACAAAACAAAATGGCGTATATGCAAGTGAAAAATAGAGATCGAAGAAGGCTTGCTGCATGTGGACTAGGGGCGCTTTTGCTTATACACGATTGCGAATTTCGGAAGCGCAGATGGTGGGTCCGTCCTTGGGTGTCAGATGATCCGTACTGCCTTTTTTTATACTGCGGTTGCGAAATGATTCATGTTTCGTATTCCAAAGACTCTGTCTGGATTGGAGTAAATCCAACAAAATTAAAATATAAACAAATTTATCGCTCCAGATTAATTTTGCTTTAGTCGCCATTTTGCTTTGATTTGGAGACTGATCGTGCGAAGAACCTGGAAACTAATCACATTAATATTCCTTGCAATATTCCTTGCCACATTTTCCTTGTTGTCCGTCCACACGAACAAATTTTATCCTTGACAATTTTTCCTTGTCAAGGAAAAGCCAGCACGCCCGCTTTTCCTTGTCAAGGAAAAATTGTCCATTTTACTCCATCTACACGAGCAATTTTATTCAAGGAAAAATTGCTCGTGTAAACGCCGCTTTACTTGATGTTGGAGGTAGTAATTGAATTATTAAGTTGTTGTCAACAGTGAACACGTTTTTACAAAATATGAGTGATTACACTTGTTTTTTTGAACAAATCATTCCTTTGGGAGTTAGAAAGTGGAACTCACTTTTGGAAGAACATACGAACATACTGATGTGCATTCTTTCATTCATCAAGATGACAGTCTCTAAAGGACACAGACATTCTTAGGCTCATCATTTTGTGATGAGCCTAAGAATGCCTGTGTTAGAGGCTATCAAGATGGATGCCGTGACATATATTTAGCATGTAAAAGTTTAATAAAGGGCACAATTTTTTGATCAATTTCCAATATCAATAATATTGATTTTCAAACTACCAACTATGATCAGAGTGCACGCTGTATAAGTGCAAAACAACTCTTAACATTAGTGCCAGCTAGATAAGATTTAGTACTATGCACTAAGAATTCACCGAGCCATAAATACAATTAATAGAAATAAAAGGAATTGAAATAAAAGCTGCCTTTGTTTGTCTCAGTGAATTGTTATACTAGTTAATGCATAACTACAGAACTATCTTGCTGCTTAGATACTCCAATTTATGCACATACGTATAGCTGCATTATTGAGTCTATCGTTATTGTATGTTGAAATAAATATCACAGTGACTATCATTCTTCATAAGAGAGTTTCCCAAACCAGGGAAAGAACAAAGCAGAGAATGGTTTAAAAATGGGGGAAGTAGAAATATCAACTTTCAAAGGAAGAGGGGTGTAAATTCACTGTTGTCATTATCATAAACATGCCAATGAAATTGTTGTGTTTATTGTTTTGAATAGATGTCATCTGATTGCAAAGGATGTAGTGAGGATGGGAAACGGTCAAAGTCACCTCCTCCTGGTTTTCAGAAAGTAAATAGTGAATATTGGGAGGCTTGTAGTAAGCCACTGAACCGAAGACCAGTAAACAAACATACTGGTGTGTATGCATATCATGCAGATGACTGCATGTGTGGTATGGCTGGTTGGCCTTGCTGTAGAAACGGTGCTATATGGAGCTGTTGTGGAAGCACAGAAAAGTACTGTAAATGTACTGGACAGACAACAAAAGCTAAAGCTTGACTTCCAAGTATCACCAACCAAACCAATTTGAATGATTGGACAGTAATAATAATTAACAGTAATATTGTGATAATATTAAATCAGCATTTTTCCATGTCAAAAACTAATACTTGAAATGATTATAAAATGCCCTGCATCAGCTTTGAGCGAGTTGCACACAAGTTGAAGTACACTGGTTTTATATAATTTTTATTTACATTTAATTTCACTTACATTATGTTAGAAGCCATAAAAATTTAACAATAAACACATCAGATTCAGTGAATGTACATTTTCAATGATTTGATCAAAATACCTAAACCAAATTGAAGCCATGGTTTTCCTTTTTGTGCAAGCTTCATTAAATTTCGCTCAAATACTTTTTCCAAAGAATTAGTATACATTCCCTGCAGCAAATAGAGTGCACGCCACATTAGTAAGAAACAACTCTTAACTATTTAGTGCTAGATAAGATTAATTATCCACTAACTAAGAATTCACTGAGGCATTAACACAATACCACAAAGTAATTGAAATAAAAGCTGTATTTGTTTATGGTTAAGTTACCTCTTAGTTAATGCACAACTAGATCTTATATAGCACTAAATACTTAAAAATAATTATTGTTTCACACTAATGTGACATTCACTGTATTAAGAGGCTCAAAAGTATTCACAGCCAGTCATATTTCTTAACAAAAACTCATGACACTTCTACATTCACTTAAAACCAACCAGCAAAATGTTTTCACCACAGCTTATTATAACTGATTAATTGAGTGGGATAGGAGGCATGTGCGCGCTAAAGGCTAGCTTTTTCACGGAGTTAAACAATGAAAATGTGCAATTCATTTCAACTGGCTTATAAATGGCTTCTAAAGCCCAGAGCAAAATGGTTTCAATGTGTGTTGAAATACAAATTGAAACTGTTTGCCTAAGGCTTGAGTTAAAAGCTGAACCATAATTTACCTTGCAGTTGACTCACAAGGTCGACATTGCATCTATTTATTTCCACTGGGCCATTCAACTTACAAAATATATACATCTTCTGTTGATCGATTATATGACAATTTTTAACAGGATTTTTCCTTTCATACAGGCTGATAAATCTTCCTAAATTTTACTAGTATTTCTGTGCCAATCATTGGGCAGGTATCAGCTCTGCACCAGACTGTCATCAATAATGTGCACCAGGTATCAGCTCTGGACAAGGGATTAGTTGCATGAATAACATTTCTTAACATCCTACAGATCTTCAGCAACGTGTTACTCAGTCTTAGGCTTTAACCCTCCTTTATAAGTAATTTCAGTGTTGTCAGCATCTAATGACTGTTGCTTGTGAATGTTTTCATCAACTTCGTCATCTTCATCATCTTCGTTGAATTCCTGGTCATCACCACCCTCTTCTGCAGTGCACAGCATATAAATAATAAATGAGAACAAAAGCAGAGGAAGGCCAAACATGATGGAAGCAATTATTGGCTGAGTTGTCCAGATTTCCTGGAAACAATAAAATGAAACAAACCACAAATGAATAATGAAAATCCTTACAAATAGTGAGTAAATAATAAGTTGTTGTCACATAACTTGGAATTAATCATCCACAATACTGCTAAGATACAGCAGATGATTAGAAACTACAGTATGATACATACAGTACTGTTTCCAACTCGTATGAAAAAACTTTAACTCCACTTGTCTACAAGGCCAAAGTGAAGAAAGTTTCAAAAAATCCAAACAATTAATCAAATACTTACATATACAGTAGTGAAGAAAGAATACAGCATCTAAAAAAATAATAAAAAATTACTATCAGTAACTAAAACCAAAATATAAATATTTACAAAAAGTCTTTTGTTATAATTACCCTGACAATTCTTTGAAAAAATGAGTCTCCACCATATGCCTAAAACATGAAAATAATTAATAAATAATTAATTAAAATAGTATGCTGCAATAATCAATGAGATGATGCTTGCTGTTTGGCTAAGCTTTGGCATATTCCAATATATTATTATGAATGACTCTTTCACATTTTAATGGACAAATACAGGTTATACTGGCAAAATACAGATTGTACTGGCCAAATACAGATTGTACTGGCAAAATGCAGACTGCACTGTTAAAATGCAGACTGTACTGGCCAAATGCAGATTGTGCTGGAAATGTACAGATTTAAAGGGCACCATGTTATAAACACTTTTCACAGTCTTAGAAGACTAACCCTTTCTTTTCCAGCTAAGATATTTTCCAGGAAATCAACCATCTCTTTCTCATCAAATCCATCCTTGATGTCTTCAAAGTATTTTAGATAGTATAAATAGTCTGTGCCATTGTACACCATGATGTATGGAGAACTTACTGAGCTAAAATGAAGAAAAAGAAAATTATTATCTGTCATGATAACATATTAATACAGTGAAACCCCTCTATACCGGACCGGTTTAGAGGGGGTTCCGGTTTATTGAGGTTTTTGTATAATCATTGAAAAACACACTGTAAATTAAAGGAACATTACAATGATTTTTGCATTTGAGTATTGCTATATCAATAAAGTTAACATGTTATATTCATTTACATTTTCGTTGTCAACTTTGGCACTTTTTTCGAAGATTTGAAATGCTTTGACAAAATAAGGCGATTTCAGATGATCAAGCCAGCTGTTTAAATTATTGAAATCTGCAATTTTGTCCAGACTAGCGGGGTAAATTCTATTGTTAAATATCGTTTTGAAGAGAAATTATTGTCCAGTTTTCGGAATAGAGGGGTTCCGGTTTAGTGAGGTTCATTTTACAAAAGATGTAGGGAAAATTTCCGGACCAAAAACATTGTCCGGTATGGAGAGAATTCCGGTAAACTGAGGGTCCGGTATAGAGGGGTTTCACTGTATGCCATATGCAACAGTATCAAAACAACTCTCACTAGAAAAATGTTGATCATAGGTTACGTGTTCAACCTGAGCAATTTCAATTTCAATCTTGTGACTAAAACATAACATAAACAATATTGAATGATTGAGTTAGGTAGCAGTTACAAATCACCAGGCAAATGAACAAGAACATAAATCCATTCATGGCAATGATAACAATCAACTTCCAATTAGGGAAAACCCCAGAATAATCCAAGACAGTTTATTTTACAGGAGATTGCAGTTACTTCAAACATTGTGATAATT
The DNA here is from genome assembly GCA_918843875.1 of Diadumene lineata. NCBI lineage: Eukaryota > Metazoa > Cnidaria > Anthozoa > Actiniaria > Diadumenidae > Diadumene > Diadumene lineata. Next base: position 9,030,790 of record OU974072.1, read on the forward strand.
CTGAAAAGGACACAAACCTCATCATAATGTTTGTTGTAATCTCGTCATCTAAAACCCAACCAGATTGGAAAGAACTAGAAAATATAAGAAATCAATTAAAACCTTGTGATTGAGTGTAGAGTTTAAGATCAATGTATTGGCAGTTATTCATATTTCTAAGCTAAATTTAGTAAATCAATGAGATATTAAATGAATGGGAGAATAAACAAAAATAATGGTTCTTACTTGTGAAATTTTTCTCTCTGTTTGAGGGCAGTTTGTTTCACCACTTGACCAACCCTACATAATACATAATATATAAAACATTTTAATGGTGTCTAAAATTCAAACAAAGACAACATATTAGCCATTCAACAACTTGCAAGCAGCATTTGTTATCAAATAAAATAGATGGGATGACAGAGAAGTATTGTAAAAAATACCATGATGCCATTCATGGGTAAATATTGTCTGCGAAATTCTTTTGTGCAAAATCAATGAGCCATGAAATTGTTTTTTTTTTTATGGGATGTTAATGGCAAATTCATCTTTTTCATCAAAATGATACTAAGCACATTATATCCTCTTGCAATCATGATGTGTACCATGATTAGATATATTTAATTATAATAATTACTTGAGCATGTGCATGTACCTTTCATTTTGCTTTTTCTTGTTTTTGTCTTCAGCAAAAACTGCAAATATTACAGCTTTACCTAAAACATCAGATAACAACACATAAAATGATTTTTTTTACATTTAATTGTTATTTCGTAGATTTGGCTTAATAGTTGATTTAATCTTAAAGGTAATGATTTATACATTTATGTTTATGCCACTCTTGACTATAGATCCCATGCATGTGGTGTCAAAACAGCCCAATCTGAAGGACAAAACTAAAGATTTTGGCTCCCTTGGGAGAGGAAATCCACTGTTTTGTCCTCCAGGTTGAGCTGCATTCCAACGAACTGGAAGGGGTCTATTCAAGTCAGTTGATAATGTACTGTAGTTATTAATAATACTGCATATACATATTAATATAATTGAATAAATAATATAAAACACAAACTTACCTGTTTCCGTAATGTCATGAACATTAGATCTTGTTATCTGTATAAATGCACCAAACTTTTCCTTGTTAATCCAGTCAGTTACATTGTCCACTGTCAGGTCCTTGGTCACTACAACAATTTTGTTACGTAGGTAAATTTGACAAAAAAAGATAATCTTAAGATAGTTTTCATCTTGATCTACAATTTAATGGGTAAAATTCATGCCATATGGGTCACAGTGTTATTAAAATTGTTAATGACAGGTAATTGAGCTTATTCACATTTAGTATCAATAATGTATTGAGTGCACTTGTAAACAAAAGCTTATGTATGAATATATACATTACAGCAACAACGGAAGTATTTATAGCTAGAATTAAAGTTGGTGTATTCCTTTTTAATTAAATTAAGAACAATATTAGTGATAAGTGGTCCTGTCCAGAAAGTAAGGACAAACAATGTTTTTGAAATAATTATACTTTAAATAAATCACAGCATTTAAAAACGGAACAACTTACAATAATTAATCATTGGCCATAAATGCCATTGATGATAAATGATGTTGATAATGATTATGCCATGATATTGATACCTTCAAGAGGGAAATTTGAACCATCCTTAAACACAGTGATTCCTGGTGACTTTGCTTTTACAGCCTTCGAAATAAATAAAAAAAAAGAAATGTTATAATTTTTTAAATGGATATCTTATCAGTTTTATTAAGCAAATTATTACAGTGATTAAACTCAAACTATGACTTAGATCTTCTTCCTAAAACATAGTTTCAGCAATGTTAGAAAAATGACCATCTATGACGATGTAAATGTGCACATGTTTACCTTTGGGAGTTGATCTTCTAAAATACTGTAAAAGTACGCTTCTGTGACTTTCTTTTCTGCTGCTTGATGAAATACATTCTTGACAAAACGTTAACATGAAATAATTAGATATGAGTTGGCCATTATCTCTTTGTAAAAATTAATTTATTTGTTTCCTGTTTTTGACAATTTGTGCACAATAACCGTTACAAGATTAGTTTCCATGAACTCAAGACACTATTTGGAAGATGTGATTCAGAAGACAGAATTGGTTGTTTTCTGAACACTGGAGTGGCAAGAGCTTAAACAGTGAAACTGATGTAAATCATACTTGCAGCAATTAAACTATTCAATTCAACTTTAGTTATGAACTTAAAGTTACACAATTTAGGGGAGATGGGGTCATGTGACCTCTAAGTCCAACTAATAGCCAATTAAACTCTTTTGAAAAAGAGTACAATCGTATGATGAAAAGACAAAGTGATGTTGATTCTTAAAGTATCTTACCTTCAAATGATTAGAAAGTTGATCATCTTTTGAGCTTTGTATCAACAGAAAGAAAACAGTTCTGTCTTTTTGAACTGTCCTTAGCTTATCACTACTGCCTAAATCCCTGACAGCTGGACTAAAAAAAATATAAAAAACTTTTAGTCCAATCTGTAACAGAATTACACGACATGCAGCAAATCAGTATTGCCTTCTATCAATTAAGGGCGTTCCTGGGTAAATGAAGTTCTAATGTCATTTTTATGAAACTTTGTACAAAGCTATTTCATTATATGAGGATTTCAGAAATGCAATAAAAATCGGGGGTCACCGAGTTTATTTTTGAGGTACAAGGCGTAGAAAATGGGATATTTTGATGAAAAAACGCGCGTATTTAAACACTACCATTTTCAAAGAATAAAGTCATAAAAATGTTGTAAAACAGAAATCAAAGCTGTTTAAAATTTGGAAAGAAAATTAATAAACTGTTATCTTCCATTTCCAAGAAATAATAGGATTGTTTATGCCTTTCTTTACAAATAAAGATGCTTTTAAGTTAAGCGATGTCGCTGGATTCGTTCCAAGGTAGGGGTCCATATATTTTACAAAAGTGCACTGTTCTTCGTTCCATGTAATGTCATTTTTTTGTGTTTCACATATGTTGTAGTCTTGATAAAAAGCTTCATTTCACAAAAGAAAAAAATAGGGGTCACCGGCTTTGTTTTCGAGATATCTTGCAGCAAAGTTGAAACAAAATCTGGCCATCTTGAATACCGCGCGGAGACTGGGATCTAATAATTTACCGTTTACCGCATAAAACGTTTAATATTTGCTCTTTTTGTAGCAAATTGACTTTAAACTACAGAAAAATAAACTCAATTGCTTTTCAATCGAAGACAATTGGGACATAGATGAAAAAAATTAAGGAAAAATTAATCATTAATTTGACCAACGGTAATGAGCGCGCGCGCTCAATCTTGCGCAGTACTGATGCGCGCGATCAATACCCAGGAACGTCCTTAACACATTTTAAGGAGGCTGCCTACAATATTTTTTCTGATTGATGATCTTTTTAGATTTTTTTTTAGGACTACACTCTTCTAACATTGGTTGGGCAAGTATGAAAGATATTTCATGCAGCCTCCTTATGGAAAGGAGTTTTTCAATCGGCAGGTCTGAACACTTCTTACCCTCCAGCTTTCTCTGCAAACTGCAAAATATCTTCTAGACTACGATCTCCTTCATAAGTTATAACAATATCTCCTTTTATACTAAAAACATAAAAAGTCATAGTTTAATAATAATAATAATATTTATATAGCGCAAATTACATATTAATATGCTCATGTAAATGTACACTTTAGAATATTTGACATGTAAATATTGTACTAAATTACTATTGTACTATTAAAAAACAGTCTGCTGTTAGTAGTTAATCATTTTATCAAATACTAATTAAAGGCCAACATTTACTAAATAAATTTAAATGAAATTTACTTACAATTTAATAGTAGGAAATCCTCTAACATTAAATTCTCTTGATATACCTATAACATGAAAGAAAAGTTGCAATAACATGACACCATTCTGATATTATACAGTTATGTATGTTATATAATGTTATAAAAAAAATCATAATTATTTAAACAATTCAAGTGAATTATTTGAGCTCAGGTTGAATTGATGGCAAAGTAAATTGATCATCTGGGTGAGAATAGTCTTGAACAGGTCCTATGTACTTAAGTGTTGTGTTCAACAGATTTGTTTATATATAAATGAATGTATAGACAAGCATTGAAGTATTGGATGTGAACACTGCTGTTAGATATGTGAGCCTGCTATTTAAAATATGTGGTGGTTACTGGGTTAGCCAAAAGCACTCATACAATATTGACTCTGTTACTCAGTCACTCAGACAACTAATTGTACTACCCAGCTAACAGCAAATTAAACAGTCTCAACACTACCACTATGACCTACCACTATATATAGTTGCATCTATTTTAGCTACATGTATATTTGACCCATATAGGTTTTTGGCAACTTCTTCCCAAACTGGTTCTAGTTTGCGACAGTAACCACACCAAGGGGCATAAAACTAGAAAATGAAAAATATGGATATAGCATCGGTCAATAAAATTTATAATGATCTAAATGACTTGCAATATAATGCTTAATAATACACTTGGTATGTAAATGTATGTAGTATTTTAAAACTTACTTCAACTAACCAACTGCCTTGTTTTTTGAAATCTGAAAACCTATAGAAAAAAAAAAAAAGAAATTCTTAAAGACATTTCTAAGCCAAGTGGGTACAGCTATCGAATACCCTATATACAAACTTTACTTTGATATAGCTGGATATGCCTCTATGCTTAGACACATCCACAGGAAGCCTGTAGAGTCACATTTTCAGGCATATGATGCATAGACGTGTATCCACTTAAATAAGAAATTCATTGTTTTCAAATAACTACGAAGACTTTAGTCATAGAGACCCTGTACAGTCTGACGCGTGGACTCGTATCCACTTAATAAAAGTTTTTCCATTTTCAAAATAACAGCACAGCTTTTGACAATTTAGCACAAAGCCACTTATTTCCAAAGGTGTTTTTTTCTGTTGCAAGACATTTGATAGTCACTCTGCCTTAGTCCCACATGTGATATCTCCATTTCAGATTGTATGTAATTTTCAAGGATTTTTTTCTTCTGAAAGTCAAAATGCCCAGTGTCTTGTCTTGGGGAAGGGTGGGAAACAGATACTTTACCACAAAAACAGATAAAACATACAAATTAGTGCTCTTTTTCTGACACATATAAAAACAAATATTTCACACTGTGAACATACACTTATGCTTATGCTCTACTGGGGACCACGTTTTAAAAACAAGCGCCTTATTTAAAGTTTTGTGTTGCTTATTTTGTGGACCAAATACTTGCTTTCAGAACCACAATTAAATTCATTTTAATTAATATCCAGGCGTACCATGAATGATATCCAAGGCAAACGAAATCAAATGGCAAAGAAAACTTTTTATGCACAAACAGAACTTAAGCTAAGTTTAAAATTGTATAGACCTATAGACCAACGCTATTCATCTGACATTCTAACAAACCTTTCATCCAATTCTTGCACATACGATGCCTTTATCGACGTAAAGGTTGCTGCATTTAAACAGAACATGCATGAGTATCGCAACTAAAGCAAATAAAGAGATGAGTTGCCATTTCATTACCTAGAAGGAACAGAAAATTAGACAAAGAGAAAAAATAAACTGTTCTTTCGTCCGCCATTATAAACACCTGGCTAGCACTTAGTCCCTCTCATTGTTTTGTACAGAGGGATCCCTTCATACCATCGATCGACCAATCCCTTACCTCCGTTGTAGACGTCTTATGTGGATGTGGGTCTGCAACTAATCTCTAACTATCCCTATGTCTCTCTAAGTCGATCCCCCCTGAGCCGGGTTTATCTGTTTGTGTGTCTGTCTATCTGTGTATCTGTCTGTCTGTCCCTCTCTGTGTGTGTCTGTCTGTCCGTGTGTCCTTCTGTCCGCCTATCTGTCTGTCAAAATATCTTTTTTAAGTTGATGGAAGTTTTTCAATTATCAGCATAGTTAGTCAACTAATGTTATTAGTATAAATGAGTTCGAAGTTGTGACGTTCTGCCCTTGTTGCATTGGACGTCACGATTACCCATGATCCTGTGGTGTTGTAGTGCCGTCTGGTGAGCTCGAAAACAAAAACACAAGGATAATGGAGACTAGGAATTTTACTTCATTTAACCCTTATTTTTTCGCAAAAGTAGACTGATTACCCCGAATATCAATGTCTCAGTAGATTAGATATCTTCTACTGTGATTGTAGGAGAAATTTGGTTGGAAATGGGCGGTAAACAGTCAACGGAAGGTGCAGTTAATGGTCGCAGTCATGGCCGTCACCCTGGTGCAGTTGCTAATGGAGTTGGAGGAGAAAATAGTAGGGTTGTTTCTTTGGATCCACGAATACGAACTCGCTCATTGAACAGTGTGGATCATTCTTTCCCGATACCGTCTCATCAGGGCTCGTTCCAAGAGTCTAGTTTCTCGGCAAATGATGATAATTTGCCTCATCTGCCCGGATTATACACTATCCAAGGAGCACATTCGCTACCAGCGCAACTCTTCGCCACCTCTTTCATAACTGGTGAGATATTTATGGAACAACAATTACCATTTTTACCAACAGCAAACATTTGCACCTATTTATGAATATCAAATTAATTCACAAGATTATGATTACTTAAACAACAATTTGTAGCATTAACATAAGTGATCTTTATAGGAGTGAAATGCCCAGTATGTTCTAAAGTCGTCATATCAGAAGACATCGAACTACATTTAGTAGTATGTCTTACGAAACCAAGGCTTTCTTATAATGGTAAGTATGAAGAATTGAAGTATGGTATACTTTATTTCAAAACCAACTTTCAAGGTATAAATATGGTAATCTTAATGGTGAATTTTGTAATGTTTCGAATATTCATCTGCCCATATGATCAAATTCTAATTGTTCGTGCGGCTTGTATCTTCGTGTTTATCACTCTGCTTTAACGTGGTTTGTTGTTAACTGAAATTGAAACAAAAGTTCAATTTTGGAAAACAATACACATGAATACCCTTGAAAGTGTTCTTATGGTGAGATAAAATTTTACTATTATTGTCATAGACTTGCAGGCTATAGTTTATTGTATTATCAATGTTTATGTATTAATTCATCTCAAATTTGAATTTTTCCTAAGTTCTAAGAACTTGCATTCGAATTCAAATGAATCACCGATGTTAAAGCAACAAAATCATCAATAACGTTTTATTGCAGTTTCTAAGTTTTTATTTTGTATTTTAAAAGTTTGTGTTTTTTTTATTGAATCATTTTTGTTTCTAATTTTAGAGGTGAGTCAAAATTCTGTCAAAAGACTGTGACCTTTATTCTTTGTTAAGAAAATTGAGGCTTTTATTCCAATTATAAACCTGATGTACACAATTATTACTGGGCTACCTGTACCACAGGTACCCAGTCTAAAGTTCGGTTTGTTTTTTTTTCTTTTTTTTTTTTTCCTGTCGCCTCGCGAAATGGCCAAAGTTGCGCAATCGATCACGTGTATTGACCAATCAGATGTATTGGAGATATATGAAGCAACCTAGTGTTAAAATGAGCCGCCATTATGAACTGCTCGGTAAAGCAGAAATACAGCCATAAAAAAGAAAGTAACAAGACTTATATCGTTAGCTACAACTTTTTTTCGTGAGGAAGGCGTAACAACTGCAAAAAAACAAAGAGATTGCTAAGTTTTTTTCATTGAAAATCACATGTAGGATATTCGCGAAAATCATAGTCGGCCGTTCCGATCAAAGACGTACTTAGAGAATTGACCGAATGACATGACAGCGAAAACTATCAACTTTTGGTGTACAAATCAACAAAACAGTTGCTTCATATTCAACTTGGTTGAAACTTGATGAGTTTTTCAGGATAATGTCATCGAACATTTTGCTGTTTGTGCTGTTTTGAACAACTTTAGTGTGACGTACCGCCTGCACTCAAGATTGTTTACTTCGGAAGTGCCAAGCTACATTTGTGGTTAAAATACCATTCCAGACTGTTTGTTCTCCTCTTGGTTATTTTAGATGCACAAAAGATATGGTTCGAAGGAAGAAATTAATATTTGTGTGATTGTTTATGTATTTATAATTTCAAAAGCCAAGTTTCAAAGACACAATTACAGGACAATTGCGCCGGCTGGACGATCGTGTTTCCCCAGTTGACAGAACGATAAAGCTAAATAATGGAAATATTTCAAGAAGAAGGTTAAAATTACGTACAAAATTTAATGGAAGATTCTACAATTATTAGTAAGTAAAACTATTAATTTTTGTTCTCACGAAGTAGTTGAAATTGTTTGTAAATTCCGTGTTTGTAGAAATCATTGCAAAATAAATTGAGTTGTAATTGAACATTGTTTTTTTTTTGGTGCTGATATTCGTACCTTATTTTGCCTTTTGTACAAAATAACCTAATATAATGGGGATGGTATAATGTATATAGTAATTTTCCCGAATTTCTGTAATAAATTACGAATTTTTTGGTGCTCGAGAGTGACAAATACACAAAGTGAAACAAAGCCCACTCATGGAAATAGATGCTTTTGAAAATAATCTTAATTTTGATATTGTAAGAATCTTTAAACGTTTTGCTAAAGTTTGAAGATTGTTATTCAAATAGTGCAATATTCCATATCTAATACAATATGACACTTCTCAAGTGATGTGGAAACAAATGTTGGTTTTTGCATCTTGCTTAAGGGTTATACTATCAAAATTTAAAATGTCAGTAAAGGTGTCCCATATCTTCAGTGCTCATCTATACAGGTTTTCAAATGTTTCTATGATGACTGTTTTGGGGTTTACTTGGTCATAATGTTGAAAATACTCATTTTCGAAACCGTGATCGAAGTTTTGGTATAAGGAGCTTGTCAGAAATTGTCCTCCATCTTACAGCTTATTTTTTCTTGCCCTCCCATTTTGGTGTCTCAAAAAATTAAGACCCTTCCTATGTTTCCACCCCCTCCCCCCTTGCTAATTTCTGACTGAGTCCCTAATTTATTTATTGTAAAATGTATCTAATTTTAAGAAAGACATTACACTTGTAACAAAGATGTTTTATCTGGCCTATTCCAACTGACTACCCCAGGTAACCCCTGACTACACCAGGTAGCCCAGTAATCCTGGATTCCAGGGTCTAGTTTTTTTAAGAACTATTGACAACACGAGAATGAGTGTTTTATTGGCAAATATAGATTCAAGGCAAAGCTGCATATCTATAGCGCCAATAAAACAGGACTACAAATTTTATAAATTGCTTCTAAAACTCCAAATGTAGGTTTATATTTTTCCAGCAAAAACTTGATAATGTTTTAACTTTATTGGGAGAAAATAGAGTATTAAGTTTATGCAAATTAGGATAATTCTATATCTGTAGTTGTAGAACTTGTGACGGGCATTGATATGCTTTGAAAATCACTGATTAATTTTAATTATTCATGAGTTTTAGAAGTACTTTTACCAATGATGGGTGATCAAGAGCTTTTGAAACTGAGCTAATTGAAACTTAATAGGGATCACAGGCCTTGTCTAAGATATAATTGCAGATGTTATTCCATGCAAATTTCTTGAGATACCATTGTAAATTCATATTTGTAAATAAGAGTTTTATTATAACAACATGTCATTTGTTGAGCCAGCACATTTTCCCATAATGCATTGCAGAGTAATAATAATAATAAATAAAATTCTTATCTGCACATTTAAAAAAGTCATATTTCATTTACAATAGTTATATGTCATAATAAAACATCCTGTGTATTAGGCATAAAAACGTTGTCCTGTGTATTAGGCATAAAAACGTTGTCCTGTGTATTAGGCATAAAAACCTGTGTTTTTTGAAATAGCTTTGTTAGCTAGGAGGGTTGGTGCACGATATAACAAGTATATTCATTCTATTATGTAAAATCTATGGTGCTATTGTTCAAGGGATATCGTTGATTGTTCGTTTTTTAGTGACGTAACTTGTGTCTTAAATGAACTTGTAATATCGTACCCTTACCACTAGGAGGATTGCAGCTCATACAAGATAGATAACTTGATAAGATACAAGATAGATAACTTGATAATCATTTTTTAAAGCAGTGCTTTTCCTACAGCCCGTTTTGTTAGGTAGGAGTGAAAAGGTTCATATGATTCTGTTTCTACCATAGAGGATGTTCTCCAAATTAATTCTGAAGAGTGTGCAATATGTTTGGATGAAATGAGAAAAGGTATGAAATTGGGATGCATGGCTACAGTAACAGACCAAAAATATGTTGTTTCAATAACACAGAGCTGTAAAAAGAATTTCTCTATTGTATAATAAATAAATCCATGATAAGGATTTGGTTATTTTTTGTTACAGGAGAAACTATTGCCAGACTTCCATGTCTTTGTATATATCATAAAAAGTAAGTATACATTTCCAGTAAGGTGAGATACACAGCTTTATAAAATGAGTACTTCTTTATGGGTGGCTGAGTGGTTAAGCCTCTCACCTCTATGGTCTGGGTTCCAGCCCCGGTTTGACCTGTGAGTAGAGTTTGTTATAAATGTTGTTTCTCTCTCCTATGCCATGATGGTTTTCTTCAGGATCTCTGGTATTCCTTCCTCATTAGAATTCATCTGACTGGTTATATAGAGTAACTTAGGTGTTGGCTGGGGTAGTAAATGTGAGTGAGTCTCAGAGCAGTTTTGCTTTTCAAATCCAAGGATAAACAAAATACATCAAATACTGAAGTATGCATTTTACAAGGGTTAATTGTGAGTTTTTACATTTGGGTATTCAAGCTAAAGGGCACAGCTAAATTTGCAAGGGCTGATCTCACATCTAATGGTTGGTCAGACCGTAGCAGAATCACACACATGACAGACCAAACAATAAAGCAGATTTTATGGGAATGGTATCAGTATTATTAATAGAGTGCACACACTAAAAGTGTGCAACACAAATATCACTAAATAGTGCTATTTTATGCTAATTCTATTGTTTTCTTTTGTTTAATTAGTGCTATTTACTACTAAATAGTGACAACTGTTGCACACATTTAGTGTTTGCACTCTAATGTAGTGGTATGGTTATAACCATAACTATAATACTCCTGTGAAAACAACTGTAGAATGACTGTTTTTATTCATTTGACATGTTTATATGCGCAGATTGTAATGTGGTAGGTTGTTTCACTTTTAGATGTATAGACCTGTGGTTTCAAAAGAGTAGAACGTGCCCAGAGCACCCTTCCTAGTGGCAGACATTTCAATGAGGATGTTCAATGGGCATGGTAAACACTGCATTAAATTAGTAAATCAACAATTTCTGGTACCTTTGCACATGCAAAACATCATTTATTTAGCAGTACTGCAGTAAATATGATAAATTATGAAATGTACAAATTAGTCACTTCTAGTGAAATAATACGGAAATGGGATCATTGCATTTGCATTTTTTCATAATGCTAATTTTTGCAAGAGACATATTTTAGTTCTCTGATGAATTATGAAGACATAATGTTAAATTGTATGACATTTGCATGATTCATAGGGTATTTAGGAGTTGTTTGTAAACGATGTGTAATTTTGAGCATTGTACTTGATAATACAGACATGCTAGTGTTTTACTAGTTTTTATTTCATATTTAGGATTTGAATGACCTTTTAGATTTCTGTATCAGAACACGTCAAACCATCATGATCATAAGATTATGTATTAATTATTACACCGTTCTGAATCATGCATTTTTGTGTATTAGTTCTGTGAAAGCTAATGGCAATCTACAGCTTGTCAAATCCAATTAAGTTCTTCAAAATAATGTTTTATTCAAACCATTCATCATGTAGATATGTATTGTGTATCCATATTTAATGTGTCCATTATGGTAATTAATGCACCAATATAATAGTTTTCAAAATGAAAGTATTCAATAAGTTAAGTTTTATTTTTAAACAAAATTCCTTCCTTTGAATATTTTTGCTAGAATGAGATAGAATGATATATAATATAACGACAGTCGAAGAAGGCATAGGTATTGAATAGAAGTACCAACATACAGATTTATCATGGTTAGAGTATTATCATTTTATAATTAAGCAATGCAATATTGATATCATTTTGTAATAATGTGCATATTTTGCCTTCAGTTTCTTTTCTATTGCATTTTTTCATTGCATTTTTGGTTTTTCTTTTTTTTTTTTTCGTTTGCTTATAAAAATTATTTTATTTTTCATACCATAGGCAGTTAGGCTCATATCCATTGGAATATAAATAAAAACAGAATGCAATTAGTTGTAATGTGTATGATGGTATAAATGGAATAATGAAGGAGTGACCTGAAACAGTTTTGGCCCAGAGTTTCCTGTGGAAAATTGTATTATTCAAAATTACATTCTCATTGTTTTGCAGATTCACTATTATAGTAATCTCAAAAGATATTTCACCTACCTGCTGCATGATATGATTAATATAATAATATACACACATATATTCACATCCAGAGATCTTAAGCCTGAGCAACATGTGATGATTATCATGTTCTTTTCAAATTTTTGTTCTTGCTATTCTGACAATGATCTTTTTTATTTGCCAAGTTCATTCTTTCTCTGAGGATACTTGTACCTTGAACACTTGTTTGATCCCTTTTTAACGTGCATCCTTTGAGTGGATCAATTTTAAACCATTTTCATTTTGACAACTCAGTGCATTTGAGTTCAGTGTTGCTTTTTAAAGCAATAGGAAGCTCAGAAAATAAAAACTTCAAGGTAATATTATAAAGTTCATGGTTGGAGTGACCTCACTTTTTTCTTTCACTTCTTTTGCTATTACTTACAGTATAAAATTCATAATATTCCATTAAATTCATAATCTTCCACTATGCACAATTCTTTCAGACCAATATTGCTAAATAGATATTATTTTGTAGCAAAAATCAATTAAATGCTTATTTTTACAAATTAAGTTTCTGTTTGCACCAGCTCATTTTGTAAAATCATTCTTCGATGAAAAGGAGGTTGATCTATGCAATTGACAAAACTTAAAGGATAGTAGAATAGTTTAAATTCTTTGCAGATGTACAGAGCTTTTCAAGTTGTGAAAGATAAATAACAGAAATGAAGCAAGGTTATAATTTTAAAGCAAATGTTTGGCTGAGAGGGAAGACCATGCTCAAAGGGCAAAGCTTATGGATAAAACAATTAAAGTCTGTAATAGACAACTTTTCAATAAATAACTTTTTTGTGCAGCCATTTAGAAACCAACTAGAGCAAAACCTACAATAACAACTGTTGTTCACATTGTTATTTTACTGCTACTATTAATGCATTCATTGTACAACATATGTTAGCAACTGTTAAAGCCTCAGCTCCTCACTGTGTTGCCCCCACCCCTTTGCAATGTCATCAAATGTTTCTGCCAGTAAAGGGTAAAGAAAAATATGATGATACTGTAAATGAGTGAGGGAGGCTAGGTTCCAGAAACAGCATAAGTAGCATATAGCAATATTTTAGCTGAGTTAAACTCTTGTTATTCATGCCGTGCCAACCAGACAGTGATTGACTGCTATTTCAATATAGCTTAATATGAAAAACTATTGCAGCAGTTCTGGTTGGTATATCATAATAGCAATTTGTTTGTTGGTAAACATGAAGTAATGCTACACACAGACTCAGTAGTCGGCAGTTTATAAGTTGTATGTGAGATTGAACCAGGCTTGAGAAACATCATGAAATATGTTTCACTGTCCAGGAGCATTGTTTTGAAAGTGTGCACCAGCAGCAAGTTCCCTTCTGTGTATTGACCTTGAACTAAAGATGCTTAATATGCTGCTTTCTTATGATGTACTACAAATACTGAATAGCAGTGCTAATTGAGTGGTATTGTCATGGGTCAAAAAGTGCATGACTAAACACAGTAATATATATTATATAATTATTAACAATATTTAGTGAATCAAGAGTTTTATGAATGTCACCATCTAGCAATTTCTAGCAAAGAATAAATGTACATATTTTAAGAGAAAGCCAATAAAATGATAAACTGTATTGAATGCTTCTGTTATTGTCACAGTCCTGGGGCTGGTCGCACAAAACCTGAAAAGCCATATCCACAAGATAAATCGCTATCCAGTGGATAAATTCTAAAGAAATTCTATGGAGTGGATAACTTTATCCAGTGGATAACTTTATTCAGGCTTCGTGCAACTGGCCCTAGATAATTGTTTTCTTGGGATGGGCTCCACAAAGTCTGGATAGCATTATCCACCCAATATGTCCCTCTTCTCCAGAGACTCATTGCATGAAGCATTGTGAATAAATTCTATGCAATCTGGTTGATAAGTTTCCAAGGCTTAATCTCAAGAGCTGATAGAAACTAACCTCGAATAAGCTTCATAGCAGAATTGTGAGAAAATAATAAATGTTGTGCAACAATTAAATACATTAGAAAATATCTACAGTAATATAAAAATAACACACTCTTCAAATATCTACGTTTTTATTCAATACAATTTTTAGCATATAAAAACATTACATTACTTTGTACAATATTATCAAGTGTCGTATTTTATGGCTTCTTTCCTATTCTTTTGATGCTTCCACTTTGTAGTCTTTTTATCAACTGCGTAGTTTCTATTCGTGCAGTAGGTTCAAGAGTTGTGAATCCTCGTTTGATGTACTTGTCTAAGATCTCTTGTGAGATTTCGGGATCAATTGATTGGAATGCTTTACGAGTATCATCAACAGTTACTTCACTGAAATAAATAAAATAATACAATTATAAGGTTGATGTTATTCATGTTTTGAAAGCTTTAAAATATGCATATCTGCAGTCATTACTTATTTATCAACGTATACATTCTTTCTGGACTGGTCTGACTGTCGATGGTGGCTAATTTACCCATATGGCAGTAGGGCTTCACTTGAAGTGCCTTTAATTTTCCTCTGTGAAGCTGCTTAAAAGATTCAATGTACTTTAAGGGCGCATGAAAAACGAGGAAAGATCCAAAGCCTATTTTCATGGTCATTAAAATAGTGAATTAGTATAGAATCTATTTTCATGGACCTTGAAAATTCATCAACCATTGGTAATACTATTTAGTAATTTTAAGGGCCCATGAAAAACGAGGAAAGCCCCAGAGTGTGGAATCTATTTTCATGGTCCATAACAAGCCAGCAACCAATTGTAATACTGTTTAGTAATCAGATCTCCATTTGCCATTGTACAATCTTGTTGAAAACATTTTTTTAAATAAGTAATACATGTGTTCCGTACCTGACTGTTCCAAGTGCAGCAGTGATGTCCTTGACATATAGAGACTGTTCAAGTTTGTCTTGTTCACGGATTTTGTCAATAAATGGACCAGCATGTCCTTCCTCATCCTACAAAGAAATGATAACATTTTTTCAATTATGACATTCATGGGAAAATCATCCAAATGCTTTTCAAGCACAAACCGCTTTATGATCCTTAATCCATCATTTTAAAATCATTTCAGATTTTTTTACTTAAAAAAACTAGATCTCAATGAAGAATTACCTCAGTAAAGAGATTTTTGTATTGTATAGTATCACCAGGAGATTCTTGCTCTGCTGCTTTCATCAAACTCTCAATTGAATCCTTGTCTTTAAGAGGGAAGAATGTCTGTAAACTCTGCTCAAAATCACCTCGAGATATTGTACCCTAGAAAGTAGGTAAAACAATTAGTACCAATGTACCCACTATACGTTTTATGGCCAATGAAGAACCAGCGAATCGTCTAAAGTTTAATGCCTGTTTACATGGCCCAAAATAAACGAACAACAGTCCAGTCTCTTTTTCATGGTGATCGAAGTGTCTATTTTTCATGGCGCATGAAAAAAAGATTGAATGGTGGAGTGTCTATTTTTCATGGCCCATGAAAAAGGATGGAATGGTTAAGTGTCTTTTTTTCATGCCCAGTGAAAAAGGATTGAATGGGGGAGTGTCTAGTTTACATGGCCCATGAAAAAGGATTGAATGGGGAAGTGTTTATTTTCCATGACCCATGAAAAGGATTGAATGGTGAAGGGTCTATTTTTTATGGCCCATGAAAACAGTGAAAAGTCTTTTCGTGGACCACCCAAAAACTGAAAACAGTGATCAACAATCTCTTTTGGTCCTTTGAGTCCCGGGGGGGATACTCCCTTCAGATCTGGGTAGGGGTGTTCCGCTGGGATCCTGTAGTGGTTAATACCCTGTTTATGACAAAAAATACCTAACTTCCAGACCCTGTTTATGACAAATTACAATTGTTTACAAATGTTATATGATTTGCATTTATATATAAATTCAGACACACGTGCTGCTTTTATCTTTTTTTAAGTCAACGATCTTATTCCTGCCGATTTCCTAAATGCAAAATAATTTCTCTCATTTTTTGGGCCCTGAGTATGACAGGAAATTTGGATTAAATCGGAAATAAAGTAGAATTGGATACCCTGTTCATGACACCAAGGTCGAAAAACCATACCCTGTTCAGCGGATCATCCTCGTATGGTCGATATAGGGTAGTACCTCCCCCCCCCCGGGCTTTGAGTCTACTTTGGTGGCAATTCAAACACAGCAAATTTCCCAGGGAAAAAACAGATACAAAAATTACCTGATTTCCAGAAGCAAGATCAACTTTAGTTAATGTATTGTAGAGTTTTTCCAGCATCACCAGCTGATCATGATAAACCGATTCATCAATCTGAAATAAATTGCCAAATACTGAAGTAATGACAGAGCAAAGAGCAAAGTGGGAAGCTGACAGCAATATGGCTGTGTTGGTCCAAAACTAAATGCTAAAATAGATTAATTTTATAATTCCTATAGCACTAAAAAAAAACATACAAGGAAAATGTACAACTGAAAGAACTTGAACTTTTGCTTTGTTAGTGGTTTTAATTGAAAATGGAAGCAGCATGTTTTTTTTTTCCAGTAACAAAACATACCTCTTTTTGTAAGATACCATAGAAAAGTCCTATCCTAGAATCATGATTGTATCTATTGCAAGCATCAAATAAGTTGTAGCCCCATTCTGTTATCATGTTCTCAACACCAAACCGCCGCTGTAGATAGATATACAAGAACTCCCCTAGATCCTCACGTTCTCCATTGGTTTCCTGCAAGACAAAAAAATCATGTAATTGTTATAATTATAGTGGAGAACGATTAGCAGCACCAATCTTTTATCCATCCATATATTTACCGGTACTAGTTGATAAATTATTTCAAACATCATGCATTTGTTCACCTCGGCATCATGAGCAGCTTTCTCTTGCCAGATATCTTTAATAAGTAGAGATGTATCTCTTTTATTAAGACGCCGATTACGAACTTGACCATCAAACCTCAAGAACTTGGGAACCTCTGGACCAGTACCCTGAAAAAGAGTTATACCATAATGATGATTTTACAATAATTGATTAACGCAGCAAAGGCCTTCCCAAAATGATGACCAAGAGCCAAATATGGACATGACAATGTAAAAAACTTACCGGTGAGGTCACTTGATCCAACAAAAATGATTGATTGACTTAATGATTGTTTGATTGATTGACTTAATGATTGGTTGATTGAATAACTAAATGATTGATTGATTGAATAACTAAATAATTGATATGTTGTTATGGTTACAATAGCTTACCAGTCCTTCAAAGTACTCTGCACCAGACATTGTCCCTGATTGGATAATTGAGATATCCTGTCCAGTCATTTCAGCTAATAGAACATCAACAAGCTCATCACTGGTTCTGTTCTGGGATAGCTCATTCCATCGGTCATTGCCTCCTTCAAAGTACTGGCCACACTTGTCCCACTTGGGTCTGATGAATAAAAACAAAGCAGAGTAAACATGATACCCTGGAACTATTTGTTGCACATATCTAAGGTTCATCTTTTTTGTTGTTACATAGTAGAAAAAAGACTTACTATTTATGGTAAAATACAACACTACCACACAAATTGGTTGCAAGTTTGCTGGTGGCTCAACAAAAAGATCAAGCTAACACACTCTTTTATTCCTTTGACAACTGAGTACTTATTTTATATTTGATAAGGCCTTCAATATTGACAAGAAATGGATGTTGTGATAGTTATACCTTGGAGTAGCACTTCTTCTCATTTGGTCACACTCAAGCGACAACTGGTCTCTTTGTTCTACAACTTTCTTGTAAACATCGAGAAGAGCACTGCAACACAACATACATACTAGATAATAAGTAAAATAATTCAACTATGCCATTTATCCATTTGTTGCACGTCAAACATTTAATATCCATTTAATATTAAAATCAAGTCAAAGGCATTTTCACTGATAACAACATACTTATGTTCTTGCATTAATTTCTTGTTGTCTGCCACCATTTGCTCACCATCAGTTTTTAGTTTCTGTGTGAAATCATTTGATAACAATTAAATATTAAAGCCCGATAAGTGAATGTAAATCAATAAATGGACATTTATTAAGTGACATTATTTTAATAACTTGTCACTTACATTGTGAAGGGCTTCCAGTTTTTCATAATCTCTTCTTGGCACTACATCACCATAATCAGCCTCCATTTTAGCTAGCTTTTGATTCTTAGTGTCAAGGTCTTCCCTTGCTTTCCTTTAATTGAACAACATGAGCACAAAAATTCAGGTGAAAAATGAATTACTAAAGATCTATGCAACAGAATATTTTTTAACAGCTATAATCACTTAAATGTGTTTGATTTGCAAATCTAAGAGCTGACAAGTTGGCTTGTTAACTTTTTTTTTGTATATTTGTTAATGTCTTTCATGAAGGGGGGAGTCATTTCTAAAGGTTCAAGCTGTCTTTCCCTATGCAGCAATTAACTTTTGCATTGCACAGATCTGTGATGTGAATACTGAAAGTAGATAATATACAGTAGCAAGTGTATGGGAAAATATTGAACAGTGGTAACAGCTCAAACTCCTGATTTGTCTTACTTGAGTGCTAGTTTTAGGAATGTTACATCTTCTTTCCCTTCTCCATCATCCTTTGTACTTTTCTTTGAGTCTTCTTGTTGGTATTTGAGCTCATTGATATCAGCTATCAACATTTTCCTAAACAATTTAGACATTCTGCATTAAAATCAGTATCTATTACCACTGCATGACCTGACAATGTAAACAACAATTGATCTGATTGTACCAAATACAAAATAATCAATCAATTTAAATCATTTGATGTAATTCCCATCTTTTAGTTACAGCATGGGAATTCTCATTTTTTCTGTGCTTTAATTTAAAACACACCTTGCATCACACTCATTCCTGTAGCGAAGATATTCTGCTGCCAACTCCTCTTGAAGCTTTATCACTTGAACCTGAAGGGACACCTTGTCTTCTCTGGAAGAAGAGTAAGCACAAGAAATTGATATAGTGGCTATTCTATTTTCAAATAATTGATACAGTTGTGGTTTGATTGCAAATGAGCACATCCAGGTGCTGATTGTATGAAGCAGCAGTTATCCACTCCATAGGATTTTTTTTACAATTTATCCACTGGATTGGGAATTTATCTGGTGGATAGTGCTATTCAGGCTTCATACAACCTGCCACGTAGGATTGTCATCAGTAAATACATCTGGATGAGGTATTTTGGAATTTAAACATTAAGAAACAAGAACGTAAAGGACATACCTTAGCTTTTCAATGATGTTTTGAAGTTTTCTGTTTTCTCCTTTCATATTGATCATATCTGAAAAACATTGGGTTACAGGTCTGTCTGTACAACATATGCCAAGTAATACAATTCACATTTACTAGATCTTTTTTTCATTCTTATTTAATTCATTCTTATTTCATTCATATGTTGTTTAACTTTATTACCTGATTTTTCCTCCTGTTTCATTGCAAGTAGCTTCTTCTCACATTGTTCAGACACTGTCACAAGCATACTCTATAGGAGAGATGGATAATAGTATTATTTTCCCTTTTTGCTCTTTTCAGTTCCACTGGTACAGCAGGCTAAATCATTATTATTATCATTATTTATAATTAAATTATTGTACAAATTAATGATATATAGTGTATCATGTGCACATATATTTATATTAACGATCATATTTTTCATGCCAACTAACCTTCAATGGTTCTAAGTCTCTGATAATCTCTCTCTGGTGGACAAGCATCATCTCATATTCATGTTTAACAGCTGACAGCAGAGGTTTGTAGGTCTTAAAATCATCAATTAAATATTCAAACACTTCTCTGAAAGCCTGTGAAGAATAACACAACATTGAATGAGGGATTGGTGGTGAATCTTATAGTCAAACAATATTTGGCTTTTATTAGAGTCACGTCATTCTTGGCTATAAGATTAAAATAACATAAAAAGAATATTAATTAAAATTAATTAAAAACCTCAAAGCATACAATGTACTGGCACTATATATTTTATGGATAGACTTTCTGACCTGCAATCTCTTTTCACTTGGCACCATTTCAGTACAATCTAAAGCTCTCAATTCCTTCTGAAGAAATGCTTCAAGTTGTTCTAGGAACTTTGGTTTATGAACTCCTTTGGGCATGAATTCATTAGACTGCTTGACGACGCCAGGATTTAAATCAGGGACACTTGGTCCAAGTGCATGGGCTGGCCATATATCAAGAGTACCTGCTCTGGTATCAACATGGGGTTGTAGAACACCAGATGGAGGAAGGATGTACTTCTCTGAGCCATTTGCTGAAGTCAGTGAATAACTAGGACCATTTAGACCATTATACTGTCTGGGAGTTTTGCTTGCAGTGTGATTGGATAACGATCTGGAAAACGTACAAAAAAATGTATGCACTTGGTTCATGTTATAATTAGTAAGTTACACTAATATATTATTATGAACAAATTGAGCTATTTTATATGGCAAAAGTGGTCGCTATTCTCCGCGATCATTTGGAAACAAAGTAAATTCATGGACATGATATATTAAGAGTACCCACAGCCGTTTGAAAATAAAAAGTTGTGCTGAGGAATTAATTATTATCAAGCGATTTATGACTTGTGAGATGATTAAGCTGAGTGGCAGGGAATTCTAAACTCCAGCAAGATTTTTAAGAAGGATAAAATTTAAAATTAAAGGATGCCAAAAATGTTTTTGATTGCATAGGATATGAAATGAGAATGTTTATACAACTGACGGCCGTATATTAAATGTTTGACGTTTTAAACCTTGCCAGAATAATGTAATAACATTTGAGGGTTATCAAGATTGATATTTGACCACATAGATTAAATTAGAAACGTTTTGAATGAGTGTACAATTTCGACATAAAAAGCACAACATTCGACACCATCAAGCAGTCAACAAATCAATTCCTTTCTTACTAAAAAGACTAAAACCACGGGGAAAATTTAAACAGTTCTTCATATTTTAAGCTAAGTAATACTTACGGAGGTAATGGAGGCAGTTTTGTGTGCGACATTTTCAATTACACAAGTTAAAAAACCTTTTGACTTTTGCTATCGAGATATTGACTACAAGTCGGCCATCTTGGATTTGTTGTTGCTATGTATCAATGCTTGGTAACTAACTACGGTAGATAGAACACAGGAAGCCCACATAAAAGGCTTCATGTTCCCAACACGGCCGGAGTATAAAAGAAAGGATTTCTTGATTTAGATGTTTTATGGACAACAACAACAACAACAAAAAAAACGTGATAGATGCAATTCATGCAGTGAATGAAATCAGCTTGTTTTACTTGTTGCTTGACCATTTGTTGTTGCTTTAATTATTTTGTTGTTTTTAATTTTAATTTGTTGTCAATGTTGATGTCGTTTCTACGTCAGGCCGTTTTTTTGCGCTTATATACATTGTAATTCAATTATTCCGTTGCATTTTTTGTGCTATTTTTTGTTTTTGTTAGAATGCTTTTATCTCATTTCTAAAGCTGCAAACATCTGTTTTTGGCCCAGCGCATTGAACCATGTCTTTATTCACGGATGACATACACGTTTGAGGTTCAAATAAACCACCGAGGTTAACGACACTATACTGATGGCGATTAAAGAGGTATTAATGATCTTTTCAAAATAAAGGCAATTAACAATACGTGTAAATGGAAAACTTAAAAGACGAACCATTGGCCAATCATGAAGAATGTCTCTAATTGCATTAAGCACCGTCCCAGACAGAAGATTGGAATGACGTATCTATGGTGATTAAACAGTTCAGCTGTGCGAGTGCTTCCGTTTCATAAAGTTGCTCTCACAAACCTGTGCATTTCACGGCTGTTTTGTCGTTTCACAATTTGGCCAATTTACATGGTAAACTAGAATGAATGGACATGTCGAGTAAGGGGAAGACTTGCGTTAAAATTGAACCGTTTAAGCTCCATCTTGTCCGTATATCACCGTGTTGTCGAGTGGTCTGGTTATACTTGCTTCAGGTTTGTACATTTGGTTTCATTCGGCTTTCAATTTTCACACAAATTTGAACATATGTCTTTGCTAAATATATTCATCTGTGTAATTTAAGTGAATATTCAGCGGCCAGGAAATAAATGAATTTTTTTCGTCGAAACGTATATTTGCATATTTCTTCTTGCATATCCTTCGCAATATTTTAAATTTCTTTCCGTGACGTAATTTCTCACAAATGTTAATCTCCTAATAACACTTGCTTTTAAGTTGATAAAATTGTACGAAATTACTTTATTTTATAACACTGTTATCATTATGTCACTTGATAATTTTTACTATAGGATGTGCGTTTTTTTTGAATTTCAGTTTGCTTATACAATTTATTTGCGTGACTGGTTATTATTGCGGTTTCAAATTACAAAAACAGTCATATTTGCACACAGAACAGACTGAATCTATTATGTGTGAGATTACATACTAGTCTATATGGAATTCATAATGTTTGTCTGTGCCGATTTTTGTCCGACGCACAAGCTAGCTAAATGTTGTTTAATTTTTCCCAAATATGAAACGATCAATCATCAATGATCAGTCATCAATAAACGAGGTCAAAACTAAGTTCAAAAATTTAAAATAACATGTTGTGTCCTAACTAGCTAATATATACAAAAACAAACAAATATATTATTATAATATTTAGTATGTATCTTTTTATTGTAGAATAAATTACCGTTTGAGTTAATCGATGTCGATGTGTTTGAAGGAGAACATAAGCAGCCATCATTTACTGCACTAAATCCACATCAAGAAGTCCCAGTTCTTGTCGATGGGAATACAAACATTTTTGAAGGGTAAGTACATTTGAATTGTTCTATATGATGTCACAGCACATACACACCCCTGAATCTTGCATTTGCATGCGGTATTGTTGTCAATAAAACTACTCTTTCACGTGTGCTTTATCTAATGCCATGATATTCTTTTTACAGAATAGCAATTTTGACCTACTTAGCTCAAAAGTACACAGAATATTCGGGGTGGGGAAAGACTCCCCAAGAACGAGGCAGTGTATTGTCAGTATTGAACTGGGCATGTTTCGATCTACACAGGTAACTAAAATTGACGTAATTTACAAATGAGCATTTAAGGTAGTTCGGGACCCTTGCTACTGCGCATCCTGCTCGCGCATGTGAAATCAAATAAAATTTCTCGTGCGGTTAAAAAGACACTTTGCGGTAGAGCCAAAATATGGTCATTCTTGAACTTTTTGTTAAAAAATAACATCATATCATTGCATACGGGTCTCAAAAGCAGCTAGTGCCCATTACTGCGCGTCCAAAACATTGAAATCATCTTATTTTCCGCGCGTTTTTTGCTTATAGCTCTAAAATTAGCACGGTGACACCCGATTATTTTTTCATTTTAATATTTGGCATAAACCCAGCTTTGAAATTTTGAAATAAAAAATACATGGTCTTCGAGACCAAAACATTGTAATTTTGACTTTTTGGGGGTAAAGTGTACAAAAAATTAATGAAGCTCTTCATTTAAATCTCCGTAAAATATCTCAGTCGATGTCTTTTCCAAGGAATAAATTCATGAGAGCTATAGCGAAGGGAGCATTTTGTCCGACTCTTATAGCAGATTTGTAAAAAACTTTCAAATTTGTTCGCAAGAACATTACTTTCAACAAATTTGATGTTACTTCTTTTAGTTGAAATGGGGCAAAAATGGGCCTTTTACCACCCCCACAGTTCCAAAACAAGCACGGTGACCCCTATTTTTTATTTCATTTTTGTTTTTCATATGTGTCAGTCCTTATGTAGAAAAAGTTTAAAAAAATATGATTCTATCGGCGGGAAGTGTGAATCCCGAACTACCTTAATTAGTATATAGGAAATGACGCCGCGTTCAGGTTCAAGAGCGCTATTGGCTGCTGCACTTTTTTAAATCAAAAAGATCGTCTACGCGCCGGTAGTTTTCAGCAATTCTTCAAGAACTAAAAGGTGGAACTGACTTAATATGATATTTTAGAAGATAACCAGGCTATGTATGCATTGTGCATATCGAAGAATGATTTTAAAAGCGCCCTTTCTTGTAATTTGTCCGTGTATATCGGTCCAATTTACGTTGCTCGACCACACCCCTTTAATTAAACGGGCGATATTGCTTATGGGAGCATGTTTAAAAATTTCCAACATACCCAAAATGCGTGCTGATAAAGAGTTCCATAGTTACTCCTGATTGACCATTCAAAAATATAAAAAATGTATATTGTTTGCTATTATTTTCAGAATTCTTGGTTACAAGTATATTTACCCACACTTTCTTGAAAAATACCACCTTAAAACACATGATGACACCGAGGCGATGGTGGAAAAGGGTGCGGAACAGCTAACAAAACAGTTGGAAGTTCTTGACAGTTTTTATCTCAGAAAAAATCCTTTCGTCTGTGGCAAAGAACGAACAATAGCGGACACTTATGTCGCGACGATACTGAGTCAATGTGAATGGCTTGACTTTGACCTTAGCTTATGGCCAAAGGTTGCTACTTGGTACAATCAAGTCAAGACACAAGAACACTGGAATTCCGTGCATGAAAAACATGAAGAGTTTTTGTACAAACTCCGGAAATACCCACATGAATGAACTAACAAATGAATCAATTTAAACAGCTAGAAAAAAGGAATATCGGATCCATTATATACAGACTCCGCTATGTGTTTTGGGGCACCAGGCTCCGGGTAGTAAATGAAAAGGCTCTAGGGCTCCGAAGGCCAAAAAATAAATAAATAAATAAATAAAATAAAATAAAAAATAATAAAAAAATTGGGCTCCGGGATCGGACTCCATAAAAATTTAATTCCAGACTTCAGTAGGTAAAAATTTTAATGGTTCCGATCTGGACCGGAGAAGAAACACGACTCCCTGGCACTTAGGGGGTTTCAGAGGTAACGTGTATTAACAAGATTCAAATGATTTTGTTAGTACGTACCGGACCGACCGTGACGATTCTTTTCATTTTTTTAATTCTGGCCTTTTTTGATTTGTAGTTTACAATCAATTCAAACATATTTATTTATAAAGAGAGACGCACTTAGTATAGGCTATGGAATTTCTGCATTTTACTTAGAAAGCCCCGCGCTTGGAAATGCTATAAACAGAAACAAATAAAAGCTCACGGCAAATGAAAACCTAAGTAGACAAACTTGTGTTCATCTCTCACTTTAATTGTAAGTCGTAGTGTATGTACGTTTTTTCCGGTGCATAAACAGGTAGTACAAAAAACATGCAGATCTTTTCTTCCTTTCTTTCAAAATGAAAGAAATGATTTTTCATTTTATAAATGGTTGGTACCTTATACAGTAATGGGAACATTAATTCATTACATTCCGGAGGCCCAAAACACCCATAAGGAATTGCGGGTTTCCTCTGGTCATGACAACATGGCGGCCGGACAAGGTAAGTTATCAGAGTCTTCTTGTAAATAAATTTGGCCCAGCGTTTCTTAAAGCCAATATTTTACCACACCATTGTAAGTAATACCTCAACGGTGTGTTTTTGCAATACATCTCTCGTTTTGGAAGCGTGCAGTTTGGCATTACATTGTGGAAATAAACTCAAATGTAAAGCTGAAGATGAAAAGTTGAATGAAAATTCACTATAGTTTATTTTGCCAAACCTAAATGTAATATCACTTTAACATTGGGAAACGCAATGTTAAGTTATTAAGCTTGAATATAAATATATTTTTGTGTACATTAGTTGTTCAATTGTTTAGCTATAAGTTGAAAGTTTAATAATTCAAATGCCCTTTCGACCACTAATTTGCCACATGGGGAGGAAGTAAGTATAGGTGATCTCATTATACTGTTATTTTACTACTATTACCAACATTTTTTGTGAATTTATAATAATTTATGCTAATTCCGCTACAAAACAAAGTAAGCAAAGTTTTCTGGTAGTTGAAGCAAATGACGCATTAACCCTATTCTTCCCGGCCTGGGAAAACCTATTAATAAATTGATTGTCAATAATATTATTATTGATGATCAATCAATATCAGTCAATCTGTGATTCAGGGGTAATAAGAGCAAAGCTCTACAATTTAAGTAATTATCCAAAAAATGCTTTATAAGTTTTTTTTTACTAATAAAAATATAATGTTTTCACTTATAAAAATGTGATATTTGTTTCTTTATCAGTTGCATTTTGCTATTTTTCAAAATTATATAAAACTGTACAATTGAAGATTGTACAATTGAAGAATTTCAACAAAACACAAGTTAAATTAAGACAAAATAAGATGAACTCAGAAAATGTTTCCTTCAATTTATTGACAGCAAAAATACAAATTATAAAGGTGTTAAGCAATAATTAATAACATTGACTTGGGAATATTTTCATAGATTGAAAAACTACAAGAGAAAGTACAAATCATAGCACAAGCAACTGAAAAATTGTTAGAAACTAGTACATTGTCATGTTCTCTAAGATAATTCAATACATAATAAAATTGCTTTAAAATGTGGGGGACCATAAGAGTATAAGCTGACATTGTTTTCTAAAGTTCAACTTCGCATTCTGTATTCCCATGGGAATTATAATGAAGTTCCACAAAACAAAATATTTTTCAATACAACTCACTCATTCTTAAAATTGTTGCTATTATATGTCTTTAGATTAACAGGCTCTCAAATAATGTTTTTTGTTGTGCCTCTTCCAAGTAGCAAACATATTATTTCTTGATCGTTATGGAAAATTACTTTACAGTGAATTAGCTATTTAGAGATTCAACAAGAGTCATTTTCCAGACATTTCAAAGCAAGACACTATCTGCGAATGGAGTGCTGTTGGGTGATAGGTCCATTCTCACATTTCAGAATGCAAATCAGTTTGATGTAGTGAATTTTGGGATCCCTGAGAGCAAAAAACTGTTCAAAATAGAGTGAAATGGGTACAGCATATGAAATCACTCTACAGTTGTCGAAGCATTATAAGATTATTGCAAGTAAATTGGTCTTAAAGTCATGTTTTAGATGCCTTATTTTGTTGTGGTCACTCAAACATAAATTTTGAATATCTCGATGTATCATTTGTACAGTATTAATGGCAATTTTCATAATTGTGTTTTTCAGATCAGGTAGCCAAGCTTGAGAGACATTTGAGTCTCTTAAAAGAGGAGTATGTCAAGCTACAAAACAAGATGGTTGATTTAGAGCAAAAGTATAGCGTTGCTATTGCTTCAGTTGGACAAGTGGATGAAAATACTTTTGTCAGCCGACTTTTAAAAACAGTTGCAGATTTATTTGATAAGGACTTATACAGGTAAAATATCAACACAACATGATAATATGCCTTGAAAGCTTTCACTGTCAACACACTTCACTGCCAGTTCATAGTTATAAAACTGCTATCAGTGCGCATGCAATTTTATCCCAAATCTTTTGTTTTGCCTTCTTTTGTCTTTCAAAATATGAAAAAATATGAAGAATTTGGGATAAAACCACATGCGCACTGAAAGCAATTTTTAACTATTAATTGGCTTATACTAACATTTTGTGTATAAGGTTATCAATGAATAAAATCAAAATTAATGATAAGTTAAAAAAAGGCCCAATTGGAAAAAAAACATTGCACTCTTTATCTGCTACCCTACAAAGATACGTACAGATACATACCTTTGGTTAAGTTGTGTTCATTTCATTGGTGTTAATCTCTTAATATTTCAAAGGCCATGACTGATGCACTAAATATTAAGAAAAGTAATTATTCACACCATTTTTTTGTGTGTGTTTTACATTTTTTGTATTGCAGTGATATTGTAGTTACCTTTGGAGGCCAAAAGATAAAGGCACACAAGTTTGTACTTGCTGCTAGAAGTGATCACTGGTGTAACAGAGACCTAAATGAGATATCAGAGCTAAAACTAGAAGGTTAGCTGGAAGGGAAAATTTGGTGCTTGCAGTCCTTGATGATTTAGAAAATATTGTCCTTCATGCATAAACCTTTGATTCAGGAGATCTGTCTAATGTCACCTTCCACTTCAAAGTTAAATAGACCCTCTTTACCTTTCTTTGTACTTGAAGTTCTCTTTTCATTGTGTACTAGATGTTAGTGAGAATGTTGGATTAGCTGTAATGAGATGGGTTTACACTGACAAAGCCACCATACCTAAAGATGAAGCATTTCTCATTGAAATTGTCAAAGCTGCAAATAGATACAAATTAAAGGATTTACGAGCAAGGTAATATTTTTAGTTAGAGTAGTAGAATCCATATTATTTATTCAATATTGGGAGACAATACCAATGATAGTTCAAATTCTTATGTAAATAAATTTCCCTCTCATGTAAAATTGACTCAATTTAAATCTTTTGTTCTTCAAACTGATTTGGCAAACTAGTAATAAAAAAACAACATAAAACTAATAGCTGGCATTATCATAGAGATTGAAAATTCAATTAATTTAAATCTGCATTCTTCAGTACAGCCATAGCTGGTAATAAAACAAAACAAAAATAATAAAACAAAACATCATGATCTAGTTGTTGGCACAATCTCCTATTTCCCTGCTCTCCCCTAATTACAACCAGTGTATGCATGTAGTCATAGTATTGAACTGTCGTCATAAAGGTTGCGAGTTTGGATTTGATTGAAACCATTTTTTTCATGGGGGAGGAGGTTGGTATAAGGGCTTTTGTCAACAATACTTTAATCGTCCTACAACTGAAGTTATTTAGGTTAAAATAATACAGAAATGTCCTGCTTATTTTAGGTGTGAAAAGATGTTGATTTCATCAGTTACGCCATCAAATTGCATAAAATTTTATCAGACAGCTGAAGATATTGGGGCCAAGGAACTGCAGATTTATTGTACTGAAATCATTTCAAACCATTGGGTAAGCTTCATCAGAGAGATTTTGAGCTCACAAATAAAGCTCACCCAGAATTACATCTATTTATTATAATGTTTAGCATGTTTGTAATCTTTGAATAAATGTTAAAATAAATTTTGATTACCAAATAAAATAAGTTATCAAGATAATCAATCAATCAATCAGTCAATCAATCAACCAATCAATTGGTTAATCAATCAAAATAATCAATCAATCAGTCATTCAAACAGACAGTCAAATTATTTCTTTGTTCTTTTTTTAGCATGATTTGAAGACCGAAGACTTTGCTAATATCAGTGCTCCATTACTATATGAGATGTTTAAATCCAAGTCCTCTCATCCACTTCATCTGGCTATACGACACCACAGAGAGGATATCCTTTTTCTTTTTCTTATTGAATTCAATTCAACGGTGAGTGTGAGAGTCCAAATTTAAGTGTATTACAGTGCGAATACAAAAACTGTGGCCAGACAAAAATATTTCAAAATATTTTTTTTATCCAATCAGAATTACTTTTTGGTTAGGGTTCATTAGTGTGCTGTCTGTGATTTGCCAAAAGAACAATAATAACATTTCTTAAATATTTCTGTCTGGACACAGTTTTTGTATTCTCATTGTAACAATATGCATCCCTGCTTCCGACATCTGTGATTTATAAGGAGATGTGGCTTCTGCACAAGCTAAGACTAATTCTCATCCATACAATCCATCTACTTCATCATCAATTGATTCCACCTGGGATCAGACCATTCACCTGTTTTCTGCTGTCCTCAATTATCAAAGCTTCTCAACCTTTGAAGCAGACCAATTATTTTGTATCATAATTATAATCCAATATATTAAGCATTTTGTTGAATTGCCAAGATAACTGCAAGGAACTCATGCATTCTTATCCTGGTTTTATTATAGTTACCTGAAAAACTGAATGAATTGGATTCTACAACTGGGCAACTTCCCTTGGAAATTGCTTTAAATCAACATCAAGAGAGCATTGCAAAAACTCTAGTTGGCCATGGTTGTGACTTGAACAAGGCTGATAGGAATGGTGATTGCCTTCTTCATAAAAGTATTAAAAATGGAGATGAATTCGCTGCATCATTTTTGATTCAAAATGGAGCCTCTGCAAATCTTGCTAATAGTTCAGAGGGTGCTACCCCTTTGCATTTCGCTGCTTCGTATAAGTAAGTAGAAATGATTTAACAAAACATGGGGGACTTTGAGAGGAGTTTCATGTTCAAATCACATATATTAACTACATCCTGCTGAAGAAAGTTTCTCCCTGCCCCTAAAAATGCATGTTAGAATTTAAGTATTAATTTTGTTTAATGTTTAGTCCATTCATTCATTCATTCATTCATTCATTCATTCATTCATTCATTCATTCATTCATTCATTCATTCATTCATTCATTCATTCATTCATTCATTCAATTCATTTGTTTATTCATTCATTCATGCATTTATTTATTCATGTATTTATGTATTTATTTATGTCATATTTATTTATTTATTTACTTTATATTTATTTATTTATTATTTATTTATTTTTGTTTGTTTATTTATTTATTTATTATTTATTTATTTATTCATTTATTTATTTATTTGCTTATTTATTTGTTTATCTATTTATTTATTCATTTATTAAGTTATTAGCTATTTGTAAATTCCTAAATTTATTTATTTATATCTATTTATCTATTATTTTGTCCTGATTTATAATTTATCCTGGCTTATATCTCTTTAAACATATATATTATTTTGGTCATTTCCTTATTTATTCAAATTTTTTAGGTGGACTCCATTAGTTGGTGATGTAAACAAGAAGACATCGGCTGAGGGTATGGGAAGAGTGGTAGTATTACTGCTTGATAATGGAGCTAACCCAAATGTTAAGGACAATAAAGGAAGGTATAGTCTAAAACGTTTTGGAAGATTGGATTTAATAGTTACTTATAGCAGCAGGCATGAAATCAGAACACATGCATGTATCTTGAACACATTATTCTATCAATGACAGGTTTAAATTGTTTGTTTGGGCACTTAATTTAAATGTATTATGATAATTGTTTTTATTTAGAACACCTTTACATAGAGCTATTGAGTCTAGCAATGATGTAGTTTTTGAAAAACTGCTGTCAAGACCCAGGTAGGCACTAAGTTGATACTATCTTTACAGCCGCAGGGCTATGCATGTAATGAAATATAGAAAATGTTCATCAAATAATTTAATAATAATAATAAATGAAATAAAATGATAGTAATAACTCACTTACTTCAATGCTAGTTATGTAGTAACTATCTAAGATATGGGTGGTCTAGCAATGTCTTTCACACCTATAGCACAAATTAATTTGGCAGCATTTGAACTAAACTGAGTTAGATTGAAGTGTTTTTATTTTATTTTATTTTTTCAAATAGTCCTTCTCTTGATTTTGCAGACCTGGTCCAAAGGTCAGCTACCTGGATATCATTGTTTTAATTATTATTGGCCATAGAGTAACAACTATTCAGTAGCCACAATTGATTCCTAATAGTTTAGATAACTGTTGGTGGCTATGTTATTCCAGTCTTAAAGCAACTGGTTCATGATGTACTATGTTTTTATTTATAGTTGAATATGTTATTCATATTTTAAGAATACTATTTTCTTTTTATTACAGCTTGAATTTAGAAATCAGTGATAGTAGGGGTTTTACTCCCCTTTGGCTTTCTTTGACTAATAGCAAAGATTTTGATCCAGATAATGAAGACAGTTTTGCTGCTAAACTAGTGTTGCATGGTGCAAGTACTGATACAGTACATAGTATCACTGGTGAGTTGAGAAGTAAAGCTCATAAAAGGGACCCTTGTGTGATACACAGTTCTAAATCTAAACGTTGTCAGTACCATTTATACCTGTATTTACCTATAATTTAAACAAGGATTTTAATTATGACTGGGATATATCATAATGCTGCTCAAATTGAAATTCCTTTGTATTGATTGAATATAACATGTGCTAATTAGCTTTGCTCTGGGATAGACCTGTCACCTTATTGTAAAAAGCATATTTGGTGATACAGCTTTTAATGTCATACTGTAAATTAATGTATAATGTACAATGTTTAATTCTCTTGAAATGAAAATAAAAAAATTAATTCTAATTATTAAATCCTTGATGGATGGTGTTATTCTTTCTCATGACTGGTTTTACTTGAGAATGATTTGATTACCATCTACATTGACATGTTCAATGTCATTTTTCATGTGTCCTATAAATCATTTAATATAATTGGTAATAACAACAGCCATCTTGGTATCTTTCTGTCTTTACAGGAAACAGTTTGTTGCATGTTGCTGCATCAAACAGGCATGAAATGGCAGGCTTGTTCTTAGCCTCGCATGGTGCTCAACCTGACCAATTTAATAATGAAGGTGAAACACCTTTACATGTGGCATCAAGAAATGGCATGGTTGCACTTGTCAAAGAATTATTGAATGAGTATGTAATGGAGTGCTTGGTTAATTTTGTATGTGTTACATTGTCTTTAAATTTGCTGTATTGCAACCCAATGTCATGTGGTGCTTTCTGCAATTTCCTAGGATTAAGCTCAGGAGGGGATCTAGAGATTTTGTAGGGGAATGAGAGGGATGGAGTTGATAATTAAAGATATAATCTATGACAATAATTCAGGCTTCCTTAAAAGGGGATCACCAGACCCCTGGAGGTCCCCCCTTGGATCCACCTTTGGAGCTTGCAGTAGCACATTCTGTGATTGATTAATTTGGAATTTTATACTGATCTTGCCTTATACTGGTAAAATATGTGGTTCACAAAATGTTCATTTAATCCTCAAATTTTCTAGTAAAGCTCTAACATCTATACAATAGTTAATATGTTAATGTATTTTTAAAACCTCCTGAATTGAAGTAATGATTTTCAAGAAATTTCACCAAAACAAGAAACTTTTTGATTAATTTGGGACATAGCTTGAAATGTAATTTTATAAAAGTCTTTTTAACAATGTGTATGACTTATGTATGTTTTGTATTGTTGATACAACAGAGGATTAAATTTCTTGATAACTTGAAATGTTAACAACTTACTTTACTTTTCAACAGTGGCGCAAATCCAAATTCACAGTCTCTACAAACTAAAGATACAAAACAAAAAGAAAATGAACGGTTGAGTATCAGAAACATGGCCAAATTAGCAGCTAGAAAACAAGCAATAGAATTTCTACAAAAGAGGCACAGTGACCTTGTAAGAAAGAAAACACAAGAGAAAAGACAACAAAATGAATTGAAAAAATCAAAAGAACAGAAAAAACCCTCAAATCAGCATGTACCAAAAACAAATCCATTTGAGGAAGACCTTGGTGTGAGTACTAATCCATTTGATGAAGACATGGGACATTCAGTTTCTTCTGATGATGGCAACCCTTTCTTGGCAGACATTAGAGCAGAGGTGTCTACTCCCGAAAGTCAAAATGAAACAGGTACTATCAATTATTGGTTATTGAAAAGGTGTGTTCATCGTAGATTACAGCTGCAGTGATCACACCTTTGTCAAAAGATTTGGACTTTTCAATTGGTAATGTTTGAGAAGAAGTATGAGTGATTTGGGGTCCCTGAGCTTCAAATACAACCACTTCTTCCACTGATCAAACATGGCAACACTTAGAACTGTATGTTATTTTTATTCAGGGATGATAGATTCATCTGATGATACTCAGGATAACATACAAGAGGAACAATATTCACCAACTGAAGCTGAAATCTCCAAAACAATCCAGGAACAAAAATTCTTCAAAGATCCCTTTGCCAGTACAATTATTTCAGACTGCTTTGGGAAAACACCACTGCATGAGGCTGTGATTTACAAACGAGAAGATGTTGTAGACTGCTTTCTTAATTTTCAAGGTAAAACATTTACCAGGTTTTGTTACCGTCATTGTCAAGTTATTATTATTATTATTATAGTAATTTCATTGAATTATTGTCAGTGGAAGTGCTGTGTTTTTGACATATTTATCTCTACTTTTAGACAGTAACTGCAGAGGTGGTCGCCTTCATATACATCCAGATTTTAATATTATTGATTCTGAAGAACAATCTGCATTAGAACTTGCACTTTGGACTAAACAATATCATGTAGCCCAAAGACTTCTAGAAGGTGGAGCAAATATAAATCTCTCAACTCCAAGTGGTGTGATGTTAATTCACAAAGCTATAAAGCGTGAGGACACTAGATCAGCGATCTTTCTGCTGGAACAGGGAGCAGATATCAATGTCAAGTAAGATGATTGTTTTTTGTGGTGTAGTCAATGAATGGTTTCCTTGTCCCTCCTAGAGAGACATTAAATTGCCATTCTACCACTATAAAATCAAGCTATTCAGTGGTGATTTTCTAAAATACGCTTTTAGATAGGACATATTAATATAATTTTAAATTTCTACCAACATTAAGCAGTTTTATTTAATTAATTTAGAGTCATTTTTGTATGGGTGGGAAACATTACTAGTCTGTATTTTATCATAACCATAGTTTCTAAAAAACATTCACACTTTATGCCATATTGTAGCAGTATTGTAATAGTGCCCAGTAGTTGTGTGTGATATGATCCTTGGGCAAGCAAGTCAATATCAGTGAAAACATTCATTACTTATTTATATGTGGTTGATTACTTTATTAATATTTGGAAGTTGAGTACACCTCATTTGATTTAATACTAGTTTTTATAGATTGCTCTCAACTAATAAGTTAATTCTGACAATTTTGTCTATTTTTTGTCATCTAGAACTAAGGAAAACTCTTCTGTACTTCAACTGGCTATACAATACAATCTTCAACCTGTTGTCACTGCATTGTGCTCTAAGAATGTAGAACTGGATGTTTGTGATGAGAATGGTAACTGTCCACTTTGGGTAGCTCTTATGAGTGGCCAAAAGGATGTGGCATCAACATTGGTAAATGAATTTTTAAGGCTGACAATTCTAATCAGCTGATCATTGGGATATTTTTCTCACAAAACCGTTATCAATATGGTACAGAATGTTTTGATAGCACAATTTGTTTACTTTTAGAATATGTTTAGATTTTTTTTCAAAATTGATATCAATGTACAATAAGCATAAATACCGAAGCTATCTAAGGCACTGTAAATGTCACCTCTGAGATAATTTAAAATCAATTTCTTTGTAGAAACAATAAAAAATAATTTAATTATGATTGTGGAAAGCCACCAGCATTCCAGTTGTATTTTTGAAAATATAAATGCTAAAAGACACAGTTTTTCTCACTTGTTCAGTGTTTTCATTGATAGGTGGCTACCAGCAGTAAAGTGCTGCCTATTTTACCAGTCTTACTGCTTGTGATTTTGTGCCTTTCTTAATAAATATGCCCCCCTACTAAGTGCTTGTGTCACAGATGCCAGGTACTTCAATTACTGAGGTGCTTATTCAAAAAGATGAAATGAAATGAAATCCCTGACTGTTTCAATTATATTTATTGTTAGATTTCACATGGATGTAGTCCAGATGCATGGAACATTGGTCCCAATGGCTGCACTCATTCTCTACTTCACCGTGCAATCCAGGAACACAATGAAGAAGCTGCATGTTTTCTCATTAAAAGCAATTGTGACATCAACAGGTTTGTGCATTGAAACTATACTAACAATTAAATTATCACTACTTTGAATATCATGGTACTATATGTAAAGCAAATCCATGATGCAGTTGTGCAAGTAGATTATAATAATCATGTTTGTACCATTTTTGTTGTAGTCCACGTCGGCCTGGACCTGATGGTAATGGAGGGGTAGAAGCGTGGGATGGACTTACTCCTCTGCATCTTGCTTGTTCTGCAGGTCTGGATGTTGTAGTCCAATGTCTCGTAGAACATAAAGTCAATGTCAACAGTAAAGTGAGTAGTTCTGCGTAGCATTTACTTTTATAAATATAACCATTTCATCATTAGTTTTACCACAAACATATAACAGCAAAGTGAGCATAGTTCTACCTTTTTTTTTTTTTTTTTTGTTTTGACTATATCATCATTAATTTTACCATAAACGTATAAGAGAGCTTCCAAGTGATGGACATTATCTGGTTACATTCCCCCACAGAACCATAGCATTCTATGACAACACACAATATCTGTTAAGCATATGGTATATCATAAAGGATATGTTGTAGTAATGGGCTGTCCATTTGAAAAAAAGAATGTTTACAAATTATTAGAGATATTCAATATTTATTGCCTCATGATCAAACCTTGTACCCTGACAATATCGCTAGTAAGGTTTTCAATATGAGTGTTTATTAATAAACTGGTTGGATAAGTGTAGAAGTTAACAGCTAAACTCCTTTTACAGGATTCAGAAGGCCGTGCCCCAATTCATATTGCTATTATGGCCAAATATCCCATTATAACACAACTACTACTTGCTCATCCCGACATTGACATGGCATGTAAAGACAGAATGGGGAATTCTGCTTTTGCTTTGGCTTTGGCTAACAAAAATCACGATGCAGCTTCTGCCATATTGGCAAGGGAGCCACATGCAGCTGAACAGGTTTGGATGTTTGTTTGATTTAACTTCTTTTTTGGTTAAATTGTTTGTTTGTCACTTGTGTGTGCTGTTTGTAACACTAATCGTGTTGATTTGGTCTGTTTGTTTGTTTATTTGGTTGATTGTTTTGTTTGGTTCATTTCTTGTTTACTCATGTGGCTGTATGTTTGATTGTGTGTGTATTTTATCAAGTGATATATTTAATTTTGCTTGTTTGTTTGTTTGTTTTTACTTGGTTTGTTTGTTTTATAGTGTGGCTCATGCTTGTTTGTTTGTTTGTTTTTACTGGTGGTCATTCCCTCTATAATTAGTACAGTTCATTGATATATTGGTGAAAATGTTATGTTAAAACCTTTGATTGGCTAGTAGACAGTTCAATTAGGCTGCAACACTAACCCATTGGCTATTAATAATCTATGTATACATTTATTTCAAATAACGTTGTTGAAGAGAAAGGCGATAGTAAAACTGCAAGGAATCGTGGATTAAAAATAAAAACATTTAGAAATAAGCAGGAATAAAAGCAAATCAGTGATGCTGACTTCATAAAATGTCTATCGGAGACAGATGGCTATATTTTGTACATGCTTTGCAGCAATACATACAAATATAGAGAATTAGAAACGTTTACCCACAATTCCTATCGGTCTTTCTTTTTTTCTCTGACAACGTATATGTATATGTGTTTCAACACCAACCCATCCCGCACTAGCATGTTACTAGTTTTTTATCCTACTGTTTGTATTACTTTACTCAATCATATCATATTTATTGTAGTTTGATAACAAGGGGCAGAATTTCCTTCATTCTGCTATTGTAAGTAATAACGTAGAAACTGTGCTGTTTCTGGTTGGAGTTGGCGTGGACGTGAATTCAAGAGTGCAAGACTCCACTCATCAAACAGCATTGCATTTAGCAGTTGCTTCTGGTAAAGAAATCATTGTCAGACATTTGGTGAGTAATAGAATATCATTGTATTTGAATTGAGATTAATTCAGAACTTGTATCAATCAGGGCTACCCACCCTTCGAAGTTTTCAGCTACACAAAACAAGTGTCATTCCTTTTATTTTATTTTCATTTCTTTTTGTTTTATTTTATTTCATTTCAGCTATTTTATTTATTTTGTTTCAGTTATTGGCTGGTGCTCGTTTGAATGATGTTGACAAACATAATCAAACAGCCTTACACATGGCTGCGATAAATAATCACTCAAATATTATAAGTATATTGGTTAGAGAAGGCATCAACTGTGATATTGTTGACCTAAGTGGAAATAATGGTATGTTTTATAAAAATGAAATTTTTACTTTAAAAATTATAATTATAATTATGAATATTTTCCAGGATTATATGCATTTTTATTCAGAGCCGTAGTATTTGATAATCTGTGTTCTCTACTACCTCCTGCATGTACTTCCTTCCTCATTTTATTCATTCACTCACTCACTCGCTCAGTTACTCGCTCACTCACTCACTCACTCACTCACTCACTCACTCACTCACTCACTCACACTCACTCACTCGCTCAGTTACTCACTCACTCACTCGCTCAGTTACTCACTCACTCACTCACTCACTCACTCACTCGCTCGCTCACTCACTCACTCACTCACTTCATTCATTCATTCATTCATTCATTCATTCATTCATTCATTCATTCATTCATTCATTCATTCATTCCTTCATTCATTCATTCCTTCATTCATTCATTCATTCCTTCATTCATTCATTCATTCATTCATTCATTCATTCATTCATTTATTTATTTATATATTTATTTATTTATTTATTTATTTATTTATTTTTTCTGTTATTTGTTTATTTGTTATATTATTTATTTGTTTGTTTGTTTGTTTATCAGCTCTTCATGTCGCAGTACAATATGGTCATCTGGAGTGTGTACGAGTTCTTCTGACAGAGTCTTCCATTAATGCTGAGTTAAAGAACACAAGGTACATGATTTTAAACCACATCCTTTTGCATGTAAAGCTTGTCTTCGAAATGAGAAAATTTTGTTAGTTATCGTTTTTTAATGCGATGTGTGTAAGCGCATGTTGACCAAAAATACCGATTATTCACGATTTTGAAGGTTATTTTTGGCATTTAAAAAAATCCTTTGGTAAAAATTTGCTAATCGGTAATTTGGAAATCGATTTTTTTTTATAATACACCGATAGACATGAATAAAGCCTTTTCATTTCAGCCGAGGACAGACGCCCCTTCACATCCTTAGTCAGTATTCCAAAGACAATGCATTGTCTATTTTTGAGTTGTTTCGTCAAACAATGCCGGGGTATAGAATAAATGAAGTGGATGCTGATGGAAACACAGGTTAGTTGTCTGGTTATAATTATAATTTTTCTGTTGAAAAAGTCTTTTAGTAAGAAAAAAGTGAACCAAGAAGAATCTGAGCAGAAAATGAACCCCTGCAGGGAACGCAAATCAGGACCATCGTTAATGATGGACTAACATTGATGAACACCCATTTTAGTTCCTGTCGACCAATCTACAATCTTTGCCAATATAGTTGAAACGATTTGATGTTTTACACTGAATTATTTTCGGATACTACCCCACTCTGCCTGCTATGGGGGAGTATGCCTGTTTGCTATATGAAAGGTCTTCCTGTAGGCTTTTATACTACAACAACACGTTGAGGGAAGAGGATAGGGAGGAATTTTTGATGAGGCGAAAAAGTGCAATAAACACATGACAAACATCATAGTATATCATAATTATTTCAGTAATGTTCCTGGCGTACGTCAATGGAGCTGCTCGTCTCTGTAGGGAACTTCTCCGTGCTGGCGGATGTCTTGCGACGGTTAACAAATATGGAACATCTGTTTTCAATGCTGAAGTACCAACAAAGAAGTTGCTTTTCTCACTTCTTGGTAATTTGATTACATTTTTCAATAAAATATCTCGATCTTTGTGCCATCTCTAATTGCAATTGTCCGATAAAATTGGGGGATTGCCCCTTTTTAATGATGATAATAATAATTTGTAAACAAAAGCACTCCAAAATGTAAGTCATATGAGCGTGTGTCTTCTTTTGAGTGTACATTCATTTGATAACATTTTTCTACTTCAAAGTCATATAATTTATATAATTCATACTGCAATTGTAATACATTATCTGATATTAAATTCTACTGTAAACGATACAGTGTTTGCTAGAACCATAAAGACAATGTAAATCAAGTGGAGGGAATGGCGGTCTGAAATATCTAAGCTCCCTCGTTTTTTATTTCCTTGTAGACATGCTAGATGCTGAACCTCCATGGTCTGATGGTCCAAACTGTCACGAGTGTTCAGTGAAATTTACTGTGAAAACAAGAAAACATCATTGGTAAGGCAAAGGTTCATTTTGTGTTTTGAGTGTATTGTGGAAAGTACACTGTATGTTTTCATTGAGATGAAAAAAACGATTAAATGTTTATAGGCTTAAAGCTGATCAAATAAGAATGTTTTGTGTGTGTGATCGAAAGACCGACCAACTTTAATACAGCTATACTCATTTGATTTTTTTATTCTTCTTTAGTCGTCACTGTGGTCGTCTTCTATGTTCCAAATGTTCTGATAAACAAATCCCAATTGTGAAATATGAACTTTCCAAACCTGTCAGAGTATGTAACATATGTTTTGAAATGTTGACGTCTGGTGGACGATAGTACATGTTAGAATCGAAATTATGATTTGTATAGATCTTTATTCCCAATTTGTAAACAACCCATGCACAAAATAAAAAGAAATTTATGTAGGCTTACCTTCACTGGTAAAAGTGGAGAACATAAAATCGTCAATACACCGTTATTATTTAAATTGAAATTGAGGAATTGAATTTTTAAGATGATAAGTGTATATTAAATTTTGAATTTTAAAATTCCAACCTTAATTCATAAACCACAGTACATGGCTTTCCACTCTTCTGTATAATCCAGGGATCTCCGCAATTTAAAACAGATCTCTCGTTCTCCCAAATAAATGCTAATACATGTATACGCTGCAATATACGTTATGTTATTTAGTTACATGTTGCATTTTGTAACGTTCGTAATTTTAGGAGATTTTTTGCACTGGGTAAAAAGGGGTACGCTTTATAGTTTTAGGGATTTGAATTTGCTTTATTTGCTCATTTTCAAAATATTAAACATTATCTAGATTAGTGAACAGTCTTTCTATTATCAAATGATTTCAGAAACTCATGAGGTGATTGAAACGTGTATCGCGATTCCATGACTAATTAACATAATGTTGACGCCATATTTGGTCAATACTAGGTGTTCGGAGATTCACAATACCCGCTAATGTTGCAAATCAAAGACATTGCGAATTTCATGTTTTTTTAAAGACATTTTCCTTCCTGTCAATGTGCCTTTTTGGAAGCGTAATAACTATAATTTTATTTTAAAAAGGCTTTTCAACGAAAAAATCGAATTTTCCGATACATGGAACCCAAGCAATGTACGTACTGTCGTTACGCGTTTCAATCCCTGTAGAGTTTCTGGTGATTTCTTATGTTATCTGATTGAGATATTTCTCATTTTGTAAAAGCGATTTTCACATTATCAGGTGATTCCATATAGCATTGGTGTATAGGTAAGATATTTAGCCAACGTTCTTGTAAAGACGTTATTCATTAATTACATCTGGTTCTTTTTGTAGTGCCAAAATAAAGACAGTGTAATATTGTAGACGTCCATAGCGCATCAAAATTATAAGTTAATTATTAAATATTATAAGACACTTGTTTACTGCAAATGTTTATAAGAATTCAACAACGTATCCTTAAACTTTTCTGTGGCGTTTTTGTTCATTATTTGGAACTGAAGCAGGCCCCCTATGAACCTGCGCTATATATATAAAGTTATCAAATTGGAGATTTGGAAAATGCTAACTTGAAAGACAATGTAATGCACTACAATCTACATGATTTTATTTTTTTATATTATTTTTTTCGATTTACTCCCAAGACGGACTTTTCGGCCAGTGGAACACTGCTTTCGGAATTGGTTCCTTTGAAAAAAAAAGTTTCCAGGCGAAATTTCTTATCATAACTTTTAACTACATACGGTAAGTGATTCGCACATACAATGTCCGTTTGGTTTTGACCTGAAGATGAACCAGTTGTCCGAGAGTTTGTTGCACATTTCTTTTAAAAAGTAAATGTGGATTCGCCCCCATTTCACATCATAACAATACAAGAGAATAAAACTGTACGCTTCGCCTTTTTTAATTGTCATGCAGTAAAATCCTATGCCGTTGCATGTCTTAAATATATATATTTTCATAGAATATAAAGTAATACTTATAAATTCAAGTGGGTTGATTTAAAAAACATCAGTTATTATTCAAATCCTGCGATCTTATTAAAAAATCTCCCACTGGGCAAACTTGTTCAACCTGGTTGTGATATGGTGGCTATAAACACAAACAAGTTCGTTTGTTTGTCGTGCACCAGTTAAGTTCTTAATTACAGAACGTTCAAAATATTTTCACCTGGGTGTGATACATGGTCTTTTAAACAATAAATTTATATGCATGTTGGTAAACAGAAAAAAAGGTTTTTTAAAGTACAAAAGTGGAATATGATTTTATTGTTACTCAAGTAACTAAATATCACCACCGATTTATCAAATCCCTATAATTGTATTGTACCATGATTGAAAGTATGAGTAAATGTGAATGAATATTCGGGTATTCCTTTCTAGAGTTAAAAAGGAACTGGAGTCAAGTTGAAATATTGATCAATGAAGATAAAAAACAAGAAAGGTCGTACCATTTTAGTACTATTAACAAGTTTCCGTGTTTATGGATATTAAAGTATGTACTGAGTGACAAGAGTTTCAAAAGTCAATGTGTCGGGTTTGACGACAGCGTTCCCAAAGATGTAAGTTATTTTTTAGGCGTACAAATTAGTATTTGTTTCAACTTTCTGAAACTTGTTAAATTTTAGAATTTCAGTGTGAGCTTTCATATTGCAGTGTTTGTTGGCGGATTGTCCCAAGTAAAAAAAAAACAAAACGTAAAAATGGTACTAATGAAATCTTGGAAGTGTAAAATATTCGAAATATACTATATATAAATAATAAATATGATGTTAAGGTGGGTACATTGATGTTATTGTTAAAAGCACCAGTTCATGAGCTCATCATTGGACGATCTTTGACTTACATATGCGTATCTTCGTTGTCATATCCTTCAGTTGCGTTTTACAGCTCAACAAGGAGACGTCTACTAATAGAGAAGATAATTGAGGAGGTAAAAGTTGATTTCCGGTAAGCGAGGTTAGAAACCTTTTCATTTCATTTTCTACTGAGGGGCAATTTTTTTTCAAAAATTTGTTCTTTCAGTCTATCTGTTCTTAAATTAAGAATGGGAGTCTACAGGCTTGAAATGCTACTTTTGCTGGCTGTTTTGGCATCTTGTGTGTCGACACAAGAATTCAAGAGAGAACAGATGGAGCACGCCCCAAATGTTACTAAGGGTAGGTCGATATAAACTATTGGCTAAACGATTAATAGGCTCAATAGTTCATTAATCAACGATT
Source organism: Diadumene lineata (assembly GCA_918843875.1). Taxonomy (NCBI): domain Eukaryota; kingdom Metazoa; phylum Cnidaria; class Anthozoa; order Actiniaria; family Diadumenidae; genus Diadumene; species Diadumene lineata. The sequence goes on from OU974072.1 coordinate 9,074,112, forward strand.
TGTTGATCCACAGCACATCAATTCAAGAGAGAAGAGATGGAGCACACTCCAAATGTTACTAAAAGTAAATAAAATAATACTTGTAGATTAAATCAATCATTCATTGACAACGTATGATAGATAGCTCAAAATATGATAACCATGAAATAGTAAATCATTCTACAAAGCAAGCGATTTAAATAACTCATTACTATGACACAAAAAAATATATATTATGCATGATGCATATTCTGTTTATGAAATAAATTCATGAAGTTGGGGGACCATGTGCCCTATATTCATGATTACTGCGTTTGTCATATTTAGAGGTGGAAGGCGGCATATATGCGTTCAACGATTTCCATCCCTCGGAAAATCATGAACAAGATGACGGAGAACAAGATGACAGTGAGCAAGATGATGAAATGTCGGAACGCGAGAAGAAAAAGTTGATTGAGCTTCTTTCAAACGAAGGAAAACCAGGATGGGAGAATGCTATCATGAAAGCGGTATGTTAAAGAGATGTTTCTTTTAGAATTTTCACTATGTTTTAATTGATCTCTGCCTATGTCGGACGAATTCGTCCGCTAAAAAAAAACGCTAAAAAAACGCTGCTCAGCATTAACTTTTAAGTTAAGGATCTTTTAACTTTGAAGAAACGCCAACCTTAATCTTACTAGAAAGGCAATGTTCTTAGACTACCTATTTGGCAGTTTTAAAAATCATTATAAAGATCTTCTTGCTACAGAAGTATACAGTGTCAATACACTGTGGGCTACACGCCCTTTGGTGATTTCTGATGTGCCTCCATTGTAGCTATTTACAAGAAGTCCATCACTACCATGGAACTCTTCCAAAATTGCATTTCCATCCTTTATCATCGCATGCACACTGCTTAGGGACGGACCATTACATTAGCGAAGGGTGGTTTGGGTGGGGAAGTTTCAACCTTTTTTTTCGGCTTGCGTATTATGCAAGTTTTTTTCCTTAGGTCAATTAGACTCGAATGGGTTTCGAAATAATAGCCCACGAGGTCAAAGGCCACTTTTATAGTTCAAACATTTCGACATAAGCGTATCATTAAACACATATAAAACGTACATTTTTAATGCCAATGCTTATGCATATCTCGAGAAATGAGGAAGTTGAGAACACAACAAGGGAAATATTCCATCTTCTAAATATGATTATGCTAATGCACTAATGACGACCACTTAAGTAAACATAGTAACCAGTGGAAATAAATGCAACAAAAACTCGATTTGCTTTCTCCTAACAGGCCAAGAAGGCTGGTCAAAAGGTAGCTAAAACGATAAAAGAAAAGGAAAGGGATGACAATAAAGACAAAGATTCACCAATAAGCCTTGAAGATACAGGTAAATTACTGTCAGGATGAAAACGATATTAGTAATCTTTGTCTCAAATAGGTGCTAATATGACGATTCCTTTATGTATGTCACTTCTTTGAAATGCAACTAGTTAAGTGTGACGTACTGGCAAAGAAAGAGCTTGAATTCAGTGTTGATACCAAGAAGAGAATGGTTTGGTCGTAGCAGTTTTTGTTCTATCGAACAATTGATCGCAAAAATCCTATTTCTTTAAGCTTATATACACAGAATATGCACTTTGAAAAATGAGAGATTGTTTTGCAAATGAGGCTTTTATCTTTAGCAATAAGTTCGGAATTACGAATTGGTCTTTTTGAACATTTTTTTACAGAGCTCCCAGAAGATAAAATCAAAGATGTTGAGAAAAAGCTAGACGAATCGTTTGGTGATGATGAAAGGGCAGAAAACGTAAAAAAAGGTCTATCTGGGCTAAAGGCAAAGTGGAAAAAATTAGACAACGATGAACGAAAGGGTATTTCATTAACGGTCGGGGTCATATCAACCAATGTTCAAAAGTTTGCCTCTGCCCAAGACAACCCTGTTGGAGCGATACAAGGCGCTGTAGAGATTATTGCATCTATAGCTTCCAACTTTGGACCAATGGGACAATTGGTCAGCATGGGTTTGGGCTTCGTCTCTTCTTTATTGGGATTGTTTGGCAAGGGCCCAAAGCCAACACCATTATCCGAAGTTGTGCGTAAACAAATTGATGAAGCCCTTGGTAAATACCGTGACCACGAGCTTACTACCAAAGCTAAAGGTCTGATAACTGCATTAGGCGAATCCAAAGCATATCTGGATGGATTCGCATCTTCCGGAAAACAAATGAATAAAGGGGATGTTACACTGGCTTCAACTCGTGTTCCAGTGAAAGAGGGAGGCTTATTCATTGGCAGGCTGTATCATGAAATCGTTGGTATGCTTGACAAAGACAACCCTGACGATGCTCATAAATGTCTCAAATACATCGAGCTTTATGTTCAGATTGTTGTAATTCGCGATATGATTTTGACGCAGTACATATCTATGTCTTCTGCTAGTGATGAGCTTAAGGGCGATGTTCTGGGTCTTATTGGAATGAGGCAGATGATGCGAGACGGTGCTAAAATAGTTCTTCAAAAACTGTACAAGGTTAGGTACGATGCCAGGATTTTGGTTTACTTTGATCCAGATGTAAACGCTGCCACAGACTCTCTTGCCCGTTCTATGTTCAACATTGGAAAGTACGATCGATCTCTAAGTGGTTACTATTGCCTCCAGTACTCCAACGGTAAGGATCTGTCTTGGGATAGATCTTGGGACCAATACAAGGTCGGAGGTAAACCTTTTACCATGGGTTATGGTGCAAGCAACAACAATTGCTTTTGGAAACTTGTTCCACATGGCTGGAATCTCTACAGTATTGTAAACAAATACAAATGCAAAGAAGGTTACGCGTGGTGTGGCTCAATGCTATCATGGGATGGAGCTAGCAGTAGCAAGCAGTACGTCACTATCGATCACAAAGACCCTGTCCTTTGGGAAATTAATGGCTATCACTTTAGAAGGTGAGTTGGCAAAATACTCGAATACGAATACGATGTTCAATTCATGCATGTTATATGTATTGTTGTAGGATAAGAAGCAAATATGGGTGTGACAATGGTAGCAAACATTGTAACAAAGAATTGAGAATAATAACAAGGAGAGGTAGTGGATGGAGAAGTGGACCGAGTCGTCTAGAAGTTGGACAACTGGCCTCAAGTGACGGGCTCTACTACTGGAGACTCAGAAAGGTCAGTCATAATTTAATCAGCTCGTTTTGTTGTACATATGCAGGTACTATAAGAACCTTTTTATTACCAAGTCCGCACGTTTTTCAAACTACCAATACAAGTTATGTATTTTTGATGACAAGCGAACTGGGAAAACAAAGAATCTTCTATCCGAAATTGCCCCCCCCCCCAAAAAAAAAACTCATTTTGCCATGCTTATTCATCTTTAAAATGAAATAGATCATTAATAGTGGTCAATGAAATTATGAAGGATGCTTATATGTTTGTCTCGCTTTTAAGGTCAAAAGTTATGTTATCAATAAAACGCCATTTTTCAAACAGATCCGTGCGTATCTGAACCCTGCGTCAGCTCGAGCCAAATATTTTTTTCCGCACGACCCTCTCAAGTACGTAGTTGTATCTGTGTCATTTGTGCTGAACAAAATTGTCTCCTTTCCTCTTTTTAGCGTACATAGAGTCACTTGTGTCATCGAGAACAACGTACACTCGGGGTAAGACAGTATACATGAATCATTCAATGAATAGATAATTAATATTATCTTATATGTATAGCGGCTATTCTGATCTTGGAATGGCTATGTAAGATGAGGAGACAAAGCAAAACTGAGTCAGCTTATTTTCTTATTAGGAATTTAGCGTTAATTTGTATATGGCTTCTAGCGAGGTTTCAGAAAACGTCAGACGAAAGTAGTGCAGCAATTTACGTTGGTCAAGAAATCTAGTTCATACTTTTACCCATTCCAACTATTAGCTTATACCATATTAAATTTCAGACAATTTATATGAAATAAAAATTGACCTTAGGGTGAGGAAAGGCGCTATTTCATATATGCAGAGGGGTGCTTTTGTTGATTAATTTATGATGTAATTTTCTTATATTGCTAATGTATATTGTAGTTCTCTCACAATATTTGCCCCACTAGGATTTATAGCAGATGTGACCACATAATAATCCCCTCTACGATAATAGTTTCTTATTGACGAAAGCTTTTGCTTTTGCCAATGTGCTGATTTCTGTTTTTCTCACAATATGTGTCTTTCTAGAAATGCACCAGACCCGGCGAGCACATCAATCCATGAAGACTAAATATAGCCAAAGGATACTTTTAACACTTTAATGTGAGAATTAAAGCGTTAGAAAACCTTTATTGACCCATACTTTTAACACTTTAATGTGAGAATTAAAGCATTAGAAAACCTTTATCAACCCAGACGTTGTTCTTATAATAAAGTGTCTTGAAATCCATTAAAAGGGAATTGTTACCAAAAGTAGATAATACAGGTAAAAACTACATGAAATATGAATTGCAAATGTTATTCTAGTCATCAATTTTTATTTGCTACAAACAACACAAGTAAGCTCTCTACCATTGACATACTGTTTACAAGGCAATGCCCCACACCTCCCTTCCACGGGGTACAACAAAGCACCTTTTCTTTTATTTGCACTATTTGGTAGCCCCTCTGCATCTTCATCAACACAAACAATTTCACTGGGGTGGCGAGTGCGGGATGACGACATCAAGTAACCATAGTAATCCCTCGTCCATCCCAAGGGACAGTGGTTAGTTGCCGGGACCATGAGCTTGACCGTGCGCGTAGTGACATAGCATACTGCACAAGGCACTTCCTGGTCATGTAGGTTCGTCTTATTGAACGGATTAAACAGCTTGACTTGATACTTGGTACCATAGATTGAAGAGCTTGAGCTTTGCATTGTATCTTTGAATTTTCCATATTTGGGAGTATGTGGCAAACAGACATAATTGGTACCGCCACCTTTTGACGTATAGAGTTCTCCTCCCATTCGACCTGGGGATTTGGAAACATCATTAACTTATATAATGGTGAAGATAGTACTGGGACGGGTTGCATGGATCCTGAATAACGATTTAAAATGGACAAATATAACGATCCAGTGGATGAAATCTGTACAAACTATATCAATTGGGTATCTCTGAACCGTGCAATTGTGCTGAGACGGTCCCAGCTCATGATGTGGAGAGAATAGAATAAGCTGGTTGTTGATGATGATTTCGATGGTGATTGTACTATAAGTAATAAATGATTTAATATAGCATTAAGCTAAGAAGTATAAGTAAATAGTACGCTAGAGTCATTGCGAGTTCACGCGACTAGAGTTATTACCAACCAGAGTAAACGAGACTGCTATTGACTGGACATGTTGTTCTTCCCCATCGAATGTACTGTACTCCTCCTGAAGGGTCACCCTTCGGCCCTGATGGTCCTCTAGCACCAGGGGCACCACGATCACCTCAAATGAAATTGAAAATTACAGCCGGATGTTATTGAAAATGTGAATAAATTAAGGTGCGTTTATGTATTTGTTTGTTTGTTTGCTTGCTTGTTTACTTGTTTGTTGGTTGATTGGTTGGTTGATTGGTTGGTTGGTTTGAAAAGATAATTATGGTAGAGGTAAATAATCAAACAATTGATGCTAGAAAAATGGCAAAATGACATACAAACAGCCAGTCAAAAATGATGCATAAATTAACTATAGTGCATTCCTTGGACAGGATTTATTATTATTTTTTATTTATTTACCTTTCGGTCCTGGCTCTCCGTGCTTGCCATCACGACCATCTCGACCTGGTAATAAAATAGAAATCAATCAATATCATTCTGACCAATTGGTGGTTTACAACCATTCCTTTGTGCATCGAAGTATAAAAGGATGGAACCCAGGTCGGATGAACATACAATAGTCTTATTTGAAATATTTTGTTCAACTTGATCCAAGATGGCTGCCGTGACGCTACATGAGTAGGTGTCTGGAAGTCCGCTTCCAGTTGTTGTTATTGTTGTGAGTGTGTGTGAATGAGTCTCGGAGAAATCAAAATATGCGAGTTAATATGCAAATCCGAGGGTAAACAAAAGATTTTGTGTTTTCACGTCGTTTGTTCTTGTTTATTGTTTAATGTTGTGTTTAGTAAATTTATTCGCTTAAACAAATGTTTGTTCTCTCGATAGTATTGTTTGCTTGCTATTTTTTGTTCCTTCCTCTGTCTTTCTGTATTTATGGTTGTTTTGTTTGTTTTACCTGGTTGCCCTGGTGTTCCGTTAATCCCTGGTTGTCCTTGTTTACCATCTTTACCGTCACGACCATCTCGACCTAAAAATTCAGATCCATGCAGATATAGAATATTATTTTCTCTCATTGGTGCCGATTCAAGACAACAAACATGTTGGTAAAAACTGATGTATCATGCAAAAAGATTTCGGTCAAAATTGCGGAAATGAAAGTTGTCTGAGTTGCTCGACGGAACGATATATGGATACAAGTCAGTAAAATCTACAAATTTTATCGTATTTTGAGAATAAAACGTAACGAGTTAGCAAACCCTTGTCCCCATAGGATAAACTACATGTTAATGTCACTCGAGGAATTTTTAAGTCGTGAATACGCAATTGTATTTAATCTAGCAGCGTATCACTGAAAACTTCATGTCAACTTCTATGACCACACAAAACTGTAGCATTAAATCAATGAATCTTCCCCAAAGCTGAATTATGTCTATTATATATATATTGAATACCTGGTCTCCCTTCTTTGCCATCATTTCCATCTCGGCCATCCCTTCCTGCAGAACAACCATGAAAATGATTCAATCAATCAATCACAGCAGTATGTTGATCAACATTCAGCCAAGCTACTAGACAACAAATCAATTGATCCCGGCCACAAATCAATCAACTACTAAACAAAAAATTCAACATCAAAAAATCATTCATTCAAATCATCAGTCGATCCACCATAGCCAATATAATAAATTTATAATTCAATTTATCGTTAATTTCAAGAGAACGTATATCTCCAGTGATGGCAATGCAACTAACAACAATCACCTCATAATCAAACTACCATTATTGGATAGTTAACTACCTTTGAGGAGCATATTTTGCCTTGTTTCTAGTTGCCCCACACTGTGTAAAATAAATATTAGATAAATATCATTATCATGTTATCACGAAGCTGGTACAAGTGTCGACATGGAAGGACTCTTTGTATCATACCCATTCGCCTCCTCCCTAAAGACCCTGATAACTGTACGCATTTATAGATTATTCTCTTCTATGAGTACTTTTTTTACATATAATATATACAATATTCCCGTCCGATCTGTATGAGGATTTAAAACAGCGAGCTGTATATTACCTATGAATTCAAATTTCTAGATTTAACATTTTGAAAGTAGATGTAATTTGGCCGAGGTATATTATGCTAAGCCATGTGCAAATCAGGACGAATTCTGTATCAGGATTTACAGATGCCTTTTGTTTTATGTAATGTATTATTATTATTTGGGCTGTAAAAACCGTGAAAGTTAGTAAACTTTTAAGGTGAAATAATGTGCAATAATGCTAAGCAACGACACTCATGGGTGAGTGGGTTGGTTACCATGGTATCTGTTAATATAGGATGATGATTTTCACAGTATATTTGGTAAACGCTGTGATCATCGTTGAGATTATTGTACTTGATTTCAGTTGAACGAATAATATTGTGTGGCTTGAATAATACCTTTTAAAAAAATTCGAAGAACATTTGAAAAAAAGGAACTCTTTCTTCCTTTGTAAAAATTAATTCAACAAGTGTTATACAGGTTTACTATTAAGGGGAAATAGAAAGCAAACAAACTAAAGAAAGGAACTGAATTAACCGTAGAGAAAGAACCTAGGGACCCTTAAAAAATACCTTTAGCGAAAAGGAAGCAAACGAAAAGTGAAAGAAGATGAGAAAGCTGCTTCAAGGACTTGATCGAAATGACATTCAAGATAAAAAAAAGCAATTGAAGTGTAATATATAGTTTAACTACCGTATTGTCATTTGAACCAGTAGACTCTGTGTTCTTTGTAAGATTCCCATGAGATCATTCATACTCTTTGGGCTGTTTCCCACGGAAGGTATGCCTGGCTGGTTGGGCAAACCCGGTGGTATTTGGTTACTTCTAGCTACGTTAGCCAAATACAGTACCACAATGAAGACTAACATCCTTAACACCGGTGTGTACGCAGCCATTTATGCAGCTACAAGCTTTTCTTCTCCTTGGAAAGTTGTTCAATGAATACGGGATAAAATATAACGATTACGTAGTCATGCAAATGAAATCAATCAATCAAACGTGAAAACTTAAAATATCGGATTGCGCACACTAGTAGCTGTGATGGATTGAGTCTGTTGCACCCCTCCCAGCATAAATAGCGAATTTTCTTTATAAAAAAGGTTCTCCGTCCATTCTATTGCAAATCCATTCGGTCGTTTTTTTACGTTTTTTTAATGCAATTTCTCCCGCACAAGTTTTAAAAGCAAACTACATTGTATACACAACTAGTTATTCCGAGAAACGAGTATTGCCTTTTTTAACTGATCGAGAAACAAGAAATTTCATTTTTATAGTCTTTCTCCTCCGAGAAATGTGATTAACACGAGGCTCTTAGAGCCGAGATTTAACACGAATCCGTGAAACTTGATTTGGTCTTTGAGACCACTCCCCTTTCTTTAGTTTCTGGATACATTTCCATAGCGTTGTCAAAACATGTTATGAAATTATCAGTTATATCCGCTGTATATCCTGCACATTTCTCAGCAAGTGTATAGGCTTCATGTTTTGTGCGTAATTTTATTTTCGTTAAACGTGTAAAGTAGTACATTTTTGACCCGTGAATCGAGATCCGTGCCTCCCCTTTGTCACCTTGAATGTAGATTGAATAAAAAATGCTGAAATCACAAAGTGCTCAAGTCTTGGTGGTTTTGGTGAAGCAAACTGGGTGCACATGATGTCATCAACCGTTCTGTCACAATCCATCAATGAAGATTATTAAATGAGTCGGTAGTCTTGGAAACTAGAATTATGATAACGTTTATAGTGATCATTCGTCATTGTCGCAGTCTTCAAACACACATGCAATCATATTATTAGATCTTTTATTTCATTGTTTTTTTTTTAAGTTTTAGCTGGAAACTTTTACTTACAAATGCCAGATCAAAATTTTAGTGAGAAGTTTCCTTAATGTGGAAATGTGTTCATGAGCAACCCTGATTTAATGTCGTTTCAATAAACTAAAAATGGTTTCTGACGGTCCCTTGACTTAAGGCGGAGAACCATAAGAAAGAGGCACTGTGTTTGAAGCCATACAATTGCTAGAGGCATTCGGCTCATAAGTAGTCTCCCTCGCATCTGGGCTGGAAATTTTTTCGAACAGACTGGAAACGGATGCGAGGGAGACTAGCTTATAAGCGTTTCTCAATAAATCACCATCACTGTCGTTGTTTCTACAAACAATGCGATTGAGATGCTTTGTTTGTTGATAGTTGACTGTCTCTGCTATGCATTGCAAGAAATAAATGCAAGAAATTGAGAAAGAAACACAGTTTGAAATTTTGAAAAATCACAAAAGTATGCCCTTGATCGAAAAAATTCGAACAAATTAAAATTTCACACCATTTTAGTAACTAACGCAAATCAACAGCCATGTTATATATATGATTTTCTCCGTTCAGTTTATTTGAATTCTGCAAATGAACTTGGAAATCTAACATTGAATATAAGTACCGACTTGTAAGATATCCAGTCTGAAAAAGAAAACAAGAAAGGTGACACACTCTTTTTGACTTTGAGTCTCAAATAATCACCCGTTTGTTAATTTAATTTCATTGAAGCTCACGGAATCCCTCTGATATAATTTTGATCCTACAGGCAGCCCAAGCTTGTTATCTGTCATTATTTATAAAAATAATTTCAGTGTTAAACATGAAATAGTTCAAGGTCATTAAAGAAGTCTCCATAAATACAAATAAAGCTTTTTTTTAATTTTCATTAAGTCTGGAGGCAGGTAAAATCACAAAAGAGTCACGACAAAACCATTCCTATTTATATTGTTTTTGGATTGGTACAAAGGCTTAGCCTGAGCAATGAATAACATGAAACTGGACTATTGTACTCTTAATTTATTTCATGTTTAATACCGTGAAATGATATTAATAAGTATTGGAAGATAATGAGCTTGGGCTGCCTGTGGTGATCCCTGGTTATTTATTCCTCTGATCCCTGGCTGGGGCCGGTTCCTAGAAAGACGGATAACTCTATCCTAGGGATAAATATGAGTTATTCTTGGGATAAAGTTATTCTAGGGATAAATGAAAGCACGGATAGCGTTGTCCTAGGGATAAATCTCCGATAAAGTTATCCCACCTCCCGAACCTAGGATAACTTGCTATCCTAGGGAAGTGAACTAGCTAGTGAATTTTTGTTTTCGCTTGAATTATTTTGACGCGGGAAATTGATTTTGTATATTTAACATTATAAAGTCCATCGTGTTTTTTTCGGTCTAATTTGAGTTCCTATATAAAACAATGTGACCAAAACAATTTCTGTTTTACTTTTATATTTGTGTTATAATTTCCATTTGCCGGGCCACAGCTAGCCTGAAAAAAATGTAAACAAAGCGCAGCCGCGTCTCGCGTTTTTCCGGTTTATCCAGAGAATATCGAAGTTATCCTACGGATAACTATCCCTGAAAAACTGCTTTCAGGAACCGAATTTTATCCCTAGGATAGCTATCCCTCGGATAGGGAATTTATCCCTAAGATAGCGCTTATCATAGGATATAGTGGTTATCCGTCTTTCTAGGAACCGGCCCCTGGTCTCACATAAAACTGGTTTCCGAATGTTTTTTTCAGTTTCGTTTATTTATATTATTTAGCTTGCAGTATAGTGTAGTACTAATTAGGGAGTTTTTTCTCTCATTCACTACTCCTACATTTGCTTTTTTACATACATATCTTTGCAGTTAAAAAACCTAAAAAAATATTTAAAAAAACAGTATTCATGGTCTCTTTTGTCAAACTTACCAAACAAATTTAAGACACACTTTGGTATCACTTTCAAATGCAAAACGACATAGTACACAGGAAGCCCGACAAGAAGAGGAATCAGTGAGACAAACGACTCAATTGGTGCTTTGATAAACGGAGCGATGGTGAGATACAGACAGATGAACAGAAAGAACACTGGGATGATGATAGGTAACTGAAACAAAAATTGATATATGTATGCAAATACAAAGCAAACTAAAATATTCAGCTTGACGTCATATCCTGTCCACTCATTTAATCAAAGACAATCTCTCCAAGGCAGCCCTACCACAAAACCATTTGTAAGTCAGCTTTTACTACTGATAGGTTGTACGCCAGTTAATGACTTTATTAATCAACTTCTTACTTTAATTGGTCTTTTTATTTCTGGTCTTCTATATCTTGTCCAAAGCAATCCAATAACTGTGACTGTATGGACAAACCACCCAGCAGTACTTAATAATCGAATCAGTCTTTGAATAGAACTGCTGGGTACCAAAATCATCACGCAGGCAAAAAAATTCTACAACAACAAAGTAGAAAAACACCAGTTTCACAAAGTTGCTATGGCTTACAAATTAGACAACGCCCATTAAGAACTAACCAAGAAAATGAAAACAGGTATTGGTGTTCGCTGGCTAGTGTGAACCATGGCCAGGAATTGAGGAAGATGTCCCTCACGCGCTGCTGAAAACAGAACCCTGAAAAATATCAAATGCAATGAAACTATTATTGAAAAATTGGATCTGCGAGGCAGTTCCAAGATAAGACTGACAACTACACTTTTTATTTATGTTATTGGCCTTAAGCTGAAATTTAAAAGTAACTTATTTTAGTTTTGGAAGGATGCTGTTCCAACGGCTTCATGCACTTCAATAGTTTTTAGGAAAAGAGTTTTCCATAGCAAGCAAATTGAGGTATAATCGTATTTTATTCGACGAACAATTAAGAGCACAGTCCAATAAACAATAATATACCAGGGAATTATACAAATATACGTGCGACGCGTCTTATTGTGGCAACCTGGACAATGTACATTTCCTACAAATTAACCAATCAGATAGTGGGAACCTGCATTGAATGGAAACATTAAAGAAGAGAAATATATCTGTAAAACGTTTGCACATCAGATGATGTAGTAAGGGGTTGAGCAAATGATTTTTCAACGCAATTAACTACCAAAGATACTGAACTAGTTAAACAAGGCGTGTACGGCTGAAAGCTAAGCAACACCCTCAATTGAACATCGTCTGCCACAACTTTGCAGCAAATTCTGGTTTACAGCTTTTACCTTCCAGCTCTAAAGATTGCTCCAAAAGAAGAACCAAATATGGAAGCACTGACCAGTACCGGTACAATCCAGCTAACAGAAGAACCAAATGTCTTTTCCACAACTATCTGCAAAGTATGAGTAAAACATCGATAAAAGAATAATTGATTTATTGCCGTCTTTAAATTGACTGACTGAGTAGCTAGGTGTTAGTGTAATGAAAATACTATATAAAATATATACGATATAGCTAATAAAAGAGATAAAGACAAATTAGAGTGCACGCAGTAAAAGTGTACAAAATAAACACCACTAAATAGTGCTATTAGTATGTTAACCCTATTGTTTTCCTTTGTTTAATAAGTGCTATTTACTACCCATAGTGACAACTGTTGCACACATTTAGTGTTTGGACTCTACAATTTATCGTCTGTTTACAAGATGACAGCCAGAAGATTAAGCGTGCTACCTATGCCATGCTTAAGGTTTTCTGTTCAATTTTGGAACGCTTTTTATGTTTTTTTTTCTGGTGGATAACAGGGTAAATTCAAGGTAAACATACAAACTAAAAGAATATTTAGAATAAATACCGTCTATCATCAAAAAGTGTAAAAAATGTACCAAAAAACATAATTTGTCACTACAGTTAATTCTCTTACTGCAGCAGTTGCAGGAGACTCTTTAAGCTCTTGCGGAGTCAGGATACCAAGATAGGCTATATTAACCACCAAATAGCAAGATGTCACCATGGAGATACTACCAAGAACTGCCCATGGCATTGTTCTGAGATAGTAATTAGAGAAACATTTGTTAGTCAAAACTAGTGCCATTATACTCTTATGTCAAGAAAACAAAAATCGGCATGTAAGCAAAGTGAGAGAAGAAGTGCGAAAATAATGAATATATATAAGCACCCATATATGAATGAATAACCACTTAATGGATACATTTATTAACATACTTTGCAGGATTCTTGATTTCTTCTGTTATATCATTCAGCGAATCCCTGTAAGTGAAATGTCAAAATGTCAAACGCAAAAATGAATACTGTACAAATTCATTAAGATCAGTGTTAGTCTATTAAGATCAGTGTTAGTTTAGTTTATTAACATCAGTGTCAGTTTAGTTTATTAAGATCAGTGTTAGTTTAGTTTATTAAGATCAGTGTTAGTTTAGTTTATTAAGATCAGTGTTAGTTTAGTCTATTAAGATCATTGTTAGTTTAGTTTATTAAGATCAGTGCTAGTTTAGTTTATTAAGATCAGTGTTAGTTTAGTTTATTAAGATCAGTGTTAGTTTAGTTTATTAAGATCAGTGCTAGTTTAGTTTATTAAGATCAGTGTTAGTTTAGTTTATTAAGATCAGTGTTAGTTTAGTTTATTAAGATCAGTGTTAGTTTAGTTTATTAATTAAGATCAGTGTTAGTTTAGTTTATTAAGATCAGTGTTAGTTTAGTTTATTAAGATCAGTGTTAGTTTACTTTATTAAGATCAGTGTTAGTTTAGTTTATTAAGATCAGTGTCAGTTTAGTTTATTAAGATCAGTGTTAGTTTAGTTTATTAAGATCAGTGTTAGTTTAGTCTATTAAGATCAGTGTTAGTTTAGTCTATTAAGATCATTGTTAGTTTAGTTTATTAAGATCAGTGCTAGTTTAGTTTATTAAGATCAGTGTTAGTTTAGTTTATTAAGATCAGTGTTAGTTTAGTTTATTAAGATCAGTGCTAGTTTAGTTTATTAAGATCAGTGTTAGTTTAGTTTATTAAGATCAGTGTTAGTTTAGTTTATTAAGATCAGTGTTAGTTTAGTTTATTAAGATCAGTGTTAGTTTAGTTTATTAAGATCAGTGTTAGTTTAGTTTATTAAGATCAGTGTTAGTTTAGTTTATTAAGATCAGTGTTAGTTTAGTTTATTAAGATCAGTGTTAGTTTAGTTTATTAAGATCAGTGTTAGTTTAGTTTATTAAGATCAGTGCTAGTTTAGTTTATTAAGATCAGTGCTAGTTTAGTTTATTAAGATCAGTGTTAGTTTAGTTTATTAAGATCAGTGTTAGTTTAGTTTATTAAGATCAGTGTTAGTTTAGTTTATTAAGATCAGTGTTAGTTTAGTTTATTAAGATCAGTGTTAGTTTAGTTTATTAAGATCAGTGTTAGTTTAGTTTATTAAGATCAGTGTTAGTTTAGTTTATTAAGATCAGTGTTAGTTTAGTTTATTAAGATCAGTGTTAGTTTAGTTTATTAAGATCAGTGTTAGTTTAGTTTATTAAGATCAGTGTTAGTTTAGTTTATTAAGATCAGTGTTAGTTTACTTTATTAAGATCAGTGTTAGTTTAGTTTATTAAGATCAGTGTCAGTTTAGTTTATTAAGATCAGTGTTAGTTTAGTTTATTAAGATCAGTGTTAGTTTAGTCTATTAAGATCAGTGTTAGTTTAGTCTATTAAGATCATTGTTAGTTTAGTTTATTAAGATCAGTGCTAGTTTAGTTTATTAAGATCAGTGTTAGTTTAGTTTATTAAGATCAGTGTTAGTTTAGTTTATTAAGATCAGTGCTAGTTTAGTTTATTAAGATCAGTGTTAGTTTAGTTTATTAAGATCAGTGTTAGTTTAGTTTATTAAGATCAGTGTTAGTTTAGTTTATTAAGATCAGTGTTAGTTTAGTTTATTAAGATCAGTGTTAGTTTAGTTTATTAAGATCAGTGTTAGTTTAGTTTATTAAGATCAGTGTTAGTTTAGTTTATTAAGATCAGTGTTAGTTTAGTTTATTAAGATCAGTGTTAGTTTAGTTTATTAAGATCAGTGCTAGTTTAGTTTATTAAGATCAGTGCTAGTTTAGTTTATTAAGATCAGTGTTAGTTTAGTTTATTAAGATCAGTGTTAGTTTAGTTTATTAAGATCAGTGTTAGTTTAGTTTATTAAGATCAGTGTTAGTTTAGTTTATTAAGATCAGTGTTAGTTTAGTTTATTAAGATCAGTGTTAGTTTAGTTTATTAAGATCAGTGTTAGTTTAGTTTATTAAGATCAGTGTTAGTTTAGTTTATTAAGATCAGTGTTAGTTTAGTTTATTAAGATCAGTGTTAGTTTAGTTTATTAAGATCAGTGTTAGTTTAGTTTATTAAGATCAGTGTTAGTTTACTTTATTAAGATCAGTGTTAGTTTAGTTTATTAAGATCAGTGTTAGTTTACTTTATTAAGATCAGTGTTAGTTTACTTTATTAAGATCAGTGTTAGTTTACTTTATTAAGATCAGTGTTAGTTTAGTTTATTAAGATCAGTGTTAGTTTAGTTTATTAAGATCAGTGTGAGTTTAGTTTATTAACATCAGTGTCAGTTTAGTTTATTAAGATCAGTGTTAGTTTAGTTTATTAAGATCAGTGTTAGTTTAGTTTATTAAGATCAGTGTTAGTTTAGTTTATTAAGATCAGTGTTAGTTTAGTTTATTAAGATCAGTGTTAGTTTAGTTTATTAAGATCAGTGTCAGTTTAGTTTATTAATATCAGTGTTAGTTTAGTTTATTAAAATCAGTGTCAGTTTAGTTTATTAAAATCAATGTTAGTTTTGTATAATTTAATTCAATTTCAAGCATATAATTCTTACCATCCTTCGTAAGCCCATAAACAGCTCTGTATTCCAAGCGCTATTGTTCCAAAATCAGTAGTTGTACCGACAAAGGCATCCGTGAAACTTGTTGAAGAACCTGCGAAAAACCAAAGTAAAACGTTGCACAATTAAACACATATCAACATGCCATCTTAGACTGGTAGCAAGAAAAAAACAGTGGGTACAAGATGTTGCCGTGTGGGACACATCATCATCATCATCATCATTATACCCGTAGGCGCAATTTAAATGGTTTTGGGTTGCGATTGATAACCAAAGTGAAGCTAGCCTGAGATTCGTAGCCTGAGATTCCAGGGGCCGCGGAGTACCTCAAAAAGTGGTAGGGCTAATCTGTCAGTATCGTGGAAAAAATCAAAGCCAACAAGCAAATTAAAAAAAACGCGTTTTCGCTCATTTTCTCCTGTTTATTGTGTAAAGAAGATTTTGCATTATTAAGAAATCGGGTCGCAGTCATCTCCTTGCCCGGAACATTGCCTTCAGTAAATCTTGACGTCATATAGCGCAAATGTTAAGACGCGGGGCGTCATAACTGCTTTACAATCATAAAAACACTACTGCTCTACAAATCTTTACACTTATTAATGAAAGCTCAAAATTCGAATCATTAGCAGTATTGTAATTAATATCGCAGGAAACGTTCACAGCCTAAGCACGAAAGTTATGATCTACTAGAAGGCCTTAGAACTTGCCAAAGTTCTTCTTTCGGTTGCTGTTACGTGACACAAACTCCTTCGCCACTTCGACGGTGCAAATGGTGTCTAGCCTTTCTTTATGGCCATTCAGTAAGGCTAGGTCACTGAATCTACTGCCTAACATTGTAGACCTAAGCCACGTCTTCAGTCGTCGGGCGGAGGAGAATGAGCGCTCACCTGAAGCACTGGTAGCTGGATTCACCAAAAGAAGCTTACATAAAACGTTCACTTCCTGGATAAGACTTCTCTCCGGCTGCGAAAGCTTTTTTAATTCGCAGAGGATGTCATCAAAGCAACAAACAGCTTCTTTCACAAGAACATCCACAACGCCTAACTGCCCTGGAAGAGCTCCTGTATTCACATCGTCACCATACTTGTCTTCAAGGAACTTCATCTCTGCGTCAAAATCTTCACCATTAGCAGCCTTTACAAGGAGTGATTCCATCTTTGCGTAGGAGTCGAAACTTTCCTGATTAAAGCGACTGTCTATAGCGTTAACAACAAGATCAATTCCCTCGTAGTAAATTCTTCGATAGTGATCTTTCGCTGTCTGCGGATAGCCTGGCGCACCAGTACCGACTTCCAGTCTAGCAGGAGCTCGTCTCTTTCTTGGGAGTTTTGGCTCGTCTACCAAACCTTCACTTTTTTGTACAACAGTATGGTAGAAAAGGTCAAAGTGATCTCGCATTTTGGAGAGGGTTTCTTTCGTTAGGTTTGCTAGCCGTTTCCCGCTAACGGCAGCCATTTTAGTACTCTGAAGTGTCCTCGAAAGATTATCAGTGTGGGAGTAAATCCGTTCCCCCATATGAAGCCCAAAGAAAAAGTCAAACCTTTCCATTTGGGTCTTGCAGCCTATTATCCTAGCGCGGACGTCAGACTGTAGTTTTTCCGATAAACAGATATCCCATTCTTGCAAAAGAATGGGATAGTGTTCAAGAATTCTCCGGAAACAACTAGCTCGGACTGTCCATCTTGTAGGGCAAAGACCAATGATTCCCCGGGAGCTGACATTCTCATCTTCGATCTCAAGATTGTCCTTAAGTTCCTTTAGCAAACATTCTCGCTTAGGTGAAAACTTAATAAGAGTGACGATTTCTTTGGCTATATCCATTGTCTGAGATAAAGTTGCACAGTTACTGGTCATATCTTTTACACACAAACTTAGAGAATGGGCATAGCAATGCGTAGCGTGGGCTTTTGGTTGAACATCTTGAATTCTTTTAGCCACTCCTGTTTTGGGACCAAGCATATTGCTTGCCCCATCGAAGCATTGTCCCCTGCAACTTGCCAGTGATAGCCCGATTTTTGTTAGATGTTCCTTTATGGCTGTTGTAATTGTCTCTGCACTTATATTTGGAATCTTGATAAAACCGAGGAAATCTTCTTGTGGAACAAGAAGCTCGTCTACCCATCTCACACAAATTGTCAACTGTTCTTTATTACTTACGTCAGTATACTCATCACAGATGATAGAAAAGAACGAGGCCTTTTGAATGTCAGATACTAAGCCCTGAATGACTTTGCTCGCAAAAATTGATATCAACTCATTTTGTATATCATGAGAAGTATACTTATCGTTGGTTTTGTTGAGCCACATCAGTAGTTCGGGGCGATCCTTTGATCTAAGTTTGAGCAGCTGAACAAAGTTAGATTCTGCATCGGTATGGCCCTGAAATGCTAGGCCTTGGCGAGCTAAAAATTGTACACATTCGATAACTGCTTTCAGACATCGGCGGTTTTCTGCCATCACTTCTTTTGCAGTCTCATTCATCATTTCAACAATATTTCCATGGGATTGTATAGTTCTTGCGTATTCTACTGCCATTTTATGGCATTGGGAGGTCTGGTGCTGGTTGAATGTAAGCAAGGCATGTTTCCAGTTGGAGAATCCCGTTTCAAGAAATACGAGTTCTTTGTTCCTGGCACTACCCAATTTCGATTTTTGTTGCGCACAATAAAAGCACAAAACTGCATCCTTATCTACAAGATAGTGGAGCCAAGGATAAACCTCAAACCAGTTTGCATTGCAGGAGCGATTTTGTTTTCCAATTTTTTTCTTTGGGAAGTTGAAATTTTTCGGCTGGAATGGCTCATTGAATGCAGTAGGTTCTACTTGTGTTTCATTGGGCAGATGCTGGCTAGTGGATGGCTGTGGATCTGCAGGACATAAAAAACGATGATAGAAAAGAGATCAGTGCTCCTGTGGAAAGCGTTGCATGCTTGCATAACAAGATACCAGTTTTTATATTAATATGGTTTATTACCTTAATGTACATTGAATGTTCTTTGTTTAACAAATTTTATGCAAATATATTAACAAATTAACAACGGGTTTAAACACCATATTAAAGGACCTGTATCAGCCGCCATTTTGACACCATAGCAAACATACCAAGACAGTGAAAGCATCCATTTCCATCGGCCGAGTTAAAGAATGTAGAACGATCTTTTCGATTGAATTTGGTAAATCAAATATGAACCTTTGCTTTTAGATGTTTAGTTCGAGATTTCTACATGTAATTCGCCTTATAATTTTGAATGGAAACAATAACAAAGGAGTGGCTGACTCAGGCCCTTTAAAGGTTGGTAAAGTAAATTCAGAAATGGCTTTTATTACCGCCTACTGAGCCCTTCAAGTTTCCAAGTTAAGAGGTCTACAGTTTTACAATTATCCAAGGGGTATCCCCCAGTTTTTAAAATAATGACAAAGTTTATAAACGACAAAATATACTTAATACAGTCATTTTATCAGCATTGCTTGGATATTTAAAACTAAATCGCTAGGGCTGTGTTGGTTAGTTTACACGACATAATAAGAAAGGAATGGGAACTGCCTCTTTAGATCTTCCCACTCCTGAATATCGTTCGTTAGAATGTCTGCTGATATAATCAGTGTTTCCAGGCAAGGAAGAATCTCAACAATATTGCGAACACATTGAACACTGTAACGTTCAACGTCAGAAATATTCAGTTTTTCAAGAGAAGAACGGAAGAAAGCGATTGAAAGAATGTCGAATTTTGTAAATTGATCACATTTTCGCATATTCAACATTTTCAAGTTAGGGCAAATATCCTCAGATGTCAAAACAGCTCTGGCAGTAACTGGTTTTAAATTTACACACCATTCTATTGACAAATCCTGTAGTAAAGGCAAATAAACAATGAAAGATATATCTTCAATAATAAAATTAGAAGTCAAGTCAAGAACAATTACATTGCAGCACGTTGCAAGAGTTTTATATATATATTCCATCGAAACTTGTAGCACTAAATGTTTAAAATCGCCATTGAAATACAGGTGTTTAAAAAACTCAGCATGACAAAATATTGCGTCAAATGTTGTCTTATTATAGCTAATGCACCCGTAATCATTCAAACTCCCAAAAGATTTCCATAAATCTGCTCTTCTATTTACCAATACGTGAAAACGCTTGCAAACAAGTGAAACATGAATGATGGAATCTCTTGGTGGGATATAGCTCAAAATTGAGAGCAAGAGCTCGTTTGGTAGAGCAAGAATGCCGCTCGCATCTGTAGCTTGAGTCGAGACCTCGCCCGCATCATCTATGGTAACAGATAGATAGATAATTTAAAGCCAAAGTTGAATTACGTAAGTATTTAAATATGGCTAAAAAAATTACTATTGCTCAAATTTAAACTGCATAAAAATTGACAAAATGGGACTTGAAAATCTAAAATTGTTCAACTAAGATTTTAAGGCATTATGAATTCAAAACTTCATTCTTGTTTTAAAGGTGGTCTAAACGCTTGTTTGTTTGTTTTTTTTTTTCCTGAGATTGTTGGGGCAGTTAACGCTTGCCGCCTACAATTCTACCATCTACATCAATAAATGATTAGACTCACGATAGAGTAGAAACAATTTCTCTCTCTGAAAATTTACTAAATATCTATTACTAAATATTCGCCCCCTAAATATAATGACTTTACTTAAAACGAAAACCTGGTGGTTCATTATTGGGCTATATCAGGCCGCACAATTTAATTACACCATTCAGAAAATGTCACAGCTAAATCAAGGACGGATCCCGATTTTTTTAGGTTGGGGGTCCGAAAAAAGATGACTTAGCCGGCTTCCGTGCGTTGTTTACCACAGGAAGCCCAATTTGCAAGTCACCTTTACTGCAGCAGCTACTTAACATTTATTGTAAAGGATCATAGTTACTAACTATGAAAGGATGCAGTGTGAAAATAGTCTCCTCTTGTTTGTACTCAGCGATATATCTTTTGCATAAGTTAGAAGTCAAACTTACTTTCAATATCACTGATATCAGCAATTTCATCATTACCGTCGTGGCTGGGACTGGGAGCACGAGGTGGTTCACATTCTTCAAAATTAATCTCGGCTGAAAAAAGTCACAAAATATGTTCTTTGTTTAATTTCCGGCCAGAAAGAAAGTTAATTCTATACAACATAAGAATCTTTATTATTATGATTTTCGACGTTATTTCTTTTGGTTTTAGTGTTTGATCAACTGCAGCTTGAAACAAATTATTCGACGTCGTGTTAGCTAATTTCGAAGCTAATTACAGCTCAAATAGCACACACGAACCTAAAAACGGATCAAATATGTGTAAACAAAGGAAAAATAATACTTACTGTCTTCTTTTCTTTTAAAAAAAGAAGTAATTTTCGAGTTCGATGACATCTCACTTCTGACTGACACAGTCGCTTCACTCGACACTCTTGCTGTATCACGGCTGTTTACCGCCAACTCCACACGCGTGCGCCAGATTGGTCACGTGACTTTAACAAACAGGGAACCCAAGCGAAATAAAAGAATAATCCGTCGTATTGT
The DNA here is from genome assembly GCA_918843875.1 of Diadumene lineata. Classification (NCBI taxonomy): domain Eukaryota; kingdom Metazoa; phylum Cnidaria; class Anthozoa; order Actiniaria; family Diadumenidae; genus Diadumene; species Diadumene lineata. The sequence continues at coordinate 9,095,524 of OU974072.1, forward strand.
AAAATCAGCCGAAAGTTTTAAATTAGTGGCTGCGTTATTATTATCATCATTATTATTATTTTATAAAAAAAATCCTCAAAAAAGTGCCCGGGCTGAAGCCCGGGCAGCCCCTCCCTCTCCGCGGCCCCTGGATTCAGATAGCCTGAGATTCACATTCATATCCGGGGGAGGTCAACAAGGTCAAATACTAAAATATTCATTATACTTAGAAAAAATTATAAAAATTGATAATGTTACGCAAATATATTATCCACGATAGGTTTTCTTTGAATAAATATGATTTTTTAAGGGGAAAATGACATTTTTTAACCAAAAACTTTAATAATTCTACTCAGCCTGAGATTCGGAATTCCAGCCTAAGATTCGGGGTTTCAGCCTGAGATTCGACCTCGAATATTTTTGCCCGGGATTCACTAAAATCATACACATAACTCATTTTCGAACAGCACACAAGTTTCTTGTACAAATTGAGCAAAATTTTATGAAACAACATTTTTAACAATAAAAATTTAATAATTCCACTCAGCCTGAGATTCGCGATTCCAGCCTGAGATTCAATCAAGAATATTTTGGTCTAAGATTGACTACAGGCATACGGATAATTTCGGTCAACAATTTATATTCTTGTACAAGAGAAACAATTATTTTACAGGGGAAAGCTGACAATTATTGATCAAAAACCTCAATAACTCAACTCAGCCTGAGATTCGAAATTCCAGCCTGAGATTCGGAAATCCAGCCTGAGATTCGATCACGAACTGGTATTTTTGCCCGAGATTGTATAAAATCATACGCATAACTCATTTTCGGACATCAAATCAGTTTCTTGTACAAATATAGCAATTTTTATGAAACAAAACATTTTAAACTAAAAACTTCAATAATTCCACTCAGCCTGAGATTCGCGATTCCAGCCTGAGATTCGATCACAAATATTTTGGTCTAAGATTGACTAAAATCAAAGGTACAACTCATTGTTTCGTAGTGCAAAGAAATTTCTTGTACACATTAAACAATTATTTCTTAGTGAAAGACAACATTTTTAAAAAAAAAAAAAAAAAAAAAAAAAAAAAAACAACAACAACAACAACAACTCAATAACTCAACTCAGTTTTCCTTTCAATTAGAAAACACCAATGATCTTTTTCGGCTTTAATTTCTTTTCCAACTATTGTTCTTTTAGTTTATTGGATCCAACCTTTTACACGGCCGGATTGCACTCTTAGGTCTTGTTAGATTCCAAAACAGTTTTTTTTTGTAATAAAGACGACATTAATTGAACAGATTTTCAGAAACACAACTCAATGTATTTTCTTAAAATAACTAACATTTTTAAGTACAAGTTAGCTTTTTAAATGGGAAAAATTCGACTTTTCAGCTCAGACTGATATTTGCAACTCGTCGGCCCAACATTCCAACACATTCTAGGAATACCACAAATGCTTCAAATACTATGATAACAAAGAAATCCTTATGACATCATAGACTCAGCTTGATATTCGGGAGCTCCAGGCTGAGATTTGAGCACAAGGTTGGGACACTACCAGCAATCGCACAACTAATTTTCCCTAATTTCCACTCGACCACACTATGATTATAAACGCACAACACATTTCAATCTTTTGCAAAATCAACAAATATAAAAATGAATAAAATTTTACGAACTGAATCATTATTGGTCAACAACTATTGGTGTTAATGTTTAATCGTAAATCGCGTGTTATCAATATTTTACTTGTAATTCATTGAAACAGCATTAACTTTGAATGAATTAAGATACCTTGTTAAACATATCTTCATAGCATTAAGCGCTATTTATGATTTGCTATTTTGCTTTTTCGCGCTCGCTTTTTAGCAACTGCCCCCTCGTTTATGCTAGTTCAAGTTTACAGAGAAACGTTTATTGCGGCTGCCACGGAGGTGACATGCTGGAGATTGACGAATAACTGATACATTTAGTTAGGAATGTTTATATTCGTAATTGAATCTCAGGCTGGAATTTCGAATCTCAGGCTAAATTGAGTTATTAAAGGTTTTGGTAAATAAATTGTTTCCCTTTTACAATAACATTAAAGGCCGGTACACACTAGGCGACAAGTCGCAGCGACTTGTCGTCACGACATGTCGCCTCAGTGTGCATTGTTTCAATATTTGTCGCCAATACATCTGATTTTGTCGCTGCGACAATTTCCGCCAAAAATACCTAGTACACACGGGGGGAAATTGTCGCTACGACCTATCGCGGGAACAAGTCGCTGCGACTTGTCGCCTAGTGTGTACCGGCCTTAATTGTTGACCGAAAATAAGTTATCCGCATGCAAAATATTCGTGATTGAATCTCAGGCTGGAATTTCGAATCTCAGGCTAAATTGAGTTATTAAAGGTTTTGGTAAATAAATTGTTTCCCTTTTACAATAACATTAATTGTTGACCGAAAATAAGTTATCCGCATGCAAAATATTCGTGATTGAATCTCAGGCTGGAATTTCGAATCTCAGGCTGAGTTGAGTTATTGGAGTTTTTGGTTAAATTGTCAACTTTCCCGTACACAATAAATTATTTCCCTTTTACAAGAAAATTAATTGTTGACCGAAATAGAGTTAGGAGTATGATTTTAGTCATTCTTACACCAAAATGTTTGTTATCGAATCTCAGGCTGGAATCCCGAATCTCAGGCTGAGTTGAGATATTGAAGTTTTTGATCAAAAATTGTCAACTTTCCCCTGTAAAATAATTGTTTTTCTTGTACAAGAAAATTATTTGCTGGCCGAAAATGAGATATGCGTATGATTTCAGTCAATCTCGGACCAAAATATTCGTGGTCGAATCTCAGGCTGGAACCCCGAATCTCAGGCTGGAATTCCGAATCTCAGGCTGAGTAGAATTATTAAAGTTTTTGGTTAAAAAATGTCATTTTTCCCTTAAAAAAATCATATTTATTCAAAGAAAACCTATCGTGGATAATATATTTGCGTAACATTATCAATTTTTATATATTTTTTAAGTATAATGAATATTTTAGTATTTGACCTTGTTGACCTCCCCCGGATTTGAATATGAATCTCAGGCTATCTGAATCTCAGGCTGCGAATCTCAGGCTAGCTTCACTTTGGTCGATTGATAGATTGATATCTATCAGTCACATATAGTCTGTTTCGTTCATCCTAGTTCTCATAGCTTGGTGTCTGTCGACACCAAGTGTCTTTTCCACCTTGGTCCACACACGTTTTGGTGTCCTTTTTTCAAACAGTAGTTTTTTTCTGGAGGCTGTCATTTGGCAATCTGCAAACATGGCCGATGTACTTTAGATGTTGCCTGTGGCATACATCTCTCACACATTCTGTCCCTGTAATATCTACAAGTTGTTTATTAGATATCTTAAAACTCCAGTTGGTTTCCTCCTTTTCTGCTACGGTCTTGTTTTTGCTTTGTTCATCTCTTCGTTCATATCCTCCTTTCACCATCTTTCTCAAGAAACTATGCCATACAGTCTCGATGTTATCCAGTTCTTTTTCTTTAAGAATTAGTACTTGTATGCCATACAATAGACGAGATCTCACGCAATCTGTTAGGAATTTTACTCTAGTCTTGAGTTTAATTTGACAATTAGTTAGCATGTGTTTCAGCTCATTCCATTTTTGGTATGCTGCTCCAAATTGAATACAGGAAGCAAGATGTGTCTGATTCATCATTTGTAATATTAAATCCAAGATATTTGAAAGATCGTACCTACGGTGCTTACGATTTTTTTATCGGAAAACTCGGAAATTTCAGAGAAAATTTCGTACCAGTAAATGTAACGGTAGCCTAACTAATTTTTATTCAGAAAAGATAGATAGTTATTTTCCATTTTAGATATGTTATTTTCCATTTTCCATAAATGAAAATTCACATTGTTGGTGATCTAAACATTTTAAACTAACCCATGCAGTTAATTTGTTCTGCCTTCTTCAATTTACCGGCGCACAGTTGTCATAATAGTTTGTGAGCCAAAATGATTTAGAGAAACTTTAAATTTCAACCTTTTTTAGTTACTGTATGTGATGGTTGGACTGAATTCAACAGTAGTTTTGATTCGTGCTCTATTTTATCACATACCTTGTGTGAATCTGTACACACCCATGCCCACCACAATCAGAAGCGTAATTATTTTACAACTGGTGAATGCATTATGAATACGTACAGCCCATGTAGCACTAAGAATATTCAAGAAACATTCAAGACCTGAAAAGAGGAGAGATTAACTATAAAAAGGCTTCTTAAAATGTTTGATAATATCTATTATATTTTTTTTTGCAAAATGAAAGCACATACAGAAAAATAATTAAACATAAAAAAAGATCTAGAATGAACCAACAGCAACAGGCAATTCTTCAAAACAATACTTATTTTTTGTCTATATTACTATTTTTCGGTACTGGTCGATAAATTTTAGGACTGAAATTATACGCTCCGAGTTGCTATGTTCAACCTCTGCTTATTCATGCCCGATATATTTTAATGGATTCATTGATATTGTAACCTTAATATGTTTACTAACAAAAGCATACTAACAGTTCACGACTGCTTTAAATAGTAATCGTAAAATGATAATAGAAGTAGTTTTACACAATAAAAGTGTGCAACATAAATACCACTAAAGCGGCGTTTACACGGGCAATTTTTCCTTTACAATTTTTCTTTGACACTGTCATCGCTCGTGTAGACGATCAACAACTTTTCCTTGACCATTTTTTATCAACAAGGTTTCCTTGCTCGTGTAGATGATGAACAAGCTTTCCTTGGCAAGTTTAGGTTATGCCCGCGATGCCGTGCAATCAGTGGAGTACTAACATAATTTGTTTCTAGTCTCTTGATGAGCAAACAAAACAAAATAGCTTATATGCAAGTGAAAAATAGAGTTCGAAGAAGGCTTGCTGCATGTGGACTAGGGGGGCTTTTGCTTATGCACCATTGTGGTTGAGATATGATTCATGTTTCGTATTCCAAAGACTCTGTCTGGATTGGAGTAAATCCAACAAAATATAAACAGATTTATAGCTCCAGATTAAGTTTGCTTTAGTCGCCATTTTGTTTTGATTTGGAGACTGATCGTGCGAAGAAACTGGAAACTAATCACATTAAAAATATTCCTTGCCACATTTTCCTTGTTGTCCGTCTACATGAACAAATTTCATCCTTGACAATTTTTCATTTTACTCCATCTACACGAGCAACTTTTGTCAAGGAAAAATTGCCAGGGGAAAATTGTCAAGGAAAAATTGCTCGTGTAAACACCGCTTAAATAGTGCTAGTTTATGCTTATTCTTTTGTTTTCTTTTGTTTAATTGATGCTATTTACCACTAAATTTAATAGTGACAACTGTTGCACACATTTAGTGTTTGAGCTACTAACTAAGCCTGGTTTCCATTCAATCGAGAGCGATCGAGACGACGGTCGCAAGCGATCTAAAAAATCGATCATATAGGGAAAGCAACGTTTCTCGATATTGTGACTGTTTTGGATCCATATATGATTGCGATCGAAATCGTTCGAAAATGGTCGTAGGATCGAAAAACTTTGGTTTCCCCAAAATCGATTTTTTTATCGTATGCGACCGTTCTCGATTGTTTGCGATTATATGGAAATCAGGCTTAAGATCAATGTTAACACAACAGAGCTTTCTTGAAAAAAAATCAAACTTTTTTTAGCAGTATTATATTAATGGGCCCTAAGGGAATAGTTCATTTCGATAATTTGGGCTAGATTATTGATACACTTATACATTAGAATACATTTCTCTGTATTTGTATAAAATTGATACATCTAGAAATGTTTTAAAAAATGGACATATTAAGCTTTCTCTAGATATTAAAACTTTCTAAACATATTTAGTTTGGGGAAGTATTTGGCTTTTCGAGCCAAGTTTATATAAATTGTTCCTCTGTATACCTGAATGCGCTCGCTGCTCTCGACCAATCAAAATCAAGAATGTTTTCAAGTCATTTCCAGCATTTACCTGTTGGCCAAATGTTGTATGATACTACTTGATTATGTCGAAAGTTATAACAACATATACTTACTCCCGAATTCGAGGAATGTTCTTGTTGCAACGTCTATCTAATATTAATTAATACCTTTTAAAACTTAGTTCGGTACTTACATACACATGTACAAGCGATCAGTTTCAAAAGTAGTACTAGGTCCTCTCGGCTAGCACAACCAGGGAAAAATGGCTCAAGTAAATATGTAGCGATAGCAAGTCGCTGCGTTGCCATGACAGCAGGTGCTATTATAATCAGACGGAGCCATAATATAATAAATGCTATCGGTGAACCTAGTGTTTCTTTGATGAGAATGTATTCGCCTGAAAAATTAACATGGTTATTTCAGTTATTTCAGTATCGTCCATTTTCAATGCAAGTATGTATAAATGAACACTAAGTAACCCTTAAGTTTGTAAAGAATGCATCCCTAGTACGCTTGATGTAGATATGAATATGTTATTATGTTAAAACAATTCCTCCTGGGCAATTTTATTTGGGGACTTTGAAGGCTGCTTTGGGCAGCTACAGTGCTTGTACGATGTTGTGCTTTGTAAAGTCCATCACAATGCTAGAGTTTTAAGTAGAAGGTAGCTTCTGTTTGAGGCATTTTTATGTGAGAATCTGAATATATATAACAATGAAAGAAGTGGACATACATTTTTTCTCAGTTTTTTAATGAAGTATTAGATTTTTAAACGATAGTGTTTTTCTCTAGAATTATAAATTTAAGCCGCTTATTATTCCACGCCCATTAACTAATTTTTGTACCCAAATTAAGTCTAAGACCGAGGTCTATAAAATTCAAAGTTTCAACATTTCATTCAGTTCTTACCTCCACTTTTTGGGAACGTTAATCCCAACTCTACATAACACAGACCTCCAAAAAATGTCATTATACCACATAGTACCCAAGTGAATAGGAACATTCCCACAGATCCACTATAAACCATTACCAGCTTTGGTAAAAAAAATATTCCTGATCCAATCATACCCCCACCTACCATAGAAGACGCTGACCAAATCCCGAGGACACGCTTTGGGCTAGTTTGTTTGTTGCTGGTTTCAGTGGACTCAATTGTTTCTGCACCGGAGTTCTCTACAGTGGTCATTGCGAAGTAGTTACTCTCTGGGTATATACGTTTCGATGATCTATTGAAACGATGCACTTCTGAGCTTGGAGTAGTATTTATTGTGTGCCTTCAGAAACGGATGGATTATGACGGATCGCAGTTCGGAGCTCATCGTCGTTATTATAATCTCATATTTGCTAAGAACCAATCAGCGGCTAAGTTTGGTTTTACGTCACAAGTCCTAAGAACCGATCAAGAATCGATATAGATGTTACATCTAGGAAATTAAAAAAGGGTGAGCGTGAGCACAACTCGATAAAATAGAAAGCTCTATAGAAGCCAAAAAGGAATTATTTTCACTGTGCACATGCTATGGTTGTCGCAGAGAGAGGAACGATGACTTTCAATTTTTCTCACGCCTTCTGCCGACTTCCCTATGATCATTGTATCATTTGATATCATTTTGCAGCCCCGGGGAATATGATCTATGTCCATTTTGTTAGCGACGTTAAATTTTCTCTGAAACGTGTTTAGAAGACTGGTATGGTTCCAAGAGGCTTGGTGGATCTACTTGTCTTGTTTTCAAAATGGCGGTTCATTGGAAGTACGCGAGTTCGAATCCCAGGCTGGGATTTATTTGTCTTACTATTTTTACTTTTTTCAAGTCTCCCAGCCAGGGATTCGAACTCGCGTCCTTCCAATGAACCATTTTGAAAAGAAGACAAGTAGATTGCTTGGGCTGCCTGTGGATGGATATAGCGAAAAACATTGATATCATCGGAAAACGAGCAAATGAGTATCAACGGTGCACATTCATGTTTTAAGCAATGTATTGGGTGTAATTGGTGAAGATCTTAGATAAAAACAAACAAACAAACAAACTTATATGTAAAAAATAGATTACCTCAATTTCATAATAACACCCTCAAACGTTTTTGCGTAAAAGTAAAACAATAAGTAGTCAGCTTTGAATTCCAGGGTTGTATATTGACAGCTTTGGACTTCATAATTTTATTGAAATTGCATTGAGAATATTGATAACAATTCACTATTATCATGCCGACATATCAAATGTCATATAGTTGTACAATTTAGTCAGATTCCAATACTTATTTAATATTTAATTAGTCCATTCAAAACATGCATTAATACACTTCAATAACTGCATATGCATGCATGTGCATGCATGTGTGCCTACTCTTGTGTTACGTGTATGCATGCATGAACACGCATGATATATTTGTATACATATATTTAAATATATTTAATATTATATACTAGACAATTCTTGCATCTATATGCATATATCTAGTCATTTAATTATTTCTATACAATAATTTGTTTCTCCTTCTATCTATTTATTTACTTATTTATTCTCAACTTAATCAAATAGGCGACCCAAGAATATAAGTCCCCGGCTTCTTTTTGGGCTGCCTGCCATCCTTGAACAAAATATATTATATTATATTGTTATTTCTATATTATTATAAATTACTATAATTCTAATACTATTATGTAAATATCAAAAATAGCTAAAATATTATGAAAACATCAATGACAAACACTATACAAAATTGTAATTTATTTTATCTATTCATTATATTATCTTGTAATTCTTGGATGGAATGTAACCTAATAAATTGATTGATTGATTGAAGTTGTTACCATTTTACAGGACGACTGAAAACAAAAATCTAATGAATGAGCTACTGAAATGTAACAACTATTGATGGTTTTCAACCATTCCCGGGAGAGTGAGTGAAACAAAAGGGTCCACCAGTCACGGTGGTGGTTTTCTTTTGAAAAGTCTACCAGCATGGCTGCCATATCTTTTGTTTAAATTGTCTCCTGGGAATGGTTGAAAACCATCTATATAGTTATTTTTTATCGGAGACCCCCTCAAAGATTTGTGGATCCGACCCTTAGTTTATCACATGTTTTTGACGTACCTTTCATGTTCGGTCATTATGTATAATCTATTTTTTTTTAATATGAATGTCTGAATATGTCTTTAAAATGTCTGGTTAAAATGCATGATATTATTGGAAACACTTAAGAAATCATTGAAATTATACAGACTGTTGCCACAAAGAGAGAAATTCAAGCCCTAAAAAATTCCGATCAAAACAGCTATCTTTCTAATGAATAAAAAAAATTATTTCTATTAGTATAGGTAATGAAATGGTTACAAAATTTCATTAATTTTGCAACTAGAAAATTATTCTTTAGATTCGAAATATTTTCAAACCATTTATTTATAAGGCGTTTTTGGCTGTTTAATCGAGTAATTTCAAAGTCTTTATTTGTACATCTATAATTTCATGTTCTCCATTGCTCAGGCTAAGCCTCGATAGTATGTGATATATTCTTTTGTATGAGGTACATCTCATGGGAATGCACCAATCCAAAAGATACAAATATGGTTTTGTCTCAGTGACTCTTTTGTTGATTTATCTACAGCTGAGGCTTAACCTGAGCAATAAAGAACTTGAAACTGGTCTATTTAGAGAAATCAAATTGACTGTTTTTGGCGGCAGATTCTTTTCAACATTTCAACTTGAACGGACCTTTTGCTTTTCAACGTATGCACTCCCTGGTTATATTCACGGCTCTGCGAGCGCTGTTTAGTGGTATTTATGTTGCACACTTTTAGTGTGATCAAAACTTAAGTAATACTAAATAGTGCAATTTTATGCAAATTCAATTCTTTTCTTTTTGTTGAATTAGCCCTTTTTTGTACTACTTAGTAATTATTGTTTCACGGATTTATTGTTTGCCTGATTCTAGTTTCCTATTTAGTGCTAATTAGTACTATTTGTTAGCGAATAATATAATATATACTTCATTTGCACTCTAACTCACTTCCATCTTCAAATAAGGTAAGTATATTTGTTAATTGTAGGACGTTTAGCATATAGAGAATTTGTCTGCGCATGTCGTAAGTTAAAGGAAGAAGCCGCTATAATCACGCGAAAGAAAAATACCTTCTAAATCCCCTTTAATCCCAATTCACAAAAGCGATAATATTCAGCTGAATATAAAGCTTCTGTTCCAACCATTATTTCCGTACGTCCTTTTATAGTTCTTTATAGCACATTAGCATAACAATTTGTTTGTTGATAACCATGAAGTATATGCAAGATTCTGCAATATGCTCGCTTTCACAACGAGACAAGGTCATCTTTGACTGCCGATCAAAGATTTTGGCCAAAATTCTATTGAGAACCAAAAGTATAATACTAATCTAAGATTATCAAATAAAGCATACCAAGGAAAAACTTAGTGGCGCATAACATTTAAGCTTGACTTTTCTTCAAACTTATGCGAACAAATTGACCATAGAGTAAGACTAACAAATCTTCTCCGTGCTTGAGATATTAGTGAATATAGAAGATATCAACAAAAGTCTGACCAGACATTTTCAAAATTTGGTGGTTGATCTGTGTTTTCACAATTATTTGGATTAATCAAGATCATTCTAACCTAATTTCAGGTTCGGTATTCAAAGCAGTCCAAAAGTTCCCCGGTCGTAGAAACAAAATGTAAACATGACCGCGAGTTAAAATTTTCTGACATGCGCAGACAAATTCTCTATATGCTAGGACGTTAAGGATTCATCATTAGGGCTGAAATGACATGTTTACTCGATAAGCCGTTACTTTTTCCCAGTCTTGTATCGTTTCTATCATAGTTAATAGAAAGAATGGTTAGGAAGCCTAATATAGTTTTATGTCTTTGTTCGGTTTTGAAGTTGAACCGGTCTTGACCCTGCACAGGTTTTTATTTGTGCTCATTCCAAATTGTGAAATAAGTAGACATCAACTTTGTCTATGATATTATGGTAAGGATTATTCAATTTGTTTGTATCAATTATTAGGCATTTTGAGCGAGCAGCCAAAAGAACAGTTTAGATCCGTTCACTCAACCTTATCTAACAAGGTTAAAACAATAGTGAAACAAAAGATTGTGCATGGTCATGCTTGAAAAAAGCGTACAATAACATCTAACAAAAGAGTTTCCAAACCATTTATATTAACTATGTTTCTATTGACCTACGCGTTGGCATTGTCTTTGCTGATATTCATGTGCCATCAAGACAGTGGCTTGTCGTTATATCAATTTACTCTGCTCGTTAGCATGTAATATATTCTTTACAATTTCACTACTGTCTATATCTAGGAAATAGCTACAAACAATTGCTGCAATTAAGGCAACAGCTGAATTCTAAAGAATATATTGTATGATTTCGAGGCTAGAGTTGATAAACGTGTAAATTTGGCTATTGTAAACAATATTATAAACTACAATACATTTCTTAAAAAACGGCTTTATTCACACTATTAGAACCTCGAATACACACTAGTTCGTATTATCTATTTATTAGAGTGATTCTCATATTACCGTCAAACAATAGCTACTATTAACCCTTTTTTACGAATGATACATTTTTAAACTAGAGCGTTTACACTTTATTGGCATTCAAATACTGAATAGATCGATGATGCTTACTTGTTAAGTTGAATTTGTCAGCTTGCAATGTCTATTTATGGGCCATTTAACTATTTTCCTGGTAAAGTTATTACAGTAAAAACGGCGGCAACATTTTCTGATATCGTTTGTCAGAGAAAAAGTTAAAGATTAAAGAGTGTTAAAGAAGGGGAAATTCTTATGAAATGATTGAATGCCAATTTCACGCAAAGTTGTTTTCAGCAAAATGATACACAGAAGATTTGACACTACATTTGCTAATATGGCTTATCCACTTCTGCTAATAGGTGCTGTCTGCAGCTTCGTATAAAATGTTCTTCAGCTACGTTGACCTGAAATGAAAGAATAAAATTCAGTTCCAATGGTTCCAAACAGACTCATAGCAAGTGCGGACTGAGCTGGACTGATTAATGACATGTAATGAGGGACCAATGTACTGTTAAGGTTAAAACGTTTTTCAAGCAGGTCCAAAATACAGTCACAGCTGCTGAATCGGTTGCATTATTGTAAAATAGAAAAAAATATTCAATGTGATACATACCCTCTGCTAAGGGTCTGTCAAATATAGTTTTGCCAATTCTTCTTCTCACTTATTTATCTTCTTTTTCTTCACTAATTTATCTTTACAGACTCTCCGTCATATTGAAAATGTAGCTCGAGTTGTTTTGTGCTAACATCAAATTAGGCTAGGACGGTATAGTATTGGTTTTATTTTCAAAACAACTTCTCATGACTACATATCATCCAATAAGTCTGAATTAACTACTCTTGTTGCGTGTATTTGATCCGTAAACTAATGCAGTACTTACACAAGCGCCAACAAGTCCTCTTGCACTTCTTGACAGTGTCGTTTTCCCTGTACAGTTCACAGTAGTGTTGAATGTCCTTGTCTACGCCTTTGTGCATAGTAACTATGTCCTTGCATTGCTCTGATTCGTCTTCGCAGTGGCCGAGTCGATCTGTCAGAAAAACATCAGTTCATCATGAATTAAATAATGCTCACTTCTTTTCTTCCTTTCATCTTATGTTTAACTGAAAAGGTGGCCCACAAACACACAACCAGGAAATGATGCAACTGAGAAAACAAAGTTAACCAACAGCAAACGCAAACAAACCAACCAACCGGTACTATGCAACCAACAGATCAACCAACCAACCAACCAACAAACAAACAAACAGACAGACAAAAACAAACAAAAAGCAAACCAACCAACCAACTAAACAAACAAACACACAAACAAAAAACAAACCTGATGGATGAGGCATCTTATATTGACCTATGAAAATAAGACAAACATGGTGTTAGCACGCTAAAATCATATGAGTAACTACCTACTTTTTATTTCTACTAACTCATTTATTTCAAGAAATTGAAATGTATTTCATTTTTCATTTACTTGTATGCTACTCTCAAGTGTGCAACAATAAATGATCAATATGTATTTAAATAAAACTGAACTGAATGGTTAACAGCAAATAAAACAAAAACAACGTGATTTATGAGCAAAAAGACGAATCGAATTTGTTAATGTTAAATATTTATGAGATAAATTCATGAATTTTAATTTGGGATGGGCCCGTGTACCCCTCCCCCTGCTATGGGCATGTCAAATATAATTCCCTAATTCGTCTTCCCACATCCCATAATTATCTTAAAGACTCCCCGTAATATTGGAAATGTAGTTCGAGTTTAATTTGTGCTAACTGGGCAATAATGGTATAGTATTCATTTTATTCTCAAATCAACTTCTCGCGACTAAACATCATCCAATAAGTCTGAATTAACTACTCTTGTTGCGTGTATTTGATCCGTAAACTAATACAGTACTTACAGAAGCGCCGACAAGTCTTCTTGCACTTCTTGACAGTGTCGTTTTCCCTGTACAGTTCACAGTAGTGTTGAATGTCCTTGTCTACGCCTTTGTGCATAGTAACTATGTCCTTACATTGCTCTGACTCGTCTTTGCAGTGGCTGAGTGGATCTGTCAGAAAAACATCAGTTCATCGTGAATTAAATAATGCTCACTTCTTTTCTTCCTTTCATCTTATGTTTAACTGAAGAGGTGGCCCACAAACAGACAACCAGGAAATCATGCAACTGAGAAAACAAATATTAACCAACAGCAAACGCAAACAAACCAACCAACCGATACCAACCAACCAACCAACCAAAAAACAAACAAACAAACAAACAAACAAACAAACAAACAAACAAACAAACAAACAAACAAACAAACAAACAAACAAACAAACAAACAAACAAACAAACAAACAAACAAACAAACAAAAAAACAAACAAACAAACAAACAAACAAACAAACAAACAAACAAACAAACAAACAAACAAACAAACAAACAAACAAACAAACAAACAAACAAACAAACAAACAAACAAACCAACTAAACAAACAAACACACAAACAATAAACAAACCTGATGGATGAGGCGTTTTATCTTGACCTATGAAAATTAGATAAACATGGTGTTACATCTCTGTCAGTTTAAAGCCGCTGTACTTTTAATTCAGACCGGTGACAGTCCAGTGAAACTTTATGTCAAGCATATATTTTGTTATCTCAAAAGCCGCCATTGCTTTACATCCTTACATTTTTGGCAAGTCTTCTTGCACTTTTTCACTGTCTCATTTTCTCTGTACAAATGACAGTATTTCAGAATCTTCTCCACATCCCCATTGTTCGAAGTAACAATGTCTCTACATACAGCCACTTCATCCCTGCAATCTGATAAATTAAAAAGAACGTAATTAACTCTAGAAAAGAGAAACAGTTAAGTTAGTTTACCACAATTTTAAACAGCTCTGCTTGAATATCCAGTGGACATGTTTCTTATGTCGAAATTCGTAATCTGCTAAACGTTCCAAGTATTAGTCAACGATTGTAGTTATGTGTGTCAACTTGTCGTTTAATAGTATCATTACTGCTAGGTGCCTTACCGTCAGGTGTTATTTGACCGTTGTCTGCACCTAAGAAAAGGAAAACAGTCATTTAGCATCAACTTTTACAAACTGTTGGTAATAATTAGAGGTTTTACTTTCTGTTGCAAGCGCTTGGAGATGCTCTAGCGACCCTATCATGGACACTGTTTCTTATCTAGGCAAGTACAGTTGTTTTCTCAGATCTAGACTTCCCTTTTCAACCCAGCTGCTGTCGCAATGTTCGCGCGATATATTCTAAACATTTGTATCAAATGATCCATTGGATAGGGATTTCTTCGGTGACGCTTTCCAGGCGTCATGCCTAACCGACCCCAGGTGTAAAAAAGAGTTCATGTTGTTCTTAAAAAATATAGCGAAATAGGTAAAGTCACTATTCTATTAATGTGGAAAAGGAGATACGTGCTTCAGTTGTATGATGCAGACTTAATAACATAGTTATTAGATGTATTTGGATGCTACAGATGTTAAAATACTTACAGAGATTACGACATGTCCCTTTACACATCTGAACTAGACTGGTGTGCCTATTGCGAGAACAGTAATTCTCTATGTCTGCTTGTCGACCATGACCATAAGCCACAATGTCTTTACACCGTTCCGATTCATCTCTGCATCCTGTAATTAGAATAAAACAGGTGCCTTTCAGGAATTCAAGCGGCATTTATTTACTAAGAGAACTCGAACACATTCACAAGTTTGAAAAGACAGAGCATTAGCCATTAAAAAGAAAAATGCCAAAAAATGTCAAAAGCTTACCTTGAGCAGGCCCCCTTCCTGCAAAAATAAGAATAATATAAAGTCAATTAGTTATTCTCCATTCATAGACAAACGTTATCGCATCGACTTTTATCCACCGGATAAATCTCTATTCAGAGCATAAATATTAAAGAAATGGTTGATAACTTTATATAAACGTGATGATTGGTAATTTGGACCCTCTAAATTACAACAATTACTATTACCACAAAATGTCACTTTCTTTTGTTTGTTTGTTTGTTTGTTTGTTTGTTTGTTTGTTTTAGATATGCCCATCTGTTCAATAATTACGGCAAATTCCCTGCCGGGTAATCTCGTTTTCTTATCAGTGGATGGTGATATGCTTACCACAGAGATTGGGACAGGTCTTCTTGCATTTCTGCACAGTAGGATCATTTTTAAAATCTTCGCAGTAGTCTGCTACTGCTCTCGCATTGTTGGGATACCAATCTCTTGAAATCTTTATACACTCGTCCGACTCATCCCTGCATCCAGCTGTGAATAAGATTCACTTATTTGTAAGTATCGGTAATTTGTGGTCAAATGCCCCACTATCAGCACAGTAAAAATATTATTATTACTACATTTTCAACCCCTAAAAGATACCAAAAAGTGTGGAATTTGGCAAATCTCATATTTTAAACCCTAAAAGAAACCAAATCATTTTTTTGTACCCCTAAAAGATACGACGAGGATCCCCCGGGGTCTATAAGCCGTGTCGTCTCCATAAAATTAACCAAGAGAAGTGAGGGAACTGGGCTTTGCACGACAACAGCATGACTGCATTCGCTTGACTGGCCCACAAAACAATGATTTACATTGAGATTGTAGTGTATAAATCTATACATTCTCTGTATTTTATACACTCCAACCTCGTTGAAAATCTTAATTGTTTTGTGCAAGTCAATCGAGTGCAGGAAAGGTCTATTTGAGTTCTATTGGGAACGGAACGTGATTGCAGGCAAGATCGTAGGAGGCGCGCGGGTGCATTGATTGCCAAGACTCTTGTAACAAGTTAAAATAGTTGTTTTTAAAAATACCACGAGTAGGGCTTCTGGCTGGGCTTCGGATAAGTTCTCTTATCTCATTCTCATTTGTTATAGCTGAAAACTCTGCAAACATCAAACTTTTGCATCTTTTCAAGCCAGTTTTAGGAGTTATTCTCAAGTAGATATACACACAAACAATATGCAGGGGCCGCGCGAGGTGGGGGGCTGAGGGGCTAAAGCCCCCCCAATAATTTCTCCGCCATTTTGGAATTTTCAGAAACTTTATTTGACAGCTCTGCTATCGCAGCTCTGCTATCGCTGTCTGAATAATCTGACTCTTTCTCGCAAAAATTAGAATCACGTAAAACACGCGATGAAAATAAACGTTTTGCGTTTCTGGAAATCACTTATGATCATGTCAACGCTGGGATACCTGTGGTCTTGGGATACCTGTGGTCTTGGGATACCTGTGGTCAACGAGGCAATCACGATTGCATCATACAGGCAGAGAGACACACGAGATGTGATCGTTCTGAACTTCAAGAGATCTTTCAATCAATAAAACAGGGATGTCTCAACAAAAGATACAAATGTTTTTAGCGCCAACGAAAGGGTAAGATTAGACAGAAAGTTTGTTTTTATACTGAAACCAGCACTAGCTCAGTATCTCTGCCATATTTCAATTGATAAACTCACTAGTGGTGGACTTTATAATATTCTACGCTCATTCATTGCTCTCGTGCTTTCTCGTAAGTTTTAAGCTTAAATATATTTTGAACATAGTTAAGTACTTTGTCTTTCAGTATTTTATTATACGCCTATATCATAAATTATTTAGGTTTTAGACAATTTTGTAATAAGCTTAAAAAACATTCAAAGCAGTTCAGCCGTATGTGTCGGATAATTTTAACATTTTAAGCTTATAGATTTTAGGATTAAAATAAACTGAATTCTATGACTTTGATTAATGTCAACTGCCCATGTATGATATTTTTCCTTGATATCTTTACATGTTTAAACTTGTGCCAGGATTTTAATTTAATTTTAATTGACGATTAGGACACAAGCAGTTGACGTTGCCGGCGTGGAGAATGCAAACAGTGAAAATAATGATGATAATACTTGTGGTAAGCAATCACAAATACTCAATAGTTATGGGTTGATTAGAGTCAAATCAACTTCCACATACTTAAGGTGCCAATGCTCGTAGGTTTACTGGATCTCCCTGATGAAATGATCTTATTGATACTTCAAAGAATACCTCTAAGGTCTGTGATCCAAATCATCGCACCAACCTGTCGCCGCATGTATCACTTAGCCCATGCTGCAGTTCTTTGGAGACGATTTTCAATGAGTGACACTGGCCTGGTCTACTATAATAATAATACTTTTCATGCTATATTCAATAAACATTCTTCTCATTTTCGCCATCTATATTTTAATGGTGAATTTGAAGCAAGTTTAATCGAAGTACCTGCAAAAACATTAATTTTCGAAGCTTTGGGCAGATGTTCCTATCTCAATGTTTTAGATTTGAGCTCAAACAATTATGTTGAAGAGATAGGTTTTGTTGCAAACTTAAAACATCTAAAAGAATTGTACATCGAAAACTGTGTAAACATAAATGAAGAGACAGCTACTGAAGTCCTCAGTAACAGGAACATTTGCAACTCAATTGAGGTGTTAGATTTACGAATGTGTCATCAATTCATTAATGAACAGTTAGCAAAAATAGTAATCTATTTAAAGTACTCCCTTGCTTCACAAAGACCTACAGAGTAGTTATGGGCAGAACGCGAGTGAGTAGGCTGTGAAGCACAGAAGCGTGAAATTCTTTTGGGTAGGGCGGGAAGGGGTAGCAAAGGAATCATCTCGCACACGAAATCTAGATGATTCCAATACATTCACCAATATAAGATCTTGCAGTGATCCTAACCTTTACTTCCCCGAACGCCAAACTGCCACGAGTGGATTGATGCTACACTTTATATACTCTATGTTACGCACGGGTGCACATTAAATAGTAATCTATTTAAAGTACTCCCTTGCTTCACAAAGACCTACAGAGTAGTTATGGGCAGAACGCGAGTTCCGCCTATAACAGCCTAACGTTGTCCTGATTTCCTTTCCTCGACACACCCTAACCCAGTCCTTAATAACCCGAAACTACTATCCTTTCCACTCCCATTCTTATGAATTCGGCTCAACAAACACCGGTGAGAAGCCGATAAGTAAATTCCTCTCCCGAAACTCAGAACTTATTCTTTCAACAAGATCCCCATCCTCTAGATTAAGTGGGTTGCTTGGTGGAGTTGCGGAGGTGCTGGATATGCTCATAACCTTCTCTGTCTGAGTATATAGGTTCACCATCTGAGTAGACTGCCAACCGATGTGATTTGCGACCTCCTCTTTTGAGGCGCCAAGCAGGCGAAGCATTATAGCAGCCCCACTTCTGAAACTATGGGCCGTCTCACCCTCATAAACTCCAATATTGGTGAGATACTTTACCAAACGGCTATTAGCGGCTGAACATAAAAAGGCATTATCGGTGACTGAGCCATTGTTCGAAGTTGATCTAAATAAGTAGCCGTTAGACAGCCTAATTCTTGCAGCCTCACAGAAAGATACGTAAAAACGTAGGTTTTGGACTGGACAGATGGCTGGATTTTGGCAAGGGCGGATGGGAATTACTCTGGATTGTTTCCCTCTAATTGTCTTCCCTACACGCTGATGGATGATAAGATTCTGGCTATCCGGGCTCCCAAGAATGTCCACAGTTTTAACTCTACCCAAGTCCGCAGCCCTTCCGCCCGAGGAGAACATAAGCGTGAAGAAAGCCAAATCTCGTGCGAAGATGTAATGTTGAATGGGGGATATGCCGGCGTCTTGAAGGGCACCGCGGATGTAATCCACAAGCTTTTGAAATTTGGCAAAAAACACAGGGTTGGCCTGTTTCGGCGAAACACGAGAGTTAGCTTGTTCTCGCTGGATCGATTTTAAGTACGCTTTGACAGAATGGTGGATGGTGGGGTTACCTCGGAGTGAAAAATCATCCCATTCACTTACGCTACCACGTGTATTGAATATCGCGCGCAACTTGCCAATCAATGAATCGACAGTGCCGGCTGCTAATCTGTGGGGGCAATTGCATGGGTGCCTCCCGGGCTGCCCATAGAAGGTACATTGCTCGATATGGACCTGGGTTCTACCATTCTTGTCCTTCCAAACTAAAAAACGTATGATGTCCTTAGGACACGCGGAGTGTAATGCTTTCGGGAAAGGAAGGGATTCGAGAAAACCCACGAGTTCCAACTCCAGCTTGGACTTTTGCCTTTCATAGGGCCTGACAGATCGGGCCTTGTTTAGCTCATCAATTCTGTCGTCAATAGACTTTACATCGATCGAATGTTGGTCGCCCCTCCTTGTTTGTAACCGGTAGGCTCGCTCAACGCCACATTGCTGACAAAATTGGAAGCAATCGTCATTTGGATATGAACAAGATCCACACCGTAAGGCTGGACGCCAAACGCGAGCGATATTCTGCAGGGAACGAAAAGAAATACATGAAAACATAGCATGAAATATTTGTTTTAATAAATCGCATAAATTGTAAGCAAATTTGGACAACTATCTAATGTGTCTACAAACCAACGAGTCCTTTTTAAGTGTTCACTAATCTAAATGCCCAAAGGTCCCAAGGCAGTGGTTTGGAGACGAAGTTGTTGTTAGCAGACGGGAATAACACTGCATTTTCATCCCCTTTCTTTCCGATCCTTAAAGAGTCAGAAGAGCGCTTAACCAAGATCGGCCACCAGAACCGACATGGTTGAACTGCAGGGGTAATAAAAGTGACCTGTAATTTAGGCGTTGAGGCGAGAAAACGCAGCAAAGGACCCACCATAACTAAAGGGGGGAAAACATAGGTATTATGCTCTGGGGGTATATGTTGAGCGAAAACGTTCACCCCCGCAGAACCTCCTGTAGGCCATGGTGTATAGTGAGGAAGAGGAGAACCATCAGCTTTACGTTGAACATTGGAGTCGAGGGACATTAGATCAAAAGTGTGGGGCCCCCAACGACACTCTATGCGGTTCCAAACTGACGCAGCCAGCATGCAATCCTGCGGGGAGAGGGTCCTGGACGGCAGATCGGCTAGATTTCCTGAAGACGGCACGTGGGTGAGAGATAGAGCCACATTGAATTTCAGAGCGACCTCATAGATTGACTTTATGATTGCCGAGAGTTGCCCGCTCTTACCACCTTGGCTCCTCCAGGCTTGCACTACCGGTAGACTATCCACATGGGCGTCAACTCTGCTATTTTCCAAGGTATCGCCCCAAGCGCTCAAGGCGTGACGAAGGGCCAAAGCCTCCCTTATCACAATGGGTTTGCTTTGATCCTCCTCGTGCCAGTAGTCTCGCACGCATTGGGGTTTCTCTGGGTCGGCGTAAAGCACCGCACCCCAACCCGTGTCTGAAGCATCCGTGAAAGAAGTGATCACTCGATGGTGTTCTTCGAACCATGGCAAGTGGCTGCTCCATGTGTCCAGGAAGCGCCAGTATTCGATTTCCTTCCTAAGGTCCCCAACAATTAGGATTTTCGAGGTGGATGCTTTGTGGGCGGCGCCAATTGCACGGTAGCAGACTCTAGAGTACAGCCTGGCGGCTGGAACAGCGATGGCAAAGGATGTCGTCTTGCCGGCAAAACGCTGCAAGGATTTCAAATCAGTCTCTTTGGAGGACAGAATTGATTCCCGCAAGCTACGAAACTTCTCTCTCTTATCGTCTGGCAGTATAAATGCGCTTTTTTGAGAATCACACAGGTAACCCAAATACCTGACTACTTGAGTAGGATCCAGCACTGACTTTGCAATGGCAATTGTATAGCCTAAGGAAGTCAAGGTTTTCGTAGTAATGTAAGCTGCGGCTTCAGCTTTCTGATAATCCGACCATGGGCAGTCTTGACTTGTGATCAATTGGCCAATATGGCGGTCATCGATGTATTGACTACAAGGCACTCCAAGGGAGCGAATATAGCTAGTGGCAATTAGACCAATAGAATGGTAAAGGAAAGCACTCGCCTTCCAGCCAAAGGGTAAGGTGCAGTATACAAAGTAACAGTTTTTCCAATATAGACCAAAGAGTGTCTGGCTTTCCGGTTGTAGAGAAACGTGGTCGTACCCACTCTTGTCGTCGCAGACAGTTTGAAAGCTGTTTTTGGTCACGTACCTTGGCAGATCGGACAAATAATCAAGACTAAAAGGAAGATCCTTTGTCCACAGGTTCAAGAACCGTTCGTCGTGGCACATCCTGGGCTTTGTGGGCTCGATGGTAATAGGCATAACCAAATAAGGAGGTTCCACCTCACCTGCAACGCCCCAAAATTTGAGAGAGCCATTGCGAACTCTTTCTAAGATGGTTTCCGTGATGAAAGACTCAAACCTTAAACAGGATTTGGAATTTAGAATCTCCATGCGAGGGGGAAATGGAGAGTCGAATTCCTGACCACCAAATTTCCCTTTGAAGTGTGTAATGAAATTTCGAGCGTTTACTCCGTCCACTACATTAGACAAAATATCCGGGTCCGCATCCGGAATAGATTTCCATACACTTGCGTGACGCCTTAGCCCGCCGGCGATAAAATAATTGGGGTCTTTAAACATGACGTCTCGCGGGCTTGCATGAATTTCTGCCCTTGATACAGCATCAATTTCAGGTCCCAGGCCGACATTGCTGGTGGGAACGCCTTGCCAATTACATGATTGAACGCTTGACGTTTCCGAACCATATTGAACAAGATGTACAAAATCATACTTCAAACGCTTTCTGGGCGGATCCTAGTCCCACAACGGGAAAAGAAGAAAGGGAAAAAAAAAAAAAAAAAAAAGGAACAACGAATCAGAAACAAGAAAATGTTACGCGGAACAAAAAATAGGCAAAACAAGGAACAAGGCGTAACCCACCACAATGACGGCCTAGGCAACCCCACTGGGGCATGAAAGGCATTAGACGCCCGCACCTAGACTCGACAAAGCGGTGTAAAAGGAAAAAAAAAAATAAATAAATATATAAATCTATGTCTTTGTTTACAAAATAGATTTACTTTTCTGTAAGACAAACGTCGATAATGACCCTGTTTAGCTTGACTAATGGTTTTATTACGCTTTCATTATAGGGTGATATTATAGAGTAGAGAATGAGATACGATGCTAAACAAGAGGCTTTATTTTCAAATCATTACACGAACAAAAATACATAATAATTTTAATACAATCGGTTTCCCATTTAACGGTTGTGGCAGTGTCTCTGGAAGTGTCCTCTCTGCCCGCATCTAAAACATCCCACTCCACGACCACGTGGCCCTCCCACGCGCCCTCTCATATTCATCATTGGCCTAGGGTAGGGGAGAGGGGGAGGGGTCCAGACTGTATGCTTAACCATCTTAGCAATAGACGTGGCTACTTGGCTTTCCTCCTTGGTGCCTACCAGTCTCGTTATAATGTCCCCCAATTGAGGGTTATACATAAGTAAACGTGACTGTCGCAGGACAGCTTCGTATTCAGCAGCTTTCGCGTGTTGAGTAGTTCTTGCATCATCGGCCAGCTTTTGTAGTGCCCCTAGAATAGCCGAGGGGTCCCTGAAACGCGTAGGCGCTGAGGCCAGCTGACGGACCTGAGCCAATGACGCCTCGACACTAACCACACTAGTTTGCGCTTTTAAGGTTTCGAGCTCAGCCTTGAGTTGCCGAATCTGTGTTCCCAACTGTTAAGGAACAGAAATAAAAACGAGAGTTCACTATACCTCTAGCCTACATAAATCGAGCATTCATTTAACTTGTATAGGTATGAACAAAATTTAACCGAAAACGAAAACTAATAATGTGTAAAGAGCACTTGCAAATTAAAGGGTCTAAGTCCAACTATCTGTAAATGCGGCCTAACAACGATCAAATATAAAAATAGCGTTTGTAAGTAAATGATAGTAAATGCAGTTTAATCCAACAAAGGAAGGCGGTCCCGTATTGTTTAAGGGTGCAGAGTAAAACAAAAGACAAAACAAACAAATCGATAATGAATGCAAAATCAGATATACACGCGACCATTATGCGTACAAGAAACACAAACAAAAGCTTGTAAGAAAAATTCCTAAGCAAATTAGCAAGGACGTTGATAATAACAACCGAACAAAAGTATAGGATTACCTGAATGTAATATTTTGAAACGCTAATAACGATTCTGGCCCCTACCAGAAATACAAATAAATTCATTACTCCGGTCTGGCAAAATATTATGACTCATTACTTTGGCCTCTACCAAGGAAATACAAATGAACTCATTACTTTGGCCTCTACCAAAATACAAATAAACTCATTACTCTGGCCTCTACCAAAGAGATACAAACAAACTCATTACTTTGGCCTCTACCAAAATACAAATAAACTCATTGTTCTGGCCTCTACTAAAGAATTCCAAATAGACTAATTACTTCGGCCTCTACCAAAAATACAAATAAACTCGTTACTTTGGCCTGTACCAGAAATACAAATAAACTCATTACTATCTGGCATGTACCAAAAATACAAACAAACTCATTACTTTGGCCTCTACCAAATACAAATAAACTCATTACTCCGGCCTCTACCAGAAGACACGCATTGAAAAACTCGTTGCCCTCGCCTCTTGTAAGAAGTATAGATAAAACTAATTATTCGACAGGAAAAACATGAATTTGAAAGTTCCTAGTTTAGACCTATACGAGAATATATAAGCGCAAAACTACAAGAGAGAATAGCAAAGAAAACCACATAATACCTCTTCGCTCGCCGTACGCTGTTCGGCTCCTTCTTCTACATTCCCCTCTGCTTGGTTTTGGTTCTGGTCTGGATTTTGGTTTGCATTCCGGTTCTGGTTTGGATTCTGGTTCCCGTCTACATTCTGGCTCGGATTCTGGTTTGTACTCTGGTCCTGAGCTTGGACTTGTCCGTCTTGTGGTAAAACCACAACCCGGGCCGGCCGTTGTTCGTCTTGTTGATTCATACTGTACTGGAAGAACGCCAAACTGCCACGAGTGGATTGATGCTACACTTTATATACTCTATGTTACGCACGGGTGCACATTAAATAGGTTTGGGTCTACCATGTTTAAGAGTTTTCATTATCGATGGTTGCGAGAAAATCTCAATACAAACTGCTATAACCATTTTAAATAATTCAAGTAATACACTTGAAAATGTTTCCCTAACCCCAGACTTAGAAAATTATCCAAGGACACAGTGGGAACTACTCAAAAACATGTTTTTCGAATTAAAATTGTGTTAATGCAGCGTTTACAAACTCATAAATAAATGCTATTGTTATGCTGATTTTAAAATGTTAAAAATTAAAAGTAATAACATTTAATTGAGGGATTATTGTTCAGTTGTTGTGAGATTATGACCCAAACGAGACTCCCAGCCCTCAAAGTTTAAGACCGACAATTCCACGCCAGTGGATCCAGCATTTTTCCAATGTTTGCAATATGAGTGTGATAAAGTACTACACAGACTACAGGCACAGCTCCCAAGTGTACTGTTTCAATGAATTTCAAAATATGTGTTTTGATTTTATTTTTTATGCTTGAGGGGGGTTCCATGAATTCATGATCCGGTAGTGCACTGATCAGGAAAATAGTGTCTGCCTTTTCACTCGACGGTAATAAAAACGAGATTTTTTGACGATTTTTCATCTCCAACAGAGACTGTTCCTACAAGAGCACCAGCTGTGAAACGAAGCTTTGATACTGACAAACCTCACCAGCCGAAGATGTTTAAATTTCCTAAAAGAAAGTTTGGCACGCAAAATCGTCTTTTTCAATCAACGTGGTTTGACAAATTTCCATGGCTACATTATGACGAACAAAGTGATTCCGTTATTTGCTTTACCTGCGCAAAACAATACGCTAAAGGGAATTTAAAGACGACAGCGAAGAAAGACCTTTCATTTCTGACAGACGGATTTTCAAATTGGAAGAAGGCAGCCGAGAAGTTCACAGACCACCAGACCTCTTATTGCCACAAAGCATCCCTCGACATTGAAGCTAACCTAACCCAAAATAGAAATATCATCGAAATAATGAGTGCCGAAGCAACGAAAACCATGCAGTCCAGCCGCCTTTGCTTGATGAAAGTCATCGAAAGCTTACAATACATTTGTCGGCAAGGATTGGCAATCCAGGGAAGCACAGATTCTTCTTCTAATTTATTTCAGCTGTTAAAGTTGAGAGGGAAGGATGTGCCATCTTTATCAACGTGGATTGATAAAAATAGTGATAAGTACATCAGCCATGAATCGCAAAATGAAATTATATCAATAATGGCAAATCAGCTGCAACGCGACCTTGTACGCGACATCGAGAAAAGCTTTTTTTCGATTATAGCTGATGAGTACACAGATATTTCTAATAAAGAACAGTTGGTCGTATGTCTAAGATGGGTTGATCTAAATCTTGAGGCACATGAGGATTTTTTGGGGTTTTATCATATCCCAAACATCGCATCTAACACCATATCATCAGCTATAAAGGATATTTTAGTGCGATTGCAGCTGTCGTTATCTCAATGTAGAGGACAGTGCTATGACGGGGCAAGCAATATGATGGGTATACGATCAGGTGTTGCACAGCAAATTCTAGAATGCCAGCCAAAGGCCTATCCTACCCACTGTCATGCCCATTGCCTCAGTTTAGGTGTGAAGGACACAACGAAAAACTGCAAGATCTTAACGGACACCATGAGTAATGCCAACGAAGTAGTGAAGCTCATAAAGTATTCTCCAAAAAGAGAAAACTGGTTAAATGACATTAAAGCAAACCTTACAGATGAAGATAGTCGTTCTGTAGCTGGAGTCGCCAAATTTAGTGCTACGAGATGGACTGTTCGCGCAGCGTGTCTGCAAAGTATTTTGAATAACTATGAAGCCATTTTGAAACTATGGGAAGAGTGCCTCGAAACGCCCTTGAACCCTGATGTTCGTGGCCGGATAATAGGATGCCAGGCGCAGATGAAATCATTCAACTTCTTTTTTGGGCTGCATCTAGGTCAGAAAGTGTTTTCACACACTGACAATCTATCAGCCACATTGCAGAAAGCCTCTTTATCGGCTGCAGACTCGAAACATCTCACAAGTTTAACTGTGCAATGTTTGAAGAATATCAGAAATGACGATTGCTTCAAGGCCTTCTATCAAAACACACTTCAGAAGAAGCAACGATTCCATGATGACATCGGTGAACCCAAAGTTCCAAGAAAGAGAAAAGCTCCTTCTAGATTTGAAGAAGGCACCGGAGCTCCATCATTTCCAGAGACACCAGAAGATTTGTACCGCCGTGTATACTTTGAGGCGATTGATTTGCTTGTCTCGGCTATTGTTGAAAGATTTGAGCAACCAGGGTTTATAGCCTATCTTCAATTGGAAGAGCTTCTTCTTAAAGCGTTACATTCAACTGACATATCTGCAAATATCAAGTACATCCAAGACAACTACGCTGAAGATATCAATGTACAGCAACTAGTTCCTCAGCTTGACATTTTCAAAATGCTGATAAATGACAAGCAGATAACCCATTTCCACGACATCTTGGATGCAGTAAAGAGTCTTAGTCCAGGGCAGAAGCATATTATTAGCGAGGTAATGGCTGTATGCAAGCTCATTCTTGTCAGTCCTGCCACCAGCGCAACTGGAGAGAGAATGTTCTCAATGGCAAGACGAGTGAAAACATGGTTAAGATCCAATATGCAGCAGCAGAGGTTCAACAATATAGCCCTAGTGCACTGTCACAAAGACCGAACAGACAGGATACGGCTGCTTGATGTGGCAAATGAGTTTGTGGGAAGGAATGAAAGGAGAAAAAGAAACTTTGGCATTTTCAAAAAAGAAGAAGACTTGTAAATAAAATTTGATTACCACTTTAAATTAATAGAAAATAAAGTATGTACATTTTGTCTCATCTACTTATAATAACCTCGTAAGATACTTATGTTTTGTAGCCCCCCCAATCAAATATACGTGGCGCGGCCCCTGATATGTGCAAGAAAACTATTTTAGTAACCTACCATTGCCCGGCCCAATAGGTGTTTTACCTGCAACAAATAAAATACCCATTCAATCAGCCATACAATGTCGATTATTTATTTATCATATAGACTAAAATACATACAAACATCACATTAGTGGCATTGGATCGTCTTAAACGTGTCATATGCAGGATGTCATGGGTTCAACTTTTACTCAGATTTTGTATACCGTTTTCCCGCAGCAATTAATTGTAGCATACGAGAAGTCTTCCTAAAGTTTTAGCAATAGAAAATCGTGTGTGGGGAACTGCAACGTGTAAAACAAATAGCCGCTTAGCATTTTCAAAACATTTCCGGCATTAACATAACGCACTGCACATGCGTGAGTGCGCATCTTAGCAGCAAGTTAATAGTAGGGATATTAAAAGAAGTTGCTGAAGCGTTGTGAATTGCGCCAGAGTCTGTCTTGCGATGACGTTGTTTTGTGGCATGCGCAACGTATGTAGTATTCAGTTCTACTTTAAGTAACACACTGCAGCAATTGGTAACAGTTTCTGTTAATTTCAAATGTATTTTGCAACAGCACATATTTTTGTTCTTGCTTACCCTGATTAGCCCGCAGGTATGTGTAAACGTTGCGCTCTAAGCTTCTTTAAAATATTGCGCAGCAATAAAACAACAAATGTACTTCTTCAGCAACGTGCCAACAATGCTGTTATGAGACAAGTGAAATAAACACTTACACAAATGACATGTTTTTCTACATTGTTGGATTGGTTGAGTGTGTTTCCAAGATAAACAGTAATCATCAAGGACATTTCTGCTCGGCATTTTCTCAACTAAAGTGTAGCAATCATCTCGCTCATCATAACAATCTTCGGATGTGACCAATTCTGTAAGACAGAAAGCAAAACTAAAAAAATGCTAATTACATTTTTGCCATATATTGCGGGATTACTCACTCTTACCAACGGTTAGAAACACAATAAAGATGCCCGATGTTTCTATTGTCTCCCGAAAACACTGGAACTAACATATATGAAACATCTCTAGGGAAGGATTTTTTTATGAAAGTAGCAGGTATTGTTGTTGAAAATTGAGAGATAGCAGAAGGCACTGGATAGGGGGTGGACACTACATTTTTAAGTAATAT
Organism: Diadumene lineata; assembly: GCA_918843875.1. Lineage (NCBI taxonomy): Eukaryota > Metazoa > Cnidaria > Anthozoa > Actiniaria > Diadumenidae > Diadumene > Diadumene lineata. The sequence goes on from OU974072.1 coordinate 9,124,012, forward strand.
ATACAATATGAGCGGGAGATCTGTATGAAGATGTCTGCAACAAGCATAAGCGTTACGATTGCAACAACTTTCTTTTGCATTGCTCGTTTAACTAACTTGGGGTATCCGAGTCAGTTTAGTAAGTTTAAATATCTGCCAACAACTTACCTACACCATAGTTGGCTAGAAGACCAACCAACAGCACAAACCAGTAAAGCTGCATATTGAACTCAGTATGTTATCTAGACGAGTTAACAGTACAAGTGATATACACTGCATAGCTAACCTTGTTTATATATGCTCTTGGACGCATGGCTGGGGTGCATGGTACATAAAAACATCAAAACCATGGCACTTAGTAACGATTGACCAACCAAGCAGTAAGGCCACCGCCAAGAAACAACACCACAAAATTGTTTACCGCTTTAATATTAAACTAGAAGACTGAAGTGTGAAGAAATTAACTGTTAAAAAAGCGGAGCTACAGTAATGGCCACGAACTATTTGAGTTCAGTCATTTCATAATTGTAAAAAGACCTCCCGTAGAATGGAATGCTACAAATATTTCAGCCTCTAATGAATGTAAATTATTTTCCACAATATAATATATTCACATCTATCGACCGCTGTCACATGAATACACTTTTACTTTAAAAATCGCTAATGTTTCTCAAGTATCAAAGGGAAAGCTCTACATTTGTTTTTTATCAAAATCATTTACTTAGATCATTTGTAAAAAAAAAGCGCGCCAATGCAGATCACTGTATTTGAAAAACACGTTTTCCCGCCATGATTTGAATTCAGTAGCAATATCAAAACCACATTATCAACATAACCGGATGTTATTACACATGTAGCAAACCAACAATTTGCAACAAGAAATATTGTATTATCTGAGGTAAAACGGCTTAGAGAAGTCATTTGTTTAAGCAATAAACGATTGATTTTCGTGGTTTATCGTTGAAATAAACCACGCGGGATGTTGGGAGAGCACGAAAAAGGCCTAAAAAAATCACGAGCATCCTGCGATATTTAAACAATGGCCAGTGGTATTTGCTTAGTTATTTTGTAAAAACACACTGTAAGGTCTTGTACATGACCGTTAGCCACTTCTCCCATAACATAACTGAACTCGTACAAGTGACTTTACCGTATTAGAGTACTTCTGCAATTACTAGACCAATTAGGGAACGGTGGCATATTGTTTTCACCAGACACAACGCCAGACAAAACAGTACGTAATTACAATTGATATCATTTGGCATCGACTACACATAATTTGTGGTCAGACAGTTTAACAATGACTGTTGAACACGCTGTAATAATTACCTTTGAGTACTAGAAAATTGACATGAACAAACAAAACATGTAACTTAAGCATTGACAAAAACGAACAAATTTAAACAAAACGTTGACAGAATGTACATTTGCAAATCAAAAACAGCACAACTTTAGGGTTGGGAAGTGAATCGCACTCATAAATGAGCGATGCAGTAAAGACAAAATGACAGTGTGGACTCGTGTGAGTTAATTGTAGGGTGTACGTTAACTTTTGGCTATTAAGGGAAGTCTTCCAGTGTAAATCAATATTAATGCATGTGCTGGGTAACAATACATATGTGTATGAGTAAAAACATGAAGGAGGCGCACATCAAGGGTGTCTTGGCAAGCTAGACCCTTTTTAAGTTCACACGCCTCATAGTGCATACAAGAGTAGGTTGAGTGAAGCTAAGTGGCCATTACGTCTGATAACTGGATGACTGAAACGTGCTCTATCTCTCTCATTGTCAGACTGCGGACTTCTTACGAGCAGCGCACAATGTATGCACATGTCCGTCACTCCACTCCCCTCCATTCCCATCCTCTCATAAACGTGTAAATTTGGCTATTGTAAACAATATTATGAACTACAATACATTTCTAAGAAAAACGAATTTATTCACACTTTTAGAACCTCGAATACACACTAGTTCGTATTATCTATTTATTAGAGTGATTTTCATATTACCGTCAAACAATAGCTACTATTAACCTTTTTTACAAATGATACATTTTTAAACTAGAGCGTTTACACTTTATTGGCATTCAAATGCTGAATAGATCGATGATGCTTACTTATTAAGTTGAATTTGTCAGCTTGCAATGTCTGTTTATGGGACATTTAACTAATTTCCTGGTACAGTTATTACGGTAAAAAGCGGCAACATTTTCTGACATTGTTTGTCAGAGAAAAATGTAGAGTGTTAAAGAAGGGAAATTCTTATAAAATGATTGAATGCCAATTTCACGCAAAGTTGTTTTCAGCAAAATGATACACAGAAGATTTGATACTACATTCGCTAATATGACTTATCCACTACTGCTAATAGGTGCTGTCTGCAGCTTCGTATAAATGTTCTTCAGCGACGTTGACCTGAAATGAAAGAATAACATTCAGTTATAATGGTTTCAAACAGAACCATAGCAAGTGCGGACTGACTAACGAAGGACCAATGAATTGCACTGTTAATGCTACAGCCAAATTAGTTGTATCGCGAACCACCGTTCAAAACTTTATTTTCATTTTCTGAACCGTCAATCAATTTGATAGGGCGGAGCTTGCCCAACATGTTCTGTCATTGGTTAATCTAAAATAAGCTCCTACCTTGAAATTGATTGACGGTTCCGAAAAGACCAAATCAAACCAAAGTTTTGAAACGGCGGGTCGCGATAAAACGAATTTGGATGTAAAAAGTTTTTCAAACAGGTCCTAAATACAGTCACAGCTGCTGAATCGGTTGCATTATTGTAAAAAAGAAAATATATTCAATGTGATACAAACCCTCTGCTAAGGGTCTGTCAAATATAGTTTTGCCAATTCTTCTTCTCACTTATTTATCTTCTTTTTCTTCACTTATTTATCTTTACAGACTCTCCGTCATATTGAAAATGTAGCTCGAGTTGTTTTGTGCTAACATCAAATTAGGCTAGGACGGTATAGTATTGGTTTTATTTTCAAAACAACTTCTCATGACTACATATCATCCACTGAATAAGTCATAATTAACTACTCTTGTTGCGTATATTTGATCCGTAAACTAATGCAGTACTTACAGAAGCGCCAACAAGTCCTCTTGCACTTTTTGACAGTGTCGTTTTCCCTGTACAGCTCACAGTAGTGTTGAATGTCCTTGTCTACGCCTTTGTGCATAGTAACTATGTCCTTGCATTGCTCTGACTCGTCTTCGCAGTGGCCGAGTGGACCTGTAAGAAAAACATCTCAGTTCATCATGAATTAAATAATGAAAAGAAAAACAGGAAATCCAACCTCGTCCCCAGGGCCCTTCTTCTTCGCTATTGACAAGACGGCGGACGCTCGAGCGAGAAGAGGGGCACTGGGAACGAGGTTGCAGCAGGAAATCATGCAACTGAGAAAACAAATTTAACCAACAGCAAACGCAAACAAACCAACCAACCGGTACGATGCAAACAACAGACCAACCAACCAACAAACAAACAAACAAACAAACAAACCTGATGGATTAGGCATCTTATCTTGACCTATGAAAAAAGACAAACATGGTGTTAGCACGCTAAAATCATATGAGTAACTACCTACTTTTTATTTCAACTAACTCATTTATTTCAAGAAATTGAAATGTATTTTATTTTTCATTTACTTGTATGCTACTCTCAAGTGAACAATTTGTATTTAAATGAAACAGAACTGAATGGTTAAAACAACGTGATTTATGAGCAAAAACGACGAATCGAATTGGTCATACGTTATAATTAAAATTCCAAACTTTCAAGTTTCAAACTGACGAAGTTGTGAATTTTTAAAATATTGAATTTTGGAAAGAATTGTACGATGAAGAAACATAACATCCCAGTAGAGCCGCGTTTTTGTGTTAATCGTATGTATTCATGTATTCATTTGTAAATTTCAATAAAAACATCCGTTTAAAAAAAAGTTCTATCTCTGTCAGTTAAAAGCCACTGTCCCTTTACTTTTAATTCATTCAGACTCGTCCGGTGACAGGCTAAGTCCAGTACGTGAAACTTTATGTCAAGCAGATATTTTGTTATCTCAAAAGCCGCCATTGCTTTCTATCCTTACATTTTCGGCAAGTCTTCCTGCACGTTTTCACTATCTCATTTTCTCTGTACAAGTGACAGTAGTTCAGAATCTTGTCTACATCACCATGGTGGGAGGTAACAATGTCTATACATCTAGGCGATTCATCCCTGCAATCTGATAATTAAAACAAAAATTCGTACATCAAATCGAGTAAAACAAGAAACAGTTTACCACAATTTTCAACTGCTTTTTGAACATCCAGTGAACATTTTTGTAAAGTCACGATTCAATTGGTAATCTTTCAATCGTTCCAAGAATAAGTCAACGATTGTTTGTATTTATGTGTGTCAACTATGATGTTGCATTGGATAGTATCATGTAACGTGTCTTACCGTAAGGTACAAATGGACCTCGGTCTCTACCTATAAAAAGGAAAACAATCATTTTGCATCAACTATTACAAACTGTTGGTAATAATTAGAGGTTTAACTTCCTGTGCCAGCGCTTGGAGATGCTCTAGCGATCCTGCCATGGACACTGTTTTTTTCTAGGAAAGTACAGTTGTTTTTTCAAACTTTCCTTTTCCACACAGGCGATGTCGCGATGTTCGCGCGATATATTTTACACTACATGAAATTTGTATCAAATGATCCATTGGCCGGATAGGGATTTCTTCCGGTGGCGCTTTAATTTCCAGGCGTCATGCCTAACCGACCCCAGGTGTAAAAAAGAGTTCATGTTGTTCTTAAAAAATATAGCGAAATAAGTAACATCACTACTCAATCAATGTGGAAAAGGAGATACGTGCTTCAGTTGTATGCAGACTTAATAACAGAGTTATTTGATGTATTTGCATGCTACAGAGATGTTGATGTACTTACAGAGATTACGACATGTCCCTTTACACATCTGAACTAGACTGGTGTGCCTATTGCGAGAACAGTAATTCTCTATGTCTGCTTGTCGACCATGACCATAAGCCACAATGTCTTTACACCGTTCCGATTCATCTCTGCATCCTGTAATTAGAAAAAACAGGTGCCTTTCAGGAATTCAAACGGCACTTATTTACTCAGAGAAGTCAAACACATTCACAAGTTTGAAAACACAGAGCATTAGCCATTAAAAAGAAAAATGCCAAAAAATGTCAAAAGCTTACCTTGAGCAGGCCCCCTTCCTGCAAAAATAAGAATAATATAAAGTCAATTAGTTATTCTCCATTCATAGACAAACGTTATGTTATCGCATCGACTTTTATCCACCGGATAAATCTCTATTCAGCGCATAAATATTAAAGAAATGGTTGATAACTTTATATAAACGTGATGATTGGTAATTTGGACCCTCTAAAATACAACAATTAATATTACCACAAAATGTCACTTTTCTTTGTTTGTTTGTTTGTTTTAGATATGCCCATCTGTTCAATAATTACGGCAAATTCCCTGCCGTGTAATCTCGTTTTCTTATCAGTGGATGGTGATATGCTTACCACAGAGATTGGGACAGGTCTTCTTGCATTTCTGCACAGTAGGATCATTTTTAAAATCTTCGCAGTAGTCTGCTACTGCTCGCGCATTGTTGGGATACCAATCTCTTGAAATCTTTATACACTCGTGCGACTCATCTCTGCATCCAGCTGTGAATAAGATACACTCATTTGTAAGTATCGGTAATTTGTGCTCAAATGTACCACTATCAGCACAGTAAAAATATTATTATTACTACATTTTCACTCGTTTTTGTTGTGGGGAGGAGGTAAATGGAAAACAGTTTAATATTAATTTAATTTATTGTTTGTGCTGTAAATGTATAGTTGTTATTTTTAGACTTAGTTCTATAGAAGATGTGATAAGTGCTGATATTGAAACTATTATCATTATTTCTTAGACTACGACCCGGGAGGGGGGGGGGGGGGGAGAACTACGGGGATAAACGATGGGGGATGCCCGTCGGAATTTTTCAAAAGCACCCCTAAAAGATACCGGATGTTTATCAAAAGTTGAGAAATATAGCAGAAGGTACTGGATAGGGGGTCGACACTACATTTTAAAGTAATATTTACAACATGAGCCGGACATCTGTATGAAGATGACTGCAACTAGCATAAGCGTTACACTTGCAACAACTTTCTTTTGCATTGCTCGTTTAACTAACTTGAGTTATGCGAGTCAGTTTAGTAATTTTAAATATCTGCAAACAACTTACCTACACCATAGTCAGGTACAAGACCAATCAACAGCACAAACCAGTAAAGCTGCATATTGAACTCAGTATGTTATCTAGACGAGTTAACAGTACAACTGATATACACTGCATAGCTAACCTTGTTTATATATGCTCTTGGACGCATGGCTGGGGTGTATGGTACATAAAAACATCAAAACCATGGCAGTTAATAATGATTGACCAACCAAGCAGTAAGGCCACCGCCAAGAAACAACAAAATTGTTTACTGCTTTAATGTTAAACTAGAAGAATAAGTGTGACGGAAATTCACGGTTGAAAAAGCGGAGTAATGGCAGTAATGGCCACGAACAATTTGAGCAAAACCAGTCATTTTATAATTGTAAGAAGACCCCCCGTAGAATGGAATGCTACAAATATTTCAGCCTCTAATGAATGTAAATTATTTTGAACAATATATATTCATATCTATCGACCACTGCCACATTAGTACACTTTTACTTTAAAAATCGCTATTGTTTCTCAAGTATCAAAGGGAAAGCTCTACATTTGTTTTGTTTTTATCAAAAGCATTTACTTGGATCATCTGTAAAAAAAGCGCGCCAATGCAGATCACTGTATTTGAAAAGCACGTTTTCCCGCCATGATTTGAATTCAGTACCAATATCAAAACCACATTATCAATATAGCTGGATGTTATTACACATGTAGCAAACCAACCATTTGCAACAAGAAATATTGTATTATCTGAGGTAAAACGGTTTAGAGAAGTCATTTGTTTGACTATAACAAGCTAGACCGATAAAATGTAATTTGGATGTCGATATTTAAACAATGGCCAGTGGTATTTACTTATTTATTTTGTAAAAACACACTGTAAGGTCTTGTACATGACCGTTAGCCACTTCACCCATAACATAACTGAACTCGTACAAGTGACTTTACTATTAGAGTACTTCTGCAATTACTAGACCAATTAGGGAACGGTGGCATATTGTTTTTACCAGACACAACGCCAGACAAAACAGTACGTAATTACAATTGATATCATTTGGCATCGACTACACATAATTTGTGGTCAGACAGTTTAACATTGACTGTTGAACATACTGTAAAAATTACCTTTGAGTACTAGAAAATTGACAAAAACAAACAAAACATATAACTTAAGCATTGACAAAAACAAACAAATTTAAACGAAAAGTTAACAGAATGTACTTTCGGTACATTTGCAAATCAAAAACAGTACAACTTTAGGGTGCATGTGCTGGGTAACAATAATATGTGTATGAATAAAAACATGAAGGAGGCGACCATCAAGGGGGTCTTAGCAAGCTAGACCCTTTTTAAGCTGTCACGCCTTATAGTTCGTACAAAAGTACGTAGAGTGAAGCTAAGTGGCCTTTACGTCTGATAATTGGATGACTGAAACGTGCTCTATCTCTCTTATTGTCAGAGCGCGGAACTCTTACGAGTAGCGCACAATGTATGCACATGTCCGTCATTCTCCTCCCCCCATGGGGCAAAATGTTTGTCGAGTACCATCGTCACCGTATGCTTTTACAAGCAACTTGAATCAAATCACTTTGTGACGTTTTACCTTCGATATGCAAATTTCAATTTCATTCTATTGGTTTAGTTTGCTAAAGTCAAATAAATGATTCCAAGGATTTACTTACATTAAAACCAAATTGTTTGATATAAAATGTTTGTGAGTTTGCTTTGCCCGTGCAATGGTTTGCGGTTAGAGTGATAATGTGGTTTTACTATTGTAATAAAGCAATTATCAGGACAGGTTCACTGAGAGTGCAATACCACGCAAATGAACCCTTGTTGAAAATTTGACTTATGATCTCGTTTGAGCACTCATGTCAAACATGACGTTTTAATTATCAATTACAACTGTTTTGAAGAAAACACCCCAGAACAACAAAGAGAACAGGGTTCGACGTTTCTAGACGATTTTTGTCAGCTGCTTGAAATTTATTTACGTGGTATTTTTACAAACATGCTTGTAAAGTCAGTACATTTCACTACATCCGCCTTGTTCAAGGTTTTTTTTTCTGGATAAAGTGCTTAATTTTAAAATGATTTTGAGTAACTCAATTACTGTTCTAATCTGCATAAATCTAGTAACTATGCCAAATAGCTCATACTATTCCTTTTTAAGTGCATAACAGAGTAATCATCCTTCCCAACATTTGCTGTAGAGCACAGAGAGCGATCTTTCTTCTTGTCACAACTAGGCATTGGCAACTAAGGTGGAAATTTAGTTTCAAGCTCCATGAATATTATTTTGTTAATTCCAAGAGTTTTGTGAATTTGTTTAATGCATGTTATTTAGTCTGTGGCAAGTTGAACGAAGGCTGGGTGATCCACGAACCCACAATATCTTTATCCGCAGGATAGGGATTTATCTGGTGCATAGCCAGGCTTCTCACAAGCGTACACAGACAGATTGAGTGTCAATATCGGTGACAATCATGCCTTTTGGGCGTCATGAAAACACAGAGGAATTTTACAACCGCCATGTTTAGAATCAAGTGTTACAAATACATCAATAGACGATTGTGTCAACTAATGAAGAAAATGTTCAAAAGGGCGTGGATTCGCAAATTTTTCATCTGTAAAAGATACCAAAAAGTGATAATTTGGCAAATTTCATATTTTAAACCCTAAAAGATACCAAATTGCTGATGTTTACCCCTAAAAGATACGACGCGTACGAGCATCCCCGATCGCTTACCATCGGAGTCGATAACCTGTGGAAATATACGTTTGATTTAATCGTACATTTTTAGGAGGTCTTAAGGAGTAGAAAACTGGGATAAAAACCTAAATAAGACAAATTATCATAGTTCGACTTTGCCCCCAACTGATAATTGCGGACAAATTGCCAAACATTTTACTGAAAACTGCCATTAGTAGTGACTGCATGGCTGACCAATCATTGCAAAATGCGGCAGTATTTGATAATGTTATGTTTTGTTAATATCAATATGTTGCATCCACGCGTTTGCCATGCGTTTAAGAGTATATATAATCAAGGTTTGTTACGGTTAAAATCACTGTACTGTTAATTCGTCTGAACAACACACTTAGCTTAATATGCAGCTTTACTGGTGCGTACTGTTGGTTAGTTTTCTAGTGAATTATGGTGTAGGTAAGTAGTTTGCACATTCAAAACTTAACGTAGTTATAGCTAATCCCTAGAATGAAATTATTTAACAAATTCTACATACTCTTATATTGCAAATGGGGTATAAAGGTTTCCAAAAAAATGTTAAAAGAGTAATTTTAGCATTTTGAAGCAGACTGACCGGGTTATTTTTACCAGAAGCATTTCTAGCGGAAATGGCGTCAGGTCCGACACCAAGCAATCCTATCAGCAATATTCTGTCTAGATATCCGCATTGTGTTTTTGTTGAATTACCGAAGGTGTTTTTTTACTTGTTAACGGTCATCGGGTCCACACGTCATCAACTCATAATTTAAAAAAAAGGTTAAGCAGCTATTGCTCATGCGCACGCTCAGTCAGACCGGATGTCCGTTTTCAAAGCTAAGAAAGTGCAAAATGTACCAAATCAAAGTATGTGATGACTAGTGAGTTAAAATAGTCAATAAAAATGGACGAAATCAATTTTTCCTGGCTTGAGAGAGACGTGGTGGCCTAGTGGTTAAGGCATTGGACTTCGGGTCCACTGGACCGGGTTCGATTCCCAGACCGGGCGATCACGTTGTGGCCTTAGGCAAGATTCTTTACTTTCTCAGTGCCTCGTCTTCTCGGATAAGGACGTAAAGCCGGAGGTCCCGTCTGCCTTCACTCTGACTATGTTATAAGGTGGACGTAAAAGAACCGCTGAGGACGTAAACAAATTTCTGGCAGTGACCACCCTCAGTGTCTGTCTCTGCAACCAGCATTGAGGTCGGCTTGGCGCGAATGTTTGAATAAAGGTTACTAGTCAATGAGACCTCGTACTAAAATACAGCTAGTAACCCAATGGACTTTGCCAAGTGCTGGAACCATGTAGATGTAGATGTTTCATTGACTGATCTTGTTTGGTTCCTACGAATGAATGTTCATTTCTGCTTCGTCTTGATTATGATTATATGTCAAGTATTTCTTTTAGCTCTATCGTTGCACCTAAATATTTATACATTTATAGAGTACATGATGCTTAGACATCAAAGATTCCATGCCGATTTTTGTCAATTGTATTGTAGTATTGGGACAACAAGTTTGTTATGATGAGCGTGATTGTGCGGAGCTGTCTAGAAAGATGCCAAACAGGAATATTCTGGATAGTTACTGCTCGTACTGGAGGGACGACGCCGCTGTCAAGCAATGTAGAAATACATGCCAATTCTGTGAGTAAATCTCATTTAACGATGTTGGTGTTCTTTTAGTTTAATCTGGATTCCAAGGGCTCAAGGAAAGGCCAGAAAAAAATAAGTATATTCAAATTTGCAAGGCTGTTTACCCCTGTTTACGTAATTTTGCGCACATTCTTGAAATTGAACCTTCGATCGATTTTCTGGTGCTAGTATAATACTTTGACGTCAAAGCAGCTGATCACAAGGACGATTTATTAAGTGTTATTTACATTTGTCACAAATTGTCATATTGTATTAGCACTAATATGAATTGTATGTTTTAATTTACAGGCAAGCCATATGCTCAAGGTATGCAATCATTCACCTATTAATATTTACTTACATTACACGCTGAAACAATAGGAGATATACCTGCATGAGACTGCAATACATGGGAACATGTACGAAACAAATCATACGCTTGAATTGAAACAACAAAGTACGGCGGCTCATGATCAAATGAAAATGACTCAACAACAGCGCTTGCGCATCTATATATTGCCTTACGATTAACTTTTGTACAAACAGAATGTAAAGATGAATTGGAAAACTGTAAAGACATTGCATCTCACTTTCGTAGTGATCCAGTTGGTCTAGAAAATTATTGTCAACAGAATAAGGACAACTCTGTTGTACAGAAATGCAAGGCAACTTGTCAAAACCTCTGTAAGTATACATAACGAAGCAATGTTTGTGTTACACATCACCAAGGAAGATTTAGTTCATAACAACGACTTCAAACATGCATTAACTCGCTTTGAATACTGCCTAATGAAATTCACTGAGTACATAAATTAAGGGTTGACAAAGCTCTGTAAGCAATTAATTGTTCACTATTTAATAAGCAGCCTTCCTACAAAAAAGTCTTTGTTGCTTATTGTGAACTAATTGTATTTTTTGGTATTTGAAAGGTATACAAGATATCACATTTCCACCTTATGGTAAGGATTTTATTTTAAGAACAATCTGTAAGAATACAATTTTACACTTTTACAATTTTACAATTTTACGTGGTCGCGTTGTAGGCTGGTCGAATGCTGATGGACGCCGGAAAAACGAATAATGATGGCTGCATCAATAATAGTTCTACAGCAATCCAGTTTTGACAACCGACTCAGTTGGACAGTTCCCAAAACGTCTTTTTACGAGGGCTTGTTATTGGCATTTGGCAACAATTTTCTCCTTTTCTTCGAGGACTTTTTTCGACTAGTAAACTTACGTTTATCTAAAAGAAATTAATCAGTCAATCTATTTCTCTGTCTATTACACCCAAAACGAACGTTTCTAGCTAGTTAGTACTGTTGATGTACTTTTTACATTTCAAGTCTTGCTTTATTTTTAAGTTGATCAATAAAGATTAGTATTGTTATGCTGTGATTTTTTTAACAGACTGTAAGGACGAGGAAGATATCTGTAGCAACATCGCTAAGGCTTACAACGGTGAGGAGGAGAAAATCCGAGAATTTTGCGAGAGACATAAAGATGATCCCGTAGTTCAAAAGTGCAAAAGGACTTGTCGTCAATGTAAGTTCACCAGCAAAGGGATCTTCAATGACCCTCGATGGAAACGTTTGATCACTTACCAGTCCCTCAGCATATATAGCAATCAGTTGCACGTACTTACACTGAATTGTGATGGCTTTTTAATTATTCGTAATTATTTTTCTAATTCCACATATCAATTTGAATAAATTAACGTGGTGTGGCTGGACGTTCTTCCCCTTCTCAATGTATCACTTTACAACTGAGTTGACTGTCGTGTTTTTTTTTTACATTAGGCATATCAACACAAAAACCAAGCGATCTGAGAGGCCCTTCACCGAACCTTGCAGGTACTTATATAGGATTCCGTATTATACTGTTTTTATATCACTACTGTTCTCTTCAGTTCTAAGTTATCTCTCTCAACTTCCACATGCACTGAGAGGCAATATTGAGATGTGCAAAACGCGTCTTTGAATTCTTTGTGCTTTGATTTTCCGGTGATCGTTATAGCGTTTGTTTATTATTATTATCATCATAATCATCATCATTATTATTATTTATACTAACATATCCTTTGAATACTCCTAGAATGTAACAATGAACCCCAGAGATGTAAGGATATCGCTAAGATGCACAATGGGATAGAGAGGGACATACTAGCCTACTGTGAAAGACATAAGGATGTCCCTTCAGTGCAGAAATGCAAGAAGACTTGCCAGAAATGTAAGTGAAACAAAATGCCAAGACGTCACTGTAATTGTCATACAACGATTTAAAGTCTTTACAGTTTCACGTCTGTATAATTTGACTGAAAAATACGATCCGTTCCCATCCTTCTTATAGTTAATGGGTTCCTTTGGAAACTGATTACATAACTAATTAGTTGTCCTTCATGTTAAACTTGTTAAACTAAGTTTTATCTTTTTGCATTATATAGGTAGGACAGTCAACAAGGCACCCATTGAGCCTAAAGGTAAACTTGAAATACATCAAGCCGCACAAAATTTAAAAGTGTCTAACCTTCTTTTCCGTAAATGTTTATGCTCAAACAAGATCGTAGACAGCTGACAGTTTCTTTATATTTGGACATTTTTCCAAGATTGTAGCTTCTGTTATATATTCCACGTAAGGGAATTCATTAATCTTTATAATTCAATTGATTATTTTTTTTCTAGAATGTAAGGATGAGATGGATAGATGTTATGATATAGTCTTCATGCACAAGGGTGTAAAGAAGGACATTAAAGCCTATTGTGACAAACACAAAAACAACCCGGTCGTGAAAAAGTGCAAGAAGACTTGTAAACGCTTCTGTAAGTTCTTCAAGTTGTTAGTTATATGTAAAGTTGCATTCAGGCTAGAGGCGGATCCAAGGCAAAAGACAGGGGGCTCGATTTTATTTTTATAGATAATTCTTTTAAATTTTTAAATTGATAAACAGTAATATTTTCAATTAGTACGTCCCTTTCAAAATGTCCGGATCATTTTTTGCTTAATGCCACCCCCACCCCCCCTTCAAAATTTCTGGCTCCGTCCCTGACATTGTTCTACTGTTATTAACAACAGTAGAAACTTAAATTCAAAATAAACAATATACATTTTTTACTAATTTAATTAGAGTTTGGGATTTTGTTTTATAAACATTTTGTGTTACAAAGATTTTTTTTTCATTATCCAAGAAAATTGCGAATTTTTTTTAGCTAGTTTTAAATAATTTGCGATTGATGTTTCCTGACAACATCACACCGATCGGCGTGTACTTTTTCAAATCTAAATCAAATTTTCTGCAAAGATGACCAGTTTTTATCAAACCATAATTAAAATTTACACCGTAAAGGGAAAGATAAGGCAGTTGGGAAACCATGTCCAATTGTTGTGTGTTCATCAAAAATTGAAGCTTGACTCTTTCATTTGATAAATTCTATTTGTCTCATTTCAGGTGATAAACCCAAGTAACTGGTATACCTAGTGGAGAGTAGCCACTCTAAATAATATGATAATGATTGTACAATAAATTGATTATAATCGTTGTGATTGCGACATAGCACACACTTGTAACTAGCTCTGCGGTGTTTTTCCTTAACCAATAATCAACAAATATATCCTAAACTAATGTTAGAATGAAACAGTTTTAAACACAAATAAAATGAAGAAATAGATGTGATTGACCTCTTTAGCATAGAGTACTGTGAAATATAGCAAGTGGTGATGTTGATAACTTTAAAAGTAGTGTATTACTTCACTATTTTTTATTATGACTAACATGTATTGGAGAAATAATGAATTGTAATCGATGTTTTGAGTGTATAAAGCTTTATTTTGACAGTTATTGATTGAGTTTTATTTGTCCAACGACTGAGATACTTTAAATACAATGCTTTAAACATTTTTTGGTTTCCCTCTATCTTTATTTTATCTTAACTTTCTTGTATTTGTATTTCAAGCACTTGATTTCACAAGTGATTCCCGGATCAGCGGGGTCCCTGTGTAATATATTACTTGTGGGATCACTTGCAGATGAAATTTTAATATCATTTTTGTGACATACCTTTAAGTATGATAAACGTCTGCTACGTACCAACGATTTCAAAAGGTACTCAATTTAGGTATCCAATAATATTTTTTATTTGGAATTTGGACATTTCAAAAAATATATTTTAGGACTTTGCTGTAACAATTTTTAAAATTATTTGTAATGAGATTATCTATATACTGTTTATTGACCACCAGTCGGTTATATTTTCCTTATTTTCCATACATATACACCAATAAATCCTTTGTTATCCCAAGAATTAAAAACTTTAGTAAATGTTGTATTCTATTTAGGTTTTTTGTCGTCTGTGGCGTGACATTATCGTTGCTCACAGATATATATATATAAATCGTGAACCCAAATCAATTACTAAAACTTTTAACGTAGTGAAATGTCCATCTGAATTTTTAAATCTTTAATATGCAAAATGTAACCATTTCATTTACCCCTCTACACTTCCTAACATTGGGGAACTGATCGCTAATCAATATTCATGGAGCTGTAGTACACAGGTCATGTTGTAAACAGTCGTTGAATATCCCCGCAGGGAACGTCTGTGTATCTCTCTATTCTTCGTTTGCAACCACGTGATAATTCAGGCAAAATGTTTTATTTTAAATCTTACTAAAAACTACATTTATATCCTTTGAGAGCATTCAAAACAATGTAATTCTGCCATATTTTAAGCTTCTAGAGCAAATAGTTACCGAACTATTGACGATCAAAGTTATTGTTATTTGGTAAAAATGTATGGCGTCGCCATGTTGGATGATGACTTATATCATCCAACATGGCGGATAGAACTTTAGTGGTCTCAAAATAAGGCAAATTCAGTATTTTAGATCAGGCTTTTGAATTGTGTAGTTGAATTGAATCTCCAGGAGTCTATTTAAGACAAAGTCTCATAACAAAGATGAATTTATCGCGATATTTATCCTTCGATTCGAATTACGGGATAGCGTTGCGTGACACAATTTTTACCTAAATATCTCGCAAATGAAGAACATTTTTGGACCCATATTTCTACAAAGTATTTTAATAATCGTTAGCTATAACATATAGCGGGTATGTTTCAATTTGATTAAAAATGAACTTGTCATACTTTTGAAGAAGAATACAAATATGCCACAAGGCATATTTTCTTGTTATCACAGGGATGTAAACTAACAAATCCAGAAAACTGAGTCAGTCCATCCGGCCAATGATTAAGCAATATAATATCACATTAATTGTTTTTTTTTCTATAAAGCTGAAAAAAATGTTAGTTATAGATTTCGAAGATAACACACTCCAAGAATTGTTTTTCCTCGTGCGTTTTTCGTTCACCAGTGATTCATATCTAGGTTTTGAATTATGTTTGCAACCTGTTATCTTATTTTTTGGCCAACATATAACCATGATCGTTACGGCAAATGATAAGAATAAAATTACAACCGTCAAATTCTAATATGAATTTTCACGTGTTTCAGCGCAATTAAAATAAGTAGAAAGACACAGGCTTACTCGTCTAGAACTCTTATAATTAGCAGTAACATACTATTATGTCTGGTGTTATGTCTAGTACAAACAATATACCACCGTTCCCTAATTGGTATAGTAACTGCGGAAGTGCAAGCAGTGAAGTCACTCGTACAGTGTGATGATGTTATGGGTGTTAAGCATATTAGACACAACAGCACCATATGACATTTAAAACTCAACTAAAATGACACCAATAATTGGTTTTAAATATCGCTACGTACCTAACAGTATCGTTTTATCGGTCTAGCTTGCCACAGTCAAATATATGACTTCGGGATTTACTCACATAAAAACCATATTGTCTAATATAAAATTGTTGTGTGTTTGCTACAATGTGCACTGGTTTCCGATGATATTAATCATGTGGTTTCACTATTGTTGGTGGCGGGAAAATGGTCGTGGTTTCAGATGACGCGATTTCCTTTTTGGTGCGTTTTTTCTGAAAATGAGCTGAGTATGAATGTAGTTGATTAAAGAAACACAAAATTTGTTATCGTTTTCTTTGATACTTATAAACAATACTGTTTTTCAAAGTGTAAAAGAGCGCTAATATGGCAGTTGTTGATAGCTGCGAATACTTAACATTGAAAACAATTTACATCTCATTAGTGGCCGAACAATGTAGCATTACATTCTATCTTTTCTACAAGTTGTCCAAAACCTCACGTCTGACGAGTAATCTATCTCATCATCTTTGAAACATTTTGTATTATAATTTTTTAATAGCAACAATTAAAGTTAACAGTTGCTTCACAACAACGTATGAATGTTAGTAGAATGGCGCCAGGCCAGGCCTATCCTCATTTATCTACTACAGTGGGCTTGTTAACGCTCCCTTAGAAATATCAGTAGTGACAATACAGATAGTATGAAAATTCTGGTGCTATATAAAATAACTTTGTAGGTACTGTTAAAGTGACAGCGATAGTAGCTAGTCCATGGTGAACAATGTGGTGTTTTGCTTAGCGGTGGCTTTGCTGCTTGGTTGGTCAAACATTACCAGTTAAGTGCCATGGTTTTGATGTTTTTATGGACCATACACCTCACCCATGCGTCCAAGAGCATATATAAACAAGGTTAGCTATGCAGTGTATATCAGTTGTACTGTTAATTCGTCTAGATAACATACTGAGTTCAATATGCAGCTTTACTGGTTTGTGCTGTTGATTGGTCTTGTACCTAACTATGGTGTAGGTAAGTTGTTTGCAGATACACTGTATATAAAGCGGTAAAACTCAAAGGAGCCATGCAAGCACTAAGTTATATATGTCCATATAATTTGAGCAATTATTTATTTCATAATCCTCTTTTCCTAATTGTTTTTCAAAAGCGACAAATGAAGACCCATCTTGTTTTGATGAACGGGATTGCTCCATCCTACGTGCATGGATGAGTAATCCAGACGATCTTGCCAGATACTGTGCCGAGTTTAAGGATGATCCTGCTGTCAAGTTGTGCAAACGAACATGCCAAGTTTGTGAGTTATTAATCATAACGGAAATGAGGAAGTTGTTGATAAATTAAACATTTGAAGATGAGTATTGGGGAGCACACTCCAGATTTTATTCCAATCGGCCCCTAGCTAGGAATTTTAAACAAATGGTTATTTACGGTTGTTGTAGAGGTGGTGTTTTTATAGGAACATTCGTGCAGTATCTAAATACTATTTTCCCAGAAAACTCATCTTCAAACATTTTAAAATCTGTCAGCAATATATGTAAGTCTTAACCTAAAGCTTTTTAATGTCTATTGGTAAATTTACGATACGTTGAGTACTCGATTGATGACGTCATAAAAAAACATTCTTTAAAATTTCAGCAGCATTGTCAAAATACACAGTCGTGTTCATGATTAAAAATGAAATTTTAATAATGATTGATGGAATATTGCTTCAAAATTTAGCGATTGTAAATCTAGGTCACAACACACAAAACCAAACTGAGTTCTGAGCCACCTTAAAAAACGCGCCTATTTACAATCAATCTCGGTGTCACATAAAAAGCCATCGATAGTATAGTGAGTCTGAGAGTCTGCAGATGAAAAACAACTCAGTTAATATTAGACCATAATATAATATTTTTTCCCCCCTGTGTTTCATGCCACCCAAAGCTAAATAAAGGTTAACTTTATTGGTTATTTATGTTGCAGGCAAGGCACCGGCTGGTGAAAATCAGGGTAATTGTAAAATGCTTGTTTTTTTTTATAAATTATAAATTATTTATTTATTGTATATATATATTTTTTAACACCTGGTCACTATTTTGACAATTTGTTTTATTTGTTTTCATGCAGAATGTAAAGATGAATCGAGCGTATGTTACACGATTAACCAGAAATACCCTGGAATCAAAGACCAAATGGCCAAACAAAATTATTGCGAATATCACAAGCACAGTAGCTTCATGAAACAATGCAAGAGAACTTGTCGCCTTTGTAAGTGTTTGAGATGCTACGAAGTTTATTTTAATGTACATATGGAGAGTCTTAAAAAATATCAACGTTTAACTTTAGTTAGGTCGGGTTCTTACCAGCGCATGAGTACTAGGCACAAGCAAGTCAATCATACAGGTTTATCTTAGACTGTCAATACGACAGATCACAGCCTTCCGTGCTTTTTGACTTGTTCTTGTATTTGTTTTTTATGTTTTCGCTGTTTGACGGTGGCACTTATCGACATCTACATTTATTAACTTCCAATATTTTTCGCCCATGATACAAGACAAGTGTATGTTTGTGTATGCTTGTGCTAATGCGATAAAGAAAATCAGACTGAGTAATAATAAACAGGTTAATTTAATTCTAATCTTATTTAAGGGGTTGTCAGTCTGTAAAAAAATATCTTCTGGATTGAACCGTAAAATCAAACATAAGGACAGAATGCAATATATCATAGAGAAATTATTTGATTTTCAGCTAAGCTTTATAAAAATGGGGTGTACGCCCCTGTTGGTTTTGTTTAGAATACCATATGGTATGGTACTATTGAGTCAGAAGCATTTCATAGTCACGTTGTTGTCTATTTCATTATTTTTATTGGTAACTTAAAAATACTGATAGTTGTATTATTGTATTTTATAGGTCCTCCATACCTTTTAAGTTTTCCAACTCCTATACCTTCAGCTGGTCACATTGGTAGGACATTTTTTGGTTCTATTATCAAATTATCCAATTACCTACCATACACGTGTTTAAACAATATGAAAGAATGAAGGTTTAATGGTGTGCGGCCGAATATTTTAGCAATTGTACGAGAGGCAAATTTGATAACCTAGAAATACAAAGTGAAGAAAAAAACTTTGATATTATTAGGCAGATCTCTTGCTCTGTTTAAAACTGATAAATGGGTTCTTTTGAATGCAGTACTCTTTTTGTTTCAGAGTGAATGTCTTTACTTACATGACCTTAACCCACGTATTTTTTTACATTCAGAATGCAAAGATGAATCAATAACTTGTGAACACACAAAGGCTTGGTATCATAATAATCCAGAAGGTTTTGCACACTACTGTAGAGACAACAAACAGAAATGCAAGAAAACCTGTAATCTCTGTGGTATTAACTTGACATAATTTATTGCAACTAAAGGCTGCAACTATTCACATCAAAGTGCCTTAATACGCTGTATGTTCGTTGGTTTGTTTGTAAAGACATTACATCCAGTCCCACTGTCTTTTAGGACATATTCTTTCCGCAATTATCTATATACGTATTATGTAACTATCTTTGTTTTTCTTTCTTTAGAAAATCCAACCAAGCCACCCAGTGTGACAGGTAAGGAACTGCATCTTATAACACGATCTGGGTCCTGAATAAAGTTATCCACTGGATAAAGTTGTCCACTCCATATGATTTCTTTAGAATTTATTCACTGGATAGGGATTTTTCCGGTGGATAGAGCTATTAAGACTTCGTACAACCAGCCCCTGGAGGAAACATGGCGATTGATTAATATGTAGGAGTATATATAGCTATTCTTGAAATGGTTGTGCAAACAATTTAGTGAATGGCAAAGTCATTTGCATATCTCGTGATTTTTTAAAGAAATGATGAGTCAAAATGCACAAAATAGCTTCATTTTTTAGATGGACACTAAGGCGGCACTACTCAGCACTTTCCATTCATCGTTTACATCACACATGTCTGCTCATATCTAGTCCTTTTTATTGCTCAGGTCCAACTTGTTACGATGAGGACAACTCGTGTATGAACATAGTAGATGCGCATCATGGTGATGAGGAGAAAATTCTAAGATACTGTAGGCAGTGGATGGGCAGCGATCCTTTGTTGAGGAAGTGCAGGAAGACTTGCCAGCTGTGCGGCAGTAAGTATCATGACGAAGTGAATAGTTAATAAGTTGTATTTGTATGAATAATGATTGTCGCAGTTCTATAATATTATTATTATCATTTTATAAGAAATGTAATGTCTGTTGCACGTCTGTAGAGCATATTTTGATAAAGCTATGTATATGGTGGGGAGATGGCTCAAAGCGGAACGTTTTTTTACTTCAGTTCCCCACAAGAGAAAATAAAATAAGAGAACCTATCCCCCATTCTGGCCTTTGCACTCATCATCAGCCTCGTTAAGTCTATTTATTGCCGACGAGTTATTTTAAGAGAGGAACGTGATTAGTCAGATTGACCAGAGAGGAAATGGACAAATTTTGTGCTGACGTCCTAGATAAAAAAGAAGAGCTCTTCAAATTTGCAAACGAAAATCTTTACAAGGCTGGATATATTAACATGTTCCCCAGTCGTCTTTCTCTTAAGAATACGTTTTTAGCGGGATTGGTAACAGTTCCAGAATAGCCTGGTTTCTAAAAATAGCACAGCCGCTAGCGTGGTTCCTGATTGGGTCCGGGACTGGTTCTCTGAGCACATTTTCTCTTGGACCCCAGCACCTCATTATGATTTTTTCCCTCTCTCTACGTTCTATGTTGTTGTTGTTGTTTATTTAGTAATGGTGTTAAAAAAAATTGCATAGAGTGCAAATAAAGAGGATTATGAGTTATGGTTTACGTGTATCATACGTGTATATTATATTGTTTATACCTTTACACTTATTATATTAATTGACTTTCATTTGATCGATATCATTATTACAATACTTCGACAAAATATTTTAGGTATTCAAAATGCAATTTCGAGTTCATTTTTTTTTACACACTTTGCAGTAATTTAATGGTACAGTTTTTCAACTAAATAATCCTTGCCGAAGAACGCGACCTGCCGTTAACTATTCAACTTACCTGGCCATGTAACGGTTTTCACGTCTAGCTAGACTAGCAATTTTCACGCAAAAAATGATCAATGGGTGGAATAGCAATTATGTGAAAAGGCAGAAAATAGCCAGTGACGAAAGGAAGTTTAAAAAAGCAATTTTAATAGCTGTTTTAAAATCACTCCGTCTTTTGATATCTCATTTCAGGTCATCACCAACACAAGTAATTGAGGGTTATATCTAAAACCTAACAACACAACTAATAGTTAGTAGAGAATAGATTTTAAAATCAATAATGAATGTATGCTAAGTAAAAATTGTGATAATTGCATCATAAACTTGTAACGCTACAAAATTTATTAGCTGCTTTATTTCAGACCATTTGAGTGAGTCTGATCTAAACGGTAACAGAATGAAGCAGTTATATATAAAAAATGAAAAAAACCCATAACAAGATTGTAACAGACGAGAACACTGTGGTTGCATGCTGATATTAACTACTGTAGAAGTAATGCTTGTTTAAATCGATAGTTAGTGAATCATTTAAGTGAATAAAGTTTTATTTTTATACTGATATATTGAATTGTATTTGCTATCAAGCGCGAAGATAAAATGAGACATACAAACAAACAAATAAATATAAAAAATCGAAACCGTATTTCAGTCCCGGATTATAGTATTTCATATTCATTTTACATGTGATTCCCGGTTGGACGGGACTCCTGTGTAACATTGATCTTTATCACCTGCTTATAAAAATATTTTCTTTGCTTCTTTAATTCTTTTACAATTTCTCACATTTATTAATATTTCCCAAATAAGTTGCATTTATTTGAGTTTCAGTTTTCATAGCCAGATAAGAAATTTAGCGCTCTTTGGGAATAGTATTCTTTTACTAATTAAGTGTTCATTGTGAAAACGCACACTACTAACATTTCAGTTCTCTCTTGAGCTTTTGCTACTGAGTGTATTTTCAGAAATTAACTTAATTAACGCTACTCATCATCAAATGAGAGCACCTTTATTCTCAAGTATTTATTCGAACAGTTATGTTTCAAAGAAATATTGATAGCAGATAAAGATTTAGATACCGATACGCACTTCGGTGATTTTATACACTTCGAGGATTCTTTTCTCTCGTGCGTTATATTTTTGCCAGTATTTCCACGTTGCTTTCATCATGGAATAGTAAAAAGACATGAAAGACCAGTCTGATAATAAACTTATTCAATATTTACATTCAACAATAACAAAATATGTCTAGCGTTAAGTCTAGTACAAACAATATACCACCGTTCCCTAATTGGTCTAGTAATTGCGGAAGTACTAACAGTGAAGTCACTCGTACGAGGTGATTATGTTATGGGTGTAGAGCGTATCGAGTTCAGCTGTATCGGATAGTTTTACAAATGAACTAAAATGTTGTCACTCTTATGATGTTGGTAATACAAGTTTCCATATGCACAGAACAGTATCATTTTATCGGTCTAACTTGCCACAGTCGAATAAATGATTTCTAAGATTTACTCGCATAAAAACCATATTGTCTAATATAAAATTGTTGTGCGTTTGCTACAATGTGCACTGGTTTCCGATAATATTAATCGTGTGGTTTCACTATTGTTGATGCAAATTCTGGCGGGAAAATGCCCATGTGGATTCAGATGACGTGATCTCGAGCGCCTTTTTGGCGCACTTTTCTAAACATGAGGTGAGTATAGTTGTACCTGATTAAAGAAAGACTAAAATACATTGTTATCGTTTTCTTTGATACTAATAAACAATACTGTTTTTCAAAATATAATAACATGCGCTAATATGGCAGTCGTTGATAGCTGCGAATACTTAACAGCAAAAACAATTTACATCTCATTAGTGGCTGAACACTGTAGCATTACATTCTATTCTTCAAGTTGTCCAATACCTCACGTCTGACACTTTGAAACCTTTTTATATTATAATTTTTAACAGCAATAATTCAAGTTATCAGTTGCTTCACAACAACGTACGAATGTTAGTGGAATGGCGCCAGTCCAGGCCTATCCTCATTTATCTACTATAGCGGACTTGTTAACGCTCCATTAGAAATTTCCATTAGAAATAGTAGTGAAAGTAGAAATAATATCAAAATTCAGGTGCTATGTAAAATGATTTTGTAGATGCTGTTAAAGTGACAGCCAGAGTAGCTAATATCTCTGTTAGATGATATACTTGACTCCAGATGGACAACTATTTGGATGGTGCACATTGTAGTGTTGCTCTTGATGGTGGTCTTAGTGCTTGGCTGATCAAACATCACTAGTTAAGTGCCATGGTTTTGATATTTTTATGAACCTTACACCCCAGCCATGCGTCCAAGAGCATATATAAACAAGGTTAGCTATGCAGTGTATATCAGTTGTACTGTTAACTCGTCTAGATAACATACTGAGTTCAATATGCAGCTTTACTGGTTTGTACTGTTGGTTGGTCTTCTAGCCAACTATGGTGTAGGTAAGTTGTTTGCAAATCAATTTAATGGTAAAATGTGAAGCAACCAATAAGTAATTAGGTTCAAGTAAGTTTAGCATTTATTTATTTCATAAACCTCTTTTCCTAATTATTTTGTAAAAGCGACAACACCAAATGAAGACCCATCTTGTTTTGATGAACGGGATTGCTCCACCCTACGTGCATGGATGAGTAATCCAGACGATCTTGCCAGATATTGTGCCGAGTTTAAGGATGATCCTGCTGTCAAGTTGTGCAAACGAACATGCCAAGTTTGTGAGTTATTAATCATAACGTATATAAATACTATATTCCCAGAAAACTCATCTTTAAAAATTTTAACATTTATCAGCAATACTTATAAGTCTTAACTTAAAAGCTTTTAATATCAGTACTGATAAATCTACATAAATTGAAAAAAAAACATTTTTTTTTTAATTTCAGCAGCATTGTCAGAAAAGACAATCGTGATCATGATTAAAAATGAAATTTTGATAATGATTGATGGAATATTGCAGCAAAATTTAGCGATTACAAATAAGTCACAACACACAAAACCAAACTGAGTTCTGAGCCACCTTAAAACTCTTGCTTATTTACAATCAATCTCGGTGTCACATAAAAGCCATCAATAGTATAGTGCGTGTGAGAGTCTGCAGATGAAAAACAACTCAGTTATATTAGACTAAACGTTTTCTTTTTTTTCTGTTTTTTTTTTTCTTCATTTTTTCCTGTGTTTCATGCCACCCAAAGCTAAATAAAGATTAACTTTATTGGTTATTTATGTTGCAGGCAAGGCACCGGCTGGTGAAAATCAGGGTAATACTAAAATGCTTGTTTTTTATAAATTATTTATTATTTCTTTATTTATACTGGCAATATTATTGTGGGGAAGCAGAGGGATTTTTTTTCTCAGTGTGTTATGCAAGAGAGGTTCAGGCGAGGTGCATGCAGCATTACCAGTTTAAACATGAAATTTAACAATAGATAAGGTGTTGAGAAAAGAAGACTTGAAATAAGCGGGTATAAGCTTTGTACGGCGCTCAAACTATCGTAAATACCACGAAAGCATAGATTTTCTTAAAGCTGAAAAGATACAGGAGTTATAATTGTATAAACACAATATTGATAAAATGGGAGTTGTATGATTTTCGACCGCTTCTTTCGTGAAATACTATAAGAGCATTAATTTTAATCATTTTTTGCTGAAATTTTGCACGGATATAGGATTATCTGTTAACAGGTGTCAGTGTGTTTTGATATCTTATACAGTTTCCGTGTGTGTTTTCAAACGCCATGCACAGTATCCTGGATACTGCATTTGTTTGCATGTGGGTAAAATGACGTAAAAAATGACCAATTCCTGCTGTTGCATCGTTAAGAACCAAGCATACTCTGACGATCTGTAGGCTGCTAGCGACCGTTTTTTAGTCAGTTATTTTGCTGTATATAAAGAAAAAAAAAACAGGTCATTAAGATAAGCTACCATGAAACATACAAAAGCCTCTAGAACGGACCCATCTCGGAAACACAGGCGGTATACTCTGTCGCTCGAAACGCGCACTTAATTTTTTTTATTTTTTCTGGGAGCAAGTTTCGAGCAACAGAGTATACCGCCTGGGTTTCCGAGGATGGAACGGACCAGGACAAACCAAACACCTGGCCATAATAAATGATAATTTGATGTTTTTGTTTTCATGCAGAGTGCAAAGATGAATCGAGCGAATGTTACACGATTCAACAGGCTTATCCAAAAATCAAAGACCAAAAGGACAAACAAAAATTCTGCGAACAATTGAAGAGCAGTAGTTTCGTGCAAAAATGCAAGGGAACTTGCCGCCTTTGTAAGTGTTTGAGGTACCACGAAGTTTATTTTAATGTACAGATTGAGAGTCATAAACATTTTAACTACATATGTATATTTAATTAGGTCCGGTCTCACCAGCGCATGAGCAATAGGCATAAATTAAGAACACACACGTTTATCTTAGACTGTCCTCAATACGACAAACATATTAAGCATAAAGATCACAGCCTTCCGTGCTTCTTAACTTGTGGTTGTACTTCTTTTTTTATGTTTTCGCTATTTGACGGTGGCACTTATCGACATCTACATTTATTGACTTCCAATATTTATGGACATGATACAAGACAAGTGTATGTTTGTGTATGCTTGTGCTGATGCGATAAAGAAAATCAGACTGAGTAATAATAAACAGGTTAATTTAATTCTAATCTTATTTATGGGGTTGTCAGTCTGTAAAAAAAATATCTACATAAAAGTTCTGGATTGAACCGTAAAATAACATCAAAATTATGCTCAAAATGCAACACATTATAGAGATGTTACTTGATTTTGTGCTTAGCTTTAATTATAAAAATGGGGTGTTCGCCCATGTTGTTTTTGGTTACAATACCATTTGGTACTATTCAGCTAGAAGCATTTCACAATCACAATGCTGTCTGTTTAAGTCATTTTTAAAAAAACTGATAGTTGTATTATTGTATTTTATAGGTCCTCCATACCTTTTAAGCTTTCCGACTCCTTTACCTTCAGGTACTTATACCAATCATCTCATTTCTGCTAGTTATTCATGGGATATTGATTCTGTAATCAAATTATTCAATTACCGTATAAATGCGGCTTTTACAGTATGTAAGAATGAAAAACCTGTAATAACATTAGGCAAAAGATTTGGTGTTTTTTAAGACTGATAAATGATCATCCTGAATGCAGTATACTCCTTGCGTTGCAGTATATGCCTCTACTAACTTGATCGCACATATTTGTTTTTGCCAGAATGCAAAGATGAATCAAAGGAGTGTGAACAGATGAAGAATCAGTGGTATCGTAATAATCCAGAAGGTTTTGCACACTACTGTAGAGACAACAAACAGAAATGCAAGAAGACCTGTAATCTCTGTGGTAATAAGTTGACACAATATATTGTAACTAAAGCATACAACTATTTACATCAAAGTGCCTTAATACGCTGTATGTTCGTTGGTTTGTTTGTATCCTTGTGTTAAGACACTTACCCCTTTCGTCTTTTCGGGCTTATTGTATCTTCTTTGTTTTCTTTCTTTAGAAAATCCAACCAAGCCACCGCATGAGACAAGTAAGTAAACGTATCTAATAGTATGATCTAGAGGACACATGTCGATTGATGATTATGTAGGGGTATATATAAGATAGGAGTCACATGCCGGAATTGCCTCTCCAGTTATTTTTTTAAGAAAAAAAAGAATTTGTTGTACTGGGACTGGAACAGTGCAGCTGAATATCTGTTTATCTTTCTTCAGAAAATCCAACCACGCCACCCCAAGCAACAGGTAAGTAAACTGCATCTAATAACACGATCTAGAGGACACATGGCGATTGATGATTATGTACGGCTGTATATAAGATAGGTGCCGCATGCCAGAATTGCCTGTCCGGTTTTTTAATAAAAAAGGATTTGTTGTATTGGGACTGGGCGGAGCTCATAACTACAGATATTAGAAACAAAACATAAGTTTTTTTGTACTTTGCAAGAAGGTTCCCGGACTTGAAAGCAGTACTTCGTGCTTTGCAGTATATGCCTCAACTAAGATGGTCTTAACGCACACATATTTTTTTTACATTCAGAATGCAAAGATGAATGGAAGTATTGTGAACAAGAGAAGGATTGGTATCGTAATAATCCACAAGGTTTTGCACGCTACTGTGAAAACAACAAACAGCGATGCAAGAAAACCTGTAATTTCTGTGGTGGTAAGTTGGCACCATATACTGCAAATATTTCTACGGTATAGATCATGTCATGGAGGGACTACGGGGATAAACGATCGGGGATGCTCGTCGGAATTTTTCAAAAATACCACTAACAGATACCGGATGCCTTTCAAAAGGGCGTTGCTTCACAAATTACACATTTTTCATTTCTAAAAGATACCAAAATCATGAGTTTCAGTGCTATAAATAGATGTGTTCAACCCCTAAAAGATACCAAAAGGTGAGGATTTGGCAAAGCTCATATTGGTATCGTCTATGCTATTCCGCTATTCAACTGTTTTCTTTGTGTTATTTTTCTTTAGAAAATCCAACCACGCCATCTCATGAGACAAAAGGTTTGTTTAAGTTCATTTAATTTAATCTAATAACAGGATTAAGAGGACATGCACACAAATCGTAGAGGAGTAAAATGGGAGTTGGGCTAGCCTTTATTTTACCAGATGAAAACAAAAATTTGTTGTGCTGGATTTGTAATTCACGTCTAATACCCAGTTTAATGGTTGATATGAAATTGTTCATTATAAATGTATGCGCGATTGTAGTTTGAATTAAACAAACATACTGACGCAAGAATATATGCGATTGGAGTTTAAATAAAAAAAATAAACGTCGGTCTTTTGGGCAATAGATTTAATAAGGACTAGAAAATGCAAAGCCCCTTTTAGGAATTCCTATTAATTAGTTTAATTACTGATAAACATCTGAAGCATCTCTCACTTGGAGCTACCGCAAATAAACAAATATTTTATGTGAAGCATTTGGCCAACGCGGCCATTTTGGGGACAAATGATAGGAAACAGCTGTTGCCGTAATTCCGTTTAATGGCCATGCGCTTGACGTAAAATAACAAAATGATGAAAATAAAATATGTTATCATGAAAGTTTCTACAACCTGCAAGCATCAATTTGAAGTAATAGAATAAATGTTTACGTATATTAGATATATTATAGTGACAGTATTGGCTATTTTTGAAATGGACTTTCAGTCACAATTTCATTCATTTCCTTACCATCACACATCTTTTGATTACAACTTTTTCAGGTCCAGTCTGTGAAGATGAGGATGCCGTGACGTGTGACAACATTATACGTGCGTACAACGGTGTTGAACAGAAAATTCTAAGATTCTGTGAGAGGTTTATGAACCGCGATTCTAATTCTGTTCAGAAGAAGTGTAGAAGAACTTGTCAACTGTGCGGTAAGTAAACAAATGGTTTAATTTTAGTATTGCCTTTACAGTCAAAACACCTCAAGTGTACCCGCCAAAAATTAATTATTGCGATTATTCGATTTGAATATTCATTTTTGAAATCGACCAGTCTACCATTCGAGACAAGAAGTCGCCGTCTTGACAAAAGAAATACGTTTCTTTGAATTTTGTAGACTTGTTTTTCAAATTTGCCGATTACTGGAATCGAATAATCATTTCAGTATTCGAATAATGAACTCAATAATGAAGTTTTGGTGGGTACGTTTGAGGTGTTTTGACTGTAAGTGCACATGTATACCAAAATGGTCTTAGAGGATGTACTCTTGCCTAGCCGGTACAGAGGCGGACCTTCTCATTAATATAAGCAGTGAAAAAATATATTAACCACAAGAAAGTGAAATAGAGTGTACATATGTGATTCCAGTGTAATTATATAGTCGCTATTAGAGAGTAAAATTGTGTCTATGCCAGTCTGGGACTTTATAATTACTGGGCAATAGAGGCTTTGTATCGTAACATGATGACAGGAGGCGGGAGCAGAGGGTTTTAGTCCAGATTCTATTGTTCACGCAAACTGTCATGGCTGCCGGCCATCAAGTGATGGTACAAAGCCTATGACTATGGATATTGCAACGAGTCTTATTGTAATAAACAGAGATTTTAATTGGTACTTGTTTCGGCGAAACGTTCCCTAGCTATCAGCGGTGATGAGCATGTGGATCAATGCACAAGTATATATACTGAGTACTAATTGCAGATATGTTATCATAATCTGTTTTGTTACCAAAGGTGATGGTAAACCAGTTGATTATCAGAAAGCTCTACATCCAGGCATTCAAGGTTTGATTTTCTTTTAATCAATACGTTATAATTATAAGCAGTAATTGAAAGTAATTAAAAAAAAGAAAAGGCCGACTAGAATTACTTTGTACATATTCATTCACAAACATTACAGTCTTTTCAAATTCTTTGCCGCTGAATGCAAATTACTATTGACATAGCGATAAGATCAACTCACCCTAATGGTGCCGAACAAGGTGGCTTTTAATTTTACTGAGCATGCATTTTTCCGAAGCATGCTCCGATTCCGGGACAACCACCCTTCTCTACATATTAACGATTTTATACAAAAAAAAAGTTTACTTTGTAGTCAATGAAGCCTCTTGTGCAAACTAACATATTTTTTCAATGAATTTAATAGATCCACACCCAGAATGCAAAGACGGAGCAGAGAATTGTTATGATATAGCCTTTATGCATAAAGGTGTAGAGAAAGACATTCTAGCATACTGTGACAGATACAGGGAAAACCCTACAGTGAAAACGTGCAAGAAGACATGTCGCAAGTGCCGTAAGTAAATAGTGCTATACATGTGAGCTTGAAAACAAATATCAGTACAGTTTAGCACCCAGTCGCTTCTTATTGTTTGGGCATAACACTTGGTAAGAGAGAAAAAAAAACTAAAACTGAAATCCTTGATGTTGCAACGGCAGCCAGAGCAGTGAGCTTTAGTAACTTGATACCGATCCTTCGCAGGCGTCTCTGTTTTGCTCTGGAGAGAGACTGACTTCCGCATCATTTTCCTGCCTCTGCCTCCCATAGGAAACCCAAATCCCATAGGGAAGAAAGAATAACCTGTGCAGTTAGGAGGCTAGTCATTGTGCAAAAAAAGCAGACAGAGAGCAAGGAAGGGAAGTTTGAAAAGCTAACAATCATGCTGCAGGTATCTCAACTGCGGTTACTAGGTCAACTCGTGGTTTTTGATATCAAGTATGTTTATGTCATTTTAGAAAACCACGAACCGTAACAGGTCACTGAGGAATAGAGTGAGCCTTACAGCACCAACTACTACTAGTGAAGAGAAGAGTTGAAAATTATTAGTCAATGTACGCTAATTACAAACATTTTGTTGTTAGATAACTACACATTACCTCCAACTTGTAACGCTCCCCCAACTAAGAAAAATTCAAAAAATTGCACGTACTGTATTCTGTAACAGAAATGTCTTTGTTGCGCGCTCTGATGATCAGCTTTAATCTGATACAAGTGTGTATATGTCATAATGCATCACCTTGATTGCCAATTAATAAAAAAAAATTCAAAATTAAAAGGAATTGCGTACGTTTATCTAGCTGTAAGTCTAAAATAATTCGTTAGTGTTTTATTAAAGTGCACGAGTTAGTTGTTTGGAGAATTATTTGATATTAATAATAAGGATGGGGTGTCTATATAGGGTTAGGGTTAGGTGCAGACAAGAGTCAGACAGACATACAAACATAAATTTGTCTATTAATTTTTTCATTCATTCTGATTTATTAATCTATTTGTTTATTCATTTATTTATTTATTGGTAATGTAGTTCCATTACTGCTCAGTCACCAAAGGAACCCCGCACATGGGAAATGATTCGTTTCTCAGTTTCTCACGGCCGAGTGAGTTTCAAAATGGCGTCCATAACATGATGAAAAAGGAAAAGAAATTTTGCTTTAAAATGAACGATAGTTGTTGGAATTTGGTCTTCTAGTCAAATAATATCAAAGATATAGAAAATCACTATATTTGGGTATCTTATGAAAGAATTTAGAACGATAATTTCATTTTAAATTGGAAGAACAAACTTGAAGTGCACGAGTCAAAGGTCGAACGTAGCAATCAAACAGAAGTTCCAGTATTACTTCAAAGCTTCACTGCGTTTTTACAAGCTGTGATACGATGGCAAAGAGATTTCAAAGTGTTTTCAATTTCGGACTGAGAAATTACTTTGTTATTGTGATGAACTGGTTAGACAAAAAACGTCACGCTAAGGCTGGTTCCCGGGACTGGTCTAAACCGCATTGGGAGTTAGGTGTAACTTATTGGAAGATATATAGCTGTTCAAAGGTGAGCTATGTATTACAATTTGAAATTTTGTTATCTACTATCTTATTGCAGTTCCCAATATACACATTTAAATATTTTGCTTTAGTATAATAGTACATAGCGCGGACTTGCACTGAAGGAGGGTAAAGTGACTTCCCCTAAATTGTGCAGCTATGTAAAAATGGGTTCCAGGAATCAATAAGGCATACTAGCATAAGTAAAAGCACCACGTTTCAACTCTTAAAATACAACCAAACAGAAATAGCAGTGATTGTAAAGATTTGGATTTTTTTCAATCGTTTTTTCAGGCGAATCGTTTTAAGAAATTTCATAATTTTCACAGTTGTCATTTTTGTTGTTTTGTTCTTTTATATATCACGCTTATGTCACGTGATATACCTAAAAATGTTTCTTATGTAAAAAAATGATTTTGGCAAAATGTCAAGGATAGAAAATGTTTTCGTTTCTTATGTAACAGAAGGTTTGGCGAGGGAAATTAACAAAACATACATTTAGAATGTTACACGGTTTTTTTGTAAGCATGCAAAACGGGAGTATTTCGTATGCTACATAACGATACGCGAGTAATTTCTGCAATTTGCGGCAAAAAGGTCAGTAATACTCAATATGCAATTAAATTATAGCGTATAGAAGTTACGTGTTTTCTTGTACGTAACGAAACTATACGCAAATCAAATCAGTGACAGAAAGTGGCAATTCTACTTTTTTTTAAATTCTGAAATCAGAATTCTAAAATTCTACTAAATCTACATCCCATGTTGATTTTTTCTTTCTTACAACGTCAATATTCATACCTTTTTTTGGATTTCTCAAAATATATTTAAATAAGCCAAAAAGGCACCTTTTTATTTGATAAAAGGGTAGGGAATTTAGTATTTTTATTAGTCTAGTGCAATTGATAAAACTTCCTACCCTTTTTTAAGTTTGATATTTTCAAACAAATCTTGCATTCAGATAAAAAGGTACCCTTTTCGACCTTTCACGAATTGAAGACACAAGTGCAAAAAAGGTACCCTTTTTCTTGCTCTTACCGACATGTTTTCAATGGCTTCACTATTGATTAATTCCCTCGTTAAAAGTGTGACGTCATTCAAAATTAACGATAATAAATTTCCCACCAAATTAAATTTAGGGGCATGATTTCCCGCTGAAAAGTCACGTGCCCTGAACTTCCCGCTAAAATATCATGTGATAGTTATATTTCCCCACAAAAATTCTGACCGGGAAGTTGCAAGTACTTTGAGCACGGACTTTGTCAAAGTAAAATATCAATCGATGTAAAATGGGGTGACACGACTTTTAAGAGGGAAAATTGATAATTTGGGAAAATTAAATATCGTTAGGGACCGTTCATTATTTATGCCATAAATAATGAACGGTCCCTTAATTATCAATAACGTCACACTTTTAATGAGGGAATTAATAAATAGTCAAGCCATTGGAAACATGTCGATCAGAGCAAGAAAAAGGGTACCCTTTTTGCACTTGTGTCTTCAATTCGTGAAAGGTCGAAAAGGGTACCTTTTTATCTGAATGCAAGATTTGTTTGAAAATATCAAACTTAAAAAAGGGTAGGAAGTTTTATCAATTGTACTAGACAAATAAAAAGACTGAATTCCCTACCCTTTTATCAAATAAAAAGGTGCCTTTTTGGCTTATTTGAATATATTTTGAGAAATCCGATAAAAAGGTATGAATATTGACGTTGTAAGAAAGGAAAAATCAACAAGGGACGTAGATTTAGTAGAATTTTAGAATTCTGATTTCAGAATTTAAAAAAAAGTAGAATTGCCACTTTATGTCACTGATTAAATCAGTCGTAGCATATAGAAGTTACGTGTTTTCCTATACGCAACGAAACTATACGCAAGTCAGTCGTACAGCATATAGAAGTTACGTGTTTTCTTATACGTAAAGAAACTACGCAAACAATTCGTAGCATATAGATGTTACGTGTTTTCTTGTACGTAACGAAACTACGCAAATAAGTCAATACAATTTTTTGACAATTTTTGTCTCATATCGATGTGGCAGTTTTTCGAGCTAAACGCCTAAAGTGAAAGAAAACAATATAAAATAAATGTTAGTACAGTAAAAAAAAAATTAAAAGATTGAAAAAACTAATTAAAATGACAAAACGAACAAATACTGCACAAAAGTATCCAAAATGATATAACATTTTTATTGATGCTGTTTTCTTTTTAAACAACAAGCTTACAGAATGAACGAAGACTGAACGACTTAACTTTCTGTCGAATTCAACTTCAAGTTGATTAAAAAACACACAAATAAAAACACTCCAAGTTTCTGATTTTTTTCGTTGTAGTTTTGATGAAATTAATGGCTAGCCTTGTTACCGCTATCATGGTTTCGGCTGATCAATAAAATGTAAAGGAAGATTTCTTCCAATAGAAAGTTTATGTGTAATGAATTTTAAAATGTATTTGATGATAATGTTAATTTTTTTGTTATAAATCACCCCTGGCGCTAGTATATATATATATATCCTATCGTCATTCCATTATCTTTTTCAAACACTGCATAATACTTCCTTAAATGTTACAAATAAATATCGTCCGAACAAAAGGGACATTTAATAGTTTTGCTTTTTTTTTCAAATACACACTTTTTCGCATTCACATGTTTTCAAGCACCGTTATCTATTTAGCAAATGCTTTGTTTGTTTTTCTTTTTATGAAAAAAATATTTTTTTAATAAAGTAGACGATAAATTCGCTGTTTTTGCGATATTGATTAATTAAGGCTCACTGATTTCGAAAACTTTCGTGGTTGGAAACTGACCATTCATTCCATGCTAATCAATATTTAGATCTTTTACGATGCGGAAAGAGTACATCATCAAAATTAACACAAAGCGGGTGTTCTTTAACTTTTTATAAGACTTCGAGCACCTTAAGTGTGTCGTGAAGTAATGTTGAACGGCGAAAAAACAAAATATTCCGAAATGTTGATCATGAATTATTGAGTGGTTACCATCTTTGGTCGTGACGGTAATTGAATGTGATTATTAAACCAGGCATAATTCTATCGATAATGATCACCAAGGCGTCAGGTATTCCAAATAATTAAAACAAATTATTCCATTCGCTGGCCATGATAATTTCAATCGAGCTTGATGTGTGATTAACGAGGGGTTCTTTTTAAACTAAAATGAAGAACCAAATCACGCCTGCTATGAAGTCCTTTGTACACTCGAAGACAACTCGTTGCCGCCGTCAGGGTTTTTCACAGGTTTTTGTCGTTTTACTGGTTTGTTTGTTTTCATCCTCTAAAGCGAAAATTCCAATCTACGCTGGTTTGTTATTAGATGAAACATGGCCTCTATTGAACACAAGTTCTTTAAACAATGAAAGGATACAAACAGTCAACTTCTCTCTGAAAGGACAAGGATTGGAAGACATTCTACGAAAAGGATGTGACCATTTCGCTAAACATGGTATAGTATCCTTGCTTGGTCCGTCGACTGGTCCATCAAACAATCTGGGGCACATATATTCACAGCGTTTATCAGTACCTTATGTTGCTGTGGGACTACAACCTTCAATTTTCGTAAGTAGATACGAAGTATATAACTTTATAGGATCGTTTTCGTATGAGTGGGAAACAGTGCTGTATCGTATCGCAGCCGTAGTTTTTTAAGAAAACATTCGAATTATCTACTGTATCGTAGCGGTATCGTAACCGTACCGTTTCCCACTCATACGAAAACGACTCTATGTCATGATGTGAAAAGTCACCCAAAATCTTGAAATATATATGACAAGCATGACTAATGTTAATCAAAATTATCCAAAACCAACAAATGAGCTCTTGAAATGTCAAAATCTTAATAAAAAATACTCAAGAGTTCAATCTTAACTTAAATATAATTTAGTTTTGGTAATTTTGAAGTACATCATTTGTGGATACGTGGTGAATAATCAGTTTAAAAGAGATTGAAAGTAAAATGCTGTGAAAAATGTCATTTAAAAAATATGTTTTGGGCCATTATAGGTGATAAATTACGTTAACGAAGATATTACCATTCTAAGTCGTAAGTCGTAATCCATCTTTTTACATTTTATTTATTCAAACGATATCAGAAAAGTCCAAGAGCTAGTCTGATCAACATTGCGGAAAAAACTGAGAACATTTTAATTTGTCGAGTCAAAAGCTAAGTCTTACAATTAATTGACGATAAGCAAATATCAACGTATGGTATTGCGCTTGACTATATATTGAAGCTTTAAGTCAAGGTTAAGCCTCATTTCACTATAGGATTAAAAATGTTTCTTTTTTGCGATTTGAATATGAAGATAAATAATAATTCATAAAAACATGGAATCAATTAAAATGAATTATAAATATTGTATGAATTAGAAACGCCGACAATATGAAGTGAGCATAGATAAAACGCCAAATCAGGGATTGTTTCTTTGTTTTTTTTTTTTTTTTTTTTTTTTTTGTGGTAATTTTTAAGTTTAAAAAGAAGTCACTTTAGAGCTTCTTTTTTTTGCTCCAATGGGAAATTGAGCTTTGAAATAGAAATTAATTTCTGACCACACTCTAACTTTTTGTGTCCCGCAGACAGACGCAAAAATAGTGCCGCACAATGTTCTATGGAAGTTATTGTTTTAGTTCTAATTGGGACGAATTCACATCAATAACGGTGGTGATTACTGATAAATGTTTTTTGCGACTGGTGTCAGATTGAATTCTTAATTTCAATATGCACTTCTTCATTATTTATTAATGCACTAAAAGCATTTTTTTTTAAGAAATTGTTCGAAAACTACATTTAATTGGTTTTTCTTGTGGCAAGTTTTTTCTTGTTGTTTTACCTTTTTTTAATTGAAAATTACATTAGAGCATTCAATTTTTAAGTTATTTTTTATGACATTTTAAATTCTCACTGATTTCCTTCAGTTCTTTTAGTTTATTTATATGCACTTGTAATCTCAAAACTAAAATCTCAAAAAAAAAAAAAAAAAAACATACGGTGCTCAATAGCGTTTTGGAATCGTCTTTTAGTAATAGTCCACACGTATACTCAAATACACTTGCAAGATTACTCTAAAGATCATGCACACGCATGCGCTCGAACCACGATTATGTCATCGTATTCAAAAAACCTGCGTTGTGAACGTCCACGCAAATTCGATAAGCTTGTACAATCTTCAAAACCTTCGCTTTGGAAAGTGCATGTTTTCAAAAGCTTCCTTTTCTGTGTTTACGTTTGGACGGAAGGTGAAACTACGAAGAAGTTATCAAAAATATCCGGAAACCTGTGGACAGGACCTTCTTTCTATATACTCATTTTTGTATACATTATCTTTTCCAATATCCTTCTATATTACTAACACCTGGCCATCCAAAAAACCTCACTATTATGTCGCATGAAGTCTCATAGCACAATTAGTTCTTATAATACCATGAATGGGGTTCAATCAGTGGGTCGCATGCTGTCGGTGAGATTGCAACATGCGCTAATGGTTCGGGCGAGTGTCGTCACTATAAGTTTAGACTACGCAATAGACTATTTCGATACAAATAAACAATAAATCAAACAAACAGATGCAAACAAACATAACGAACGAACAGACAAACAAATAAACAAACAAAACCACAAGTGTTTTAGCATATTTGCTCAATAATGTCATATACAAATAAACAAATTGGAGATATAGGATTCGAAACAATAAAGTCCTGCTCACTTGCTGAGCACAAAAAAATCAATTATACA
This sequence comes from Diadumene lineata, assembly GCA_918843875.1. Taxonomy (NCBI): domain Eukaryota; kingdom Metazoa; phylum Cnidaria; class Anthozoa; order Actiniaria; family Diadumenidae; genus Diadumene; species Diadumene lineata. The sequence continues at coordinate 9,161,469 of OU974072.1, forward strand.
ACTTTCGCTACTCCGCTACGCTAAATGACTTCTGTCATAGAAAAGTTAAAGAATATTTAATTTGTGGAAATTTAGAAAGAGACTCTGAAGCAAATTAATTGCTGGAAGCAGGCAAACGGCAAACAATGACAATATTCCTGAGTACTTTTTGAATGACACTTTTTTAATGAAAGTCAAACTGACTTTTGCCTTCTTTTCGTTTTTGATGCCGTTTTCACGATTCCACTTTAAGGTTTTGTTATCGTATAATTTTGTTTATTGATTGATTTGTAGTGGTTTGAGAAAAGAAATAGAATAAGGTCTGAACAAGCTTAAGAATGCAAATGTTTTAATAAAAGTTTCATTTCCATTTGGCAGAAGAACAACTTTGAATATAACGGTTCCAGTTTAATCGTGCGACTCATTATTTGAAATGTAAATATACGAAGCAATATGTTAATTGATATTTCACTTTTAAAAGTGTCATTGTTTTCACTGCTTTGAATTTAGACTGCGCAAAAGTTAGACTATTCCGATTCAAATAAACAATAAAACAAACAGACATAAACAAACAAACGGACGAACGAACGAACGAACGAACGAACGGAACGAATATAACGGTTCCACTTTATTCAATTTCATTATTTGAAATGTAAATATACGCAGCAATATGTTAAATGGTATTTTTCTTTTAAAGGTGTTTTTGATTTTGCCGCTTTACTTCTTTCCCCGAAATGTTCACTAATATTTTTGTGGGTAATTGTGAAGAAATTGTGCTAAATTATTTAGCATTTCTTATTTCAAGTTTTTTCTTTTTAATTTTGACCTTTTATGTAAAGAGGTAGTTTCAACCAAGGCAATACTTATTTAATATACTATTTCACTCATAATATTTACACAGTAATAATTTAACAGTTAACAAGTATGAAAGTATATAAACAAACCGAATAGTATTTATTACCCGACAAGTACCAATCAAAATTATCATTTCATTAACCTTTTTTTTAGTCACAACAAACGTCTTGTGAGGGCAAACAACTAGTTCTACACAGACCTATCATATTTTGAATGAATTATGTATTGCTGTGTATGTTTTTTTATATAAATACAGCCAATGGACTATGGCGGCTGGCGCGGTTATGTACGAAAGATCACAAAAACAAGGCTAGTCAGTCGTTGTACATTGAGAGGTGTTTTTTTTTGTTGACCCTTATACAAGGACCGTGGAGCAGGGAGGGCTGCTTATTACTATTATTATAATTTGTGTGTGTTGCTATTTTGAAAGTTTAGGAGTAAGCTCTGCTATCTGTTTCTTTTCCGTGGGTTGTAATTTCAAAATTTTAGGAGCCCGGACCCCCCTTCGGCGGTGATTAGCCCCCAATTCAAATCACGCTCCGCGGTCCCCGGCTGTTATAATTACCTAGACGACCGAATAGCCTCGTTCTCGAGATCGTCCGCCATTTTTGGATTCCGTGAATAAGCAAGGTTGGAGCCCCTGCCAAAAAACTCTTCAAACAAAACAATAACTTGGCATTCACGATTAGCAAATAGATATTTACGATCTCATGATGACGTCCTTTTGGAACATCACTATTCTCAAACGTGTCTGTCTGTCTGTCTGTCTGTTGAAGGGTCAATGCAGTTTGGAACGCTCTAAAAAATGGCTTTTTACACTTGTGTCAAGCTTCTCATCGTCATAACTTCGACAAAGGAAACCCGAAACAACTCTTCTGTTGCTATCAGCCTAGATTAGACAAGATTTATACTAGTCAAGTTTAGTTCAAGTTTATTATTAATGAATAAATAATATGTATATACAAAAATACTCCTGCAGGTGTTGATAACAAAATAATGATTGATATATGCAGCTATTTTTGAAAAAGTTAATAATTTGCTGAAGGTCTGAAAAGATTGTAGATCTCAACATCATCACCGTTGATTCCTAATCCTTCATAAATTCATTTTTTTCATAAGAAACAGGATCAACCGCATTAACATCGCAAATCTATATTTTAATTGTTGAAGGTGTGAAGACAAGCTTCTCTTAGATCCTCTGGATTATGTTCTGAAGCTGATTGATAGCTATTTGAGAGGTTTTTCTCAACTAATGAGAAATAAGTGGGCGAAATATTGTGCTAATTTTTCTCTCTTCAAGATTAACGCAACTAACGCAAGTATACTTCTCTGCACCGTAAGTTAGAAATGAACTCGATCGCTAAACTCAGATTTAGAACTAGTACGTTTATGGTAAAACTTCAAAAAAAGGTCTGCTTATTGTTACAGCAAAACCGTTTGAATGCAAACGTTTGGATCGTTTCTTTGGACGTTACTCCGTTACCGCCGTTTTCAGAACTACGCGGCCACCACAGACAAAATTCACGACCTGCACTTTGCAATAGACTGCCGTCAATCAATCGGTGACACCCAATTATTTTTCAATTTTTATATTCGGCATAAAATAATATTAGAAAATGCATGGTCTTCGTGAGCAAAACATGTAACTTTGACTTTTTTGTGATGAAGTGTACAAGAAATTAATAAAGCTCTTCATTCAAATCTCCGTAAAGTATAATAATAATGATGACACATTTGTATCTCAGTCAAAGTCTTTTCCAAGGAATAATTTCATGAAAACTATAGGGAACGCAGCATTTTGTCAAACTCTTATAACAGATTTGTGAAAAACGTGAACGAATTTGTTCGCAAGAATATTATTTTCAACGAATTTGATGCTACTTCGTTTAGTTTAAATAGGGCAAAAATGGGCCTATTGCCACCCCCAAAGTGCCAAAACAAGCACGTTGACCTTTATTTTTTATTTCATTTTTGTTTTTTTAATACGTGTCATCCTTTATGTAGAAAAAGTTTTAAAAAATGCTATCGGCGGGAAATGTCGATCCCCAACTACCTTGAGCACACATTCGACTTTCGATGTAAGAGATACTATTTTCCAAGGACATTTATCTCATTAACCCTTTCGCTCCTGTGCCGGCCGTAGACAACTACCTTGCTTTAAAAAATCATATCTTCCTGATTTGAGTCATTCATGCCATAAATCACCATTCAAAGCAAACACTAGGAATGTGGTTAACTTTTAAGTGCCATTCAGGTTGAAGAAACTAGCAATTTGGGCAAAAAAAGTTCAAACTTTAAAAAGCCAAAAAATCACGTTTTACGCTATTTTCAGATGTTGAAAATCACACATTTTGCAGGTCGATTTTTTTTTGGCCTAAAATCTGGTCTTCAAGCTAAACGTTTCATATCCTATGAAAATTTAGTCCTTCTACTAAGCGTATGCAAGTTTTTCAAGTTTTATTTCATTCCACTTACAGCGCTAAAGCCCTACGAACATGCCTATTTCGAACTAGACGTGTTTCTACAAAAATTCCACTGCAATGCATTCTGGGAAATCAACGATATTTTCGGCAGCCGGCATAGCATCCCGCCATTTGAAGTTTTTTTTATAAGTCTAACGCTACCTCGGAATTCTGCCGAAATTTCAGGCTTGTTGTGTTCTTCTATCGCCAAAACTTGCAAAAAAAAAAAAAAGACGCGGCAGTCTGAGAATTTGCCTCTAAAACAGTCTTGAAGTGATGATTTCTTCAACGGTCACCAAAATTTACGAGTGCGAAAAAAACACGAATTTTCGGTGGAAATCATCTCGCCTGCTTGATTTCTTTCAAACAGTAGACTCATCACAACTAGAAAGCTCAATGATGCTTTTCCAGAAGCGTTTGGAGGCAAAATAATAGCAAAAAACAACGACGAAATCACGAATGATGTGACTTCGTCAAAAATCTGATTAGACTGAAAACCTGTTTCAAACGTGTTAAACCTGTTTACGAGCTTCATGCCTCCCTGGTAACACAAAAACACAGGAATCTTGATTGAAGTCAAAAACAAACTGCTCTGTACGAGCTAAAAGTTTGTACGCGTCAAAAAACGCCTAAAATCGCCAAAAATCTCCAGGAACGAAAGGGTTAATGGCACTTTGGTATTCAAAAATGATTGTCATTTAACTGTGCAATCGTACTAGAGGTGATAGTAAAAAGTGTACGCAAAAAACTTGATAGTATTTATATTCAGAAATTTTTGGATGGTTTTATCTCAATCACTAAATATTTTAGTATAGAGGAGCGCGCGATGTAAACGTATTGTCACTAACATACCTGTCATTGTTCATTTTGGTAACCTATGAATCAGATTAGACTAGACTAGATTAATTATTCTTTTTTTTCTATTTTTATTTTTTTCCTTTCAGTTATTCATTCATTTGAAATGATTTCTTTATTCGTTCTAATTTATTGATTTATCTGGTCATTCTGCAGCTTGGTTCGTACTACATAAATCTGGGTCATTCAAGCTTGTCTCAGTCCTCCGCAATAGTGGCTTTAGCCATTGAATTTGGCAGTCCTTGTATCGCCTTTTTCACAACAAGTCAAAACGATCCGATTTCTTGGAAACTTAAAGAAGTCTTAAGCAGAGCGACAGTTAATATTAAAGTTCATGAAATACACATCGGCGACTCATACAGTGGCCATGAGTTTCTACACATTTCTAAGGAAATCCTTGTCATGAATAAAAGTGGTTCATGTGTGGTAGTCCTTGACTGTGGAGCTAAGTTAGCGACTTTTATTCATCAAGTTACTAGGTCTCTTGATATTCCAGTGAGAAAGTTTTTCTGGGTTATGTTTGATGAAACGTTCTCGAATCATTTAGAAGAATCGGATCAACTTCCAGAAGGATTGTTGAAATTGCGTAATGCTAATACGATTGAAGATCTAATCAGTGATGGAATACAGCTCGTTGACCGTAGCATAGCGGCTCTTGGGTGGAAAGGTTTTAACGGTACTAACTCGTCTTGTTTGGGATCTCTAACGCCATGGATTGATGGGAGCAAGCTTTTCCAGTAAGTTATTTGTTCGCTACTATTTGTTGCCCCTGTAACCTCTTTCACGTCACGACACAAACGAATCTTTGACAGAGGTATCGTCCCTGCATTTTGGGTAATTATTATAAGAATGATTGTCTGAAATGTTAAACGAATAGTTACCCTTCACAAGTAACATGATAGGAGATATTTCAGCCCTCATAACAAAAATATATTCTACATAAAATGGAATGCAATGAATTAACATTTTGCACGATTTTTTATGAAGTAATGGGTTATGACCTTAATGCAAGTTACATGGTCTTATTCATGAGAATTCAAGGGTCCCCAATTTTATTCGGTTTGTTTTTCCGAACTTCAATTTTGATGTCATTGTCACGAATTGCTCCAAATAGCAAAACCTATTTACTATTTCTTTTCAGAACAATGACAAGTCAGTCATTCTTTGGTAAAACTGGATTGGTAAGTTTTACACCTGATGGTCAGCGGATAGTCTCTTCTTATCAAATACAGCGCATATCAAAAAACCAACAGGGTGAAAAGTACTGGGAGCAAGTAGGATCAGCAATAAACATGAAAATCCAGTTGAACAGTGCATTCTGGGAAGTGAATGCTAGCTATGTGGCATCACATGTGATAAGAATGGTGACAAGCCCAGCAGATCCAGTAGTGACAGTCAGTCAGGATGCTCTAAAACCCAACGAAAAATGCACACTATCACAGCTTTGTATTGAATACAAAAGAACGAAAATTCCTGGAACAAATAGGACTCAAGTACATGAGATCAGGAAATGCTGTATCGGATATGTTATTGATATTCTTGAGTTACTGAAGAAGGATCTCGGTATTCATGTCGAGGTGTACTTTGTTGAGGATAAATACTACGGGGGGTATAATGCAACGACTAAGACATGGAATGGGATGGTCAATGACCTAATACAGGGAAAAGCAGAAGTAGCGCTGACTACTTTAACTATCAAAGAAGTAAGATCACGTGTGATCGATTACTCTGAGCCATTTCTTTACGGCGAAACAAAGATCATGCTTGGTAAAGACGTTAAGGGTGTCCAAATGATTGAGTTTGGTTTCCTGGCTCCATTTGATACGTATCTGTGGCTTGTTTGCTTGTTCGTTATTAACTTCGTACTCGTCGTTGTCTGGTTAACGGACCGGCTTAGTCCATTTGGTCATTATCGGTCACATCGAGACAGAAGAAAATATGTTTTTAATTTCCCAGCGTGTATGTCCTTTATATGGAGTGGTGTTTTTAAGCTAGAGCTGGATGGTGATGCGAGTCCAAGAAGTGCAAGTGCTCGAACTATTTCTGCTGTTTTTGCGTTCGCTATGTTAATGGTTGTGTCATCTTATACTGCTAATCTTGCTGCTTCTCTGGTGACGACTAATGAGGTACAAGTCACTACCATTAAAGACAAAAAGGTAAAAGTCGAAAGACATCTACTTTCCATTATCTTAAACCATTTGTACCTGACAATTTCAGATATAAAATGAAGACAAGTCCGAAAAAAAACTTAACATGATGTTCTTTTATTCGGAGATCGAAATATCCCACAATAAAACAACTGCATGTTAAGTTTTTTCGGACTTGTCTTCATTTTAAATTAACTTGTAATTAACAGCCAAAAATATTTAGTAGTTACTATAAGTGGTAGTGAGAGTTCATGAGTTCGGTCGATTCCTAGTGACTCCACATCCTTCTGCATTTGGTGTAGCTTGTAGTAGTTTTAAGGGCTTTGCGAGAGCGCTTAGAGCATTGACAGGTAGAGGATATTGATTAAGCACCTTGAAATGCTTCAAACGTGAGGCCCCGGATCCAGACGAACTGGGCAGCTATTCCTATCTCTTCGAAGTGAAACACTAGCTTTACCTTTTTACTAGAAATTGATAAGAGGTTTGAAACATTTAACTACAGTTCAGTATATTGCTTTGTTTTCATTCTCTGGAAGATTCATGAAAAGATTATTGAAAAGCATTTCTTGAATAGAATCATGTCTCCAAAAACTTTTCAAAATAAGTAGAAAACACATATTAGGCTTGCAGAAAGTAAAATCTCTTCTAAAAACTTGAGAAATTAGCAATATATGTTTGATTTGTATGTAGTATCGGCGGCCATGTTGAATCGAGCTCTGTGCATCAAATGTTGACCAAATATGGTGTAAAAATTATGCTAATTAGTTTGAATATTCCGGAGTATAAATCCCCGCGAAACGTTTCTGGTTTTCCCTTTGCTCACGAAATAAAGATGCGTTGTGCCGGTTTTAATATAGCCCTTTTTTTATTATCAGTTTACAGATCCTACGTCAGGGTTCAGGTTTGGAACTGTCAGGAGTAGCAGTTCTGAAATGTTGTTTTCAAGAAGCTCAGATCCTGTGTTTCAACAGATTTATCGAAATATGAAACCTTATCAAGTCGAAAGTTATCCCATGGCAGAAGAGAAGTTGAATTCAGGGTATGTAATTTGAAAATTGTAATTTGTAATTTTCCTTTAAAACACGGGTAAAGTTGGCCTAACTATCAGAGCACCGGCCTGTTTCGCATCATTGCTGACCCGTACTCGATTCTCGGAGCAGTAGAGGTGATAAGTGAGCCGAATTTGTTTGATGTACTCCTCGTGTCACGAGGTTTTTTCTCCGGGTTTTCCGGTATTTCTCCCAATCAGCATAAGTAAAGAAATAAAAATACTTAATCTAAGGTTGTGAGTATAAGGCTCCACTCAAGAATGACCACTTTGTGGATGAGATATGTAATTTTTAAAATGATTTACTTCGGTCACAACGTGAATCATTTTATGATTTTCCACTGTCAACCTTCAATCTTCTATTTATCCATTCCTTCAGATATACATCCTCCCCTTCTCATTATCACCATCCTCCGTTTGGCAAGTAAATCTCTATCTCTTTATCATTCAGGGATTTAGAGGCATACATCGATGATTCTCCGTTCATGGATTTCATGGCATCACGACAGCCAGAATGCGCTTTTAAAATAGTTGGCCGAGCCATCAAACACCAAAGCTATGGGTTTGGATTTAGGAAGGGTTCTAAATGGAAAAATCCAATTTCACAATTAATTCTCAAATACAAGAAAAGAGACTATTTCCATTCTTTGAGGAAGAAGTGGTTCAGTGGTGTTTGCGCCAATAAGCTGAAGTCAAGCACCAAAGCATATCAAATGGAGTTCAAGCATTTCAGTGGGCTATTTCTAGCATGCACGCTTTGTGTAGTGTGTTGTTTTATGCTTTTACTGGTTGAACACATGTTTTATCGCTTTAATCGTAAAATACCGTCTACATATTCTTTGGACAGTTCAAACAATAGTGTACGAGAGATGACTCGAAACGGCAACTCAATGATTCGCATAAATAAGCTAAAGCACAGAAATACCATAGAGAAAACAAAACAAGAAGTTGTCGAGACATTTACGAACGTACTAGCTTTTAATAATAACTCATCGCTTTAAAATTTAATTTACCAGACTATATATTTGGTACTAAAAACTTGTTTTGATGAAACGAAATAAATTAATTCCTTTCTACGTTAAGAGACTATTTTCAAAATGGTCTATGATATAATAACATTGTCACAAATGAATGGCATATTATTTATGTCCCTTTTGCCTTTAGGTACGGACCATTCGATTATGGAGGGCTGGGGGGAGGGTGTAGAAATTCTACAACCCTCACCCCCTCTCCCATCAAAAATCTAATGGTCCCTCTGTTAGTATAAATGTTTACTTTAGTGACAATTGATTGCAACCTACCCATTATCACAACCACCAGCATCATCATCATCGTCGTCATCATTATCATCATCATCATAACAATCGTTTTCATAAGCATTTTTATAATTATTCTTATTTTCATCAGTCAGTATTCAACAATGTTCATTTTTAGTTGATCATCATCATCATTATCATAATCTTCATTGACATCAGCACTGCTCATAATACAATGATCCTGTTCGCAACCACCGTCCCAAATTGCTATCATAATCTTTATCATAGACGCTTATCATAGACTCTACCATCAACGCCATTACCACGACTACACCTCCACTATTTGTTATCGTCACGATTATCGACTATTTAAGTGTAAATTGACGCGATAATTTTCATTGAGAAGTTTCGGTGTCATGTGCGATAACTGAAAAAGAGCATTTCTCATTACACGTAAGGAAATCGACTAAAGGCTAAAAAATGTCATCTATGTGTTAAAACGTGCGAAGGAAGATCCGATTTAATCAATTGTTGTTCATTTTGTCAATTCTGACTCCAATTGAATCTCATTAAAGACGGCTTATAAGAAAAGTGAGGTCGGTTGTGAAGACAATCTAGAAAAATAAATACTCACAAGGAAAAAAAAGTTATCATAGCACTTACAGAATAAAAGTTTGTTCAATCACAAAAAAGGAGAAAACAATTGTGCACAGTAAAAATTCCATGCTCTGCTAGTTTTTCTTTTCCTGAAAAAAATAAAACCAATCTGCAAAACATAAGACCCCTGGATTTTAGAAAATGTGTTCTTTGATTACTCTTGACGTCAGCTCTTTGACGTCAGCAGTTGGGCATACACTCCATCCAAAACTGGCACGTACGTTAACGCCATCACTAGTAATAGTATTATATTATGATTTGAACTACATGATTCTACATTGTATCACCAGAAATGATTCAAGACAATATCATCATCATCATCATCGTTTTTGTAATCATCATCACTACAGTCATTACCACTGCCAACATCATCATCATCACGTCCTTTGCATAGATCATTGCTATACCAACCTCATCATCATCATCATGTGTCTGACCATCATCATCATCATTATTACCATCTCCATTATTATAACACCACTACCATCATTACCATCACATGCATCATCGTTATTACTGATTACTACCACCATCATCGTCTATACTATTTATTTGACTTGAACAACAACCACATTCTTTTTGCTAGGGACCGGTCATTATTTATCGCCTGGGGGGGGGGGGGGGGGGCGATTTTTTCTAGACGCCGAAAAATTTAACAGATTCCCCCCTTCAGCATCATAACATTGTCTTGATCTCCCCTCATAGGTAGGGACAATTTAAGTGACCCCCCCCCCCCCTCATATAAGTATATATATTTTTGATGATGGCCTGCATTCATACTTGTTTGCATTGTATCAAAATAAATTATCAGATTGTTCATGTTTGCACTCTATATACAAACGTTCAAACATTTTACTCTCTCTTACTATTAATCCGTTGCGAATTTAAGGGTATTTCAGACAATTTTGTGCGATTGTATGCAATTTTGAGCAATTTAAAGCAATTTTGCGCGATTGCAAGTAATTTTGAGCGATTTTTCGCAATTGTTTGCGCGATTGTAAGCAATTTTGCACGATTTTAGGCGACTTAAGGTCCTGAGTTTAGCCTTTCCAAATTGTAAATGATCCCCCCTTTCAAAGCTGTCATTTTCGTCTGATCCCCCTTTTGCTTTTATGAAAATGAACTGATCCCCCCAAAAATCCTCCGCAACCCCAATAAATAATGACCGGTCCCCTAAAGGAGGACGATTCTTATTTTCTGTTTTTATAAACCAACTCGTCATTTGATGATTAGTCGGAACATCACATTCAACAATATTAGTTCGAGTGTATTTGTTTGTTTCCACACGTACTATTTAATGGAACACTTGATAGTCAAACAGTTTCCTTAAAATGATTCCATTAAGTTCATGCTTTGTTAGCTGGTCAGACAATGAGTAATGCTACTATATATAGCCTAGGTCACATAGCCTGTAGACGTACTTAGCCAAGTATGTCTATTCGACTGATATGCGCAATTAATAATGCCGACAAATATGAAAACGCAACAAATAAAAGCGTAAGACAAAAACAAACTTAAAAGATCAATACAAAAGTCGCAACCGCAGGCGCAAAAATGGCAAAAACGAAAAACAGAACGACATCGACAAATTAAAATAAAAAGCAACAAAAAATTATCATCTAGATCACTTTCACCACGGACGCATTTTAGACTTTAGAAAGGGGTTGATAAGTGTCCGCCCCTTGTTGGCGTATCATAGATACATGCAAATGAATTGTTTGCGACAGGCTGCAATAAAACATTTTTTTAATTTAAATGTCATTTGTGTCCTTCTATTAACGTTTATAATTAAAGTCATTCAAACTTAGCTGTGCATTTCGCCATTACACCAAAAACAAAAGTGCACTTTGGAAATAGGTCAGAAAATTAACTCAGAAATTGTTTGCGTAAAAACCCTGTTATTCTTAGGAAATTATAATGTTATAGTTTAAGGATTCTCAATTGCAGTTAATTCAACACGTTTTGCCCGGAGCTATATTGATGTAATTTTAAGTCGCGAGGCGACTTAATTGCGTAGGGGATGTGTTTGTATTCATTTGAGCAAACATCCTAGCCGATTGGTTTTCAATTGACGTCGGTTACTCGTGTACAGAATTTAGCTAACTCCCCGTATGTTCCCATTCTCGTAGTAACAGAACAAGGTCTTAGAAAGGTAAAAATCGATCAATATATGTATAATTCTGAAAGTGTCACTCGATTTTGTTCTTTTTGCCAGGATTGAATGCAAATCGTATTGTTTTACAGTATTGTGTATATCTTGGGTTTTAAACACATATAAATTGCAATTGCCAAATCGTATGTGCAAAAACAAAGAATTACTCAATTGCTATATAATTTTATGTATAAAACAATAACAGACGAATATCTATGATTATTATATATTTTTTGTACTGTTTCTAAAGTTTCTACAAATTGCGAAAATGCCCAAACGTGTTTTCGCAACTGAATATGTATACGTTTTACAGCCGACCAAATATAATCTTGAAGAAAGAAAGAAATGTGGGCACTCACTTAACGATTAATACTTTTTTGAAGCCTTTGTAAATTACTAGTAGTATATATGCATCTGCACACACATAGAAAGCAAAAATATCATCACACCAAATGCAGCAATTATGAGAGCGTATCTCTTCTCATGAGTACCTATCTGATCATCACTAGCTAATTTTAGATTTAAATACAGTTTTTGATAATATTAATATCCTGCAATTATTCACATGTATTTATAGATATATTTATATTTGGTACTAATATTATAAATAGCGATAATTTTATATATAGAGAGATTTATGCAATGTAGACATTAAGGCATAATACAAAAATAAATTTTAAATTGAAATCATTTATTTCATCAGCATATTTTAAAGTAAAGAAATAAAAATGCTCAAACATTTAACCTTAACACATTTCCGCATATAAAGCAAGAAAATCGAAGAAAACTGCGACACAAACATTTTACTTGAAAGCAAATAAAATTAATACTGTTTTTTCCTTTTCCTTTTTTTGTTTAAAGCAAATTGAATAAATTGCTGTCGAAGAACACACCTAAAGTGTCAAGAAGTGCAATCAGAAATGTCTAAAAGCTATATAAATATTTACCTTGGTGAATTAACGAATTTTATACAACGGAAAAATAGTAATGCCCAGTCCTTGCGCGCTATTCAAGATGCCCACAATTTCAGTTGTCGCTAAAAATATCGAAAACAATGTTGTTTTGCTTGAGAGCTAACCATATTTTCTAAGCCTAAAACATTTGTTTTCTGAGAATGACCGTTTTTTTTTAATGAATGGATTTCTCCGCATTATAGTTGCTCAAAAACAATGACTGCGACCTCCAATGTTTATGTTTTTCGGAATTGGTTATGAAAAACCTTTGATATCACAAAATTCAATTACCCAGGAAAGTCCTTAAGTGTTTAATAGTCATTTATTGTCTTTGCAGCTCCATAGCACTCTGAAGTACACAATGATAATCATAAGTCTTTATTGGAACAAGTACGGAACTAGTCACTTTGTCCAGTAATAGCTCAAACAAGGTCACGTCAAACTTTGTTTTCGATAAATGGAAGATATCAAGCTATACGGCATTTTTGCCTTGTAATTAGTCTTCTCTTCTCTTCTCTTCTCTTCTCTTCTCTTCTCTTCTCTTCTCTTCTCTTCTCTTCTCTTCTCTTCTCTTCTCTTCTCTTCTCTTCTCTTCTCTTCTCTTCTCTTCTCTTCTCTTCTCTTCTCTTCTCTTCTCTTCTCTTCTCTTCTCTTCTCTTCTCTTCTCTTCTCTTCTTAGGTAAAACGAGAGTAAGATCTCAGTACATATGTTGATATGCTACTGCAAATGTTTTATTTTCGGTGTTTTCCTCTAATCAAAATCCGAATGCTCACCGAGAGATGAGATTATTTCCTCGCTTTGTGAACAATTCCATGGCAACCTTTAGGCAAGCGGAAAAAAATTAAAACAATTAACTTCATCAAAAGAAACGAAAACTGTGTTTGTTTTGGAAAATGACAGGCATTTAATAAATAACAGATTTCTTACAAGGTTTTTTTTGTTGCATTAGATAAAATAATTTCGAATGAGAATGCTTGTTTTCACGTCGTGTTAGATGCTGATCACGAAAAATTATAAATTATTGATATTTTGATTAGTTGTCATAGAACAAAGATAATATATAATTCGAATTAAATTTTGCGGTTACCTTTCCGTAAAAATAAGGTCAATAAAGTATATTTTTAGAATTTTTGTCGCTACGTTTGTCAAATGGTGTAACGTTTTATATGCAGAGGAATTGAAATTAAAACCTCCTTTTTTTTTCCTAAACAGATAAAGAGCGCGCTCAACCATACTGTATGAAGTTTATTTAAAAACAAACGAAGAAAAGAAAACAAATAGGCAATTGAAAAGCAAATAAGGAAACTAACTAACGAACTAGCGAACGATCGAACTAATGAACGAACGAGCGAACGAACGAACAATCAAACTTACAAACAAACAAATAAACAAGAAAACAAACAAAAAAGCAAACAAACAAACGAGTAAGTAAAACACAGAAATAAGCAAACAAGTTAAGTGCTACAGAATGATTCTATGAATAAAAAAAAAAATAATAAAACCAAACCATAATGGAAAAGAGACTTTCAAAAACCTAATATGACTAATACGAAAAGTATTATTCAAGTGTTTCCGGAGGCAGAGTGTACCACTATACAAGTAATTCTTTAGGAAGTATTTATTTCAAGTACTCCATTACAAGCGTAATAATCTTAAATATCATACTGGGGCCATAGAACGCTTAAAATAAAAAGATAAAGCTTATTAGTTTAAGTGTATGTTCGCATGACAAGGTAGCGTTTCCACAAATAGCGGGAACGCGATTTCTAAAGCTAACAAACAAACAAGAATGTATTTACTCTTTGGTACAGACTGGTGACTTTACAATTAAGTATTGATTTAACATATATATGATAATATAAGTCTGCACTACGTTAGAGCCTGGAGACTAGAGTAACTGCAGAGTTTTCGAGCTAGTCTGCAGGGACACAATTATCGAAAGACTTCTCCTTCATCACTTGAACAAACCCAAGTTACCCGTCCAATCCATTGTTCTGACAAAACAAAGGTCTTTTTTATATTGATAAACTAATATGGAATAAATATTATGCGCTCTCCACGTAAAGTATTTTCAAATGTATATTCCTATTTCATTAAGTTGTATTTTTCCTGCACAAAAACATCCATTCTACACTATTTGTCAGGAGACGCTGTTTAAAAGCTAAGCCTTGCTAAGCCCTTGCTTGACTAACACAAGGATCGCAGCTCTTTTTAATGGTGATCATGCAAATGGATAATCCAGCGATATTGTGACGAGAGCAAACCTTTGATCCACCAAATATCCAAAAAATACGCTTGATTTGGAGACTTTTTCTCGGATCCAATTAGGCACGTGATTTTGTAATAGCCCAGGGAAGTGGGAAGGGGGAAAGTGAAGGAGGGAGTGCCCGACAGCCGGTTTTGCTTTCTGAACCTTAAAGTTAAGACCACATTGAAACAATTTTAGAGAAAACATGATTATTGTATCATTGCGTGGCATCGTTATTGAAATAAAGAATGGAACAACCCCTATATTCTCCAGTAGGACACCATAATATATACTAATGGTATCCCTTAACATTTTTACAAGGGAGTCCCTCCCCCCACTACGGGTGTAGTAGATTGTAAACGACTAAAAAACGACTTTCGTCCCTTCTGAGCCTAGTTTTTGCCATGGCGTTGGAGTGGAATTAGCTTTATGGGGGCGGGGGAGGCGTGGTTAAAAATTACGATGAACATTTCGATCGATTGGGTCGATAGATCATGATAATAATGATGAACCCATACTTAGTAGCGTATACTGTAATTACAAATCTACACGCAGTATTTGAAATGATCTTGTCTATCACCAGTGTCGGAAACTGACATAATGAAGACCATGATATGCTAAACATTGCACACATGGTGACAAAGATATTGTTAATGTACTGTGCCGATAGACATAGAGGCTCCTTTCGTCCAGAAATTGCCTTTTTTTCAAACACCGGTCTACGTAATAATGTTGTTAATTGGTAAACTTAAATAGACCCTTCAACAAAATCTGCCAAGGAACTGGAAACTAAGGAGTTTGGTAGGTTGTTTTGATATGGATGTGACGTCACAGTGAAATAGGACAATCAAATCGTACTTATGTCTTATAACATGTTGCATTTCAAGATTTGGCTTCAAGTAATTCGCCATCTTTGCCATTCAAACATCAATCAAGTGTCTAGTTTCAATTAGTAGTTGGACATACGCTGCAGCTACCACATAATCACAAGCCATCAAACTCCTTTATTCGTCTGTAATTCGAGGTGACTAATAAGCAGATATCCACGGACTGAAGAATATAAGTACTATTGATGAAATTGTCATTGAAAAGGAAAAGGTACTGAAACCATTAAGTTAAATGGGAAAAATTTGAAAAAGCAAAAATGACAAACATGCGTACAAATATGAAATTCAAAAGCGGAATTTAATAGCGGATTGACTTCTCGATTTGCCATCGCATTGCCAGCTTTGTATTGTGATGTTGTATTTTGCAAGTGTTGTCCAACTCGTCGTTGTTGTGTTTTGTTATTGTTGTTGTTGTTGGGCATCAATTGAAAGCTTTATAGTTAGTTTTTCTCTTTCCCTTTAGTCAGTTAATTTGTTTCTTTTTCATTGATTGTTTAATTCATTGCGTAGACATTGTTGCACGGATTTTGCTTTGAGGTTCAAGTCTTCAAGTTATGGTTTAATGATTATGAAGACCATAAAAAGCTAATGAGATGAGATTTATGTATACAGCGACTGAAAATATTTTACTACTGAGTCATTTTCACTTTGCTGATGGTAAACTACTGATGCTGTGGATGAATCACATTATTGAGTACATTGACCTCAAATGACCAAGTCACTAAAGTCTTTAACTCATTGAATTTGGCGCTATCTAGATGAAATTCTATTTGCAGTCTATCTGTTATTTGCCATAGGTAGCACACTGTAAGATTTCTATTTGTCTTATCTGATTTTAATCATTTGGTTATATAATAATGATATAATTCTTCCTCTCTTGTCTTTTCTTCTCTTTTCTCATCTCATCACATTTCATCTCGTCTCATCTCTTCCCTTCTGTTTTTGTTACAAAAACATCTCATTCAAAATTGTCATTTACAACATGATCAAACCTTGTATGTTTAGGGTTTCAATTTGTGTGTCATTGAGATCATGGACATCTGAAACGTGATCATGCCTGGATCGATGATTATATCAACATAGAAAGCTTGAGATCTTCAGGGATCATTTTGGTGTATTTTTTGGATCATGAATTTAACTTTTGGTCAATAATTCGACATTAGGAGTTAAACAAGCGTATCATACCATGACCCTCTCTACATACCTTGGAGCTATATAAAATTTACATTTTAATTGGGAAACTAATTGTAAGTTTTCTTGTCAATTCTTACGATTTTAATATGCTTGTAGTATGCGGGAGTCTGTACCAAAGGAAATTAAATCTTTTCCTCTAAAATCGTTTATAGTACAGTATAGAGATGATTTATTTCAATGCCAAAGTGAATACAATTCTTTATGATTTCCTTTTTTGTGACGCAATAGTTTATCTGTATTTAGTAATCTATACTTTTTCTGCAAATTGTTTATTTTGTGTCTCTGTGTTCTCTTACAAGAAGAACTTTGTGGATCTATCTTTTCTCTACAGTTGTTAATAATTTTAATATTCGTTAATAAATTCTTATAGTAGCGCTGCTACTTTGGCCCTCAGGCACATTTTTACTAACAAAAAATATTTTTTTTATTCTATCCAAAGTGACTTGTAAATAAATAAATAAATATATATATAATATATATACAGCGTTGTACAAAACTTGATAGAGTGCACGCACTAAAAGTGTGCAACAGTTGTCACTATTTAGTGGTAAAAAGCACTAATAAAACCAACGAAAACAATAGAATTAGTATGAAATAGCACTATTTAGTGGTATTTATGTTGACTTGAGTCGTGATTAAAACATAATAATATCTTAGAATGGGTCTAGCTGGCGATGACCCCTTTGATGCACATCTTTTCCGTTTTTTACTTTTCTTTCTTTCGAAGTCAATGTTTCTCAGTTCAGATACCCTTATACCCTATTCATATGCATATTTTTTCAATTTTGAAAGAAGAACGTAAGCACTTTGACTGAACCATTCAATTAACATCTGTAGTTAATAAATTTAAAGCCTCTTGCTTTTTCGGTCTTTATCTGAGGTTTCATTTTTTTAGGTATTTAGATCATCCGCCGATGCAATATGGAAACACCTTTCAAAATTCTTTGATACAAATGAGCTAAAATCTCTCCTTAAGGACGTTCCTGGGTAAATGAAGTTCTAATGTCATTTTTATGAAACTTTGTACAAAGCTATTTTATTATATGAGGATTTCAGAAATGCAATAAAAATCGGGGGTCACCGAGTTTGTTTTTGACGTACAAGGCGTAGAAAATGGGGTATTTTGATGAAAAAACGCGCGTATTTAAACACTACCATTTTCAAAGAATAAAGCCATAAAAATGTTGTAAAACAGAAATCAACGCTCTTTAAAATTTGGAAAGAAAATTAATAAACTGTTGTCTTCCATTTCTAAGAAATAATAGGATTGTTTATGCCTTTCTTTGCAAATAAAGATGCTTTTAAGTTAAGCGATGTCGCTGGATTCGTTCCAAGGTAGGGGTCGATTTATTTTACAAAAGTGTAGTGTTCTTCGTTTCATGTAATGTCATTTTTTTGTGTTTCACATATGTTGTAGTCTTGATAAAAAGCTTCATTTCACGAAAGAAAAAAATAGGGGTCACCGGCTTTGTTTTCGAGATATCTTGCGGCAAAGTTGACAAAAAATCTGGCCATCTTGAATACCGCGCGGAGACTGGGTTCTAATAATTTACCATTTACCGCATAAAACGTTTAATATTTGCTCTTTTTGTAGCAAATTGACTTTAAACTACAGAAAAATAAACTCAATTGCTTTTCAATCGAAGACAATTGGGACTTAGATGAAAAAACGAAGGAAAAATTATCATTAATTTGACCAACGGTAATGAGCGCGCGCGCTCAATCTTGCGCAGTAATGATGCGCGCGACCAATACCCAGGAACGTCCTTAAATATAGCGAAATGTATAAGGTGAATTCTCATGTAATTTTATAACTTGAAACTGAATTCGTTCGTGTTCGTTAACTAGTTATAAGCGCATAGAATCAGAAGCGCTGAGCTCTAATGATCGTCAACACAATTATCTTTGCAATTGTGTGTCTTTATTAGCCTTGGAAGTTATTAACTCGGGCTATAATTGTATGTCATGTATGTCATAAAATTGCATTTGCGCTTTTTCAATGATTGGATCGAATATTTCATCATTTTGCTTGTCTTTTAACCGTCTTATTTGCTTTTTGAATGGATTATTCAGTGACAGTAGCACGCATAATTTCAAGAATGATGTCAATTGATCAACAGATTATTCTGGTAAACTGGGAAATTTTTGTTCAATATGTTGCAATTGATGTTATCAAAAACGAAACGTGTAGCGACAGTTCTATTTATGCTCCAGAATATTCGATGTTTTTTTATCAAATAAAATAATTTGTTCATGCTTCCAAAACTTTACCAACTAATAAAAAGCCACATATCTATTAACATACAGAAAGGAAAATCGCAATTTGTTTGATTTGCGGCATTGACGGCCATTTTGAAGGTTCAGACCAAACACTTGTTAGCCAATTATGCAGATTAGTCCGAATATTTTGGACCATGTTACACGCCTCATCCCCCTTTTGAGTTTCTGATCAGGGGCGTCCGTGGATGAGGGGGGTGGCACAAAATGACGAAGACCATAAAACGTTTTCTCGAAACACGAAAATAATATTTTTGGATATTGATCAATTTGACCGTAAATGCATAAATGCACCCGGAATTAAATTTTTTTACGATCAGGTTTTCAGAATGACAAAAATAAGCAACACAAATTCAAGAGTATTGCAGTATTGGCTTTCTATCACGAGTCACGAGGATGATTATTTTCAAAATTATTGCATCGCGGGTAATTAGAATGGCCAATAACCGGGGTAACGAAAAAGACCCTGCACGCCCCTGTCTGATGTAACTATGAACAACTGCATAAGGGAATATATGCTTATCCTTAATTTCAATAATCAGATATATTCGTAGATGAATAATACTTTGTTAACATGGCAGGAACTGCTTGATTTTAATTGTGGAAATTTCAATACTTATATAAACGTCTATGCCTGCACTAAAGAATACTCTGACATCAACTAGACATTAGCGTTGTCAATAGTGGGCAATGTGTTTTCCTAATAGCAGATATGTCAGTACATGATCGTAAAATACATTAGCTTAAAACGTGCTACTGATTATAGAATGTTGTCACATGATCATAAAATTCATTAGCTAGTAGTGCCGTGGGAAAACACTTGCTACTGTTTGTAGAATGTTCTTACATGATCACAAAAGACATTAGCTAGTAGTGCCGTGGGAAAGAACTTGAACTTGCTACTGTTGGTAAATGATCACCAAAGGTAGTACAACGGGTATAACTGTGGTTGTGCTCCTATATCTCCAAAATCTTATTTGTGCAGATAGGCGTGGCAATACATGATTTTTACCCTATAATCGGTATTGAATCAAAAACAGGACTGTTTATTTTTGATAGCGGTATGTTTTGACGTTTATACGTGAAACACATGCACACATGAAGATTTCTATGCAATGTTGAATAGATTCGTTTACAATATTAAGGTATTTAGATACAGTTCCTCGGGGGGGGGGGGGGTCAACATCTGTAAAAACATGTACAAACAACCGGAAAAAAGAGCACTTCTCTCATTCTCAACGATACTTTGAGGCACAGTTTCTTCAGTACAATTCTAGTTTATATATAGTGTTCGTGTAGAGATTTATGCAGACTATCAGGAATTGCCGGAAAACAGTTTTTTGCCTATTTTGTTTTCAACCCGTCTTTTCCTTAGAACAAGTTCATAAAAAATATATAAAGTAATCATTATTCTGGTAGACTCTTATAGCAGATTGTTACAAATCTTTGAAATTTTGTCGCATTATTTTTGGCAAATTTTGCTGAAATTAGGCAAATGTTGGCCTAATACCACACACCGCAATTGCAAAACATACACGGCGACCCCAATTGTTATTATATTTTTGTATTTCAAATATATTTCAGTATGTGTGTAGGAAAAATTTCCAACTGCCCCACAGCTAAAATCATTACATCGCGACCGGGTGCCTTTGAAACTTTGACCGGATTTTTTTTTTCCTGCGACATCAATGATGCCGCCTCGGTGGATTCACGGTTGATGTTGCAGGAAAAAACAAAATCCAGTCAAAGTTACAAAGGCGCCCGGTCGCGATGCAACGCTTTTAGCTATAATATGAGTGCAGCTACACCATATTATGCTCCGAATTTTACCTTTGAAGATTAATGAGCTCAAGAGATCCATGGTCAGACAAATGAACTTTAATTCAGCTTTAATTAGTTTAATCTATCCCATGTTTGTCCAGCACGTACTGTTCCTACAATTAACGTTAACTAATCAAATTTTCAAATGAAGAACAAAGAAAGTTCAAAATTGAATACTAGGCAATTTAATAAACAAATACAATCTATAGAAACTGTTTATTTTCCAAGGTACTGAACGTTTGGATAAAAATAATATTTTAGCTATACATCATCACTTGGTGTTTTTACGACTCGAACACGATAAAATAATGTATAAAATGTATTTGCAACGTTTTGCTTTTGAGAAATTCAATCTTTTTATGTCAAATGCAGAGAAAAATCAGTTTTTTTTTTCTAGACATATGGGCGGTGTTAAGAACGTGAAAAGATATTAAATGTAAAAAGTGCCATATTACTAACTCTCGTACCATCCAACGCACATCAATCACTGAATGGAATATTTAGTTAGTATAAAACATATTTTGAAAGCTTTTTCAAAAACAAAATCATTAATTTATTGCTGAATAATTGTTTTTCATGCCTTCATGCATCTATTTATGGATTAATTGATTGATAGATCAGATTCATTCATTCATTCCTTCATTCAATCATTCATTCATTCATTCATTCCTTCATTCATTCATTCATTCATTTATCGATCCATTCATCCATTGATTGATTCATTGATTCATTGATTCATTGATTCATTGATTCATTGATTCATTCATTCATTCATTCATTCATTCATTCATTCATTCATTCATTCATTCATTCATTCATTCATCATTGATTGATATATTGATTGATTCATTAATCCGTTCGTTCATTCATCCATTAATTCATCCATTCATTTACTCATTCAGTCATTAATTCGTGCATACATACGTCTATTCGTAGATTCATCCTCATTTTAATATTCAATTACATATTCAAATTGCATCCATGAATCATCTTGACTGTCCATGTCTTTTTGCTCATTCAGTAAGAGGTAAATTCAATTTCAGGGCTCAAAGTATGAGTCAATTTCAGAAGAGGTAGTTTCATGTCCTTTCGTTTTTCACTAGCAATTTCCATGGAACTGGCATCTAGTTCTAAACTAATTATTATGACTTTAATCACGTGATATGAACAAACCACCTGGTTTTCCGAGAGTGATGACCTCACTTGTAAGTCTTATAAGGTCTTACAATCCAACTTAAAGCAATTCATTAGACGGTTTTGCTTCTAAAGGCCGGAGACATGACCTTCTTGACAATATTAAACCAGAGTGCAAATTTCGTAGGCCATCGAGCATCTCTGATCTCTAATTTAACGGACTATTTTCTTTTCTAGTTACTTTACGAAGAATTGGTTATGGAATTGTGTATATTGCTGATTTTTACAACGTTCTGCTTAATTAAGGTAAATCTATTATATTTTTTTAGTTTTCTTTGGCAATATGTAATTTTCATTTTCAATTTTCTAGTTTTCAGACAAAGTAAACGCAGGTAGATGCCTCGAGAATGGTAAGTTACCTAATTTGTTTAGTTTTGGAATAATAATGTTGACATCAAAAACCCTTGTTTTGACAAACAAAACTGCTGTTCAAACTATGCAGAAACCAATGTTTATATTAAGGAGAATATCATGGTATTTCCGTTTTTGTAAAGTCACGTTAACTGCTACATTTAAAAAAGCCTTTTTATCTTGATCTTTTGGCGCAATGAGAGATTTTCTACTGCATGCATGACATACCAGAAATCGTTCATCAAATATTTTAATCAATCTCAATGGTACATAAAGATTCAAAACGAGAAAAGTATTAAACTGTCAAAAACGAACAAGCCAAAAGATTTACACTAGACAAAAAAGCCTTCAATTGATTAATACGACAAAATTTCGTTGTTGCATAGTTAATTAAATGTCCTACGGAATAGCATATCGTTTTGTAGTGGAATAAAACTGATTACCGTCAAACGCAATAATTATACTGCATTTAAGGCCTAGTTTTGTAAGCTGAACTGCACATGCGTCTAATTTAATTGAAGGAACATAGACCACCTATTTTATCCATTGTTTTAATTATATTCGACGCTTACAGAATTCGACTTATAAACTAGGCCCAAGATATTGTTTTTTATGTATTTGGTTTTATTATCCGGATGAGCTGTTGAATTTTAAATCTGCATCGATTTTGTGAAGATCCTATACTTCAATTTTACGGGAGATAAAAAGAACAGCGAAGCACAATACATGTGATTAAAAATACAAACAAACCAGCTTAATGAAAAAAAAAATGCGATGAAAAATTTTCTTATATAGCTGTGACGCGGTCTTTTGTTTAGTTTCTTTTGTTCATTTTGTTCAGTTTTTTCCTTCTAATGCTTCTGATTTCTCTCAAAACAAGTTAAATTTTTAAAGAATATAAATCATTTTGTTTTGCGAAAGGTATAAAAAACACTATTGAAAAGATAGTTTGGTTATAATATTCAGTTCGGTAACTAATTTTAACAGATGTCTCCGAGCAACAGCCATGCAATTATACTGATCTCAGTTGTGAGCATTTTCTTATAAAAATGTTACATAAATTATATCATATCAGTTTGCGCCAAAGATATTCTTGTCTAGGTGCGACTAGAAAACATAAGGATGAAATATAATATCTTAAACCTCACAAAATGGCAATTACCCATACAAATTATTGCATGAATTATTTATTCATTGCATTTTGAAATCGATCGATCGTTCGATTTTTGAATACACAGCGTTCTTTGAATGAAATTTATGTAGTTAATTCTACTCACTGTCTGCTTTCGAATGAGGTATGTCTTAAGGGTATTTGATTAAATACGACCAAGTTATTTTATGAGAAAGTTAGCAATTTTTTACATTTTCGTCCGAATGATGGAGAGGACGTTCAAGCGGGTACAGATCATACGCATTTTTATAACCACTTTAACAGCAACACACAAACAAGCAAATGAATGAGACAACCAACAAACCATCCAGCCAATGCGACAACAAACCAACCAACAAAACATCCAGCCAATGTGACAACCAACGAACCAACAAACCATTCAGCCATTGAACCAACAAACAAACTATCATTTCGATGAGTCAACCAACCAACCAACAAACCATCCAGCCAATGAGACAACCAACCAACCAACAAACAAACCACCCAGCCAAGGAGACAACCAACCAACAAACCATCCAGCCAATGAGGCAACCAACCAACCAGCAAACCATCCAGTCAACGAGATAACTAACCAACCAACACACCATCCAGCCAATGAGACAACCAACCAACCATCAAACCATCCAGCCATTGAACCAACAAACAAACTATCCTTATGATGAGTCAACCAACCAACCAGCAAACCATCCAGTCAACGAGATAACCAACCAACCAACAAACCATCCAGCCATTGCGACAACCAACAAACCAACAAACCGTCCAGCCATTGAACCAACAAACAAACTATCCTTTCGATGAGTCAACCAACCAACAAACCATCCAGCCAATGAGACAACCAACAAACCAACAAACCATCCAGCCATTGAACCAACATGCAAACAAACTATCCTTTCGATGAGTCAACCAACCAACCAACAACCATCCAGCCATTGAGACAACCAACCAACCAGCAAACCATCCAGTCAACGAGATAACCAACCAACCAACACACCACCCAGCCAATGAGACAACCAACAAACCATCCAGCCAAAACAAACCATCCAGTCGATGAGACAACCAACCAACCAACAAACCACCCAGGCAAGGAGACAACCAACAACCATGCAACAAACCATCCAGTCATTGAACCAATAAACGAACCATCCAGCCAATGAGACAACCAACCAACAAAGCAATCAACAAACAAACCACTTAGCTAATCAACCAGTCAATGATAATCTACCCTCCCCCCCCCAAAAAAAAAAAAAAAAAAAAATAACTACACTTCATCGGCCAGCCATTAGTAATCTATCAACAAACAAACTAATCAGCTAACCAAAAAAAGCTATAAAATGAACCATTCAACCAACCAAACAGCAAGCCAGCCATAATTAGTGAACGTAAATCACGGGTACTTTTACCAATACATGTGTACAAAGACGTAAATGTTCCATTAGTAAAATATTGATAATATCATCTCTGAAAACGTTTCTCGCCTCACACAACAGGAAGATAATATCCCCGCCACGCTGTTTTGGTGTCCTGCTTTCTTTCTCATAGTTAGTTAGTAAGCGCGTATAAAAACCTAGATTTTGAAATGAACAAATCTAAACAGGTTTTTATCATATAAGAAATGATATTTAAAAAAATGTAGGCAACTGCCGTTGTTAAAATAGGTGCCTATAAATGGTTTGTAATAATAATGAAACAGTGAAAACACTCTATAGCGAACCGTCAATATATGTAGTTTAATTCTTTAACGCATTTTAAAAAAAATCCAACGCTTTTACAAGTGTTTGAAATAAATATATACAATGAATTGAATATATAAAAATTATAACAAATTCGAAAATTTAAAGCACTCTTTAATAACAAACGAGCAACAGTGTTTTATCAGGTGTCAAAATAGTTTACAGAAACGTATACTCCAATAACTACATTAGACATGTTGTCGATTTTATGGTCAAATTTACGAACAGTCCTGAGACTTCAAAGCAATATTATGTAGCATGGACATAACGTCAGGGGGGGGGGGGGGGTGCCCCCCACACCTGAGCTCAGCCATCAAAAATAAATTTTCTATGACATTCTGAAAATGACTTAAGTGTTCATTTGTATAGCAACTGAATGAATGCATTTGTTTTCTTTACTGTAATAATTTGATCGTAGTGGGAGTACTATTTGATCACATATGGAAGTAAAAGTAGTCTGGAATCTCCCACTTGACCAACTTGAGATATTATTGCATTTCCTTTAACAGGACCCGGTAACGTGCCGACTAAGTGGCTTGCGTCCGGCTATTTACACGGTACAAAGGTCTGCGAGCGCGTATTACAACATTCAAGTACTAAAACGGCTTGTTTTCAAAATAATCGTGTTTTTCGTTCATAAAGTGTTGCAAATGTTTAGATTTAATATTATCACTGTTTTTGTCTAGAAAGTAATAATGCGTCGAAGTCATAATCTAGTTTTAAGTTATTGTTTTTTATGATGCTTTTTGAAGGAAGAAAACTATAATTTCGTGATAAAGTTATTCAAGACTGTGCCTTACGAAGTATAAACCTTTTTTTATTTCATCTTAATTCTTTTCATCGGTTTATATTTTTATATAAACAATCTGTCACAAGCCCAGCAAGGCCGAGTTTAATTGATTCATTTTTTATTCCTCAACATCAAAAAGAACCGTACGCAATCCGTTGATCTTAATCTATTCCATTCCATTTTCAATGGCAATTTTTCATATCCCAGCTTAGCATTCCCAGTATGATATGATTCGAGTCACAAACACATTTGCTTTGATGAGCGGTCATGGCAGTTATCTTAGCTGATATTAAAATCATACCAGCAAATACTCACCACGAGACGTGAATCAAAGAAATTGATTTTTCATCTAGCGGACTCATGTGTTTTTCAGCTATTTGTATCGACCTAATAAATGTATGGTCTATGTGATTTGTTAATATTTTTGCACACATTTATGTCACATACCGTCAAATGATAACACACATTTCATCAAATGTTCTTTTTTTATTTAAACATATTTTTCCTCTCTATGTTTTCTCCAAGAGCTCATAACTCATCAGAGGGTGATTACTTAGCATTTTTACAAATATTTATGATGTAAAAGGAGAAAACACATGTAATAATATACTGCATAAAGTACGAGAAAAAATCAAACGGAAAAAGATTACAAATTCAGTGTTGATGGCAAATTGAATTGCGTATCTATGAACATATTTTAGTATCAATTAAAATTCATATCAAACTTATTGTCGCAAAAGCCCCTTTGAAGTCACGAGTGTCACGCTCCACTTCAGACTCCATATAAACATCGTATAAATTCCATAAAATTTTCAGCATATTGCCGTTTTACTCAAAACCCTTTGAAATAACAACATTTTTACCACGGTAATCAAATATTACACTATTATAGCTGTCATATTGTATAGTTTTCAAGCCATTACGGCAAACCTTTTCGTGGGGCAATTTAGATTTGCAAACAGAGGACTTTTAGTGCTTTTACAAGAGAAATTGACCTCTGTGACCCAGTTGCGTTACGAAACGTCACTTTACGCCCCAATACGCATGCTCAGGTCCATTTTTACCGCAAAAATCGAATTCTACATAAAATTTCCTGTATTTTGACATATAAATTGTCTATTTTTCGACAAAATTCGATGGGGCAAATAGCAAGAGAAGATGGAGTTCTTTGCCGTATTTATAACCATCTTTCTTGTGTCGGTGTAGGCAATAGCAGAGGACTTTGTAGCCGGCAACAGGCGATTCTTCGCAGTCAAATCGCAAAATTCCAATGTTTACATGCAGTATCAACAAGTAACATCTATAACTTACTTATAATAACTTTTTGTGTTATAACTAATGTCCAAATAAGCTTCGACAGAATTGATATTGATAGTTTGAGCAAATATTCCACAATATGGGGAATAAGTTTGATATGTTTTGACATAAAAAAACAATTTTGGATTTTGTTCTGGAGTAGAACCCATAAAATAAAATGTGTTTTTATATAAGGCTGCAACCGTGAATTAAGAATTTTCAAATAAAATCTGCGCTAAGATTATTTCGTGAGTTGCTTTGCACAATGTATAGACTCACGTACAAATGAGTGACTAGAATATTTTACAAGACTGATAAAGTTATGTATTGAAAATTTAATTTACAATTATCCATTAGTTATAATGCGCTTATATAAGATTTGTGCTTTAATATGCATTCCATTATCCATGCATCCATCAATCCATCAATCCATTCCCGTAACTCCGTCCGTCCGTTTTCCATTCATCACTCCCTCACCCATTCATTCATTCATTCATTCATTCATTCATTCATTCATTCATTCATTCATTCATTCATTCATTCATTCATTCATTCATTCATTCATTCATTCATTCATTCATTCATTCATTCATTCATTCATTCATTCATTCATTCATACATTCATTCATTTAATTCATTCAATTCATTCAATTCATTCATTCATTCATTCATTCATTCATTCATTCATTCATTCATTCATTCATTCATTCATACATTCATTCATTCAATTCATTCAATTCATTCAATTCATTCATTCATTCATTCATTCATTCATTCATTCATTCATTCGTTCGTTCGTTCGTTCAATTAATGCATTAAAATTTATTTCCTTAGATTTTGGAACATCACTAAAATGGTTGGGATGCCACAAGACACCAACCAACAGCAGCTTTGAAGATATCTACTACTTTGAGCTGTTACTGAAGGCAGATATAACAGAATACGTCGGCAACAACAAGTCTAACGAAACGGACTGGAGGCAATCCATTCCTGAATTCGCCTGTCGATGTGCCCAGTTGGCTTCTGAGTACGGCTTTAAAGTGCTGACTCTTCAATTTCCCTGTAAGTATTGCGTAACACTGCTACACTGGATCACAAGGGAAGACGGGAATCTGTACCACTCATTGTAATACTAGTTTCGTTTTGTTAGAAACAAAAAGGCTGGCTATAGAACATTATTTTATGGGCTGGCCTCACGGAAGGGATGGATGCATACGATGGGATCACTGAAATCGATGAATGGCCGCACACCCTGAGGTGTTGAATATAATGTTCACACCGTATTTTCACAGTATGTTTGCTTTTAATGCTTTCATTTGCTATGTTGTAGCTGTTTGCTATGGTAGATATGAAAGTTTCAAAGTAAAGGACACCAGTAGACGTGAGAACGAATGCGAAAGACAGAAGAAATCCAAGACTTGTTCCCAGTCACAATCGTTATGTATTGGTCTAAATGGAGGAATATCTATCTATTCCATAGGTAATTATTTATACACACACCTGAAACAAGCTATGACCCCCGTCTCTAGACCAGAATCCATTTCAACTTGCATTTGTTAAATTGATAAACCGTAGGGGAATAATCCCGAATTTTATGAAAGGATTTTAAAAACTATTATGGTATAAGGACGGGGGCAAAAGAGTCATCTCGCTAGCTTTAGTGCTATTTGTCCATTTAGTAGAATATAATACTAATTCGGCAGTCTAGTCCCTCATTTTCCGAACTAGTAGATTATTTAGTCAGTCAATCAGATCAGTCAATTAAACAACCAGTTAGACAATCAAGACAATTTTCATACATATTTAAGAATGAATTTTCCTTTGTTGATTTTAAGTGAAGAATACTACCAAGCCAGGCAATTATTATACTTTTCGTTCTTCAAGCAAGAAGGTACAAATACTTCAATGCTTTAATCTTTCGCATTCAGAGCTTGTACTGTTGAGTTTTGTCTCAGAAATATTACAATTTGTGGTAGTGTTGCTTCTATGAAATATACATACACTCCTCACCTTTATTTCATAGAAACCGACCTATAAAAGCAGTTTTTCGAGGAAAGAAAGTCTACAAAATCTACAGGATATTTTCTCGATGCTGGGCCAATCTTTTGATGTAAATGAGATCCTCAATCTTATCAAGCGAGCCATTTTTATATTAAAGAGACCAGACATTTACCAGGACTTCAACGTTTACAAGGTATCTCTACAATCTTTAAAAACAAGGGCCGGTATAGTACACTGTTGCCGGCTCACTCAGAGTATTAGACCTATAGTTTACGAGGATGTATCTTAATTTAATAAAAGGATTTTGCGCGAATAAGAACAAAATAATATTTCTCTGGGACCAGTTCGCTCTGAGCCTGGATAAAGTTTCAACCACATACATTTTCTGATTGGATTGATAAAGAAATATATGTATCAAGATAGGAAAGGACTTGGTCTGGTGAACAGCGTTATATCCACATAATGCAACACACACAACTTAATTGGATCCTGCAGAGGAGTCTAGCAGGAGACATTTCTCGCGCTTTACGCTCAATAGATGGCCCATCTAGCAGTCTATTGCTCACCACATTAGAAAGCAGGCATTCATTTTCTTGTTATTGTTTTGTATTACTCATTTACAGCAGCAGGAAGAACGGTTTCTAGACATTTTGAGCAATATCATTGACGAGCCATTCAAAGAGATGTGGAGAAAATCACAGAAGGTAAGAGCAGTATTGCTGAAACCACTAACAGCATGTGTTAGAAGAGGGTCCCGAGGGGTCTTTAAGAGCTCGGTGGACCCAGGACGAGTCTGTGTATATTGGACTAGGAAATCAAAATTAGATGTGATGTACTAGGACTGAACATAATCTAAAAGCTAGAGATTATGTGATGATGGACTAGTATTGTGAGCACAAGCATCAACTAGGTTTTTCAGTTTGGGTTTTTGTTATGGATTGGTTTAACATTTGAACTGCGCGACATTGTTTATTTTGTTTTTTGCTCGCAACCTTCTTTATCACAAACAAGCTTAAGACAAACACCTATAATCTCAAAAACCTTGATGTCGCTTGGACCGAATAAAGCATTGATGCGCGGTCTTAATACAATTTCGTTTTAAGCCTGGTTTCCATATAATCACTCACGATCGCCGGATCGCTGAAAATGATGTGAGCGATAATCAGCGATCATATGGAAACACTTTTCAGCGATCGAAACATATTGACAGCGACCGTGAGCGATCCTCGCATCAGTAACTCCAGCGATCATAAGAAGCGCCTACGTACCTTCTTTGGCAGACATTTCTAAAAAAGACATTAACCTCTGCAAAAACGTGTTTACTTTTCTTTTGAGAATGCTCGAGCTCACTTTGAATTCAAACGATGTTAGCATTCCCTTCTAAAGTTTTTGGACTGCTACCGAATCGCTGAACGGAATTCTAAACAAGTCCTTGCAGAGTTTCTTTTGAAGTACACAACGAAAAATCATAGCCACTTCACCAGCGATTTGACGCTGTTATTTTGTTCACCTTGGATCTGAGCTGAAATTGAAACTGAAACTTTTGAACACAATGACTCCAATCACTTTTTCGTAATATACCTTTTGCAGATACACCATCTTGTTACGCTTGTTGAAGACGTTGCAAAGACATTGCTTCAATCCATGGAGTATTCCAAGAACACAAATGAACAGTATCATTATGAAGCCACAAATATCGGTAAGAAGCGCCAAAAGCAAACGGGCTAATCACCAAAATTCCTCTCATTCCCACTATCCTTCAAAAAAATTGAATTCGAATAGATGTGTTTTCGTAAAATCTTTGACATTTTTTGCGGACACACGAGTCCGGCCGCAAATTTCACATTTGACACTGGCACTATTACGCAAAACTTACCATTCAATTTCTAAGCAGCCATACAAAAAAAAAAAAAAAAAAAAAAAAAAAAAAAACAAAGACAAAAACATTTCTTTGTAATAAAATTGCATGTTATTTTTGCGATGCTTTTCGACTTATCTACCGGGCTTCCTGTGTGTGATTATATAATCGAAATATAATAAAATGCTTATTTTTTGTATTTATAACAGATAATTTGAAATATGTTTTCATATAACACGAAAGTACCTTCTATTTTTTATTATCTCTCAAAAGTTTGAATTCAAAAAGAAGTATTTTCGTGCAATTTTCGCCTTTTTTCTTTCGTACACAGGAGCCCCGCAAATTTCACTTTTGACAAACTATTACTCAAAATTCATCATTAATTTTCTCAGCAACCATGCAAAGCCATTAAAAGACAAAAACATATTTGCAAATCTCTTGTCAATAGCTTTCATAAAATGCTCATTTTGTTTTATAAAACTGCGTTTTCTTTTTGCGAAATTTTTCGACTTATCTACCGGGCTTCCTGTGTGTGATTATTTAATCGAAATATAATAAAATGCTTATTTTTTGTATTTATAACAGATAATTTGAAATATGTTTTCATATAACAGGAAAGTACCTTCTATTTGTTATTATCTCTCAAAAGTTTGAATTCAAAAAGAAGTATTTTCGTGCAATTGTCGCCTTTTTTCTTTCGTACACAGGAGCCCCGCAAATTTCACTTTTGTCACACTATTACTCAAAATTCATCATTAATTTTCTCAGCAACCATGCAAAGCCATTAAAAGACAAAAACATATTTGCAAATCTCTTGTCAATAGCTTTCATAAAATGCTCATTTTGTTTTATAAAACTGCGTTTTATTTTTGCGATGTTTTTCGACTTATCGACCGGGCTTCCTGTGTGTGATTATTTAATCGCAATATAATAAAATGCTTATTTTTTGTATTTATAACAGATAATTTGAAATATGTTTTCATATAACAGGAAAGTACCTTCTATTTGTTATTATCTCTCAAAAGTTTGAATTCAAAAAGAAGTATTTTCGTGCAATTGTCGCCTTTTTTCTTTCGTACACAGGAGCCCCGCAAATTTCACTTTTGACAAACTATTACTCAAAATTCATCATTAATTTTCTCAGCAACCATGCAAAGCCATTAAAAGACAAAAACATATTTGCAAATCTCTTGTCAATAGCTTTCATAAAATGCTCATTTTGTTTTATAAAACTGCGTTTTATTTTTGCGATGTTTTTCGACTTATCGACCGGGCTTCCTGTGTGTGATTATTTAATCGCAATATAATAAAATGCTTATTTTTTGTATTTATAACAGATAATTTGAAATATGTTTTCATATAACAGGAAAGTACCTTCTATTTGTTATTATCTCTCAAAAGTTTGAATTCAAAAAGAAGTATTTTCGTGCAATTTTCGCCTTTTTTCTTTCGTACACAGGAGCCCCGCAAATTTAACTTTTGACAAACTATTACTCAAAATTCATCATTAATTTTCTCAGCAACCATGCAAAGCCATTAAAAGACAAAAACATATTTGCAAAGCTCTTGTCAATAGCTTTCATAAAATGCTCATTTTGTTTTATAAAACTGCGTTTTATTTTTGCGATGTTTTTCGACTTATCTACCGGGCTTCCTGTGTGTGATTATTTAATCGAAATATAATAAAATGCTTATTTTTTGTATTTATAACAGATAATTTGAAATATGTTTTCATATAACAGGAAAGTACCTTCTATTTGTTATTATCTCTCAAAAGTTTGAATTCAAAGAGAAGTATTTTCGCCTTTTTTCTTTCGTACACAGGAGCCCCGCAAATTTCACTTTTGTCACACTATTACTCAAAATTCATCATTAATTTTCTCAGCAACCATGCAAAGCCATTAAAAGACAAAAACATATTTACAAAGCTCTTGTCAATAGCTTTCAGAAAATGCTAATTTTGTTTTATAAAACTGTGCTTTATTTTCGAGTTACATACCCGCCTTCCTTTTCTATTTTTTTTTTCACGAAATATCATAAAATCATATTAAAATATTATTTTTCTAGAAATCATGGGTATCTTCACACAAGAACGCCAAGCAAGGATACATTTGAACGACAGCACAATATCCATAACACCAACTGGAACCAAAGGGGCTTTGGCCACCTCGGCTATTATTTATAAACGAATACACGATGTTTTCCCTCCTGCTATTCAAAGGTACTTAATCTACCTAGAGCTCATCTCAAAGCAACATTTATGAACTCCACAGTATCAGTGACAATTACTACTGTCTTGGAGTCAATAATTAGACTGATCTGCAATACAAACCATGGCATCGGTAATAATGATGCAAAGCGGTGATTGATATTGGGGATTAATGGTTCGATGTTGTCATCAACGTCAATGCAACCAGTAAGTCTTAGGTGAAGCGATAACGCGCCCACCATGCCACGACCTGAAAGGCGTCTACCATATCAGCGCTCAATATCACGTGCGGTGGTTGTGTAGAATAGAGAGTAGTAGGCTTAAATCTAGCAAGCATACTTCTTCTTCTTAATGAGGAGATCATACAGAGAGTTATATGAAATATAATTGTTGTATAATAAATGCGCAATACTTTTATTTCAGATCCACATCAGTCAGCAGTCTATCAACAAGGGTTATCTCTCCTATAGTATCGATTACTGCAACGCATAATGGGAAAGAAATTCATAGAGTCAATGGTAGCATAAGCTTTAAAGTCAGTGATTACAACAAGGTATTGATCGATGTTACTATGGGAATTCTTCAATGTTGTTGCATAGGCCTCATTTGACTTGATTCATAAACTTAGTTGATTGTCATGTGCCTGAAGTCTTGATTTGATGTTTTCTGAATGAATAATTGTATCTTCAAAAGTTTGGTCTAGACACCTTTTGTCATTACACATGTATTCTACATGTGTGCTGATATTGACAATGTCAACAGTTTTAAATTGAACACCTTTATACGGTTATGGTGCATTGACAGAGTCAATAATTATAAAATAATCATATGAACCAAAATGATTATAAATTAGTGATGTTATGATTTTGTTTCTTCCTTTTTTTCAGATGCATGAAGTCGCAAGCTTCCTTTGTGTCTATTGGAATAGAAATAAAAAGTATGTATAAATGATTCTATACAACTATATACAAACTTGACACAGTCTCATAGCGTAGCTCGAAAAGAACTTGAAAGGTGTGCAACTCAATTTTCACACAGGGAAAATCAGTAGTCTGATTCTAAATAAGTCATTGGTGAATATTGGTATTTTCATTCCTGGTTCAATTGACCTATATTTGGTAAATAATTTAATTTTGGTGCTAACACGACTCAATCCTAGCAAGATTGTATCTCAGAATTATCTATGTTTGGGAACCTATCGGTATTTTTTGGGGGTCGCACGATTCTACCAATGACATACCAAATGTTGGATGTGGTAATTTTTTCCTGTGTTACAATATCATATTTCATTTTCAGTTTTACACTGGGAGGGGCGTGGTCGACAGGAGGCCTTAGTTTGATTGACACCTATCACAGTAACCATAGCAACACTACGTACTCTACCTGCCAGACTAGTCACCTAACAAACTTTGCCATTTTATTAGAGGTGTCAGAGTACAAGGTAAGTTGTTTCTGCTGAGTTATGTAACCAAATCACTGCGTGGATAAACACCTTTCGACTGTTTTTATTTCCTGCAGCACCTGCAGCTGTGAATGATGGTAGACCCGACCGTCAAAAGGGTCCATTCTTTCTTGACACTCCATAACTAATGCACTCCATTTCAATACATTTTATCGCATACATTCAATGAGAATATAGCGCAAGCGATATCATAAAGTTTAAAATCTCAGTCCTTCGAGTAATCATCATAGTATATATATCCTTGGGTATATAAAATGCCTTGAGTCGCTCCTGATTGCATTAGTACCATGAAGGCTGTTTTGTCCAACGTATTTTTCATAGCTATCAACCTGTCTGTCGACACCAAGTCTCTTTTCCACGTTGACCCATACTCTTTTTGAAGTTCTCTTATCGCATAATAATAGTTTCTGGAGGGCATCATTTTGTATTGCCGATGTACTTCAGATGTTGGTGATAACACACATCTCTTATACATTCCGTGCTTGTGGTTTTTAAGGAGACGTTTGTTAGATATTTTTCACGAGTGCAATTATATATATATATTGTAAGAAAACGAAAAAGATGTTTGAAATATCTTTTAGATGACAAGTTTTGACTGAAAGTGATAAAGATAAGAGTTCGAGGCGACACCATCTATATTCTATGCATGCTGAAATAGAATCGTTTAATATCAATTCACTATCTAATTGGTTATATATGTTTATTTATTCTTAATTAGATACCCGAATCAGATAGATTTGCTCTTAAAATCATTACATACGCTGGCTGTGCCGTGTCGTTGTGTTGTCTGCTACTGACTATATTCACACTGCCAATATTAAGGTACTTACTTACTTACTTACTTACTTACTTACCCATCTAATCCAAAACCACTAGCACCTGCAACAGGAATGTTTTAGTAGCGCATTTTATTTATTTATTTATTTATTTTCGTATTTATTTTTTATTATTTTATTATTTATTTATTTAGTTATGTATTTGTTTATTTATTTATTTATTTGTTTGTTTTTTTGTTTTTTTTGTTTTTTGTTTGTTTGTTTGTTTGTTTGTTTGTTTGTTTGTTTGTTTGTTTGTTTGTTTTCGTCATGATTTATTTTTATTATTTTATTAGTTATTTATTACTACATGTATTTATTTATTCATCCATTCATTTATTCATTCATTCATACATTCATTCATTCATTGATTTGTTGATTTGTTTGTTTGTTTTTCGTTATTGGTTTGTTTATTTATTTGTTCATTTGGTTGTTTTTTAATGAATCTTTTGTTTGAAGATTTTTTCAACTATTTGGTATCCTCCCTCTATTTTGTTTATTTTAGGTTGCGAGAAACTCGATTCAAAATCCATTTCCATCTGTGTATAGCCTTATCAATTGCACAGATTGTATTCCTGTCAGGCATTAGGGCGGTTGGTAAAAAGGTAATGATATAATGAATGCTATCAGACAGTCTGGACTAGTAGCTACCATGTCAGAATATACAGACTTTAATGAAAATTTGGCTATTTTGTCAGTTGTTAGTGAAGCTAAAATTAATGATTTACCACGAATTTTGTTCGTTTGTTTTATTTTTTGGGTATTAATGTTCCTTTGCACATGTGTTGTAAGCCAGCAAAACTAGTACATATAGTTGTCAGTTATTGTTACTAATTTATAGAAATCCTTTAAGAAATATATACAAAGGACTTGATCCCCACAATAATATATCTCGAAATAAAAAAAAGTAAATGGGACAAACCATCCAATATGTATTTAACAAAACCTGAGGTCCAGAAAAAAATATTGAGCAGCAAATACTTGTGCAAACCCCCTCTCCCCACCCAATCAAAGATCTAATGGTCCAGTGTGATGTGGGTCATCATGAAGCCTCTTGAAGCTCATCAGTGATTGGCTCAACATTCGATAGCTATTTGACGTGTCTTTAGAAAAAGACCAGTGAAAACATCGAATCATATTGTTCCCTCCACAAAAAAGATGTTCACTTGTGTGTAATGTTGATAAATGACGGGTTGTGTTTCTGTTTTCAGATCCCATGTATGGTTGTAGCTATTCTTCTACATTACTTCTTTACTGCTGCGTTCCTATGGATGTTTGTGGAAGGTTTTCATTTGTATCAGAAAGTGGTGATTGCTTACGAGAAGAAAGCCATTAAACCACAGTACTACTATGTCATCGCATGGGGTAAGAGTACACCAAGGCCACATTGGACGTATCTAGTTGATATCTTAATGGTTGCACGATGCCTGGATAGTGATGTCCACTGTCCTATCTATAGCGGATGTATTCTAAGAATGTTGCAGTAGATAAATTTACTATTTGGAACGTGGAAGCACTGTCCATCGAATAATGTATCTAACCAGCAGATTGATTCTAAAGAAATCCTATGCAGTAGGTCACTTTTATCCAGTGGATAACTATATTCATGCTTCGTACAGCGCATCCTAGACCATGCACTGTCCAATTCTTGACATACTCAAGCAGTTTACCGTTTTGCAAATTAATCCGATACCTTTTTTAACTAATAACCCGCTAGACGACAAGCTCATGTAATCGTTGCAAGTTATCCATTTGTGTGAATTGGTTATATTTCAATCCAGTACTGGGTATTGCTCCAGTGCATGCATTGGCGGGGATTTATTCGAGGTGTGTATAGCACTATCCATTTTTTGCGCAACTTGTCCCCGACAGTCAAATACCGAGCATGTATTTTTATAAGAGCTAAATACTATGTGATGTTCTTGTCAGGGACTCCTATTTTAATAGTTGGTATATCAGCAGCAATACATGGAGATGGTTATGGGACAACCAGAGGGTGCGTATCATCTATCGCCACACTGAATATTATCATGAACATTATAACTTTGATCATCACTACCGTCATAGCTTCAATACCATTCAACACTATCATAATGTTCATCTTCATCACTCGTCATCATTATCATTATATCAACGTTACCAATTCATGTTATTTCTATTGTGTTTTTTTTATATGTGTCTAGATGTTGGCTGTCTCTTAAAGATGGCTTACGATGGTCTTTCATTGGACCTGTGATATTTGTGATGACGGTAAGTGGATGATTGAGAGAATAAACGCCCGGGGGGAGGACTCCGGGGATAAACGATCGGGGATGCTCGTCGGAATTTTTCAAAAATACCCCTAAAAGATACCTGACGTTTTTCAAAAGCGCGTGGCTTAGCAAATTTTCCAACTCTAAAAGATACCAGAATCAGGAGTTTCAGTGCTATTCAACCCCTAAAAGATACCAAAAAATATACATATTTTAAACCTTAAAAGATACCAAATCGCTGATTTTTACCCCTAAAAGATACGACGAGCATCCTCGATCGTTTACCATAAGAGTCACACCCCCCGGGAATAAACGATACCTTTGATCCTATAACAAGTACAACCAAATCAAACACGTAGCAGGAGTAAATATTGAAAATAAATGCTGTGATACAAAGAAAACATGATACATATATATTTGCTATCTGTTCAATAAATTCATGAAACGGATTTGGTTGATTTTTTGATTGATTGATTTGTTTGGTTGATTGATTGATTGATTGATTGATTGATTGATTGATTGATTGATTGATAGGGCAACTTTGTTATACTAATACGAGTGTTAATGGTAATGGTCAACCTTCGTAAAGATCCATTAAAGAAGCAAAAATATGCAAAAATAAGGTATGTTACCCAATTCTGTATTACACGCTAGTAGTTATAGTATTACAGGAGTAGCTTGAGTCAACTCAGGTAAACTTTGTAACACTGTTAGCACGATCGGTCATATATATCAGCCGGATAAATCCACTTTCATGAGAGAAATTATACACAAATACATGATATATACTCTTGACGGTGAATATTGACCCAAACTTTGCGCGACAATTCCCCTGGTTTAAAGTTTATGTATATAGGATAGATGATTGCAACATTGTACGATTTAAACAAGAGTGACCGTTTTTGCACTGACGTCTCTTGCAGGATGGCATTAAAAGGATTAGTTATATTACTGCCGTTACTGGGTCTAACATGGATGTTTGGCTTAATGAGTGTTAATTCTGACACCATTGTATTTCAATATCTCTTTGCAATCTTCAATTCACTACAGGTAACAAGACTACTTATTTTGTTAAATATAAATAGCTACCTGGTAAACATATGAGACGCGCGCTTTCATGGCTATTTGGTACTTGATAAATGTCATTTAAAGATCCTCGCGCGACATAAGGACTGAAGACCGGCGACTCACACATCTGCACTGGTCCAGAACCATTCGTCAGTGGCACACTCTTTAGCTCCAAGTGAAAACCGTTCATCGTTATCTCATCAATCATCAATATCATCATCGTCATCATCATGATCCTCATCATCATCAATATCATTATCATTATAAACGATCACATTACCATCGCCTTCATCGTAATTTGGTTGTTATTCATCGACAGTTTAATACAATTACTTCATCAGTGTATTTGATTTGATCTTAGGGTGTGTTCATATTTGTCTTCAATTATCTTCTGAACAAAGAGGTGAGCAAACAAACAGACAGACAGAAATGAATGAATGGATGATGAAATGAATGCATTATGGAATGAATGAATGAATGAGTTTCTTAATACTATTCCATTGCAGGTCAGAGCATCATTCCGTCGCACACTTCACCGTACAACCACTACCTCTCTATAGATATCCAATTCTTCACTCTCGATCTGAAGAAATTGTGTACGTA
The DNA here is from genome assembly GCA_918843875.1 of Diadumene lineata. Classification (NCBI taxonomy): domain Eukaryota; kingdom Metazoa; phylum Cnidaria; class Anthozoa; order Actiniaria; family Diadumenidae; genus Diadumene; species Diadumene lineata. The sequence goes on from OU974072.1 coordinate 9,201,061, forward strand.
AAAACAAGCCCTACATTGGTATGAAGGTCGTCATCAAGATAACATTTTTAGCTTTTAAAACCATCAGTTTGATGTTTAGGTGTTGAGTTAGATAACAAAACATTGTGGAAATATTTGAGAAATATAATGGTATTTGAAATGCATTTTTAAGAAATGCGAAAACTGTTTTTTGAGGATTTTGGCTAATTTTAAGGAAAAGCATTTTCACGACGTTGTATTTTTAGGGCTATTCAATACGATTTTCCTGACGATTCTATCCTTTGCATACCCTGAAGGCTCCAATCTACACCTAGCCCCACACCACCCCTCCTCCCCATTGTCTGCACTTTACCAATCTCGTCACCATTCCCTTAGATGCACTTGGGTTATATCTCGGATAGGGAGGGGAGGGGTCGCATAAGGGTGTCACCCCTTAGCCCTTCCCTTTCTTTATACTTGCAACATAGAACGGACCATCTGAAAACTCGTGGAGTTACGTTTTGCATTGTAGGAGGTCATATCATTCATACGTGACTATTTGGTAGTGGAGCTACAATCTCGAACAAAACCACTCGAAGGAATATTCGCAGGAATTTCACGCATGAATTTGGATTGAGTGCACATGTACAAACTGTTCATATCTTTCTATGGACATCCTCCCCCATCCTTCAGGTTGACATTAGAATTGTCCCAGCTCGTGTGTAGCTGAGAAACAATGAAATAGAGGGGGAGTTTACCCATATCTTAAAATTGCAAAAAGTACCGAGTATTTTGTACGAGATTGTAGCTAATCAATTAATAATCTTGCTGTCCCTTTATTGGATATAATCTTGCGTTGGTACATTGTAAATATTAGGATTGAATGTCTATGTAGAATAGTTTTATAAAGATTTGTAAATAGTGATCACAAACAAGAGAATTTATTACACAAGAATTGTAATTATTGAAAATGATTTGAATTTCTATGAAATGATTGAATGCAAATAAATCAGTTAATAAGTTTACGGCTAAATGAATCTAGCTCTTTACTGTGAAACCAGTCGTGGTAGAAGACTTTCATTTATTTTAGAAGTCGAATCTCACATGTATCGAACTAAATGGAAATGAGATGAAAATGAGCACTGAATCAAACGAGTTAATTTTATTTCGCATATGATTCTGCACAAGTGAAATTCGACTCATAAACTAGGCCTTTGTAATCATCAACAGCAGATTTTATTGACCCTATTTCCCCCTATGTACCCCCATAGTATTTACGTACAGCGTACACCAAATCGGAGGTCCTGGTAGTGGATTAAGAAGATCAGGTCAGTCTTCAAGGAAAAAAAACAATTAGTGAACTGGGATCTTGAGCAAGAAAGATGAAAGCATATGTGATCTCGCATAGCCATTCTGTATGCCTTTAAACTGTGGGGTTTTGTCTCTAGGGGTCCAGGATAATTATTTAGTTTGGATCCTGATGAAATCAGAATTAGGTTACACAATACTGAGAGTTGTTGTTAATTTCAAAGGTATGAAAGAAGGTGTTTTGATATAATTGTTCGATCCCACACCAAACATTAAATAATTGTGTCACGATACTTAGAACAATGCGCACAAGTAGGTCGGCGCAAAACGGGGAATTTGTTGAGAAATTTAAAAGTACTATAAATCTATCAGCTTGTCGTCAATTAAATAGTTGTTCTTGTGTATCTGGCTTAGATAGTGCTCCATTGTCATTTTTACATGTGTGTGTGACGTCATATTCCCATGAGAAAGATAACCTGGGAACTATGACGTCACACTCATGTGAATTGAAAGGACCAATCATCAAGCTTACAATGACGTCATGGGATGGCTAAGCTGACCAATAAGGTCAAAATACGTGTCAAGAGTATAAAAAGCGACAATATCACGTGAATCATTCTTTATCGTGAACCATGAGACGATTTTGCGAATGCGCGATTTTCGAACAAAATACATGGACTTTAGCCCACCAAAATGAGCAAAAATGCGCAATCTTCAAACAAACTGCATGGACTATAGCCCACTAAAACGACCAAAAATGTGCGATTTTTGAACAAAATGCATAGACTATATCCCAACAAAATAAGAAAATATGCGTGATTTTCGAACAAACTGCATGGACTATAGCCCACCAAAATGAACAAAAATGCGCAATTCTCGAGCAAAATGCATGAACTATAGCCCACCAAAATAACCAAAAATACGCGATTTTCGAGCAAAATGCATTGACTATAGCCCACTAAAATTAGAAAAAGCGCGCAATTTGCGAACAACATGCATGGACTATAGCCTATCAAAATGAGAAAAAATGCTCAAAATGCATTGACTATAGCCCACCAAAATGAGATAAAATGCGCGATTTTCGAACAAAGTGCATGGACTATAGCCCACCAAAATGAGAAAAAATGCTCAAAATACATAGACTATAGCCCACCAAAATTAGAAAAAGTGCTCGATTTTCGAAAAACATGCATGGACTATAGGCTACCAAAATGAGAAAAAATGCGCGATTTTCGAACAAAATACATGGACTATAGCCCACCAAAATGACCAAAAATGCGCGATTTTCAAACAAAATGCATGGACTATAGACCAACAAAATGAGCAAAAATGCGCAATTTTCAACCAAAATGCATGGGCTATAGCTCATTCAAATGAGAAGAAATGCGCGATTTTCGAGCAAAATGCATGGACTATAGGTCACCAAAATGAGCAAAAATGCGCGATTTTCGAACAAAATGCATGGACTATAGCCCACTAAAACGACCAAAAATGTGCGATTTTTGAACAAAGTGCATGGACTATAGCCCACCAAAATGACCAAAAATGCGTGATTTTCAAACAAAATGCATGGACTATAGACCAACAAAATGAGCAAAAATGCGCAATTTTCAACCAAAATGCATGGGCTACAGCTCATTCAAATGAGAAAAAATGCGCGATTTTCGAACAAAATACATGGACTTTAGCCCACCAAAATGAGCAAAAATGCGCAATCTTCAAACAAACTGCATGGACTATAGCCCACTAAAACGACCAAAAATGTGCGATTTTTGAACAAAATGCATGGACTATAGCCACCAAAAAATGAGCAAAAATGCGCGATTTTCGAACAAACTGCATGGACTATAGGCCACCAAAATGAGCAAAAATGCGCAATTTTCGACGAAAGTGCATGGACTGTAGCCCACCATAATGAGAAAATCTGCACAGTTTACTGTATTCACGGTTTATTTTACGGGATGGTTTGGTGTTGTGCTGGAAATCTGCGGGCACTAGTGCCCAGTCTACTACCACGTGACCAGTTGTCACGTCTGAAACGTGCACCAATACTAATATTGTGTAAAGTTGCTCAAAAATGGCTAATTTTTAGTCATAAAAAGCAACAAAATGGACAAAAAAACTATCAAATGATGTTTATAAGTCCACGAGGGTCCTAAAGGTATCGCGAAAAGGTGGGTTTGTGCTGTAAAACGATCACATTTTACTGACGGTTTTGTGACGGCAGTTAATTGTGCATCTAAACTTTGCCGTTTCTCAACAAAATTCGCTTGAATAACCTTGGAAATTATGCAAACAGGTTGCTATCACTTGTTTTTTTTTTGTCTTTATTGGAGCAAGTTGTGTAGTTTGAAAACATATTTTGTGTTTAATATTGCAGAATTGTCTCTCCCTCTCCCCCAAAGTATTTTTTGTAACCCTTGGAAAATGTACAAACAGTAACAACATCAATAAAGATTCATCTTTTATTCATTCACAGATTTCAAGATACCAGAAATAACAACAAGCATGTTGTCCAAGCAAGATCATATATGTAGTACATTTGTCATGTAGTGTGACAATATTATTTATTGCATCAAGCAATATTTATATATGGTAGGTTGATGCCAAAGAGTGCAAAATGTTCATCTTTGCTAAATTGCTTATCACTTCTCATTTTTCTTAGCCACAATTTTGCTCATTTTTTTCTAAATAAATCATTGAATATAAATTCAATTAATAATTATTAAATAATGCATCTAATTCTATTTTACAGCTTGACAGTTCAACATGAACAACAATCAATGACCAGATCAATACTGTACTGTGTCATCCATTGGTCTTCTGGATTGGACAGACTTGTAAGTATCCTTATGTTGCATTATTGATTTACAGATGCAGTATGCAAACTGAACTAATTGATCACAGATTGTAGCTGTTTGCACTTTGTATCGTCAGTGATGACTAAAGCAATAGTTGATTTGTGCTGCTGAACAATTGCTTTAGTCGAACATACAGAATATTAGCACACAGATATGTTGTGTAAATCTGAGCAGTTTATTTTTGAATCTAAAATCCTTTTTCTCTTTTGTTTCTTCCAGGTCTGTCACCAGAACATCTCTCAAGTGCAACCAAGACCTCAAAGGAGACAAGAAATAATAATTTAATGTTATTATTTTGGCTGGGGACTGGCTGTCACTAAGACACTAATGTACATTAGTTGATTTTTTGGCCATAATGGTCATTTTGCCAGCTCCCCAGTCGCAATAGATGCAGGAGAGTGTCCTATACATTGTAGAGAATGTGTTCTCATTGCAACATGAAGTCATTCAGTAGAGAACCAAAGTGCTCTCAATTAACATGCATTGACTGTCAAAAGTTGCTCAATCTTGGGACACTCTCCTGCATCTATTGCATTGTATGGAAATTTAAAATAAAATTTCTATACCTCCACCGAGGTCCTGCCAGCACCAGAAGAGAAGCCACCTCACAACAGGCCAGAAAAGATCCATTGTGGTAGGTCCTGCTGTACCTGACAGAGCCTAGACATTTGGCCAATGACCAGCTAAATGAGGACTGCCCTGATACTGGAGACTGACTGTGTGAGTGCCAGACCTTTGCTCACTGCAGACTCCATGGAGGAACTCTGATGTCATCCAATCCAGCCAAAAAGGGAGAGGGTCAGTGTGAATGTGAGTCTTGAGTGATCCTGCCTGACCACTCACTGGTTGTGCATGGCAGTGATGTGCTGAGTGATTGATGGGCTTAAAGTGATGCTTCATTCAGGCTTCTCTAATCTAAGTGATTATCAAACTGACATGGAAGACTAACTTGAATCGTTTTCAGGGATGATATTGTGGGTGTGGTGTTGTTGGCAACTGGTAAAATGGCCTCTACTGCAGGATTGCAATTCAACTAAAGTTTTTTCACCAGCAAAGCGAAGGCCCCAGTCCACAAAAATGCTTAACACTTAACAGTACATATAAACTTAACTTTAAAATATTTTCCTGAAAAAATTAGCCATATTCGCAAATGTTTAAGACAATTGTATCATTTTTTTGAAATTGGCAACAATCACAATCAGGACTGGGGTCTTCAACAAATTATACAGCATTTCAGAATTTCATTTGAAACGGCCATCAAGATGAAAGAAATTGAAAAGAAAACTAAAACAAATGGAGACAAGAAAATTCAAGCTAAAAAGCATTACAAGGCAGAGTGCTAAAAAATATAACAGACAAAATTGAAAATCTATCACGAGATCAAAGCAATACTACTGTTGAATAACACTGTGTAATGGTAAAAAAGAAATACTACATGCAAATGTAATATCACTAGTTGTGCAAAGGTCAAAAGGTGACCCAGAAGAGGGGTGACACACCAAGACCTTAACAGAAATATATATATTAACAAACTGTGAGAAAAAATATGATCTCAGTGAATACCAAGATGGTCTGATATATGCTCTCTGTAATTTTAATGTGAATCAACATATTTTCATAGCACAAAAATCTTAAAAACGATATGCTACACAGGATCCACCAGTAAAAGCTGTCGTGGCATCCTTGCTCCTCCCAATGGAGGGAAGGTAAATACCATGAATTAAACTAATTAAAATATAAACAAATAATTTATTGGCTTTAACAATTTTACATTTTTTGCATTACGGCCTTTCACTTGCCCGACAAGTTACTTTGCTGGTGAAAAAACTTATTTTTAGGTTTGAGATTTAAAATTACTGGTATTACTTTTTCTCTTTGCCACCATTATAAATTCTAAACATTTAAAATTCAAAAGACTTCACAGCTCTTGCTACATAGTGATCAAAGTCAATTTGAAATTGACTTTCTCTCAATTCAGATTCTTGGCTAGTGACAGACCATAAACTTATAAACAGGGTGGCGGAAATCCTGAAAATAAATATACAGCAAGACCTTGGCTCAGAAAAAAAGATATTGGGCAAATCAGTTTAAAGATAATCATATAACACTTGAGGTCAGGAAACAAATTGCATCAAAAATCTAACGTACTGTCCCTTAGTCAAATTAATTCAAAATGGTGTCTAAACTCATAAATTAAAAATGGTGGCAAAATGAATTAATTAAATATGAAGGTATTAGGGTTTTTCCAGTTGAATTGCATGGTGGTAGATGTGCCTTATCAGATTCGACCTTCACACCTATCCTACTTTATTATCCCAGAAATACACTTGTTAGTCTTCCTATGTGTCAGCTTTGATAATCAAAACTTATTGCAGGGAAGTCTGAATGTTGCTAAGCGATGGGCCTGTTGATCACAAAACACATCACTGTCACGCACAACCAGTGAGGGGTGGGGTAAGATCACTTGAGACTTGCATTCACACTGACCCTCTCTTAAAGTGCTGGTTTGGATGGCAACAGAGTTCCCCCATGGAGTCTGTAGTGAGTGAAGGTTTGGCACTCATATAGTCAGTCTTCAGTATCAGGGCAGTCTAAAGTTTGCTGGTCAAAGGCCTTATAAATGGCTCTAGTCAGGGCAGTAGGCCTACCAAGAGGATCTGGCCTGTGGGGTGGCTAGACACTTGGTGCTGGCAGGCCTCGGGGAGGTATATTTTTTTTTGTAAAGTCAAAATGGGCGTGTACCCTATAGAGATGGAATACATTAAAAAACAAGAAACAAAAATTCTAAGTCTGACTTTATTGAGCAAAAATAACAGACATTACAACTAATTAGAAGAAATAAACTTGCAAGTTGAAAAAACAAAGTCAAAAATTTCTAAGTTCATATTCCACACACAAGGGAAAATATCTTTTTCCATGCACACTACTCCAATTAAGTCCACACACTGATATCCCAAGATGATGAGATCATAGACATTTCCTCCCCAAAACCCAAGTTTATTTCCCTCCCCACCCTATAACTGAAAACCCTCCCCATCCCAAGGTAGTTCCCACCCCACCCAAGATGCATTCCCACCCCACCCAAAAGGCATACCCCTCCCCAACCCAAAGTCACCATACTGAGAAAGATGGTAGAATCAAAATGCCAATGGTAAAATATAAGTTGAAATGCCAATTTCAAGTCAAAATATTGATTCACAAAACCATGGTAGCATTAATGGGGAGCCTTAGCTCCATAAAAGTTTACAAAAATTAATGTTCCTGCACAGCCGACAAAGATGCTCATTATTTTTATATTTCTGTTGGAAAAAAGATGGACGGAGACAGTTTTGACATTACTGATGATCCCATCAATATTCACCACAATGTAACTTTTCAGTGGCATAACATGCGTGTTGAACCACCAAAGCATTTTGTTAAAAGACAGAACTGCAAGTCCTACAGCATTTAAAAGAACATTTAAAAAATGCAAGCAACTCAAGCTGTTCACTGAGCATTGATAGAGTCTAACTGTGCAGGTATTCCATCTTTCTCAGTATGGTGTAAGGTCCACCACTTCTTCCCAACAATAACAACAACAATAACAATAGAGACAACATGGTAAACCCCGCTACAACTGACTTGGCTGTTTAGAAATTCAAGTGCAGTGTTACGGATAATTGTAATGGTGAAGTGGCTTCACATACTAATACTTTGCACTGTTTTACAAGCAGCCACTGCTCAACTGGTCATTTCTTACACTTTAATCTTGATATTGCTTATTTAATTTGTTTTCAACACCCATTGTACATCAATATCACTGCAGAACACATAGTGCTACCTTAAAATGGTTGATCAGTTGTAACTGGGTTTACCTTGAATAATGGACTCCTTCAGACGTGGATTGTTTTGTGTGTGTATGTTTTTTGTGTAGTTGTTTTGGTAGTTTTATTATCAGCAAGCATGGGGTTGATATGTGCTGCAATACCATAGAATCCTGTGGATAATAGGGTGGATACTGTCATACAACTATTATTGGGATTTCAAAAATGCTTTTAAGTTTACTGTAATTTGCAGACTATGCCAGGAGGAGAATTGTAGGAGTTGTGATCTCCTGATAGATCTGAATTTTTTATCCAATAATCATTGCATGATACAGACCGTTAATATAATGACAACCCTTTCTTTGAAATAATCTGGATCTGTCCTGGTACCACAAGGCTTCAATGATTTGTTTGTATGCTAATTGTGTGATCCAGGATGTGTACTGTATGTTTATAGATTATATATACAATACCCCAAGGAGGAAGGGAATATCCACAGGAATATCTATGGTATGCTAGCACATGATAACTGAGTAGGAGGGTATCTATGGTATGCTAGCACATGATAACTGGGTAGGAGGATACCCAGGGTATGGGGTGTGAAAGATATCTTTCCATACATCCTGGTACTGGTATTCTCAGTAGATGGTCTGTATTATCCATCCTGGTATTGGTATTCTCAGTAGATGGTCTGTATTATCCATCCTGGTATTGGTATTCTCAGTAGATGGTCTGTATTATCCATCCTGGTATTGGTATTCTCAGTAGATGGTCTGTATTATCCATCCTGGTATTGGTATTCTCAGTAGATGGTCTGTATTATCCATCCTGGTATTGGTATTCTCAGTAGATGGTCTGTATTGTCCATCCTGGTATTGGTATTCTCAGTAGATGGTCTGTATTATCCATCCTGGTATTGGTATTCTCAGTAGATGGTCTGTATTATCCATCCTGGTATTGGTATTCTCAGTAGATGGTCTGTATTATCCATCCTGGTATTGGTATTCTCAGTAGATGGTCTGTATTGTCCATCCTGGTATTGGTATTCTCAGTAGATAGTCTGTATTATCCATCCTGGTATTGGTATTCTCAGAAGATGGTCTGTATTGTCTGTCCTGGTATTGGTATTCTCAGTAGATGGTCTGTATTATTCATCCTGGTATTGGTATTCTCAGTAGATGGTCTGTATTATCCATCCTGGTATTGGTATTCTCAGTAGATAGTCTGTATTATCCATCCTGGTATTGGTATTCTCAGTAGATGGTCTATATTATCCATCCTGGTATTGGTATTCTCTGACAGTAGATGGTCTGTATTATCCTTCCTGGTATTGGTATTCTCAGTAGATGGTCTGTATTATCCATCCTGGTATTGGTATTCTCAGAAGATGGTCTGTATTGTCCATCCTGGTATTGGTATTCTCAGTAGATGGTCTGTATTATCCTTCCTGGTATTGGTATTCTCAGTAGATAGTCTGTATTATCCATCAACACTAACAGTAGATCATCAGTCTGTTGTGATTCACTGGATTTATCAAACCTGTCAACATCAACAGCTCATGACATTGTTAGCAATTGCAAATACTGCATTAATTTACTATTAATAATACAACATTCTACTGCTTGCCATAATGTTATCTCCTAGTGTTACTGCAAATGTGCTATAAAGTATGGAAAAGTGTACATATATATGTGTTTTTTTTTTCAACATGACAGTTACCAATATTGGCAAAAAAATCATTCACTTTTCAATGAATTTCTGCTCTTTACTTCTGTATGATATACATGGGGTGTAGGTCAGACTTAGCTAAAAGCTGTGTTTTGCCCCAGTCTATGGTTAAACCTACACCCCTGAATGGATAACATTAAGGCAAACTATCTTTCACAATACAAAATACATTGCCATAACTGACTTGACATTTTAACTCTTCTTGTTTTTTTTTTTGTTTTTGTTTTTTTAAATCTGAGGCCTATTTTTCAAGTTGAATTTCACATGCGATGGATACAATTCAAACATTACATCATAATTATGCATTGTTCTTTGATGTACTAATTTGATGCATGTGAAATTCAACTGATAAACTAGGTCTTGGCTGCCTTGGAGGTGGTGAAAGTTGCTGATGATATGTTGTTATTACTGGAGCACATTTGATCATGGTCAGTGATAATATATTTGGAAGAACTAGAAAATGATAACATTAATCTAGTGATAAAATCCTCACTTGTATTATGCTATTTGCAAGTTAAATTTCGTTTTTTGTTGTATTTGTCTACTAGTATTTTGTTTTTGCCCATCGAACATTTTCATGCCACAAGCCAGATTTTTTCAATAACATTTCCTTCACCACCTTCATTGTTACCATACATACCAACTGAAATTGTGAACATGAAATAATAATACTAATCCACATATTAGGGATCCCATTTTAGATTCTGGTCCATTGATTACATAATTCTTCATACTGAAGATTTTTTTTCATCCATTCATGCATCCATCCAGTCATTCATTCATGTATTCATTCTTTCATCCATTCATGTATTCATTCAGTCATCCATTCACATATTCAGTCATCCATTCATGTTTTCATTCAGTCATCCATTCATGTATTCATTCAGTCATCTATTCATGTATTTATTCAGTCATCCATTCATGTATTCATTCAATCATCCATCCATGTATTCATTCAGTCATTCATTCATGTATTCATTCAGTCATCTATTCATGTATTCATTCTTTCATCCATTCATGTATTCATTCAGTCATCCATTCATGTATTCATTCAGTCATTCATTCATGTATTCATTCAGTCATCCATTCATGTATTCATTCAGTCATTCATTCATGTATTCATTCAGTCATCCATTCATGTATTCATTCAGTCATCCATTCATGTATTTATTCAGTCATTCATTCATGTATTCATTCAACTATTTATTCATTCTGTGATGATCCATTCATCTATCCTTTCTGTCAACCGTTAATCTATTCATTCAGACATGAATTCCCCCACTCAAAGAGTCATCTATTCACATTTTATCATTGACAACATCAGTGATTCTACTATAATCAATAATTGCATTTCAAATGACTAGAGACTGTTTGTTCCACTATGATAAATTTCATGTTGATACAGTCCAGAGTACAGGACAAGTATTACTAATGTCTGCAGTTCAACATGTCATATTATAGCATACCACAATCTTGATGATGACTTACCATTTGTTGTGTTATGATCTGAAAATAAAAATTCACAAAGTTCAGATTGATATTTACTGAAATTTTATCATCAGATCACATAGAGACTGGAGCTCAAACACTGATAAAATCACTGATAAAATGACATTAAATAAAACTTCACTGCAGTAGCATGCCATGTTAACATTTTAAAAACATCAGTAAATGCCACAATCAAAATGAATAGGCACTCCAACAACAATTTCCCTAATACACTATGACATCATGTGAAAACAATCCATCATTTTACTACAAAGGATGACCACGGTCTTACAGGGGATCAAATAAATGTACAGAATAATACATGTAGTACATATTTACATGTTATACCGAAAACCAGGCCATTTGAGAATAGAATGTTTCTGTAGGAGCAAATTTTGTCATATTTTCTATATTAGATTTGGCAATTCTATCTCCCCACATAAACAAACCATGATGTCATAGTTAATCAATAGGCAAGGGCAATTATTTCCTTAGCAATTACCACATGTGATTGACTAAAATATAACTACTTAACAATATTCCTACACAGTAATACCATCATGAATTTCTTTCATGGGTGACATTCTCCAGGTTTTCCAATTTCACCGCTCAGAGAAAATCAACATTTTGGAACACATCCACATGTAATCATAGAGTCATTTTGATATGAATGGGAAACAGCACTGCATCATTTGAATCATCTACTGTATTCTTGTACTGCAGTACACTGTACAATGTTTATAGCCATATAATAACTGTACCATTTTCCACTCATGCCAAAACGACTGTATATGTCCAGTGTTTATTTGAGGGTGACATATCTGTAATTATGGCCAAACAATGCATTCACATAAGCCTGGTTTCCATATTCACTGTAATCAATCCATCAGAGTGTTTTCAGTATGGCTCTCAAGACTATGATCAGTGAAAATGTATTTGCATACTTGTATGTCTACCTGTTAGCCAATCAGCAATCAAGCTGAAATGAAGGATTGTGCTGATTGGCTGAAATGTAGACATAAAAGTATCAAAATACATTGTAACTGTTCATACGTTTGAGTGTTGCCCTGTAATTGATAATGTAATATTACACCAATCCAATGTAATCTATGTGATCTATATGAAAAAGTAATTGCTGTGATTGTCACATACACACATGCAATCCTAGTGATTTTAATCTTTGCAACAATTACATGGAAACAAGGCTGTATTGGAAAAAAAACATTTATTACAACAGCTACTGCACTTACTTTGCATATTAACACCATTGATTACATCCTCCACAATGCAGCCATAATTATAATGGTCTTGTCTTGTGGAAATCAGCTTCTTTGTACAACACTGAGTCATGATTACAAGTCACAAGCATCTGAAAGTTTGAAAACATCTCAAGGAAAAAACTGTTAGTCTGAAGGGATTTCAAGCAGAAGACCATCCTAGGAACAAATTTGAGAGCTACAAAACAGGACTGCATGTATGTGGTATTGGTGAGTACATAAAGCATTTTGTGACTGTTTAGTGTTTTCTCTTGGTTGGTTGTGCAGCTGTAAGGCAGTAGAATAGACCATTTCATTCCAGGAAGGTTTGTTTTACATCCACTGAGAATTGAATGGATATGTATGTCGACTACAAGACGTCTAACAAGTGATATTTGGCTATTTACATGTAAGATGAATTAAGTAGCCAAAATTTGAAACAATATCATTGTGGCTCACAGTTAGTCACTGGCCTTCACATCAAAGGCATGTCGACTGGTCTAATTATAATTATTTAAATTATCATTTCTACATAATTTTAAACATATGTAGACAAAAGAGCAATCAAGAATCAAATGTTTACTATACTACAGAAAGCTACACTATACTAGCTAAAAATGCTCCAAGAAGTAACTTCTTTCTAGTTTCATGACTATTACTCAGGTATAGTATTTTACATGGAATGATAAAAAATTCCAGATTCAATATGAGATAACATTTCCAAAAGTAACCTTAATCAGATGAATCTATGTTTACATCGATGAGCAGAAAACAATAGTTCCAAACCAAGAAAGTCCTTAATTTTCCAAAGAATCAAGGCATGTGTTGTTTTGAGGCCATTGTTTTGAGATCATCCAAGCACAGGCAAAGGATAAAAATTTCAAGACATTAAACTATTCTTTTTTACTGTACCCATTATTTTTTTTCTTCAGTGGATTCCATTATAATTATCATTTCCATCGGCCATGATGATGAATTGCATCAATTTATTCTTCTTTGTAGCCTATTTTCCTGATTTACATTTAAAACACATAAATTTACATTTATGAAATAATAACTGTCATTTCTATATGGTCATTTCAATTCATCTTTTGGTCTCTTATTTCAACGTAATGTATCAATTATATCTACACTTTGTTTTTGCTTCACATAAAAAGGAACAACCCAAATTTTGGTTGGCTGGTATTCCTGGCTGTGGGTCAAAAAGAAGTGAAAAATTAGAACCGTGAAAAAGATGAAGGTTATCGAAGTTCAAACACAATGACAGAAAAACAATCTTAGTATTGTATAAGGTTGAAAGTGCCCAAACAAATTCATTCACAAACAAACTAGAAAATAGATCCTGTGAATACTTTAATGGAGCCAATACAAGAAACAGAGAAATTGGCCTACTAGCTATAAATAGTTGTTACTGACAATGTATCGTTGTCAATAACTAAGAAAAGGAAGTGAGCAAACACACTCAGTGGCAGTGAAAACAGTCTCATATATGATATAAAATTACATCTTGAAATCACAAATACAGAACAATACTGGATATGTGCTATCATCAACATCAGTGAAGTACTTTGGTCCGTCCTATCTGTACACAACAAAATAATGCTCAGAAACATTTTATTAGAAAATTCTAGAAAGGTTTTGAACAGATCATAGTTGTATTGGAAATTTCTAGAAAAGTCTTTCCTAGAAAATTGTTAAGTATTAGAGAATTGGACCATGATGGAAAAGTCATACTTGATGTTGATGCACACCAAGCTATGAAAACGATGGTGGACAAAACAGGCTTAACTAGCTACTAACAGATTGTAGAAGCACTGGATCTCAAGGCCAATGAAGGAATGTCTCTTGTAGAGAATCAGCTCAGAAAAATATTCATCCATCCACAATAAATAATAAATAAATGGTGATGTTGATGACAAACAAACTTGAAAATAGATTGAAGTGATTAATGGTCCATAGCATGCAAGTTACATGCACAAAAATTAAATGACAAAAATGAAAATATTGAAATGAATTTGTGTCAGAGAACTGTGAAAAATTATGTGCCCAAATAAATCACATTGAAATTTAAAAATATTGTAGGTTACAATGAGTCCAACAATTAATATAATTTAATGACATCAAAAATCAATCCAAAGAAGTGAAATACTTGTCAACAAAAATACAGTGACAGTCAAAATATGTGTAGTCACACAGGAAAAATATCAAGTGCCCAAATAAATAAAGTTCAAAGTCATCAAGATGCTCTCCTTAATATAGAATACTCAAACAACATGACCATCTCACCAACATGATCTAGTACATTACTCTATCATTTGATCAGGTCATCTTCAAGGCATAACACAACATTTTGTTATCACATCCACATTATTTACTGCCATACATCCATGTTCTCTTTAATGATATGTCACTATCTCAGCATCACATTTACATCATTGCCAACAATCCAACCAACCTCACCATCTCACCAACGTGATACATTACTCTACAATTTAATCAAATTATCTTCAAGCATAACACAACACTATCTCGTCATCACATCCACATTTAACCATCAACAATCTAAGTCAAACTCAATGCACAACACATCAACATTGCATCATCACATCAACAGCAATCATGATCATCCTCAATTAAAAAATCTTTAGGGTGCTAATCTCTTAGAGTATCCAATAGTTGCTGAAAGTCTGATTTCACCATCATAATTCACCTCACTCAGTTGTTGGTGTAACACAATGTCCTTTCATAGAAATACAATGTCCTCTTGTAGTTGGTGTAACACAATGTCCTTTCATAGAAATACAATGTCCTCTTGTAGTTGGTGTAGCACAATTTTCTTTCATAGAAATACAATGTCCTCTAATTGTAGTCAATGGTGTAACACAATGTCCTTTCATAAAAATACAATGTCCTCTTGTAGTTGGTGTAAACCATGTCCTTTCATAGAAATACAATGTCCTCTTGTAGTTGGTGTAACACAATGTCCTTTCATAGAAATACAATGTCCTCTTGTAGTTTGTGTAACACAATGTCCTCTTGTAGTTGGTGTAACACAATGTCCTCTTGTAGTTGTTGTAACACAATGTCCTCTTGTAGTTGGTGCAACACAATGTCCTTTCATATAAATACAATGTCCTCTTGTAGTTGGTGTAACACAATGTCCTTTCATATAAATACAATGTCCTCTTGTAGTTGGTGCAACACAATGTCCTCTAGAAGTTGGTGTAACACAATGTCCTTTCATAGAAATACAATGTCCTCTGACTTGTAGTTGGTGTAACACAATGTCCTTTCGTAGAAATACAATGTACTCTTGTAGTTGGTGTAACACAATGTCCTTTCATAGAAATACAGGGTCCTCTTGTACATGTAGTTGGTGTAATACAAAGTCCTCTTGTAGTTGGTGTAATACAATGTCCTTTCAAATAAACACAATGTCCTCTTGTAGTTGGTGTAACACAATGTCCTCTTGTAGTTGGTACAACACAATGTCCTTTCATAGAAATACAATGTCCTCTTGTAGTTGGTGTAACACAATGTCCTGTCATAGAAATACAGTGTCCTCTTGTACAATCATGTAGTTGGTGTAATACATTGTCCTTTCAAATAAACACAATGTCCTCTTGTAGTTGGTACAACACAATGTCCTTTCATAGAAATACAGGGTCCTCTTGTACATGTAGTTGGTGTACTACAAAGTCCTCTTGTAGTTGGTGTAATAAAATGTCCTTTCAAATAAACACAATGTCCTCTTGTAGTTGGTACAACACAATGTCCTTTCATAGAAATACAATGTCCTCTTGTAGTTGGTGTAACACAATGTCCTTTCATAGAAATACAATGTCCTCTTGTAGTTTGTGTAACACAATGTCCTCTTGTAGTTGGTGTAACACAATGTCCTCTTGTAGTTGTTGTAACACAATGTCCTCTTGTAGTTGGTGCAACACAATGTCCTTTCATATAAATACAATGTCCTCTTGTAGTTGGAATAACACAATGTCCTCTAGAAGTTGGTGTAACACAATGTCCTTTCATAGAAATACAATGTCCTCTGACTTGTAGTTGGTGTAACACAATGTCCTTTCGTAGAAATACAATGTCCTCTTGTAGTTGGTGTAACACAATGTCCTTTCATATAAATACAATGTCCTCTTGTAGTTGGTGTAACACAATGTCCTCTAGAAGTTGGTGTAACACAATGTCCTTTCATAGAAATACAATGTCCTCTGACTTGTAGTTGGTGTAACACAATGTCCTTTCGTAGAAATACAATGTACTCTTGTAGTTGGTGTAACACAATGTCCTTTCATAGAAATACAGGGTACTCTTGTACATGTAGTTGGTGTAATACAAAGTCCTCTTGTAGTTGGTGTAATACAATGTCCTTTCAAATAAACACAATGTCCTCTTGTAGTTGGTGTGACACAATGTCCTCTTGTAGTTGGTACAACACAATGTCCTTTCATAGAAATACAATGTCCTCTTGTAGTTGGTGTAACACAATGTCCTTTCATAGAAATACAATGTCCTCTTGTAGTTGGTGTAACACAATGTCCTTTCATAGAAATACAATGTCCTCTTGTAGTTGGTGTAACACAATGTCCTTTCATAGAAATACAATGTCCTCTTGTAGTTGGTGTAGCACAATTTTCTTTCATAGAAATACAATGTCCTCTAATTGTAGTCAATGGTGTAACACAATGTCCTTTCATAAAAATACAATGTCCTCTTGTAGTTGGTGTAAACCATGTCCTTTCATAGAAATACAATGTCCTCTTGTAGTTGGTGTAACACAATGTCCTTTCATAGAAATACAGTGTCCTCTTGTACATGTAGTTGGTGTAATACATTGTCCTTTCAAATAAACACAATGTCCTCTTGTAGTTGGTACGACACAATGTCCTTTCATAGAAATACAATGTCCTCTAATCTTGTAGTTGGTACAACACAATGTCCTCTCATAGAAATACAATGTCCTCTAATCTTGTAGTTGGTACAACACAATTATGTCCTCTCATAGAAATACAATGTCCTCTTGCAGTTGGTGTAACACAATGTCCTCTTGTAGATGGTGTAACAAAATGTCCTTTCATAGAAATACAATGTCCTCTTGTAGTTGGTGTAAACCATGTCCTTTCATAGAAATACAATGTCCCCAAATTGTAATCAATGGTGTAACACAATGTCCTTTCATAGAAATACAATGTCCTCTTGTACGTGTAGTTGGTGTAATACAAAGTCGTAGTTGGTATAATACAATGTCCTTTCAAAGAAACACAATGTCCTCTTGTAGTTGGTGTAACACAATGTCCTTTCATAGAAATACAATGTCCTCTTGTACGTGTAGTTGGTGTAATACAAAGTCGTAGTTGGTATAATACAATGTCCTTTCAAAGAAACACAATGTCCTCTTGTAGTTGGTACAACACAATGTCCTTTCATAGAAATATATTGTCCTATTGTAGTTGGGGTAACACAATGTCCTTTCATAGAAATACAATGTCCTCTAATCTTGTAGTTGGTACAACACAATGTCCTCTCATAGAAATACAATGTCCTCTTGCAGTTGGTGTAACACAATGTCCTTTCATAGAAATACAGTGTCCTCTTGTAGTTGGTGTAACACAATGTCCTTTCATAGAAATACAATGTCCTCTTGTAGTTGGTGTAATACAATGTCCTTTCATAGAAATACAATGTCCTCTTGTAGTTGGTGCAACACAATGTCCTTTCATAGAAATATATTGTCCTCTTGTAGTTGGGGTAACACAATGTCCTTTCATAGAAATACAATGTCCTCTAATCTTGTAGTTGGTACAACACAATGTCCTCTCATAGAAATACAATGTCCTCTTGCAGTTGGTGTAACACAATGTCCTTTCATAGAAATACAGTGTCCTCTTGTAGTTGGCGTAACACAATGTCCTTTCATAGAAATACAATGTCCTCTTGTAGTTGGTGTAATACAATGTCCTTTCATAGAAATACAATGTCCTCTTGTAGTTGGTGCAACACAATGTCCTTTTATAGAAATACAATGTCCCTTGTAGTTGGTGTAAAGCAATGTCCTTTCATAGAAATACAATGTCCTCTTGTAGTTGGTGTGATACAATGTCCTTTCATAGAAATACAATGTCCTCTTGTAGTTGGTGTAACACAATGTCCTTTCATAGAAATACAATGTCCTCTTGTAGTTGGTGTAATACAATGTCCTTTGATAAAAATACAATGTCCTCTTGTAGTTGATGTAACACAATGTCCTCTTGTAGTTGGTGTAACACAATGTCCTCTTGTAGTTGGTAGAACACAATGTCCTTTCATAGAAATACAGTGTCATCTTGTACGTGTAGTTGGTGTAATACAAAGTCCTAGTTGGTATAATACAATGTCCTTTCAAAGAAACACAATGTCCTCTTGTAGTTGGTACAACACAATGTCCTTTCATAGAAATATATTGTCCTATTGTAGTTGGTGTAACACAATGTTGTTTCATACAATGTCCTCTTGTAGTTGGTGTAATACAATGTCCTCTTGTAGTTGGTGTAACACAATGTCCTTTCATATAAATACAATGTCCTCTAGAAGTTGGTGTAACACAATGTCCTTTCATAGAAATACAATGTCCTCTGACTTGTAGTTGGTGTAACACAATGTCCTTTCGTAGAAATACAATGTACTCTTGTAGTTGGTGTAACACAATGTCCTTTCATAGAAATACAGGGTCCTCTTGTACATGTAGTTGGTGTAATACAAAGTCCTCTTGTAGTTGGTGTAATACAATGTCCTTTCAAATAAACACAATGTCCTCTTGTAGTTGGTGTAACACAATGTCCTCTTGTAGTTGGTACAACACAATGTCCTTTCATAGAAATACAATGTCCTCTTGTAGTTGGTGTAACACAATGTCCTGTCATAGAAATACAGTGTCCTCTTGTACAATCATGTAGTTGGTGTAATACATTGTCCTTTCAAATAAACACAATGTCCTCTTGTAGTTGGTAGAACACAATGTCCTTTCATAGAAATACAGGGTCCTCTTGTACATGTAGTTGGTGTAATACAAAGTCCTCTTGTAGTTGGTGTAATACAATGTCCTTTCAAATAAACACAATGTCCTCTTGTAGTTGGTACAACACAATGTCCTTTCATAGAAATACAATGTCCTCTTGTAGTTGGTGTAACACAATGTCCTTTCATAGAAATACAATGTCCTCTTGTAGTTGGTACAACACAATGTCCTTTCATAGAAATACAATGTCCTCTTGTAGTTGGTGTAATACAATGTCCTTTCATAGAAATACAATGTCCTCTTGTAGTTGGTGTAATACAATGTCCTTTCATAGAAATACAATGTCCTCTTGTAGTTGGTGTAACACAATGTCCTTTCATAGAAATACAATGTCCTCTTGTAGTTGGTGTAATACAATGTCCTTTCATAAAAATACAATGTCCTCTTGTAGTTGATGTAACACAATGTCCTCTTGTAGTTGGTGTAACACAATGTCCTCTTGTAGTTGGTAGAACACAATGTCCTTTCATAGAAATACAGTGTCATCTTGTACGTGTAGTTGGTGTAATACAAAGTCCTAGTTGGTATAATACAATGTCCTTTCAAAGAAACACAATGTCCTCTTGTAGTTGGTACAACACAATGTCCTTTCATAGAAATATATTGTCCTATTGTAGTTGGTGTAACACAATGTCCTTTCATAGAAATACAATGTCCTCTTGTAGGTGGTGCAACATAATGTTCTTTTCATAGAAATACGATGACCTCTTGTAGTTATTGTAATACAATGTCCTTTCATAGAAATACAATGTCCTCTAACTTGTAGTTGATGTAAAACAATGTCCTCTTGTAGGTGGTGCAACATAATGTTCTTTTCATAGAAATACGATGACCTCTTGTAGTTATTGTAATACAATGTCCTTTCATAGAAATACAATGTCCTCTAACTTGTAGTTGGTGTAAAACAATGTCCTCTTGTAGTTGGTGTAACACAATGTCCTTCCATAAAAAAAATACAATGTCCTCTTGTGGTTGGTGTAATACAATATCTTCTTGAAGTTGGTGTATTGGTCTTTTTTCACATCTTTGAGGACATCACCAAGATGTTTGATATTTTGCTTTATTTTCATATGTTTGAGGACTATACACCATTTGTTTAAATTGGTATTTTGTTGTACTTTCATAAGTTTGAGGACATCACCAAACAAGTAGATATTCTGTTTTATTTCAATGTTTTCTTCCCTAAAGAGGACTGATTTTGATCATGCTTTTTCACTTTTCACATAAAGAGGACTTTCGTGTTATATGTCTTGTTCAAATATTGTAAATATATTTGCAACTTTTTTCAATCAATTGTTTATTACATGTAATAGTGTTATAAAATGGTCTTGATAAAACAAAGAAATGATTTGGGCTTTGTTAAAAAAATTAATATACATTCAGAAAATCAGCACTTATAAAATATATATTCCATTAGTTGGGGGAAAATAAGAATAGACAGGATGTCTCCAAACTAACACTAAGAGGAAATGTATGAAGTAAAACCAAAGTGTGACACAAATTAATAAATAGTAAAACATTTAAATCAAATCAAAAGAAATTTTGTAAAATAAAATGACAATTAATTCATAAATCAACCAAAGAAGTAATCTAGCTTACAAGAAATGAATCATCCAATTAAGAACCAAATGGAAATTTAACAAAATGATGCATCATCGTAATGTCAGAATGAAGAAATAATTGATTATTATAATTGATGTAAACTGTTGTTTGGTCCCTGGCTTTTGTGATATGAAAAAATACAGAAAAATCAAAATCTTAAATGCCTGTAATAAAGCTGCCATTATTATGATGAACTGGTAACTGATCGGAAATAGCAGTGTTAATTAGACCAAGGTCTTATAAATAATGACATAATCACACAATTACTATAACATTAATTTCAATGTTTCAACCCAATATTCAAAACACCTGGGAGTAACTAATCAAGTTTCATTGTTTACTGATTTCACTGTAGAATTAATTGCTGAAGACAAATGTGTTTTTACATTTTATTTCTGAAGTTTTTGAATTGGGTGATAATAAACATGCATGGCAACATGTCTAGCTGATTAGGTCTATACGATTTCCAAAAATGTCAACAATAACAACAGGAAATGTGCAGCTGAGCTAAAATGTAAGGTCTTCTGAAATGACAGCCAAACCGTAACCAAGAGCTACAACAATGCTGTTTTAACTTTTGATCATAAATGTCATCTCACATGTAAATAGCTAAGTATCAATTGTTAGACTTCTAGTTGTCTACATACATATCTATTCAATTCTCAGTGGATGTAAAACAAACCTTCCTGGAACGAAATGGTCTATTCTACTGCCTTACAGATGCACAACCAACCAAGAGAAAACACTAAACAGTCACAAAATAGTTCATGTATTCAAAAATACCATACCTCATACAGCCCTGTTTTGTTGCTCACCCCTTCATTCTGGAATGGTCACTGCAAAAAATCTCTCCAAACTTGAGGTATTTTTCCAATGAATGTTATTAGCAAACTTTCAGACGTAATTGACTTGTAAACAAATGTCAAGGGTCTACAACATAACACATACGCATATTTTAAAATTTAATCGTTGATGTTATTGATATTAACTATTGATAGTATTATCAGACATGCTTTTTATAAGTACACTAAAGTTACAAAAATTTAGTTTTGATTCAGTCTGTTTCCCACGTGTCAAAACACACGAGTCAAAACTTTGTAAAATCACACATTTTCGAGCTTGACAGTTAGCAAATATCAACTAAAAAGCTCCAATAACGTATAAATTAAATATTAAATCTATCTTTATCAAGTTGTATACTTTCTTACCGTGCAAAAAAGCTGAATATTTCGACAAAATCAGCCGCCATGACACTCCGGATCAAATTTCCCGCTTGGAGTCGAGGATCATGGGATTGCAATTTTGGATTAATGTTATTTGTACACAGGAAGCCCGAAGATCAAGGTCAAGGACGGAGTTATTGGGGCACATGGTGGAAAGAGTGAATGAATAAACGCATGAATGAACAAACAAACGAGTGAATGATCGAATGACTGCATGAATTATAAAATTAATGAATGAGTGAGTTAAGACACTTAACTAGTCAGTCATTTTAATGATCAAATGCCATAAATTATTGAATAAATGAACATCCATGCTTTGATGGATCAAGTGACTTTAGCTGGCCTTAAGCTTCTAGACATTTGCTATTGTGAAATTTAGCATGCTTTGAGTGCAACCTATGTAGCATTCTGCTTTTGAGTTTCCTTGCCAAGACAAAGAAGAAGAAAATGCTTTTGCTTTCCACCTATAGCTTGTCTCTGCTCCATAGGTCTCAACTTCACAGAAACGCCAGAAAGTAGAAAAAAGCAAATGTTGACAACAGAAGAGGCTATATGAAACTCTGACTTGAGAGGATGTGTTTTTAAATATTTTATTTCATTTCACATATCAGTTTACATCTCCTTTGTGATATCATTATCAGTGTGTATAAATACACACTATACTTCATTTTGGAGTTTGTACTTTCTATGAAAATAAGATGGACAGATGCAGGATATTTTGAGAGCATGTTGTCCCATTATGCAAACATTATTCAGTGGGGATTTCAACTTTATTACTCTTATAGGGGGTTGCAGCCCCCATTACACTCCCCTTGGATCTACCCCTTATACACAAGCCGAAAACATGCAGTTATTATAGATAGATGCAAAGTAATTGAGGCAATAACTAAGAATGTACTAAAACCCAAAAGCCTCACTTTGATGATTCTTGAAACGGTGTTCTCATTTATTGGCAAACACTGTCTATATCCACACAGAGACTATTCTGGTAGCAGGGAACATTAACATTGCATTTATCTAAAATATAACAACAGCTATTCCTTATATGTCAATGTTAAATAATTAAGCACATTGTGTTATTATCAGCATATAATGCAAGTGCATTGAGCTAAAGGTAATTAATTACATTTGTAACATTTTATATTGATTCTTTGATTTCAGCCTTGATAACGTTTTTTTTTTCAACATTCTTTAAATGAAACATGAGTAGTTCAGAACTGGGTATCTTTTCAGTTTGTATCAATGATATCCTGTAATATATTTACAGATTCCATAATAATCACTGTTCTCATCACAACCCATTGTTTTTACTCAGTATTATCCCAACGAATGCATAAGTCACACTTCAACAAACAGCAAACTGCATTATCAAAAATAATGCTTCTAGCTAAAAGCATTATTTTTAATAATGCAGCGAGTTCCGCCTAGCAATCAATATAACAAAAACAAATAAGACAACAAAGAACAATAATTATACTAGATAATTACTTCGAAACACAGCATTCGTGGGAATAATGCAGGCAGCTTCGGGCTGTGCCCTCAGCTGCCTGCATTATACCCCCAAATGTTGTGTGCCTCAGTGATTATCTATTAAATAATTCCTCATCAAGAAGCAAGGTGATCCTATTGTACACAGACTTATAAGCATAGCACAAACTCATTGCGTGCCAGGGAGAATATTAGAAATAAAAGACCAGATGTTGTGCAGGTCAGGTGGATCCATTCTTTGAAAGTTCCAAGATATCATTATAACAATTTGAGGTTTGTATACACATCCTTCAATGCTGTGACCACTGTATTGACTTGAGATCAACACCATCCTGTACCATCTCCCAAAGAGGACTGGAAATATAAACAATCAAACAATCAATGTTATTGCAAAATGGATGACTAAAGTGCACACACTAAAAGCGTGCAACATAAATATCACTCAATGGTATGTTGATCACATTTAGTGTTTGCACTCTATATCACAAGTTTTTAAATGAATTATCGAGAGTGAGCCAACCATGAGAATATAACTAAATAATCACACAAATGAATGAAAATGACAAATGTGTCAAATAAATTTAAATATTATCTGAATAAATCAGGAAATAAAAAATGAACAGATGTTGATAGATGAACAAATAAATGAATGAATAAATAGATGAAAAAATGAATGAATCAACACAAACAAATGGATGACTGACAGACGGCAAGGATAAACAGACAGACAAGTAGGTGAAAGAATGGAAGGTTAAATATAGCAAATGTTATAAACAACTTACCTCATATCTCTCAAACGATTAACATGATAGACAATCTTGTCCACTGTGTAATCTACTTCTTCAACTGTTGTAAACCGTCC
Organism: Diadumene lineata; assembly: GCA_918843875.1. Taxonomy (NCBI): domain Eukaryota; kingdom Metazoa; phylum Cnidaria; class Anthozoa; order Actiniaria; family Diadumenidae; genus Diadumene; species Diadumene lineata. The sequence continues at coordinate 9,225,707 of OU974072.1, forward strand.
TATGCCAAACCTACAACAAACACCACTAGTTTTAATTGCACTCACACAACTGATTGCATACAGTAAATGCATTGGGCCAGTGCATTCAGGTGTTCCTGGAATAGGGACATTTAAAGAAAGCCTGGATAACCTCACAAAGCTATCAACTGTAAGAAATTATGTAGTAGCCAGGATTTATCCACTGACTAGTGAATTATTTAATGAATAACCAGACCCTACATGATCATCAAGATAGCAAGAATTATTAGAGGGCACAGTAGAGAAACATATTTTAGTTTACAACAGTTTTTCTGTTTCTGCTCAGACACAAAAATGGACCACCATTTGGTGTTTTTGTTCCTGTAAATCAAAACCCTGATTGTCATCCGAAAAGCAACTAACCAATCATTATTCATCACAATAAAGTTCATCCTAGCATCAGTATGATTAGGCAGGTCAATTGTAGTCCAGTAAGGTACAGTGTTTGGATTGATGGGAGTAAAAATTACAAATAATGTTTTAGTTCACAGAACAAGGAAAGTCCCACTAATGATAGCCCTTTTTCCACACACAATTTTTTTTAATATGTCATATTTGTACATTAATTTGCAAGTTGGTCACCTGATAGATGAGTGTGCAAGGTCTTCGTCTGTACCAATTGCTCTCAGGACATATGATGGCTCTAGTGATGCCGATGTACAAGCACTGAAAAATAAATAACATAATATAATGCACTTTCTTTGTAAGTTTTCATTCATGAATGTTTTAAAAGTCATGACTGATTTGTTTTAGCTTGTCAGCTGTGCACTGGCCTTTCACAACTGTGGTACAGATTTAATTTTTATCTGAGTTCAGAAAGCGCAAACAAAGTCTTGTTCAAAGTGCTGTTCACTTTCATTAACAAGAAGTTTATTTTTCTTTGTCCATTCTCAAGAAGAAAACAAAGAAAACTATCATTCAACAATCCAACAAAATGAATCAACCAAACAAACTGATGGAGACACAAAAACTAAACAAACAAGCAAAAAACATTCAGAAAAATAGACAATCAAGATTGCAGCTCATTAATAACATCACAGTTTAGAAGACCCCTTACCTTCCTGATGACAATGCAATATCTTTCAATGCCATGAGCAATGACTCTCCCTCTACACATGCAAAAGATAGATTAACACACCCCAAGTAGGTGTGGTCAAGGTCACCATTTCTTGTAACATGGGTTAACTTAGAACATATCCCATCAATGAGACGGTTACCAAGCGCTGTCACATACTGGTGGTCATACTGTGGAGACATGAAATAATTACTATAATAATCTGACAGTACATTCAACGAAAGCTTCTTACACAGTGGTTTGTAGGCCTTTCTTGATGTCATACATGAGAGTGCAAAGCTGTAATGAAAGTACTGATATCTGTGATGATCGTTAGGGCACCTTTATTCAGATAATTTTATTCCCAGTTAATGTAGTTTGGTTTGTAGGCCTTTCTTGATGTCTCACATGAAAATGCACAGCTTGATTGTATCTGTGATGATCTTTTGGGCAATTGCATATTACCCCCAGTTGTTGTTAGGTTTGTGATGTGCCTAAAGATGGCTGTATCAGAACCTTTTACATAGTAGTCTGCATAGCTAAGTGGATGAATGGCTAATACTACTGATGCTTGTCAAAGATGGTGACACATGTCCCCAGCAGGACAGCGGTACAAGTAATTGCCTTAGTCTATACATTACCTCCATTTCTTGTTTTGCCACTTCACAAGCAGCACCCAGTCCCACACACAGAACATGAGGTACAGTACCACTGCGCATACCCCTACAAACAACACAAATAACATCATTACAAAATGACTAACCATAGTTGAAAGAGCAAAATGGTTTGGAAACTCTTTTGTTATATTAAGTTATTGTGCACTTTCTTGTGTTTCACTATTGTTTCAGCCTTGTTGGATAAGGCTGAGTGAATAGACTAAAATTGTTCTTTTGACTGCTGGTTTGAAATGCCTAAAGATTTATACAAAGAAATTGAACAATCCATACCATGAATATCATTGACAAGGTAAATGTATACTTAATTCACAATTTTGAATGAGCATCAATAAAAACTTGTGCACAGTCAAGACTGGTTTAACCTCAAAACAGTACAAAGACATAAAACAAAAGGCTTCCTAACCATTCTTTTGATTAACTATGGACTAACGTTGTCATTTCAGGCTTTGCTTGTTACAGCAAGGACACTCGAACCATGAACACTTGTCTTTATTTAGCTTTTTATTTTCTGAGCTTTCTACTGCTTCAAATTCTCTAAAAAAGCATGACTGAACTCAAATTCACTGAGGTATCAAAACTTAAGCGTTTTCAAATCGTTTCACTCAAGGGAGGCATCTTAAAAAAGTATCAAAAAAGTACAAAGTGTTCACAGTTCGAGTGTCCACACTGTAATCTAGAAAATGACTCACACAAGCCCACACTGTTACCATTTTTTTATGTTGACTTGAGCAATTACAACTTTGATTGACAACTGATGGTCATAGTTATGTCCAAAACATTAATTTTGTAAAATTTACAACAAGTCAGAGACATCATAATATACATATAAATAACAAGAGAGTTGTTAACTTATCAAAATTTGACATATAATGTCTAGATTTAATGATTCTATTTTGGATTGAAAAACTTTGAATAAGACATAATTTAACTGAGATAAACCTTATGCAAATTAGAACAAATTCTGTATCAGATTTAAAGATGTCTTCACAGTGGTGATGTTGTATTGTTCTTGGATTATGAATTATTAATGAATTTGATAATAATGTTGAATTCTCTAAACCTATTGGTAGCCCATTCAATGGAACTCCAGGAAGAAGTTTTTATCTCACCTTTCCTGTCCTCCTCCACTAAAAATTGGTTCAACTCTCACACGTGGTCTTCTTCTCACGTACAGGGCGCCAATTCCTTTTGGTCCATAGATCTTATGTCCACTAACTGACAATAGGTCAATGTTCATATCATTGACATCTATAGGTATCTTACCAACAGCCTAGTCAAAGACCATTACTTGAATTAGTACACAACATGTAAATACCATTGTAGCCATTCAACTTATTTCTAATCAGGAATGAAGATATATGATACTGTCCATTGAGTGAACCATAAGATATGTACATTATCAGTCATATCAACTCAATTTAAACATACAATGAAGATTTGTTGATACCATATATATCAATTCAATAAAATAGTGCATCTACAACTGACCTGAGCTGCATCAGTATGAAAGAAAACCTTGTTCTTTCTACACAACTCTCCTGGAAAAAAAAAATGATTATATTTATTTATCATTTTTAATGTGAAAATCTCTGTACATTTTCATCATTTTTGGTTGACCTATTCAGTAAGTGAACTTACACATCAGCAAATGTGGTAGTTTACTAATGGCTTCACAAGTATTTACTATTTATTAATTATCTATTATTAGTTTTTGATACAGCAACAGTACTTACCTATTTGCTTTATAGGTTGTATTACACCAATCTCATTATTTACGGTCATGACTGAAACAAGAGATGTGTCTGGTCGAAGGGATGCTTCAAGTTCCTACAAAAATAATTACAGCACAAATTGAAAAGTACAAAATTTGTATCTGAGTCTTGAATATTTTACCAAATTGCAAACATTTAGGTCATCAAAATCAAGGCAAATGGCATAAAAATCATCATCATTTAACATGATTTTTATATAATACATTCACTATACTAAATAGCATAAAAATTTAATATTCAATATCCTAAACATCATTCCAGAATCCAAACTTGACCAGTCAATTCTTTGCCATGTATGTAATTTTGGCTGGCAATGCAGATCCTCATAAACCATGATACCTTGTTTGCTCAGAATTTGAACAGGACAAAAACAAATACCTCAAGATCTATCAATCCATTCTCATGAACTTTCAAATAAGTGACTTCAAACCCTTCCCCTTCAAGACTTCTGCATGAGTCAAGAACACATTTGTGATCCTGAAAATAGAACAAAACTCAAATGTACTTAAAAATTAGAGATTAAAGATAAAATAGATTAGAATATCATTTAGCTCTAGTCAGACTACAATGGTCCAATAAAAAAAGACCATTGATGATATTATACCCTGAGCAATTTTAACTCTCATCAAGGTTCACCTATTATACAAGTCATGTAGTGATCGCCCGGGGGGAGGGGGGACTCCGGTGGTAAACGATCAGGGATACTTGTTGTATCTTTTAGGGGTAAAAATCAGTGAATTTAGGGTTTAAAATATGAAATTTGCCATATTCTAAATTCCTGGTATCTTTTAGGGGTTGAATAGCACCGAAACACTTGGTTTTGGTATCTTTTAGAGGTGAAAAATTTGCAAAGCCATGTCCTTTTGAAAAACGTCTGCGGTATCTTTTAGGGATATTTTTTAAAAATTTTGATGAGTATCCCTAACTGTTTATCCCTGGAGTCATTGCCATGATTTTCAAACTTACTGTTTGTGTTGTTATGATATGTTTTTTCTTTTTCTTGTAAAATCTGCCAACTCCCTACAATAGCATTTAATACCATTACCACATGCAATAAGCAACCAGGCATTCTGTATTACTGAGCATTTGCTATGTTCTTTTGAGTATTGATGGTTTTAAACTATTCCAGAGACAGTCAAGAGACAAAGATATCGTGGTATATGCTGGTGGACCATTAGACACTGAGTACAAACCTACTGTTAGAGCCCACCAGATGACATCACATGAAAACCATCAATTTACTAGTATTTCTCAATGATTTACAAGGCATCATTGTTGGGTTTCCTGTGTTACAGATTGTGCTCTTGCATGAACAGGGCTTCCTGTGGTGACATGGCCAGCATACTTATATGCTTGAAAGAAAATTCCTAGTTCATAACACATTATAGCTGACATATCAAACAAACCTCCAACAGAGGTGCTCATTGATGTCATGGGACAAGGTGCTTTTTCTTGTGAAAACTATCTAATGATATTAGATAGTCTCATCTATTTCCACCTTTTCTTTTTTCAAAAAGCTAGAGCTCCAGTGTTTTTATTGCTATGTAACTTAGTCGCAGTGTAATAAATACACTTGTAAAATACACAAGCATACAAGCACTACACACCTTGATGGCAATATTATTGGACTCTGTCGCACCGCTAGTGAAGATGATTTCTTTTGGATCTGCTCCCAACACATCTGCAACTTGCTGTAAGAAAGGTACCATTCATTATTGGAAAAACAATCAGCAAAACTGCATGAAAGTTCCAAGTCCCTCATAATGTAAACTCCTAAGTAAATCACTTAATTACAGGGACCACAGAACGTGTTTTGAGTTGGGAGGGGGGGGGGGGGGGGGGGGGGGTTAGGGTACCCAGGGGAGAAATTACAATCCATTTCTAACATTTTGATGGACTTGAAAAGAGACATATAGCAGAACTTATTCCTAAATTTTCAAAAGAACGACACACACAAATTAGAATAATACTAATGATTATTATATTCATATGGAGCTGGACTACAATTCAACCCCTCCAGCTACTTTCACTACATTTAAATAATTATTATGACTTTTACCTGTCTTGCTTTCTCTACAGCCTGTTCACTTTCCCAGCCATAAGCGTGTGTCCTTGAATGTGGATTACCATAATACGACACAGTATATGGCATCATGGCATCTATTACCCTGGGATCCTGTGTAGCAAACAATACTAGTCACATGTATGCTGTTTTCATTTACTCCCTCATCCATTCACTGAATCATTAACATTATTAATTCATTGAATCATTCATCCATAGCACTTGTACATTAATTCATATATTCATTCATTCATCAATTCATTGATCTATTCAAGACATTCACTTGTTCATTCACTTATTCATTCAGTCATTCATCCATCCAGCTATTCTTCCATCCACCCATTCTCACCATTGGTGTTGTAGCTTGTTGATCAAGGTACAGTGGCCTTCTAGTTTCATGATCACCTTCTTGGCCTAGAAGATATAACAAACACACACTTTCTGGAAGACTGATTCTTGCTACTAGTTTATCATAGAGAAAACTCAGGTGGAAAACTTCAACTCAATGAAACTGCCATTCTTTCAACAGAAAATCTTTGCTATTTGATTAGCTCATTTAAATTAAATACATGGTATCTATAAGAGTGTAATTTAAAGAACAGTTACATGGTGAATAAATAAAACTTGAGCAAGACAGTGCCGTTCTAAACCCTGGTTTCCTATGACTGGCTCACAATTGGGCTTTCTACATTACAGTTTAACTGTTACTATGTTGAACTGTGACCTGTCAGGTTCTTCTAGCATGCTTTTCACCCACACTTTGGATTTCCACTAACTGTGTTATAGTGTGTCAGGTGTTGGACCATTGGAAGTTACCATGTTTACTCCCTTGAAACAGGGGATGGAAAGACTATGTGTTGATGGCTCAATATTGAAAAAAAAACACGACATCCTTGACTGCAACATGAGTTGTATAATTTTCTTTTCTCCCAACAATAAAACCATCAGTATTTTTGTGTACTTGCAGACACAAAATTATGATAGGTAAACAGAACTATTAGCATAATTATTAATCTCAAGTACACGACCTGTTATGTAATGATTTGTGTAAAAATGTGAATGAATTAATGACATAATAGACCAACTGCACCATGTAAACTATCAAAATGGCATACATATTATATATTACATGATCAGTGAATTTCGAAACATTAAAAAAATCAATAAAAAAGAAATGTTTGAAAACACACATAACGATCTGCCATGCAAATTTGAAAAGACATTAAATGGATAAACAAGACGTTGTTTTTATGTTATATACATATACGATCGATCATTTGATTCCTTTTTACCCAAGAACACTAGGTAGTAAAATTACGTTATAAGAGAGCAGATTTCCCAAAACACTAGCTGAACGTAAACGTTGATCAGCTTTGCTAACACGTGAAAATGAAAAATCACGTTATCATCGTAAGGAAAATAAAGCAGGAAAATACACTTACTAGCATTTGTAACAGCACTCTGACTAGCACTACGGACGTAAAACAGTCTTGTCACTCTCCTTGTTAAGTTAGAGAGTGGAACACGTAGAATTTGGCGAGGAAGCATTATTTTTCACCTGATTACCAATACGTACGCTTCGTGAACTGAACCTCAGGAAAACTTCAGCACCAACACTGGACAATCGATAAGCACTCGTAAGATTATCTTCGGGAATGTATCGGACGGACTGCAATTGTCCGAAAGCTATCCGAAAACAAAACAGCGTCAAAAAGTTTGTAAAAAAAACTGGAAAAAAGAAATTATAATTCGCTTTCGTTTTTGTTTTGTTTGATATTATTAAATATTTACATAATACACTAAAAGGGATTGAAAAAATTGAGCACTATATTTTCTTTGTTCTTTATTAAAATGTTTAAGTCATTAACTTAGTCACACACTTCCTATTTTTCCCGTGCTCAAATTATAATCTGATAGGACTAAAATGAAATCAACTAAAAAAAAACAAAAGATGGCATAATCTTAGCGATCAAGCAAACAGACACTATTTTTAAGTATTACCTTTTCAAAAGATTTAATTGTTTTATTGCGGTTATCGTGTGAAGCATGGTCTATTTCGTAAGTAACTGCTTGTAAACTGGAAAAACTGGTTTGTCTGGTCAACTATCTCAGTTTTACTATCAGATTCGATGAAAGTATTCAAGGCCAGTCCATTTGTACACGTTTTTTCTTAGTTCTCAACGCTTTTTTTCTTTTCTTTTTTTTTTTCTTTTTTTTTTTTTCACGGTGTGTGTCCGATTTTTTTTTCTTTTCATTCTCATCCGGACCAAAAAACGAACTTTAAGGCACGAAGTTGAGCCGTCTGTTTTTTTTTTTTTTTTTTTCTTTTCTTTTATGTTTGTTGTTTTTTTCACGGTGTGCGCCCGACTTTTTTTTCTTCTTTTTATTCTCATGGACCAAAAAACGAACTTTAAGGCACAAAGTTGAGCCGTGTGTTTTGTATTTTTTACGAAGAGTAGTAGCAGTTGTCAGTGTACGTACGGAACAACTTTGTACTATTTAGTGTACTGAATCCATCAAGCGGATCAAAATTTCAAGAAAACTTTCAAAATATCCATATATCTATTTATTTGAAATTCTGAAAAGTAAAAATTACGTTTTTAATAACAAGTTATATAAATGTAAATGAAAAAAACTGTTTCCGTAGAAAAAGTCCTCTTGCATGCCTGTTGCGTGACATTGAACCACATGAAGTTTTCTTTCACGAATCTGGAATTAATTTTACCGTCAGTTATTTCTCGAAAACTCACATGATTTAATAGCTCGATTGCAGTACAACAAATCCATACATTTTTTTAAATATTTGATACCTGCGATTACATTTTCTTCTAAAGTTTTTTTTACAAATTTATTGAAATCGATCGAGTTTCCTGGCAGACGCGAGAAGCAATCTAAACACATGTTTTATTAACAACTGAGGTAGTAAACATCATTGTACCACTGACATAAACTTACAGTTTGGTCCAACGATTAACTAGAAAACACATGACTAGAAAAGCGCACTTTTACTGCACACTTCCATGTCGATGATGATATTTTTTATACCACTCAGAGAAGATTGGTTGTCCTGATATATTTATGCATTTATTTCACAGATTTGCATCCAATTACAAACAGTACAAATTTTATAATCTTGGGTTTTTTTTACATTTTAGTACAAACGACATGACTTTTTGAATGTTTATCAATTTCCTGAGATTGAGCTGGACAGTTTTTAATTTCATTGAGTGCTAGTATTGTTATTGAGGGCAATTTACTGCAGTCGGAGGTCCCCAATGAATAATAAACAAATTGCAATCGATGCGCAAAAACAGGTTTTCTTTGGGTATAAAGTGTTAAATATCTAACAAATAATAAGATCAACTTTTAAAACGACCTAGCATATAGGTAAAATTAAAGAAAAAATTGATTTGATTATGATCAGGGATATGTTTTAGTTCTACGATGAAAAAAAAATATTCTAAGAGTCAGTAATAACAAGGTTGATTACACTTTCAACTTGTCAGCGTGCGGCCTAGCTTGTCAATATTGTCACACAACAAATGTTCTTGTCACGGGTCACTTATCTCTTTTCTTCTGTCAAAATGAGTCATACAATTGTACAAAAAAATTTCGCTCTAGCGAGAAAATTTATCAATATTTCATTTTTAGTGAATAAACGAGTTCTCGCTGAAAAAAAAACTAGTTGTAGCGAGATTTTGTGGTTGTTTACCCGCATAGTGACGCCATCCATTTCATGATGCTTCGAAAACTTGCAAAACCGGTACACAATGCCCGGTCAAACGAGCTAGGGGACGAGAAAATTTTTTCAACGATTTACTCGTTGGTGGTCCAAATGGAAAGACGATCTCTTTCTGTAGACTCTCGAAGTGGGTGCTTTTCATAAAAGCCCTTTTAGAACTGACACACGAAAAAAGATTATTTTTCTCAGTTGATCAGTGCACCGTACAACGGTGACAACTGACATTTTCATCGAGCGAAGTTACAATTTACTTCAGCCACGACTTTTAAAATTCAAGATGAAAAAAAATTATATCATTCAAATGGCAGAAACTCAAAAGGACTCTCGTTGGTCTTGGGTCGTTTGTATTTGTTCATTTTTCGTTCAGTTTGTAGCATTTGGTTTTCATAATTCGCTTGGAACCTATTTCGTTGCGTTACTCGACAAATATGGAAAAAGCGAAGCACAAACAGGTAAGTTTCATTTTTTGCTGATCGTTGTATAATTTTCCCATTTTCTTTCAAAAAATATTGGTCGTTTATCTGTGCTGTAAATTGGTATTTTTGTCCTGATATCGGTGTAAATAGTCAAGGGAATACGAGAAAGAAGGAAACAGTCCATTTAAAATTTTTTCAACACTGGCATATATCACAACACCAAACGCTAGCGCTCCTCACGCAAACTTTTACGGAATCATAATTTTCATTTCTCTTGTGTCATTCCCAGAAAATCTAACGATCTAAAACTTTCTTTAGAAAATATGAACCGAGTAGAGGATTTAATTCATTTAATATATTTTTCCTGTGTCGAAGAAAATTTTTTTAAGCTTGGTTTCATTCAGTTCCTTGTGCAAACAGGTTCCAACTGGAAAGTCAAAGCTGTTTCTCATTTTAAAATTCCTAACCGCCCACCTGAAGGATTTGATACACCTGAGGGCAACTCAAAAGATTTAGAATACAAAGTTGAAAGAATTAATTATTATATATGATTTCGGTCGATCGCGATCAGCACTTTCTTGAGCAGGGGGAAAAGGAGTTTGTTTTGTTATGGTCGTTATGTAAATTCCACTTTCTCACCTCGAGTTTTTTTGATTGGCTCAAAGTTCGAAGTCCACTTGCGTCTCACGTGAAAAATCATGTGAGACGCAAGAAAACATCAAACCTGTTTGAAACGAGTAAATAGTAATTTCGAGACTTGTATACGTTTTTTTGCCAACTCCGGTTAATTAACATGGACTTTATGTGTTCGGTTTATAAATTAAAATTATGAAATATGTAATCCCTTTAATGCGCGTTTTCTTTCTCCGTAAACAAAGAGCAGCTCGACATGAATTAAACCTTATTGCAATGAGTTGAATATGGCTATTTTAATTAAACCTCCTAAACTGTGAATTGAACCACAGTGTGCAATTCAAGACTGGTATTTTGCTCATTTTCTAAAAAAAAAAATTTGAAATGAAACATAGAAGAAATGGGATGGATAAGAATAGAAAATAAAAAGATGAGAATATAAATGGTGCTAAGAATAATAAAAAAGAAGTGGGTTTGGCAAAAAAAAGATTCAGCAAAGCAAAAAGAAATCGAAGTAGATGCAAACTTGAAAATACAAGAAAATGTTGAGATGGTTTTTAAGAGAGAAATACTAAAAATGTTCAATATCAGAGCATCCTAGTCTGAAATAAAATTTACATACATATCTCCAACACCCCACTGCTATCAAATATCTAATCAGCCAATCATAGCTCACAAAAGTATATTGCAATGCCTGATTGGCAGCTGGAATTAAAAAGAAAACATAACACCATCAATTTATTCATAGTTATTATATGCACAAATAAGATATTTTATTTCATATCATTAGATTAAATGTTTTTCTGATATCTTTTTCTTTCTTTTTTCCAGCATGGATAGGTTCTATGGCAATTGGACTAACTTACATTCTTGGCCCACTAGCTATTTATATATGTTCCCACTTTAGTTGCCGAGTTGCTGCATGTACTGGCAGTATAATAGTGGTAATCTCAGCATTCCTAGCTTCAATAGTCAATGATATGAAATGGATGTATGCTGCATTTAGTCTTATAAATGGACTTGGTTCTAGCATGTTATATTTCTCTTCATTAGTTGTCCTCATTGAGTATTTTAACAAACATTTATCTGTGGCCAATGGTATTGTACTGAGTGGATCAGGAATAGGAACATTTTGTATCAGTCTGATTTCACAGAAGATTATCTCAACATATGGACTTAATACTTGTTATAAAGCACTTGCAGGGATTTATTCAATCTGTTTCTTTGCTGGACTGGCATTTGCCCCTACATATGACTTTACCAAAGACAATCTCACAAAAGGAAAGAAGGTCCATCTACAAGGACACGAGTCATTGATGACAAAGCTAAAAAAATGTTTCAAGATTGGTGAACAGTGGAAAAATAAAGGATTTATAGTTTGGACTGGAGCTACGGCAGTGGTGATGTTTGCATACTACATTCCAAGCATGTATTTAGTAAGTCACTCAGGTTATACTGGCCAAAAATATATTGTACTCTAGTGACAGTAATTCCAAGAATATCTGAAGGAGCTGATCAATCGATTATCAATCAGGAAATGGAGCTGTCTAAGATGTCATCTCCATGTCCAAGACATCACATGGAGGGGTAGGGAGGGGTGGGATGTTTTAACCTGTTTTCAAACCAGTTGCCAGCTCAGTGCAAATCAACACTTGCCATTTTATTGTTCTAGTTTTTCACTGACATATTTGCTGTTATATTTACTCATTTTGTTGCCTTTTTTTGTTTATTTAATTCAATTATTTATTCATCATTCTATTCATTTATGTATTCATTGACTCATTTGTTCATTCTTCCATTTATTTGTACAACTTTTAATTCATTCATCCTTTATTTCATTTATTCATCCTCCAGCTCATCCATTTGTCCACACTTTCATTCATTCATTCATTTATTGCTTTGTGAATTAATTGGCCAAGCATTAATGTGTCACTAATTGTGGCAAGGGAGTTCTATGTGTCATATTTCTGATATGGCACCACTGTCCTGTGATAGTAATTATTAAGAAGTGATTGATCATCTTTATGCAAAAAAACTATACAGTTTGTTAGATGAATTCCTGGTCCTTTAAATATTTGCCAGCCATAAGGGCATTTCTATTTTCTGGTTCTCCCACCCCACCATTCAAACATATAAAATACCAGAGTGAGTAAAAGAGTGTCATGAAAGCATGCATCAGTGTAGCTATTTGCAAACATGGATTTTATTTATTTGTTGTGAGTGCGAGTAAATATGTTCCCATAATTGGTGATATCTTTGTGAACCCAGTGAGAGATGAAAGAGATAAGAAGAAAATACAAGAACCCCAGAGAGAGGGGGTGTATGTACTGCATCTAATTAACATTATACCACAATTACAACACATATCCATGTAGCAAGTGTTGATCACAGTCTCACTGTGGCACTGGTTTGCTCAAATATCAGGTTTATGTTTTTGTGTATTGTTCATTATTGTTTTCACACCTTGAAATGATTTTCCAAACCTTTATACTTGATCAAACTAGTGCACTGAGAGTAAAAAGCGGCTTAGATTTAAGCCAGAAAATGAAAGTTCTTTGGCATCCCTGGCATCATCTGCCATGATGACGACATAGCACGATAGGTTGGTTGTCATGGCAACTCCTCCCTCGGAGGGATATATTACTGAATATCAAAGAATATGTATCTTCTGATCAATTCAGTAAGTATATAGCACCCTTTCTTTTTTTCATGCCGGGCAAAAGCTTCCGTTTCTGTGGCAACCGTTTCCTTGGTAACCTAGCAACTAAAAGAGGGGCATCGAATTCAACATTTCTATGGAGACAAGCTTGTTACAAGAAGTGCCTACCCAACTACGTGTATTGTAACAATTGTTTTGGGCCTACAACTTTTTATTATTTTAGACGATTTGCAGGAACAATGGATTGTAATATGTTGACTTCAGATTAGCTAGAACTTACTCCTATATATATATATGTATTCGTAGGTTAAGGTTTACTCAAATGTTACAAATAAATTCTCACTCTGGATAATGTTTTCAATTGAAAAAAATATTTTCTCATTCGATAAGGTAGTTTATGTTCATTTTACCAGTCTACAAACTCAACTTACAATGAAGAACTTCTGTCTTGATCCCATCCCACCTCTCAGACAAGGAAAGAATTATGTACACGACATCTGGTCTTAAACAATGAAGACGATTCTGAGAGAAAAATGAAAAGCCAACGCATCCACAATCTTAAAAGGATGTCATCTTCAAGTACACCTCACCCAGCTCCCTCTAGGCACGACGACAATCGTATTTTTTTTTTGCATGAGCAAGATAGAATAGTCTTCGAACAACGGCACCCGAAGTCTGGATCGAGACATTTTGTCCACTATTTGATATACGTGTAGTTGGCTTTGAAGAGATTTTATTAGTGCATGTCTTTGAAATGTTAATAAATAAAAGAAAAGTTTTTAATCTTATTGAATGTACGTATTTGATATTTTGAAATCAAGGTATTTTTGAAATAATAATCACTAACTTAATGAGTGTATTTAAATCTTCAGTTTCCGGTTTATGATATATATGATAGTCTTTGGGTTTTACTTAACAATATAATTTGCCCGGCACGGAAGCTCGTCTCGGCATTCTCTCTTTCTTTTTTCCCCTTCATTTAATCGTTTCATGTTAAGGCCCTCTAAGCAGTTAAACTAATGAACGTATATTGCATCCACAGATCAGCATTGCAAAGAGTGTAGGTGTTCCCCCAGCCAAAGGTAGTCTACTGATAGGATTTATGGCGATTTCGCACACTGTTGGCAAAGTGGCAATAGGACGACTGGCTGACCACCCAAGAATAAACCGGTTATCACTTCTACAGATCGGACTTTTGGTTTCAGCAGTTATCAACAGTCTTCTTCCTTTGGCGAAATCGTACGAAGCACTCGTGGCGTACTCTTTCGTTCAGGGTTTTTGTGATGGCTGTTATGGAGTGATGATTGGGTTGGTCACACATGATATCGTCGGCAAAAGACTTATGGCGGATGCTATTGGCTGTTTGTATTTTGTTGTTGCTGTACCAATTACCCTGGGACCTCCTGTTGCAGGTGAGAGGATATACTAGTACAAGTATTGTGTATTATTGTTATGTTATAATAGAATTATACATACGTTGTGTGTGCCGAAGAAGGCGTTTTTGGCGTGCGTAGGGGTAGTTACACCTTATTTGGTAGTGGAAGAAACTCATGCATTTAAAAGGAGAGGTTGCATGTTCTGTCCAGTCTTGCTTTTTTGGTTGATGCGTTGATTTTGTGGCTATTGTTTGGCTACTTGTATTGTTATAATTGGATCTGAAACCATCTCATAACATCTGATGTTACAAGGAATCATCGAAATGAGGTCATGGCTCTTGCTTCCTTATTACTTCATTTCCATTCCCTTTTTTTTTGTTGGCTTGCGCGTCATGTACGATTTATGTCGTTTTATTTCTACAGGTATGATATACGACCTTGTTGGTAGCTACCACCCAGTGTTCTTCCTGTCCAGTGGTCTTGTTTGTACGGGTATCTGTCTTATGTTTGCCGTACCATGGCTTGTCCCAGTTGCCACACATGAAGATGACAGAGAGGAACTAGAAGCCTATGATGAACTTAGTGAATCATTTGATGATAGTGAAGAACATTTCGATATGTCGTACGTGGACGAAAAGAAAATGGCCAATTTGTTTGTCAAGAAGAAAGGGCGTAATTTATTACAAGACATGCCATCACTTCGTAACAGCTTACTATCTACTAGAGCCAGTAGCTTTGTGTTATTCTCAATTGTCTCGGAAGATCAACACCGTGACATATCAGCGTACACCAGTCGGCAAGAGTTGTCATTATTAAGCGGTACAAATACTCCCGTAAGGGGTACTCCTAGTATTCGTCGACGTCATTTCAGTGACTTGGAATCGCGCACTAGTATGTATTCATTGCGACAGAGCGCTATAAGTGTAGCGCAGAGTGAGCAACATTTAGGACAAGACAATGGTGAAACAGAACATACTGGTGTGCCATTTGAAAGTGCACTGGAAACGGTGCAGGAAGTTGTCGAACCCGAGAGAAAAGTTTCTTGTGAAGAGAAAAGAAGTTCTCAAGAACTTGAGCCATCGCCAGTAGTCCAAATAGTCGTAGAGGAGATCCCAAGTGGCTCAGGTGCTGAAGATAGTTCTAGCACATTAGGTAGTCAAGAATTGTCTACAGATGCTCCAGAAAGATCTTCTTGCCAGACAATTGAATCCCCAGAAAACAAAAGAAGAACGTCGTGGAATTCTGCCAGTAATGATTCATTAAAAAGTTCAGGTTCACAACTCTCCGAAGTCACCATTGACAGTGGGTACGGCGATGAGGCTTGGAGAAGCAGCAGCGAAATAGACTCAAGTTACAAAGTGCATAATTTTATCGATAACGATGAACTATATGTTGATGTAATTCCTCGCTCAATGAGCTGCACCAATATGTCGATGTCGGTTCATCATCCATCATTAACAGCAAGTACGTCTCAAGATTATATCGATCATGGTAACGATAATTACGAAAGTTATTTCTGTGCAAAGCACGATCAACCACTGTCGGCGTGCAGTTCGTTGGACTATATTGACTGTGAGAGAGCAGACGATCTTTCCAAATGTTCATGTAAAATTCATCATCAACAACTGACATCAAGCAATCCAGATGATATCGACAAGGACGACTATGAAAAGTGCTCCTGTGTCTATTCGTCCTGTAAATTGGACTCGAGTGTATCTTACACGAATGTAGAGCCTCTCAAAGATGCAGCAAAACTCTCAAAATGCACGTATGAGTACGCTATAAACAAAAGAAACATTTCAAATATGGCGACCTTACATGAAGAAGGGAGTCCGATTAACGACCTTGCTCCAACAATAGAAGTTCTCACAAGTATAGACATTCTACCACTTCCAAATATGGAGAGCACTCCAAGTAAGGACATTACTGCTGAATATGAATGCATGGACGATATTTATAGTGCAGAAGTCGAGAGGGCACTAGAACTAGCTCAGGAGATCCAGGGGTATATTAATTATGATTACACTGGTAAATATGGACAAGTCAAAGCGTTTCGTGAAACTATAGTTTGAAGGTTAAATTTAGAAGTTTGAGGGGTAGGAGTGGAATACTGATTACAAGCTTTAAGAGAGGATAACTAATACGAAGAAGAATGCGGAATCCTCTAACGTTAGTAAGTTAAGGATTAATACAAAAGCATTATAATTATTAATTTGATAAGATTATTTTTGTGTTTCAAACACAGGATTATGTAATATTTATATTTTTTATAGTTTTCCATTTCTACCCCTGAAAACGTCAATGGTGCATTTTAAATGAGTCACACAAAGAATAATCTTCATAAATTTATATATGAATTTACTTCAAGTGTGCCAGAGCAAATGATCAAAGAAACAGAGCGAGTGGCAAATTAGCGAGAGTATATTTTTGAAATCTATTTATGTCATTTATTAATGACGAGAATGTGAGGACAAGAGCGAATATAACTATAACGATGTTCACAGAGATAACCAAGAGAGAGATGCTGACGTGGATTGCAATGTTAAAAACGGCAACTTATACTTATAACGATAAAGATAATGACAAAAACAAAGGTAACGAAAAACGATGATCATAACTATAACACTAATACTAGTAATGACGATGATTATAACGACAGCACTGTTAATAGAAGTAATGTTAATTCTAATAATATAAAAATGAGTATTTATTTTTATCACCTAACAGTAGATTTAATGGAAATAGTATTTATGGTATAACGGTATTGGCAATTTAAACGGTAATAAATCATGTTGAATAATGATTATGAAGATGATTAAAAAGTAATAGCTGTATAATATATAGACTAATAAATTAATTTGTTGTATAAACTTAAACTGTCTGGTTGTATTGGTAACGACGTATAGCTGATGTAAGTCAACGCACGTGTGTGTTTGCACATTTACAGAATGATTGAAGTTTTGATATATTTTCATACGTAAGAGCCCAACTAATTTTCTTCAGTTTTAAGGCCCAGTTTTGATCTAATGTTTCAGGTCGACTGCTCTATTAAAACGCTTAGTGCAATACATGGAATATTGTTCCAAATAGAGAAATTGCGTTTAAATTGGTATGAGTTCCTGCATTAAAAGTACAAAATACTCTAAATACTTATAAATTTAACAATAAAAAATGAAGTGTTTGGGTGTATTTATTACTTTTCATATTCATCTGGCTTTCATTCAAGAATTGAATATAGATAAGTACGAATTAACTGTAGAATTTACAGTATTTCAAAAAAGGGTGTCAAATCGCGCGAAGCATGATGGTCAAAACTTGGACTTCATACTCGTTTACACGCACAACGTTTTTCGTCGAGTAACTATACGACAATTTCACAAAATATAGAATCACAAAATCATGAGCTTCAAATCAAATAAGCTTCAATAAAATTGATAACGAATCACCGGCTTATTCGACGCTAAAGTAAAGCTAGTGTAAACGAGCCTAACAGTTAAAAGTTTCGATCATGACAATTTGATAAATATCGTTTTTTAAGTGTTTCTGACTCAGACAGTTGAAGATTTTCATTAGTAAAAATAATAATAAAAAGTAAATGCCTAAGAAAAAAAACCGTGTACATATTTATAAACAAAAAAATATTATTTTTACAGTAAAGTAATTCAGAAGTAGAGAAAATGAATAGAAATGTATGTTACGTTTATAGTTGAGTAGTAGTTATAATGTTCAAGGCAACGGGAATATAATGTATATGTAATATTTAAAATCATTTTATTTCTATTTATTTATGTTTTATTTATGTGTTGAAAATTACATGGGAAGCTCAGCAAAGTAATATGCAAATAAATGAATTGAAAAATTATCCTGGCAATTTCCGTCCGAGTTTATAATTTTATCCTTTACTTTAGGCCTTCTCCGGGCTCTAATTATAATTTTAAGCGATTTCAAGCGATCTTAGTTTAATTTTAATGTGCACGTTTTAGACTATTACAAGTTAAAGACAAAGAAACATACATTTAGGCAAAATTGTCACCAAAACGGATACTGAACAAAAGGCGATCTTGGCCAAATTGTTTAATATTTGCAGAAAAACAATATGCGATTTTAGTGCCTGGAGTAGACCTTACATTTATTATCTGCTTATATCAGCGAACTCCACTTTCCTCTTTTTACAGTGAAGACACTCGAACCGTGAACACTTTGTGCTTTTTTGATACTCTTTCTTTCATTTTCATGACTCAGTGCATTTGAGTTCAAATCTAGAATTAGATACTTTGAAGCAGTAGAAAATGAAAAGCCAGATAAAGACAAGTGTTAATGGTTCGAGCGTCTTCACACTGTAATAAAGGACACATGATTTGTTCTTGACTACGTTTTCATTCTAATCGATACTGGTGCCCAATTACCTATTTTACCCAGTTTTGGGAGTTCAGGCTGATGGTAGGTTTTCTTATATACATTTTTCAATGCAAAATCAGCCTGAAAGTGTTCTTGAGATGTTCTTAATGAAATGTTTCAAAAAATCAAATACTACATACACTCCCAACAGCACATGTAAAAGGCCATTTTTATTAATTGATTTATGGATGGAACAGATGCTACACTGTGCATCCTGAGAGTTTCGGCTTTTTTCTTATACCCGAGTATCATATCCGCGTTTTACTGTATGATATTATTGCACAATATGGCAGTTGCCCCTTTTAGCTTTGACCGTCATACAAGTCATTGTGTGCTTGAAATTTTAATAAGCAATTTGATATTTCTCTTTTTAGCATTATAGGGAAATTTGCTTATTTCTATTAATATAATAAGAGAAAAGCTATCGCCTACATTTTCGGCCGATTATCAAGCTTTAATTGTTGTATGAATTAACAGGTTTAAGAGCTTCCGATTGTAAAGTTTACATAGGATTCTACTATTTCTTGATAAAACACTTGTTGATTGGTCAATATTAAGAGTCCGATTAAGCAACTGCATAACGTACTGATCTAACACAAAGATAGCAATGGCGACGTGTCTCTTTTTTCATATTCAGTTGTCATATTTTTAGGATCAAAATATTTGATTGAGGGACATAGGATAGGCCCATATTGTTCTAATTAAATCGTTGCTTTATATATAATTATCTATCTAACAAAACTTTCTTGTTTTGTTTCCTATTTTTAAGAAACAGTGGGGTTTACATTTTGACAAAGTTTTAACACAATTCTATTGAATTCTATTTCACAAGTGAGAAAAATGCAGCACGAAAGAAACGTACCAGGATCAAAAATAAATATTTTATACATGTGAAACCAATAAGCTTAGACGAAGATAGCTATTATGATTTTGAGACTGGAACTTTCAGATTCTCACTAACATGTTTGAATATCATTCCTGCGTAAACCATATACTTCCTCCTTTTTCAGCTAAAAGATAAATATAATTAACAGTTCGATAGATAAGCCACAAGGGTATTTCTTTGTCGGGTTTTACACTTGCTCAAAATCAACATTTTGGAATGAATTATCTGATACATCAAAAAAAGCATGTCCATACGCTTTAGAAAGAGACATAAAGATTAATTTTAAATTTCACCATTAAACGGTAAAATATTGTGCAAGATTAGGCTGGACAACTATGACCGAATAAAAAACCCTGCATGAGGAACAGTGCACGAACGAGGGGCAGATCTAGGAATCAATGAAAATTGGGGCCGCGGTCACTTCAAAAGAACAAAGCCTTCTATTCAGTCCGAAGCAATCCAAACATTTTTTTTACATAACAAACCGTCTCTTAAGACTGCACGGAACGCAATCAATTAGGATTGCAATCCTGCAGCATCAAATACTGATAGCAATAACGAAGTATAACAACAACAAAAATCATAACAAACTGCCCTCACTAAAACAAAAGCCGGGTTTGTCTGTGGAGAATCGTTAATCTTGCTTACAAAGTTTTAGTTCTTTTCTGATTTGACCGATGGCCGGAAAACTCTTAGTACAAAATTAGAGCCTTAGGGTAGCGATCTCATAGACTTATGAACAGCGAATGTTTGGAATCAGGGATCGTGCACAATATTGAGATCAGGCTTACTTAGAATCGGGGATCATAGGATTAGGATCAAAAATCACAGGATCAGGGATCACACGTTTAGGATATCAGGGATCACAAGCTTAGGATAAAGAATTACTGGTTTAGTTTTAGGAATTACTGGTTAGTATCAGGAATTACTGGCTCACCATCAGAAATCAGCACCAGGAATGACTGCCCCAGCACCAGGAATGGCTGGCCCAGCACCTGGAATGACCGGCCCAGCACCAGGAATGACTGGCCCAGCACCAGGAATGACTGACCCAGCACCAGGAATGACCGGCCCAGCATTTGGAATGACCGGTCCAGCATCAGGAATGAAGGACCCACCATCTGGAATGACTGGCCCAGCATCAGGAATGACTGACCCAGCATCAGAAATTATGGCTTAGTATCAGCAATCACTGGTTTAATATCACAACCACTCGCTTAGTATAGGGTTGGGTTAAGGGATAACGAGCTTGGGTTAAGGGGTCAAAGACATCGGGGAATGCCGGATCGCAAGTTTGGGATCAGGGATTAAAGGTGCTTGATACTGATCAAAGATTGCAATTATGCCGATATTATAGCAAATATAATGTAAAGAGAGATTGTTAAAAAATGTATGTTGAGTAGAAATTGTACATAAGATACATTTCAGCCTATCAGTAGTGATAAAATGGACACCCCATCAATGTTGTATCAATGTTGTAGGAAAGTCCACTACTTTATATATACAAATTAATACTGGGGAGGGTTCGCTATCCATGTAGTACGATGTCACGTTATCACATACGACTAACAAAAATATCACACACAGAAAAAGTGTCATATAATTTGTCCACGATTATATAGCTAGGGACCAGGGATTATACTTATTAATATCTTGTCCCAGAGCAGATACCTATAAAGGCTCTATATAAAGTAAGCGGCGAGCCTCTGGGAACCGGAATTAGATATTAGGACCCGGGTTAAAAAAATAACAGGAAATATATAATATCACAGGGATTTTTATGCAGTTTGTATCGCACAGAAATTTTAATAAACACTGTCGTAGCGTATCGGGAATAATTTCTGATAAACAATCGAATCTAGTCCAGTATAGAAGCTTTATGCATAATTGTTTTTTTAACACTATAATCTTGTACGTATATCATTATTTTCGAGGTTATAAAATCATCGACTTTGCTAAAATACACTTACATACGTATTACGAAAAGGTAGGCGCTGTAAGTTGTCGTGATGCTAGCCAATATTAATGTTACGAAATGACTAGGTAAAATACATTCTTCCCACTCAATTAGAAACAAATCCGGTGAAATCAAAGCAACGAGCATGTGAGTGTAAGTTAGTAGATAATGGAAGACCTTCCTCATACTGATAACAATTGACGAACAAAACTGTATCACTTGTCGCAAGGGCGTTGTACACAGATATAGGTTTTTGGATTTCTAAATGTTGATATATTCTTTCCCATGCCCGTCGTTTTCGTAGCTTATAGCGACCCTTCTTTTTCTTCTTCAGTCTTCTTGGTCTGCGAGCTTCTTTTTATCACTTCTTTATTTTTTCCTTCTCTTGTTTCACACTTCTTTTAAGAATAAAATCTTTTCGGCTTGTTCTTGCTTGGCTCATTTCTATTTCTTTAATTCTTCAATTAATATTATTTCTCTTCCTCTTTGTTCCTCTTAAATCTGGATCTTCTTCGCACCTCTTCCTCTCTTTAGTTTTTCCTCTTCCTTTTTTTATTTTCTAAATTGTTTGGCAGAACAACTTCAGATTTCACCATAAAGCTCACACGGCTCAGCGCCATATATTGTTTATGCCTAAATCTCGATGCACCACGCGTTAATATAGAATAGAACAAAACATACACGACAATATATCTATCAAATAACCTTAATTGATACTTCACTCAATCAAGAAAAGATGCGTTGTGTAAAAATCGCGTGGCCTACTAATAGCCTTTAAATTACAACGATAAAAACAAAACTACATGTTGATTAAACGAGTTATTAATTAAATTGCTGTTCGTCAAGGATGTTTTGGATTGTAAACTTAGTATAAGAACAAAACAATTCCATTCATATAAAAATATGTTGATAAATTGGTCGTGGCGGTGGTCCGTGTTAACAAAAACAGCTTCTAGCAAAACTATTTAACTATATGGGAACATGAAGGACATTAAAATGTTAAGGTGCTTCGTTATCGTCCGTCGCCTTTGGGCTTGGAATCAAGAGACTCCCATCCTAAATTAAAGTTGGCTAAAATATTTAAATTGAAAAAAGTTTATAAATATTATGTTGCTGCATTAAATCATAGTTGATCAATTAACTATGATGAACTAAACGTGTACGTGCCCGTTTTCTTATACGTGACATGTGCAATTCGATGCAATTGCAACGGCATAAACAAAAAGATTTGCAAAATATTAACGTTGGTTTGCTCGCTCATTTTAGCTTTGTTGGTTGATGAGATGATGATGATGATGAAAATAATCATAACGGTGAAATCGATAAACATGAAACAGATGAAGATAATAATGATAATAACGATAATCACCGATCATAATCATTATCGTTTTCACAAGGGTGTTTCTGTAATTGCTCTGTCTATCAGGGGCCACTTGCGCGAAACCTGAATAAAGTTTATTATCCACTGGATAAACGTTATCCACTGCACAGAACGCCTCTAGAATTTATCCATTGGGTAGAGATTTAGCTGCAACCGACCCAGAAACCTGAAATTACCTTCAGTGTTCATATTTTGTTCTTTTTTCATGATGATACTGATGAATGATAATGAGATGGACAGATATTATTATTGTATACTGATCAATCTCCGATAACCATTTTCTCAAATACTGTTTACTCATAAGCTCTTCAATTTAGTTTGAACAGTCTCTTAGAGAACCTTTTCTGTATTTGTTGTTTAATCGTGCAGGTGCGGGTGAAAAGATCTATACCGATAATCGAGGATGATTCAATACGATAACTTGTCCTTAACCTCTGATAATTGTATAAACCAATAAGGTGTTTTCCTTCTTCCCCTTATTTAGTATCGAATTGCTTTTTAATATCAGTAGATCTCCCTTTTAATTGATGTCATATACTGAATTTCGTTACGTTTTGGTGGCTTTTGTCTTCTTTCATATGTGATTGTATTATATTTATAATTATTTTTGTTCATGAATGCGCCAATTATTATTATTTTATTTTTCTTACAGTAGATGTTACTGGTATTTAGTGACTTTCTTCATAGACAAGCTATAACCCATAGCCTCAGCCTCCAGGAACCTTTATCAAAATTCTTATTATTGGTATTATTATTAATTTAGACTTTCATTCGCTCATTTATTCATTCATTCATCCATCCATTCACTCGTTCACTCACTCAGTTAATTCATTTATTGGTTCGTTATTTGGTTTATTTCTTTGTTCGTTTGTTCATCTGTCCAC
Source organism: Diadumene lineata (assembly GCA_918843875.1). Taxonomy (NCBI): domain Eukaryota; kingdom Metazoa; phylum Cnidaria; class Anthozoa; order Actiniaria; family Diadumenidae; genus Diadumene; species Diadumene lineata. The sequence continues at coordinate 9,249,622 of OU974072.1, forward strand.
AGACTCACTTATAATCCATGATTCTTAACATTGTATTTCTCAGTCATTCTTCATTCGATATTGCCAATCTGTTTCTCGGTTCTTTCAATTTCGTTTTAACCATCTACTTTTGTCCAATCTTCCTCAATGTCTTTTGCTTCTTCCGAAGCTATCATAACTCATCGTGCACGTCACGTGACAGTCATCATATTTGTCTCTAAACACTTCCTGAACGACCGAGTGTATAACAACTAAACAAGTATGCGGGTGTTACGACAAACTAACTACGGACACAACGCTGACACTCAAAACGACAATAATGTTCCGTCCTCTTTGGTTGTTGTTCTGACGTCACCGGTCAGTTGAATAAAAAGGCTGCGACATGCTTATTCACTCTCACATTAACACAGGGACTGGTAAAGATCTCAACGATTTAGAAATGAAGAATGAAATCATAGTAGCAGTTTTGATAGTGATGTGCTATTTTTCGCTATCTCAGGCTTTCAGTTGTAATATACACAGCTGCCCAAGAAAATTCAGAAAATTCCTCGAAAAGGTAACTCAGAAATATAGAACAGTTTAATTGTATAACAATCTTTAAATTGTTTCAACTTTATGTACCAAGCTATGCTATGATATAGGTAACAAAATGTGAAAACATCTTAACTAATTGAACAAACAAAACATGTTAACCAAATAACAAAGGAAAACGCATTTCAGCGTTTAACGTTTAACATTTTATGCAGCAAACTAAAGCTGCAACGAACAATCATGTAGAAAAATACTGTTGAACAGAAAGCGAGTGACATCTTTGAATAATGATGGTCTCCTCTTTGGCGAGAATAGAGAGTTTTAAATATTGCGACATTTTGAGCACCGTTGCAGTGCATAGTATTTAATCATCTAGACATTTTGACCAAACCGTTATTCTTGACAAGTTTTGCCAAATGTTCAGTCTTCAAGTTGGTCTTGAGTATCGATCCTTTTAAAATGATAACTTGAAAAAACGAGAGCATTCTCAGAGTGCCCACGGTGTAATTCGTGACTCGTGAAATGCAAAAAAAAAAAATCATGCGGCGTGATTCGTGATTTTACCTAAATTTGTTCTGAATTAAGTGAACGCCCATTGTTCTTATTTCATGAAATAGTTTATTGATACAAAAACCGTACCTGATTCACGTGCTCAATGACCACTGTGACCACTACACCCTGTACTTGGTATTCTAGTATTCTCGCCAGACTTGGAGGTTTTAAAATGTATGACGTTACAAAGACGCCGGATTGTAGCCACTAGAGAGAATATATTGATGGATTATTGGATTTGTTTTAATAGGACATTGCTTATAAGATCACACGATAGCAGAGGATATTATTCACATAGCTTTGGATTGTACTGGTATATCGCCAATATATTGAGTGCGATAGGGATTATAAGATTTCCCACATTATATCAACCTGTGTCTTCATTATAAGGATTGCGCAAACATATATCCTGGAAACTATACCAGTCTTTGGTATTCAGTATGAGATTAACAGGGGTTTAATTGCGCGTAAATTAATGCTTTATCTTGAGTGCGAATTCGGTAAGGGATGGTACGAAAACGCTTACACACTGCAATATCTTCAATTATCGATTTGAATTACAACTAATTTCAGAAACGTTGTCCTGACGATAAGTTGGGAAAGTAGGAACTTGGTACACGACAAATGAAAGCGTTCTTTAGTCTTGAGTGCTATTGTCTTATACTTATTATCTGGGAAATACTTAATGTATTTTTGCTGCTTTTCATAGTAAACTATAACAGTCTTATTAGAGCTCCCTCCCCAGTTTACCATTGTTGAAATTAAGTTGTTAATTAAATTATAGATTGTGCTCATATATGGAAGACACTTCAACAAAGCAGTTATTTTTAAAGAGCGAACTGAGTTTACTAATGGATATTTTTTAGTTAGCTACATTTTAATTAGCAAAACTGGAAAATAAACAATTAAAATATATATGTAATATAATAACTGGATATTTTTGTACAAACGTTTTTAATGTATTTATACCTCTAAAACCTTTTTTGGCTGTTGTTTTGAAGAAATGAAAAAAAAATTGTTGTAAAATATGAAATGTCAAATTTTCTTGTGGTAATATTGAGAGCGTATAAATTGTATTTAGCACTGTCTGATAAAACTATAAATCTGTTTTTCATAGTATTATCTACTTATTGCGTGATTTTAGAACGTCATTAAACAAAAGTGATTTACTCATTAATTTGGCAAAAGGAATTCAACGGGAAATCAAATACACAACAAAAAGAGAGACAAAAGGTTTCAATTTTGATTTGTTTAATTAATTTTGTTTTTTTAAGCACTTTTTTCATTCGTTCTGGTGTATTTCCTATGCTATCTGCTTGCACTTTCTGTATTTTTAATTTGTGGCTTTGATTTGTTTTTGGTTTTTAGAACTAACAAACTTCTTTCTCTTATCATATTAAGAGCACTAGTCTAGAGCAGTGGAGAAAAGCTACGAGCAATTAAACTCTAACTTAACAGACATTGTACCAACAATCGTTGCATTACTTGGAAAAAATCAATTTTCACTTGACAAGTAAAACAGTTCCGTTGAAAGCTTAAAGTGCTTCTCACCATATTTAAAGAAATAATTGTCATAAAATGTTTAGACAGAATCTTTGATAGAACCGGATGACTGATTTGATTTCTAAGAATTAGTGTCTAGTAAATTGATGTAACTTATTACAATCAACGAGCACTTTTATAATTCACCATTTTTGACTTGTTTTCTATAAACAGCGAGTACCTGTCGATACATTTGACAAAGACGTTTTTAAGCGTCACTTCATAACCAACTTTATTAATCTTAGAAACGTCCAAAATCGTTATTTACAGAACATTTCACAGTTTTCATTGAAAACATATTGATATTAAATTAATGAATGCATAAAAAGCGGGAAAAGGTTTGACAAGTTAGTTTCCATATAAATTGAATAAAAAAGCGGGAAAATTGGCAAAATTAGCATTAAAGAGCCTTCTAACAATGGTCTTACCGCCCCCCCTTCCAATGAAAGTAACAAATGTTTAGCACCTCCTTGTAATTAATAAACTAGACTAGTTCCCTTGACATATTAAAGTGAAAAGACCTAAAACCATTCTAATTCAAAGGTGCCAGATCAAGCCTTTCAACATATCTTTGCATCTTGTCGCCACACGTGAAAAATAGTAGCACACATCAATTTGTTAATCTACTCATCGGATGCAAGACCTTTCATAACGACTTCACATTAAAATGAGGAAGTACTAACTAAAACAATCAAGTAGACAAGTTATGTCAACGATGTATCGGTTTTGAAATCATTGCTAGCCCACCAGTTCCGAGTAAAAACAATGATAGATTGATCGACTCGATGGCTGTAATTTTGTGTTTAATCGTTAATTCCAATTCATTCATGATTATGATTTTATCTTATCTTCGTTTAGATTCGTTTGTTCCTTTCTTTATTCCCCTATTCAGTGTCATTTGTTCGTTCCCTCTTTTGTTCGTTTATTCGTTTATTCATTCACTCATTCATTCACTCACTCACTCACTCATTTATTCATTCACTTACTCATTTATTCATTCACTCACTCATTTATTCCTTCACTCGTTCGCTCGATGCTTTTTTGTTCGTTCGCAAGTATGCTCACTCATTCATTTATTCATTCATTTAGTCAGTTAATCATTTATTTGTCCTTACGCTAGTTCCACCGTCCGCTCATTCGTTCATGAATGAATCCGTTCATCCATCAATATTTTCATTAATTTATTCATTTTATTACTATCCATCTATGCAATAATCACGGTAAAGTCCATAAGAAAAGAAAAAAGGAAAAACAATAGTTTTCAAGTAAAATACGCAACGAGGAAATGTGTCCTTACATTTTAAGCCAACTTCAATGGTCCTCAAATCAACTAAAGTTAACAAATTTAGTAGTTATTTTATCATAAATGATCATGCAAACGCTTGTTGTGTTTTATACTACTAAAAAAAACAGTCGGGTGTTTTAATAGTGAAGTCCCTTAAATTTCACTACGATATAATTTTCGTTGTTTTGTTTATCGTTTGTTACATGCTGTTTTACTTGCAGCCTTCATTTGCTTAGATCCTGTTTCCTGTTCTACGTGGTTTATTTATACAACTAGTCAGACTAGGTAACAAAAAGACGTATTTAGCTTTATATGCACTATTATTAGTCTCATTTGCCACAAATGGAATTCTCTAGATTGTTGAAAATAGAACATTTCTGAAATAGCAAATATGGTGCATTATGGTCTAGCTCCTGTACAAATATCTTTTGTACATTATGCCATATATGGCGTTGTTTGTACTGAAGCTAGACCACAATACATTTTTATTTAACTAAGGCCTATAGTTAAAAAATGCACGTGTTTGTTGCGAGAGTTTAATTAAGGAGTGTCTCCATCTTCTTTGCATTGTCATCGTTTGCGGAATAAATTTATGCACTTTCGTGTCTTAAACTAACCCATGTATGCACTCTTTCAATTTGCTTTTCTCGTGGGTAAAAACATGCTTGCCACGCACTTTTAAACGTTATTGCTACCTTTTAGGTGTGTTTGTGTTTTAAGCTTCTTGAGAAGCAGCTATATTAGTTTTTTGTCTTCGAAGGCAACATTCTGCAAGCTTACAACCCGCAATGGTAATAAAATTGGACAGAGCCACGTGCCTCTTGGAGACCATCAGTGTAACGTCATTTTGAGGCCGTTACACTTGCAAAGAAGCACAATCCTGTAGCACTTTCTCGAAACACGGTGCTCGGGCAGCTTCCGCCGTCCATGCAAGTGTTCTTGCGCGCTGAGCTACGTCCAGGCCTCGAGTTAAACACACAACTTGAACTGATATTTTTTTTAAAGTAATCTACGAACGTCCTTTATGTGCTTAAGAATTTTTAAGATCTTAAAATAATTATTCTATCCATTTCTATAATAAGGAATTTTAGTTCCCACGCGTTTAAGTGGGACTTTACATCATAAATCTATTCTTATCTTAACTACTATAATGGAAAATACTCAAGAGTCAAGTATATATGTAAACGCATTTCTTTACTATTCAGTTCATTGTATTTCACATTTGAAACTGCACAAGGTTTTTTTTTGTTTTAAAAGTTTTATGTCTCTGTTTTTAAAACACCAACGCAAATAGATTGAATAAAACAGGCAGCTGTGCCACAGAACAAAAAAAAGGGAAATGATTGGCTGACATTAGTTCTCATTGGTTCGTAATGTCACAAATATTGGCCCTGCCGAGTTATTAAAGTGTCAAGAGTGTGTAGATTTATAATAGTGTAAAAACACGTTTTCCACCTAAATGAATTTACATCATAGTTTATTGTGTATTGCATTACAGTTGTATCTTCAAAAATGTAGTTCTAACACCAAATTTATATGTCTATGTCTGTGCTTTCAAGAATATTTATGGAAAAATGAATCAAATGGCATGCATTGTTCACAGAGTCAGGCCAGTCTGTGATTTTTGCTGTTTCTCTGATCGATTTTAGGAACTAGCAACACATGTCATTTGTATTTGGCTTTTCATTTCAGGTATCTGAATCTATCGCTACAATCTTGATAATTGATTGATTTCAATATGTTGATGATTCTCGTTATTCCTCAAGGCAACTCTTCTTTTTTTAGCAAAAAGCATAAACTATATTACGAAAACAACGAACGCAGTTTAATTTGTTCTGCTTTAGGGAAACCTCATGATTAAATGGCTAGCACAATATTGGTAGTTTCTAACTAGGATATACGATCACGCCACTTCTGAACCACCGACAATCTGATCCCATCCCTCTTCTGTCCCCTACAAATAGGAAAAATTAAAGAATTTTTTTTAACACTACATTTTGCCATTGATTTATTCCATAACCATTACATTTTGATAACCACAAAATGGTAACAACATTTTTGTAATGATCTAATTTCAAAAATATTGATCTTAGTCGTACTGAACAATAAAGCAAAGTGTTATAATGTACTTATGTTTGTGTAGAAACTTTTATCATGGTATCCTGTGTTTCGTTTATTCTAAAAATGTTTATTTTACTTTCCTTCAATAGCCACCAACGAACCCAATAGCAAACAGGAATCTAAGACTAGTTCTATGTAACAATGGCAAAGACCTTTGTATTGAAAGAAGAACTACACCCAAGAAACAAAATACAGACAAGCGAGAATGGAAAAACACAAGAATAGCGGACGATACTGCCGAGTAACTTAACAGAAACATTATAAATCTAAAAATAACACAATTGTAATTTTAGATAAAGGCTGTTCATGCAACCACGTTGACAAGAAACAACCGGGATGGACATTTAAAACTCGATAAGAATTAATGGAGTTGTGACTCAAAAGAACGACTTGATTGAACTTGTCAGGAAAATGATTTGATGTGACATTGTTGTGGAAGCGGTCCCTTTGAGCTTGAATTGTCTTGGATGTTATTTAATGTAATAAATCAATTACTAAACTTTATGGACTTCAAGTTGAACATGTTTCCAATCTTTATGCCAAAATTGTCACAAAAGCATTGAAAAGCAACAACACCAAAAATCCTCTCAAATCCACTTTCACGCAAAATATTTAATTTACATATGAAAAATTTATTTGGCTAATTTAGGGTGCTGGCAGGCACATTTTGTTTGGCAGCAATTCAGAATTAATTACTGAATAAAACTATGATTTCTGGTCTAAGATCTCTATTAAAAGATGGTTTCCTGGTCCAAGAAATCTATCAAAAATTTGTTTCCTGGCCCCAAACATCAATAAAACGTTGATTGCTGGTCCCAATTGAAAGGTCTATTGAAACTGCCCCAAAATATTATTCTTCAAAATTTACAACAATTTGTTCCTCATCCCAGAGTCTTCTGATCTCAGTTTATTTGCATTGTGACATTTGTATTGTTTTCATTGTATGGTTTGACCAACAAACATGATAAATCCATAGGTGAAGGAAGGGCAATAACTCAGTGCAGTTCTTTGTGACAGACTGACGAAAAGAGTGTACTGAAGTGTTAACACGAGAGATTATTATTATTAAATAATTCCATAAATAGAAAATTGATTTCACTATTATGATTTTTTCAAGAAACACTTCAGTGAATTAAGTTTTCAAGACAGTTTAAGCTTTGTATTACATATTTTTTAAGCTTACTTCTGCTTCAAGCAGTGACTTCTTGTTTTGAATATCTAATTAATAATCTATTAATTAGATGTTGATTTCAAAATTGAATGAATAAAATTGATTTTTCAAATAATGAAATAATTAAGTGGCCCATAAAGGCAATACAAAAATTGAGTACAAATTTGTACTGGGATATATTTTTTTACTGGGATATATTTTTATACTGAAATTGAAATTTATGTTCTGAAATAATTATTTTTGTACTGACATCTATATATTTGTACTCATTTTAATATTTTTGTATTGACTAGTTTATTTGTAAAACATTCTTGGAATTGAACTGTCTGTGCACAGGCAAAATAACTACGGGCACTAATCTACCTCTTTTTAATGGTACAAATTGTATCATTATAATATCATTTGTTTTTAGTCTTTTTACAGTATTTTTTCCATAAATTGAAATAATTTCCATAAAAAGCATGAGCGGATTTATGTGAATCTTGCAAAAAAGCAAAAGTGCTGTAAGTGTTGGGTTTCCTGTCCAGGACACTACCGGGCGAGACTAGGAACAAAATGAATCCCTTCACCTTTTAATTGAATACACTGTATCCCAGTGTAACCCATCAAAATGAGTGATAATGTGCGAAGCTGCATACACTGCAACCCACCAAAGTGAGTGATGATGTGCGAAGCTGCATACACTGCAACCCACCAAAGTGAGTGATGATGTGCGAAGCTGCATACACTGCAACCCACCAAAGTGAGTGATGATGTGCGAAGCTGCATACACTGCAACCCACCAAAGTGAGTGATGATGTGCGAAGCTGCATACACTGCAACCCACCAAAGTGAGTGATGATGTGCGAAGCTGCATACACTGCAACCCACCAAAGTGAGTGATGATGTACGAAGCTGCATACACTGCAACCCACCAAAGTGAGTGATGATGTGCGTTTTTTAAAACAAGATGCTTCACAAGAATGGGATCCAATTCTTCGTTTGCAACCACGTGATAATTCAGGCAAAATGTTTTATTTTTAATCCCACTAAAAAACTACATCATATCCATTGAGAGAATTCAAAACAACGTAGTTCTGCCAAATTTAGAGCTTCTAGAGCGAATAGTTGCTGAACTATTGTCGATCAAAAATTTATATTATTTGGTAAAAATATATGGCGCCGCCATGTTGGATGATGACTTAATATATCATCCAACATGGCGAATAGAACTTCAGTGATCTAAAAATGAAAGCAAACCAGTATTTTAGATAATTTGTTTAATTGTGTACTTGAATTGAATCAATAGGAGTCTATGGACTAAGTCTTATAACAGAGATGAATTTATCTCGATATTTATCCTTCGATTCGAATAACGCGATAGCGTTGCGTGACACAATTTAGACCTAAATATCTCGCAATTGAACAACATTTTTGGACCCATATCTCTAAAAAGTCTTTTTATAATCATAAGCTATAACATATAGTGAGAATGATTCTATTTGATTAAAAATGAATTTGTCAAACTTTTGATGACGTCACATGAAAACGAAGAATAGTGATGTGGTATTTACAGTGACGAAAAAGAATGACCCTCCACCCCGCGTAACTAAATTATTAACATGAAAATGGCTTTATTTAATAAACTTACCATTTCTGAGTAATGTTTGCAATAACAAGGAAAACAGTGTCCAGGAATAGCAAGTATCAACAACCAAGTTCGACCGTACACTGAGTACTCATTGCAAAAACATAGGCTAGTTTTAAAATAACATCTTCCTCATGCACCAGTGAACTTCCGTTAGGCTTCAAAAACGCTTTAAATTAAATATACCTGATTGTGGAGTCTAAATTACAGCTAGAACTGCGCTTGCAAACAGAATGACTTCACTCACTCACTTCTCCTGTCTTGATCGCCATTTTGTTTTTCCCGGGCATGCAAACTCGTGCCCAGTGCACCTCCTCAGACGACCCTTTTAGGCAGGAAGGGAGGTGCGCTTATATTATTTCTTTTATTTTTTTCTTTTTCTTTTTTCTTTTATTATTTTTAAAACAACTAGGCAAATTTAAGAAAATTAATTAATTAATTTGGCAAAAAAGGTTTTGAACTTCTGTGAACAATTAAATTCCAGCTTTTACTTTTCCAGTCAGATTGTGATATATTTTACTTCTGAAAATAAGCTAAACAAAAGTGATCATTTCAATAAAAAATGCAAATGTATTGTAAAAAAAATCCTCGCCTCGCACTCGCTATCAGTAAAAACGTAGTATCTGTTCTAAAGAATGAGGAGTGTTGTGTATGTATAGTTTACTTCGTTTCCGTGCTTCAATGGGAAAATGACTTACTCAGAGCAAACGCAAAACAAATTGTGCGGCGAAATATTCTACAGACTTCCTTAAAAGCAGATATAGCGCAAAGCTGTTCTACATAGAATGACGCTCTTAGTGTGTTTCCGCGGTTCTTTTAATTGTTGCCGCACCTGCTTTAACAAAAAAAAAAGTGACCTTTATACAAAACAGACATGGATATATACAATTTGATCTTTTTGTGAGCAGCGAACGTCAAGTTGTAACGAAAAAGTGACCTGTGTGCGCTGTGTGCGTTCTGCTTTTCTTTCGTTGACGTCGCTGTACCATGTGTTCGTGGAACAAAACAAACATGGAAAATACTGACGCACGTTAGAGCAGTATGACGTGCAATTTTACATTCATTCTTCACTTTCACCTATCTACTTCGTAACTAGAAGGTGCAAAAGTCCACCGTTTTACGTTTCCACATTTCTCGGTTTTCAGCGTCTTTCCTCGCTTCTTCTCACGTCTTCCACCCTCCTTCTCCTTCCTTCTCCGTAATTCTCTGCTAGATTGTTTTTGGCCTTCCTCGTTTCCTTTTTCCTTCCTAGTTTTAATATCTACCCTTTGACCCCTTCGACATGCGTGGTACTTCATACCAGGAGTCAATTCTTCAGCAGACATAATCTATAGGGGTCACTGAAACACTGCGTCACCACGATAAGGTTGCTTCTCTTTATATTCATACTTTACCATTAATTGTTTATATTACAAACGTGTCTATTGGAACTGCTAGATGCATGTGTGCACGTAAAGATCTCTTTATGTTTTATGATGTTCTCTTGAATGGAGGTTGATTGTCGGTTTTTCGTTGTCGTCCATTTTAACTGTATGAGTTTGTTTAATACTTGGACTAGCCAACCACTGAACCATCCATTATTTCAATCCACCCATATCTATTGATCCATCCATTCATTCATTCATTTATTTATCCAATCTTTAATTTGTTTATGTTTTCTGTGCATTGCGTTAGTTCAAAAACAGTCGCGCACACATAAAATGGACTTGTTTAACGACACCAATACTGACAATTTAATTTCTGTCCAACTTCTTTAAGATTTTAATGAAAATCACTTTTCAACTAATAAACCCGAGCTAACACCATTATCCTCTTAACGCTTCTTATCATCTGCTGTATTCTCTCAACAATATCAAAAGTGTGTCATGGCCATTTTGAAATTAGTTATCATTGATGTTATATTATAGTCAATATAAACTGACGTACAAATCTTGTGGAAAATCTGTATTATATTGCTCATAATCGTGGGATTTATTGTCGTTATTCTTCCTGAGTTCAACAGGAAATATTGTTAATTCCCGTTGTCTTTTTTTATCATTCGTAAACGGTGGTCAATATTCACTTTGTCCTGAAATCTGTACGATATCTAATATCGTTTACCTATAGTATAGTTATTTTGTTTATTAATGCCTTTTCCTTTTTTGTATTTTGTGTTTTGGTATGGATCTTGATTTTCTGTTTCTCTCTTTTAAGACTTTTAAGTCCTTGTCCTCGTGCTCTTCTCTTCTCTTCTCTTCTCTTCTCTTCTCTTCTCTTCTCTTCTCTTCTCTTCTCTTCTCTTCTCTTCTCTTCTCTTCTCTTCTCTTCTCTTCTCTTCTCTTCTCTTCTCTTCTCTTCTCTTCTCTTCTCTTTTCTTCTCGATCTTCTCAATTAACTTCTCTTCTCTTCTCTTCTCAATGAAATTCTCCTCTCTAAATCATATAGCATAGCTCGTGACAAATGATAAACTACACTTTATTCACAACAATCACTATTCCCATCGACTAAGCTGTGATTACCCCACAGACCCTTCAAACCAAACCAGTGTTGAGCCAATTCATTCTTTTAAATATCCGAATATTGCAGCTAATCTGACAGTCTGTCCACACACTCCAGTAAATACTAAAGAGCAAAGTCTTTATTTATTTCATAAGATGGCTTAAAGGCGAGCTGACGTTTCCTTAAGAAAAGAAAAGATATCAATGATAGTAGCGTCGACAGATAGATGTATTAAGAAATGCATAATCATGATTAGAAATGATTAAATGCAAGAGTAGGTATATTAGTGACGAGTATTTAAAGAGTGATATGTGACAAAGGCCACACATTATTAGCTTGGCAGAACTCTTGATGGTCACAGGGTGTTGGAAGTTTATAAGGTATTACTATTGCGATGATTTTTCACTTATTTGTATGTAATAGTTTAAGTGATGATGATGATAATGATCATGATAAAAATGCTGATGATAATATTATGATGACGATGACAATTCATTTGATGATGGTGACTATTCTGAGTATTCTTGTGGACGTCCATGCATGATGGCAACAAACGGACAACTTTTATTTTGAGAAGTATCTAATACAAGATTATAAATTCCACCGTTTAAACTTACATATAATGCGTCTCTGATTTTACCAATATAACATTATAGGTATTTTGATATATTTGTTAATACTGTGTACTTTAATTGACAATTTAATGATAAACGCATGATCAGGTCACACTAGTTACAAACATCATCATCGTCAATAGGGTGTTGTCAATGGGGTGAATTAACGACGATTTCACCAAAAAATAGTTGTGACAAAAATCCTGTCAAAATAGGGCATTTCACGAAAAATCAACAAAACTTAATAAACAATTTAGTTAGTAGCGAAAGTTAATGGTTAACTGCTGTTCATCAGTAGCAAAATTTAATGAACTACCGTTTATGTAGTTATTGAGATCGATTTGGCTGGTCGAAAAGTTACTCCACTTATATGGCGGGTTTAACACCCTCTCAATGTGTTCAAAACCATCACTATCATGATCTCCATCTGTTGATCACCACCATCCCCACAAATCATCATCTACCTGCTATTTTAGCTTTCACTTTTTAAAGTGAGATTGAGATCGGCGTATTGTGTATAATTTAACTATTGATTACTATTTTGTAATCATTTTTTTTTCTGGAAACCTTACGAGTAAGTATAGTTAATAACATGTTGCTGTATATTGCTATTATCGTACGAGGCAGTGTTGTTGTTGTTGTTTTCCAAATTCTCATGCATCAAACCATGTTTTAAGGTCTCATTAAGTGGCGGAACTACGCTCTTTTGAAGGTTAATGCTCGTCAATTTTTGTACCGAGTTAAAAGTGGTTGATAGTATATGGCTCAATGAATTAAGTATTCTTTAAGTCTTAACACCCCTCGGGCGAGCAAAAAGGCAATAAACATAGCACTACGTAAGGACTGAACCATAGTACTTTTCATTTTACTAATGATTAAACACATAGCTAGGCTGGCACGCCTTCTTTGTGACTTTTACATTGACGTTTGTCTGCGTACAGGCATTGCTGGCAAGATGGCTTGTTTGTTTGTTCGCTTCTCTATGGTTTGTACTTTCTCTTTATATTTTTGTCAGTGGTTTGCTCCCTTTTTGGGACTCCGGAGACAAACCATCGAGGATGCTCGTCGGAATTTTTCAAAAAAAAAAAAAAAAAAAAAAATCAGTGCTATATGAATAGATGTGCTACTTTCTTTTTCAACGCTTAAAAGATACTAAAAAGTGAGATTTGGCAATTTTGAATTTCGTACGGATATCATTTATCTACATAAAGCACTTCCGCCTTTAAAAAAATGCGTGTTTATTGCTTCCTGGGTTACTTTTTTTTGCATTGTTACAGTTAATAAGCCAAATGGCAGCGCCCAAATGAACGGAAAAAAGCTACGTCCATGGGGACGAGCGCTATATCTTATTTTTGTCCAAGAAAAATGAACATAGAGTGACCGCGTCCCTTAATTCAACTTTTCTTTCCCCTTTGTTTCTAGTTTAATTTTTTCCTGGTATCTTTTACTTTGGCTTTCTCTCCTCTCCCTTCTCCATATTTATATTTCACATATTTGTAAAATAACGAGGAAAAAATACTCATGTTCATGTTCAACGCTTTAGCAATAAATGATCGGTCATACTAATAAAGCTTATTCAAACATCTCCTCTCCTCTCCTCTCCTCTCCTTTAATCTCTCAAGCATCTCTCAAGCGAACGTTATAATGTCAAAGATATCTAAAAGTCAAATACCATCATATACGAGCACAATAACCAACTAAAGAAATCTTTTATTTCTATTCTAACTGTAAGACAGGAAGCAATTGATAATGGTTATGTTTTATGAAGACTATCTCCATGATAATCCTGCTCATTAGCTGGTTTAAAAGGTTTGTAGATACCATCGTATCCGTGTGGGATTTGCCGCTTATAAAAAAAGATAGAGATTGGGGAAATGATACCACCGTAGGAAATACATAACAAACTCGGTTAATTAAAACAACAAAAAGATATGTTTACTACTGATATTTTTTATTACGTTTCAGTAGGAGAAAAGGTTTTGTTGTTCTTCATTGTTGTTTTAGTTGTTGTTGTTTTGTGTGTGGTGCTGCTGTATTTTAAACACTATTTATTTGCTTACTTTTTCTCAATTTTCAATCAGCTTTTTGTTGTTGTTGGTTTTCAAAGTTTTGTCTTTTTTTGGGTCTGATTTGTTGGTTAGTTATTTTGTATTTTATTTCGATCTTTTTCCAATATATATCGTTTACACAAGCAGTTTTTCATTACCCATCTTAGAAGTGGTAAGTTATTAATTTGTCCAACGCATTGTTATCATACATCCGCAACTGACTGACAAAACTCAATCGGAAATAGTTCAACTGGAGACCAAGTTACTATGTAATGATTCTCACTGGACAAATTAGTAATGTTATATAATAACGATAAGGAAGAACTCGAGAAATGATCAGTTTCATTTACATTTGTAAGGTTACAAAATGGAATGAAAAAGCAAACAAACGATTAAAAAAAAAACAAATAACAAATAATAATTTCAAAAAATTCTTGCAGAGCCTGGAAAATAGAGAGCAGAAATTAAAATAATTAAAACAGCAATTTACTAGTGTAGTATCAAAAACAAAACAAAATAAACACAAATAAAAAGCGAAAAAGAAACACTAAAATACTGGGAACAACAACAATCATAAACACAAATAAGCCAAAACAAACAACGTTTGATGTAGAGCAACCATGACAGTAAAGTTTATCAGAACTTTGGTGGCTCCACTGTTGGTTTTTTTTCCTCAAATGTATGTACCCAATTAATGTGTCTTTTTGAGATGGACTTTGCAATCCTCCTCTAAACAAATGTTGTTTATATTATCAATGCAATAATATGTCAATTAGTATCGTTAGTTTGCACAGAAGGAACAAATTGATCGTGGAACCTTTTTAACTCGCTGTAGTATTGCTCATTTTATTCATTGACATAACTGATGTAGGCCAGTTTAAAAGTTAAAAGCTCGTAACAACGCTTTATAGTGGGTTTTACGTTTTTGGCCAGCAAGTTTTTGTTTTATACCCCATTCACACCAACAAACTAAACATGTTTAAAAGTTGTTCAATTAAACACGCTATAGTTTAAAGTTCATGCGTTCACACAAACTAAACGTGCGCGCTAAACATGGTTAAATCGAGGCTAAAAAAATCAACCGTGAGGCGACATCGACAATCGTGTTTTGCGCAAAACTCCAAAAGTTTAGTATGGAGGGCCAGAGCTTTTAGAGCGCGTTACCCCGTATAAAAATTTGTCCATACCATTCTTTTTTAGCTGTGCCGTCCTTAAAATATTCGGCTCGCGTCTCAAAAATTGTCGCATTTAGTCTTTCTTTACTCTTTATTCTCAAAAAATGCACTTGAATTTATCTTGCAAATTGAGAGAAGGTGCTTGGTCACTTTCAACTGGACTTAACTCATTTTTTTAATTTTACATCCTGATTTTTTTTAAACAGGTGTTTCTGTTTATCTATCTAAATACGATACACTAAAATGATTATGATTGAGCAAAATTATCATAGGTAGAGTAGACTTTGAGTCTTTCATTATCATTTATTGCCTGAGATATCCATTACTTATCCAACTAATTCACTCTCAATTCCGGAAAATTCAACATAAGGGCATTCAAAGACAGAACAGATGATGTGGATCTTGTACATGTTTAATTTTCTTTATTTTAATTTTATCTATTTGTAGCATTATTGTTAGTATAATTCTGCCCCTTCATGGCCGCATTCTGCTATTTCTGTTATTTTTTCTCTTTGATCTTTCTCCACGCTTCTTGACTTTTACATGTTATTCCCTCTTCTTGTTGCTCTTTTTTTTGCATTCGTTCCGTCCCTTACTCGGGGCTACGTACAACTTCACTTTCGACTTCCTAAAGAACGGACCATTCCAAAAATCATTGAGGAGGGTGCCTAGAATTTTCGCCTTGATGCAGAAGTATTCGCTCCTCTGGTCGCCCTTTGGCTTTTTTCTTAGTTTGTTGTTTATTTCAGGTTTCTCCCTTGGGCTAATCAGTCTCACCAGAAGCTTATACGAAAATTGAAAAGTGTAATGCAGTTCCATGCTCCGGAATATTCAAAATAATAAGCGGCTGTGGCGGATTGTGGTGGATTTTTCAGGTCCAGATAAAAAAGAGTGAAACGCTCCTTTCTGCACTATCCCTATAGATTCGCCGCAGAGCTCAATTCAAAATGGCCGCTCATGCTACAAGCCAACATATTGCGAATTTTCTCGAGTTTTTGAAAACGATTTTTCTTTCTACATATGTCGTTTACTTTGTTTGTCAAGTTTTGAAGGACAAAGATATGATTTTATTTGGGAAAGGCTTTTCAATATGAAAAAATCAAATATTCCGTAGCATGGAACCCAAAACACTGCATTACACGTTTCAATTGCCTTCAGTGATCCGAGTTTCTTGTCAGTCTCACCTTTTCAGTTCGTTTACCAGACAGTAGTATAAATCTAGACAACTCTTTTATATTCAAACACAACATAAGCTAATTAATATTGCTGGCAATGGTAGGCTTTAAAGATTAAGCTAACGACTTACAATCTGCAAATTTCGTATATATTAAATTGTGACCTTCTAAACCGCGTTACATCAACGCCCTCAAAAGTGAATATGAAACTTACAATCAATTCACCAACAATTTTTAACCGCCATTTAAAAATGTGCTATATAACAGTTTATTTTGAAACTCAGCTAGTTTTTTCGAATTTCAGATAGTTTTAACTTCTAGAAATATGAAACAATTTGTTGTGGGACGTCTTTTGAATATTGTGGAAGGGTGTTTCAGTTGTTTTTGAACGTTATTCGTACATCGTTTACCAGTGTGTAATTTGACGCTTTTAGCTCGGAACAAAAAGATGCATTAAATTATTTATTACAATTTGAATTTAGAACAATATAGTTTACAACCAAACCATGATTTATAATTAAAATCATTATATTTACAACTGAAAGTTATCATATTCAGATTTAAATTCTTTTCAGTTCCAGTGCCTTCAAAAAAACATTTTTGTTTTAATTTTAATAAGCTTCAGTTATAGTTGTTTTTAGGTCTATTTAGAAACTTAAATCACATTCAATCAAAAAGCATTTCTGGCGTAGTTAATCGATTGAACATCATGAGCCGTTAACGAGTTTTTGATTTGCTGTTAAATTAGTTCCGTCAATTTTAAAAACGATTTATGTATGGTCTCTTTCTTGACGTTCAAAGGTGTTGAAAACTGTATAACAATAAATATCACCTATTCTTTTTTTAAAGTACAAAATATATTTGTTGAGAAATCACAATGCCAATTACATCAAATGCAACTCTCTTGATATCTTTTATCCCTTAATTTTGATTTAAACTTATTTTCTATATTTCTCATGCGGTCCCTATATTTGTATAACTGTAGTTCTTGTTTTTCAATATCAATATAAAGGAAATTCAAGGCAATATTAGTACGCAATTATTAGCAAATTTGTTGTCGTAGCTGTTGATTGGCCATCTTCTGTGATTTCCGTCCTGTTTAAAACTTAAGGAAGTGGAATGACGTCCAGCTAATCTATTCTATCTAAGGCAATTGTTATCACCCTGCACATAACGTATATATACACATGTATGTATACTCACTAGATAGATAATCATTCAGTACTGTAACAGAATATTTTTGTGTAAACGGTTTAGGACACATATTTAAAAAGGTAAGATTTACTTGATGTTTACAGCAATTTTGGGGAATATTTCTAAGACGTACAGTTTGCAAATTGTTTGCATCTACACATGATTTTGGGTTTTTACTAAGACAAAGCCAGTACTGAATCTTTGATAGAGAATTCTCAGTTTATAAAGAAGAATGGGTGTGTCTAAAATATGAGGTATCGAAATATCTATACGTATACAATAATTTAAATGAGTGAAACTAAATCTATGAACAAAAAAGAAAAAAATCGAATATTGCATTAAAAGTGAAATTCGACTGACGGGGATTGATTGAAAAAAAAAGTTTATTGATGTGGAACTGTCAGTTAGACAATTATAGGATTCGCTAAATGACTTAATTTCGTGCACCGATAAATGTTCACTTAGATAAGTGGTGAGTCAGTGTGTTCAAGACTGAGATTAGAAGGCAGTTTTTCTGGTATTCTATATCAAATAGTAAAAATGAATGTGCTTAAGTGGTTTGTATTCGAAAATAATCAAAATCGAAGAAAGAAGTCTTTATCGCATTTATCCATCTGCCGTTTCGACTAAGAAGAATTTTCAACAAGTTTGGTCGACTAAGTCAGTGTTTTCTTTTTGTGAAAAACTCACTGGTTCAATATGCAAGTTAAGATAACATTGACTACTTCACTTCTTTTTCTTGCAAAACATGTACAGCAAACGCAGGAAAACCACTGATGATATAACAACAAACTAAATACTAACAAATAGTAATTGTTTACATACCATGTATTGAAATTAATGAAATTCTCAAGTACATGGTTTATTATTTAGTTGCTAATTGTTAGTGATTACAGTATTTCTAGAAATTTAAGCGCATCGTAACCAAGGAAAACTAACTGAATGTTCATTTCAATTGGGAAGACTAAACAGTATACTGTTTATATGAATTCCGCGACTAAAAACGTTATTTAAAATTATACGATAACCCCGGAAAAACAAACGGTTTAACAAAGACAATCAGCGCCAGTAGTTCTAACGAATCTGGAGTAAAATTGTTCGATAACTAGAATGTTTTCAAAAACATGCAGACAGCGCGGAGTTGTGCTTATTGTGATAGCAATAACCGCAAATATCACGATCTAAGTATAAAGTTTTGTATATCTTCCTTATCTTTTGTATATGAAAAAGAAGCGTTTACGTGACGATTAGTAAGCTGTTAAAGTAGTGGGATGCATGTAAACCCATCAAATAAAGTAATGAATTCTGCAGCTCGTCTGATTCCTGGCACTCATCCCCAGATGTGAGCATATTTTACCTGTGTTCAAAGAACTTCACTGGCTATATATCCATTCTAGCATAATGAGATTTTACCTCTCTTGGTGTACGGGTCTTGCCCCACCTTATAAATCGCGGTCCATCAAACCACACGGACGTCTTAACTCCTCTAATCAGCCCTCCTTACTATACGATTTAGTAACTACATAGTATGGGCAGTGTGATTTTCCATATTCAGCACCTTATTTGTGGAATGAACTTCTACTAATTTAGCATATATTCAATATTTGGGTCTCCATTGCTCGTGTTTTCACTCATGACATCGGTATCTCTGACGTCATCATGGACTTACGGACTCCTTGAAATACCCGGGGTGGGGAGAATCCCATATATCAGAGGGCGGAAATGCTCCGTGGTACCTTGTAGTCGTCAAAATCGGAGATCTAGTGTCTTTTAGGGTATTCACGGATGTTCAAAAGCAAGGTCTCGATTTTACGACCATTATATCCGATTGTTCGTATTTGAGTTGGTTGTATTGACACGCACTTCTGGATAGAACTTTGGTACCTTTTAGGGGTCGATTTCGAAAATGCCGACAAACATCCCGCCCCAATTCGATCGGAGTCCCCCCACACCCTGGTTGAAAAACAAACTCGAAACCATCTTGTTACCTACAAACAATGTAAAATTAATATCTTTTGGTTGATACTTCAAGGTCATTTTGTAGGACTAATTTTGTAACGGGATTTAAAAATGACTTCATTGTAGTTTTTTGTGATGTTTTAGGTCCATTGAAATGAATGCGCATAATAGATGGTTTCAGAATTCACACAAGTAGTGGATTAATAGATATTATAACATTATGATTATAACTATCATTATGAGATACTTTTTCGAATAATCTTTATTTTCTGACATGTTACCCCTTTTAGTCGCCTTTTACGACACGCAGAGGAATGCGTTGGGAGTATTCTGAATCCCCTCTCCACAGGGAAAGTACCGGATCTTTATGTATCTTCATGCACAGGACTTCCTAGGCTCATTCGAGGAGCTAAAGGAGGTCTATGTAAGAATCTATTCAGATTTACAGATACGAGGCCATCAGACCGAGTATTTGTAGCTCTTGATAGAGTGCGAACTCGAATTCTGTAAACGGCTTCTAAAACCCAACGGAAGTTTATCTTTGCCATTGTTTAATTTCATCGGGAGAAAATAGAGTTTTAATTTGTATTAATAGATAGAAAGGAAACTATGTCGTCAATATGTAGAGCGTAACACCACATAGTGTCTCAAAAAATGAGAAAGCTCAATACGTATGTGCTTTTTGACACCCACGTGCTCTACACAGCTGTTAGTTTAGTAAAGGTCCCATTACTGACAAGTTTTTAATGCCCGTGGGCAGTACGTCAAAAACACAATCGTACGTATTAATGGTTTAATTTAATGACTTCAAGGGCTTTAGCTAAAAGCTTTTATTTCACAAATGTAACATTTAAAGTATGAATAGAAATTGTTTTTGACTACAAAGGAATCAACAAAAAGCATGATCAATTATTTAGAGTAAAAATCTGCACACAACAATACAAGTAATATTAATGGTGGAATTTAATGTAAAGCGAACTGATAATGTAAAGTAGATGAATGCATAGCATGTTATCAAGAGATTATATGGTAAGAGCAGGAGTCAATGTAATGGGATAATATTTATCACCGCACATTTTAATGCCATTCTTTGAACCAAGAACCCAAGTAATTTAGGAATATGAACGTACAAAGTTATACTGAAAATCATTGAAAAACATGATGGAAATATCTACGTTTGACCACAGCGACACATTTTTACTGCTGGTGGATAAAATTATTCTTTTGTTATGTTTTTTACTATTCTGAACATAGGAAAAGAATCAACGACTTTTTTTACCCTTTCTTTTTGTCAAGAATAGAATTATAAATGGTAATGATAGATTTACGCCAGCCCAGTGATTTTTTCTTTTAAGTCGGATACTCTCTTGATTTTATAGACTTTGTTACACTTAAGCAGAATCAATCGTCGTCATTCAGTAGAAGCCGATGTATACTGATGATGTAACTCCTCTCCTGGGGAGGAATATTGGGGCCCAGCGAACGATAATAATAATAATAACTTTAATTCTTATATAGCCCATTACATAAAAATCTCAATGGACTTTACAATAGATAGAACAATACAATGAAAGATACAAATAAAAATTTTCTAAGAATACTAATAAAATAAAACGTATGTACTCATTTACTTAAACTCTATTGACAAGCTATCAGAGCCTAGGAATTTACCATTTCTCTTTCACACGGGCATTCATTAAACTTTGTACGGTTGTTGCTTCTCCATGCTTGTAATCTTTATTAATAAATTATCGGTCAACTTAATTTCACTAACTCGATTTTCATTGATATTTTTCAGGTGCACCATCATGAATAGATTGATCCTTTTACTCAGCCTGGCATGTTTCGCTTGGACCACAAGCGCTGAAAAACATTCATCACAAGTTAACGATTTACTGACTGAGAAAAGAGTAACACCAAAAAATGTAGATCGGGTTTATGAAGGGAATTTTAGAAGAGCATTAGAACAATTCCAGGGTGGATTCAAACGAGAAGTCCCACCTCA
The DNA here is from genome assembly GCA_918843875.1 of Diadumene lineata. Lineage (NCBI taxonomy): Eukaryota > Metazoa > Cnidaria > Anthozoa > Actiniaria > Diadumenidae > Diadumene > Diadumene lineata. Next base: position 9,271,078 of record OU974072.1, read on the forward strand.
CATTGCACGATTTGGAAATGAATTCAGAAGAGGACTCCCCCCCCATGCTGAACGATTTGGAAGTGATTTCAAACGAGAAGTTCCCCCTCATATTGCACGATTTGGAAATGAATTCAGAAGAGGACTCCCCCCTCATGCTGAACGATTTGGAAGTGATTTCAAACGAGAAGTCCCACCTCATATTGCACGATTTGGAAATGAATTCAGAAGAGGACTCCCCCCTCATGCTGAACGATTTGGAAGTGATTTCAAACGAGAAGTCCCACCTCACATTGCACGATTTGGAAATGAATTCAGAAGAGGACTTCCCCCTCATGCTGAACGATTTGGAAGTGATTTTAAACGAGAAGTCCCACCTCATATTGCACGATTTGGAAATGAATTCAGAAGAGGACTCCCCCCTCATGCTGAACGATTTGGAAATGAATTCAAGTGAGAAGTACCCCTCATCCTGCACGTTTTGAAGGATTCAAGCGAGAAACTCCCCTTCATTATGCGAGAAAGACTATAAAAGTAAAATAAAGAACGTATAAGAATTGTAAAAAAATATGATAAATAGGAACAAAACAAACTGATCTCTGAATTAACGAATTGCATACACTTGGCAGACCATATATTGATTTTGATGTTAAGAATTCTATCGAAGATAATTACTCTTTCAATAAAAATGGCAAAGATAACTGCTTTAGATTCCATTTATTCAGTTCTCCGAGTGACGCGCACTTGCATGATGTGAATTCGGATAAATCTCATCGAGAACGATCCGATGAAGAAGTGAAAAAAAGAAAGAAAGAAAGAAAGAAAAACCGCTAAAAACTATCCTAAGTTTCGCCGAATTTTATGCCGGAAAAAATGTATTGAAGTCATGGTTAGTAATTAAAAAAAAATGTAAATTACAACTGTTTCAAATTACCCAATCTTTAAACTTTGCGTTTAAAGCTCATCTGCGATTGGCCAAGAAACAATACCAATATTCCAGAACTATTTGTCTGTCCACAGAGGCAAACGCAGAAAAACCATCAAACATATACAAAATCAATACTAACAAACAGCAGCTATTAAGTTACTGTTTGTCACTAACACTCAACAAGAATGCAATACCCTGACAAAAGAAATTATAGCAATGTTCTGGTCGAGTGCTATATGTACTAGTGACAAATAGTTACTAATATTATTTTTCTAAGAATCAAAGCACTTGGACTAAGACATGAGACTATTTTAATATCGAATGCAATATCTACTCATTTCATTAAATATCTTCTAATAAAGTAATTATAGCAATGCTATGATGTACATAGCAAATTCCCTATTTTTAATATTTTATTTAAAGGAAATATAGGGGACAGCGAAAATTCTGCAAATAAACTCTTTTGACTACTACATTTCACTGGGTTCCCTGTGTGATGAGAAATGTTACCACAGGATTCCCAGCTAGTTAATCTTGTTATTTTTTATTTATTTATTCATTTATTAATTTGGAATAAAAACTGATAACACAGGAACCCTTAGCTTGGAGTAGCCAAATTAAGCTTTTTCTCTAAGCTATCACTGTTTGTTTTTTTTTTCGAATACTCCACAATTCAAATCTTTTCTGACTTAAGAAGTTGATCGGTAAATGGTTAAGAATGAAAACCAAAATAGTCGATATTTTGTTTCTTTAAAAAATGTTACAAACGCTGGCTCGTTTATCTAAAACCTCTTCGTTTTGTTCTTACCATTTCGATACGAAAGTACAACCCATTTCAAACTGTTGTTACAGAAATAAAACAAAACTTACAGAACGTCAAGTAGCCTTATATATCAAGAAGGCCTGGGTTAGACAATGTCGTTTTGTCCCCACTCTCCCTACACTGCGGAGTGTGGGCACAGGTAGCCCAAGCTATCGATTTGTCAACAGCTTGGGCTACCTGTGAAGTGAAGATAAACAAATTGTCTGGGATTCAGCCCTTGATGTATAATTCAGGCTCAACTCTGCAATCCAGAAGAGAGCTTTGACTATGCGATCTCAGCAGCAGGCTGGACGATATTGTGGGAACACATTGTTGATGTACATGCATTTGCTGAGAAAAACGAAGGCTGGATGCAGATTTTGCATAGTTTATACATAGGTGAATAAAAGCTGGTCCTAAATAATCGACGCATATTAAAATGAGCCATTACATGCATAAACAACAATACACACACATCAACAATTCAGAGGATTGAACATCTAACAAACAATAAAAAACGGACTTTCAAGTCTTGAATGGCACTTCTTTTCCGAAGATTAGCACATTTTCCCGAACGATAGGAGAAAGCGGATCTGTTTGAAGAGTGATTCCAGCATAATATATTAATAGTACTGTAACGTACATCTAGACTGTCAGTTCTCAATAGTGGACCAGGTCCAAGGGCTTGCCTTTTGAACAGTTAACGTACTCAACACTTAGACCATGATTATGTCCATTTTAAAAGGAATAACGGTAGTTTCCTAATCAAATATTTTTAACAGTCACAAACAACATGAAGTCTTGCCGCCATATACCATAGACGAATAACATATATATTCACGTTAGCAATACATGTGATAACAACTGCTCAACGTTCATGCATGCTTTGGATTCAATCAAGCTATTCACTTGCACTGTACTCGTAAAACACAATAAACTCTGCGTTGCTGCGTTGATCAAGCTAATTTCAGCTATGCAGCAAATATCTTAGCGTAAAAGGAGGATTGCCGCACAATCACACATCAATTAGGCAACTGTAAGTCTGTCAATTGTTTCTATAATAATCAGCTATTGTCTGTAGATTGCTTGGTTCTCTTCTGAATAGCTTGTCGTTGCATTTGTATTTGTTTCAGTAGTATACTGGGCCTTTCAGACTGGACGTCAACGTCAGGAGGTTCTTCGTGAACAAGAGATGTTTTTCTCTCGGGACAGGGCGGCGGTACGGATGATTTCCGTGATGGTGGCATAGGAGCAGATCTGCTCCTTGCAGCATGGCTTGCTAACATTGCCAGCTGGGCTGCCTGTGCTGCATTAGGCTTGCCTGACACACTCTGACTGCGGTTAAACATGATCTTCTGTTTTGGCGGTGACATAGCCGCTGGTGCTGAAGTCTCCCTCTGCCATTCCGGATGCGGATGATTTTGCCCGAAGTAGCCTGAGTCACAAGATACTATACTTGTTGCGTCACTTCCGCCGGAGTAATAACTAGACGAAGCTTCGCTGTCACTACGTCGATGCACACGACCTTGCATGGAGTGCGTAGCTGACTCACTCATGCACCGATTACGTGCGGCTGTCACGAAAGGTGTGGCATATTGAGGAGTGTCAGGGGATGTTGATTCTTCTGATGGATACTCTGGTACTGTACTGGGGCAGTACACCTGGGCCATGGAAGTAGACGGTGATCGCTCACCAGATGATGAAGAACAGCAACCTGAATCAGATGTCATCCATGATGAACGATCATTACGATTAACACCAGCTGAAACCAGAAGAAAACAGTTAGTCTTATGCTTTGCCATCGTTCATTGTTATGATTTAACTGTTACGATATACCTTGTTATATTATGGAGCTACAGTGAAAATGACACAAACGAATGTACTTTCTTGTTATCTCAGTTATAATCAAAACACCACAAACCAACATTTTATTTTGGAGAATATCGACTTTTTTTTCATAGGTCGAGTCTCGAGACTGTCAACTGCGAATAAGTGGGAAAAGCAACCGTCTTGCATCATAACCGTAATATCTAAGAAATCAATCGAATCTTACACTATATCGTATAGCCGTGTCGTAACCGTACCCTTTTCCGCCCATACGAAACGTTTCGACTGGTATATATGTACAATTACCTTGATCTGCCGTAGAAGGAGCAGCAGGGAATGGTGGGGGTGGTAAATGATCCATCGATCCTCCAACATGTTGAGGTGGCAATGGTGGTGGAGGATGAGGCAGGGACTCCGTAGAAGGTGAGCCAAGAGACGACCCAAGCGATGACATTGACGAATACGACGAATTCGACGAGATGCTGAAACTGGACGATCTCAAGTTCTTTGGTTGTTTCTTCGGCGACGTCTGAGGTGTTGCTGCCACGATTTTAGGTCGGTTAACACGTCCTTTGGCATTAGAGTGCTTGGCTGAGAACGAGTAGTGACGACTAAAAGCGTCAAAGTAAGCATCTTTTTCAGAGGGGGGAGGGGGAGGTGGTGTAGTAGGTGGATCTCGTATACTATTATGCACTGGGCTAGATGATAGTTGTATCGTAGTAGGATGGGCTGGTGTCCGTACGGCAGTGTTGGTTGGACTTGGTGGTGGAGTCTGAAAAAGTAACAAATCATTTGTTAGTTTGACTAGATGACAAAGGAATCATCATGCCATCATTAATAATTGCGTATTTTATATTGGTTTCATCAACTGGCTTGTAGATGTTATTGTCATTATCATTGGGATTTTGATTAACTAACACGCAAACCATCACGGCGTCATCATCGGCACCGACATGATCATTGACGACTACATATATCCAGAATTTTAGTTGAAAAGCTATACACAAAATTCCATCGTCCAGGTTTACTATTTGCCGTCTTTATTTTGTGAAACCTTGGCAAAGCGGCAAAAACTCACACCAAAGTCTGATGGGTAAGTCGGTTATAAAGTACGCTGAGTACGTATCGTCCTGGTGTCATAAATATGGTATATATTTCACTATACCTTAAATGCCATAATAAATACCAAATACCTTACAATATTGCTACTGTATATGTATATATACCTGTTCATCATCCCAGGATCCTGATGAGTGATCTGATAGTCTTAGATTACGTACCAAGTCCTCTCCCACCACGGGTAGATTGGCAGGGTTGTATGTCTGCTTTACAATATCTACCAGTAGGGACTCTAGATGTTCCACTTCATTAAGCATGGACACTTCTTGTTCCTGGTAAACATATCAAAACATTGAATCAATTTATGGTTAATGTATCAGGGGACAAAATCGAGGTGGCTTAAGGGTAAAGTTTAAAAGTTAACCCTAGAAAAGCAGATATTTTCTTAAGGCTAAAAAGAACAAATAATGTGGTTTTATGACTGATGTTTTAATAAGTGACATTAATTTTCTAACAAAAAATGAGCGTTTAATTTCAAAATTTCTAGGGTTCTTCTAAACTTTACTTATTAAATGTAAGTCACCTCTAAAAAGTCACCTGTATTTTGTCCCCTGCTACCTCAAGTCACTTAATATAGCAAAACGGTTATGTCAATAGCCACCTATTATTGGAAACACTGCAAGCATAGCTTACCACTACAGTTTTGACGCACGAAGCCATAGTGCAATAACGGCTACGTTCTTCTATCAATGCTTTACGTAGATACTTTTTCTCCTGGTCTTCAAAGGCTGCTAGTTGTGCATTAGCTTGCTGTGAGACAAATAGAAAGGAATTTATTGTACAGCTTTGTTACGTTACATTAGCTCACTCATCTGCATTGTTGTGTGATAAGATAAAACACTGTTGTGATGAATATTACTATAATCAGAGTTAGCAAGAGAAGCCAGGTATTTCTAGCATGTCCGGGAGAGACTGGGAGAGAGGGAAAGAAAAGGAAACGAGAGAATATTTTACTTATTTTCAAAGCAAATCAATACGAGTTCTGTAACTATTGATATAATTGATCAAATAAAAAATATTGAGTTTTTGATGGAAAGATACAAACTAGCGATGGGTTTTAATGGGTTTTGCAGAATTTGAGTTTGTACTTTATGGTATCAAAGACTCACTTTTACCACTGCATCCAGACGTTCTTGGTGTTCTGTTTTCCCTGAAAATTAAATGTTTGCATTTTTTTAATAAGAAGCACTTGGCTTTTATAACATTTTCTGTTCTACTTATATACAATTTGCAGCAAAGTAACATGTATTTGTACCTTTTTTGACTTTCTTTTGCCATTTCAAAGTTTCTGCAGTGATCTTTTTCATTTCTTGCTTGCATTTTTTATATTCTGAAAATTATGGGGTATATAATATACATGTAAGTATGCAGAGCAAAGTGAAGCAGAACTGAGTACTGAGTATGACAAGTGAAAAACATCATACTATAAACAAACAGACAGACAAACAACACATGGGCAAACAAATAAACAAAAAAACTGACAACCAAACAAAATACACAAACAAGGGAACTAAACACACAAAAAAAATTAAAAACAAAAACAAAAACAAAACAAACAAACAAAAAAGCAACAACAACAATGATCTCCAGCAAATTTACATGCACTTGATATAAGAACCTACATTTCTTATGCCTGTTAAATCTTTTACATAGGTTCTTAAAAGTGGGTGTTAACTGATTAGTGCATACACAGATGAAGATGACAGAAAAAAACAAACAAGGAAAAACAAAGACATAAAGCAAACAAACACAAGAATGAATCAAACAAACTTGCACAAAACAAGAAAACAAAAAATAGCAAAGTCAACAGACAAGTAGTCCAAGCAGGGAAATCTTTGTTAAAAACAATAAAGAAGCTAGTTCTAAACAACATTTTGAAGTTGATTACCTTTAGCATGATCTCTATCCAATTGACTGACTCCTCTTTTCCATTCATCTATGCTCACTTGTAATGGAGAGATCAGAGAGTCATACAACAACCTATCAATACAAATAAGATGTCATGAGAACTATAATCAACCTTGTAACCATACTCTGAAGACAACCTTCAACTCTTGTTTTTGGTTTTTTGGTTTCCCTGTGTTTAGACAAAGTGACTACAACAATCCTGAAATCTGAGTTTAAAGTACATCAACCTCTTCACCTTAGCTAGATTGTAAGAAATACAATGTCTTAGAATAATCAAACAATCTTACAATATGTCCCTTTCTACATCCACCCTGTTTTTTTATTAATTTTTTTATTTGGTAGTTGCATTTCATTTCCAGGAACAATAGTGACCCTCTAATAAAAATTCTGGATATGCATAGGAGAAGTGACTTATTTCCAAGACTTGCTTTGTACAGCATGATGACTTACCCTACAAGAGTCCTCAGTTTTCCCTCAATACTTTTATGTCTTAAGACCATCTTAGTCATGGAGGCACCTATGTCTCTTGAGGAACCTGAACAATAACATATAGAAGAGAATTGGTAAGAGGACATATAGCGTGAGAAAAAGATGATATTGAGGAATTGAAAGAACAATATGTCAAGAGACATTGCACATTCAGTTTAGACAAAGTCAAAGGTCACTTTCTCCACTAGACAACACATCACAGCAGGAATATAAACATATTACCAAGCAATTATGATTCTCAGCAGAGGTTCTATTCTATACAAATTATGTTTAGTATTCTTTTGGTGTCTATTTTAGGGTTCTTGTTTAAGACAATGAAAAGGCAACCACAAGCAAGTGCTGCAACAGAAAAATTCCATTTTTATCCTAATAAATAATGAAAATAAAGATTGAACCAATAATATATGCTTTGTCATATATGCATAAATATGCCAGACTAATACAAGTTTGCTTTTTTCATACACAAAATTAAAAACATTAATAATTAAAAACTTTTGTATAAACAGACTGTAGTAGCTTTGGAAAACTAAATGCAGTATTTAATGACCACTTCTTTTTACAGTATACATGTATGTATGCATGTATTATGATAAAAACACACCATGCCTATCATTAAGGTAAAAATATTCAAAGTCTTTTTAGGAAAATAAATTACAAAAACATTTAATATTTCATTCAACAGCAATGATTTTATGAAACTCCACAAGCATATGCGAGATTCCTATCCACATTAAGTCTGTCACAATGAATCTGTCTTTACATTGTACAATTTGGAAATGGAGATAAGATATCTATCCTGACCCTTTAAGCCACAGATTTTCTTCAATATAATAAACATAAACTCATAAACATCTTGTAATCATCTGTGCAAAATTTATGTTCAAAAGAAATGGATCATTTTTGTTGGTACAATGACTTTGTACTAGCATGCCTTTACAGTATGTATTTCCTGTTATTTTTAATACCATTCAAGACTGGTAATTTTTAATATCACATTGGTTCTATTCAAAAAGGTTTTTTAACTTCAAATTAGCATAACAAACAGTCAGGTTTTTTTTGCACAATGTGTGCACCATCATGCTAGTAGAATATGTTGTCTCCTTAGACTTCATAACTAGCATTATGCTAAACAGTAACAAAATAACAAAAACATTTGTGGTACATCTCCCACAGAACATCCATTAATGAAACAAAACATAGCCCTATAAGCTACCTCCTAGACAGAGGCACATTAAACAGATTAAAAATAGCTATGTTATCAACATGGCAAGTTATCTCTCTTCATCTGTTGACCCGTTGGTCACTACCTTGATAGATATATTACTGATGAAGCTGTTCAAATTGAATCAAGTTGGAATCTAGGCATAAAATATGCTGTGAAGAAGTACCTATTGCTGTATTGTATGGTACTCTTTGCTTTTAAAAGAATCATGATGCATGGAATGGTGCATGTATTTTGAATGCATTTTAATTTGAGTCTTGTTTTGTATCAATGCCAACTGGATATCATTGAACACCATTAAAAACAGTAATGTATAAAATAATGTAAGTCACATATAGCTGAACAAATTTTGAAGTTGAATTTTAAAAACCTACAAATAAACAAATAATAAAACAACAACATTTTCTTAAAACAAGAAAAAATCCTAACATTGACAGATTCAAAAGCAAAAATATTAAATTAATATGCAAAATACACAAAAAACATTATGTGAGACTAAGAAAATTTGTTATTACATTTACACCTGTCACACTTAAAATAAGTTGAAATACAAAATACACCTCAGACTATGGTATACTACAGTAACTTGAAAAAATGTAATCTGCATTTCAAGACAGAGTTTGAAAACAATCAAAATCAAAACTGAAATAAAGAACTACATATATAGCTGTATGACTCATAATGAATCATCAACTACAAAGTGTACTAATTTCCTTTCATTTCTTGCTGAGAATGTAAAAATAAATAGTGCTTAAGGAAATTATGACACTGATGCAGAGATTTTTTGCACATACAGTGACAATGCAATGAATATTTTGTATAATATGTACTGTTCTATGAATCATATAACGTCTCAACTTAGATTATGAAGACAAAATTGATTTGTATAAAGTTTTACATGCATATGAGTGTACCTATTGTACAAATTTATTTAATGGAACCTCTGCAAGACCTTGTTGCAAAAGGAGGACAAATCTACATATTTACACTTTTATTGTAGTGTCCTTTTGATGCAGTCAGCCCCCCCTCCCTCCCCCCCCAAGAATTATGCATGTACAGTGTCAGTGTAATAAAGGTCTTTCAATCAATCAATAAGGTACTTGTTTCTTTCAGTGAAATACTATGGTTGGCATGCAATCTTCTTTAATGATCACAGTTCAACATAGTACAGAAACAAATAGACCAACATGTTCCCATAGAATGTCAAAAATAATTATTTCTTATTTATTTTAGGTTCAAGTATGGGTTTCTCAATAAGTGGTTCATAAAAGCTTAGAAACATTGAAGGAGAATCCAAAGATTATTCTAGTCAATGAGAATGCAATAATCCATGATTTTCTGATGGACGATTTGGCTGTTGTTGGCTTTATGTATCTTTTTTCAATTAAAAACCCCATCTTAACTGCAGAAAAATGATTACATTGACCAGAATAATATTGCTGTAATGCCAAATATTCCATTTCATGCAACTATTTCAAGATTCTTGTTTGAAAAATCTTTATTTTCTTAAATGTAATAAAATGAAAAGTTACATAAAATGTATGGTGAAACGGACACTTCTGGTAGTTCTATCCCTTTTCATACCTAGGACTCACAGTCATATACAAAAGTTAGCAGTTGGATGTCCATTGTGTATGCAATTCTACCAAATTTGTAATGACCTTAGAAATATATTGCCTCAAGCAAATCTTAAATATTGAGGTACTTACTATTAATTATCGTAGTAAATTGCAGAAGTGAATTAAGCACTTTGCCTTGTAATCATCAACAAACTTAATAGTTTCACCCTTTCTTTTAATATTTTACTTTCCTTTTTTAATTTTTGTCTCTTGTCATTTTGGTATTTCAATTTTCTTCACTTTTTGCTCTTTACTTTTGCTCTTTTGTTTAAATAGTCTGTACTGTTCTCCTTTACCTCATCAACTTTTAAACAAAATCATCATGGCTGCATGACAATAACTTTAACTGGGCATTTTTCCCTTTTATTCCAGCCTCTTAATATGCATGGCTCCTAATGAATACCTACAGTATAATATTAACAATGGTGCACCACTATTCAACATTTTTGAAAAACAATACAATATTCCAAATGACCTGTGAACGACATGGAAGTTATGATTATGAAAACAACACCTCTAAAACTGTTGCTCAACCTGACTTGCATAATAATATTCATAACCATGGTCTTCATCCATTTTTACAAGTCAATAGATCATTCAAACAAGAGTTTAAACTTTTTAACTTGCAAACTAATTTTTGCCAATTTGGCTCAGTTACGACAATTTTTACTTTTGTGCATTCATTCATTCATCACCACACATTTTTGTTCATTTTATAAATATTTTGTATGTAAGCCCCTAGATGAGCTCTGCTCTTGGGCAAACATATTGTAAAAAAATATTTTTAAATAAAATATATATATATATTTTGATAATTTTTTCATAGTAGAAGGTTCATAAAATACAAAATTCAAAAGGATATAATATGTACACTTGATAACACATACAACAATAAGTGTAATGTACCTAATGTTATAATGGCATCAATGTTTGATATCATATACTTGATAAATGAGTGGGCGACATCTTGATATATGAAATAGATCTAGTTGTGCATATGGCAGTATCTCACAAAATATTATATTACATGTACACTGTACATTTTAATACTGATGTAATGCATGTACAATGTACATTTTAATACTGATGTAATACATGTACAATGTACATTTTACTCATCTAATGCATGTACACTGTACATGTGACAAAATTCCAAATATTTCTGAAAATAATGCACAGAAAAGAATCTTTCAATGCTATGCAACGTTATTGTTTTAAGGACAAGAAAAACCTTTTAAAACTCATGCAATTACTTGTGATACAAATTGCTAAATTACCAGAGTTTTCCATAATTTCTGCAATTTAGACACATCAGTGCTTACTGCCATTTGGTGTTTTTTGCTCCCATCAATCAAAATGCTGATAACCGAAACGAATGAAAACCAGCCAATCATGATTCACCATAATAAAGTTGATGTACAGATGTCAGTGGATTTAAGCAAAGTTTGAAAGCAGTTCAGTGAAGATCAGTCTGAGTTTTGATTGACAGGATCAAAAACAACAAATGGCAATGAGTGTTCAAGTGTTTGAGTTTGCAGAGAATATAAAATTGCAGTAATCTTGAAAATAATGTACTGAAAAGATTCTTGCATAATGCAATGCTATGAAATGTTATTGTTTTTATGACAGCAAGTACCAATGCATGTAAATGCGACACAAAGCATACACTACTTAATAAATTTCAAATATTTTTGAAAATAATATTCAGAAAGGATTCTTGCAAGCAATACATGTAAATGTAGTGCAAAGCATACACTACCAAATTCCAAAATATTCAAAAAAATTTGAAAAGAAAAGAAAATGTTTTGATGTTTCTTAGAGGCAACAATTACCTCTGGAATCAATCTCGTTCCCAGTGTTAAGCATTAGACTGTATTTTTTTTCCAGAAGTCAGTGCAAAAAAAATCACAACATTTAAAGCTAGTAAATGGAAATCGAGAAACTGTACTTGAATTCTAAAAAAAACAAACGCTTTTTGGTAAAAGAATAAAAGGGGTTTAGAAGGAAAATGTTGTTAATATGCTGGAAATGAGAAATATAATGGAATTTTCCAAAACATCAATGATCACTATTTTATTTTTTATGAAATTGTAATTTTTCCTAAATGTAATCAGCATTAAATAAAGATATTTTAAATAAAAATTCTTGTATTTTTGTTTTTGATGGTTTCCAGATTTCAACTATATACATGTAATACCCAAAAAGTGTTTTCCACAAACAAACTTGATAAATGTATAAATATGTAGATAGCTATTTTTTATCATCTGAAAGAAAACTCAGATTTTCTGATATGTAAGCATATGAGCTTCCAGTTGTCATAAAATGATGATCGGATTCAACATCTCTTCTTCAAATCAAGTGGTCAAAAAACATCTGCATTACAGTAAGTCACAGGGTGTGGACTATTCATAGCTCCCTGCTTTTCAACTTCCTCAAACTGTGAGCCATCAAAAATCAATGATAATAAATAGTATGATTCTAGGTGTATTTTTTGCCGATAATTTGTAAAAGATTGAACAATAATGATTTTTTTAATCAACAGAAATAGAAGCATGTGCTGATTTTGAGAGTATAACCACAGTTATTTGAATTCTCATGAATATTAATTTAGCATAGCGATAGGCGAACGCGGATTCAAACCAAGTCTATGGCTTAGCAGAAAGTCAGTTTTTCGCCATGACGAATAAAAAAATAAAAAAGAATTAGATATCACTTTCTACAAAAAAAACGACAAAATTTGATTGGGTGTTTGACACGAAAGAGAAGAAAGAAAAAAACTAAAATGTTTGCTTTGTTATCGAGGTCGTGCTATTGGGCTGTCGATGTTTTGTATGTGAAAACACGCTACATTTTGAATGCTACATTGACTAAGGACAAAGGGATTATAGCAATTTGTTTAAAAGAATAAAAACGAACTCTCGCACTCTCCGGACTGCGTGAATATGTTTACAAGTTGAAAAGACTTCTGACGGACTCGAAAGTGAGCGAAAAATCACACTTAGAGAACACTAACTGAAACGACAATAAACAACAGTTCTCGGTTGGAGATATGACTAATAAATATACAATAACTAGCACAAAGACGATTTGTTTGGTTACTAGTGGAGCGAAGGAAAGCTGACTAGGCGCATGAAATTAGCAAGCGCACTTGACAGAACATCATAGTAAATTTGTTTTCACTCTTTCTGAATCAAGTTAACTGACGAGATCTAAACGAAACTAAAGGCAATTATAAAGATATAAATAGATCAAAATATAGAAAATACTGATAAAAATAAAATAAAATTGTTAGAAAATTTTGAGCAAGAACAACCGTTGTAAATTTTGACATCTCAAGCTGAACGCGTCAATCGTGAATGAAGTCTCAAATCTGATATTTGTCGACTTTAAAATTCGAAAAGAAGTCTTTTAAATATTGAAGCAAAATGAGCTGTAGTTACCCAGAATGAACAGCTGAGTCTATATCAGGGATAGCAACAAAAACAGTAGTTATTTTCGACGCTAAATTTGTACAAAAATACCGCGCGAAAAATCGATTCGTCTCATTGGAGATCCACTGTTTTAAAATTGCTATGGCTTTTCAGGTCCTTTTTTCACGCTCCGAATTCAAACAATCAAAATAACTCTATTCACTTGACAGGGCTATTTTAAACGCACAATATGTTGTGACTATAAGACTGTCGAGTTTAAGGACAGAAAGATTCAACTAAGTAAGGAAAAAGACATGGATATTGAAGTGAGCGTACCTCGAGAATTGTTGGCCACATCTGCCACTCGCTGGAAAGCGTCGAGGAATGTATCTGCCGCTATAGCAGTTGATCTACCGAAAATACAAATATTTAAACAGTTAAAATAAGAAACTAAATGCAAAATAATAAAAACTGAAGCAGTAGTGTGGCCAGTTTAAATCTACTTGTCATCAAGCAGAATTTTTTTTCGATTAGAAATCAACAAACGAACCTCAACGCCGAATGAAGTTTTATAGCTTTGCCAACAAAATCATCCCATACAGGCGCACTTGCCTAGAAAATAACACAAAAATGTTTATCAGAAACTTAGAATATCAGTAAAAGTTTGTATGAATGGGGATAAGGAGGTCAAATGAAGGTACCTTGAGGTCGTTGATGATGTGTTGTATAAGATTTCCCTCGGTTGTGTCCAGTACTTCAGTCATGTTGAACGACGCGTTACTCAAACTCACAGCCAATTCCCGCTTCTATTTCCACAACACGAGTGCAAAACCATCCAAATATCAATTACAAGGTCTCCTGGATATATACGCTGAAGGCAATGGGTGAAATGCTTCCAGTTCTAACCAAACGGATTCACAATCTGTGCGAGAGACAAGACATTTCCGAACCACACTGGATTAGTGTAAAAATATAACGTCACGTGACTTTATTAGCATAAGAATCAAGACAGCCCAACCCCGTCAATGAAGATCAACCAAATACTATGAAAATCCCTGACATTTAAATTAAAATACTATAAGTATTAATCTAGCTGTAAAACCGAATTACTCGTGGTCCATAATAAGCTGGATATAAACTACAGATTTTGGCTTCAGGGATCGGAAGCTATGGCGTCTTGTAAATCCCGGTGGGCCGATGGGGGCAGAGCCGGATGCCCGACCCGGCAAAAACACAATGGCTATCCCACTCAAAAAGATGACTATTTGAACCTTGACATTGCAACGGTAGCCAATATAAATTAATAAAAATCAAATAAATGAAATAATTGAATAAATATATATTTTATATACATTTGTTTAATGATATCAATTAATTCCCTCATTGGTTGATACTGTATGATTGATCAATGTTTTAATTGTTCATTGATTCATCCATTCATTCATTTGTTCTCCCATTCGTTCATCTAATTTCTAAACTTTATTTATTTATTTATTCCGATTATCCACGGTTTTGTTTACTTATCGATCTGTGAACTAATCACGAGTAGTCACTCCGATTTGCGGTAGGTAAATGATCTCCTGCTCGTTATCATTATTGCAATTGTTATCAATCGAGTCACCATGAGTTAGTCACGTCAGTGATATGTTCACTAGTAGCTCAATATCGGCACTGGATGCCCTCCGTCATCATCATCAACACGCATGAATAATCAGAAGTCTGTTTTCTGATCATATCCGCGTTATCTCTAATATTGTTTTGTTTCAGACATGATGTCTACGATCATCATCGTTATCATTTTCATCATGACACCATCACATGTCACAACTACACAAAAATTAATCAGACTTACTGCACTTTAAATTTCTCACACCGAATGTTCTTGTTGTTGATCTGAATTACCCAAATTGCTATTAAACCTTGACTTCTGATTTGGTAAATCGCTCGCCGTATCGCATTGCAAAAAACATGGAGTCTACTATCTATATTCCGTGCAAAAGCTATGAAAACATCAAGTTATGGACAATAGTACAAGAAAAAGAACAAGGCAGCCACCCAAATACCACCTACTTGGCAAAACAAAGATTGTACCACTGGAGCAGAAAATCAATGGCGACTCCTTGTGTTCTTTTATTGTTATCCTATGATTAACGATTTAACTTATTGTCTTTTCATTGTACTAGATATATAAGCCAGCGATATTTTGTTCGCTCAGCTAATTTAGCCTGCGGGACAAGAAAAATACTGACATACATATATATTACGGCCGTGAGATTATTGTCAGTGGTCTTAATTATGCAGATCAAGGTCTCTGTCGGGACAATGTTTGTACAATATAACGGTTTGCTAGGGATGTATTCATATCATATCAGTTAGCTTATGATTTAGCGTAATTGACGTGGTAACGAATTCAAACAGTTTATGTTCTGTTAAAGTATCACGGTGACTATATATGTAATCATGGCTTGATCTTACATTGCCTGATACTGTTGATTTAGAGATTTTTTTAATTCAACCCAGTGACTGCTGTCAGTCACCATATTATCTTTGTGTCATAATGATTCATGATGACACCTGTACCGGCATCAATCAACTCAGGCAACATCTTATAACCACAATCATCATTATCATCAAAATCGCCATCAACTTAACATCATTACAACCATCATCATCGATCACCACAATCATCACCATCATCGCAATCAGCAGCAGCAAAATCATCATCATTGATCACCACAATCATCATCATCGCAATCATCATCATCGCCACAATCATCATCTGATCACCACAATCATCATCATCACAATCATCATGACAATCATCATCATGATGACAATCATCATCAGCAGCACAGTTTAATATCGGTACCATCGATCACCTTCACCAACATTGCTAGCATGTCATATATATTTTAATTTCCTCGGCAATTTCTCAATAGCTATTTTATCTTTATGACCATAAATTATTTAAAATTACCAATATTCTTTACACGAGCCACTCAGTCTCATCAATTTCAAAACACTCAAAGTATAATATTTGATATATACACTCCATGACCTAGTTTGGCTGTATGGCCCATCTATGAACACTGTTATCACGCTATTCCATAAAGACCTGTTGACTTACTTCTGACTAAATCAACCCACAGACGTACGAATCAATGAGAGAAGAATTGCAGCAATACTAGTGAAAGATACCTTGCCTCTAGTGATTAAAACCTACTTAAGACCTATCAGAAGTCCTTATATGTGGTATTGTCTTACAAAATAGATCACGGTGTCCGGCTTATCGCGATGAGAGGAATTAAAATCACATATATTATTTTGAATGGATTGCATGATAAGACAATAATTAATAGTATGTTACAGATTTTAGGATTGTATTCTGAAGATTAGTTACGGTTGGGCTTTTCAACAAGTCACATATGCTTAGAAATCATATATATGTAATTTTTGAATTGTATAAAAAGATATAAACGATGTGAAATTAATATAAAGTGTCAGTGCGCACACAATTATATCAAATGATCAGAAGAGGTGTAGATTTATACTCATAAAACTCTTGCTATAACTGTATCTGAACCGAACAGAGTATGTACAGTTGTTACATTCTTTTCCTTGATATACTTAGTACTTCTAGGGTGTACTTTTGTGGTATAATAACGTGCTAAATTGATTTACACATCGCGTACAAAAACCAATTAATCTAACGGTTCAATAATGCTGCTGATGATTTAGAACAGCTTTTTACCCAATGAACTATCCATCGTGCTTATCTATAAATGAACTGAAGCATTCAAAAGATGATCAGGGTGATTGATTAAGGGGCGAGCAAATTAAACAATTGAACAGCCCAAGACAATGACTCAACATCCGGATTTTAACATTCCGTTCATATATGTACAGTTCGCAAGGAGGTTAGAAAAATATATGGAGTGCAGTCGGATGTACCGGAAAAGGACATGGCAACTACAAACACCGTCTACATGTTGGTGATCATGCCTTTTGGCCAAAATCTATTTTCAAAAAAGAAATCGCATGAATCCAAGATGGCGGACAACATGCCCAACGATGTTAAATGTTATCCCTGTTTTTCAAAAGTTCAATATTTTTGAAAATATTTTCTTACTGAGATGACACAAATTAAGCTAGATAATATTCTGGTAAAAAAGTCACTCTTACAAACTATTTATCAAAATTAAAGTTCGCGTCGGTCAAAATCCAGCGCGTGCGCCCTTACCGTTGTGTACCGGTGCAGAACTAATTTTCCTAGTGTTACAACTAGAAGCCCGAGTAGAATATTATTGTAATACTGGCTAATATTCTATCAATCTAGTTCAGAAGCAAACGACCTCCAGTCATAAAACTGTTTACTGACCGCCTAAAATGGTCGTTTCGTGACTGTTTTTTACGATCAACGCGGATTAGTGAGATAGGGTATTAGAGAGGACAAAAAAGCCAGATGAGATTGTATCGTCACATGTGTGCTAGACTGTCCTATATATAAGATTAACGTTACCAAATATAAAATGCAAATACAACTAAGTCAGCCATGCACAAAAAACGAGTGTAGAACAAATGAGAAATAAATGATAAACGAAAAATATCAAATGGGAATAGTGGCAGTACAAACTGAAAAATGACGAAAACTGGAAAGATCGAAAGAATTAGAATAGGATATAACTGAACCAACTATTGAATAAAAAAAGCCTATGATATACCTCATGTTTAAAAGCAGTTCTAAAAAAACATCTTTTATAAGTCAGAGCTCAATTGATACTATATTTAAAGTAGCTGTAGTGTTAATTAAAACCAAAAAAAGCCTATGTCACACCACAAGCTTAAGACACTAAAAGGGTCGTGAAGTATTGACGTCGACATACGTCCTTCTAGTAATATTTGTTGACAATTTCGCATGGTTAGCCACGTAAAACCCTCATTCACCGAGAAACATTCTTATAAAGTTTGAGGGTAATTAGTAGCAACACACAACACATTGTTGTAGATACGATGGTCACCGGTAATACGACGAGGGCAATAAGCATATCATGCGCAATAAAAGCGCAGACCTGAATCATATCTATTGCCTGTTTTATGTTGTGTTTTTTTTTCTCCTTTTAAGTTTTTTCTCCTTGTGTTTTTATACGCATTTTTCGCTCTCGTTTAATGTTGTCCTTTTTATCACATTCAGTGCACTTGTATATGATTGGCTAAGATTTTCTCCACGAACAAATTGCACCATAATATGTATTTATAGCCCAAAAAATGGGAATTGGTGTATATATCTTTCACTACCAGCTGCTGCTTGGCGGCGGTTTTTTATTTCAGATTACCGTAAAGAAAACCCTAACAGTACCAGATCCCTGATTTTGACTCCTAAACGATACGACTATCACCGCCAAAAGTTGCCAACTAGAGCACCCCTCCCTCCCTTTATGTGAAGGACGTAATAGCATAGGTTTCCAAGGGTGGATTAGATTCTTGCACAGCACACCTAGTCCCTTACCGCAAAATTAATACAAGATCACGCTAGGACACTACATATTATCAAGAAAGTATGAGATAAGAGACCTTATCCTCGGACCCCATCAGCTAGGGCTCTACCCACCGTTCTATTTTTAGAAACTTGTTACAAATCTCGTACTTTTGATTTGAGATGTTTTGACGATGTAACCGCGCCTCCTGCAATCTGGCCAATCACGTCCCGTTTCCGAAATAACTTTAGTTTAAAAAATATAGAATGAAACGATCCACTGATAAGGGGGATAAGCTCTCTTATCTTTGGATATGTTCCACGTGTTCCATGCACCCAACAGGTACTGAGCATTCTCGTGACGGCAGTATAAACAACTCATATAAACAAATATTATAATGAATATAGCGTGCCGTCATATGGTGCATGGGGCGAGATGAGCTCTGCTAGGGCTCAACTCATGTTGAGCTATTGTAATTCAGTTTATTCCACTAGTATTTAAATAGGTTACTCTATTATAGAAAGTACGATGTATTTCACAGGTTCCCTAGCTTATCACATTATGCGGGCAAGTTTTTAAAGAACATTCTTTACATAAAAGAATTGTTGCGAGCTTCCGTCCCCAATGATTTTTATATTTTTAGTACTGTTTTCCATAATCCATAAAATAAAATGGAGAAAATATACTGACGTGCCTCGGTAACGAGTTTCAGTCTGGCTACGTTCATTATGCTGTGGCAACTGAAACGCTCTTAAAGTCAACTTCTTAAACCAGCCCACACTTGATTATTTCTTGGAAGTAATTGAAAACATGAATAATAAATGAATGAGGTTGAACAAAATAATTCCATTCTTGCACGTACAAGAGTGTTGACAACATCGAGTCCTACAACATAGCTTGTAAATACTACATATTGTAACAATGGACGTTCTGTCTTTTAACGTGTTTGAAATAAGAAGCTAGTGGTCCGGCATATGTTCTTTAAATCAATATTGCATAGAGCTGTCTATGTCTTTTTACGAGTGGCACACAACAGAATTTGTTTACTACTAGCTTTATAAAAGTTAAAAATGTAATTGAATTATTTGATAAAATATTAAAAAAATTAACATTAAAATTTTTTTTATCACAAACATCCATTGCAATCATTTTCTTCCGGTGTCATTTGTGTGTTTGTATTTGTACCACTCTATTCCTCTTCATCATCCTTTAGTTGTATGTCTGTGACTTAATTCTTTTACAGATTGTATTTAAAAAACAAGGCTACTAGAAACCGCGGGGCCTTCATCGAATCATCGAATATCTAGTTCCATGCAGGTTGAAGCATCATGACGGTAAATTTCAGTACTAATTCAACACTAAATTATCCTCGGTTAAGCCTTTTGCCCTGCCTGCACTAGTCTGAATGAATCCAAAACAATTTTATGCAAATTGCAAGCAATGTTTAATTAGATTTTTATGTTACGGATTCGGATTAAAAGTTGCGTTTTCAAATTGAAAAATTCAAAATCGAGAAATATCTAAATGGCCTATCAGTCCAAAACTATTGTTTTAGTTCTATATCACATGCATGGCAATCCATATCTCTTAACCACGTAATCCCACATTATTACAGGTAGTTCTACTACAACTTAATTGACTATTGATGAGTGGGATGGACAGGTGGAGATATATTGCATATCTTGGTGAACCACCAGAGAAATGCATGCGATTTGCGGTGATATGAACATTACATAGCTGGTCCATAGGCTCTCATTCAAGTTCTTATACGGGCTTCTTATTTCAGTATCTACGAGCTTGGGGGGAATTATAATGCACAAATGGAAAATAAAGGGCAATCACGTCCTGGGGAGAATTTGATGCATGATTTTATGGTAATGATATAATTCATGATAATGTTAGGATAATCATAATGACGTCATCATCATCGTTTCGTCATCATCATAATCTCCATAACCATTGTCATCATTAAATTTATGTTAATATATGAATTCATGAGTGGCAACTTTATTCGAGGATGCTACTAGGTTTAGTTACCCAGACAACGTCTGTCTGGTAAGAATATCAGTTAATGCTAATGACAAGTAAATATAGAACACAAATAGCAACATTCTGAAGAAAAGAGACCAAGTCTTACCTTATTAATACATATTATTAATTAATTATGAATCATTATTATAATTAATCATCTGCTTGTGGATTTATAGATTTTCCAAAATAAAACAAATGAAAAGAAATAAAATTTAGGTTTAATTTGTTTTCACATCGGCGTTTGAAAAATATCATAAAAAATTTTATGCATTTAAACTGAGCGTTGAAAAACACTTCACACAAAATCCAAATGTTGAGAAAAAACATGTCTACTGAATTTTCAATTAAGAATATATTTAACTTTTTCAATCAAATTTAAGGTATAAACGTTTCGGAGATCATCGAAGAAAATAATGAACGTGAAAATATAAATGATTGTAAATATATGTTAATTCAGTTTTACGCCGATTACTTGACTTAAACCTCAGGGAATTTTTAAAGGAAATATTCAGCAATTTTATTTTTATTTTTTGCAATTCAATACGTTTTGCACTTAATTTGTCTCAATTATCGGAACCTCGAGCGAAGGTTAAAAAGACCAATCCCCCAACATAATTCTGATTCAATTCAACGAGGAAAAAAAAAATAGAATGCATAATCACTTTGAATGATACATATATACAAATAACTTGTAATATTGTCCATCATTGCTGACTAGACAAATCAGTAAAAATGATCACCAAATTCAGTAAATTTACCTTCCTATCCAAAAACATCAAATTCACAAATGGAAAATCGTCACGGATAAAAACTACAAATCTATATTAAAAAGATATCTGTAAACATACATTCCGTGATAAAGCTAGAATACCTACTACTGCGCTTTCAGTTTCCAAGTGGTAATTGACTACTGTAATTCCAAACAAATATCTCACTGAAAAGAATCACTTTTATCACTTTCTAACATATGTATGTTGTTAAAATAACAACAAATTAAAAACTGAAACACCACTTTTACTTTGTACCTTTGTACAATCGCCGGCGAATAACAATTATAACTCCGTCGAAAAAAAGTCGCTAATTTTTGCGCCATGCATTGTTATTGCGCTTTTTTGTATATTTGAGGAAAAACTTATACGCAGAAAATTTTGATTCATACATCGCTTTGCTAGATCTTATTCCTAAATATCCAGCAATAACTGATGATGAAATTCATGTCTTTTAGCAGAAATGAATTTATCTGTAGAATTATTTTTTATATTGTCAGAGCTTAAGCAACACGTTTAACATGAAAAGTGATAGATTTCCTCTTTAATCTTTATTTAATTTTTCTAAATTATTTGAAAGAAAATTATAGATTTTAACATTATATGAGTTAAATAGCATTATCATTTTTGTCATATTCCTGCTTAATTTATAATTGCTAAATTATAATGTCTTCATTTGCATTATTTTTGTGTTTTTGTTTAATGAATGATGAGAAGCACGTTTTACTGTTTTACTCAATGTTTACATGCTGTCCACAAATATCACACAAGAACATATGTTTATACCAAAAATACCGAAAATAAAATCCCAAAAATACCACAAAAATACATATGGCTTCATAATTACAGTATCTACACTACCGTGTAACACTTACAAGAATGAAATACTTCATCTAGTACTCAAAATCCGACATTTTACGATTTACTATTTACGTTCATTGTATCAGTCATTGATACTTCTACCGGACACGCAACTCAACTACAAAACGGTAGTACTTAGTATTGAAAAAAGATATAATACATTAAAATAAAGACTGATATCCCTCACCATTGTACTTTTTTTCGTCAGTACATGTATATTCCTGAAACGGTGTATTTTTATTTTCCTGTTGCTAATTTCTACGCAAAAAAAAAATATTGAAAACACTCACACACATACACTTGTCCGTTTATTAAGTACTACGTTAACAAATTTGATTGGATATATATATATGATAAGAATTAAAATTACGTACCTTCTTATTCAAATCAGTTTCGTAATAACCGTAGCGGACAGTATTCTCTCTAAACGTTGTGATTATTAGTAGTTTAGTAGGGACTTTTATGATTGCTACATAATCATGTGACTCGTGGTTCCCCAAAACATGAACCGGTACCGAATACTAACACAATCAAATCACCAGCCTCGTTATCATGCACAGGCTGATGCAACACTGTTGCCATGGAAGCTGTCGTGTCGTTTCACTACCTACGTACTTATTCTACGAAAGCATACCGCCCACGAAGATTTATCGAGTGCTTGGCGACGATATGGACGCCTCCTACGGAGACTTTCCGAGTTAATTCCAAGAAAACCAGTCAAGACATACAGCTACATCAGCTACCTTATCAAATCTTATATGGTTCTTTCGCCTCAATTTAGCTTTGAGAAAACTTATGTAACGATCTACTGGTCGCAATTATACATGTATTGGCTCGAATTCGAATCTCACTGTTTTTATCATACATTTTAAATGCCACGAGGGGTTTTCTTTGTTTCTATCGTTTTACGCCCTCTTTCGTACTAAATGTGTTTCCAGCCGATGGGCCGTATCGAGTGCCTACCATGAAATGAGGTTTTGAAATTATTTAAATCGTCTGGCTGAGGACGTTCCAAGAGCTTTCAGAGAACATGCCATTGCCATGACGACCCACCCGACCACCTGCTGCCCACGACAAGTTTCTTAAAACTAAACTTAAGTGAAAGAGAAAAATATCAACAATAGAATTGGCGTCTAGAAACTCATGAACAATTTCTAAAATCAGGTTTAAAATGTTACGACTATCAATTGAATCATGCCTAAACTGAATGGAGGGCTATCGAATGAATCTCGGAGAAACTCTCACCACTTGTTTCGCTATTATAACTAGTACTACTCTCAAATCCAGTCCGGAGGTAAACAAAAGACATTACATCTTGATTAGAACGTAATAATTCAATTTCAATGTAGTTTATTCCTACATTTTTTAGACCGGTTTCGAGTTCTTCACTTAACTCATGCTAAGCTTTGATAACTATGAAATACTATTTTATTATAATCATCTCGTGAGAATACACACACCCACAAACAATATCAGCTCTTTTTTTTAATTCAGGGGCGGCGGAACAGTGACAGCCATGGGGGGCACTATAATCCCCCACCCGTCCCCACCTCATCCCTAGAGCCCAGTCATCTCACATTTCCTAACGACACAGGAAAACACCTCCTTCACCCAAGGTGGTTATGTAATTATGGGTATTATGGCATCTAATTAGAAAACTTTACAAAACGGAAAATCATAAAACAATTTTTTTTTAACTGCGTAAACTCATGCATTAATATCTTTTAACTAATATTTTGTGTGTGTGTGTGTGTGTGTGTGGAGGGGGGGGGGGTGCCCCCACCGGTTCCGCCGGCCCTGAAATTACCTACAATCGAAGCTGAGAATGAAAAACACGAAACTGGTAGATCTGGCAGTGTCGACAACCTAAAAAGATCAATTGGTTTTCGGCGATGATTTTCTAATGCGTTTCTCTCTCGAAAAAGAAAGAAATATTAAAAGGTATCCCATGAATCACGTGCAGACATTCTTTACAGTATATAGATAATGACAAAGGAGGCTAAAAAGTCCAAATAACTACCAAGGACCTAGTCTGATCTCTGTCAAAACGAGCGAAAACGATAACTGATAGAATCAGTCTAACGAGGACCTTACTGCTCTTGGAAGATTTACTGTAGCTTCGTCACTCGCACTCACTTCGTTTTCACTCGGGTTTCCTGTGGAATTAAGCGATCATCAATATTGCCAAACATCAAATTTGTCAAATAATTTTGACTAGTACGACGACAGCTATTCACGACTTATTCATTCAGGTGCCTATTTCCAATAGCCTATTCTCAGTGACAATATTAGGAATACATCCATTCATCAAGGACCAGTTAGAACAATATTGTTAAACTGTAATTTTATTTGATATGAAGGACAGGCTGCTTACAGTTTTTTTATGTAGCTATTTACAGGGTTAAGTAAAGAAAGATACAAAAATGCACCTGTATTTTTTATGTTTGTCCTGTTATTGACACACTACAACAGTTCACTTCAATGAATAACTTTGTTTTCAACAAGTAGAGTGATCCTCATAAACCCGTCAAACAACTAATTTAGGCCATGTCAACACAAACCCGGATAATTTTGAAAAAGCGACTTCATTTATAAGGTTAGGCCTTCTGCCAACACAAAGACGCATAAATCCGGAACAATTTTATGCAGATTCTATTGTTGAATGAGAAATTTTTGTCAAGGTTTGGGAACAAAGGTTGCGTTTTCAAATTAACCGGCATCACTGGCTTATGATAACGGCTCAAAAACTCGTAATAAAAATAAAACAAGAAAAATACCTGAAGAAAAGAAGTTACGATTGCTTGCCAATATGAAGCGCTTCCTAAACCCCCACTCACAAAAAAAAACCCATTGGTCTGAGCTAAAAACAAAATGATAAGCAAAACAAATTCCAATTGTCACCAAGGCCATACCTACGTATTCATTCGTTTTAGTGTGAGCTGAAGGTTCACATTTTCAAATTTAATAAGTGTATTAATGATCCACGTTTCACATGGCGTGCAAAAAGACATTCATCATATGCACTTATTTGCATCAAAACATGCTGAGCTGTATCATGGCTCCCACGAAAAGCAGCCAATTAGAAAACATATTAAACCAGAACCGGAGACAAACACAAAATTGTTTAATTCATAAGGCTTTCAGTGCAGATGTTAAAATCGAACTCATTGTATATTAATGGCTTGAAGATGACCAACGTTTTTAAACTAGAACCCATTTATGCGTGCTCAAGAAGAGTCAACATTTCAAGTGACAGAACATAGGATTTTCCCCCAAAGTAACTGTAAGTATTCTCTATTTGCATTGCATAATTATTCTGAAATTTGGTATTTGTTTAGGAAATATAGTGTTTATTTAGGAATATTTGAAAACGTCTTCCTTGAGTATATAATACCCTGACTTGAACTAGCGCTTTATAAAACTTATAATAAAAAACGTTGTTTTTAATGAATTTAGTTGTCATTTAGAGTTTTTCCCGGCTGAAATACTTGTGACAGACAATTCCTCAAGAATGTTAATCTGCTGTTGAAATAGCAAATATCTTCAGCCATATTTCAAATCAGCAAAACTATAAATTTCTGTCATGGTGTAAACAAAAAACAAAAAGACCAAAAAAATCCACAATTTCACTAATTGAAAGATGGGTTTAAAATGGATACTTGGTCTGAAGTTTATAATCCCACATCTTACTAAATTGAAAAAGATATCTCCAACTATAACTCATTTGTTATCCAAAAGTCTTCTTGAATCTTTTTCGTTTGTAATCGTAGTTTTCTTGCAATAAAATCACTCCTGATATAAACTGTATAATACTAAATTTAGTATTTAGAAATGAAAATATATGTTTTAAGTTAACAAATTGAACAAAAACATTGCTCGACGAGTAGACACTTGGTATGTCGTTAGTTTTGTCAACGGCCGTTGCTAGGTAACTGGTAGTGTAGCAATTTAAAAACATTTTCTAATGTCTCCATTCGGAAAATTTAAAATGATCAAAATTTTTATCTGAATTTAAAGATGTTTCTTTTCCTCTCTTTCTTATTTTTTAGTTTCTTAATGTTCTTCATGTCTTTTAATATATCTTTTTCCCTACTGGTACACTGGAAAAATTATAATAGAGAATTGTATTTACATTATATTTCTTATTATTTTAACCGAAACAATGGATCATGTAAAACATTTATCTTAATCTGTATTTTTCACAGGAAACACAATAAACATCATGCCTTCAACGGAAGACACAAATCAACCAGCTCCAAAAACAACATCTGAACAATCATCACCAATTAAGTCCCTTGTCCCAGCTCCTCCAGATAAGGGCCCTAAGAGACCAAGATTGTTTTCTTGCAATCGAGTTGAGTTCCAAAAGAAGGACGCTGACTATGAGCGACTGCAGGCAATACGACAATTATATACAAGCAGGGGCATACAAGGGAAAACTCAGGGGGATGGGGCGCAATTTGTTACTAAAGTACAAATTAAGAAAACTAAACCTCCTGTTCCTCCTTTAAGTAGTGACAAACGAGACGACAATCGTGAATTTTCTGAAGATGACAATGGTTATGAATCTACTAAAGAGGAACAAGAACATGTATTTGGAAACGAAGAAAACATCTCGAATACAAGTTCACCTACTAAGTCTTCTTTTGGCGAGAACAGAAAAATTGATTTGCTATGGTCTGATAATATAACAGATGATACAGACGTCTCAAAACTTGTCCGTACTCTTTCGCAAAAACTAAAACAAAATAGACTACTTATGCATCGTCGTCAAGACCGACCCACTGCAAGTTTTGCAGCACCAACCAAAGGAGAGATCAACTTACTTTTAAAAAGCCCTGAAGCTAAAAAAGCAAGTGAAGTTAAGAAATGTATCGGTCATAAAATTCTGCTTTTTAATCGAGGCAGGGCGTTGTCTCTACCAGTGTCTAATTACTTTGCTGTTGATAAGCGTCCGTATCGAATACCCATGGGCGTGGTCAGGCCTTCTACTGGAAGAGTGCAGGTAGAAAAGCAGGACATTAGCAAAGATGTTAGGCATTTATGCTCGAATTGTAAAGACAGGGCAAGCGTTAAGTAGCTGTCAAGAAAGAGTATACTTTGGTTCTGATAAATTAATAATAATATTATTTGTTTATTGAGGATAACGAGAAAAAAAGTTGTACAACATTGACAACATGCACTGCTGGAAATGTACTGCAGGTCACTAATTTGACCTCAAAGTAAGTCGCAGAGCACTTGCACGTAAACTAAATTGATGTTACTACTCGTCAGTCGTCTCGATCTCATTCTCAACTTCCTTAATTTTATCGAAATTAAAAGCAAACAACTTGTGCATATAGTTATTATACATTATGTACTGTAAGAAAATAAATTTCACAAGAGTATAGTATCTACAATAACAATCAGTATAAAATTAGTAACTCTAAAGATAAAATGTTCTAAACAATTCTGCTGATATACGTATACCTCAGTGGAGAGATCTGTGCTTGTCCAAACCAAATAAGGCTGTACTTATATTAGTACTATGTGTATTGTTTAACTATTGATCATCACCATTGGTCAATTGCTGTTACCGGCTGACATTATATTGTGGACTGCTATGCTGTTTTTATATTGGCGTTATTGGGCTTCTTGTCTAGAAAACATAGACAGGATATCAGGAAAAAGAATGGTAAAGTGCATCTACTCAATACTCATTCAAAGGCGGCAGAGCCAATGGCTCAGGGACCTTCAGCACTTTCTTCCTCAATGTAAAATGATAGGGGGCTCATCCCCCCCTACACACATACACGTTCAGTCTTTTTTCTTGAATGAACACAAAGAATTCAATAACAGAAAATCAAAATGGCAACATAATGTAAGTGTGAAAAGTCAACCAAATGGATCAGCAATCCAAAAATGGAAAATGGCAAATACAATAACACCGTAGCAAAGGATGAGATAGTAAGAGAAATTGTTCAGCTCACGGATGATTTACACGACTATGAGGTGAAATTGTTATATGCATGCCATACTCAGAGAATGTCAAAACTGCAGTGTTTAATGTAATGCATTATTCAAGACTACGTTGTTCTTCAGGAAACTATGTAGAAAATCAGTGATACTAGCAATGAATATGATCTAAATAGGTGTTTCCTAAACTAGAATTTCACTGTTTGGACCGTTTGTGAAGTCATCCACAATTCCCATTTCACCATCATGGTGAATATGCTGTGAGAAATCCACAATTTGCTAAGACTATCTTTGACTTTTCCAGTCTTACAAAGTACTAGAAGATCTAAACAATACAGCCTTATACGTACACTGCTACCAGTCATTCATCGAAACGCTAAAGTATTTGTTAATGCTACCTAACAACGTTTAATGCTTTTTGGAATTTTTTCCTAAAATGAGCCCCCCACACATTTCAAATGTGCTTCGCCGCCGTCATTTAGCCGTGTCACATGCTATCTAGATCTGCGTATGAATGCAGGTGAGGTTGCTATTTACTTGATGTATCAAGCAAAAACAAACTATTGTTCACTAGAGAGGATATCGTGCTCACACGAAGCGGTTGATAATTACCAGTTATAATAACTGAGGGCAGTGCAAAATCAAGAGCACGGTACACATTTCCCAAATTATCATAACACTATGTTAATAGTTGATGCTGCAGATAAATACATTTGAAGTCGCTTTTGAAAAGCCTCATGAAACTAGGATTTGAATTGGATTTATGCGCTTTTATGCGTAACATAAATCAAACAAATCTATTGTTGAATGAATTTTGATTGTTTAAATGAACGAATCACAGAGACTTTGGTGAACACACCTCCGTATACACCTAGCGTGAAAGCATTGACATCATTTTGCTTTTATGAACATCTTGGTTTCTCAGTTCGATGTTGAGGTAAGCTTTCTATGTTCTTCAGAACAATACTAATTGTACATAACGATGTTTTTAAACGTTTTTTGGGTAGTAGTACTTAGTATTATTACAAAAGAGTTAGTAGCTCTAAAATTTTATGTTGTATTGCTATGAACATGATTTTGATCGGCAGCAGGAGTTCTTGATTGCAGTCTATCTTCCCCTACTAAGCAATATTATGAAGCCAAAGTCTACTGAAAAATAATACTTTCAGATATGCATTTCCTAGATTAGAATGTTTTGATTATTACGATTAATTATCATAACGACTCGTTCAGAAAGTTGTTCAAAGTTTTTATATGGTCGATTGATTTGCACTGACTTGTGTTTATGTCTTTCCCAAGTTGTTTTTGAGTGGTATCATATCATACTGGAGAAATAGTAGGTTAGATACGTCCGGGATGCAACTATACTTGAACACTGAGAGATTGTTCGTCCAGTTTGTATGTTTGCATGATTGACTACCGATATATTTTATGATTCAATCCTAAATACCCATTCCAGACAAAGATTTTTGCAGACAGTATAATGTATACCAATTACAGCACTCTACATTAAGGTTAAATAAACGTTGATACGTCTAAAGTCGCCAAAGAAAGATACTAGGCAGTAACATTGATCACACACTTAATAGAACACTAATCATTGAGGGATTTCAGTGACAACTGAACCTGTATCTTGTGTAGGCTTGTAGATATACCACTAGTAACTATTTTTCTGCTAATGAAAAAGGCTTTACCTCGATTTATTATATGAAAAAATAAAAAAATTAAAAGCAGAGAAAATGTTCTTAATGTGTAAACTGAAAAGAAATGACTACATGTCACTTTTAGGTTGTTTATCATCAAACCTACTGCACTTCTTCAGTGTAATATCTGTTCCATTCCTGATTTTATGTGTGTTGTGCTTGCACACTGATTTCACTTGTTGGATTATCTACTTTCTGAACCAGCCTGCAATTCAGCCAATGATGAATGGATAAACGCATCTTATTCAACATGCAGGCTAAACTCCAAAAACAATTTTCTAATATGCGGGTTTTTACATGTTGTTTGGCAGATTGATATAAAGCTAGATTGATCATTGGTATTAGAGTTACTGTCTGATACGTGAAGGCAGATGGATCCCGGTGGATTCCTATAGAAGTGGAAATAATTCTTTAATTTTGAATATGATCACTTTAAGGTACATATTCCATTCTGTCCTTAAAGGCACCTCTGTAGGTGTGATCAATGACAATTGAGTGAAAACTGCGCCATGGTGAAAAAACAGACTCTGCGGTATAGATTTCTTAAGAAAACAATGCAGCATTTTTATAATTCTACAGTATTTTGTAAAATGTGTTACAGAAAATGCAAAATTTAAATACATCATGATAACATTCTATATATACGTATTTGTCATTCAAGGTGCTGTCACGCATGTGACCAATTACATTTGTTATAAAGTCAAACTGTCACGTCACAGACAAATGAAGTGTAGCGAGTGCCAGGAAGGAAAACCAGAGTACACATTAGAAGACGTATCTCAACATTGCTACACAGACTCCTGTTGGATGGTTTATGCCGATAAAGTTTATGATATCACACAATTTGTATATGAGGTATGTTACCTTAATGAACTCGCACGGAAATCAGTGATGCTAGGTACGTGCATGCAGAAAGGCTGATGGATTGGGCGAGTAAATAAATGAATAATGAATCCATGAATGGATGGATGGATAAATGGGTGGGGGAATGGATTAATGGGTGGATAAATAAATGAATGAATGGATGGATGGATGGACCGATGAATAAATAAATGAAACAACGTTTTTGATGTTACCCAGTTTGTATATAAGTTTCCTTACTATAAAATCGTAAGGAATTGACCTTGGATTAGTGCATGAGGCTAGACAGGTGAGGATCCAGGATTGTTTTCAGGAGAACGTACACTAAATAGTAAACATGAAATACTGAGGTTATTTTGGAAAAATATTTGATAAAAAAGGAGTAGAAATCCTTCCAGGATACGCACCCCCTGTACCGCTCCCCTAGATCCGCAACTGTTGGAGGGAATGAATGAATGAAAAACAAACTACCAAGTAGACTAATTATCTTGCCCAATGTACAGAAGCCACCTATCTATATATCTGTTGTGACTTGTTTGTGTTTTTCATTGAACTGTTTTTTTACTTTTTAGCATCCTGGTGGACTTGAAATATTATTAGAACATGCAGGTAATGACATATGTAATAAAACGAAAACTCTATTTTGTTGAACCACTGCACTTCACTTCTGCACAATGTAGTGTACTTAGTATTTGGTTATTGGTCTACATTTTACAGGGACAGACGCCACAACTGCATTTAAAGAAACAGGGCATTCTAAAGAATCAAGAGAAATATTATCAAAATACTTCATTGGAAATTTAATCAAGGTCAGGAATAAAGATAATAATAATAAAAATAATAAGGATAATGATATTAATTAATGTTTCTATGGCGCAAATTACATATTAATGATCACATGCAGTTTAAAAGAATAAGGAAAAGCAAGTTAGGAAAAGAATTAAACCTTCAGTTAATATTGTAACGATTAACTACCGTTATCCTGCTTCCAGTGAGAGACAAATGAACAAGTCAGGTTAATCAATTCGTAAGAGTTTTTGGGTCACAGGGCTCCGGGAATAAAATAGAAAAGGCTCTATGCCTCTGAAGGGTAAGAGAGACAACATTGGAGCTCCAGGACACCGGGCGGTAAATAGAAACGCTCTAGGGCTCTATACGATAAGAGGGACAACATCTGGAGCTCCATCAGGGCACCAGGCAGTACATAGAAAGGCTTTCGGCTGAAGGATAAGAGGGACCGTTTGCGGCTCCAGGGCTTCGATCCGGGCAGTAAATAGAAAGGCTGAGAGCTCTGAAGAGTAAGGGGGACAACATTTGCGGCTCCAGGGCTCCAGGACGATTTTATTCCGAGACTCCAGCAGAGACAAAATTTAGAAGCTTCAGGCCTGACAAGAAAAGGAACCCAAAATAATAGTATTCAGCAAAATCCACAAATCAATCCGGCAGCACGCATCAACTAGTCTATTTAGATATTTTGCATTCACTTTTTTTCTTTTTCTAAAATACGTTTTTCAAATAATTAAAGACATGGAAATTGAAAATTGATTTTTCTCTTTTGTTTTCAGGAGGAAAGAATTTACAAGAGCAAGTCTCAAAAAGGTTAAACTTTGTTGTAATTATATTCTTGTCCTATTTCATAAATGCCGCGATAAGGGGGATATAAAATCGCCAGATGCAATTGTGATATTTGACTGAATTTCCAGCAGTTTATTAATCAAAAATATTATACATATATTATTTTGTTAATGTTATTTAGTTCGTTTGTTTCGCTATTTCACTTATATCCGTAAACCTACTATGCAGCGTTTTTCTCTGTGACTTCATTTCACCCCTTTCGACGACCATGATCAACAGAACATTGAATTTGCTGTTAATCGGCTGTATTCTGGTTGTGGACAACATCTTAAGGCTTTGCATGTTGTGAATACGCTATAAAACCAACTGACTTGGTACCCAATCAACTTTCAGAAAATTTATTGATACGTAAAATACTTAAAATACTTATACCTGTTTCAGGAAAAGACTGTCATCGTTGTTCAAAGTCAGAAGGCCGTTACCAAGACCAGAAAAGAACCATTACTGATGGTAATGACTGAGTACAAATATGAAGCGCCGATATAGAATATATAGATAGAATTGTTCTCATCACACCTTTTCGTTTCGTGGGCTACCTGTAAGAAATTGTTACGAAGACCTGACAACAACAACTACTGATGGTATTGATAAACTACAAATAGGAAGTGCTGATATAGTTCAAATCACACCTTTTGGTTTTGCTACACAGTAGTCCCGAGTTTCCAAGAAAAAAATAAGAGAAATTGAAGAGAAATAAAAAATAAAAAACAAACAAACAAACAAAGAACCAAACAAACAAACAAACAAACAAACAAACAAACAAACAAACAAACAAACAAACAAACAAACAAACAAACAAACAAACAAACAAACAAACAAACAAACAAACAAACAAACAAACAAACAAACAAATAAATAAATAATTAAATAAATAAATAAATAATAAATGAATAAATAAATAAAATAAAGTGCCTATGCATCAATATCAACATTTAAAATTATTATTTATTGTTATGAGCCGGAATTTATCTGGTGTATTGGTACGCGGGCTACAGCTATTATTATGCGTATTTAAATTTGTCCAAGTAAAATAATTTTATATTGACGGAAACATCTATAATAAGCACACCTCGCCACCTCGCTTGTACTTAAGGCAGACCATTGTTCTAACCATAGAATTTAAAAAGTTTTGATATATAACTGAGCGCAGTACTAGAGATTCCCTCTCTTACCACTTTACTAGTACTTGATAATGATCTCTTGTCACGAGCATTAGAGTGCCTTAGGCGGTTTTACACGTTTCAAGAAATAGGAAAATAAATGGTGACGAATATTGTAACAAATCAAGGTAAATTTTGCATTTTTTCTTGCTTTTCGCGAATCAAGAACTTTATATATGAACCCGAAGTGAGGCGTCGTGTATATGAGTCACACTTTGTATTTAGTGCTAGTTATACACGCTCACTCACTTTACTAAACATACACTATAGATAACTGAATACAAATTAACGAAGTTTTTTAAATTCATATTTAAAAAAGTTAACATCCTAAAGGAGCACTTAAAGTCCTTCTTCCCCTCTCATACACTGCACACTCAACCAAAGAACTTTACTTCTAGTTGAGAGTTCTATAGTAACTCTTTTGTGTTTTGTTGCCGGTTAAACTAATGGACACTGGCCCTACGTGGATACGTGTTTCTCAAAAAAATACTTGTATTAACTATATTAAGTATAATAATTAATGTTGAATTCAATGTTAAGTTCATACCAAAATCATCAGCGATCATACCAAAATTGTGACAGGGGAGGGGGAAGGGGCCTGGAAAATATTCAACACAAAAACAACGAATGTTCCAAATAATATTTTTAATGTTATTATAAAATTTTGAATGTTAGTTTAGAATGGCTAATTATGTATGTGGACTGCGCCCGCAGGCGATTTCAAAGGAAGCATTTACAATCGAGTACCTGCGTTATCAGCATGTAGTGTTTTTAATGCCTTAAAACTGATCATATAAATATGGGAAAACAAGAACTCATTGCGTGGCGGGGGACGTATAGAATTACGACTGAGGACACAGGTCATGGTCATCCACGATGGTAGCAGCCTGCCTTTCATCCCCTTCTTGCCTGTAAAGCCTGTAGCCATGGCTATAGACCTACAATTATACATACTAATTACAAACAAATCAAAACAATATTGAGTCATTTAAGACATGTGACGCTTGCCACTAAATTCACACGCCTTCTAATTTACGGCGCTGATTTTTCTTCCTAACTAGCATTAGTAGGCGTCAAATTCTACCGCAAACCGGTCGTATCATATATATATTGCCAAAATCATTCGACTCATTTTTAGTCCAGTAAATCAGAGACATTATTACAATACTAGATTGGCTTCACGATCTTCATATACTTTACCAGCACCTAGAACCAACTACGGCAAATTTAATATCAAATTTTAGGATCTAGATTATGGAATAATCTAGATGAAAAGTTAAAATGTTTATCTTGAGAAAACTTTAAACAAAAATTGAAAGACCACTTTCTTGGCCTTTATTCTTCAGGGTAATTCATGCTTGTTTCGCACGCAGCTCTCAAACAAAATTAATTTGTGTAAATCAATTGCAAATAGTGCATTTTTCCCCAAATCTATATATGTATATTTTTGTGTGTGTGTGTGTGTGATAAATTAATGTAGTGTCACTTTTTCTGTTATTTTTCTTGTATATTTTATTTAGCATAACTGTTTCACTGTAATATAGCATTGAAATCTCTTATATTCAGCTATCTACCTTGGCTAGCCTTTTAGGTTATTGTAGATAGCCTGCATCAATAGAATAAGTCTAATTTGTAATGTATCAAATCTTTATTTTATATGTTATTCTGATGCTAAATAAAATATCTGTATATGTATATATATATGTATATATATGTAATTTGTCTCCAAATTAAAAAACTATATATATATATAGACTGTAAATATCAAATACACGTGAATCATGTATTTTTCGCGTTTCCGCATCAAGTTTTTTAATTTGGAGACAAATTACATTGCATTGTTTATAACACCATATACCAACGCAACTCAATGAACTATATGAACAGAAAAACATTTAAAAACTCCAATGAAAATATTTAGCGTTTCTTTTTTTATTATTTCATTTATTCGTAGATACATTTATTAAATGAATTTCGCTCATCCAACCATCATGCCTCCATCCATTCATTCTTTCATGCAATAATTTATTCATTGTTTCTTTTATTGACCCATTCCGTGTATTTTCATTGATTCGCATTTATTGATTAATGGTTGATTGATTGATTAAGTTGATTGATTAATTCATTGATTGACTGATTTATCCATACATAATTTACATTCATTCATTGTTTCTTCATTATCAAACAGAACAATTGATTCGGTTTCGAACGAATAGAAATCGAATGAAAGAACATTTGATCATATTTTTTTTTTCAAAAACAAACAGCACGTGATATACTTGTTGACATAAATGACGTAAATGACTTAATCGTCGACAGCTGCGATCTGTCGGAAGATTGCCTAATTTCACGAGAGCAAAAGCAATCATACATTTTTCATGGGAAAACATCATCACCAATTGACCTATTATCAATAACTTATTTCATATTATTTACACTTCCGATAGATCTAACTAATAATCAGTGCTTAGTTTTTCCAATTTGTTATGATCAATCGTTTTCCTCTTTTCTCCTTTATTTAGTTCCGAACTCATCATATAATAAATTGTACGTTTACTAGCAGCTCCATTTGATTGTTTATTCTTTTTACAAATATAAACAATCTATACACCTCAATCGTCACCGAAACGTCAAGTTACAGTAACTTAGCAACAAGGGCTATCATAACACCGAACGCAGTTACAATTCAGCGGTCGTTCGTCAGTCTCTACAAAGCGATGGTTAAACTGTATGGCGGTGTTAAAGTTGTAAAAGCGAAGGTAATTACTACACTGTAAAACACTTGTGGTCCATCAAAGACTAGTACACTAGCTAGGGATTTCGGGTGAGTGTTAAGAATACAAAAAATTAATTGGAATTGACAATAGTGGTGGTTACAGATGAATGGTTTGGCACGAGAACACATCGTAAACACACAGTCATCCTCATCGTTCTCGGTAGCTTTGTAACTGTGGGTGAAGTTAATATCAAGTTTTTAACCTTTTGTAACATTAAGGTGTTTAATTAATGAACATATACTTTGTGATCTGAGTAAAATTATGTCTGCTGTACAGTGTATGTGCGCGAACATCGATATGATAGTCAATTTTCATATAGATATAAACCTTAGAAACAATGAACTTACAGATCTTGGGCAGAATCTACTTAAAACATAGTACAAAACGTATCAATTATATCAATAAAATGGCACGATTTTTATTTAGTTTTTTTTTTACAGATCACTGCACACTAAGCGAATTTGCAATTTGTCGTTTTGAGAAGAGAATGATGGAACGGCAACATCTATTTATTTTACACGAGCTGAACATGGACTGATTTTGCAGTAAATTTCAAGCTTTGAAATTGACGAACCTAAGGTGTTATTAGTAAATCAGTAATGCCGACAACATCAAGGCACATTTTGATTGTTTTACTCTATTCATAGTGTAATATTGTAACAAACGTTGACAGTAGTTGTTCGACCTTCTAAATGAATCAATATTGCACGTAACAATCGGACACCGGCTGATTTTATTCGGACGCTTGTTCAAAAATGTCAGTGCAATATGATTAACAGATTTTAATTTGAATAAATCTTTGAATTCTAAGGATTAGTGTTTGAATTGATTTTTCTCGATATTCGAATTCGAAGGATTGGTGTTTAAACTGATTTTCTTCGATACCTCGATCGATTCATTAGTCGTTTGATTTTTTGGTTTTCATTTCGTATTATGAAAACATGGAATGCAAATATCTAAAACATAGTAAAATGAACAGTTATGTTGCTATTGTATCTTCTGTTTCAATATACGATATTTCGATATTTTTGTATTTTATTTCCTATCAATTATTAGTCGACCGGTTGATTATATTTCTCTTTGTCGATTAGATTTTGTTCACTCTGTTGGCCAAGGTGGAAATAACATGTTTTTCTATCTAATGAAGGCATCCATGAGGCATCAAAAACTAATACACCTTTCCCTGACATTTCTGAATCGTCAAGGCTACTTAAGTATTAGAACATCAATATCATGGATTAGTGTGCATCGAATGAAATGAGTGAATAATTTGCAGTGTGAAATTTTATTCATGCATGCTATCATTTCTTATTCATTTCGTCATCATGAACTCCTGGCCAAGTTTGCGTTGATAAGTGTTTCGGTAAACGACGTTGTTTTGTGTTATGTTGTACAAATTCGTAGTTTTGCTTGCCAAAATGTTGGCACTATTGTACAAATGTTTACAGTGTACAAATAAGCAACTGACAATTACACCTAAAAGAGAATGGTTCGGTCTTGTACGATATACCAGTTTACAAATTATTCGTTTTTCTTTCAAAACGATAGGTTTGAGTGTTAAAATAGATACAGTTAGAAAGCATTACGAAAACACAGCGTTTAATTTTCTAGAGTCTGTTAAAAACATAACACTTTAGTAAAAGGTAAATAGCCGTTCTTTATTGTCATCCAAGAACAAAGTAACTCTTGGGCGACGGAAATATTGGCAAACTATGTGAAATATGGGTGAAGATAAAACAGCGAGAAGAACTCTGATAGCAGTGAATGAAATATGCAGCCATAAATTACGCCTGGTTGATTGTCAGAAGGAATAGACTTATTACTTAAAAGAAAATACACCACAAATTAGTTATTTTTTTTCACAGGAAAAAAAACTATATTTTATGTCATGATATGATGAGAGTAGAAGTTTGTCAGTGTTTTTGATCTCGGACGTGAATCGCTTGTTTGCTTCCTGGATCGAAGGATGATAATTTTTTGGTTCAGATGAACTGACAATGGTTTGACAGAAGAATGCAAATTAAGTCCTCTAACTAGATAGATCTCTAGATATCTAGACTCTAAGCGGTTACCAAGACAATAAAATTTATCAAAATATTTACCTATTTTTCATTAAATTGTGGGATAGATTTTACGAACATGTATTATCTTTTAGATAGGCATTTTAATGATGTCATGTTGTGCAGTTCGTGAGGTGTTTGAAAAAACAAATGCTTTTGAATGTGTCGTTTTTCAGTTTAATATCTAGCATTTTCGATGTTATTGTTTTAAAATGGTTATTTTTTTTTCTTTGAATAATCGCCTAGAGATTTTTGAAGCTTTAGCTTTATTTGTACAGCCACTTAAATTTTGTAATTTTGAAAAACGCAATTGCAAAACATTCAAAGTGAGATTTCATATTTGTCATGATTTTAGTTCCACTTTTTTTTTGTTTTTAATAACATTGAAAAATTATATTAGCTAAACAACTTGAAAACATTCCGTGCATTTTTAATTAAGTTTACTTTTTTGCCGTGGCTTTTTGAAATATTTTGTTGTTTTGATATGTGCTAGGATTTATATTTTTGTTACTGTTGTTTAAGTTTGTGTTATTATTATTATTATTATTATTATTATTATTATTATTATTATTATTATTATTATTATTATTATTATTATTATTATTATTATTATTATTATTATTTCTGACTTTACTATATTCTTGGCTTTTCTTTCTAGCAACTGCCAGCTAACTCAGTGCAGTTCATTTGTCAGGTTACACGCTGGTCGAAACAATGAAAATAAATGAAAATATCCACACTGACCCAGATAATTTTG
This sequence comes from Diadumene lineata, assembly GCA_918843875.1. NCBI lineage: Eukaryota > Metazoa > Cnidaria > Anthozoa > Actiniaria > Diadumenidae > Diadumene > Diadumene lineata. The sequence continues at coordinate 9,310,422 of OU974072.1, forward strand.
AAAACGCAACTTCATTTATCCAGTTAGGCCTTCTGTCCCCACTAAAACCTTGGCCACACTATGCCGGATAAATTTGAGAACGCAACTTCATTTATCCGGGTAGGCCTTCTGTCCCCACTAAAACCTTGGCCACACTATGCCGGATAAATTTGAGAACGCAACTTTTTGAATGTAATATTACAAATTGTATTTTGTTGGCAAATAAATGGAAATTGTACTAAAATCAACCATTTGCTCTCCTTCCGTCCTCACATTTATCGTGAATGTCATTGTTGGACTTTGATCAGAAACTAATTTTTATTCATTTACGTGTGTTGTTTGAAATCTAAAAGCAGATATGTCTGTACTAGCGATATTTTTTTCGGTATCGGTGAAGTTGAATAAATTGGATGATTACATATCAATCTGCATTTATTATTCTTTCATTTCCTTCTGTTTGTTTTGATGTTCGTTATCGTATTCGTTTGTTTCTTCCTATAGTCTAGAGTCACTCCAGGTTTGTGTCGTCTTTCTTAGTAATCGTTTCGCTTTTTCGGTTTATTCGTTTTTTCCCCTATAATTTTCAGTCATTTTTGGTTTTATCATTTCCGTTTTTCCATCTTTGGTTGCTTATAATTATTTAGTTATGGTGGTGTTTTTATCTTTCGTTTTTGTCTTTCTTCCATCTTTTCATTTCTCTCAATAGGGTTTCTTACGGTTAAAATTAGGGGTAGATTTTACGACTTACGATTAACTTTTCTTCTTTAGGTGAAACAAAAATATCAAACATCTATTTAAACTTAATAAGTAGCTTTCTATGTTACGAAGCTGATCTCAAAACATAAGAACTGCTACACATAGTTTTACCGTTAAGAATCTTATAATTCAGATGCATGTAAATCAAGACTTTCTTGTGGAACTGACACACTAAAACATTTAATACTAGAAAACTTTATTATTGTGGGATTCAAATACGGGTACTGTCTTTTTATTAGACCTGGTCTACATCGTGTTAATGCAAGAGTGTGAGCATTATTTATATGTCACAGAAAAGATCCAGTCTCTCATTTTTTACTCACTTTCTTCCTACCAATTTCAATTTTCCATGAGTTCCTTATAACGTTTTTTATCTTCTTTCTTTCGTCCTTCAATCACCCCCGTTTTATTTTTCATTTTCTCTTATCTGTAGTTTATATTTTTAATAAATTGTTTTTGTTTTTTTCTGACTTCCCTTCATTTTTTTTTCCTTTACTGGCTATTCGATAAGATCTAATTGAACATCAACTAATTTAAAATTTCCACCATCTTTATTTTGTATTCATTGTATTCAATTTTATCTTATCTGAAGTTATTACTAATTGATTTTTTTTCTGATTCTCTTCATTTTTCGCACTCGATATGATCTAATTGAAAGTTTTTAACTTTTCGTATTCTCTTCAACCAATTAAAAATTCATCTTTGTTTTGAATCCACGGCTCGTTTGTTTAATCAAAAAAGGATTAGAATAAATAAATTTATTGACATTCATTAGTTTTAAACACTTGTTAATTGGTAATAGCTCCAAGAATGATTAAATGTTGCTTAACCTCTACTGAGACCAAAAGGAGATTCACAAATTAAAATGATATTTCAGCTGAAATCCAGAAAAAAATAAACTGGGCAAAATAAAAAAAATGTAGCTCTGTCGAACTGTTTTTGTATTTTTATTACTGAAGTTCACACACTTGTAGTGCGATTCAACAATACGTATTTACGCCAGAATTAGACAATTGCAAGATTTTCAAGCAGCAAAAAAATATGATTTTTTCTGTTTTTGAAGCAGATGTTTTACGTTTTAGACCAAAATAGATTTTTAAGTGGAGACTTACCCTATATTTAAAGTTGTGTAGACCGATTGTCTTGAATCTACACCTTCGATTAACGCCGTAAAAACTTCCATCTGATATATATTTTGTTCCCTTTGATTATCGTTTGTTTATCCCGTTGGTTTGTTTCGTACATGCATCTTTTATAAATGTTTGTTTAGTTGTTCTTATATTTATTTGTTTTTTACTTTGCTTTTGTGTTTGTTTACTTGTTTGTTTATCAATTTATTTATTTGTTTGTGTTAGTCTCTTTGATTTATTTGCGTTACGTCCATGTTTGCACACAATATTCAAAAATATTTGTTTACTTCACTGAAATTTTTTCATTAAATTCATAAATGTTGTATTTGCTTGCAACCCTCTAGTTTAATTAAGTTTGTTCTCAGAACAAAACAAAACCAGCTATTTCTGTGTAAATAGTTTGTCATTGAATCTAAAGACTTGACATGTTAAGATTTGCCATGCCTCATATGTGTTTTGGACTGATTTTTGTTTACAACGAATTAGACGCGCAGTAACAGTCCTGTTTTAATGAATAGATAGTCTTTGGGTTTTTATTAGCAAAATAGTTTCCTGGATACGGATCCTGCGTAGAGAATTTTGGGGAGGGTGTGCGAAAGAGTTTTGGGATCCCCCACCTCGTTTACCGACTCCCCCCCCCCCCCCCCTTACCCCCAATTGCCGCTACGCAATTACTAAAATTATACATTCATGCACAATGTCAAAAAAATGTAATTCAAGAGCACGTCAAAAATGGAATGACGCAAATTAAATTGATGCACACAAAAACAGTCGGGGCTGAACAACAAAAGCTTCAAACTGCATGGCAATTGTATGCACACAAATTAAAGTCCCTTTTCAAATGCTAAAATCCCTCACTAAATTTGATTGGCGATTTTCTTCAAGCCAGTGCGTCATTAAAACACACCATTTTTTATTAAAAAAGGTAATTCAAGTGATAATTTATGGGAAAAAAGATCAATCGATAGCGTTTTATGTTTCCGCGAGCACTAAAACACTGCTCCTTTTTGTCACAAACTGAAGCAAATAACTAACTGTCCACATTTAGCTAACAAACAACTGTCAAAACATTAGAACAAGGTTTCTAAACACTGTCTTTCGTTCCTTTTTAGAGATTAAGATGGCGGATGCCAATTTACCGCATGTCACAAGAGCCAAGTTCTTCAGAAATGGCGATCCTAACTTTAAAGGGAAAGTCATGGTTGTTAACCCAAGATATTATCGCAACTTTGAGTCGTTTCTCGATACAGTAACTTGGTCGACGCAGGCCACTAACGCAGTTACAAGAATATGTACACCACATGGAAGGCACTATATTCACAACGTTGAGAGCTTCGAAAACGGCGGCAATTATGTTGCGGTTGGTCGAGAACGTTTTAAACCTTTAAAATACGGAGAAGAGAAGGTTCGAAACGCTACAGTTCGCTTGCCGCCAATATGGCGCAGTCAACGAGCGTCGTCAGGCCGATACAGGAAAGTCTATGAAGGGGAAAAACAAGCTTTAAAGCGAATTTATGTTTACAAAAACGGGGATAATAAAACGCCAGCTAGAATGATACTATTAAGGAAGAAGATGTTAATGAACATGGAACTCGTGTTGGCAGCGTTACAGGAAAGTGGTATAAACTTTGATTTCGCAATTTCAAAATTGTTTACCTTGGACGGCAAACAAATTTACTCGTGTGATGAGATAGAACATGATGGCCGTTATGTGGCCTTGGAGCGTGGCAGTCGGTTTAAACCTATTAATTATGATGGAAGCTCGAACTTTAGTCCTAGAAATGCTAGTACGAACTTTACTAGACTGCCACCAATAGCTAATCGTGTTAATCCTGCTAAGATTAGCTATTCACCACGGAAGAACCCAGAACCGCCTAGCAAGGCTAAACTACACCCACCAAGACAGAACAAAGCTAAGAGAATCGATAAAAATCAAGAGAAACGCACAAAGCAACCGATCCCACCACAGGACTCCATAGTTAGCCCTTTTGAAGATCAGAATCTTCAACGAGAGAGTTTCTCTCACGTCAGTCTTTCGGTAACACCACCGCCACTTGATGAATCGCCTGATTTTACCATGTCCGAAAACAAGGCGAAGAACGAAGACGTGGCTACTAATAGTCCCGACCGAAGTGAATCTCCCGAACTAGCGATCCCGTCTGATCTCGAAAAACTCCCGGAGAAAGAGAAGGAAACCATAGGCCTGAAGTTGTACAATGCCAGCGGTATGCAGAGTGAGTGGGGAGAAATGGTGGTCGAGAACAAAAAGACTGTTACCGACAAACTAATAGACGATGTTCCGGCTGAGGAAGTCATTGAGGAGGAAATAACGGAAGACCCCGAAGACTTTTCAAAGAAAAAGAAAACTCCTCATCCTCCGCCACACGGTAAAAAAGGACCGAAAAAGCAAAGGCCTGTGCGCCGTATTGAACATGCCAAAGAAGCTAACAAAGAAGACAAACTGAAAATAAAACAAAAGGAAACAGAAACAGATAAATCAAAAGATGATGAAATTGCTGCAACTGCAAATATGCTCGTTGAACGGATATTACAAGAAGAAGAGAACGAACAAGCACTTAAAGCTTTTAACAATAAACAAGAAACGGCGATCGAAAACAAGAGAGCGAGGTCACAATCTCCTGAAGAAGAGCTAACCGAGGTAATACCAGATGAAGAAATACTTGATGAAGAAATAGCTGACGAAGATGAAATCAAGAAAAGCACTACTGGAAAGCAAGAGGACAATCCACCGAGTCCACAACCATCAGTGGTAAGCAGCCAAGAAGACATGAACAGTGAGGACGAGGTTCAATCTACAGACGAAGAGGAAAACGATGATGACGACGATGACGATGACAGAGATGATAACGATGAAAAAGATGATGATGACGAGAAAAGTGATGAAAAAGAGAGTGAAGAAGAAAAAGATGACACAGACCCACCAAGTGATGTTAGTGAAGCAGAAGAACCAGCGAGTAAAGAAAATAAAACAAACAAGAAAGTCGAAGAACAACGGGCAGATCCCTTAGCAGCGAAAAAGAACCAAATCAAGCAAGATCACGGTAAAGGAGTGCGAAGAGGGAAAAGAGTAGACAATAAGGCTTGATGGGGATTGTCAACTGCAACAACAAAGCCGTTAATATGAATCATTGGTGGTCCTGATGACTTGCTGCAGTACTTGTACTGTCTACATTGTCTCCACTATCATTTGATTTGTTGCGAGTTACGGGAACAACTGACATTGAATCTTACATGACGAACAAAACGTTGCAGGAGCGTTAATTTTCAGCTTCTTTGCAACTAAAGTTCTTTCCTGACGTCACCTTGTTGTTGCCTGGTGATATGTACAATTATCAAAACAATTAAAAACGCAATTAGCTGGAATAAAAATGCGCATTAAACTAGCACTTTGAGAGGATGTCGGAAAACTGAAAGATTCACTATTCAGAAATTGAAAAGAGCTAGCCTTGCTTTCAATGCGTTCCTGCATTAATGCATTTAGAAGCTGACGCATTATTATGTATCTACATATATACACATATATTTTGTACAAAATTCAAGTATAATTTTAGATATATCAAATGGTTATTAAAATACCACGATAAAATATTGATCCAAATTAAAAATTCAATCAAGAAGCATATTTATATATAGTTTTGTAATAAGTCAAAATTGCTTTGATTGTAGAGTTATTCATGTTAATTTTTAGTGCAAAGTCATGTATAATCAGAGGATTGAAGTTTCGATTCATTGTTGATTGTAAGTCTATCTTTAGTAAACTATATGATTGCATGGTTCAAGTCTTGGTATCTAATTTTATAATAGTCTTTCATACTGCCCAGGACAGTGCAAAAATAACCGAATCATCCTATCCTTTGACTTTCATTTTCAATATGATTACAATTTTCATAAGAATATTTTCAGTCGCACTCCCAAACCGGAATGGTTTGCTATTGATATGTATATATATATATATAAATAAAGAGAGAGAGAGCAAAATAAAGAAACAACCAGATCACAATCATTGATGTATAGTTAAGTTTTATTGGCGTTATATACGCTGAACTCATGTTGATATTTTATCAAATAAACAAAACATTAAAATTCCTCTATGTGTATGAACTGTGTCGATATTGTAAAGTGGTCAACCTGATGTAGATAAACTAAGAGGACAAAATAAAATCGCCAACAAACAGACCAAACGCACGGGTGATCAATTCCAATATCGACCGTAAATCTTTTAATTCTTCAAAACATATCAGTCGCTAATCCTTATCAATATAAAACTATCACGACATGTTTGTTCCACGATATTTTAATGTTATTACATGCACAAACGCAAGGCTGGCTTGGCAGTATTTTAATTAAATTGTCATTTTTCGTGTCATTGCTAATTCGATATTTACAGTCTATAAAGTGACACTGATATTACGTGCTTAACAACAGACAAGCAATATACATAAATGTGTCTTAAATTTTTAACTTTTTAGGGTGGTTAGCTTAAAGATGCTAATGTCTTTTGGCAAAGATTGATCGTAAACATACACATCTGAATTTGATCATTTTGTCCGACCGTAGCCTGTGTTACATCTGGAATATTCTGTATAACTACAAATCATATTCCGGATGTACTACAGGCTATCCGACTGCAGTTTGTTGAAGTTTTGTTTAGTTTTTATATTAGATGTGGAATGCAATCACGACCACGACCACGGCCTTGCACTTAAACAGGATTGTGAACATCCACACTATATCGTCCGATTATTTCCTTTGAAATCGTATATTATCTCCAAAAAGGCGTTCTCCATCATTCAATTTTAGCTTTCATCATCACCACCAAGACCGACACATTAGTCATCCATGCACTGGTCTTTAATAACAACGTCACAACGGATTATAACGGATCCATCAATCACAACTCAGATTAGCACAATCACCATCATCGAGGAAAACGTGGTATCTTTGACACAGTCTCCAAATGTCCAGGGACGGATCAAATGGGGATGAACCACAAAAGCATAAAAACTTTAAAATGGCATCTACGTTTAAGCTGGATGTTTAACGAGATTTCTAATTGCTATCAGAAGTACAAGCTTTATCTGATGAACATCCGCTACAAAACTAGATATTGTAAAACACATTTTAATAGTGTTTATTAGGAAAGATTTATGCGCTTTTTAAATGACATGAAACTGTCATCAACAGTCCAGTGACGAGCGTATGACAATGGACATTCAATTATGCAACTGTGTTGGCGTTTAGAAGGATTTTTGATTTGACATTTTTCAGGTTGTAAGTGATGATGGTGAATTTCATTTTCTCTTTTTAGTTATCTATATTTTTTTTTCGTTTTTGATTTGTCTAATTATCAAAATAATCCATTTATCATGTATTAATTAGATCATGAATTTACTTGTTCATCGTTGTTTATTGAAACACTCGTTTCTTCCTTCCTTCACCCATTCATTCAACCATTTATTTATTTATCATTTATTATCTTTATATTTATTATTATTTATTTTTTTATTTCTCAACATTCGCCCATCCACCCACCCACACTAAACATATCGTGCCGACTTATTCGTCCGGTTTTGTTTTGTTTTTCTTCTCTTTTCTTCATCCATACGTTCATTTATGTGTTTATCGATTCATCTATCTTTTGTTTTCGTTTCTGGTCGCTTTTCTTCCTTTTTAACACTCTCCGGATTCTGTCCAATTAGTAATAACCTTTATCATAGTAATATTCTGTAAATTAAATTTAATAGTAATTTATAACAGGAAAATATTTCCAACACTAGAACATCCTCCAAAAGAAAGAATGTACCTATTTTTGACTATTTTAAAATGTGTTTAAATGAAACACTTAGTACCCGTTCAAAACAAACCTATCTCTAGAAATGAAGAGATATTTCAGGTGCAAAATGTATCCAACTGAAGTGTGGCCAAACAAAAACCTCTAAGAGCATGCTTTTAAAAAGAGAAATTGTGGTTTTGATCACAAAATAACTGTAAACAAAAACAAGATTTTTACATCCAATGAGGGAAATCTTCGCACCTGAATCGACCAATTTACGTTAGATGGAGGTAAGAATTCTATAGCAACACAAAAACACAGAAACGTTAAAGTCAACCAATACAATTATACCAAGTCTACCACTGAAAATATTTAAATTTTCGTACTTTTGATTCCAAACTGAAAACCTCCAGAAAATTAGAGGAATCGTACGATTTTTCGCGCTAGTTCGATAATATTCCTTTTTCACGCCGATCCGGATATATAGGATTCTCATAACATAAACCGAAATGGAAGAGAACTGGAAAAAGAATGCACAAACAGGTTGTAATAAACGACTTGGGGTAAAACTAACAATTTTCTAAAGATTTTAGACTTAACTGAAAAACGTCAAAAAAGAAAAATAAGTAGTAGATTATGGATGGATATTTTACCGTTACCAAAGTATCAAAGTTTATGGTAGCTCTAATACCACTCAATTAACTATATATATAGTTTGAACATTTTCTTTGGATGCCATAATACATCACTACGTTTAAAAAACAAAATAAATACAATCACAAGAACATTTTAACTGAAAAGGATCTTCAGCTTCAAGATCATGGAGACATACACAAACTCTCGCAGTAAACATGATAAATATCCTAACAATATGTTTCACGAAAGTCAACGAGATGCGATGGGCAGAGATAACTTCACTACGAACTCAAAAAGAAAACATTTCATGTGTACAGACAGGAGAGACTTTACTATCTACCAGAATGCTGTAGAAGAACTAGAGCAAAACAAGAGACGTAGTATAAAAAGATACGAAGAGGAAATTATGGACTGCAAGAAGATATACCAACAGTTTGAACTCCAAAAACAAGGTATCACAAAATTCATACATGTATATTCAATCGATATGTGACTGACCATAAAGAGATGGAGAGGAATTTAACCAGAAAAATCTGATGCAAGATGAAAAAAAATATTCAAAGAAGCTCTGATAACTAGGGAAGGGGAAATGAAGAACAATTCTTAAAATTCAATAAAACAAAAAATATAATAAAGATTATTGTGAGACAATTCGTCCTCTCATCCCCTCCCTTTAACAGTCCTTTCTATACAATATTCATTTTCATGTGTAATACCATATGATATGGCAACCAGATATCAACAATAAAATAAAATCTTTTACAAACAGAAAATATAATAAAGAAAGATTTGATTGCGAGACAATTTGTCCTCCCATTCCCTCCCTTCACAAACAGTTTTGTCTAAACAATATTCATTTTAGGTGTAATACCATATGGCAGTCTTATCACAGGAAACCAACATTCCATCAAATCATCAGTAGCATTCAGACAACAAACCCTACTAAAAAGTGTTCGACGTTCCCTTGCTCCACGCTTGACACTTGAGTCATCCACGCGACCTGTACTAAACTACAAACTCATATCAAAGCCTCCTTCTGTTCCGCACAGAATCAAGATTGAAATAGCTAAACGAGAACAACAGAGACTCAGAGAGGTACGACAGTTTCAACCTTTGTATTTTCAGTTATATGATGATGATGATAAAAAACTGACAGAGAAATAAACAACGCATGCACATTTTTTTTCGAAATGGGTTACCTTTGTCATCAAAAACTGGTGGCGACACAGGAAACCCAAGCTTGTCAATATTTTTTCTTTTTATATTAGGCAGAAGTAGTAAATCATGTTGAGATTAAGAAACCTGAAAGCACGAACATCTACCTGGACGATGCAGTTGCAATGTATGCAAGACTAAGAAAAGAAGTCGACAAAGAAATGGAAAAACGGTAACTTTTATTAAAACACAGAGAAAAAAATTCCATGACAGGTTGTTTGATAAAAAAGACTTTTTATCAATCGTTTAACCAAGTCTGCTGCAAGCTCTAAAAGACGTCTTTTCACGAGAACGAACAAAACTAAACCGAGGTTGACTAAGAGCATATAGAATAACGTAGTTTTTAAGCGCCTTTGACAGATGCTGCATCGTCTACACCAAGATGCGAACAAATAAACAATTGCTGAATACATCTTAAAACTCTAATCATTAACTATCACATTTTAAAATGAAAGTGAATTGGAGTTATTTTAAATTTATGGAAATATTTTCACGTACCTTTTCATTACTGCACAACAAACTCGATGGACATGCAAATCACTGTGCAAACATGGCGCATGTTTTTGTCCATGAAATTGTTCCGGTCGGCTCAATTCTTCACTTGCAATTCAGCTATGGAATCCCCATTCCTTAGGTAGCAACTTTTCCAATACACTTTTCCAATACACAATTGAAATTTGAGTCAAAAAACCTATTTTTCTTCGGGCCTTTGAATAAGGAAACTTGGCAAATACCAGGGCGCGCGAAGTCTAGTCTTGCGCCTGGAATTTGTGTATTCTTTCGTGAACTGAAGTAGCCAATCAGAAAGAGTTATTTGGTTTTGATGACTAAGTGACAGGCAACACAATGGTTTCTCATCAAACAATAATCATCCTTTTATCAGAATTCAACTCACTTTGCTTTTAAGGAGATGATTTATTTCAGCACTGGATTACTGTTGTGAAAACAAGATTTCTTGTTACAAAAATAATAAGAAAAAGCACCGTGACCGTACATCGCTATCATCGCATAAAGAGCGAAAAGAGCGACTGAATCAATGAATGAATGAATGAGAGGATGAATGAATGAGAGGATGAATGAATAAATGAATGGATAAATGAATGAATGAATGAATGAATAAATAAATTAATAAATTAATGAATGAATGAATGAATGAATGAATGAATGAATAAATGAATGAATGAATGAATGAATGGATGAATGAATGAATGAATGAATGAATGAATGAATGAATGAATGAATGAATGAATGAATGAATGAATGAATGAATGAATGAATGAATGAATGAATGAATGAATCTTGCATAAATTAAACTTCGCTGATGTTTTATTTTCAGGAGTCATATTTCGATGGCCGTCAATAAAGATCCCAGGCCTGTGTCTGTACCAAGCAAACTTAGCGTGGTAAACAACACAGCCTTACTGCCAAGGAGTGCCCTGGTTAGAGATCCTCTAGTTCCATCCCCATCAAAAACTCCACACTTTCGCCTCCTCCCTGCGTCTCAGAAGACTGCATCGTCAACGACTCTGCCAAAACAAATAAACAAGGAAATCTCTCTGAGCAAGAAAATGAAGAGCGACGTAAATGAAAAGGTACTTGACAAAACACCAAAACTAGAAAAAATAAATACGACAAAACAAAGACAAACCAAGGAACCCCGAGATGAGAACGTGACAGGTAATGAAGATAGTGCAACAAAGTCGGAAAGAAATGAGGATGAGCTAATAACAGAGAACATATCTTGCACTTCGCCCAAGAGACCGATGCGATCAGTTGTTTTCGCCCCTGAAGAATATAATGAGAAAACGAATAATAAAAACAGCCCTCAAAATGAAGTCAACCTGGATCAAAATGACGAGCCTGCGTCTGCGGGATTGAATAATAGAAGTCATAGTTTTGTTGCATTTGAGCGGCAAGGGACCAATTACAATCTTGGCGATCGAACCTCTTCACTTCCATTACTCAACAAACAAAGAAGAAACTCAGATTCGACGCTGTCAACGAGCAATTACGAAGGAGATTTCACCGCAGATGGCTATGACAGTGACCGATCTACAGTCAATACGCGCATTGGAAAACGTTTCGAAAGACGATCTAACTCCATCGCAGAACTAAGTACAGATAAACTACAAGCGATCATTACAGAAAAGATTATAGGTCAGTTGACTAACGTTCAGAGGAGGTCGAGTATTTCGTCCAATCAGCAAACTTCGCTTCTGAAGAATTACGCTCGTATGTTGCAGACCCAATTAAAGTTGGACGACATTCCAGAGAGTGACTCGCCCGATTTCAGTGAGACACCATTTATGCGAAGTGCAACAAAAGCAAATAGACCTGACAGCGACAATGAAAAGACGGAAACTGGAGAAGTTAGTGGATCGCAACTGTGGAAAAGTCATTTACAGTTCGGAAGTTTTAGATCTACTTTGACTTATTCAGATATTGAAGGGGAGGAGGACATGGACCCTAAAGTACGTCGACGATTGAGTCTAACGTCTAAAGATGCTGCAGGTATCGTTACACAGAAAGAAAAGGCATCAAAACTGGCTAAACTGAGAATCAAGCGCAGGGAATCGGCGTGTGAACATGACGATAAAGATGAAGTCAAGGAGTGAACTTCACTAGCACAAACGCTCCCGGGGAAAACCCTTTGCTATAGTGTTGGATATTTCAAATGAATGTTTTTAAAGGTTTAATTTCAACCAATATACAATTCATAGGAACATAGAATAATAAATTGTAAATGACCTATTCATGGGATCCCTTTGCTTTCATTTATACCGATCGAGATCTGATAACTAACAAAAGACCTAATCTTCCACAGAGACCCCAAACGATAGAAACCATGCACATTCCCGCGCGATTCATTGCGTGTCGACGAAGTCTATCATTGCGAAGACGTTGACGGATTTAAGCACAATAATCAATGGCCATAACTAATGATATTGGAAGTGCAACTGTGTTGGCAAAATATCAAAGATAACACTCCCATGATAGACAGACAAATGTATCATTAGAGTCGGGCTCAATATTCTGACAGACGAGCAATTAGATCAAAGAAATGATATATAACAATGATGTTTGGTTATCTTTTGATGGGGTCGTGAAGTCATATATATATAAAAACCAACTCGGTTGGGTAACAGATTTGTTCAGTTGCATGTTGATAACAATTTAATTAAAAAAGGGTAAATACCGGATATATGTGTAGAAGATTCTTAAATGATTCATATAGTCGTTCTCACGTATATCCGTGAAATAGTACTATGAGGGATTTTTTTTCAGGATATTTTGTTTTCCTCCCTCCACGATGTTTTTTTGACACATCTGCCGTGCACGATATTTTTTCGGAGTGTTTGCCCAACCTCTCCCCCCCCCCCCCCACCCTCAAATATCTAATGGACCGTCTCTAACTATTACACAGTAGTGAGCTCTGATTTCATTGCTTAACTTTGTAGTTATTCTCCATTTAATGGAAAATGGTAAAAGTTGTTTCAAGGGATTACCTGAACCATCCTTTTAGATCAAAGAATCTACATTGTTAATGTGATCGCCTAAAAGAGCTAAAAAAGAAGCTTGATTTGCACTCAGCTAGGCAATCTTCGTTACACCACTATCGTGCTTGGCAACCTCCCGCGAGCCATGGCAACACGCTAGACGAACGCTACTTATACATATGTATCATTTCTTTAATATGTCATGTCAAGTAGTAGAGCTTTTATTCAATTGCATGAAAATAAAAATCTTTTAATTAACGAATGTCAAAAAGCATTCAATATTTTTTTCAAAATAAAAAAAATAAAAATTTTGTTAAAACCAGTTGGAATTTATGAAGCCATCTAAACTGAAATTTCGCAGAACGCGTTTTATCAATTATAGATCAATCATAATTTGACAGAATATTGCTGCTGATTTTTATAATAGTGAATAAAATAACGTGTATAAAAGTATACGAGTTCAAAAATATCATTCCAATAACCATTTACAACATATACAAGAATAAATGTATATTATATATATACACACAAACAACCCATATAACATAACCGCTTGATAAAATGAAGCTTTTCAGTTAAATACAATTCAAATAGTGTTGAAACTGTTGTAAAATATATTGGTAAATTGTACACCATATGGGATAATGACCATACTGACGTTTCGGACGTTAGTCCTTTGTCGGAGTAATATTAATGATATGATATATAATAATGACGTCAGTATTAGGCCTTCATCCCTTTGCGGTGTCCCATTAACAAATATATTTTACAACTGTTTTTATAGAAACACTGACGCAGCCCACACTAGCTTCTTCACTAGTTTTTATCTCCTGGCATTGAAACTATTTAGAGGACTTTTTAAGGAATGAAACTAATTGAAGGAAGCATTCCAGTTATATATAAATGGTATTAGAACTATTGGGTCCATCATATGGGTCTATGGTTTTAGGGAAGACAGAAACCTGCCGTGGTTCGGACCGTCTCCTATGGTCAGTACTGGTACTCTTTATAGATGCTGTAGGAGTAGAGTTACGCACTAGACGCCTTGGAGCCTGGGTGGTTGTCTTCTCAACAGCAGGTCTCGCCCAACAGAACTTACCACTTGTTTTGAATAGGTACATAATGAGTACAGTAGCGACGAGAATAGCCAGCAGACTAAATATAATCAACCACTTGACAAACGTTGACAGTTCACCAGTAGCAGAGTCATCAGTGTCGTTAGTGTTTTCCATTACAGGTGGGACGCAATGTCGAGCAGCTTCGTTTACTTCATCATCCTCTTCGCAGAATGCCGTACATTGCCCTGTGCCGCAGTGGCAATACAAATAGCTGCAGTTATTGCAAGCGTCAGAGAATTTCGTTGGACATCCCTTACGACAGCTTTGATTGCAGATCCTGTGTTCGTATTGTGTGATTTGTGGCTTTGCTTGCTCGCAAGTACCGTACATTCTTAACGACCATTTGCTCAGATAGCTGACATACAGTCCTTGGTTCTTGACATGTAGTGTCCAGATTCCACGTGGATTCTCGCCCCACGAGAACACAGTCATGAATGGCCAGCTGTCAAAACCTTTACCTGAGTAATCTTTATGACGTGGTTTTAACAGCTCATGTACAGTCCCGGATGGAGACGTCAGATTGATACTCAGTTCCCCACGTTTTGGGTGTGAGATGCTTATGTAAACACGTACATGTTCTAGTCGAGTCACACAATTAGTCTTCTTAACACAGCCATCTGTAAACAACGTAGACGTGAACGTCCCTCCTTGAGGAATCACGTGGTTAGCATTAGTACCCAGTTCCCTACAAACGTGTTGCTCTTTGGCAGTCTTCCAATGTTTGTTCGTTGCCATGTCAACCAGTGCAGCTGTATCCAGCACACCAAATCCATACTTGATGTTGACGTGATGTCCTGCTCCATTTATTCTCCACTCAGGATCTTCTTTATCCGTTTTCTTGGACGTGTTGACAATCAAGTGTTGTAGATCTCGCCATGACAGATTGGGGTTAGCTTCGAGAACCAGAGCGAATATTCCTGAAGAATACGGGAGACGAATGTTACAACCAATGTTATTATCTTGGTTAATAGATAATGTTTGTATTGTCAACGCTCGTTTGGCTGCATGGACAACGCTCTCGATTATTTTGGATTAAGTTTCAATTTGTATTTTCGATAAAGATTGTAGATCACGTAAGCTATCAGTATGAACAGCATTAAAGAGGAAACTAGTAACGTCTTTTTTAATTAGTAGAATTATTCTGTGTTTTCCCAGAAGTCGGGAAGTATCACAAACAATTCACTGATATTACTAAAATAGAAACTAGTTATTTTTTTAGTTGAATGCTCTGTATTTTATCCACGATTTTAAATCATTCAGGAGATTCCATACATAATTATGCATCGTTTATCTTATAATAAAAAATACCAAAATAAGGCAGTTATAGCCGAAGGTGTTCGTTTATCAACAACACACCACGAAGAATATATTTCAACAAATACTTTTAATCCTACGAAGCTACAAATTGATAGTCTATTAAAATGTTATGTTTATTGGGTTGCTTGTGTGTATATACGTATATCATACTGATAGATAATAAAATCAAACTCTTCTACTTGTAGTACTATATTCATAGGGACAGCCTGTCAACAAGAAGCTCAGTTTTGTACATGCAAAACAACTCCGTTCAGTGTTTTTTTTTATTTGCACAGCTCTACCTCAAGCAGACGAAATTGATACTCCAAATGTCTACAACAAACATTCGTTTCTCATAGTTTTTTTTTCGTTTAATTTAAGGGACTAAAATTAAACCTATTCATAATCCCAAACCACGAACACATTGCACCTAGTCAAACAGTCTGACCGCTGAGATATATACACATTTTCACCATAATCCACGATCTTTTTTAATTATTTCGGTGCACCTCTTTTCCCACTTCTAAATACCCAGTGATAAATACCACCAGTTTTCCTCTTGTGGCAGTCAAAGGCCTCTTTTCTTTCATCAATCTAAGCATCACTAAATATTTCCCACAACTCTTTGCGCGATGTAAATTTAAAAATTGCGTCCGCACACATTGGCTATTAAATATACGAACACATTATTCGAGATCTTCAGTGAATAGTTTCACCCTACCATGTTTTTATTTACAAAAACGTACGTTACTTCAATAAGGCATATCATAAGAACTGCTGTGAATACTAGCGCCCCCTGTTACTGCGACGGTGTTTTGATGTATGATTTTACAATTTGTTACGGAGCAGAAAACTCTTCAGCCATCCAAAGAACATGTCAAGTAATATTTTCAACGGACACTGTCCTAATTACAACAAATGGCAAGAAACGAGCAGGACACAGGTTTCTAAAAAAAGCGATTTGTCGCTACCTTTATTGTGGCATTCACATTTTTAATAAACATAGAAAGTTCGAGTCAATATTACTGTGTTAATCTAAATTTAATGTTGCTATTCAGTGAGAAAAATGTACGAATTGCAAAACAAAACTGATTGAATTGTATAAAAAAAATCAAAGTGCAATACTTTCTTAGGGATTAATCAAAAAGGAATCAACGTATAAAATAGCACTATAGTGCCGTCTTTGACACTTAAGGAGCGTCTTTATTGAGACTATGAGAATGTAAAGGATACTTTGCAAGACCCTTAGAACGCATGTGTAGAGTGCTGCACATTACTAAACGCTGTACTGAAGAAACGTTACGGCACCATTCACGGCGCGATGGAATTAAATTGTATACAAATTCGTAGGTACTCAATATGGATGCAATAATACAATTTTGTGTTGTGATTACACAAAATTGTATTGAAATTGGTAAAAACGATTGCAATTTACAGCCATCTTCACTACTGTATTGATTAATACCGTTATAGTCGGGCTACCTGTGTTGCTCGGCATAAAATGAGTCGGCGTAAGATGACCCAAACACTGAGGGCGTTTGGTGAATTCGAGAGACAAATCCCCGCCTAGAAAAATATATAAAATTCTTAAGCGGTTTTTAGGGGAAATGATATAGCAGAGCAACACAGGTCGCCACTAGTAAAATATAATATAATCTATATATTATATAGTATGTTTTCCTACATTCCTAAAGTGCTTTAATTACCAAATGATATATATACAATAGAAATACAAAATAATGTTCTAATTAAGTGATAAAGATTTTAGATCCTATTTACAATGGTTTACAATAAAAATTTCCCAAAGCCCTGAACTTTATTTGTTTTGTTCCTCTATATTGCTTGTAAAAAATTGATTTGATTTCACATTCTACTGGTAACAAAATTCGTTTTCCATAAAATTTCAACTTTTCAGGATTCATTGAAAAAGAATGCTGATACGCCTCGGCACTTGAGAGAACTTAGAATAGTTAAATTTCTCATTTGGGGTGTTTTTATAAACCCGTGAAAAAACGGTGTAATAAGAATAGTAAGCAAAACCCAAAATTGACAATAAAGGGTTTCAAAGTGTTCAAAGTTAAAGTCCAGTCATTATCTATGGTTTGCCTTGAATTAAGTGTGATACACTATTTCAAGGGTTTTTGAAAACCACTCTAGCATATCGATTATTTTTAGTGAGTTAAATTACCGGTTAAGCATTGCTCTGGACAAGTTCTTCACGTTCTGGAGGTACAACCCTAACAGGAGGCTCAATATTATCCAGTGCTACTGGCCTATAACTAACATTTCTCTGTGGCACTGATTTAGCAGGTCTAGACCAACAGAGCAGTTCTCTAGCTCTGACTACGTATAAGAAAATAACTATGATTAAAAATACCACTATGAGGCTGAATATCACCAGCCATTTATGATACGAGGTCATATCTACAGTTGGATGGTCATGTGGACCATAGTCATTGTTGTGGTTAGATGTTGAAATACAGAGATGGTTTTTGGCGTCAACTTTATCGTCATGGCCACAACTGCTAATGCACTTCCCTGAATGGCAGTCGCAGAATTTCGTTTTGGGACATTTTCGGCAATTTTTCTGGCAGAAGCTCTTTTCGATCTTGGTGAAGGTGTTTGGCGGTAGGCAGTGTTTTAGCTCTTGGTCTATTTCATCGTCTTCATCGCAGAATTTAACGCATTCTCCAGTATCGCAGTGGCAATATTGAGAGCAGTTCTTGCAGGAAGTGGCAAATTCCAAGGGGCATCCTTTCTTGCATACCCGCTGGCATATATGGTTTTCTGATTTAGTGATATTCGGCTTGGGTTCGGTACAAGTACCATACAACCTCAACGACCATTTCTTCAAGGTGCCCTGCGCCGCACCGTGATCGGTAACTTCTAGTTTCCAAGTGCCTCTTGGATTCTCGCCCCAGGCAAACACGGTCATAAATGGCCAGTTTTGGAAACCTTTTATGGAATAGTCCTGGGAGCGTTGTTTGAGTATTTCTGACTTTGTACCTGATGGTGATGTTAGAGTTATGGATAACGCGCCACGATGACTATGGTCCAGGCTAATAAAGACTCGAACATGTTCCAGGTACACCACGCATTCTGGTTTGGAAGCGCAACCAGTGGATTCGAGCGTGACTGTCAATGTTCCTCCACGAGGGATAACATGAGGTGTTCCATCACCTGATTCTCGACATATATGTTGTTCTTCAGCAGTTACCCAGTTTTTATCCATAGCTAAGTTCACTAAACCAGCAGTGTCCAGGACACCAAAGCCGTATTTGTTGTTCACATGATGTCCAGCACCGTTAATTTGCCATTCGCTATCATTTTCATCAGTCTTTCTAGATGTGTTGACGATCAGGTGTTGAAGATCCCGCCATGTCAGTTTCGGGTTTGCTTCGAGGACCAGTGCGAATATTCCTATAGAACATTTTAATGATTTTTAAAGCCAAAACTAAATGGTTTGTTTCACACACATGGTTGTGCACTTATCATGCTGGTATTGAAACACGATGTAGTTTACAATATGTGAGCAAGCTAGTTGACCGTGAAAACATTACCCTGTGGTGCAAATCTAGTGATGCTATGAAACTTTATGCAGAGGTATTATCACCGTCAATTTGACAATATCGTCGTCGTCGTTGTTATTGCTGTCATGGTCGATGTAGTAGTTAGTGTCGTCATGTTTACTGTTTGGGCTACGCAGATAGCAGCAACGCTCAATGTTATACTGTTTTCACTGTTAAGCTCGTTGTCATACGAGTGTTGTTGCTACAGTCACTGCTCTTATTCTTGTTTGTGAAATTGAATGGGTGATTGACCAGAAAGAGTGCCGAAACTTCATCGACTGTTTTAAGATTGAAAATACAAAATGTTAGAGATAGAGTGTGAGTTTATTTATTTATTTGTTTGTGTGGATGTATCGCAATGTTTTTATTGTTGTTACTGTTGCAATTTTTGCATTTCAGTTTTGTTGTTTTCATTGTTACGGCTTATCATACGATAGCTGTAGTACAAGCAGAAAGTTACAAGTTAGATGTATCAGTTCGTAAGTTTTTGTTTTGCGCTCTGTCAGTCCATAGCCTGTGTACATCCGTTCTTATCCCTTCCCCCCTAAGGGGAAAAATATCAGTCAATCACTTCTTCTGTCAGAGATGGTGCTGGATTAGTCTGCATCGCACCTATGCTACTAGTAACACAGATGGTTCATGATGAGTCTTAGCGCGGAGTGATAGTGCCATGTTACTATCTAGTTCTAATGTTTTACAAGTTGAACAATGCAATTCTTTACAATGCTTTCATGCAAAACAGGATGAAAATACTCAAAAACATCAACTAGTAGAAAATCAATTATTCCACTTAAAAACAGCATCACTCTCTTTTGTTCACTCTTCCATTCATTCATTCACTCATTCATTTGATTCTTTATTACCTTATTCATCAATTGCAAGTTCCTTTTTTGATATCATTACTTCTCTAATATTGTATTCATTTATTCACTCACATGCTCATTCGTTCTTTTGTTGACATTACTAGTTACATATTTTTTTCTCCAACGTAAAAGCATGTGGTCCAGAGTGATTTCGCATAAGACAACCATCAAAGTAATTGAAACGAGCCGTCTCACCCAGGAAGCATTGGGAGCAACTGTCATTGGTTATATACGAAATAACGCAAAAAATAACCAAATAAAACAATAAATATTACATAACAAATAAATAGAATGAGTAATCGAAGATTGATAGTAATCGCGGAATAATCGAGGTTTTGATCGTATTATTCAAAGGTTTTCACTGAGTTTAATTTCGACATCGTCAAAAACAGACTCTTCATGTTATTTCTTTGATGTGAAGAGCGCAATGTATCCTGGGTGAAACATCTCTTTAAAAACATTGAACTCCAACTTACCAGCTGCCAATGGTGCTGCGGCTGAAGTACCAGTGTGTTCTTTAGTACACTTCTTATCCAAATCAGTGGTTACAATCTTGAGATCAGGTCCCCTGTTAGCACCACTACTGTATGTTACAGCCAGTGTAGCAGGACAGGGTTCTGCATACCAGGGTGACTTACCCTGGTCATTCACTGCACCAATAGATATTGTAAATATACTAGTAATGTAACCATCACAGCTACAATAGTCTTTATGCTGTCCACCATTACCAGTAGCCCAGACAAAGATAGAACCAAGGCCTTTGCGACCCTTTCGGATTCCTAGGAACACAGATATACACTTTAGTTTACATTTTTCATAAAGTGCATTGTCAATTAAAAGGTTTACATACATTGATTTACTAAGTCAGCATCAAATATCTGATCATTATAGTGAACAACCATGATCAATACAGATATTAATAGTTCTCTTACCATCTCTGAATGCTTTCTTAGCTAAAGGTCCTGGTCCATCTACTGTTCGGCCATCATCATCAGGGCCCCAACTACTGCTATAAATATCTATAAAGTTACTCTTAAGAGACAAGGAGCCTCCTTCTACTGTATCTGTGACATCACCATCAAGCATACGTACTCCCCCTATGCGGGCATTATATGCCACACCCACTCCACAGACACTATTGCCTTTCTTTGCAGCTACTTCTCCTGCACATCTGAAAATTAACAATATTTGGTATTAAATATAAGTAGCAGGTTCACATTTAAGTTTCAAGTTTATTTGATTGCACTGTTAAATGGATACACATTTAGTAATGTTTACATTTGAACATTAAAAAATATTGATATAAAAAATGGTCATTAGAAAATGGGAGTGGGTACCAAAGAATCATTGCTTTCAAGTAGCTAGGTCCCAACAATAGGTGTTAGTATCTTCAGGGTGATTAAGGCAGATCCAGGATTGTCCTCAGGAGACTAGCTTATTACAGGGTCCCTCCAGATTTGATGCTTGACCTGCCAAATCAGGGTTTGAAAGGACAAGTTGACCTCCACCTTTTTGAGGGAAAAACTGATCTTGTAGATGTATTTTTGAAAACGCATTATTATTACAAATTGTAACCTTCCAAAAATGCATTTGAAAGGTCTTCTTGACCTATGTATGTGAGGCTGTTATTTCGAGCCTTGCATTAGAATGAAGATCTACATATCCAACTAAAACCTACATGTATGTAATCACTCTTTGGTCAAAGCAATACTCATTGATATGATAATACAGAGGATATACTAAATTTCTATCAATGTTCTACAAATCATTTATTTGAACACTAAAAGGGGGATAGTAAATTTCAGCATGAACAGATTCATTCTTTTGGGAAAAAAACATAATGCAAAACAATGAAAAATAAAATATGCTGTTTCCCATCTGATGAGCTCACTTCTAGTTATAGTAACCACAAAGATAATTCATGTCACTCACTTATCAAATTCACTAATCATTCCATTACTGATAAAACAAAATATGCTGTTTCCCATCTAGGGAGCTCATTTCTAGTGACCAGTAACCACGAAGATAATTCATTTCACTCATTTATCTACATTCACTAATCATTCCATTACTGATAAAACAAAATATACATCAAAGAAAAGTCTTTTTCAAACAAAAGCTAGCCATCAATACACAATCTTATGGGATTAAAGGTCAGAGGAAGTAATGATAATGTGTGAAGACTTGTTTATGTCTAGTCTGTTTACAATAATAACAACCAACAGTGTTTACAAGATAAAGTTAAGGATATTTATAACAAGCAATAGTCAATACAATGTACATCTGACAAATCATTCATATTTGTATACTTAGTAAGCATGGGATATCTTTAAAGCATATAAAAAATAACAGACCAAGGGCCATCAGAGTGCAAGTCATAGTCCTGTCACTGGTCGTACCAAGCCATAAAAAAACGTTTCTAACTTTAGACTAAATTAGTATTAATTTCTATTTCTTATTAATTATTGTAAATAAATTGAGATTTTTAAATGCTTATTAAACCTCATATTAAATTAACACAATTATAATAATAGAGTGCAAACACCAAATGTGTGCAACAATTGTCACTATTTAGTAGTAAATAGCACTAATTAAACAAAGGAAAACAATAGAATTAGCATAAAATAGCACTGTTTAGTGGTACTTATATTGCACACTTTTAGTGTGTGTATTTTACAACTTATCTGCTGGATAGACATTTATCAGAGACTGGATGAGGAAGCCTGGATATCGGTATACACTGGATAAATCTCTATTCAGCAGATATTATAATTCTAAATGAAATCAATGCAATGCATACAATCCAATCCCTGGGCTGGTTGCACAAAGCCTGAGTAGCACCATCCACAGGATAAATTGCTATCCAGCCAATCAACTCTAAAGAAATTCTATGAATGGATAGCGTTATTCAGGTTTCGTGCAACCGGTACCAGGTGGATAGCATTATTTGCCCATAGTTAGATAGTTAGTCCTATAGTTGCAACTAGGATAGGGTCTGAAAGACTATGTATGGTACATACCTTGTGCCATGTTTATTTACTTTATCATCACTATATCTTGGCATAGGATCACTGTCCTGGCTATTAAAGTCCCAGCTAGCGGACGATTCATAATTGTCTTTCAAATCAGGATGAGTATAATCAATACCATCATCTAGAATAGTAACTACCACATTCTTGCCAGATATGTTCTTTTTCCATACAGGTATAACATTTATATCTAAACTCTTGGGGCCTGGTGTTTGACCTGATGAGAAAATTGCACAATGATTAGGGACCATACATTAAATAAATAATTCAACAAATTTTATTACACTACACACTTTGTTTCACGGGATTTTGAAAACAACTCTAAACACAGGAGAGTAACAAAGAAATAGCTATCTGTTAATAATCATTAAGTGGAGCACAGCTGATCACACAAGTCATAAACAAGACAAAAAAAGCTATAAACTGAAGGATATGGGACCTAGAAGAAACATGATCAATAACATTTACCACTTGTGGCAGTTTTACAAATGTTTAATTAAAGGCGCTTATAAAGCGCATGTGCCTACTGGAATTTTGTGAATAGCTGCAGAGTGGGAAAATTCTTGAACAAACGGTCTTGTGATATTTATGTTTGAAGTCGCTCAAAGAGAGCATGTAGTTACTCCCATGTAAGCTAGTAGCGGATCATTTGTTAGAATATTTATTCTACTATAACTCTTAGCATTTTATAGATTGTAGCACTATTGCTGACGAGTGAAATGAAGTTTGCCGCGGCGGATGCAGATTTTGAGATTAATTGGTCTTCCTATGCCGCTTTGATTGGGTTTCCTGTGGCTCTATGAAACTTGTTCGAAATTCGAGTAGAACATTGTAGGTTTTCTAGCTTCTCAAAATCAAAAATTTTGAAGACTTTTTATCAATTAAAAATTCAAATCAATCGTTGTTCTTTTGCTTATTTGAATACGTGTGATGTTTGTTGATTTAATGCTAATTTAGCCTTTTTGTCGGCAAATGTTGTGTCTGAAATTCTCACGAGTTCGCGGCTAGGCCTATGTTAAATCGCTCAGAAAGAAAACTCTTCTCTTTAGTTTGCAAACGTTCACTTTTATAATTAGAAGCCATATGGAGGAGATATTAAGTTAAAAATACATGCAAGTAAAAGTACGACCTCGGAAAATCGCTAAAGATAAAGAATCTCTCCAGTAACATCTACGTCAAACATATACAAGAGGTTTTATTTTATTTATACTTTTTCGAAAGAAATCACATTTTATTGCATACATTTCTTTACAAATGAATTGTCGAAGAATAAAGACCATGATTGGAATAAGACAACTATGCGTTTTGGTTTTACAATGAAATGTAGAAATCTTACATCGCAAATGTACCTTAGAATTTGACGTCCAAAGAATCCAACCATTGTTGAAAATTTGTTTATCTTCTTTCTACTTTTGCTTTTGCCATGATTCGATTTTAAGACTTTAAGTAAATATTATCGCCATGGGCTAAACTTCGCCATAATATGGTATCGTGTTTCCCCCATTGTGACGTCAAGTTACTTACAATTTGCATAAAGACCGACGACATAGTGCCTACAGCTTCTAGCTAGTAGGCACAAAAATCATAAAGCTAAAAAAGAGGCAGGCATTTGTAATACATTGTGTAAACTACTGGAAATAAAAATAATTTATTAATTTATATAGCGCTATTTCAATTGGTAAAAAGTGCAATAGCACTGAACTACATGTAAACTAAAGGAATGTTCTTGTGCAAATTAATTCTTATCATTGACTGTATTCACAGACAGAATTGGGTTATGTGAAGAGACAATCATTCATACATGTCAGTGAAATAATGCTTAACCACGAAGACCTCACGCACATGATTCTCCATAATTATGTTCTCACACCAACACATAACTCTATATATTTTAAATCTTAAAAAAAGGAACTGTTCATGAAGACAGATACAAAAACTGTTCATATTTATTTATTTATGGATCTTGACTGCCATTTCAACATGTTAGTTTGCATGTAACAGTATATCTAATATCTCTTTCTTCACATCCAGGAGAATCTAGACTCTGACCTAATAGGCTGGTCAATACAGTCAATATGGTGCTAAATGATATATCATCAATGATTCCAGATGTATAGTAATTAGTTCTAAGTGTTAGGATTATTTGATTGGGTTAAACCTCATTACCAACATCTTATCACACAGCCAAGGGGACTATTAAAATCTGTTTACCTACAGCACTGTTGGCTAAAGATAAGTCAAGGTCTGCTCTATTGCACAATAGGGGCATGCAATTGTAGGGTTTTCAGCCAAATGATGGATTTACCAGTTGCATTGTGCTATCAAATCCTGGTGGGCCACCATTCAGTCTTGAGAATATTCTAACTTTGATGTATAGTGCAAAATTAGGCTTCATGCCTTCTCTGGTTTTACAATGACTTTAAATTGAAGGTTTTGTGTTGACAAATACACTTAGGAATCTGGGGGAGGGGGGGGGGCATGAAATAATTATTGAGGACATAGGTCAAACCACATGATCATACACATGAAAGCACTGATACAATACACAGGCTTACACACTAATACATACTACATGTAACTATTAATTGCCCTTATGCTTGTGAAACAGTTTAAAAGCAAATATTGGGGATTTGTATTCATAAGGAAAAATGTGTGTTATTAGCACCATCAGAACACATAACATTTTCCCTTGTACTATATTGCCCTGATTTCCAGAGGCTCACTGCAATAACTGAAATATCATATCAGTCACTAACCAGCATATGTCAACCCTCTGATGGTACTTTTGTTAGGCCTAGCTACTGAAACTACTTGGCCTTGCATCAGTTGCTTCCTCGTGATTATTTCAATATGGAAAATGTGACAGTAGTGAAATGCAGTTTTGAAAATGTCAATAACCAAGACTGTACATTCAATTAGAATGCAGTACAAATTTGCATATAAGAACACTGCTTTAGAGATCAGGCTGACTGTGTTCTAATATAATGAATATTGTCTGCAAAATCATCCTCAAAGTGTTCTTAAGGTGTTCTTAGTTTGTTTGAAAAAAGATGAAATCAATGTGCAAGAACAACATTCTATCAATTGGATGAAGAAGATAAGGCATTGGGGAGGGCCAGCAAATCTCATTTACATTTATGTGTAAGAACAATTTGTATTTTTATGGTGATTTTCTTCCAATTCTGTCCATAATCCACCTGTTTATGTATGCAGGTTTTTATGTAGACGTAATTTAGACATCAAAATACTGAATACATTTTAGTCAAGTATGAAGATTTTAGTATACTGATGTTCTATAATATACTTCCCAATTTTTGAATTTTTTTCATTGCAATATTTAATTCATCATTATACATCATGTATTTGAAAAAAAACCTGGAAAAGTTGATTTTTGGTTCATAATTTGTTGATGACACAATTCACATTGCAAATTGAAAACATAAAACACTAAACACACTTGTGAAGCACTAATTGAAATAGCTTGGTGTTTGCACAATCAAAAATGGATATTTCTTTCAAAACAAAAAAGTCAAGAAGATCTTTATCTATATTATTTGAATTATTAATATAATTGATAAAAATACTGATATTTTTTTTTGCTAAATTTAACATTCCAAGCAATGCTGTTGAACAAATGACCAAAGCATTGTTTCTACTGATCATAATCATGTCACAAAAGATCACTGATGAGATATCTATCAAAAAATGATATATGATTGCATTCCATTGCCTTAATAACTTTGAGAGAAAGATAATTTACCTCACATCCGACTCAGTACAAATTGCTTCACAAACAATATACTTCATTTCCATGATAAAGTGAAATTCAAGTATTTATTGTCATTGGGTTTCATGTTGGACATGCAGGATCCACAGTAAAAAATTCCTTACATTGTACAACTTCCACATGTAAACACAACAATGTTATCTCTGCATCAGGTTTATCTAAGAAACAGCTGTTAGAATGGAAGCCTAAATTGGAATACATTTAAGCATTTCATTATGTGTTAGCATACTGTCCCAAGTATATCATTAGTGCTATCTGTATATCTTAGGCTACCAAATGGTGTATAATGCAATACAGACATAATGCCCAGTCCTTATCAGTTCAGTTGCCCTATGTCTCTAGACATGAATAAGTCACATGTATAACACCATGAGGTTTTGTAACCTAGCTGAACTATTTAACAGCATACAGGGATAATCTAACTTTGTTATTAGATTCTTAAATATAAAGGGTTTAAAGTAATGTCTTTAGTTTGCTTAAAATCAGGATTAAGGCTTACTTAGTTTTATGTGTTTGGGCTGTGAAACTGATAACCAGTGGTCGGAAAACCTGATAAACAATCTTATGAACAGATAATGAACAGACAGCACGAAACTAGATTACTACTTCCATACATGTGAAAAATATTTGGCATTTTAAACTATTTGATTTTATATCTATAACTTAATACATCTACATACAATATTACTTCAATTGTGTGTATTTGTTGTCCAAGTAGTTCATGATTTTAAAACCAAAATGTCAAAGTTCTCACTGAGCCTGAAATGCATGGTTGTCTCGTTATAACTATATTCAACAAACTGCTTGATTGCAGAATAAAAGGGAAGTATTACTTCAAAAGTCAATTCACAACAACCTAATAAATGGAAACCATGTCAATAAATGTATTTGTCACAATGCAGCGACTGATGCTTTAAATCTTTATTCAAAATCCTTCAAAAGTGAACAAACATCTCACATAAGCCTCAAGGAACTCTCAAAAATATCTCCTGGGTTGTCAAGAGGCTGGCTAATAATCCGAATATGTTAAATTTTATTTGAATTTTAACATCCACGTATTGCCAACTTTGAACACACCAGAACACAACATAATACCACTGTAATCATACCGAACATCTTCAGGTTGTCACGCAAACCTTTGAATTTTGCCAAAATAAGAAAAATCAATATCTAATCGTTAGAGTTATCATTTTGACATGGCCGACAGCTGATGATAAGATGGAGGAATGTAATTGTGAATTAAGACTAAAATAAAAATAAATATTCTACAAATTGCTTAGGTGACCAGAAGTCAATTCAATTTAGTCTGTTGATTGCACATCACTCGAAAGTCGGGCATTAAGAGTGTAGAATTTCGCCTTGAATACTGAGTTCCTTTATACGAAATTCGTCAAGGAAAACAGTGGAAATATTATTATTACTCTTAGGCAATATGACACTCCAATTTTAGTCATTTTTCGCCAATATTGGTGCAATATAATTGATAAAATTGATTTGCATTGAATAAAAAAGCCGCCATATCATAGCTGACGGGAATAAACACGATCAAACGTCTCTTAATTATTCACTTTTTAAAAGTATAAATATTAGCTTTGACATTCAGTAATAAGCTCAATTATTGGTTGTGTTTTTGTTAAAATCATAAGATAAAAGGCAGACAGAGGGGCGAATGGAGTTTGATTGTGAGATACGTCAAGCGTGCGACTCTAAATCAAAAAATCATTTTCACCGAATAATTTCGCTTATTTCAATGAATAATGACGAACTAGCTTAAAAAATATTTATCCAAGCTATTCATTTTTAACTAGCGCAGTCGTTACCATGGCTTTGGAGAATAAAATAGTCAAAAAGTAGCGTTACTTTTGGACCGCATTAGATGCGACGGTGCGTGTCCGCTCACAACAATTTCACTACTGTTTAGTTTACTATAACCCATGTAAACCAAGCTTAAAGTTTACCAAATCCTACTCACCAGTATTATGCAGATACCACTGATCATTAAATAGCGGATCAGGGAAATAACTTCGTTTTTTACGAGAAAGAATTTTCTGTTGTTGTGCATACTTAATGTGAGGCTCACTCAAAAAGTCTTGGGTATGGTGGTCTAAACTCCGTCTTGTTCGTTTGGAAACACGCTTATGTTCAAGTAAATAATATCCTTCGAGTCCTCCTTGTTGTCCATAATTTATAAATCCTCTTTTACGAGCTATTTTGTCGACATATTCTTTGCCTTTTTCAGTGTAGACCACCCAAGTATTCGAGTAAAGTTCTGTAGCGAGGGACAAGGACTGTACAAAACAAAATGCTAACACCAGAACAACTCCTCGAGCCATCACAGAAAACAACGGTTGATATAAACCCTACTTCATCTGTATCGACTCTTCATTGTTTAGATGCCAGAGAAGTGGTCATAAAACTTCTTCTGACAAGCCTCATCTTTTAACAAACACTTCTTTATATCGTTGCTTACTTTTTATGCGCAATTTAACACTCGGCTACCCATTACGCAATGCGCGCTCAACTCGTCCCAGTCTTCCAAAAACATTTCCGCTATCTCCTAGATACCAAAACTTCTATCTGGTTTCGAAACCCCACAAATAAATAACTCGCATTATGAATCAAAAGACATTCATCGAATATTTCATAGTTTAATAATGTTGATTTCATAGTAATAAGGAAGATGGATTGGCCCTAAGTTGTAAATCGAAGGTGGATGACGTCATCGCTTCAGAGAGTTATGAAAGGGAGAGGGCGGAAAAACTGCGGATACACGTCATTTTTCAATACAGATGTGAGTAATTTGAGGGTAATTAGTTGTTTGGTCTAATTTATCTGACGTATTCTCTTTATTATTTTTGTCTATTTTCTGGCACATGGCGAATTTTTGTAACTTCCCTAGTACTTCATCTGATTCCGTGTTTTCATTGACAACAATTTTGACAGCGCGACATACTCCTTTAGTACATTTTTTGTAAGTCCTTCCCCCTGAATGCTTTGGTAGATAAACAGCCGCGTATTTAGAACTGTCGGGGTGATAGAATGGATCCGATACGGTGAACGCAACTCTCTTCAGTGAATATATAGAAAAAGTTCTCATAACTCGATAAAAAAAAATACCCCCGGTCCCAGCCTTCTCAAGTGAGCCTCACTCGAGGACCTAAAATCGCCTTAGTTTTGGGCGTGTACAAGACACTAGCTTTAGGCGATTTTAGCAAAATCATTACCAAAACCGCTCAAAAAAGCACTATAATTTTATTCGAATTCAGCCGAAAAAACTGCCGGGGTTTCACTGAGTGATTGCCTAATCAACTACTAAAAAACATGCACTTCTGGTGGCACTGAGGACCACTGAGTGAAAGAGTGCGTTGCGGTTCTGAAGAGTAGCACTCTAGATAGCTAAGTATAATACATTCGCCTGTTAACATTCCTACCGTGTTCTAATCGTGATTTTTTCGTGCAAGCTGTCGACATGTTATCCATATCTTGCAAGTGATAACCGAGACAGGAAAACAACTCTTGAGTTACCCATGAAAACATTTAGCACTTACAATACCGCAATAAAACCAAACTTGACCGCTCCGTATCTTAAATGAGATGGGCTAATGTTGAAGAATGTTCAAAGACTGAGGACAGACCCAGTTAAAAAAAAATAAATATGGATGCTAAGCTTTATTCACTGACTGAATTTCGATCAATTGATCGTAAAGATATCAAATTTAATAGAAGTATGATGGTGTACAACGTACAAATAGTCTGATGAAAAGCCTGAATTTTTTTTATCTCTCAGGGCACCCATCGGACTGAATTGAAAAAGCATTTCATCATACTGGACGATATGGTTAGTGCCTTTTTACGCAATTTTGTTCATTGAGAACTACAACAAGCCAAGTACAATTCAGTATCAGCCGAGGCATTAACAGATTTACTTTATCATTCAAGTACATCCACATCCTACACTTGTATACCAGACTCATGATGACATACCTGCATTCCTGTAAAACTGTAAATGAAACTGAAAATCATGACATCAGGCAATGAAATATTTGGTCAATAAAATCTCAAATATCTCGAAAAACAACTGATTTAAAATTAAATAAGCCATAGAGTGAAATATCGTGTAACTTACAATCCAAGAAAAATAAATATTCCTCTAAAGAAAGTTGCCAGTCTAGGGTTCAAATGTCTGTTCTGGACATTTTCTATTCAAGAAGTTTATACGAATAGCAATAAACGGTTGACTGATAACCCTAAATTATTCCATGGCCTTCGAAAATGTTTTTGCCAAGGAGTGGGAAGATTTGGATATATGCCACTTTATTTTGTGCAAGTCCATATACTTTCCATAAGATTTGTAGAACATTCATGAAGGTCAAGTTCAAAATATTCAAATATATATATGAATATGAAAATAATTATGTAAAAAACGAAAAAAAGAAAAAGAAGGAGAGGAAAAAGAAATGATGCGGAGGATAAGAGGGTCTAAGCGAAGTGAAAAGAAAGGATGAAGAGTTCAACAAATAAGAAAACAGACAAACGAAAAAGAATTAAGACAGAAAAAAAACCGGTTAGAAAAGAATTTATACTCCAAGGTAAAATGCTAAAAATACAATAAATCGAAGGTAGACATAATTCTTTTGACTCTCTTTCACCTTGCTAAGTTGTTTACAAGACCTTTACAGTACCTTTCACACTCAACACTATGTTCCTCTGCCGATAAAACATGCTGAATGGATTGATGACTGATCCACAAGATTAAATTGTTTGAAAGGGCTGAAACTGATGCACATTAACAGCAGTCTCTCTTATCAAACAGGAACCACTTTATATAGCCTAAACATAAATTGATATCTGATTATGACTGATCCGATACAATCCTCTTCAACAGTACTATGAACGTTTTCTCAACACGCATACATTATTACTGTACTAGGCAAATTCCGAAACCTCATTCATCAATGTACGTAGAACTGAATTTTCTGTTCGTCACAAAAGCATGATATAGAACGCCGAACTCGTTTTGCTTCTAGACGCAAAAAAAACACTGTTAAAATAAAGTTATTTACTTATTTATTTTTTAAATACTACCAAGGCGTGCATGTACCTAAACAGAGTTCCATATAGACATATCTTATCAATGTATGAATGCAAAACGCACGTGATTGAAAGTGGAAAAACATTTCATCGGCGGTATTTATAAAACTTGTTATTGGCGCCAATTCTAAACAATCGCGGGTACATTGCGTTTTTATTTACAAAAATTCTGTTGTACAACTTACCACACCCTATCTGTTTAGTCTTGATTTGATTTATTTAAAGGAGGGTTATTTACATTGCTGTTTATAACGTGAATGAGTTGTGATAAAATGCAGTATAGCTCCCTGTTTTAGCCATGCGATGCAACGAATTAATATGTGGTCATTGCTATACTAGAAAAGAATGTAGAAACAAAAAACTTGGGATGTTCTTTAATTTTTGGGTTTCTAATAAGTAAACGTTATATTGACCGTTCAGCTTTTGGGTCGCCACCGCAAAGGTGCGGCGAAAATGATTATTATTTTTACACAGATGGCAACCATTAGCCGTCCGTCAGCCACGCAGGTAAAACCAATTATTGCATAGGTGAAGTTAAGTTAACATTGTTAACCAAATGATATGGTATGTAAATTGTGCATATCGTAGCCTTTTTTCATCATGTTCCATCCAAGTGTGCATTATTTCACTGATAAAACACGGAAATCCATTCATTTTTTATCATTTATTTAACGTCGAAATGAGATAATTACGAATGTAAATGAGCAAACAAATGAAAAAGTGAATACTGATAAAGCAAACTGAAGAAATACAAAAATGAATGGATGCATTATGCATGGTCCGTGGGTCTTCCGTCCATTTCATTTTCATCTGAAATCAAAAATTAATTTGTTTTCGTGTTAAATGAAAAATAGATAATTGTTTTTTTAATTTAAATTTATATTTTAATTCTAATTTTTCATGATGCAGAAGATAATTGAAAATTAGAAAATATTCGAAAAGGTTAGAATTTTCAGTTTGCCATAAAATCGTAAAAATGAATTTCATTTTTATATACGCTTTTTTATGGAAACGATTTCTGTGACTATGCGAGTATAGATCAATTTTGCTTTTACATTGAAATTTGACAAAAGTAATACTACTGGGGTGGGTTTAAGTCCTAAATGCTCCACGGGGCTGAGTAGGTCCAATAAAATCCCATGGGATGGAGGTAGAGATTTGGTAGTGAATGGACGTCATTCGCAAACAGTGGTGAATCCAACTTCTGTGTTGAAATGAAATGAATAAATGAAGAAACTTACGAAAAAAAAAAGAAAAAAAATGAGCGACGCACAAACGAATGAATTGAATAATAGGTAAATCAATGCACACAATTTAATTTCAAGCCAAAATTTTGCCGCGCATCTGTCCTGACACAGATATACTGGGAATATACAATTTTCCCACACATCAGCCACATGAAAATTTTGGAACTATATCAGACATCATAATTTGGTTACATTTATTACCATCTTTGATAGTTAGATATGCCAGGGTCGTGGCTCAGGGTCAGCTGATGATAAAACTAGCTTTAAAGGGACTCATATGTGCGATTCGTATAGTCATTATCATCATGCTTTAGCGACTCAAGATTTTCAAGAAGTTTAATCCTGATGAATCCTTTCATGTCTGACAATTAACGAAATAAATAGCGGGCGTGCGAACAGATCTCACCGGGTGTACGATAATAACTTCTAGTTAACTATTTTTTTAAGATCACACCTAGCACCCAGCCCTCCACTCCTTTTGGTCTATAAATTGCATGACAAGATGGATGAAAACAAAGATGTAAATTAAATGATTTTATTTGGAACAAATATCAGCAAACACACCCATCATTTTTAATCGTTCCAATCACTTGTAATATACTCACGCCCCTATATCAATTCCTCATGCATTTTAGGGCTTATCATATGATAAATTATTTTCGACAGTCTTACAGTTTCATATTTCCCATTCTGTCACGTGTATGCACATGCATAACTCTTCTTATAAATTTGACGGAAACGTAAAAAGTTAATGTAAACGAAGAATACTGAGTGTTCACTCTGTTTACCCTCCGAGCAAGATATACAGGCTTAAGCAATGCTTTCGAAGGCTGCATATTATATCGATCCCTTCCCTCTGTCGATGCTCTTTTGTACGGGCACTTTAAGTTATTTGAAGCTCGGCGATTTACAAAAAGAATTCGAAAAAAGCATGTGAGTCACATTTAGAAGAAAACAGTTCATCTCTTCGTTGTGACATTTGAAGGCCTGAATAAAATCCATTATAATTCTTCTTGGTTTTGTTGTTTTTCCAGTAGTATCTTTCCCCACGGTAAATAAATACTTCTGTCCTTTGCCGTGTGTTTGTACGGTGCAGTAATCCAGTAGTTGGCGGCCCATTTATATCCCTTCTTAACTTTACATCCGCCATGTACACTAAAACCATCGCGATCGCCTAGCCAGTCAGAATCATCCAGTAAATGGTTGTACCACATAACTGCTGTGCCTTTGGTGGCTTTTACTACAAGGTTAGCTGAGTAGCAGAACTCGTTCATGTTATGCAGGTCTCTTCCTTGCTGTCTGTTCATGTACACATGCTGAAATAAAGAGACAACCGATACTTATATATATATATATATATATACAGCATTATTATATGAAAATGAAATGTATTCAATTCATTATCAAGGGATGCATATATGAGGTACCAATTTGCAAAAGGCGCGCGCACTGGAAAACCTTCGCTGACTTGGAATCCACAACTCGTAGTTTCTGCTCATTTCAGCTTTTGAATTGAGACCGACTTATGGAATTAGTCTTCTGAAGATAACTGGAGAAAATATCTGATATTTCGGCTCAGTTATTAAAAGAGTTGAAAACTTCAATGTTGGCAAACTAACCCTGGCATGGCATGCATGAAAGGCTCTAATCAGAATCCCATATCACCCCGTTGTGTATGGGAGTGGAGCACAGAGATGATACAAACGTCCTATGATTTGGGGAATGCTTATCTTTATAATAGATATTAATCCTTTTCCACAGAGAGCCAGCACACTAATTCAAACATTCAACAGGAATTAAGATAAGAAACGCATTAAAAATCTATAAGCCTCTGTTATCGTTCTTTGCATTCAAATGGCTTTTAGGATGATGTGCTCCACAATAAAACGATTAAGAGGTTACTAAAATAGATCTGTCTGGAAAGGATAAAGAAAAGTATTCACGTACTAACACGAATAGTCAGTATCCTCAAATTGATTTATTTATTTCAAAATGTTCCATATTAGTCCGTTTCGACATGTGGATCTATATTAGCGTGTTTTTTAGTTTTTACCAAGCTGGAAGGGAAGTACTGTACCAGCTACGTAAAGCGCTTGCATTAAGAGTTTTAGCTGTCCTTAATTATCAGCCAAGCAGTTGCTGTCGGTCGTATAACATGCGATGTGGAAGAAAACCATAAAGAATTTATGCTTTTGAAATAGGTATACACTTACGTCTTTATTAAGAGTTGCGTTGTCAGCAACAGGAAAAGCTGTTTCTCCTCCTTCTTCGACATCATTTAAATAAAATAGAATTGTAATGTACCTATAAAACAATACACACTAGTCGGTAAGAAAGTGTTGTGAAACGATTCAATTTCTGATCTGCGTTTTGCGAGGGAAATGATGGAGCATATGATGGAGCATATCTCATTGGGGAGGGTCAATGGAAAGGTGTCAGTGACTGCCTCTTTCAAAGTTAATCTTCTGACCGTCGATGACGTCATTGTGACAATTTGGTATACTGGGACCTCCCAAGGCAAGGACCAATCCTGGATTGTCCGCTGGCTGATGCCTATCACTCACCTACATAATTTACATCTTTTAGCACCCAGTTTAGAAGGGTCTATTACAGGCTTCTGATGACAGCAAGGGATCTCGGGATGTTCGTGGGTTTCTGTGTCGTAGTGCGCATGGTAATGACCATTAACGGTATATCGAAGAACCTGAATTCATGTACGACACTTAATCATCACTTTAGTCAAATATAAGATTTGTAAATCTTATCAATACTGTGATGCAACAAAATCAAATATCAAGAATAATGCTTTGATACCTGTAGATATTCGCTGCCATATATTATCTCTTTGGAAAGATTTGTAAGTCTTCTCACTCTGAAAACAAAATCACACAGCTGAATAATCATGAGGGAAACGCCCTAGTGTTTAGCTTGAGCCTTGGGTAGAATTCCGATTCTACTTTCTCTATATAATTAACTCTATAGTAATCGACTACATGGTCTAGTATTTTGTACGTTCTGTGGGAATTTTGGATATAATCAGAGGTAATGGAATGGTAATGGTTTAGTTTGATTAAGTTGGCTGGGCTGGGCTGGGCTGGGCTCGCCCCCTCCCCCCCAAATTTTCTGAGATTGAATGATAGAATGGACAAGAAATTGAACTTAGTACCTGTTGATGCCAAAAATAGCCTTTGTGTATTTTGTATAGTGTTTTTCTTTTTATTGTTCTCGTTAAGTTAATTTATTCCGATCTTTTGTATTAAATCTACTTTTAAGTTACTAGGATAATTATTTAGTCAGTTCGCATCAAACGTTCAACGTAATCGGACTCGACAAACTTTATCTTGTAAGTATTCTTCTAGTTTTTTGGTTAGTTTTCTTCGCTTTCTTTATCTGTAATTTTCGTAATGTTTGTAATGTAATATTTATTTTAAGGAACCGTTAACGTACAACGATATGTAAAGAATAAACGCGAGTTCAAGAAAGTTGACAATCACAGTACCCCTCCTCCTTCCCCCTTCCCCCTCAATTGAAAAACTGTTTTGCCGTGCCTGTGATAGTATAGTTACCTTTCTTGAATCTTCTCTAGTTTTTCGTTATCCCATTTCTGATTCAACCAGGTCTGGTCACTGTATCTTTGCCTGTGTTTAGGATGAGATCTTGACAGTTCATACAGATAACTGTCGATTAACATTGAGTTCATGTTCTCGAATTCTGCCTTAGTTATAACACCTGGAATAGAGATCAATGTAAGGCTTCCCAAATCAAATTGTATTGAAAACGCGCAGCATGCAAACATTGTTTGTTGGGGCTCCTGTGGTACCAGGGCACTAAGGTAAATTCAAAATGGCTGCCAGTCTGAAATATTTCATCGCTGCGATCCTTGGAAGTCTTCCTAAAATTTCCCATGATTTAGTGTCTTGAAAAGTATAGAAAATCACCAAAATAACATCTACAATCATTTCCAAACTTGAAGGTAAGCTTAACAAATATGTTTATACATGGGTGTGAATGAAATACATGATTTCAAAACATTTCCATACTCACCATCATCCAGTTCTGTCATGTTGGAATTTTTAAATCTATAATGAAAATAGATAAAGTAGCTAAGCCTCAATTAAACACATGAATAGTGGCTTGGGGATGTCAGGAAACAACTGTGCCTTAAAAAGGCAGGGTCAGGGATAAAACGCCTGTTTCATAGTCTCCCTCGCAGTCGTGTTTAGGGTTTTCGCGGGTGTGGGGCCAGTGTTCCGTGACGACCCTAAACACGGATGCAAGGGGGGCTACCCGCTGTTTCTAATTGTCCATTCCATGCACCAAGCTGGACTAGTAAAATTGAAACGTTGGATTTACGTAGGAATATAAGAATATATATTAAAATCTGAGAACATAGAAAGACCTTCAATTGGTCGATACATACATTGTTTTTATCTCTTCTTCAGAAAGATATAGATATCTTTGTATGGCTGCAAACTTTTTAATCTAAAATAATAAACACTGCGTAATTAGTTGTTTTTTTAAAATTTCCTGCTGGATGTAAAAGTCTCTGCTATCAAGTATCCAGAGTAAATGGTGACCAATTGACAACTAGTATTGACTGCATCAGTGTTTCTAATGAAATAGTTGGAAGAGTTTATGAGTTGATTCAGTATAACCTTAGTCTCCCTTGCAGTTGTGTTTAGGGTAGTCACACAATGCTAGAGCTAGTGTAAACAAGGGTCTGAGGGAGACTACTATAGTCATTACGGTGAATCAATTTACAAACTCTTCCAATTGTTTCATATGCATTTGGTCAGTTGCAGAGGCTGAAAATCTTCAGCTCTGC
Organism: Diadumene lineata; assembly: GCA_918843875.1. NCBI lineage: Eukaryota > Metazoa > Cnidaria > Anthozoa > Actiniaria > Diadumenidae > Diadumene > Diadumene lineata. The sequence goes on from OU974072.1 coordinate 9,348,254, forward strand.
AAATTTATGGTGATGAGTTGCCTCAGCTATTGGAGGCCAGGGTCAAGTGCAAGTCGTATTTTTCCCCCCTTCATTATAGTCTGCGTGAAGGCAGTTACTTTTCCTATAATAACAAGCATATATTATACGTACCTCATCTATTGTAATCTTACCATCCAGATCAAAATCCCAGTTTTCATATTTTCCTCTAGGACCATCTGCTTTACCTTTAACTGTAAGGCAGTAAAGCATTATTGTAAGCACAAAAAAAGACAAAAAAAAAGTTCATATGAGGTTGTAAGGGAGGAGGGAGTGGGAGGACTGTGGTCTGCAATGTGTGTCTCTCTGTCTGTCTGTCTGTCTGTCTGTCCGTCCGTCTGTCTGTCTGTCTGTCTGTCTGTCTTTGGTAATGCCCATTTTAATGACTCCTTAAACTAAGTGCCTAAGCTTCAGCATAGGCAATACATAATTTTTAACCATAGCAAAAATGCTTATATTTAATTGTGGTAACGTTTTTTGACAAAATAAATTTTCAAATGCCTTCCAGCAAATGTAATTCTTTAAAGAAATGATTATCTAAGTAAACCTATTTCTAAAAAAAAAACATTACAATATAAAATTTACTTTTAAGAGTACCAGATCACTAATTTTGACCTATAGTATTACTCTTTGTAAATGCAAAGAGTGTCCCCCTACTTAAATATAAGATCACCATACTGGAACTACATAAAACCATCATGAAAATCCAAAATGTCCTTGTCAGATATACATACTGTTTGATGCAAATTTCCAGGTATCAATCTCTGTCAAACCACCTTTAGCGGTACTTGAAAACATATCAGTCCCTTCTGCATATTCTATTATGTATTTACACTCTTCATCAGTTAAGAAATTTGGAATTTCTGAAAAACAATTACCAATCAAAATAGGAAAAATAATCAATTGGCAATAAAATGTAATGCAATAGAGTCCAGAGCTTATATATAGCACAATTCGTCTAACATGGATCGATTTTGTGCACTTTACAATTTCTAATAGTTATTGTGAACAAGAACTATATGGTTAAACATGTAGTTGATTACTAGTTGGTTAGGAGTCTATGGTCTGAACATTGTGGCAGTGACAACAGCAATCATTTTATGATTTTAATCATTATTAACTTACCATTCATTTTACAAATAAAGTAACAAGTACAAAAAATTTTAATAGTTATCTATTGCGCTTACCAAAAAGAAGTGGTCTCATGGCTCTTGTGATTAATGTTGCATTACCATCTTCACCTAGATCAACTTCTTGCCGATGCCCTACCTACAAAAAAGATGCTATATAAATTACCATTTCTATATTATATCACTCCTAGACAAACTATAGTCTTTCGTAACAATGATTCCATGATATAGCAATATTCATCACATTGTATTAAATTCTCTAATGAGATGTATGAAGGCTTTGTGTGTACCTGACATAACATTCTATCTATGTCTCTTACTGCTTTACAACCAACTAAATGGTTTAATAAATAAGGGTTTGCTAGAATTGTTAATAAAAACACCCCCTTTCAGAAACATAATCTGAACCACATACTTAGGTTACAAACATTGAATACATAATTATGTTTTGGAACATACTTATTTATTCAGTACATAATGTTTTGGAAATGACTATTTCATAAATGTGAGGACTTCCAAGTTGATTTAAAAAGTTGAGACACGTGACAACAAGCACAAGACCTTGACTCCCTTCACTATTATTGGCCATGCACCTACGCGTGAAGTGGAACAACTGCACACATTACAAAGAGATGCTGATTTAAAAACATTTCTGATTTGATTTGGTTTTAACTGGATAACTTTTAAGTAAATGATAAAGTCATCTGTCTTTGTGTCTGTCTGTCTGTATGTGTATTAGAAAGGTTGACAGTCGGTTTTCAAAAACAGCGATAATAAATCATAGTCATTTATTTAATCAGGTCTAGTTTATTCATACAGTAAAAAAAAATATAGTCTGAAGGTATCAATGTATGTAAATTATTGTATAAAATTATCAATGAACGTTATTAAGTTTACTATTAATTAAGTGGAAATAAACTACACATAAATTACATCTCACCTTAACGCCGTTCAATCGATAAAGACCCTGGACACGTCCAATAAGCGTTGGACCGTATTTACCACTACAGCGATCCTCATCACAAACGTGCTTCGGCGGTGAAGATCTATGACTCTTAGAATTCTTACTCTCGCACATCGAAGGCAGTAAAACATAGAAAAAATAACAAACCATCCATAATTTGATATCCATTAATGTGAAAAGTTTGTGAGTTAGTATTTTAGTAATTTATGGGTGATTACAGAGAGTTTTTATAGCTGTTATTGTTGACGAGAGTTTAGATTGATAAAGCTTTACAAATTAGCATCCGGATCTGACCAGAACGGTGCTTGAATAAAAGGTCTGGTGCCTTATTGTTAGAATGTTTGATGAGACGAGTAGCTGTGTTCGACTGGTTGATTTAGAAAACAAAGCTTTTTACCGGTTGTAAGACAGGCTTTAATGCAAATATGTTATAAGAGTGAATGGTCTGAACCCAGGTTAAAGCGATGAGAGAAAGTTTGTCGATTGTGCAGGTGAGAAAGACTGTTTGTGCGGTCGTACGTTTTGGCAACCTGCGCGGAATCCATCTTTAGAGTAAAAGAGTTAAAAACCCTCTCAATAATATTCTCACAGGGACGATCAATCTACTTCATCATTAATATGTTATAATTTAACAATATTTCGACTTTTTGAGGAAAGGGTTTAGTAGAAACAATTCTCTTGTCGCTTGATATTGTAAAAAAAAACATATGACAATACCAATGTAGCAGATAGACTCTAGGACAGTGGTTATGACAGTGGTTATGATTATATAATTATAATATCATGTACTCAGAATGTGAGTTGGACGTTTGACAGTTTACTTGAATAAAATTTACATTTACTTGCGCTAGCTGAAAAAAATATTTACATGTATTTACAATGACATATGCTAAAACGATATAAGCGTAATTGGACTTTTCAGTAGTTGGTAGGGTTAGTGTGTTATGGTGGCCACCTTCCGTCGCCCTTGAGAGTACACCTGTTTTAGAAAGTTTAAAATACTGTTTTGGTACTTCGTAACGGTCTTAGTTGAAAGCTCTTCCATACCATAAACGAACTGGAAATTCGTTTCTTGTCAAATGATCGCTACAAAAGTAGAATGAATGCACCGTATAAAAGTATACTTAATGCACTGTTAAGTTTTTTTCTTTAGAAATTGATTATGTCATGTACATGTCTGATCCATATGCGTTACATCAGTTCTTCTGTTCTTTGAGAAAGCGAATGGTTTTATCATAGACATTGCCACTTTATATATTTTTCTCGACCGATAGCTGAACAGAAAAGGATTAAGCATAGAGCTCAGGAATATAATTGTTTTCGAAGCGTTCTTGATGTCTTTTAGAAGGGGATTACCATCAGCTACAATTGTATCTGCTATTTTACTAAATATACTAGGAAGGACGCAAATTACAAAGAGAATATGAATGTACCAAGCAGTTCGTATTGACTTTGCTTGTTGAACTGTTGACAGAAAAATTGCTTGTCGCTGCGAAACTATTTGACGTCGATGTCGTTGCGTTATCTTGTAGATTTTGAAGTGACAGAAAAGGATGGCAATTGAGATACATAAAAAGAACGGTATAATTATGCCAAGTTTGTATCTTTTTCCCCCTCCTAGATCGTAAGCTTTGATTAAAGGTATCAAACTTAACCAGTTTACAACCACCACAGCGCGAGCACGATCGAATGTGACTTTCACAGGGTACCTCATGTGCCAATACAGAGCCAAAAAACGATCTAAAGCAATCATCAGTAACGTTAGAAGCGAAACAGCAAAAAAGAATTTGTAGCAGAAGGAGAGGTACGGTCGTGAGAAGCTCTTAGGAAGTGGCGAAATATCGATAATAAACAGCGGCTGTACAATGAATCCTGTTGCAAAGTCTGTAGCAGAGAGACTGAATAGAAAAACATTATTAGGTGTGTGTAAGGATGGAGTCTTAAAGATTGCCACAAGTACGAGAGAGTTGCTGATAATAGATACTGTGCTGGACAAACCATTGATAAGACTAACAACCAGTGAGAAACAATCCATTTCCTTTCAAAGGCTTCGGTGAAATAAAAAAGTGATTTGATATAATATGAACTCTAAGGTAAAGGTCTTGACTCTGCATTTGTGACTTAAAGAGTCCTTTAAGCTTAGCATGAAGTGTTGTCAATCATGTCCTTGTTGAGTTAAAGACCAGTGTATCTCGTGAATGACGCATTGAACAATGGACTTCCTAAAAGACTTGACAATTCAATCAAACTTAACTTTGGCTTTGAATTATGATCTTCACAAGGCCAACTCGATATCGACACAGAGCATCTGTTTTAGGAAGCTTTCTTTGTTACTGGATAAGTGGGTCCAACGTTACTGAGGACTTTAATGAAAACTCTTTTTTCCATATCCACGAAATAGGTCTGAAATACCTTCCCTACTCAATCATATCAATTTGAAAATTATAAATGCCAAATTAAGTATAAAAGATTTTGAGAAGGTATTGCGAACAAATAATAAATGATTTAAACAAACAGTACAATCTTGATAATGGCGTCAGGAAGATGCCAGGAAGAGATTGTTGCGTTTCTTCTTTTGCGGAAATTGGCCATTTGTGCTCATTTCTATTATGGAAAAAAAATTCTTTACTGATCATATATTCTCACTGACTTTATAGATTTTCGGCATAGATCGGCAACAGAAAAGGAAAATACGCGTGAACGTTGTGTCGAAGGTCATGGTTTGACCCCTGCCCGGGAGAAATCAGAGAGAAATTACTGCAGTTTGTGATTTCATTTATAAATGGATATAGAACTTCTCAATGCAGATAAAATATCTGAAAACGCCAAAACGTTCAATGAACCCTAACTTGGATTTGACAATAATTAGGCTCCCCTTCTAGTACCTCGTAACCGAGCTGCATCAGGAACACTCCAGTTCTCTCTTCCAGTTTTCACACCCAAATAACTATGCCAAAACTGATACTGTGACTGGCTACACTTTGTCGCCTTGTCAAGCAGATCAGATAAAGAAAGGTAATCCTGAATTTGGCTATTAGAAATAAGTAAAAGCAACACAGTACAAAAGTATGCAAGACGTGTTTTGGGACGGTATTCATCACTTAATAAATACTTATAACGGAGGGATGTTAATCCGAGTATTTGCATCGTACCTAAAATATAGGTTATAGTACACAAAAATATGATACTTCGTTGTTTAATTTACAATATCATCAGCTATAAATAAATACATATCCAAAATATATAATTTAATCCTCACTTCAACCATTGAAAACCCAACTTCTCTCATCTCCTTTTCTTGTGAACAGAACGCATATGGATTCACTAAAGGTGTTAAGATGGTATTTTATCTCTTGAAACTTTTCATCGCTTTTCAATGTCCCCTTCTTAAACATGTGGAATTAATATAGTTTAATCCTCCTCTCACCATTGAAAGCACAGCTCCTCTCATCTCCGTTGCTTGTAAACAGTACACATATGGATTCATTAAACAGTTTAGAAAAAATGTTAAATGGAATGTTTTTTTTAGTAACTGCCGATTTTCTTGAAACTCTACCACATTGTTTATGATCATTGAAGGAACAAAACATACCAGGTAAAGTAAATGAATAGAGCGCATTATACGTAAGGATCGGCCCTGTCTTGGAATTGGTACTGGAAACGCTTGGTTTAGAGTAGCAATCTGTTTACGATGTCGTTGAACAATCTTATGAATCTTGTAATAACAAGTTAGTATTATCGCAAAGAATATCACACATAAAGCATTATAATATAATATCCTGAAAACTAGTGGCACAGCAAAGTAGATGACCGCACATGGAAAACTAACTATCCAGATTACAAGCAATAGAACCAAACTATGTCTGAATGTCACTTTGGCAGGATATCTTAGATGCCAGTATATAGCGAGATATCTATCGACTGTTATAGTTACTAAAGTAGACATTACTACCGAACTACAGTAAGCATAACAATACTCAAAATAAAATCCAACTAGTGAAGTATACTTTGGGATGACGTAGAACATGAACAGCGGTTGTACCACACAGCCTATGAGAAAACCCGCGGCAGCCAGGCTACAAAAGTGAAGATTAGTTGGTGTATGTAAGGCTGGTGTCTTATAAACAGCAACTAGTACAACAACGTTGCTGATTACCGATATAATGCTAGTTAATGCATTGATCAAGACGAGGGCAATATGGGTAGTTTCCATCGAAAGAGATCAAGTCGATGAAAAGTACTCTCGCAAAATAGATAGATGATTTTTGAGATTTTGTATTTATATATATTTATATAATGTGTAAATTTACTTGAAGGTTCATCTCATGAAGTCAGTAGAATTTTCTAGTTCAAACATGATGTTACACTAGGTGCTCCGTAAATGGCTTCAGTGTGTTGATATTGATATAGCAGTTGAAAAAGTAGTTAGAAAATCTCCGTTATCAGTACGTGAGCAAATCATCCATTCAATCAAAGGTTATCTCCGTTTTAGGCACCTAATCGCCAAATACGTGGATTTATGTAGAATCACCACACTATGTTTGAACGCGTTTCCCAATAAAATAAGAGGGTAATTCTTTGATAGCACTTATCTACGTCATGCAGAATTTCTGGAATAAAGAACTCTTGACAGATTTTCCAGTCATTTCAATATATAATGGCCCTGAAGATGAAGAATTGATTCTTACTTTGGAACCAAATCCAAAACAACACTCAATGGTCAGCACCTGTATCTAAAAACCATATTATGACCTATATATTGTGACTTTTAAATTTTTAGACTCATTATTACTTCTGTTGTTTAATGTCTTACTTATAGAATTTGTTCGAGGTAATGAGATTTCGCTTTTAACTTTGAATTATGATTACTTTGAGGAACGTTTCTCACTATTACTAAAAGTAACGCAATATAATTGCTTTTTTGTGCAAACAAGGCCTAAGGATATTTATTTGTTTAAAAAAAGTGCATGCATCATTTAATTAATCATTGTTTTTTTTTTTCACTAATTTGACGTCAACAGTTCTCATTCTTGTAATTCATGCTTTATTTATTAATAATTTGATTAATTAACTCTTTCATTCATTCATTATTTTTCTTCGTTTATTCATTCATTCATTTATATACATTCACTCATTCATCGAGACAAAATCAATGCAAATATATGGTTTTAAAGTAATAATAAATTTCCATGTGAATAATGCGTTAAGTGTTCAGTGCTTAAATGATTAATTAAACATTTGTTATTGTTTAGATAGAGAAATAATATTGATATAAGAAGCCAGAGGAAGGGGGATGGATGAAAAGGTGGATATTTCGGAGAGGCCAGTGGCTGAACATGATCAGCTAGCGTTGCAAATAAAAGAGAAATCGTTTCTAAAAAGATTAATCATCTGTGACTTGTTGTAGTTCTTTGTCATCAAGATAATCGCTGCGCAAATGATGAGAATCAGGTTCAGGTGGAGGAAGCCAATTGTTGGCTATATATTTATGTCCTTTTTTAACATCGCATCCGCCATGGAGCGATCGGTCCTCTCTGGGACCCATCCAACCTGTTTTATCATCTCGTAGGTAATTGTACCACATAATGGCCTTGCCTTTCTTCGGTGGAACCACTAGTTTAGCTGAGTGGCAGTATTTACAAAGATTGTAGCGATTGCCATCTTTGCGATCACGGAATTCCTACGAAAGAAGGAGATATTTTACCAAACCAATTTACCATTACTGCAGACACTCGATCATCAATTTGTGATTTGTTGTTGTTGCTCCCGTCAAAACTGCGATATTCGTCTAAACACGCCGTATTCATGATGAATTATGATCGATTAGTTTTAATTCTTGTGGTTTTATTTGACTGTCGGGAGCAAAAACACCAAATGACGTTAAGTTTTTATGTGTCTAAGTTCACTGAAAATAGAAAACGCAAGTAATTTGTAATGATATTCCGTAAGTAAGTGTTTTTGTTCATTTTAGCATCAGTGCCAGCGAAAACAGTTAACATAAAGATCATAATGATGATGACATAATCGAGCTATGGTTTTAGATGACTTTGCATGAAGTGTTGTCAATCATGTGCTTGTTGAGTTAAAGACCAGTGTATCTCGTGAATGACGCATTGAACAACGCACTTCCTAAAAGAATTGACAATTCAATCAAACTTAACTTTGGCTTTGAATTATGATTTTCACAAGGCCATCTGGAGATCGACACAGGGCATCTGTTTTAGGAAGCTTTTTTTGTTACTGGATAAGTGGGTCCAACGTTACTGAGGACTTTAGTGAAAACTCTTTTTTCCATATACACGAAATAGGTCTGAAATACCTTCCCTACTCAATCATATCAATTTGAAAATTATAAATGCCAAATTAAGTATTTTGAGAAGGTATTGCGAACAAATAATAAATGATTTAGAAAAACAGTACAGCCTTGATAATCGCGTCAGGAAGATGCCAGGAAGAGATTGTTGCGTTTCTTCTTTTGCAGAAATTGGGCAATATCATTTTGCATGTCCATTTGTGCTCATTTCTGTTATGGAAGAAACTACTTTACTGATCATATATATTCTCACTGACTTTATAGATTTTCCGTATCGACAACATAAAAGGAAAATCCGCGTGAACGTTGTGTCGAAGGTCATGGTTTGACCCCTGCCCGGGAGAAATCAGAGAGAAATTACTGCAGTTTGTGATTTCATTTATAAATGGATATAGAACTTCGAGTCTCAATGCAGATAAATATCTGAAAACGACAAAACGTTCAATGAACCTTGACTTGGCTTTGACAATAATTGGGCTCCCCCTCTTGTATCTCTAAACCGAGCTGCACCAGGAACACTCCAGTTCTCTCTTCCAGTTTTCACTCCCAAATAACTATGCCAAAACTGATTCTGTGACCGGCTACACTTTGTCGCCTTGTCAAGCAGATCAGATAAAGAAAGGTAATCCTGAATTTGGTTTTTAGAAATAAGTAAAAGCAACACAAAAGTATGCAAGACGGGTTTTAGGGTGGCATTCATCACTTAATAGGTACTTATAAAGAAGGGATGTTAATCCGAGTATTTGCATCGTACCTAAAATATAGATAATAGTACACGAAAATACGATACTTCGTTGTTTAATTTACAATATCATCAGCTATAAATAATTACATATCCAAAATATATAATTTAATCCTTTCAACCATTGAAAACCCAACTTCTCTCATCTCCTTTTCTTGTGAACAGAACGCACATGGATTAAGATTATATTTTATCTCTTGAAACGTTTCATCGCTTTTCAATGTCCCCTTCTTGTGGAACATGTGGAATTTATATAGTTTAATCCTCCTCTCACCATTGAAAACACAGCTCCTCTCATCTCCGTTGCTTGTAAACAGTACACGTATGGATTCATTAAACAGTTTAGAAAAAATGTTAAATGGAATGTTTTTTTTTAGTATCTGCGGATTTTCTTGAAACTCTACCACATTGTTTATGATCATTGCAGGAACAAAACATACCAAGTAAAGTAAATGAATAGAGCGCATTATACGTAAGGATCGCCCCTGTCTTGGAATTGGTACTGGAAACGCTTGGTTTAGAGTAGCAATCTGTTTACGATGTCGTTGAACATTCTTATGAATCTTGTAATAACAAGTTAGTATTATCGCAAAGAATATCACACATAAAGCATTATAATATGTTATCCTGAAAACTAGTGGCACAGCAAAGTAGATGACCGCACATGGAAAACTAACTATCCAGATTACAAGCAATAGAACCAAACTATGTCTGAATGTCACTTTGGCAGGATATCTTAGATGCCAGTATATAGCGAGATATCTATCGACTGTTATAGTTACTAAAGTAGACATGACTACTGAACCACAGTAAGCATAACAATACTCAAAATAAAATCCAACTAGTGAAGTATACTTTGGGATGACGTAGAACATGAACAGCGGTTGTACCACACAGCCTATGAGAAAACCCGCGGCAGCCAGGCTACAAAAGTGAAGATTAGTTGGTGTATGTAAGGCTGGTGTCTTATAAACAGCAACTAGTACAACAACGTTGCTGATTACCGATATAATGCTAGTTAATCCATTGATCAAGACGAGGGCAATATGGGTAGTTTCCATCGAAAAAGATCAAGTCGATGAAAAGTACTCTCGCAAAATAGATAGATGATTTTTGAGATTTTGTATTTATATATATTTATATAATGTGTAAATTCACTTCAAGGTTCATCTCATGAAGTCAGTAGAATTTTCTAGTAATCATGATGTTACACTAGGTGCTCCGTAAATGGCTTCAGTTTTGTGATATTGATATAGCAGTTGAAAACGTAGTTAGAAAATCTTCGTTATCAGTACGTGAGCAAAACATCCATTCAATCAAAGGTTATCTCAGTTTTGGTCACCTAATCGCCAAATAAGTGGATTTATGCAGGATCAACACACTCTGTTTGAACGAGTTGCCCAATAAAATAAGAGGGTAATTCTTTGATAGCACTTATCTACGTCATGTAGAATTTCTCGAATAAAGAGCTCTTGACAGATTTTCCAGTCATTTCAATATATAATGGCCCTGAAGATGAAGAATTAATACTTACTTTGGAAGCAAATCCAAAACAACACTCAATGGTCAGCACCTGTATCTAAAAACCATATTATGACGTATATATTATGACTTTTAAATTTTTAGACTAATTATGCCTGCTGTTCTTTAATGTCTTAGATTTTCCGTATAGATCGATAACAGAAAAGAAAAATACGCGTGAACGTTGTGTCGAAGGTCATGGTTTGACCCCTGCCCCGGAGAAATCAGAGAGAAATTACTGCAGTTTGTGATTTCATTTATAAATGGATATAGAACTTCGATCGAGTCTCAATGCAGATAAAATATCTGAAAACGCCAAAACATTCAATGAACCTTAACTTGGCTTTGACAATAATTAGGCTCCCCCCTCTAGTACCTCTAAACCGAGCTGCACCAGGAACACTCCGGTTTTCTCTTCCAGTTTTCACACCCAAATAACTATGCCAAAACTGATACTGTGGCCGGCTACACTTTGTCGCCTTGTCAAGCTGATCAGATAAAGAAAGGTAATCCTGAATTTGGTTATTAGAAATAAGTAAAAGCAGCACAAAAGTATGCAAGACGGGTTTTAGGGCGGTATTTATCACTTAATAAATACTTACTAGCAGTTTCCATCGGAAATGAAATGCTGCGAGATGTTTTTGCAAAGCTAAAATTTTGGTTTGTCTGGTAATGTGATACATTCAAATGTGAATGCTGTTATTAAGAGATGTAGATGATATAGGTACACCAATGAGTCAAGGGATGGATGGCTTGCAAATAGTGTAATAGCTATAATTGATAAAAACGATATACTGTAGTACTAAGAGTATACTTATTGTATCTGTAATAGAAATGCCACAATTTTGTACAATTTGTACAAAGTATAGCAGGCTAGACAATAGAAAGCAAAGTCAATAAGTATACTCTATGTTGGAATGAATGTACACATCTGATAATTGTAAAACTTTGTTCTTTTTAATATATATACAATAATTTGAACAGTAATAACAATACTTGTCATCAAATTTTATTTGAATGAGTTAAAGTTTATGTAAACTATCATATTTGAAACAGTTGAACAAGAGAGATCATGAGAGATTGCAACAAAATGTTTATGAATGTGATAAAATGTGATAAAATTTTGTGTTTTTGCATGAGGTAGTAAATTCAGGACACTTTTTTGACATAATTGACAAGTTGATAATCTGCCACTACAGTTGTGCATTAAATGTGATAAAAAAAGTGTAAGATTTTTAGTTACAGCTAAATTCATTGTATTGCGACCGGCCTTTTCATAAGTTTGTTTGAATTTAGACCGTTCTGGGCCATTAATCAAGTTTAGGGGTTTAGTTTATTTGAAATAATAACAACGTGTTGCAGCAAGCTTCGCAACTTCAAAGTGATTGACAGTTCAGAAAAGCCCAAAAATCAATTGAAACCAATTTTTGAAATTGTGAGTCAGAATACAGCGAACTTGGCTGTAAATCCTACAGTATAATTATGTAAAATGTGAACAGTCATAGTAACATTGGAACAATAAACAAGGTCTATATTAAAGTTACTTTGTATGTTATGTTATGATATGTGAAGAATCAAAAATTGCAAAAAATTGAACGACTACATATAATGGTAAAATGTCAATTAAGTAATGTAAAACGTATCACCAACATTTGCATTGAAGCAATTTCTTTGATATATTTTTTTATGTAAAGAATCTACAACGCCGGCATTCAGTTAAAACAGGATGCAAACAATATTTTGACAATGAAATAACTACAGTTGTAAAGTCAAAATGTCAATAACTTTCTGGTTGTGTATCGTATGTAAACTTCATTACATCCAAGTCTAGGATGTTTTAGTGGTTTGTTTGCCACAATGGGCGATTGACTCGGTTTGTTGGGCGAAGTTTTCGTTTTATTGTCCTTATTTGTTTGTCACGATGGCGCTGGGTACCTTCATTTGACAGAATTGAAATTTGATTTCGATCAGTGGTAATCGCTGGCCAAATGACCCGATTTGGCAAATAGTCAAGGGACAGTATCTCTATGTCCGATATAGTTTGTTGGTGAAACGCTTTGAGATACATTGCATCTCCTTGTACTAAGATATGATCGACCGTTTTAGTGGTCCATTGCAAAATAGAACACGAGTTTGCACACAACAAAGCCGAGAGACTCATAAAAGTACATTGACTCCCCGTAGAAACAGCACTAAAACGACCATCACCTTGATGAATACTTCCTCTAGTAAATAGAGAAATTTGCATTATGGTTTTCGTAGTGTTTAATCTTACCCGAATGCAAGGATTTTAAAACTCTGCCAGAACCGTACCGACTCTCAAATCCCTCTGTCAAAAACATCGAGTTGCAACCACGTGGGGGATATGGGGCAGAGATGGCTTATGGGAAATCATCGCCCGCTAGAAAGTTGAAAACTGATCGAGTTTTAGAACGGCAATACAAAAAGCCCAGTGCACACGCGGTCATTGAGTAAACAGCAAGACCGTCAAGATTAGTGTTGCTGCTTCGCTCGCTTCGCTCGCTCGCAGCAATAAAGGAGGAAGGTTAATCCGAATATTTGCATCGTACCTAAAATATGGCTAATAGTACACGAAAATACGATACTTCGTTGTTTAATTTACAATATCATCAGCTATAAATAAATACATATCCAAAATTTATAATTTAATCCTCACTTCAACCATTGAAAACCCAACTTCTCTCATCTCCTTTTCTTGTGAACAGAACGCATATGGATTCACTAAAGGTGTTAAGATGGTATTTTATCTCTTGAAACATTTCATCGCTTTTCAATGTCCCCTTCTTAAACATGTGGAATTTATATAGTTTAATCCTCCTCTCACCATTGAAAACACAGCTCCTCTCATCTCCGTTGCTTGTAAACAATACACATATGGATTCATTAAACAGTTTAGAAAAAATGTTAAATGGAATGTTTTTTTTTAGTAACTGCCGATTTTCTTGAAACTCTACCACATTGTTTATGATCATTGAAGGAACAAAACATACCAAGTAAAGTAAATGAATAGAGCGCATTATACGTAAGGATCGCCCCTGTCTTGGAATTGGTACTGGAAACGCTTGGTTTAGAGTAGCAATCTGTTTACGATGTCGTTGAACAATCTTATGAATCTTGTAATAACAAGTTAGTATTATCGCAAAGAATATCACACATAAAGCATTATAATATGTTATCCTGAAAACTAGTGGCACAGCAAAGTAGATGACCGCACACGGAAAACTAACTATCCAGATTACAAACAACTGAACCAAACTATGTCTGAATGTCACTTTGGCAGGATATCTTAGATGCCAGTATATAGCGAGATATCTATCGACTGTTATAGTTACTAAAGTAGACATGACTACTGAACCACAGTAAGCATAACAATACTCAAAATAAAATCCAACTAGTGAAGTATACTTTGGGATGACGTAGAACATGAACAGCGGTTGTACCACACAGCCTATGAGAAAACCCACGGCAGCCAGGCTACAAAAGTGAAGATTAGTTGGTGTATGTAAGGCTGGTGTCTTATAAACAGCAACTAGTACAACAACGTTGCTGATTACCGATATAATGCTAGTTAATCCATTGACCAAGACGAGGGCAATATGGGTAGTTTCCATCGAAAGAGATCAAGTCGATGTAAAAAACTTCTCGCAAAATAGATAGATGATTTTTGAGAATTGGTATTTTATATATATCAACTTAAAAGTGTTTTTTTCAGCAATGTGTAAATTTACTTCAAGTTTCATCTCATGAAGTCAGTAGAATTTTCTAGTTCAAACATGATGTTACACTAGATGCTCCGTTAATGGCTTTAGTGCATGTGTTGATATTGATATAGCAGTCGAAAAAGTAGTTAGAAAATCTTTGTTATCAGTACGTGAGCAAAGCATCCATTCAATCAAAGGTTATCTCAGTTTTGGGCACCTAATCGCCAAATAAGTGGATTTATGCAGAATCGCGTTTCCCAATAAAAAATAGGGCAATTCTTTGGTAGCACTTATCTAGGTCATGTAGAATTTCTCGAATGAAGAACTCTTGACAGGTTTTCCTGTCATTTCAATATATAATGGCCCTTAAGATGAAGAATTGATGCTTACTTTGGAACCAAATCCAAAACAACACTCAATGATCAGCACCTGTATCTAAAAACCATATTATGACGTATATATTGTGACTTTTAAATTTTTAGACTCATCATGCCTGCTGTTCCTTAATGTCTTACTTATAGAATTTGTTCGAGGTGGTGAGATTTCGCTTTTAACTTTGAATTAGGATTACTTTGAGGAACGTTTCTCACTATTACTAAAAGTAACGCAATGTAATTGCTTTTTTGTGCAAACAAGGCCTAAGGATATTAATTTTTTTTGAAAAGTGCATGCAGTTAAGTTATTTGAATAATAATTAGGGAAAATACAAGTCTGAACGACAATCATTTCAAAGTTTTAAAGAAATGCAAAACAAAATAGGACTGCCTTGTCAATGAGATGCTTCTAATACGATCACTGAAGCCTACGCTAAACACACAAAGTGACTCAATTAGAGCAAAACTGTTTATTTAATCCTTTGTGCACTTTAATATGTATATTTATTGTTTTTCTATTTTTGTATTTTTCTCGTGTTTTCTTAACTATTGTATTTTCCCTAATTATTATTCAAATAACTTAACTTAAGCTTCACCAAACGTTTCTCACTTCACTTGAGAATGACGTTGCATAACGTCGAAACGTCGTGTTTTTTAGCTTTTAATTTCGTCTTAAAATGTTTAAACAAATATTTATTAATAATTTCATTCATTTATTCATAGACATTCATTCATTCATCCAGACAAAATCAATGCAAATGGTTTTGAAGTAAGAATAAATTTCCATGTGAATAATGCGTTTAGTGTTCAGTGCTTAAATGATTAATTAAACATTTGTTATTGCTTAGATAGAGAAATAATATTGATATAAGAAGCCAGAGGAAGGGGGGTGGATGAAAAGGTGGACATTTCGGAGAGGCCAGTGGCTGAAAATCTGCAAAGCATACCAAGGATTTACCCTCGACTAATATGTAGTGTGTGTTTGATTTTGCAGCTGTTTCATGCCTTGCTAGGAAATGAGAGTGTTTGGGAGGGGAGAGAGAAAGTATAAAAAAATACGTAAATAGTGAAAATGGCATCTCATTTCTAAGTAACATTAGCGAACAAATACATTTAGAAAACATCATCGTTGTATTTTAATCAACATCTGTGCTTATACTGATACTGATAAGCCAACTCCAAACAGTTCATGACGTCAGTAGTAGTATATTTAAGTATGAAATTAGCCGGATTGCCAGGAGCAATTTTCAGGAGCAAGAAATCACGTGACAGGGATACCGGAAGTGACAAAGAGTCACGCAATACCAAAGGAAGCCCACAATAAATATCAGCGCGCATGCGCAAATTAAACACCGGAAGTCATTTTGACGTTCGTGCAAGCGCAAAGTCGAGTTCGGAAGTCAGTGAGAATACAATGTACATATGTAATGAAGCATAATAATCAAATAAATGGCGGGAAATTCGAAATGACTCAGCAGTTTTATTGTTAGGCGTGTTCGGGCAAATTCTATTGTTTACAGGATTAAAGTTTGTTATAAAGTGGAAGCCAGAGATCTGAAGAGCTAGCTCAAATAATTATCGCAGAAATATGGAATACCTTAATAATCTGCAAATTAGGTCGAAGTCAGGTCGAAGTCAGGTCGAAATCAGGTCGAACTCAGGTCGAAGTAAGGTCGATATCAGTCAGGTCAGTCTCTTCTTCTGTCTATTCTTAATATGTTGTTTACTACTTATTACAATCTCTTTTTGTGCGACGTTTAAATATGGAAGTTTACATCGTGAATGTTTTTTTAGTACATGATGAGTTTAATCCACGAACACCGATTTTAAAACGGCCCGAAAAGGCTCGAATTGGCCTTTAATGGCCCGAAATGGCTCAGATGGCCAGTTTGATTAAGAGAGGGACAGTCCATCACTACATGTATTTAGCACAGATTATAATTTGTATTTTTTTTTTTGACAACTACATTTACAATTATTGAAAAATTTCCCTGTTTGTATTATCTCTTCTAATTACGATCATTACCATTTATCTCTCTCTCTCTTTTTCAACTTAAAGTTTATAAAAATTCTCTAGTTACATAACAAATCGAAAGAGTTTGTTTAGAATCATATTAAAATGACAACCATTTCTTAGTAGCTTTGAAACGATCTTCATTTTTATCGATACTTTTCCTTGTCTTTGTGCATTGTTTTCCTGATATTTTCTTGTGTTTACCACTTCTAAAAGTTTCATATTCTTCTCTTAGATAATTATTAAAGTTTGTTTCCATTTCTTCTTGACGCTGTAAAAGTTTTTCTAAAGCATTTTGGAATGTCTGTTTGCTAGATTTTCATCCGGGATTTTTTTGTCTTCTAAATTGCCCTCATGTTTGTATTCCCGGATGAAAATCAGTACTGTCGGTTTGAAGACAGTTATTATCGATTTAATAAGTTAAGTGGATATTCCTTATTTCAATGTTCTTACTTCAAATTAAAAGCCAAATAAGAAATTAAAAGTCAACAAAGTTCATTTGATTTATAATCCTTCTGTACAAAAAGTCTTTTGTTCTAGTGCGGGCCGTACTTTTGTTTGCTAACTAAACAAGCCTGACTTTGAATATTTGATTACTGTACAATTTCATCAATACAAGTCCATGATGTGAACTCTTCAGCCGAGCGCCAAAATTTATATGCTGAAGTAATGGACTGTCCTTCCTATAGAACGGGCCGTCCGGGTCATTTCGGGCCTTACAAGGCCAAATCGAGCCTTTTCGGGCCCTTTTAAAAAGGGATAGTCTAAAGTTAATCATCATTTATTAGAAAACATTGGAGGTGTAGACATCTTTAATTATGGGTCGCACAAGAAGAGATTGCCCCGTGTTTGGATGTACAAGTACTAATCTCGTACGATTGGCAAATCATCTTGATCAAATACATCGTATGGATACGCAAGAACGTGCAAAATGGTTGAAATGGAGTAAATTAGGGTTATGTCTTCCCTTACAAACAGAAGAATGCGTGGATTCTAGCAAACAGACATTCCAAAATGCTTTAGAAAAACTTTTACAGCGTCAAGAAGAAATGGAAACAAACTTTAATAATTATCTAAGAGAAGAATATGAAACTTTTAGAAGTGGTAAACACAAGAAAATATCAGGAAAACAATGCACAAAGACAAGGAAAAGTATCGATAAAAATGAAGATCGTTTCAAAGCTACTAAGAAATGGTTGTCATTTTAATATGATTCTAAACAAACTCTTTCGATTTGTTATGTAACTAGAGAATTTTTATAAACTTTAAGTTGAAAAAGAGAGAGAGAGATAAATGGTAATGATCGTAATTAGAAGAGATAATACAAACAGGGAAATTTTTCAATAATTGTAAATGTAGTTGTCAAAAAAAAAATACAAATTATAATCTGTGCTAAATACATGTAGTGATGGACTGTCCCTCTCTTAATCAAACTGGCCATCCGAGCCATTTCGGGCCATTAAAGGCCAATTCGAGCCTTTTCGGGCCGTTTTAAAATCGGTGTTCGTGGATTAAACTCATCATGTACTAAAAAAACATTCACGATGTAAACTTCCATATTTAAACGTCGCACAAAAAGAGATTGTAATAAGTAGTAAACAACATATTAAGAATAGACAGAAGAAGAGACTGACCTGACTGATATCGACCTTACTTCGACCTGAGTTCGACCTGATTTCGACCTGACTTCGACCTGACTTCGACCTAATTTGCAGATTATTAAGGTATTCCATATTTCTGCGATAATTATTTGAGCTAGCTCTTCAGATCTCTGGCTTCCACTTTATAACAAACTTTAATCCTGTAAACAATAGAATTTGCCCGAACACGCCTAACAATAAAACTGCTGAGTCATTTCGAATTTCCCGCCATTTATTTGATTATTATGCTTCATTACATATGTACATTGTATTCCAATCTCATACTCAGAGCCCGCGTTTTTCCTCGCCAGCAGCGGATAACAAGGGCTCTGACATAATCCGATTTTTGTTAAAATTTGATTGGTCATTCAATTTTGACAATCACGCAAGCGCAAACAACCGGAAACACAAATAAACTCAAGCTAGATGTTTGTGACTGTTTTTAGCAGTAGAAAATATATAAAATATGATAAAAAATTAAGTCTGTACTTGTGAATCGCTATTTTCTTTACCTTCCTAGAGAATTTCAGCCAATTTGAAGCAATAGTTAGGAAATTATTTAATGTTTCGCCCTTCGTCACACACGGCTGCCAACGGCCGACAGAATTTCTCTTCTACCTCGTCGAAAATCACAAATTAACCTAAAATCCCTTCGGATTATGTTTACTCAATAAATAATCATTACAATCTATGAATTTTGTTCCAAAACTTCCACAATATCCGCACTAGGAAAAATCCATTTTCATTGACGATATCGCCGTATGTTGATCGATGCGCCGATCGATGCTGGATATCGATTCCATCAGAATTACAACGGTTTTACTTTTGAATATCAGCTCTGACATAATCTCCATTCCCCATTGGTCGGTTTGTACATTGGCCGTAAAGGTGCATGCGCAGCCGGAAGTCCAAGAAACCTTGGACTTTTCAGTGGATTATGCCAGAGTCCTTGTTTCGAGCCGCTGGCCGAAGTAACGAGGACTCGGGGTACGAGATTGATTGTATTCTCACTGACTTCCGAACTCGACTTTGCGCTTGCGCGAACGTCAAAATGACTTCCGGTGTTTCATTAGCGCATGCGCGCTAATATTTATTGTGGGCTTCCTTTGGTATTGCGTGACTCTGTGACTTCCGGTATCCCTGTCACGTGATTTCTTGCTCCGACGAAAGTGCTCCGAGAAAACCGGCTAATTCGGTGCTTTAATTTACTACTTCAGTTACTATAAATAAGTATAGGTCATGATGATGACGATGATAACGAAGAGATCATGATCATAGCGACGACAATGTTGATGATGATAGTGATGATGATGATAGTGATAATGTTGATGATGATAATATTGCTCTTGATTATGCTGAAAAAGTGATAATCGTGATAGCAATGATGGAAGATATGGAATGATAAACTACGTTAACAGACACTCAATGTGTCAGACCCTCTAAGGTGCGTAGTCCTGGAGCCCCTTAGGGGACCTGATAGTTCTCTGCAAGAGAGTATGAGATAAGAGAGCTTATCCCCCGTATTGGGATTTAGACTCATCAGGGGATCTTTTCGTTCTAATTTTAAACTGAAGTTATTTCGGGAACGGAACGTGATTGGCCAGATTGTAGGAGGCGCGGTCGCATCTCAAATAAAAGTGCGAAGATTGTTAACAAGTTTCTAAAAATAGCACGGCGAGTAGTGCCGCTGATGGGGTCCGGGGATAGGTTCTCTTAACTCATACTCTCTTGTTCTCTGTGATATAAACAATAAATGTTAAATTGTGTTTGGAATGTATATACTGTGACAATTGTTTAAAATAACACTTTTCACGTATTATTCCTTTGCTAGATTTGGTTGCTTTTGCCCCCGTAATTGAAACCGCTTTAGCTTTTCATGAATTGCTCATACCTTTTTGCTAGACAAGCGTTTCATATTTGTTTCAGTTCTGTCGTCAGTTTTGATGTCATGTCGTGTTTTTTTATAATACTTCAGTTGGGAATTCTTAGTATCTTACATTGTTGTTTTAATTGTTAGTGGTAGCATGTTCGTGTTGTTGCATGTAGTTGAAAATTCTGGTGCTTTTGTTGTCGTTCTTTTGTTGTCGTTGTCCTCGTCGTTTTCGTTCTTTAACCTATGTGTCGATGTCTACAAGTCAAAACTTAATTTTACCTTTATGACAATTAACGTTAAGGATGTTCTGGACTTTTAACATTGCATTACTTTTGGTCTGTTTTTGTTAAAATCTAATAAAATATCAAAGTATAACACTGAAACCAGAGCCACATAAAAACACAATATAGATATTCAAGCAACTTTCTCTACGCTTTTCTTAGCGATGACAAATGTACTCTTTGGTGTAGACAGTTCAGATTTAGAATAGGCATTTTATATTATGACGTAATTTTACTTCAACTACCAGTATTCTTTATAAATATTTCTTCCATATTCAAATTGCAGTATATGACGCCATAATGTAAATTGCCTATTGTTCAGTGCGAATTGTCATAAGCTATCGTGTAAGCGACTAAATGGCTCAGGTTTCAGTGTCCGCACTGATCAGCTAGCGTTGCAAATAAAAGAGAAATCATTTCTGAAAAGATTAATCATGTGTGACTTCTTGTAGTTCTTTGTCATCAAGATAATCGCTGCGCAAATGATGAGAATCAGGTTCAGGTGCAGGAAGCCAATTGTTCGCTATATATTTATGTCCTTTTTTAACATCGCATCCGCCATGGAGCGATCGGTCCTCTCTGGGACCCATCCAACCCGTTGTATCATCTCGTAGGTAATTGTACCACATAATGGCTTTGCCTTTCTTCGGTGGAACCACTAGTTTAGCTGAGTGACAGTATTTACCAAGATTGTAGCGATTGCCATCTTTGCGATCACGGAATTCCTACGAAAGAAGGATATTTTTACCAAACCAAGTTACCATTACTGCGGACACTCGATCACAATTTGTCATTTGTTGTTCTTGCTCCCGTCAAAACTCCGATATTCGTCTGAACACGCCGTATTCACGATGAATTATGATAGATTAGTTTTAACTCTTGTGGTTTTATTTGACTGTCGGGAGCAAAAACACCAAATGACGATAAGGTTTTATGTGTCTAAGTTCACTGAAGATAGAAAACGCAAGTAATTTGTAATGATATTTCGTAAGTAAGTGTTTTTGTTCATTTTAGCATCAGTGCCAGCGAAAACAGTTAACATGAAGATCATAATGATGATGACATAATCGAGCTATGGTTTTAGATGACACACAGTCCTCAGTCAGATCATAGTGAGTACTTGTAATAAATTAGATAATATATTAGATATGAAACCACACGGGATTTAAATATCAAACATACTGATCAATTAGAGAAGCATTGCTGTGGATTCGTCGTTTCCATCGATTAGTCTTGTTCTCCTTTATCCATTGAACCGATAGAAATATTTGCAGAAATTAAACTATTTCGCACGGAATTAAAAATCAAAGATCTCAATTCAGCTCATACAATAACAATTATTCACCAATTCTTTAAAACGTGCAGTTGAAGTACCAATTTGTGGTTTCCAGTACTAATATAAAACTTATAGAATTGGATAGCATGATATATCTGAAATCATACCGTTTCATTGAATCCCGGGACGTCTGCGACAGGAAAAGCTGTTTCCCCTCCTTCCTCGACATCGTTGAGGTAGTACAGCACTGTTATATACCTGAAATATAACCATATCGTTATAAACATGTCTTCTCAAAAGACGTGAAGACGAGCATTTTGGAACGAATCGAAAATGTCACTGTCAAAAAACTGTTGTTTGATTTATTGCCGATAAAAATGACATTGCAGTATTTATAAAATGTCCAAGGAAATTTATCGATACCGACGCTTCTCGAAAGTCTCACTTTGCTTTGATGCTCTGCTGCTTTTATGAATCTTAAACTAAGATGACATTGAGATTCTGTAAATTAAAATAAAAAAATAGAAACTTACCTGCACAGCCTACAAAAAGGAACATTTAGAAGATCAAAGTGACAGCACTTGTCTTTGGGAAAGTCAGACTTTCTTGTCCCGTCGTAGTGAGCATTATAATGACCCCTTTCATCATACCCTACAACCTGAAAAAGTGTCGATAAGACATTTAGCTTCTTGGGTAGATCTAGGGGACACACTGACAGCCCCTCCTTCGTGTCCTTATTGTCTCATACAATTTTCTCAAAATTCTATTTTTGGTACGTAATTAGAATTAGGTCGTGGTGTATCTCCTGCTCAAGGCAGTGCACCCCCTCCTAAAAACGACACTTCTGTATTCGGGAAGCGCTGTAGGGAAGCGCTGTGAAGATGTTAGCTTGCAAATATCAGTGATAGATAATCGTGGGTGTCTGATTGCAACTTTATGTGTTATATATTCATTAGTATGGGATGCGGAATAGAGACACTTGAGAACAATATCAACTTGATAAATCAATAAATCACTTATCTGATACTAAATTAGTAATGTCGTCGACGGCATTTGTAGGCAACCAAAAGCCAATAATATAACCTTCCAAATTATTTAATTAGCCACGCATGTTTTTTTGGATTTGACTTTTTGATATAATTGAATGTATCCTAACCTGTAAAGGTTCTCCACCATAAACGATATACTTTGGGAGTCTTGTTAGTTTCCAGATTCTGAAGAAAACCAGTTATAAAAACATGATTTAGACTTTTCAATTCTGAGGCACATATTTGGACAATCGTCTGTAAGCTCATTAAAACAATAGTTTTATTTATGGAATCAACAGTTAAAAACTATATCACGATTACAAACAAGATCGCGTCGACTACATTCAATCACAAACATGCCATTGTTACATAAGGTCGGGCGTGTGGACTGTCTGCTTGGTCAAGCCACCCCCTACTATGGACAATGGTTAAGCGATCTAAAAAGATACCTTTTTTTGTACAATTTTAGATAACGTACCTTTTTCTGATCTTTTTCATAATATCATCAGCTTTTAGTCCCTGGAACAGCCAGACCTGTTTACTGTATCTGTCTCTATGGTGAGGGTGATGGTCTTTCAGGTCATTCAAGTACATATCAATAGCGTTTGTTCGTAGGGTTTGCCACTCCACATAGTCGATTTTATCTACATGTGTCACGAAAGGTTAGACAAGTGCATAGCTAGAGTAGCTAGAATATTTTATCTGAAACTTGCATAAGTGTGGCTGAAAATACGTAATATCTAAACACAATAGAAAACCATCAGTTTGTTTATAAAATACCAACTAGCAAACTAACTAAAAGATGGGAAAAAGTAGTAGAAGCAGGCTACAAAAAAGGAAACTTGAACTTACCGTCTGCCATCTCTGTTAGATTCAAATGCTCAACCCTACAAAAACGTAATGATAAATGATTGTTATATTTAGACCTTTTGAAGATTACAAGTTCTCATGATTTAATATTATAATTAGAAGAAATGTCACCTACATTTCATCTATATCCTTATCTTCCAATATGATGTATTTGACCATTTCAGCAAACTTTTTGATCTACAAAGAACAATGTTTTGTTTTGATAAACTAATAATCATCATAACTCTATTACATCAACGTTTTGAACAAAAAGAAGGACAAAGGAACCAGTTTATCTTACTTCTTCTCTGGATATCTCAAAATCCCTGTCAAGATCCCAGTTAAGAAAATAACCAGCAGTACTGTTTGAGTGACCTAGCAAATTACAAAGAAGTCATTTGTTTAATTGGGGATTTTATAGTTTCATATATTCATATCATCAATCATATAATTAACGTCAATGTTAATCATTTGCAAAAGGCTAAAATGTATTGTACGTTAGATGCTTGCTAGTGGTAGTGACTACTATGGTTACCTTCAGTAGATCGTATCATCTTCATATGGCCTGTGGTTATTGGGTCCCAATGCAAATCACTCTCGTGCATACCAGCCTTCTTGGCAAGATTGACGATATGATCACACTCTTCAGATGTCAGAAAGTCTGGAATCTCTGAAATGTGTACATCAATGAAACAAATATTCGTTAGTACTACAGTAGCAAATGTATCTAGAATGATGGATTGGTTATATCCAGGAAAAAAACTGCGTAACTCAAGCTTGCTCCAAAGACGTCAAGGTAATGACTCTCCAATGGTGGGTCCAGCTTTGAGATGCTGTGGTTGAGCACCTCCCTAAAAAGATCCCAAAGGCTTGTTTTCCTGTATATCTTTTCAAAATATCATCTGCATTCCAGTATTTGTTTCGCGTTTCACGTGATGGTGTATCTTCATGAAGATGATGTTTCCCCTCCTGCTCTTCTGTCATTGCATAAGTGCTAAGCATATACCTTGTTACATTATAAATCCGCGGATGTCTTTGCTATTATTTGTTTTGGACGTTGTTTAGCATGGAACTACGTTTTTACAATCGCGTAGACAATAACAGCAATATTCTGCTACTTCGGCTAACGCGTAAATTGCATATGAATATGATCAATTCGCGCAGGTGATGCAAACACTTTTGATGGATTTAACCTACCAAAAACAGGCGGATAGATTGCTCTTGTGATCATTTGATAAGGTTTATCTCCTCCAAGGTTAAGCTCTCGCTTATGACCAATCTGGAAATTGAATGTGCAAAATGGACATTACTCTTTTGAACTTAGTAATCTTCTCCATAAAGAAAGTTATAAAATTAACTGTTAAAATTATTTGAATTCTGTACGAAATTCAACTTGCAAACCGCCTTACGTTTTTTGTGCAATATCGTGAACTGGCATATACAACCTTTTGCTAAAACATCCTCTCGAGTTAAGTTGGATAACTGTACATAAGCCGGACACACTAAAGCTATTTCCCTTTTCTCAATCAAAACTCATCTTTCTTTTCCGATTAATTTTGCACTACCTTGGAAATATGTAATTCACAACTGTCTGGTATTATAATAGTTTTACAATTTTCAAACTTCTGAAATGTTTGTTCAGTAAGTATCCTTTACGTTTTGTGAAATTCTAAATAAAAGCAAGTTAAAATCATTGCAAGTCGCTATATTAAACTTGACTTCGCGCTATTTTCTTTCGTATGTTTTAATCTGTTATGAAAGAGTAAATTCGATGAGATTCTAACCTTAATTGGATCCCATCTGTACAGCTTCTCCTTCCCATCATCTTCACATGGACCTTCGTCAGACTTATGGCAATGGCTTCCACTGCATGATCCCTTCACATTCGCTTCTTTACTGTACTTATTACCAATACTTCCACCAAATAAGACCAGTAGTAGCAGCAGAGAAGACAGCTTTTTCCCAACCATGGTGGTTGAAAAATATGGAAAATTGTTTAAAGCTTTTTATCCAAGGAAACAAAGACAATACCACCGAAGACAGACAGCAGTGATTTTTTTCTAGCAAAGAAGGCAACAAAATGAGAGTGATATAATAGTGAAGAACAATAAACTTGCTTTGGTTTCTTTTTTCCAAAGAAAACGACAATGCTGGTAACCTTTTACTGTAAGATGACGACGACGACGACGAAAAATGAGAAGATGTTGTTAATGGAAGATGAATTGTCTGTTTGTTGTAAGTAGGCCAAACCACGTGCTTTGCACAGTAACTTGGAACATAGAGACTTGCTAGTATAGATCTTCTAAATAAATAATGACCTTTGGAGGAGATGGCTGTGTTCTTTGTTAAGAAGTGGCTAGCAAGTGGCTTATTGACTATAACCAGAAGAAAATGTATGCAAAACTGGTTGTTTTCAGTTTGAAAAAAGTAAAATCTAAAGTGATTCATGTCAGCGATTTTTTCATTTTCTCTCGCTGATCTTTCTATAAGAAAATGTCATTGTACCATGCTTGCGCTATTACATTAAAGCCGTTTGTAACAACTTTCCTCTTTTATGAAGATAGTAAATTAGATTTTGCCTTGATAATTAAAAACTGAGAAACATTCTTGTTGTTTTTGGGTTCAAGGTTTCAAAATCGTTTTCGTATGGTAGGGCCATTATTTTTGACTGTCAGTGCTTTTCAGTTCTGGAAAAGTTTTTAGAATTTCAAGTAGTTCCCCTTTATTTAATTATTCGTCTATTACCTAAAATCAGTCGTCACATACTGTTTGTGTAAATATTCATGATTTACTTCACGTAGTGTTACAATGGAGTACCAGTTGTATCTTTGAATGAATTGGTTGTGATATTAAAAACTTGTCTTTGTTGTTTGGGTAGCTTTCTGTTAGTAATTGTTGGGTAGAATAGTTTGCCATCATATTCCAGATTTATCCAGTTTCTGAAATGTAGAAACAATCTCATTCAACTAAACATATTTTTATCAAACACCCAAGCTACTTCACCCTTTCGTTTAAAAGTACTGATTCCATATGAGTTGTAGTTTTAGTTTATTTTAATTTTGCAGGACGCTAAAAACCAGTCACAAGAAAACTGACAGTGAGTGACTGGGGCCTGGAATCAGTCTAGAAAGTAGAAAGACTTAAACACATTGAGTATATCTGATTAAATCTAGATCTTTAGTCAATCTTGTTTTAGAAATTTTAATTGTTTTATTCCGTTTATCATCTTTGTAGTCATATCCTTTTACAGTTTTACATTGTTATTTTTAGCATTTTTAATTCCCATGTATTTTTATTCTAATTGTTTTATTTTACAAAATCTTTCGTTACCACTTTTCAACATTACCTATTACTTCATTTCATATACATTTTGGGACGGACCATTCTACATATTTTATCGGTAAGGGAAAATGCGAGATGGATATATATTCCTGAGAAGGCTCGAAATTTAATTCTGCCAGATGTTTGGTTATGGTGTAACTTACTGCATGATATGCCATGTTTGTTTGTTCGATTATTTTCCTCTATTCGCTTTTTTAGTTTATTATTATTATTTTTTTTTGGGGGGGGGGGGGAGGGGGCAATACATTATCATTTAGAAATTTAAACACCACCCCATCAATTATCTAAAAGCTATTTCTTAAATGACACTGTAGAATCCTGAAGGAGGAAAATCAAAATTAAAACTGTAACGCACAATTTCAGATTCTGATACACAATTCCTTACATTTGCAATTCTGTTTTTAATATCAACCAACACGACGTGCTATGAAACTGTGCATTTGTATGTATATGATGACGTAAGGTTCGTCCCCACGAAATATATTTGTTTAATATCAACCAACACGACGTGCTATGAAACTGTGCATTTGTATGTATATGATGACGTAAGGTTCGTCCCCACGAAATATATTTGTTTAATATCAACCAACACGACGTGCTATGAAACTGTGCATTTGTATGTATATGATGACGTAAGGTTCGTCCCCACTAAATATATTTGTTCCGGCAATCCCTACATTGTCTATTCTTGAAGCGAGCCTCCTTCTCACTTGTGAAGAAAGCGCAAGCATAACTGATCACATACACATTTTATTTCCCTTATGCTTTCATTAATGAGCATAGCATTAACGATCAAATTATCCCGTTGTTCTAACATTGTTCTTGTATTTTACAGTGAGGAGAGCATGTGTGCTTTTTCTTGCGCCTGCTCCACAAGCGAGAACCAGGGTTTACTATTAGATATTGCAAATACTGATGATGAGGGGGCTATCTTCGTCTGAATGCTGTTAGCATAGCAAGATTATCTTTGTCAGGAGCAGCAATCCAGTTATTCGCTAGCCATTTATGTCCTTTCTTTACGCCACATCCACCATGGATGGTATAGTCGTCTCTTTCTCCAAGCAGACCTGTCTCTTCGTCCACGAAGTGGTTGTACCATAGTATAGCTTTACCTTTTTCTGCTGGGACTACGAGCTGAGCCTTGTGGCAGTTATGAACCATGTTGAATACATCACCAGACACGTTCTTTACAAGATCCTATACAATATACATAAGTTTTTTTTCATTAAGTTTTGGTGGCAAAGAGCAAAGAACCTTCAGGGGATCCGTCGTACCGCCATTTTAAGTTTGTTTTCCAGTATTTACTGCTTCCATCAATAGATATAAAGCAAATATTCGTTAACAATATAACAATCAGCGACCAAACCATCCCACCTAGATTGGGATGCGCTCTTATACACATGCTTCCATGTTTACCGGCTGTAGAATATCAGGGCTGAAAATGGTGTCCAATGCAGGCCAGCCAGTACCGTAGCTAAGACCCTGCAGTAGGGTGCTATTCTACTTCAAGAAGTATGAAATAGTAACTACATATCCATTCTGTGTATACTACAAATTGACATAGTTACCGCTTCACTGTAGTTTTCAATATCCGCCGCTGGGAAGGCTGTTTCTCCTCCATCTGTGACGTCGTTCAGGTAATATAGCACTGTGGCATATCTTGTTTGGAGAAAATATAATTAAATATATACAATGTAGTGGTAATTAAAAGATTCATTAGACCTGCGCGTGGCCAATCCTCATCTCATTCAAGAGCTTTTAATTAATTGCACAAGCCGGTAAGAACATGCAGTAATGCCGTCAAGACAATTAGTTCGAACGTGCGATTACTTATTTATGGCAAGAACTAGTACTGTAGCTGTTCTCATTTCAAACAAAGCCTTCATGGTGATATCGTTGTAGGATTCTCAGTTAACATTCAACCATACCCTAACCCTGTGACAACGTCGTCTCGCTCGGAGCGTGATTTGCCGTTTTCGCCAACCACATATATCAACGTTTGTAATTATCTATGTTACACAAATTTGGAAATCATCGTACCTACAAAGCCTGCACAGCGGTGGTTCGGCGTATCCAGTTTGGCAACACTTGTACTGACTATGAGACTGACTATCATAGTGACCATTGTAATGACCGTCTTTGTTATAACGTACGACCTAGTAAAACAGACAAAAAGATGTTAAAACAGCTTATATCAATACTAAGCAAACAATGCGAGGACAATACTTTTGGTGCCAAAACGCTAAGTACGCAAAGGACATTCAAAGACTATCAATGAACTGAGTGGACCATGCATCTCAGTGTGGAACACTGTCATTGTGGACATACTTTACTTCATTCAGCCATAGATATTTTGCAGATGCACATTTTTTTTTCCTTAGGTGGTAATAAAGGTCTGCGTCGATTTGACTACAATCAGTACTCTCCATAGACACCTTAATTTACTCTTCCCTTAAAAAAGTCTTTACCTGCATCAGTTCTCCTCCATTGACGATTAATGGCGGTAATTTTGTTAAATTGATGATTCTGGTGGTAAGAATGAAAGAAAAAGAAAATCATCAAATAGAATAAGTTGAAACTCTTTCATAAAATAAAAAGTGCGGGCCTGTAGAGTATACAAACACGTGAAATGTGCAACATAAATACCTCTAAATAGTGCTCTTTTGTGCATGCTGATTCTATTTATGTCTTTGTTTAATTAAATAGCCATAACTGTTGCATTGTTTTAGTGTTTGTGCTCTTTCTGACATCTATTGCTAACTTAAAAAAAAAAGATTATTGCTATGACTGCACAAACAGGCTCAAACCTTCTTACCTTTGTGTGAGTTTCTTAACCATTTTATCTTTGGTCTTTCCATGTTCTATCCAGGTCTGGCTACTGTATCTGTCTTTATGTTTAGGGTGATTGTCTTTGATGTAATTCATATATGAGTCTATTGACGCCGTAGGGAAAGTAATGAACTCTTCTTCGGTAATTTTGCCTGTAACAGACAATAAAGTTTTGTAATATTCTTTTTTAATGCGCGGGTGCATTTTAGAACACAAGAAATATCGAGGATGAAAATTAATCGACCTTCATTGCGCAAGTAAATCAAAGTAGCCTAAACTAGCCTCTTTTACACCAATTCAAACAGGTTGAAGCCACATTTGAAAAGCGTTTGAAAAAATTTCATTTTGTCACTTTTACTGAATGTCATCTGGCATGGTAAACTTACCGTCACTGAATTGCTTGAGGTCGAGTTTTCTGATCCTGTTTAGAGATTAGATTAACGATAAATACTCAACATGATATTAAACTTGTAAATGAAATTCACTGTCGTATAATAAAACTGGTCGCTTACATGTCTTCTACTTCATCTTCGGATAAATACAGGTACTTGTAGGTCAATGCAAAATGGATGATCTGTCAGACGAAGAGATATAGGTTTATATCTTCAATTCTTTACACCATAAATACAATGTTATAGATTATAGCTGTCAAACATATAGGTTAATTAGACACCGTATAGTAATGATGTCGATACTAACATTTCGGACGTTAGTAATATGTATAATATACCTCATCTTTGGTGATTTTGTCGTCCATATTCTTGTTCCAGCTCTGCCAGTAACCAGCCACGCCCTCGGCGTGTCCTAGATTGATAAGAAATGTATTTTACTGCATTGTGGCTACCATGTGGAATTGGTGGATATATAAATGAAGCAATCATTTTTCTTCTGAACAAGCTACAATACTAGACAAAATATATGGGACAAACGCATTTTTTATGTCGCTTATTGCAGTTTGATCCCCCCTCCCCACCCTCCAATACAATGTTGAGCAGCAAATGTACCATGTTTGCTTTCACAACTCCGTTCTGTAGTCTACTTTGTATTGGGAGGGGAGAGGGAGGGTCGTGGGAAGTGAAAAGGAATAAAGACGAACTAGCGACAAAGAGTGTGTTTAGTCCCATAGTATTTTGTCCATTATTGTAGGATATAGGAGGGGGACATTGGGGAGTATCGAACACCACAACACCGCAAAAAATCGATGGTGAACACCGCAAAACCGCAAAAAAATTCAACAAAACACCGTCACCGCATTTTTTCATGAGTCACGTGTAAAAAATCATTTTCGTTGGATTAAAATCGCAACTCCGAAAAAAGTTTTTATTTCACCGCACACCGCACGTAAATTAATTTAAATATCGCACATCGCGAGGTTTTACATCACCGCAATACCGCAATTTTTCAGCCTCGTTCACAGTAACACCGCACTAAAATAAGGACAACACCGCAAACTCCAATGTCCCCCTCATATAGTTGATGAGAAACTGCACGCTTATACAGTACCTGTGACGCCCTTTTTCTTTTCTATGAGTCCTTCGTCTAAATGGGTTATACTGTCGACCAGTTTGTTCTTCTTGGCTAATTTCTTTATGTACTCGCACTCTTTGGAGCTCAAAAAGTTACGGATTTCTGAGAAAAGTATCAATTCATTAGAATTGACATTAATGGTCTGTAAAAATAAGTTAGCAGCATGCAAGGGAGGGTGCATACAAAGGGTGGATGTGTCTTGACTTCTTTGTGCAGTAGCAAAGATATAGTCTTTCTTAATGGATTTAAATCCACCTAATAAAAGCAGCTTCCCTCTCTCTCTACTCCTGTATCTGTCTCAGGCAAGTCCATTTTTTTTTGCTTCTGTCAATGTATATTTAATACTTGTTTCGTTCTTTGGACGGCTGACGTAGAAGGTTCTTGCTAATGCACATCTTGACGAAACAGGGCTCCATATGCGAGTTAAAGCTTACCAAAGATCGGTGGCTTGGTTGCCATAGTTGTCATGATATATTTCTTGCCGGGTTCCAACTCCAGCTCTCTAGTGTAGCCTTTCTGTGAATACACGTCAAAATACACGTCGATTAAATATACAATTAAATGCGACATTCAGCTATTGTTAGGGAATCATGTTATCAAATGATAAATAATGAATTATATGCTGCAACCAGAAGGACGCACCGCGCAATCGGTCAGGGGCAGGTTGTACAAAGCTCAGATGAAAAGAGATAAAAAGTCTCTCAATTCACCCGACCCCTTTGCTTGAATCCGCCACTGACCAATACAGTATGGCTGGTGCTGGTAAAAATGCCGGTTACAAATAATAAACCATATCGTGTTTGATCTTTAACACCACTCCCAGTCACTGGCAGCCATCATGGTCATCATCATCATTATTATCATCACCATTGTCTAAAGTTCTCCAGAAAAAAAAACGTTGACAAATAATACCAACAGTTCGTGCGTGTTTGCATGGTTTGTACATATACGAGTACGTACCTG
This sequence comes from Diadumene lineata, assembly GCA_918843875.1. NCBI lineage: Eukaryota > Metazoa > Cnidaria > Anthozoa > Actiniaria > Diadumenidae > Diadumene > Diadumene lineata. The sequence goes on from OU974072.1 coordinate 9,380,660, forward strand.
TAGAATATCAAACTGACCTGTTTACACGCCGCCGTACGAACAATTACTGCCTCGATACTACCCTTTATCTTACTTATTAGCAATGATCACAATTACCAATTAGGATCAAAGACCGCATTATCAATCATTATACACGTTATTAACCAATTAACCTTTGTAATTTGGAACCACATCGCTTCAACATTTGTAGGTTGCTGTTTTTGATCATTTGATCACACACAAAAAACTTTAAAGCTACAAATGATGTCCTTCTTCATTTAATTTGTTCCACAATGGATTTGCGCAAATTAATTCGAATTAAACTTTTACAAAATTAAGGAACTTAAACAACCAACGTTTTAGTATTGGTAGAGTTTAATTTGAAAATACTTAACCAGTTTGCTGTTAGTTCCACTGAGTGAAAACCCTGTCTTGCGCGTGCAAACACATGAAAATTATGTATTACAATTTGAATATGAAAGTTGGATTCTCATTCATACTAAAAATGTTTTTAAACGGGAAAAATACATCTAGTAGATATGTGGCTGGTGCTGCCTGTCACTTTTTGAAGGAGCCGATCATTTAAATTTTATTGACTCCAACGTACCAAGACTTCTGAATGCCATACAGAAATCTGAGGCGGCTAAAAAATGTAGAATTTCAAAAAACCGCACGATTTAGTGCTACTAGGCCTTTAGTAGGACTGGTACTGAAAAAGTTAGATATCCTATTTTGAATTTAAAATGACCCCTTTTAGGTGGTTGAGCAGACTCAATAAACAAAAAAAGTTATATATTTGATTTTCCAAAATTAAGGCCATTGAATAGTTGGATTATGAAGAATGGTCAATAACGAAATAGGAAAACTCTTACCCTTATTGGCTCCCAGCGAAAGAGTTTAGGTTTATCATCGTCGATACATGGTCCTTTGTCCACTTCTCGTTCACACACACCATTATCGCAGTGGTTCCCGTAAACAGTCTTCGCTTCTCCATGGACTACACTAAATAGTACAAACACAACATATACTAAAATAAAAATCCTAAATATTCCAAGCATGATTAGTGGAGCACTATTTTGATGTGCGTTATCGAAATCCCTCGTAGAAATCTAGAAAATAATATAATATAAACAATTTCATGTTAGCAGTAAATGTTTGGTTTATTAGAATGGTGGCTTTGCACTACGCATGCGTAGTTTTGGGTAAAAAGCAGGGAATGCGTTAATTATTGATGACGTTTGGAGTTGGTGAAACTTGTTCTTTTTTGATTCTGTTGCAAAATAGTTGTCGTGAACAATACTCGGATAAAACATGATGAAAGCTCGTCTTTTTCAATGAAACACTTTGTTATTTGATTCCATCATTTAACAGCGTACGTGGGAAAAATCACGCGTTGAAATTTGTCACATTCTAAAAGATGATGTGTTCATCTCATGGCCAATGACCTTTATAACCTATTTTTGTCAAATATTTCATGGGCTCGTGGTTTAAAAATTACTTGTGAAATCACAGGCAAATTAAATCATAGTCTTCTTGCGGTTGCCTTATCTCATTCAGTCATTCATTTGTTCAGTCATTAATTCAATTGATTCATTTTCTTATTCGGTTCATTTATTCGTTTGTTCGTTCATTCATTCCATTGCTTCATTTAATTGCTTTTTTATCCATTCGCCCATTTTCTTGTCGATCTATTAAGTTCTCCGTACGTTATTCATCTTATTTATTCTCATGATTACCTTTTCAGTATGGGCTTCCTGTGTAACAAAACTTCATCACGTGTTGCGATCCCGTGATCCTCTGTTACAAGCGGGAGGTTTGAAGCAAAGTGGTGTTGATGGCGAAGTTGTCGAAATTTTCAGCTTTTGTGCACGGTAAGAATGTCTAGAACTAAGGAAAACTAGCTACGATATTTGATAAGACTTTAATATGGCATTTTATGGTATTTTTGTCGATTGTCAAGCTTGAAACTATGCAATTTTATGAAGTTTTGTATCGTGTGTTTTGGCACGTGGGTGAAATCACTGAAGCAAATCTTTTGCATAATTTCAGCCTAATTATAAAAAAAATATTTGTTTTATTTATTTTATCAGCTTTGTCTCTTGTGTAGGGTGACCTATATTACAGTTTCTCAATCAATAATTGAATTATAGAATGTGTTTGTTTTATTTTGTAGACTCTGACATTTGTTTACAAGTCAACTACGTTTGATATTTTGCAAACATTCGATGGAAAAAACATCGCGTTTGGAGAGATATTTGCAGAATACTATTCCAGGGTAACGTGGTGAGCTACAAAACAGGGCTGTATGTTATGTGGTATTGGTGAGTACATGGAGTATTTTGTGACTGTTTAGTGTTTTCTCTTGGTTGGTTGTGCAGCTGTAAGGCAGTAGAATAGACCATTTCGTTCCAGGAAGGTTTGATTTACATCCACTGAGAATTGAATGGATATGTATGTAGACCACTAGAAGTCTAACAAGTGATACTTGGCTAATTACATGTGAGATGACATTTAGGATCAAAAGTTAAAACTGCATTGTTGTAGCTCTTGGTTACGATTTGGCTGCCATATCACAAGACCTTACATTGTAGTCCAGCTGCACATATCCTGTTTTTGTTGTTGACATTCTTGGAAATTGTATAGACCTGATCAGCAAAACATGTTGTTATGCATGTTTATTATCACCCAATTCAAAACCTCTGAGAATAAAAGCATTTCTCTCCAGCAATTAATTCTAGTGAAACATCAAATGTTCAGTAAAACTTAGGTACTTCCAGGTGTTTTGAATTGAGTTGAAACTATAATATTGCTGTAGCAGTTATGTGATTAAACTAACTAATTCAAGACTGGCATTATACATAATAAGAAGTCTTTTCATTTCTGGGCATACAACTGTATATTATATTAATTGTATTATCCCATGGAATATCACAATGTATGTTATTTTTATTGATTAATCAGTTGACTCAATTAATTTAATTATTTTATTGCATTTCTTCATTCTGACATTACGATGATGCATCATTTTATTGAATTTCCATTTATATATACGGTAGCAGTAGTCTCATTTGGTTCTTTATTGGATGATTAATTTCCTGTAAGCTACATTATTTCTTAATTGGTTCATTTATGAATTAATTGTTATTAAATCTCCACTTCTTTTAGTTAAATTTTTGGATCTCTTTTGATTTAATCTAAATGTATTACTTTTTATCAATTCTTGTAACACTTTGTTTTTACTTCATATATTTCATCTCAGTGTTAGTTTGGAAACTTCCTGTCTATCCTTTTTTTTTTCAATGGAATATGTCTTTTGTTTAAAAATGCTGATTTTACTGATTGCGGATCAATTTTTTTCACAACTACACTTAAGCCCAAATCATTTCTTTGTTTTATCAAGACCATTTTTATAATAATATTACATGTAATAAACAATTGATTGAATGAAGTTGCAAATATATTTACAATATTTGAGTAAGACATATAACACAAACGTCCTCTTTATCTGAAAAGTGAAAAAGCATGATGAAAATAAGTCCTCTTTGTAAAAGAAAAGATTGAAATAAAACAGAACATCTACTTGTTTGGTGATGTCCACAAACTTATGAAAATACAACAAAATACCAATTTAAACAGCTTGGTGTATAGTCCTCAAACTTAAACAAAATATCAGACAGCTTTGTGATGTCATCAAATTACACCAATGACAAGAGGACATTGTATTTCTATGAAAGAACATTGTGTTACACCAACTACAAGAGGACATTGTATTTCTATGAATGGACATTGTGTTACACCAACTACAAGAGTACATTGTATTTCTATGAAAGGACATTGTGTTACACCAACTACAAGAGGACATTGTGTTACACCAACTACAAGAGGACATTGTATTTCTATGAAAGGACATTGTGTTACACCAACTACAAGAGGACATTGTGTTACACCAACTACAAGAGGACATTGTATTTCTACATTATGAAAGGACATTGTGTTACACCAACTACAAGAGGACATTATATGTCTATGAAAGGACATTCTGTTACACCAACTACAAGAGGACATTGTATTTCTATGAAAGGACATTGTGTTAAACCAACTACAAGAGGACATTGTATTTCTATGAAAGGACATTGTGTTACACCAACTACAAGAGGACATTGTATTTCTATGAAAGGACATTGTGTTACACCAACTACAAGAGGACATTGTATTTCTACATTATGAAAGGACATTGTGTTACACCAACTACAAGAGGACATTGTATTTCTATGAAAGGACATTGTGTTACCCAACCTACAAGAGGACATTGTATTACACCAACTACAAGAGTACATTGTATTTCTACATTATGAAAGGACATTGTGTTACACCAACTACAAGAGGACATTATATGTCTATGAAAGGACATTGTGTTACACCAACTACAAGAGGACATTGTATTTCTATGAAAGGACATTGTGTTACACCAACTATAAGAGGACATTGTATTTCTATGAAAGGACATTGTGTTACACTAACTACAAGAGGACATTGTATTTCTATGAAAGGACATTGTGTTACACCAACTACAAGAGGACATTGTATTTCTATGAAAGGACATTGTGTTACACCAACTACAAGAGGACATTGTATTTCTATGAAAGGACATTGTGTTACACCAACTACAAGAGGACATTGTATTTCTATGAAAGGACATTGTATTACACCAACTACAAGAGGACATTGTATTACACCAACTACAAGAGGACATTGTATTTTTACATTATGAAAGGACATTGCATTACATCAACTACGGGAGGACATTGTATTTAATATATGAAAGGACATTGTATTACACCAACTACAAGAGGACATTGTATTTCTATAAAAGGACATTGTGTTACACCAACTACAAGAATGCATTGTATTTCTATGAAAGGATATTGTGTCACACCAATTACAAGAGGACATTGTATTTCTATGAAAGGATATTGTGTTACACCAACTACAAGAGGACATTGTATTTCTATGAAAGGACATTGTGTTACACCAACTACAAGAGGACATTGTATTTCTATGAAAGGACATTGTGTTACCCAACCTACAAGAGGACATTGTATTACACCAACTACAAGAGTACATTGTATTTCTACATTATGAAAGGACATTGTGTTACACCAACTACAAGAAGAAATTGTATTTCTATGAAAGGACATTGTGTTACACCAACTACAAGAGGACATTGTATTTCTATGAAAGGACATTGTGTTACACCAACTACAAGAGGACATTGTATTTCTATGAAAGGACATTGTGTTACACCAACTACAAGAGGACATTGTGTTACACCAACTACAAGAGGACATTGTATTTCTATGAAAGGACATTGTGTTACACCAACTACAAGAGGACATTGTGTTACACCAACTACAAGAGGACATTGTATTTCTATGAAAGGACATTGTGTTACACCAACTACAAGAGGACATTGTATTACACCAACTACAAGAGGACATTGTATTTCTATGAAAGGACATTGTATTACACCAACTACAAGAGGACATTGTGTTACACCAACTACAAGAGGACATTGTATTTCTATGAAAGGACATTGTGTTACACCAACTACAAGAGGACATTGTATTTCTATGAAAGGACATTGTGTTACACCAACTACAAGAGGACATTGTGTTACACCAACTACAAGAGGACATTGTATTTCTATGAAAGGACATTGTGTTACACCAACTACAAGAGGACATTGTATTACACCAACTACAAGAGGACATTGTATTTCTATGAAAGGACATTGTATTACACCAACTACAAGAGGACATTGTATTTCTATGAAAGCACATTGTGGTGCACCAACTACAAGAAGACATTGTATTTCTATGAAAGGACATTGTATTACACCAACTACAAGATGACACTGTATTTCTATGAAAGAACATTGCATTACTTCAACTTCAAGAGAATATTTATTGCTATGAAAGGACATTACATTGCAGCAACTACAAGAGAATATTTATTGCTATGAAAGGACATTACATTGCGGCAACTACAAGAGAATATTTATTGCTATGAAAGGACATTACATTACTGCAACTACAAGAGAATATTTATTGCTATGAAAGGACATTACATTACTGCAACTACAACAGAATATTTATTGCTATGAAAGGGCATTACATTGCGGCAACTACAAGAGAATATTTATTGCTATGAAAGGACATTACATTACTGCAACTACAAGAGAATATTTATTGCTATGAAAAGACATTACATTGTGTTGCACCAACTACAAGATGACACTGTATTTCTATGAAAGAACATTGCATTACTTCAACACAAGAGAATATTTATTGCTATGAAAGGACATGACATTGCGACAACTGCAAGAGAATATTTATTGCTATGAAAGGACATTACATTGCACCAACTACAAGAGGACATTGTGTTGCACCAACTACAAGAGGACATTGTATTTTTATGAAAGGACATTGTGTTCCACCAACTACAAGTTAGAGGACATTGTATTTCTATGAAAGGACATTGTATTACACCAAGTACAAGTTGAGGACATTGTATTTCTATGAAAGGACATTGTGTTACACCAACTACAAGAGGACATTGTATTTCTATGAAAGGACATTGTGTTCCACCAACTACAAGAGGACATTGTATTTCTATGAAAGGACATTGTGTTGCACCAACTACAAGAGGACATTGTGTTACACCAACTACAAGAGGACATTGTATTTCTATGAAAGAACATTGTGTTGCACCAACTACAAGAGGACATTGTATTTCTATGAAAGAACATTGTGTTGCACCAACTACAAGAGGACATTGTATTTCTATGAAAGGACATTGTATTACACCAACTACAAGAGGGCATTGTATTCATATGAAAGACATTGTATCACACCAACTACAAGAGACATTGTATTTCTATGAAAGGACATTGTGTTACACCAACTACAAGAGGACATTATATTTCTATGAAAGTACATTGTGTAACATCAATGAAAACAGGACGTTGTATTGAATCGATGAAGGACATTGCTTTACACCATGCAACGAATCATTGGAGGACAATACAGTCGGTAAAATGATTTGATTGAATTGTTTGTGTTGACATTTAATGATCTTTTGACAACAGCATGTTTACAGGCCAAGTGGTTGAGTCAACTGATGTAGTGTCAGTGCTACTCAATTGTTGGTGATTCTCACTACGTATTCTACAAGAAGGTTTTCAATGCTTCTTTGGATTCAAGAACGTAGTTGCTGATTTATGATGAACGACAATGACCCTGCCTTTATCACTAACTTACTATGGAAAACAACTAAAATATCTGGCTTATGTCTGCAGAATGGAAATTGATCAACTGCAAAAACAACTGTTGTTTAACACCAATGCATCCAAATGGACAAAATTTGAAAATCTACTTGACATAGATGCTCAGAAACTGAAGTGAATTATGACCATGAAATCAGACTTTCAGCAGCTGTTGGATACTGGAACAAAAGCAACCCAAAGAGTTTTCAACTTCATGGGAAAATGACGATGATTATGATTGCTGTGGATGTGATGATGTGATGTTGATGTGTTGTGCATTGAGTTTGACTTGGATTGTTGGCAGTAAAATGTGGATGTGATGACAAGATAGTGCTGTCTTGTGCTTTGAAGATAACTTGATTCAATGGTAGAGTGTGTAGGTTATGTTAGTGAGATGGTGATGTTGCTTTCAGTAAATTGTACATTGAATATGTCTTGTATTGTTGGCAGTAGAATGTGGATGTGATGACAAGACAGTGCTGTGTTGTGCTTTGAAGATAACTTGATTCAGTGGTAGAGTATGTAGATAATATCTGGTGAGATGGTGAGGTTGCTTTGAGTTAACTGTGCATTGAACATGACATGGATTGTTGGCAGTAAAGTGTGAATGTGATGAAAAGGTGATAGTGTTGTGTTATGCCTTGGAGATGTACTTTTTGTGGTGGGATGGCGATATTATTTTGAGTAAACTTTCATAGGATATGTAAGAGAATTATTCTTTTAGAAAGAGCATCTCAATGACTACAAAATATTTTACGATTGTTTGGAATGGTTTGCTTTGAGCTTTATTTATTTGGGCACTTGATATTTTTCCTGTGTGACTACACATATTTTGACTGTCACTGTATTTTTGTTGACAAGTATTTAACTTCTTTGGATTAATTTTTGATGTCATTAAATTATATTAATTGTTGTGTTTGGACACATTATAACCTACGATATTTTTCAATTTTAATAATAATAATGATTGACTTGGGCACATTTAAACTATGTACAGGTTAGGCTGACTTCATTTCTAATTTATGAGTTTTCACAGGTCTCCACTGATATTGTTGACACAAATTGACTTCAATCTTGTCATTTTTGTCATTTAATTTTTGGGCATGTAACTTACATACCATGAACTGTTAATCACTTCAATCTATTTTCAACTTTGTTTGTCATCATCATCATCATTTAATTTTGGATGGATGAATATCTTTCTGAGCTGATTCTCTACGAGGGACATGGATAAATTATGTCACTCTTCATCGTTATTCCTTCATTGGCACACTATTAGCCTTGAGATCCAGTGCTTCTGATATTCTACAATCTGTTAGTAGCTAGTTAAGCCTGTTGTGTCCATCATGGTCTTCATAGCTTGGTGTGCGTCAACATCAATATCTTTTTCAATCATGGTCCAACCATTTTTACAATTCTCTAATTTATAATTAACAATTTTCTCGTCCAAATGTTTATGAATTTTCAAGTATTTATAACAAATTTTCTGGGCAAGACTTTTCCAGACTTATGTAAAATTTACAACTATTTTCTGGTGAAAACTTTCGTAGAAGTTCATAATGCAATTTTTTTTTCTGTAGAGCATTATTTTGTTGTGTACAGATAGGACGAACCAAAGTACTTCACTGATGTTGATGATAGCACATATCCAGTATTGTTCAGTCTTTGTGATTTCAAATGAAATTTTATAACTAACTCCAATCTAGTCTTCATCCTTATTGTGATTTCACACGAATTGTAATTTACATATTTTTTGTCATTTATTTGGCCACATATTATACACTCTGTATGAGACTGTTTTCAATGCCACTGAGTGTGTTTGCTCACTTCCTTTTCTTAGTTATTGACAAAGATACATTGTAACAATTATTAATAACTAGCAGGCCAATTTCTCTGTTTCTTGTATTGGCTCCATTAAAGTATTCACAGGATCTATTTTCTAGTTTGTTTTTGAATGAATTTGTTTGGGCACTTTCAACCTTATACAATACTAAGATTGTTTTTCTGTCATTGTGTTTGAACTTCGATAACCTTCATCTTTTTCACAGTTCTAATTTTTCACTTCTTTTAATTTTGACCCACAGCCAGGAATACCAGCCAAGCAAAATTTGGGTCTTTTCTTTTTATGTCAAGCAAAAACAAAGTGTAGAAATTATTGATACATTACGTCGAAATAAGAGAGACAAAAAAAAGGTGACTGAATTGAAATGACCATATAGAAATGACAGTTTATTCATTATTTCATAAATGTAAATCAGGAAATTTATTAGGCTACAAACAATAGGTTCAATCCAGTATGGTATTTTAATGAATTGATGCATCATCATCATGGCTGATGGAAGGGACGAATAAATAAAAGATTGAATGAATGAATGGATGAAAATTTAGGAGTATAATTGATTAAGGTTACAGGAAGGGTTCACGGGGTCCTTTTGTAAAAAAAATGGCCAGAGTGTTGTATTTTTTGCTATTTCAATAAATTATATATCATTTTAAAGCTGAATAACTGAAGAATATGACTGTTGTGTTTTTATTTCGAAACTGTAAAAAACGATAGCGAGTTTTAACGCTCCGAATGGAAAGTGAAATCTGTTGTTTATCTTACAATTTTTATCCTTTGCTTACTAACACATCCTACTTTTGCTTGGATGATCACAAAGACATGTCCTTGATTCTTTTGAAAAAATTAAGGCATTTCTCAGTTTGAAACAATAAGTGTTTTGTGCTCATTCATCCAATATGAGAAGTGTCAATTACTAAACTATTACATTTTGTATTTATCTGTGTATTCAGATATTCTTTAACTTAGACAGTAAATTATTCTGATTAAAGCTATTTTTGGAAATGGTATCTCAAGAATCATATCCATGTAAAATACTATACCAGGGCAACAGTCTTGAAACTAGAAAGAAATTAGTATTATTGTATAGTTATGTAGCTTTTTGTAGTATAGTAAATGAAACATTTGATTCTTGATTACTCTTTTGTCTGACCTACCTGCAGGAGCTTCCCTTGTATGTTTAAAGTTTGTAGAAATGATCATTCAAATATGATTAGACCCACAATAGACCACTTCACGTTAACGTCCGCCATTTTGGGGCAAAGTCGGGAAATTTCTTAAGAGATTGTCATCACTTTGACGCTCAATATCTCCGCTCGTTCAAGCTCCATTTTTACAGTTTTAACTTAAAATAATGAACATTTTACATATCCGTAAACTGGTGGAAAATGAGCCCTATCCAGGAATTGGAACTATTTTTTACGAGTCGGTAAGTTTTCTAAATATTTTGATCTACGCGCGCCGATCGTTTGCCAATCATTTTGTTTTGAGATAAAAAATCTCAATTTTCTTTATCAAATGACTATGGTATGTCAACCAAGTTTTAGTACAAATATAAGCAAGTTAATATCTTTTCAAAAACAAAACAATTATGAATATTGAGCTTGAATGAACGTAGTTAGAAGAAATGAGAGTGATGACAATTTCTTAAGAATTTTCCCGACTTTGCCCTAATTCAAAATGGCGGACGTTAACGTGAAGTGGTCTATTATTGACATGTCTTTGATATGAAGGCCAGTGACTAACTGCAAGCCACAATGATATTGTTTCAACTTTTAGCCACATAATTCGTCTTACATGTAAATAACCAAGTATTGCTTGTTAGACTTCTAGTGGTCTACGTACATATCCATTCAATTCTCAGTGGATGTAAAACAAACCTTCCTGGAATGAAATGGTCTATTCTACTGCCTTACAGCTGCACAACCAATCAAGACAAAACACTCAACAGTCACAAAATACTTCATGTACTCACCAATACCACATAACATACAGCCTTGTTTTGTAGCTCACCACTTTGTTCCTAGGATGGTCTTCTGCTTGAAATCCCTTCAGATTAACAGTTTTTTCCTTGAGATGTTTTCAAACTTTCAGATGCTTGTGACTTGTGACCATGGCTTGGTGTTGTGCAAACAAGCTGATCTCCACAAGACAAGACCATTATATTTATGGCTGCATTGTGGAGGATGTCATCAATGATGTTATGCAAAGTAAGTGCAGTAATTGTAAATGTTTTTCCAATACAGGCTTGTTTCCATGTAATTGTTACATTGTTGAAATCTCTAGGATTGCTAAATTGTTTATGCAGCAATCGCAGTAATTACTTTTTCATATAGATCACATAGATTACATTTTCCATTGGATTGGTGTAATATTACATTATCAATTACAGGGCAACACTCAAACGTATGAACAGTTACAATATATTTTGATACTTTTATGTCTGATATTCAGCCAATCAGCACAATCCTTCATTTCAGCTTGATTGCTGATTGGCTAATACAAGTATGCAAATACATTATATCACTGATTATAGTTTTGAGATGGATTGATTACAATGAATATGGAAACCAGGCTTGTGTGAATGCATTGTTTTGCCATAATTATAGATGCAGCACCCTCAAATAAACACTGGACATTATAAGATTATATATTTAAACAATTATAATAATTATTAGAACGCATGCAATTATAGATGCATTTCAAAATGTTGATTTTCTCTGAGTGGTGAAATTCAGTTCAAATGATTTTACTGTGTGATATAATATTGTCAAGTAGTTACTGTATATTTTAAGATTCAACCACGGTAATAGCTAAGAGCAATAATTGTCCTATTGAATTATGACATCATGGTTTGTTTACGTGGGGGGATAGAATTGCCAAATCTGATATAGAAAGTATGATTAAATTTGCTCCTAGAGAAACATTTTATTCCCAAATGGCCTGGTTTTGGATATAACATGTAAAATATTTACTGCACATATTATTCTGTACACTGATTTGATCCCTTGTAAGACTGTGGTCATCCTTTGTAGTAAAATAATAGATTGTTTTCACATGATGTCATAGGGTATTAGGGCAGTTATTATTTTGTTGATGTTTTTGTATGTAAACATGGCATGCTACTGCAGTGAAGTGTTTACTCATTTATAACCAGCTTGGGTCCAGGGTTCATGCTACTTCATGAAATCCTTGAAAAGCCCTGGAATTGACAACATGTTTTTAAGTGCACTGGAAAAGCCCTTGAATATAGCAAAAAATTGTTAAACTCCTGGAATACTCCTTGAATTTGATTTTAAAAAATTCAATTTTATTGCTACGTTTTGTAGTTATTTTAAAGTGGTTATAACCCTTTGAATAAAATTTATGTAGTTAATTCTAGTCACTGTCAACTTTGGAATGAGGTATATCTTAAGGGTATTCGATAAAATAGGACCAAGTTATTCAATGCAAAGGTTTTTTATATTTTTGCATGGTCCGAATGATGGAAATGATGTTCAGGCATTGTGCAATATCCAGTTTACTTTTTTTTACAGTTTGAAAAGGGGAAGGAAAGTAAACCGGATATTGCACAATGCACATGTTAGGTACCTGGCTGAACAACATCCGGACCACCTTGTAAAAATACAAAAAAATTGCTAACTTTCGTATAAATTGCTCGTATTTTATTGAATACATTTAAGATATACCTCATTCCTCAGCTGACAGTGAGTATAACTACATAAATTTCATTCAAAGGGTTATAACCACTTTACAGTGAGGGCACTCGAACCGTGAACACTTGTCTTTATTTAGCTTTTTATTTTCTGAGCTTTCTACTGCTTCAAATTCTCTGAAAAAGTAGGACTGAACTCAAATGCACTGAGTTATCAAAATTCAAATGTTTTCAAATAGATTCACCCGAAGGATGCATGTTAAAAAAAGTGTCAAAAAAGCACAAAGTGTTCACGGTTCGAGTGCCCTCACTGTAATGTTGTGATTCAATTTTTTGTGAACTTCCAGTGTTCAGGTGTACTGTGCATGTCTCACTCATGCTCATGGCTCTTCTCACCTCTTGTTTTCAGTTATTTGAAATAGTCCTTGAAAATCAAATTAAAAAAAAAAGTGCTTAAAAAGTCATTGAATTTTGTAATAAAAATGTAGCATGAACCCTGTGCATCTTCATTGATTATCAATTCCAGTTTGAATGAATGTGATCTGATAATTAACTTTGTGAATTTTCATTTTCAGATCATAACACAACCAATGGTAAGTCATCATCAAGTTTGTGGTATGCCATAATATGACATGCTGAACTGCAGACATTAGTAATTCTTGTGCTTTACTCTTGACTGTATCAATGTGAAATTCATCAGTGTGGAACAAACAGTTTCTTGTCATTTGAAATGCAATTATTGATTATAGTAGAATCACTGATGTTGTCAATGATAAAATGTGAATAGATGACTCTTTGAGTTGGTAAATTCATGTCTGAATGAATAGATTAATGGTTGTCAGAAAGGATAGATGAATGGATCATGACAGAATGAATAAATAGTTGAATGAATACATGAATGGATGACTGAATGAATACATGAATGGTTGACTGAATAAATACATGAATGGATGACTGAATGAATACATGAATGGATGACTGAATGAATACATGAATGGATGATTGAATGAATACATGAATGGATGACTGAATGAATACATGAATGGATGATTGAATGAATACATGAATGCATGACTGAATGAATACATGAATGGATGATTGAATGAATACATGAATGCATGACTGAATGAATACATGAATGCATGACTGAATGAATACATGAATGGATGACTGAATGAATAGATGAATGGATGACTGAATGAATACATCAATGGATGACTGAATGAATACATCAATGGATGACTGAATGAATGGATAGATGGATGGATGACTGAATGAATGAAGGAATGAATCGATGACTGACCGAATACATGAATAAATGACTGAATGAATGCTATATGATAAATTTATATAAAGGTTTTCACTGAACCACATGAGGTTAACTTGCTACTAAAACCTAATGAGTTAAGTTGATAAGACCCCTAGTTCCTGGTAGGTCTAACTCAGCTAAAATAGCCAGTGATTAGGAGCTAGAAAATAATTCCTCACCTGACGTTGAGTAAACCTAAATCACAAAAATGAAGCATGTACTGGCATACCTAAACAGACCAGATATGTGGTAGCAAACACAACAGCTTAGCCCTCAACCAATATTAACATTAGGCAACAGCGGCAAGGGATTTAGGGGGAGGGGGGTAGATTTTTGCAACATTGCGTTGAAAATACCAGAATCTGTTTCAATACCAAAAACACTATATCATAACACCAAAGTCCTATAGCTGCTATAAAAGTGAGCAGGGGACTGGCAATGAGTATCTTAAACATTCAATGTTTAAAAAAAAACTGGGCTGGATGAACAGAGAGAGTATACCATTTATGGTAATTTGACAGAGTTTTAATTTTATTTGTTGAATAACTGCAGATCTGTGAGCTTTTGAAATGTATGAAAAACACGAAAACTAGGCTGTTATGGCCAACAATCTAATTCTCAGTCAAATCTTTGTTATTTCAAACATTTGTAAATTTTGATCATTGAATAGTACAGTGATGAAATTTTGGAATCTTCCTCATTCTGATATGCTCTTTGAATTGGAGGCGATGTTATTTTCTTTAATGCAAAAAATAAGGTGTTACCATATCCACACCTTTATTTATAGCATCTATAATCAAAAAGGTAGCTAATACCACGAGCCATTATGCTCCTCTCTGTGGTTGTATATACCATTTACACCATTGGGTGTTGATCACTGTTGCCTAATTCAAAAATGTATCCAAACTGAAACATGTGTACAGTGCCAAGAAATATGTGATCATTGGACCAGAATTTACAGATGGTGTGGATTATATTCCATGTTAAACATTTAATGGTATGTATAGTAATCCTGAAGGTGGCAAAGGAAATATTATTGAAAAAAAATTTGATGGTCAGACATGTTTCAACTACAAAGACAAAAATACAATTACAATTTATAAATAAACAGCATTGATGCTAAACAGTTGATTCAATCATATTGATTGGATACTACTATAGTAACCAAAATCTTGTGATGGACAATGTGTTTGCTGACTTCACTCAGTGCACTGTTTGAATGGACTTCATGACATTTACTTCTACCAATGGTATAGGTGGGTACCTATAGGTGGGTTTGTTTGCATTTCAAAATTTAGACTCAAGCTACCATACAAAGACTACCATATAAATGACAAGAACCCATCATGTTTATGGACATATTTGAAAATAGGAGGCTGATTCAGTGAACAGTTGAAACATTAACTTCCAAAATTTCATATGAAATTTATGGCTGATAGATCCCTTGCAGTTTGCTGCAATGCAGCTCAACCTGAAGAACAAAACAATGGATTTCAGCTCCCAAGAAAGGAAAATCTTTTGTTTTCTCCTCCAGATGGGGCTGCTTTGACGTCACATGCAAGGGATCTATTACCAAACAGTTGGAAACACATATACATTTACTGCAGTATTGTTGCAAAGCAAAATTATAAAAAAATGAGGCAAAATGTAAACATTGCACCCACCTATAGTGAGTGATCATAGTGTATCAATACCCACAGAGAACTCCTATATATGAGGGTGGAGATGATTGTTATACCTTTTATATCAATCTTGATCCTTTTAAGTCATCTTTTATAAAATTGTTGTGCCTTCCAAAACATACCCTGCATTTTTTAAATTCATGATGATTATCTCTGCCCTCTTATATGTAGTTTTTACCTGGGAATTCCTGGGGATTCTAAGCATCTGTAATTACTAACAAGGTCATGAGCTATTGATGTTGACAGGTTTGATAAAGCCAGTGAATCACAACAGGACTGATGGATAATATATACCATCTACTGTGAATACCAATACCAGGATGGATAATACAGACCATCTACTGAGAATACCAATACCAGGATGGATAATACAGACCATCTACTGTGAATACCAATACCAGGATGGATAATACAGACCATCTACTGAGAATACCAATACCAGGATGGATAATACAGACCATCTACTGAGAATACCAATACCAGGATGGATAATACAGACCATCTACTGTGAATACCAATACCAGGATGGATAATACAGACCATCTACTGAGAATACCAATACCAGGATGGATAATACAGACCATCTACTGAGAATACCAATACCAGGATGGATAATACAGACCATCTACTGAGAATACCAATACCAGGATGGATAATACAGACCATCTACTGAGAATACCAATACCAGGATGGATAATACAGACCATCTACTGTGAATACCAATACCAGGATGGATAATACAGACCATCTACTGTGAATACCAATACCAGGATGGATAATACAGACCAACTACTGAGAATACCAATACCAGGATGGATAATACAGACCATCTACTGAGAATACCAATACCAGGATGGATAATACAGACCATCTACTGAGAATACCAATATGTATGGAAGGATATCTTTCACACCCCATACCCTGGGTACCCTCCTACTCAGTTATCATGTGCTAGCATACCATAGATAATCCTGTGGATATTCCCTTCCTCCTTGGTGTATTATACATATAATATAATCTATAAACATACAGTACAAATACTGGATCACACAATTAGCATACAAACAAATCATTGAAGCCTTGTGGTACCAGGACAGATCCAGATTTTTGCAAAGAAAGGGTTGTCATATTAAGGGTCTGTATCATGCAATGATTATCAGAGAAAAAAAATCATCAGGGGATCACAACTCCTACAATTCTCCTCCTGGCATAGTATGCAAAATCACAGTAAATTTATTAACAGACACATAATCCCAATAATAGTTGTTCAACCAAAGAATTGATAACGTTGAAGACAGTATCCACCCTATTATCCACAGGATTCTATGGTATTGCAGCACATATCAACCCCATGCTTAATAATAAAACTACCAAAACAACTACACAACAAACACACACAAAACAATCCACGTCTGAAGGAGTCCATTATTCAAGGTAAACCCAGTTACAACTGATCAACCATTTAAAGGCAGCACCATGTGTTCTGCAGTGATATTGATGTCAAAAATAAAAAAATGAGCAATATCAAGATTAAAGTGTAAGAAATGACCAGTTGAGCAGTGGCTGCTTGTAAAACAGTGCAAAGTGTTAGTACGTAAAGCCACTTCACCATTAAAATATTATCTGTAAGCACCTCACTTGAATTTCCAAACAGCCAAGTCAGTTGTAGCTGGGTTTACCATGTTGTCTCTATTGTTATTGTTGTTGTTATTGTTGGGAAGAAGTGGTGGACCTTACACCATACTGAGAAAGATGGAATACCTGCACAGTTAGACTCTATCAATGCTCAGTGAACAGCTTGAGTTGCTTGCATTTTTTAAATGTTCTTTTAAATGCTGTAGGACTTGCAGTTCTGTCTTTTAACAAAATGCTTTGGTGGTTCAACACGCATGTTATGCCACTGAAAAGTTACAATGTGGTGAATAATAGAATATTGATGGAATAATCGGTCAAAACTGTTTAAGTCCATCTTTTTTCCAACAGAAATATAAGAATAATTGAGCATCTTTGTGGTTTAGCCATACATTAAGTCAACTGTGTAGGAACACACTTTTTGTAAACTTTTATGGCGCTAAGGCTCCCAATTAATGCTACCGTGCTTTTGTGAATCAATATTTTGACTGAAAATTGGCATTTCAACTTATCTTTTACCATTGGCATTTTGATTCTATCATCTTTCTCAGTATGGTGACTTTGGGTTGGGGAGGGGTATGCCTCTTGGGTGGGGTGGGAATGCATCGTGGGATGGGGAGGGTTTTCACTTATAGGGTGGGGAGGGAAATAAACTTGGGTTTTGGGGAGGAAATGTCTATGATATCATCTTGTCAGTGCCGGTGGACTTCATTTTTTTTCCTTTCAGAGTAGTGTGCATGGAAAAAGATTTTCCCTTGTGTGTGGAATATGAACTTAGAAATGTTCGTCTTTGTTTTTTAAACTTGTAATTTGGAGTTAAGTTTATTTCTTCTATTTAGTTGTAATGTCTTTGTAATTTTTGTTCAATAAAGTCAGACTTAGAAATTTTGTTTCTTGTTTTTAATGTATTCCATCTCTATAGTGTACACGCCCATTTTGAGTTGACAAAAAAAATATACCTCCCCGAGGCCCTGCCAGCACCAAGTGTCTAGCCACCCCACAGGCCAGATCCTCTTGGTAGGCCTACTGCCCTGACTAGAGCCATTTATAAGGCCTTTGACCAGCAAACTTTAGACTGCCCTGATACTGAAGACTGACTATATGAGTGCCAAACCTTCACTCACTACAGACTCCAGGGGGAACTCTGTTGTCATCCAAACCAGCACTTTAAGAGAGGGTCAGTGTGAATGCAAGTCTCAAGTGATCTTACCCCACCCCTCACTGGTTGTGCGTGACAGTGATGTGTTGTGTGATCAACAGGCCCATCGCTTAGCAACATTCAGACTTCCCTGCAATAAGTTTTGATTATCAAAGCTGACACGTGGGAAGACTAACAAGTGTATTTCTGGGTTAATAAAGTAGGATAGGTGTGAAGGTCGAATCTGATAAGGCACATCTACCACCATGCAATTCAACTGGAAAAAATCCTAATACCTTCATATTTAATTAATTCATTTTGCCACCATTTTTAATTTATGAGTTTAGACACAATTTTGAATTATTTTGACTAAGGGACAGACCGTTAGATTTTTTGATACAATTTGTTTTCTGACCTCAAGTGCTGTATGTTTATCTTTAAACTGATTTTTTTTTCTGAGCCGAGGCTTTACTGGATATTTTTTTCAGGATTTCTGCCACCCTGTTGATGGTCTGTCACTAACCAAGAATCTGAATTGAATGAAAGTCAATTTGAATTTGACTTGTCAACACTGGCTGTCATGTTACGTGATGCAATATATGATCACTAGTCAACAAAGATATTGACACAAATAAGCTGCACCATGTAACAAGAGCTGTGAAGTCTTTTGAATTTTAAATGTTTAGAATTTATAATGGTGGCAAGGAGAAAAAGTAATAGTTTTTATCTGAAACCTAAAAATAAGTTTTTTCACCAGCAAAGTAACTTGACGGACAAGTGAATGACCGTGATAATTGCAAAAAACGTAAAAGTTTTAAAGCCAATAAATTATTTGTTTATATTTTAATTAGTTTAATTCATGGTATTTACCTTCCCTCCATTGGGAGGAGCAAGGATGCCACGACAGCTTTTACTGGTGGATCCTGTGTAGCATATTGTTTTTAAGATTTTTGTGCTATGAAAATATGTTGATTCACATTAAAATTGCAGAGTGCATATGTCAGATCATGTTGGTATTCACTGAGATCATATTTTTCACAGTTTGTTAATATGTATTTCTGTTAAGGTCTTGGTGTGTCACCCCTCTTCTGGGTCACCTTTTGACCTTTGTGCAACTAGTGATATTCCATTTGCATGTAGTATTCTTTTTTACCATTACACAGTGTTATTCAACAGTAGTATTTCTTTGATCTCATGATTGATTTTCAATTTTGTCTGTAATATTTTTAGCACTCTGACTTGTAATGCTTTTTAGCTTCAACTTTTTTTTGTCTCCATTTTTGATTCTTTTTTAGTTTTCTTTTCAATTTCTTTCATCTTGATGGCCATTTCAAATGAAAATCTGAAATGCTGTATAATTCATTGAAGACCCCAGTCCTGATTGTGATTGTTGCCAATTTGAAGACCGTAAAAATGATACAATTGTCTTAAGCATTTGCGAATATGGCTAATTTTTTCAGGAAAATATTTTAAAGTTAAGTTTATATTTATTGTTAAGTGTTAAGCATTTTTGTGGACTGGGGCCTTCGCTTTGCTGGTGAAAAAACTTTAGTTGAATTGCAATCCTGTAGTAGATGCCGTTTTACCAGTTGCCAACAACACCACACCGACAATATTATCCCTGAAAACAATTCAAGTTAGTCTTCCATGTCAGTTTGATAATCACTTAGATTAGAGAAGCCTGAATGAAGCATCACTTTAAGCCCATCGATCACTCAGCACATCACTGCCACACACAACCAGTGAGTGGTCAGGCAGGATCACTCAAGACTCACATTCACACTGACCCTCTCCTTTTTTGGCTGGATTGGATGACAGCAGAGTTCCTCCATAGAGTCTGCAGTGAGTAAAGGTCTGGCACTCACACAGTCAGTCTCCAGTCAGGACAGTCCTCATTTAGCTGGTCATTGGCCAAATGTCTAGGCTCTGTCAGGTACAGCAGGACCTACCACATTGGATCTTTCCTGGCCTGTTGTGAGGTGGCTTCTCTTCTGGTGCTGGCAGGACCTCGGTGGAGGTATAGAAATTTTATTTTAAATTTCCATACAATGCAATAGATGCAGGAGAGTGTCCCAAGATTGAGCAACTTTTGACAGTCAATGCATGTTAATTGAGAGCACTTTGGTTCTCTACTGAATGACTTCATGTTGCAATGAGAACACATTCTCTACAATGTATAGGTGACACTCTCCTGCATCTATTGCGACTGGGGAGCTGGCAAAATGACCATTATGGCCAAAAAATCAACTAATGTACATCAGTGTCTTAGTGACGGCCAGTCCCCAGCCAAAATAATAACATTAAATTATTATTTCTTGTCTCCTTTGAGGTCTTGGTTGCACTTGAGAGATTTTCTGGTGACAGACCTGGAAGAAAAACAAGAAAAGCAGAATTTAGTGTCAAGTTTTTAAACATACTTTTGACATGACTGAAGCATGAATATGTGTATCCTCTTTTCCACAATGCCAGCACACAAACACTTCAAACATTTGCTACAATGAACATGATACAATAATTTCACAGCAAGACTGGTCACGACTGCACAAGAGAACCACAGTCTTGCTTTGAAACTTTGTTTCCTGTCCATCCAATCAAATGCAGTCAGTGCCAATTTAGCAGGAAGAATGATATTGTTTTTTAACCCTTAGATACTTACAAGTCTGTCCAGTCCAGAAGGCCAATGGATGACACAGTACAGTATTGATCTGGTCATTGATTGTTGTTCATGTTGAACTGTCAAGCTGTAAAATAAAATAAAGATACATTAACTAATTAGTTTAATTTTAGAAATGCCTTTACCAAAAAAACCTCAAGATGGACAGATGAGTAAAAAGGGTGGCTTAAAAAATGAGAGAAAGTAATATCAAGCAAAAAAGTGAAAGTAATCGATACAAGATGAACATTTTACACTGTGTGGCATCAACCTACCATGTATTCATTGCTTGATGTTGACAAATGGTATTGTCACACTACATGACAAGTATACCACGCACAGTATTTCTGATTTTACTCTGATAACATCTTGTTATCATTGCTATTTTACTGGTATCTTGAAATCTGTGAATAAATAAAAAATATATATGATTAATTTCAATGTTATTGTTTTTAGTTGTATGTAAATTTACATGCTAACAAAACTACCTGGGGGTGGGGGAAGGCTGAATTTGCCAACATTAACAAAATATTTTCAAAGCTTCAAACTGCTCCAAAAATCAAAGCAAATGATAAAAGACCTGCTCTTTAGCGATTTTTGTCGACAAACATCCAAAGAAACAAATGCTTCAGCTCATGTTTTCTTGCATACACCAACAAAACGTCTTCAAAATTCCCACGTTTTACAGCACAAACCTACCTTTTCGCGATACCTTTAGTAATCTCTTGGACTAAGAAACATCTCTTGGTAGTTTTTAGCCCATTATGTTTCTTTTTATGGCTAAAAATTAGCCATTTTGTAACAACTATACAAGATATTTGTATTTTTGCACGACTTGGACGTGACAACTGATCACGTGGCAGTAGACTGGGAATGAGTCAACTCCCGTGACACGCAAAAGTCAAAAATTCCCGATTTAATCCCGCGGGGAAAAACAAACAAACATTGTATTTTTGTTTCAAAATTGCGCATTTTTGGTCTGTTTGATGAACTATAGTCCATGCATTTTGTTCACAAATTGGGCATTTTTTGGTATTTTGGTGGGCTAAAGTCCATGCACTTTGTTCGAAAATCGCGCATTTTTGGTCATTTTGGTGGGCTATAGTCCATGCATTTTGTTCGAAAATCACGCATTTTTGGTCATTTTGGTGGGCTATAGTCCATGCATTTTGATCGAAAATCGCGCGTTTTTGGTCATTTTGGTGGGCTATAGTCCATGCACTTTGTCCGAAAATCGCGCGTTTTTGGTCATTTTGGTGGGCTATAGTCCATGCACTTTGTCCGAAAATCGCGCGTTTTTGGTCATTTTGGTGGGCTATAGTCCATGCACTTTGTCCAAAAATCGCGCGTTTTTGGTCATTTTGGTGGGCTTATAGTCCATGCACTTTATTCGAAAATCGCGCGTTTTTGGTCATTTTGGTGGGCTATAGTCCATGCACTTTGTTCGAAAATCGCGCGTTTTTGGTCATTTTGGTGGGCTATAGTCCATGCACTTTGTCCGAAAATTGCGCGGTTTTGGTCATTTTGGTGGGCTATAGTCCATGCACTTTGTTCGAAAATCGCGCATTTTTGGTCATTTTGGTGGGCTATACTCCATGCATTTTGATCGAAATTCGCGTATTTTTCTCATTTTGGCAGGCTATAGACCATTTATTTTTGTTCGAAAATCGCGCATTTTTGGTCATTTTGGTGGGCTATAGTCCATGCACTTTGTTCGAAAATCACGCATTTTTTGTCATTTTGGTGGGCTATAGTCCATGCACTTTGTTCGAAAATCACGTGTTTTTGGTCATTTTGGCAGGCTATAGACCATTTATTTTTGTTCGAAAATTGCGCATTTTTGGTCATTTTGGTGGGCTATAGTCCATGCACTTTGTTCGAAAATCACGCATTTTTGGTCATTTTGGTGGGCTATAGTCCATGCACTTTGTTCGAAAATCACGTGTTTTTGGTCATTTTGGCAGGCTATAGACCATTTATTTTTGTTCGAAAATTGCGCATTTTTGGTCATATTGGTGGGCTATAGTCCATGCACTTTGTCCGAAAATCGCGCATTTTTGGTAATTTTGGTGGGCTATAGTCCATGCACTTTCTTCGAAAATCACGTATTTTTGGTCATTTTGGTGGGCTACAGTCCATGCACTTTGTCCGAAAATCGTGCATTTTTGGTCATTTTGGTGGGCTATAGTCCATGCACTTTGTCCGAAAATCGCGCATTTTTGGTCATTTTGGTGGGCTATAGTCCATGCACTTTGTTCAAAAATTACGTGTTTTTGGTCATTTTGGTGGGCTATAGTCCATGCACTTTGTCCGAAAATCGTGCATTTTTGGTCATTTTGGTGGGCTATAGTCCATGCACTTTGTTCGAAAATCACGTATTTTTGGTCATTTTGGTGGGCTATAGTCCATGCACTTTATCCGAAAATCGCGCATTTTTGGTCATTTTGGTGTGCTATAGTCCATGCATTTTGATCGAAATTCGCGTATTTTTCTCATTTTGGCAGGCTATAGACCATTTATTTTTGTTCGAAAATCGCGCATTTTTGATCATTTTGGTGGGCTATAGTCCATGCACTTTGTCCGAAAATCGAGCATTTTTGGTAATTTTGGTGGGCTATAGTCCATGCACTTTATCCGAAAATCGCGCATTTTTGGTCATTTTGGTGGGCTATAGTCCATGCATTTTGATCGAAATTCGCGTATTTTTCTCATTTTGGCAGGCTATAGACCATTTATTTTTTTTTCGAAAATCGCGCATTTTTGGTCATTTTGGTGGGCTATAGTCCATGCACTTTGTCCGAAAATCGCGCGTTTTTGGTCATTTTGGTAGGCTATAGTCCATGCACTTTGTTCAATAATTGCGCATTTTTGGTCATTTTGGTGGGCTATAGTCCATGCACTTTGTCCGAAAATTGCGCGGTTTTGGTCATTTTGGTGGGCTATAGTCCATGCACTTTGTTCGAAAATCGCGCATTTTTGGTCATTTTGGTGGGCTATACTCCATGCATTTTGATCGAAATTCGCGTATTTTTCTCATTTTGGCAGGCTATAGACCATTTATTTTTGTTCGAAAATCGCGCATTTTTGGTCATTTTGGTGGGCTATAGTCCATGCACTTTGTTCGAAAATCACGCATTTTTTGTCATTTTGGTGGGCTATAGTCCATGCACTTTGTTCGAAAATCACGTGTTTTTGGTCATTTTGGCAGGCTATAGACCATTTATTTTTGTTCGAAAATTGCGCATTTTTGGTCATTTTGGTGGGCTATAGTCCATGCACTTTGTTCGAAAATCACGCATTTTTGGTCATTTTGGTGGGCTATAGTCCATGCACTTTGTTCGAAAATCACGTGTTTTTGGTCATTTTGGCAGGCTATAGACCATTTATTTTTGTTCGAAAATTGCGCATTTTTGGTCATATTGGTGGGCTATAGTCCATGCACTTTGTCCGAAAATCGCGCATTTTTGGTAATTTTGGTGGGCTATAGTCCATGCACTTTCTTCGAAAATCACGTATTTTTGGTCATTTTGGTGGGCTATAGTCCATGCACTTTGTCCGAAAATCGTGCATTTTTGGTCATTTTGGTGGGCTATAGTCCATGCACTTTGTCCGAAAATCGCGCATTTTTGGTCATTTTGGTGGGCTATAGTCCATGCACTTTGTTCAAAAATTACGTGTTTTTGGTCATTTTGGTGGGCTATAGTCCATGCACTTTGTCCGAAAATCGTGCATTTTTGGTCATTTTGGTGGGCTATAGTCCATGCACTTTGTTCGAAAATCACGTATTTTTGGTCATTTTGGTGGGCTATAGTCCATGCACTTTATCCGAAAATCGCGCATTTTTGGTCATTTTGGTGTGCTATAGTCCATGCATTTTGATCGAAATTCGCGTATTTTTCTCATTTTGGCAGGCTATAGACCATTTATTTTTGTTCGAAAATCGCGCATTTTTGATCATTTTGGTGGGCTATAGTCCATGCACTTTGTCCGAAAATCGAGCATTTTTGGTAATTTTGGTGGGCTATAGTCCATGCACTTTATCCGAAAATCGCGCATTTTTGGTCATTTTGGTGGGCTATAGTCCATGCATTTTGATCGAAATTCGCGTATTTTTCTCATTTTGGCAGGCTATAGACCATTTATTTTTTTTTCGAAAATCGCGCATTTTTGGTCATTTTGGTGGGCTATAGTCCATGCACTTTGTCCGAAAATCGCGCGTTTTTGGTCATTTTGGTAGGCTATAGTCCATGCACTTTGTTCAATAATTGCGCATTTTTGGTCATTTTGGTGGGCTATAGTCCATGCATTTTGATCGCAATTCGCGCATTTTTCTCATTTTGGCAGGCTATAGACCATTTATTTTTGTTCGAAAATCGCGCATTTTTGGTCATTTTGGTGGGCTATAGTCCATGCACTTTGTCCGAAAATCGCGCGTTTTTGGTCATTTTGGTAGGCTATAGTCCATGCACTTTGTTCAATAATTGCGCATTTTTGGTCATTTTGGTGGGCTATAGTCCATGCATTTTGATCGCAATTCGCGCATTTTTCTCATTTTGGCAGGCTATAGAGCATTTATTTTTGTTCGAAAATTGCGCATTTTTGGTCATTTTGGTGGGCTATAGTCCATGCACTTTGTCCGAAAATTGCGCATTTTTTGTCATTTTGGTGGGCTATAGTCCATGCATTTTGATCGAAATTCGCGCATTTTTGTTCATTTTGGTGGGATATAGTCCATGCACTTTGTCCGAAAATCGCGCGTTTTTGGTCATTTTGGTGGGCTACATTCCATGCACTTTGTTCGAAAATCGCGCATTTTTGGTCATTTTGGTGGTCTATAGTCCATGCATTCATTGTTATTGTTATGTAGATTTGCTTATGAGTCGCCAATGGGGTAAAAAATGTTTACATGTAGCTTGAACATAATTGTACTTACCGTTACAATAATAGTCACTGTAGATGTTCTTTTCTGTACAGCATGGTGTGTAAAAGAGTGGTTTTCGTTGTGTTATCTCTTTTTATACCCTTTACACGTGCTTCAACGTGATTGGTCAGCTAAGAGATTCACATGATTGGGATCTTGCGCACGTGAAACTGTCCAAGGACATACACGTGGTGACAGATTACACAGGAATTGGGACGATTTGCATCATGGCGTCATTTTACTATCAAGACCAACATTCTTTGAAATTTTTTTTTCATATTCAAATTTTAAATCCCTGTCGAGATTAATAAAACAATTTGCACTAATTGCGATAGAAAAGAAAGTCGTCAAAGCATTCTGGTATTGGTAGTATATGACGTCATCATGCAAATAGCCCATTGCATGTGAATTTTGCGCTACAGCTACTCCGAGAGGGGAACTGCTATATATATATATTATTGCAGATCATTATAGTGTCATGTCAATCGTTCAGTGGCTGTTTCCAAACCATTCATACCTTAAGAATGTCTTCTGATAGTCTCATGGCGACGATAATAGTACGGTGTAGTGGATCCAGCATGCATGTCTGGGGGGGGGGGGGGGCAGGGGTGCAGGGGTTGCGCAGCTTCTCCCGAGGATTTCATTTCAGTTTGTTTTGTCATATATCGCTTTTAAATATCCTCTGTGTTCCAGTCTATTCATAATTAACAATTCCTACATGTATTGTGCGCGCTATTGGCATTTAAATTTTTGACATCAACAACAATAACAACAAAAAGAAAACACAATTTTTCATTATTAAATATCTTTTATTATTTCCACATTTCCCTTTAATTCCATGACGAAGCTTGTTATAATTAGTTAACATCTTTTAAATAACGTTTTTTTACATGTTTCACATGTGCAAAAACTGGAGAGAAAAAACAAAGGAAACTCCCACGCCGTACTTTTTTAGATACTTTTAGACTTCGTTTTTTTACTCAATAATTAAACAGTCCTATCACCTATAAAGGCATTCGTCAATGTTCTCTCTTTTCAGTGCGTTAGATACATGGGTGCAGTTTTTTTAAAAGCTGCCATAGATAACACAGCGACGCGATCTTAAATTCTCTATATTCTATTTATAGTTCTACTTTAGTTTTCCCTCGCGGTACCCGAGGTTGATCATCATAACTACTTATACCATCTATATTTTCCAGATCGAGACCAGGAATCCAATTATTTGCTACCCATTTGTCTCCCTTGACAACGCCACATCCACCATGCAACGTAAAGTCATCTCTTTCTCCCAGTAGACCAGTGTCTTCGTCTACAAAGTGGTTGTACCATAATATAGCCTTGCCTTGTTCGGCTGGTACGACAATTTGCGATCTGTCGCAGTGATGGACTAAGTTGAATACATCGCCAGTGAAGTCTTTGACGAAATTCTGTCGGAGGAAAATTAATTAAATAGATAATAAAATTTGGATTCTCTCAATCGTAATAGATATATTGAATAGCAAGAGATTGCATGCATGGTACACATGTACATACATTTGGAAAATCACGAGGAATTGCATGAGTGGATGGATGGATAAATGAATGGATGAATGAATGGGTACATGTGTGAATGGATGAATGGATGGATGGACGAATGAATGAATAAGTGAATGAACGAACGAAGAAATTGATGACCGACTGAATGCATGAATGGAGGGATGGATAAATGAATGAATGAATGAATAAATAAAAGGAAGTAGAAATGAAGGGATGAATCAATGGACTAATAAAGAAATGAATAAATGATCGTTCGAACGAATGAATGATTACCATGTAAATAAATGGATGGAGGGATGGATAGGATAAGACGATGGCGTTTTACCTCCTCGCTGTACGTCTCATTATCTGCTACAGGGAAAGCAGTTGCACCCCCTTCTTCCACGTCATTTAAGTAATATAACACAGTAGCATATCTAGACACAAAATCAACACAAAGATATGGATTAGAACGAAAACAGTTTAATGGATCTAAATACTAAAACAAGTGTAATGTCAGTACACTCGAGGGACCTTGATTGCTCCTCAAACACACTCCTGCAACAGATTAGTTCCTTGAGCTTACTCCGAATACGAGTTTGTCGCGCAACATGGTTTTCCGGGTGAAATCGTTGGTACAGGCAAGAAATGATTACTAAGTGAGCACGCTGTGATAACAAGCTCCCTCGAGTGTACCGACCTTACTGGCAGAGAAAAAAATATTTAGTCTAAGCGTGGTTTAGGGCAGAGGAGTGGGAGAGGAAGGGTACCGTAGTTTAAGGCAGCATCAACCAAAATGACGAAAAATAATGATACCCTTTGATTGTCCATTGGGCGTCGTTCTCCAGTCTAAAGTTACATTCATTTTGTTTTGTTTACGTACCGACATAGTCTACAAAGAGGAGGCTTTGCTAATGTAGTGTGGCAGCATTTATAGTGTGAGTTCTCTGTTATGGCCTGGCTGTCATAGTGACAATTATAGTGACCGTATTCATCGTAATGTACTACCTGAAATAATTAAATTAAACAACCGTATAAGTTGTGTTATATAAGAAATTAACGAATGATGGTAATGATGGCGATGACATTGATGATATCGATGGTGATGATGGTGAGATTGATGATATCGATGCGGATGGTGACATTGATGATATCGATGATGATGATGGTGACATTGATGATATCGATGATGATGGTGGTGACATTGATGATATCGATGATGATGATGATGGTGACATTGATGATATCGATGGTGATAAAGTTGACATTGATGATATCGATGGTGATGGTGATGACATTGATGATATCGATGGTGATGATGATGGTGGTGACATTGATGATATCGATGGTGATGATGGTGAGATTGATGATATCGATGCGGATGGTGACATTGATGATATCGATGATGATGATGGTGAGATTGATGATATCGATGATGATGATGATGATGACATTGATGATATCGATGATGATGATGGTGAGATTGATGATATCGATGGTGATGGTGATGACATTGATGATATCGATGGTGATGATGATGGTGGTGACATTGATGATATCGATGGTTATGATGGTGACATTGATGATATCGATGATGATGATGGTGAGATTGATGATATCGATGCAGATGGTGACATTGATGATATCGATGATGATGATGGTGACATTGATGATATCGATGGTGATGATGGTGACATTGATGATATCGATGGTGATGGTGATGACATTGATGATATCGATGGTGATGATGGTGACATTGATGATATCGATGGTAATGATGGTGACATTGATGATATCGATGGTGATGATGGTGACATTGATGATATCGATGGTGATGATGGTGACATTGATGATATCGATGGTGATGATGGTGACATTGATGATATCGATGGTGATGATGATGACATTGATGATATCGATGATGATGATGGTGACATTGATTAATGTATGATGAGCTATTATGAGTACTGATGGTAACGACAAACAACAGTGATCACAGACGAACGATAAAACGCATAACAAGGATGATGATGATGATAATAATGATGATCGATGATGATGATTATGATTATTGGGATAATTGAACTTGATGGTGTTCATGACAATTAACATGCATTTGGTCTTGACAAAGCTGTCAATAAATTGGAGAGATTAAGGCATTCCAGGGTACAGTGGGAGGGTGAATGACCCACATGGGATAACGAACTGCCTTGCTCGATAAGAGATACAAATGCATCTGAAAAATCCGATGAGGGTAACGTAACTCTGTACCCTGGAATGCGCCTAGAATTTTGTGCGTGATCAACCGATGAAGAAGATGATGATGATATAATGGCAATAATTGAGATCCATGATGATAATTATCATAGTCATGAAATATATATCAAGAACAGTGATGATGATGATGAGGACAACGACCAGTAAAATATATATCAAGAACAGTGATGATGATGATGAGGACAACGACCAGTAAAATATATATCAAGAACAGTGATGATGATGATGATGAGGACAACGACCAGTAAAATATATATCAAGAACAGTGATGATGATGATGATGAGGACAACGACCAGTAAAATATATATCAAGAACAGTGATGATGATGATGAGGACAACGACCAGTAAAATAATGCATGACTATACGATAATTATCTATAAGTATTGAATTGAATTCTTACTTGTAATGGTTCTCCTCCCCTAATAACTTCATCAGGTAATCTTGTAAGCGTTTTCACTCTTGATGCAGAATCGAAAAACAACATATCAGTATATGGATGGACCGTTAACAAAGTATGCGTGGAGAATTTTCGACTTCTTATTTACTAAACATTGAACAGGAGACAGTTTCAGAAAAAAAGAGCTACGAACTGACCTTATTGCCACTTTAGTTTTTGTCAAAGATTCTCCGTTTAGGATGGAGTTAAAATCAAGGTTCATAATATTAGGTATTCGGGCTTACCTTTCCCTCAGTTGTCTGATTATTGGGTCAGCCAACGTTCCCTGCTGTATCCAAGCCTGGTTACTGTATCTCTCCTTGTGTCGAGGGTGGTGTTCTTTTAGTACGTTCATATAATTGTCGATCTTAGCTGTAGGAAATGTCTCGAACTCCTCCAAAGTGATTTTACCTATTCAGGTAAGCAAACAATCTCTTGATTAACACTGGTGAACCAAGCGTAAGGGATGTTCTCACTGTGAAATAGCGTTGAATAAGCATACTACGCTCAAGTGATGTTCTCACTGTGAAATAGCGTTGAATAAGCATACTACGCTCAAGTGATGTTCTCACTGTGAAATAGCGTTCAATAAGCATACTAAGCGCAAGTGATGTTCTCACTGTGAAATAGCGTTCAATAAGCATACTAAGCGCAAGTGATGTTCTTACTGTGAAATAGTGTTCAATAAACATACTAAGCGCAAGTGATGTCCTCACTGTGAAATAGCATACTAAGCACAAGTGATGTTCTCACTGTGAAATAGCGTTCAATAAGCATACTAAGCGCAAGTGATGTTCTTACTGTGAAATAGCCTGCAATAGCCATGAGAACTAGCACAAGTGCAATGCAAGAAGAATGCAAAGTCTTGATTCTCATTCTTATGCGCTACGCTTAATTCATAAGTGTGGACTGCTAGCACACGAGAAATGTCATGTGTCAGGGCCGTAACCAGAACGTTTACAGGGGGGTGCACATAAACAACCTGGATCATTGATGGGTTTTCAGTAGCCTTTTGTATTAGTAGCTGTCATATTTTTCACAAAGTCAGCGTGATTTTCAAAAACCCGTATTACAATTTATTGCTCTTATTGCGCTTTACAGTTCTTTTAAATGAATTGATGCTTTGTATGTTTTGGTGATTATTCTAATTTTGTGCTCTTGATTCCAAATCTAAGAAAGCAATTCTTGTAATAATACAAAATGAAGATTGATGAAACCTGTGCACCCCCTATGTTACGTCCCTGTGTCTCATTGCTTGCGCTTGCCTCATAAGTGATAACAGGCTTTAGTCTCAGTTAAATGCATTGATTTGTTTATATTGCGTATTTGACATGAGCGTGATCGTTTGAGTACACATGTACAACTGTGTGTGATTCTTTGTTCTTTGAAATCATAATTATCTCACCGTCATCCAGTTGTCTGAGATCCAGCTTTTGAGTCCTGAAAAAATTATGAGAAAATTAGACAACAGCTTTGAATTCCCTTGCAAGTGTAGAGTTTGAGATCTGGCCGGACCATTGGTCAACTGTTGCCCTTGTACTTGAGATCTGCATTGCCTTCGTAGACGTGGTCGGCCGGCGTAGATATCGTTGAAAATTGCAGCTGGTAAATGAGGCGTTGCACGCGTTGATCATATATCTAACAAAATGTCGGCTAGTCTTGCCTGATTCATATAATTTCAATTATTTCATTTTTCAAGTGGACTGGTTTATAAGCGTTTATTTTTGTATATTGGATTCATTTCCTGAAAAAGGCCACAGTACAGAAGAACAATTATAGCTTTTTGCTTGTTGATTTAATGGATTTTTTAATGTGGAAAATAAATCGGTACAGAAAAACAATTATAGGTTTTTCTTGTTAACTGAACGATAGAATATTCACTGACATCACTATAGCTACTCACATATTGTCTATGTCTTCCATATTAAAATACAGGAACTTGTACTTCTTACTGTAATCAATCATCTGTTTGATAAAGAACAGAAAGTTATGATATACAGGTGCGCATCCAGGATTATTTCCAGGGGGAGCGTGCATCATCTTCAGGAGGGGGTGCACTACTCAGTAAACATGAAATACTGAGATTATTTTGGAAAGCATATTTGATAAAACAAGGAATCGAAATCCTTCCAGGAGGGCGTGTGCACCGCATGAACCCCTCCCCTAGATCCGCCCTGATATAATTGTGAATACAAGAAATTCTATTGAAACTGAATCAGATTGGTATATAGCATTTCGCTTCAAGTAAGGGCATCTGACAAGGTTTGGATTGCATCGAATAGCAAAGATCAGCATTCCAGATTCTATAGGTAGTGAATTCTGGATAAAAAGCGGAGGATTCTGGAATCGAAAGGTCCGGATTACGGATACCAAATGAACGTTTGCGAATTCCGAAACTAGTCAATTTTGTTGGATTCCGGACTCAGAATAACATGGGACGGTACATAGCAAGGGAAATTTGGAATGAAGCTGTTTATGTCGATATTTGTTTTCTTATAAAAAAGCAGCTAAAGTTAATGAGCATATCTGACCTCCTCTTTGGTAATAACTCCATCTAAATTTGAATCCCAGTTCACAAAATTAGCTGCAATTCCCACTGCATGACCTAGATCACAAAATTGCATTATGTAAGATAAGCTCGAGATAAAGCACAAACGAAAAGAAAACTGAAATACAATTGATGCATGGAAGAAGACAAAGCGAAAAATCTGGCTAGGAGGGGTAACAAACAGACAAACAAACATGCAAGGCAATATTTGTACACATATACCTCCCCCTTCACTTTTCTTATCCTCCGACCTTATAAACTTCGTTGCTTACCGTCTAAGTTTTTCTTCAATTCCAACAGTCTTTCGTCAAAATGTGTGATACTCATTTGTAGTCCTTTGGCGATTGCCAGTTTCTGAATATGTTTACATTCCTCGGGGCTCAAAAAATTACGAATTTCTGCGAAAAAGAGAAAAATTAGCATCTGTATGTCATGAGCCAATATGCAGAGACTCAGTGCATTTTGGCGTGAATTTGTTGACGCCCTCGCGCACATGTTTCCAGCTACTAAAAATTGCCAAATCAAGAAATTGCGACAAAATGGAGATTTATTTCAATTCTTTGAGCATTCATACACTTTATAAAATAATTGGGATAGTACCCTACGCTACGAGTCGTGGTTTCCTACGCCCTTCTCGTGCGCCCTCAATATCCCGCGTGTTTTGATCAGAGCATCAAACACTGAAAAATGTTTTTGGTTTGTTAAATCATATCACGGTATACTCTTGTATTTGAATATTTCTACAGTTTTCTTTACTCTTTTGTTTCTAGGAATCAAACTTACCGAAAATCGGAGGTTTATTTGCAACCGTAGTCATCTTGTATTTTTTCCCAGGCTCTAGTTCTAACTCACGTGTATAACCTTTCTACAATTCAAGCAAAATAACCAGAATCACAATACATACCAATACAGACAAAACGCAATTGATTTTTGCATTTTAATTTTCTCATCTTATCCAGCGGGTCATACCATTTTGAAATCCGCATCGGGTACTTTCAATGCCCGCATGTTTAGACAAGTTTAATCAAGAATATTTTAAATAAAACTTCTGGAAGTAGATGTATTTTTTGTTACTATAACCATGTAAAAGCGGTTCGTGTGTATATTGTTTCTAGCCTCATTGTTTGAAAGTCGGTTATGTCAAATTAACTATAAACAATTTTTCAGCTCAAAGATAACAATTTCAAGATATCCTTGAAGTGAAACATCTATACAATTTTCAACTCACAATTTCTTTGCATCAAAATGACTTGAAGTTTTTTAAAAATCCACGTGTTTAACCTGCTTCCTTGCACAATAAAAGAAAAACTGAGTTAATTCTTTGAAGATGTTTATAGTAACAAAATCAGTTTCATGTCGGTAATTGATCGGAAAGTCCTCGGTAGGAAAAGTTATCGTAATATCAGACTTACTCGTATGGGTTCCCATCGGAATAGCTGTGGTCTTTCATGATATTCATCCAAACATGGCCCATCGTCCGGCTCTCTGTGACACACACCGTTCTCGCAATTCATTCCATATCTCCAATCTTCACTTTCGCTGTCTTGACTTGAAACCAGATGAAGCACAAGAAAAATACCAAGTCCTAAAACTTTGGCCGTTTTGAAAATGGTCATTTTTTGAATTTTTACCGGAGATGACGTTGGAGTAAAAATGTTGGTAGTTCACTATTGTATTGGCATAAATCAACAGCGCATGTCATTCACAAGCACGAGCAAGAAAAATCATTAATGTATTAATCAACCCGTGCTAATTCTCATGATCCTTCGTCAATTTCAATGACCGTAAAATGTAGTTAAGGGTCCTGACTACTTTAGAACAACAACGACGCTTGAAACCTGTGCCCGCGAGCAATTTACCGCTGAGAACGCCGCGCGCGCGCCAAATCCCGCCAAAAGACAACATAAGAATAACACAAGGAGCCTTCGAAAATTATACTTCAACCAGCCAAAACCCTCATTTTTTGCGCGGGACTCTATATTTTTCTTCATTTTTTCTGAAAGATTTTGTAAAAATCTTTCTTTTGGCAAGATTTGAAAAAATCCTGATGACTTTTCAACTTTACACGCGATGGTAAGTGGTTTAGTGTTTCACTTTTCAAAGCGATTTTAAGTCAAAAACGAAAACAAAACTGTAAATTTTGACAAAATTTTAAAATATATATGATTTATTTTCCCGCATTTGTGTAAAATAATGTCTGGTTGAGATTGTCTGAAAAAACTACGTCAATAGCTTTATTAGTTTTTGAATAATAAATTCTTTTGTGAAAGATGCATTTTTCGACATTTGTTCTTCAAAAATGTCAAAACATGGTTCCGTTCAAAAAATTTTATCTCGAAAACGGGCTCGGGACCATATAGCTTTCTATCCATTTTTCGATTAATTGATAAATTCTCTATAAAATATCTTTCTAAGAAAAAATCGTGATGACTTTTTGCTTAAGTAATCAGGACCCTTAAGTCATCTTGTTCTACTTTCTACCTGGATGACCTGTAATAAAGAACAATGCAATCACAAGAACGTCACAGGTTCACCGGCTCAAATTGTCGTTTACATGGCAACAGTAAGGTCTAACCACGTGACTTTGGTGCTTTGATTAAACTTGTTGCAGAGGCGATTCGTAGATAGACCATGATGCAGTTCGTGCACTCAAATTGTTTTTAAAATGACAAAGTAATGTCTTTTTGAATTACGAGGACATCTTGTTCTTTTTCACATTTGTTCAGTTGATGATAATGAAACTAAAAAAAATGTCGGAAAATAGACAAAATATCTGTTTACAGCCAATACAAAGCAAAGCAAGAAAAAAACATAATAATTTCTTTGGTTCTTTCACTTTTTCGCGCGCATGCAAAGTTGCGGTAGTCTGGTTCCTACTACACACCAGTCTTCCTCGACAGAGCATATCCCGCAATGCATATCGGGACAGAAATATGGCGTCTGAAGTGAAAAGCCATTGATCAAAATATTTTCCCAAGAAATCTGACGTTAGTTCGTAAATATCTACTTGAACTCCTAGTTAAAAATGACAAGGAAACGTGTAAAACGTGAAGATAAACGACCAAAGCTAAGAATCTTAGCCGAAAAGGCAAAAAAACTTCGAGAATCTGTGGCAACAGGAAATGTGAAAATGGTTCGAGAATTGATCAACGATGGTGTTTCGGTGAATCAAAAAGATGCAAATGGATGGACTTTACTTCATTTAGCAGCTAGTAGAGGACAGGAGAGAGCTTTACGTGTGTTACTAGAGGAAGGTGGTAATCCATTAGTGAAGGATTCAGTGGGTGGATTCACTGCATTACATTATGCTGCGATGCATGGGAGAACAAGAATATGTCGTCTTCTACTTGACTTCGAAGGGTTAGATCCACAAAAACTCGTCGATGCAAGGAGTGACGATGGATGGACTTCACTTCATGTTGCTGCTCACTACGGTCGAGAGCCTTTTGTTAAACTTTTACTAGAATCAAACGCTCAAGTTGACGCATTAAGCGACAAAGGTACAACAGCATTACAGCTCGCCATTATTCGCGAGAGGACGAATTGTGTCAAAGTGTTGTTAGAATCTGGTGCAAATATCGACGTACAATTTGGTTTTCCACTTCGATATGCTGTCATAAAAGGAAATTTTCTATGTGCTAGGATATTAGTTGAACATGGAGCGAAGCCTAGCATCAGAAGGCTTGAGGATGGACAAACTCCTCTTCATTTAGCTGCCCTTAGAAACAACGAGGCCTTAGCTAAGTTGTTGTTCACGTTCGGTGCCGATGTAAACGTCTTCAATGACGAGGGATTGACTCCTTTAGGCATCTCTCAGATGATGTGTAATGTGAATCATACTGAGAGTGGCTGTGTTAGGTTTTTGACAAAGGCAACGAGTAAGTATTCATTTTGTTTTACAAGTATTTGTATGTTTTGATGAATTTCGTTGTTTTTGAATCATTTCAATCTTTACAACACACACACACTAAAAAAACACACACACTGAATTTTTTTTATGAAATTGAAAAAAAATAATTCGGTCAAATTATGATTTTTATACTTTTAATTATAAATTATCTCTGGTTATTGTGATATTGTCTAAGTCAATTTCATTGTTTTCAAAACATTGTTATTTTTAGAACCTAGTGTCATGAATGCTCTACGAATAATCTCACAAAAATCAAATGATGTCATACAAATTTCGCTCAAAGTAATTTTCATTGTTTTGTAAAAAAATCTTCCTTAGTTTAGTCAAAATATATTTATTTTGGATCACTCTTAATTGTGAATCATCAAATAAAATTAGGGTACATGTAATTTCTTGATTACTTTAATAATAAAATTGTTTGTTAAAGTAATTCATAATATTGATGGAATAAATGTTAAATCATGTCTTCCATAATTTTAGAGTACCTGTGGTAAACAGAAATCAAAACAATATTCAGTTGTAAATTACTAAATTAGCCAACACTACAATAAAGGATACACTTTATAGCAATGTCAATTGCTGGAATATTTTCAAAACTAGCAACTTGTATATATATTCAGACTGACTTTACTATTAACATCAATTCTACAAAACAACAAATATTTTACATTTTATCATTAAAGTCTGTTCTTGGTCATCCAAATTCGCACTTTAAAAACACTCACAAATATTGATTTATACCTGAGCTTAGCCAGTCAAAATATATCATTGAT
This sequence comes from Diadumene lineata, assembly GCA_918843875.1. Classification (NCBI taxonomy): domain Eukaryota; kingdom Metazoa; phylum Cnidaria; class Anthozoa; order Actiniaria; family Diadumenidae; genus Diadumene; species Diadumene lineata. The sequence continues at coordinate 9,418,254 of OU974072.1, forward strand.
AATAATTATCTGTTAGTGAATATATTTGGCTTTTTGTATCTTGCAGGAAATGTGCGTAGTTTACAAGACTCTTGCCGACTAGTGATTCGTAGGACATTAAAACGTGAACGTTTAGCAGCTATTTCTACTTTGCCAGTTCCAATTCATATGAAACATTTTCTAAATTATAAATACAACTTTATGTAACTAAACAAAATGGGATATATATTATGATGACAAAAGTTATTTATAACTTGAGCAATAATTTCATGATGCCCTGTAAAGCCAATTCACACAGTGAGATTTGTTGTGCTTGATTTGAGCTATACAACAAGACAGTGGATGAAATGATCTGCATTCTGGAACTTGTCTTAACCTTACAACATTTTCTACTGAAAATCATGTAGAACAAAATTGCTGAGTGAAAATCAACCTTCAATGCTTGTCTTTTACTATTAAAACTCAGAGAAAGAAACTGTATGTATATCTGTTATTGTTTGTATATAAAAAATCTATTTTGAAGCAGCACTTGTTACAATAAGAGTGCAAACAGTGAATATCAGTGTAAAATTAAAACCAAAACTTGCAATGTTGTCTAGTAAAGCCTGCTTTCCATATAATCACTCAAAGTTCTCTGAAATGCAAGGATTGCTCACCATTGCTGTCAAAATATTGTTTCCATTTCTTTTTTTCAATGAAAAGTGTTTCCATATAATCGCTGATGATCGCTGACATCGTTTTCAGTGATCCAGCGATCATGATTGATTATCGATTAACAGGTTAGCTAAGTTGGGAGAGCGTTGGCTGTTAACCGGGAGGCTGTGGGTTCGAACCCTCAGCCGGACCATCACTCAGGGTCTTTAAATAATTGAGGAGGATGTTCTTCCATTTATAATTGCCACCATATTTGTGCAGTGGAGTAAATCAGCAATGCGAAAAAAGCTATTTTTCTTGCAAAATCCCTCAATTTTTTTTACAGTTTTTTGAGTGAAAGCATGCACAACGAGTCGGCCATTTTGTTTTTTTGGTTGAACACAGGCGGACCAGGCCAATTCCCTGAGGCTTATTAATCGAAGGGTCACGAGATCGAGCCCCAAAGAAATCACTAAAAAATATTTTCAGTCTATTTCTTTCTTTTCTTCTTCTTCTTTAGATAAAAATAATCCTGTGTTGTAAATAACTTTTTTCTGAAAACAAAACATTTTTTAAACATGTTTTTATTCCGTGGGGGGATAAAAATATAAAAACATGTTTAAAAATGTTTTGTTTTCAGAAAAGAAGTTATTTACAACACAGATTTTTTTTATCTAAAGAAGAAGAAGAAAAGAAAGAAATAGACTGAAAATGTTTTTTAGTGATTTCTTTGGGGCTCGATCTCATGACCCTTCAATCTAATAAGCCTCAGGGAATTGGCCTGGTCCGCCTGTGGGTTGAAAAGAAACTGTTGAACCTAAAACAGGAACCCAGTGGATTTCACCACAGGAAGTCCAAAATCAACAACAAATGGTTGATATGAGAAGTTGTAGAACATGAAACATTGGAACTGTACTGTGTCATTACGTCACTGCTGTTCCAACATCTCTGGTTTTTTTATTACAATCATTTTTTTGAAGTACCTTTTGAAGCTAAAAGTCTCCTCTAGAACTTGGCATGTTAGTGGATGTCAATCAAAAAGTTGACAAAGTGTTCACTGTGAAAAAAAAAGCCAGTCTGCATCACACGTAGTCTGCTTTTTGATTGATGTCCACTAAAATGTTAGTTCTAGACGAGACTTTAAGGGTCCTGATTACTTAAGCAAAAAGTCATCACAATTTTTTCTTAGAAAGATATTTTATAGAGAATTTATCAATTAATCGAAAAATGGATAAAAATCTATATGGTCCCGAGCCTGTTTTCGAGATAAAAATTTTTGAACGGAACCATGTTTTGACATTTTTGAAGAACAAATGACGAAAAATGCATTTTTCACAAAAAAATTTATTACTCAAAAACTAATAAAGCTATTGACGTAGTCTTTACAGGCAATCTCAACCAGACGGTATTTTACACAAATATGGGAAAATAAATTATATATGTTTTAAAATTTTGTCAAAATTTACAGTTTTGTTTTCGTCTTTGACTTAAAATCGCTTTGAAAAGTGAAACCCTAAACCACTTACCATCGCGTGTAATGTTGAAAAGTCATCAGGATTTTTTCAAATCTTGTCAAAAGAAAGATTTTTACAAAATCTTTCAGAAAAAATGAAGAAAAATATAGAGTCCCACGCAAAAAATGAGGGTTTTGGCTGGTTGAAGTATAATTTTCGAAGGCTCCTTGTGTTATTCTTATGTTGTCTTTTGGCGGGATTTGGCGCGCGCGCGGCGTTCTCAGCGGTAAATTAATCGCGGGCACAGGTTTCAAGCGTCGTTGTTGTTCTAAAGTAGTCAGGACCCTTAAGCTTTTAGTTTTGCACTTCAATGGTTACAATAAAGTCTGCAAGAATAAAATATGTAGCCTGAATAAGTAGCAACTAGATTTTATAAATCGTGTGACAATATTATTAGAACAATCATATTTTTAGTGCAGAAATGCAATGTTTTTCTGTATCAGCATCAACATAAATGCAATCATTTGGACTACCAGTAATAGAACTGTTTGCCTACCAGACACTGTGTTATTATTAAGAAATAACCAGAAAAATACATGGGTGGTTGCACATTCTAGTGAGATCAAAATTGAACACGACAAAATAAACTGTCTTCATATCTTCTTGTAACCATCTATTGTTTATCATTTCTCAAATATATAGGACATTGTAATAAACCATATATGTTCATGGGGTTTGTGCTATATTGGTGAAAGTCAATAAATATTTAAAAGTACCAATAAAACAAATCAATGTTTGTCAACCTTTAATTCAATCATGTACCCAGAGACCCGTCTTCATGTGGCCTGCGGCAAAAAAACGAGGCTCCGGCATAATCCGATACCGGAAGCCATTTTTTTATGGTTTCCGGTTTTAGTTGTTCATGTGCATATTCTGTTTTTTGATAGTGTTTGAAAGTTTCAACTATTGTGAGATGAAACTTTAATATATCTTTGGTCATTTTGAAGATGTTAATGGACACATAAATAACTTAACCCGGAAACCATAAAACATGGCTTCCTGTATTGGATTATGTCAGAGCCCTCGTTCTTTGTCGGAGGCCACAAGGAAACGCAGGCTCTGGGTACGAGATTGCCTTTGCTTAAAAAATGATTATGTATGGGCTTCCTGTTTCAATGTACACAGACACCCCAACAAGCATGAAGCACCATTTTCTATTTTTTGTGTTTACAAATTTACTCTAATTGGATGATTATATTAACAGAAAAATCCCCAGGTCTGCACCAAAACTGATTCATCAACAACCAAGTTGAACATGGAATATTTCAATGTTATCACTAAAACAGTACAAGTATCTGTTATCTAATAAGAGATTGTGTATGAAAGACTCTGAGTTTAAAAAGATGTGATGTAAAGCAGATTTGTAAAACTACACAGGGAGCCCAGTAGAGAAAACAACAGTCACAATAATTATAAATGTGAATATATGTCATACAGGTGTGAAATAAAGATCAACAGATGTTCTGCAAGAGATTCAAGGTACAGAAAAACAATATTTCATACTCCACATATTTACTGCAAATATGAAAATTGATAATCTCACTAGCTTGGTCTCTCTGTGTCACAAACTAGCTAAACTGACCAACTTAAGTGTAATAAAGTGATAAACAAGTCTGTACTAGACACTTTACAAAAACCCTGGTTGTAATGTATGAACACCTAGAGATGAAAACAGCAACTCACAGATATGAGCCACAAGCCAGCTAAGAACCAAATGATGCAATTCTGACAAAATGACAAATGAGATATTTCTAGCAAACCTAGCATGAAAAATGTATATAAAAATGTATACCAAAACACCGCCAGAGAACATCAAACATTCAAAGAAGCGGAGTTATTATAATAACAACTTGAAAATCTTTATCAAGACAAAAATTATCTTGCCTAAAAAGTAGATAAAAAAGTCAGAAATTAACATATTACAGGCGAAGAAAACATTCACTAACCTGCATTAGAGGGTCATTAAAGAACTTACCGTACATTCATGTTCGAAAAAGGTAGGGAATTCCCGGTGTGTGTGGACTGATCATACTAACCCATGCTGACTAATAACCCCTCGTGATTGGCAGGTGTGTGGCTGGAAAATGCGCCTTGAACAGCGGTCAGTATATATTTATAAATTGTAAAAGATTTTAATTGCAAAGCACCATGAGAACTTCTATGATGTGCGGCACTGTGTAAATACATACTTAAGTTACTGACTGACTAAACTTTTTCCCTTTCACGCAACATTGTAAAAAAGGGCACATTTTCCATTCGAACATTCTAAGAATATCGTTATCGGTTCGCGGATGTCAAGAGTGATGGTTGAGAGCAAAGATGGATTGCAATCTCTGCGCGCGTGTTTCCCATGCGCTTCAAGAACATGTAAACATTCGATATTTCTTTAGTCTTAAAATTTGCTCAAGCGGTACCAAGGGAAACAGGAAAAACGTTCTTGCGATATATATCGAAATATTGCGAAAAAAAAGGAAAACGTTTGGCGGCCGGGCGCGACTACCGATCAACTCTAGTCCCACTGTACCTATACACAAAGATGTGAGCTTATCCAAGTTTAAGGGACTCCTATCTAATTAAGTTTATTACAAAATGGAGCACTATATACCAGTATAATTTTAAAAGTCTTCTATATATCTATCTTTTGCATCATTTTATTTTATATCATTATTGACATTTATTGAAGGACCTCAATTGGGACGAAAGTTCTGTTTTCTTCCCCTAGTTTTTATAATTGTATTTACTGTAATTTTGTTATTTTGCTTGCAAGTTAAACATAAAACTGGCAGTCAACGTTCATGAATTGCACGCGTTTGTAATTATAATACGGCTCTACAACAGCTGTAACACCATATGTTTCATTCATCATTCATTTGTTTCTTGTTTATATATAGATAATCACAATCAGACCTCCAAGGATTCCAGACCTAATAAAAATCCCAGTACATGGTCATCGATAGCGCGTGATAATTTACTAAACACACTGAATGTTCACAGCCACCGCTAGCATTAATTGTTCTCAATTATCAACCACATCACTCGTTTACAGACACCACCACGGGACTTTACGTGTCCAATAAGCTATTATTACGGCTGGATAACAGTCGGATAGCATTGATTGCCTTGGTATGGCGTAGACTTTGATGCATAAACAAGCATTAATAACAATAAAAACTCGCAGGTTGAATCATAATTGTTAGACGTACAAGTCATTCTCAGCTGATTGCACAAAGCTCGGACAAAGATGAGTGGAATTCGTCAATTGAATGAGGACTGGACACTCATATAATGTTAGAACCTTGGTACCATTTAAGCATCGTTTATATAAGAATATGTTTAGGCTAATTTTAAAAATCCAGCTTCCTATGCGCACGTTTTTTACTGTTTTATGGATGGCTGTTTGACTTGGATCAATTTTAACATCATATAGCTGGTAACTCTACAAGTAAATTATGTAAATTTCAAGGCTCACCACTGACATTAACTAAAAGTTTATTAAAACTAAGTATAGCCATTAGTCATCCGCTTGAGCTAAACAAATTAAAAAAAATTAAAACGTACATCTTCAGACGACTCGGCATCTTCAAAAACGTTTCTATATGAATTTATTCCTTTCACTTTTACTTCCATATTTGTCAACAGCCATTGAAATCTTCCAAACATAATATAGATGGACGAAATCAAAACGTAAATGGAGACATTTTCCAAATATTAGTTAAAAACCTATGAATAGCTTTTAGGGCTTTGTGAAAGCTCCACTAAGCTTCCGTGATGTTGTTGTACAGGAGTAAATATATCCGATATCTATAATTCAAATGTGAACAAAAGAGCGCCGGCGTAAATATTTGTCAGTAAGTCGATATTAGTATACGGCCTGGTTTCCATATAATCGCTCACGATCGAGAACGGTTGCAAACGATCGGAAAAAAATCGATTTTGGGGAAACCAAAGTTTTTCGATCCTACGACCGTTTTTGAACGATTTTAATTACGATCGTATATGGATCGAAAACGGTCGTAGGATCGAAAGAACGTTGCTTTCAATTCCCTATCTGGGGCGGCGGAACAGTAACAGCCATGGGGGGCACTATAATCCACCACCTCTCCCCTCCTCATTCCCCACCCCAAAGGTTGTGTAAACTCATTCATTAATGTCTTTTACCCAATATTTTGTGCCCCCCCCCCCCCCCCCAGTTGCGCCGCCCCTGCCCTATAATCGATTTTTTTCGATCGCTTGCGACCGTTCTCGATTACATAAAAATCGCTGCCAATTGTTTCCATGAGTTTCGATCGCAGAAAAGTGTTTCATATAATCGCTGATATCATTTTCAGCGTTTCGGCGATCGTTAGCGATTACAAGGACACCAGGCCTATTGGGCTAAAAGAAAACTTTGGGTTAACCCAATTATATGAATGGGGAAGGTTCTTTAAATATCGGTAAATCGTGTGATCTATTTTGATGAGCCAGGAAATTAAAAAAGATTACTTAGGGCCAAGGATTTCGGCACAGTCGTTGACAGCCAGACACATATAGTATATAAACGAAATTAAACAGCTATATGAAAGAATATTGTGAAACATTTAAACGCTGTTTAAATGTTGTGAATACATGGAGTTGTTGCAAAAGTATTAAAATCTTGGAGTCAATGTCAAAACTTCCGCGCGGTCCCGGTACTGTGGGGGGATAGCAAACACCACTCTATATCATTTTAATATATATTTTGTTCGATAAAGTATTTTTTTGCCGAAGAGCAAACTTGGTAGAGGCACTGAAAGACTGGTATCAAACAAAATAAGCATGTTTATTATGAGAAAGGCCACTAGCGCTTCTTTGATGTACGCAAAGACGGATTATGATAGGCAACTATAATATTTTAGCGTGACCATTAGAATTTTTATACAAACAATTAACCTAAACTTTAGTATGTGGGTGTAAAGATTTCTTGTTACCTAACGCCATACATGCAGTCAGTGAAATTGTTTAAAACTACAGTAGAAATACTAGCATTTACCGTTAAGTAAATGCAAAGAAACGCACTTTAAAAAAATGAACGATTAACCAGTATTAAACTAAAAAAAAAAATACATTTTTGCAAGTTTCCCGAACGAAGCGTGTCTTAAACTACATGTTGCCCCACTAATTAGCAACAAAATAATAATTTTAGTAACGAGACAGCTTGGACATTTTATTTCAGTCAGTTCAAAAAATGACGTTTTCATTTTCAATTTATTTGTTACTATCATCAAACTTCTCAGGTCTCCCTTATAACGATATTGTTTGTATAAGTGGAAAATTTTTGCCAAGAACGATATTCTTAAAAGCACAACAAAAATACTCGTATAATGATAAATGTGTAAATATTGAATTTTCAAAAGACACATCCCGAATCAAAATGGTATATAGTTTTGGAATTATTTTTACATACAATTGATGCAATGCAAATACGTTTTGTAGGATTGGACGTTTTGTTTTGTCATGATAATATTTTAGAAAAATCAAAAAGTTACAATAATAATATTTTTGAGTGAAATAAGTATCCGTGTTTTCTAACTGATCAGAATGATCTCGTCAAATATGCGAGATCCCGATACCCAAAAAGGAACAAAATATACTCAGAGAGAAATCACAACATTTTTTTATAATAATTGCAGTGCTTTTTTCCCTGTAGATATGCCAAGAAACAATCCTAATACTTGATCATCTTCAAAAGATATTCTCATTTTAAAAGTTTTCTTCTCCAATCTCCTCTGAGCCAAATACTATGATATGTTTTTGTAATGAATTAAGACTTCGTTTTTAATTAAACGTGTAACGACATATTAAAATAAACGATTTTCTCACATCTTGTTTGAAATATACCTTGGATGGTAACCCCATAGCTCCAAGGAATAGCAATCAAAACTCGTCATCTTAATGAGAAACTCAGTTGGAAACTCCCCAATCACATGACAACCAATAGATTGTTTGATTTGTCGAACTCCATTTGCCGCAAAATACGCTCCAAGGCTTAATTCAAATAAACATAACATTTCATTGTCTCGTCGAGTTTGGACGTCCTCCCTGCCGTGTTTATTGAATTGCATTTGTACATTAAAGTTGGAATTTAAAATTAATATTTGTCGTGTTAGATAACAATTTGACTTTCAAATTAGCTGAGCTTGTGTGTGCATATAAGAGAGTGGTGGATCTTTGCGGGACAGCTTTTTGCTTCGTACGTACACTACTTGACAACTATATATGTAATCAAAATCACCAAGAGAGAAAGACATGTTACAGCTATTATTCATGCAATTTTGTTGAATTTCAGTATTGCAGTGTTTACGAGCGCAGAGACGGCAATCGACAATTGAAGACATTGTACTGTCTAATCGAGTTGAAATAATGACTGAAAACACGAAAAAATGAGTTCGAATTTGTCAAATTCAACGACTAACAATCCAACGGATGGTGATGGCAGATTGAGCGATATTTTAGAAGGAATTGTTATCATGTTTTTAGCAGCCATTGCAATAATAGGCAACGGGATCATCATCTTCATCATCTACAAGAATCGAAATCTTCGAGCTTTGAGGAACTTGTTCATCGCTAGTTTAGCACTGTCAGATTTCTGTCTGGCTGCAACTGATATCCTTTATCAAGGTATTGATAAACTTGTTCCCAACTACAGACCGCCGCATTTCTCTATCTGTTATTTTATTCTTTTATGTGGAGTTTTATTTGCCTCTGCGTCTGTTTTCAACCTTACAGCGATGACTCTAAACAGATACATAGCGATAATTTACCCATTACACTATAGTCAGTACGTTACCCCAAGACGATCTGCCTGTATCCTGTTACTGTTATGGGTATTTGCGTTGTGTTTAGCCGTACCACCGTTAGTTTGGAGGCCTGTTGGTGTTGTATGCTACAGTACGACACCTTCGAAAGAACATGTCATCAACGAAATAGCTTACATGGTATCGGAGTGGTTGTTCTGGTTCGTCATTCCTGGCTTCGTTATACTGATTTGCTACTGTCGTATATATCGCATAGCAAAGAATCAAGCCCGGCAAATAGCCGCCTTGGAACAATCGCAGAGACAGGCGGCCGAAGCAAATGAACAAGCCTTAAACTCGAAAGTACGAATCTCCACTTACAAAGAACGCAAGGCTGGACGAATGGTGTCAGTTCTCATTGGGTTCTGGTTATTTTGTTGGCTTCCTTTTTTCGTTGTTTTGACAATTCATAAGTTTCACACCACGGCTAATGTACCGCCAATTGTTATGAGCGTTTGTTTGACTCTAATGTTTATCAACTCTGCTGTAAATCCAATTCTTTTGACCACTTATAATCGAGAGATGAAGACGGCATTAAAAAGTCTTTATCGTAAACAGTCAAGGAACCACAATGGACCAATGAGCAGTGTGGAAGTTGAGCTAACCAGTGTGCGAAGAATGACTCACGCAAACTTACAAAATCGCAAAAAAGAAACTAAATGATGGAAAAATGGAAATAAATGCTTTCACTCTTTTGCACACTGTCACCATATCAAAATTGTTGCAACCAAGAACCGACAAATGTAGTGAAAATATGACGCACTGTCTACTTTATTCAGTTCCACTTAAATTCAACGTTGTATAACAATGCATTTAATCGCCATCCCGACCGACATAATTCATGTGAGGTTTCCTTTCGCAATTAAGTTCTACAACTCGTTTCGATTCTTGAAACTGAACAAAATTTGTGCTAATCATTCTATTCATTAGTATCGTTTTTCCAACTTCAACTCAGTTCACTCGTGTGGAAAATGATGCCGAAATTAATACATTCACAAACATGTGCACACTGGGAAAATGAGCACATCCCACATTTGATACGCCATTAGTAAATTCACAAATATATTTTAAAAATGAAATTGTTTTCTTCTATTTGGTAAATTGTTGGTAATTGGTGAAATGCCATTACAATACCAATATATAGTCAAAAGATTTTATTTTAGTAATATTGTATTTGGGAAGTTATTGAGATTTTCTTGATCTAATCCATTGTACCAATAAAATACCAAATTTGGGTTGTGTTGATTTTTTTCCTGTTACAGGATTTGGGACTTACACAAGCTTTAGTACAACTGGAAAATATGTAAATTTTCGTCTTTTTCACCTCACATGAATCAAATTATTTTATACGAAATAGTTTCAAATTTAGCCTGGTGGCAGAATGAAGGTCTTGACTGCGAGGGGTACTTTGTCATGCATGATCAACCATGAATTTCATTGGACGTTTTTCAATTTGTTCGGTATTTTCCTTTAAATAAATGTGTTTAACGTCGGCCAAAACAGTGGCAAGTAACTGATTTCATTTCTCAGTTACATGTTTTGCCAAATTGTTAGTTGTCAGCTACAATTTATGTCATTTGTCAGAGCACCCCATCCATATTCTCCACATAGTTACAGACGTTCATAACAAAAATGGTTGGTATATATTGATGATTATTATGGCTATTATGCCTTGGGGGTATTTTTCTAATATTATATTAAGTTGAAAAAAATTGAAAATAACAAGTGTGTTTTAAAGTTAGCTAGTAAACAATTTATTTCTTATTCCAATTTCTTCATGTAAGTAGGCTAATGTTTCAGAAACTATGAAACGGCTCGGAAGCGATGTATTTGATAGCTAGTCTAGACATCACTAAAATGTGCAGATCCTCTCAATTATTTCCGATCGCAAATGTAATAAAATGGCGATGAGAAATCATTGTGATCTAAGTATTTAATTTACCGACTAATCATTGATTTCCCCCAAACATTAAAGCAATATATCTTTTAAAAAGAAATCAAGAAGAAAAATGACAGTCTCAGTTAACTTGCTGTAAAAACCATCATTTGACTCTATTAGTAAATTGTGTTTATGTTGGTATTAATTGAAGAGAAGAGGGGAAAACAAATTTCAAATAAACTACAAAGTTTCGCACTGAAAATGATCAACTGAAAAGTAAAAGAAAATATGTAAATGTAATAAAAATGTAAAATTGCATTGAAAGACCTGTGCTTAAATTGGGCTGGCTAGTAATGACATGGTTACCACATGCCAACATATCATGGTTACTATGGTAACATGAAAGGTAATTCAAATGAAAACGATGATGATGTAGACTCCCTCGCAGGCGGTTTTAGGGTTTGTCACGCATGGAACGCTCTGCGTGACAAACCCTAAAAACGGCTGTGAGGGAGCCTAATGATGTTGATGTTCTTTGTAATTCCAAATTCGAAACAACATAAAAATCAAAATGCAGCAAAAATAGCAACAATAACAACAACAAATAAATAAATAAATATCAGAACAAAATGATTTTATAATTATTACAAAACTATGTCAAGTAGAATAGCAATATGTTAATAAATTGAAAAAAATCAGACTCCAAGTGATTGGTTCTCACTATAGACTAAGATGAAAAAGTCTTAGTCTTTTTTTAGAGGATCTGAAACAGTAGAAAGCTCAGAAAATAAAAAAGCTTAATATAATGTTCCTGATTCGAATATCTTGACTATAAAAAAAATGACAGAAAGAAAAAAATGTTACGAATTCGGCTTTGGATTTAAAAGCACTTAACGCATAAAAAGATAAAAAAAATAGAAAACATAAAAAAGAGGATTTACCAACTGAGGGGAAATGAAAAAGGTAAAAGAAAAAAAACTATCTGCCGAAATTTTAGTCACATTTAACAAGCAACCTAAAGTGTTTTACGATCGATACAATAATTATATGTATTGCCAGTTTATCTCTCGATATTTCTAATGATTCATTTCAAAACAACATTATAAATTTCCAAACTTTTTTTTCTAACTGCTGATATGATTGATGTTTTCGTGCCGACTTCAATTCGGGCAAATCTCCTTGTAGCTGTAAAATAATAACCACTATTTAAAACCCTATTTAACGTTTTTTTAAGTATGCTTTTTTGTAAGAAAGGTGCGAATCTCGATCTAATTTTCACAGACTCAATAAAATTTACACAATATTTAGTTGATTATTCATTTCTATTTGTCGGGTTGCAAAGCTTGTTATGCAAACGTCAAAGCTTTAATACTGTCGATAATTCAAAAGTTTAAAAACAATCTGTAATCCTATTTTAGCTATATCTTTTTAATTAGTTCGAATCCACTTGTAAGAGACACCGCAAAAAATTAATGAAAGATCTTAAACAATGAGTTTAATATTTCGTTAGAGCAAATATCGGCCTTTTAAAGCGATGTTTCATTCGGTTGATTGCTATACTATATATAGATTATTCTTTAAATGGTTTGTGTTTGACTTCTATGTGTCTGTATTTGCTTTCTATACATGTGTCGGCATTTGTGAAATCTCGGAAAGTTTTTTATCTCTAGTAATATTAGTTCTTGTCAGTTTATTTCCAAGTGTTTTCATTATTTGCTTTAGGGCGGTCTATTAGGAGAGATAGTCGGATATACACTAGGAAAATAACGCCCCGTTCAAACGAAACAAATTTTATCGATACCGCAAATGTTTTATCCATTTAGCCCCACGTTGCGCGTTTTCGAATTAGAAGGAAAAAATGCTTTTCAAAGTGCATATTTCGAAAACGTCGGCTATGCATTTTCCGGTAAACGATGACCGTTGACATTTACACGAAACCGACCGCATACTTTTATCCAGTAAAAAACGGTTTCTTATATTCACGCTTACTTGTCTGATACGTTCTCGCAAACGGATGATACGTTCTCGCAAACGGATGATACGTTCTCGCAAATGGATGATACGTTCTCGCAAGAAGGTGAGACGTTCGCACAAACAAAACTCAAAACCGTCAAGCTAATTAAGTACAATGGACTTCAATTTCCGTTGTTGCGATGATGTTAGTTTATCAGATTGAAAGCTATACTTATAGATGAAGCTGTTAATTAAAACTTCACGACCATATTTGATGGTATCTCTACATCGATTGAATGAACATCGCTCTTTATAAAAAATGGACACATATTGATTCTGAATGAGATCTGAAAAGCGATCCGATGTTGACAGCCGTGAAAATGCAAAAGGTTCAAATGATATCGCTGTCCACAAAACACCTTGTAGCGCACAAGCTATAATAGTCCATAGTTAGTAGAGGGGAACTATGAATAGTCACTAATATCAGAGTCTGTATTTTCTTGAAGCTGATTAAAAAGAGTTTTCAATAGTATAAAAACTATTTTGATTAAGTTGACCTACGTATTTCTAAAAGAGTGTTTTTTAATATTATTTTTCGGACCACCTCTTTTCGTGAAGTTCCAGAAACACTGGATCTCAATTAATTTAGCTGAACATTTGTACTAATATACTCAACTCCAAAAAGATGTCAGCGTTCTTTCCAGTAATCCAGTCTGGAACGGCGGAACAGTTTTTCAATTCCTCCCAACCTCTATCATTATCTCTAAAAAAAAAATTAAAATATTATCAATAAATTTCGGCTCCGCCATCTCTGCAAGTGTACCCGAAACTTCGAGAAAAAAGGGGGACGAAGGTCATAAAACAATCATTTAAGAATAGGAATCAATTCTATCAAAACAATTTTGAAACCATTGTAACAGACTGTGAATTAACAGCAATAAATTCTATTTGAGGACATCTTCAAATATAGATACCCCGACTACAAAATGACTTTTTCAATAAAACATAACCAGAAAATTGAGTTCCGACATCTTATGTTTTAAAGTCTTTCTTCCTTTCTCTCCGGCCTTTAGTTTTTTTATTTTTCATCTTTTTTATTATCTCTTGTTTTGTTCTATTAGTTGATGTTGATGCTGTAACTTTGCTTGAGACGGCGACAAAATGAGAAGATTATGTTGTTAATGTCCGGGGTTAATGTTCACAAATAAACTATAAATAAGAACTGAAAGCAAGTCAATTTATCAGGCAGCTAATTATCAGTCAAGGACATGCATGCAGAGTTCCGTCCGGATAAGAGGCGTACACAGTGTGAATCATGAATTGACTTTGAACATTTTACATTGAGAAGGACTTTCCTTTAAAATCATATGAGAATAATAAAAAGAAACTTCATTCTACTCGAAGGAAAAGTTGCGCTTGTATTAAAGTCTTTCTCATAAACTCGTATAACAGTTACTAAATCAAAATGGTTTATTCAAAATGTCTTTTATTCTCGAACATCTGCACTGTTTGAATTAGTGAAGGCAAGTAATAGCTTTTCTGTTGAGGCCATCATGAGACGGAACGACTGCAGTACATTATGATCGGTGAATATGCGGCATGTGGAGTTGTTGAATCGACTGGAACGATTATCTAATTACGCAGATCGCTTAATGGAAAATTATATGTGACCTTGCACATCAGGGGGTGATGCTGATGAGGTTGATCACAATTTAGGTTATAATGATGGCACTATTTATGATTGTGAAGAAGATAAATAGAAGTGACGATGTCTTTCAAGATGAGGAAATGATGTCGATGTTGAAACTACCGTTGACTTTGAAGATGAAGATATGATGGAGACGAGTGACCTTGCAATTATATTATCAGAAAGTATAAGATGATATCTTTTTCATTTTTAATCATATCGAATAAATAGTAGACTCCCTCGCAGTCGTTTTAGTTTCGGGCCCATTCTCCTACGGAATAAATGGACCGTTGGTCAATGGGCTCGAAACTAAAAACGCTTACGAGGTAGTCTAAATAAATAGTTGCTTAGTAACAAAAACTGGAGCTAAAAATCTATTTCCTGAGTTTGATGAACCAGGGCTACAGGGATCCCACAAAAAACGCAAAACATAACTATGGAAATAAATAGTACACAATCTGTGCAAAAGTTGAAATGAATCAGCCGTCGTCATAAGCTTCCTTACTAAAACTGAATCACTTCAGTTACACTGAGACAGAATAAACTGAAAATGTTGGGCTCCCTGTAGCAGCTCCCTATTCGATGTCCTTGGTTTCGCTCAACAAAAATGACAATTTAGACTAACAGATCCCCTTTGATTTGTGTATAAAAAAAAGATATTTCAATATCTACTCATAAATGGTATGACTTGAGCTGAAAATAGAATTAGCATTCTCTGAAGACAAACCATAATGACAATGGGTTTCCTTTTGAGCAAGTGAAAGAGGAGAGACTGGGGCAAGCAATGTAAAGAAGTATTGAATTCAAATTATTTACATGCTGAGCGGCTTTGGGCATGTTAGTTATTGTTATGTCTTTTGAACAAGCTACTATTTTAAGACCAATCACACTATTCTTAGCATTGCTTTTATATGACTCGCGGTCACATATGCTATTTTCTCAGAATCTGTAATGGTTCTCCTCCCTTTTAAAACGTCGAGACTATCTTTCCTTATAACTATTAAAACTGCCTAAGGTCCTTATGACATTTGCTTCTATTGTATATGCTTTTTATAGAATATATTTCGAAATAAGGCAACGGCGGCAGGCAATAAGAGTGTGCTCCATCTATTATTCACTGAGATGTTCTGCTACTATTCGGAAACTACTTTTTTTCAAAATGACAAAAATATTGAAATTCTTAAACCGCGTTTATGGCAAAATGTAAGATGTTTAAAATTTAAACTTTTAATGTTCGAATTTTAATGGGTTAAAACAAGAAAAAATGAGCTAAAATGTAAGAGAACCTATCCTCCATACTGTACTTTGCACACATCATTCGCCGAGTTATTTTAAGAACGGAACGTGATTGGTCAAATTGACCAGAGAGGAAATAGACGAATTTTGTGCTGGCGTCGAAGATAAAAAAGAGGAGCTCTACAAATTTGCAAAAGAAAACAAAAATAGCAATGCTGGACATATAAACATGTTCCCCTGTCGTCTTTCTCTTAAGAATAAGGTTTTCGCGGGATTGGTCCGGTTACAGACTGGAGTCTCCTTCGCAGCCGCTTTTAGTGTCGGGCTTCCTGTGTCTGACACTCAAAGCAGTTGCGAAGGAGACTACAGACTGGATAATAATTATAATTACAAAGATCATGGCTATTTCCACTGCTAAAACTACAAGGGGAGAGTGGGAGTTACCACAAGGTATACATTAAACAAATTATTTTTTGACTTCCTCTTTACGTCGTATGTAAATATAGGTCGTTCAAAAAAACTACGGAAGACGCATACTATCTTGTGCTGTATGTGTTCGACTAATTCTTATGGTAGTTCTGCCACTTATAAGCAAATGCATGTGCAATGTGCGCCCTATAAATATTAAATTATTATAACCATTAATTACATTCCACCGTCATTTATATTTCCTCTTTACCATTGCCTATATCGTGTATTTCCAAGGTTTTTTGTGTGTTTTCAGTGTATTAAAAGCTTTGTTACACTTGGCATTGTACCGATTTGGTAGACTAGAGACGGAATCATCGTCACCGTTATTTCTAAGTAAGAAAACAATCGAATCGACTGCCGTATCGTATCAGTGTCCTAACAGTACCGTTTCTGGCTCAAGGCTCGGAACAAGGGCAGGTTAAGGGACGGTGTCCCTCCAAATTTACTACTTGACATGTCCTATCAGAGTTTGAAAGGACAAGTTGACCACCGTATTTATGAGAGAAAAAACGTTTCTTGTAGATGTATTTTTAAAAAAGAATTATTATTACAAATTTCGATCTTTCAAAAAGGGGTTGTGACCTTCCAAAATGCATTTGTAAGGTCATCTTCGTCCTGAGGGAAAATTGGATTGGGGTTCCTGCGTTTTTAAAGGCGCGCGCGGGAATGAGACGAAGGACTTTGAGAAAGTCTATCTTGACCTATGTATGTTATGCTGTTATTTCGAGCCTTGTGGCTAATACGAAAACCACTCTATTACTAATACAGTTTGCTTCGCAGCTGTATGGAAACTCCCCACTCTGTTTGTCGTTATTTTTCGTGCTTTAATGAGGAGCACGTGTTGTCTAAAATCCAACAAACTAACATACCGGAAAAGAATACAAATTGAACGTTAGTTCACTTTGATGGATGAAGAGGCGTGCTATCGGAATATTTTCACTGGTGATTTAAACTGTGATAAAAAAAGATAGAACTGACGGAATATTGAAATGAAATATCAGTCACTGATCTCGCGATATTGAAAATACTGTGATTGTCCACATTGAAGAATATTAGTTTAAGCAGTGTACCAGTGATTGTTTTGTAAGAGGAGATTTAGGAATGAATATGATAATCGAAATGATGATGTTGGTGTGATTGTGGTGATTCCAATTACAACAAGTCAACGATTATTTCAGCGATTCTTGATAACGATTCTTGACAATGATTGCGATCGATAATGGTGCATTGATGATGATGATGATAATGATGATGGAGTATATATTGATATTGAAGAGTGATGATTTGGACGGTATCATAACATTGACGAGGATCTGTAATCTGTATTTTTTTTTTTTTTTTGAAAATTAAGGATGCAGCTTTTATCAACGACTAGAGAACAAAAAAAAAACATGAAAAACTGGAGAACACATATAGAATAGATGATGAAGATGATGGAAAAGCTTATCAGTGCATGTTTTGTAATGACCTGCCCTAAGGACTACCACGCGGCATATAGAATACATGATGATGATGATGATGATGATGATGATGATGATGATGATGGCAAAAGCCTATCAGTGTTTTGTAATGACCTGCCCTAAGAAGAACCACACGGAATATAGAATAGATGATGATGATGATGGCAAAAGCCTATCAGTGTTTTGTAATGACCTGCCCTAAGGACTAACACACGGCACATGATGATAATAAGATGACGGTGGTGGTCAACAAGGTGGTGATGTGGGTATTGGCAGTTATAAAGATAGTCATGGTGATAACGAAGACGATGATGATAAAAGTGTTGGCGTTTACATGTTAATAATCAACTGATAATTTTTAATCTATGCAAAAATCAATCACGTTAGTCAACTTTGCAATCATGATTCAAAAACTAATGTCAAGAAGCTTTTTGCAGGTGCTGGGCACATGACTTTTTAGCTCGAAATAAATACACCTTTTTAGAGCTATGGCGTTATATCCCCGTCAAAATTCAGGTTTAACAATTCAACATTGATGTAACAGAATTCTTGTTTTAGTTGACAATGCAACATTGTTAAGTCATCCTTCAACATGCAAGTTTTATAATTCAACATTGTTCGTATAACATCCAACGTTCTTGTTCTATTTTCGACATTCGAGTTTTACAATTCAATATCGTCCTTCACACTGCAACATGCTTGCTCGAAATTGAACTTCACGCACGGGTGGTTTGACCTTGACAACTGAATCCGCTGTACAAACTTGTGCAGGCTCAAATGATAGTTTATAGGCTGAAGAAAAAAAGAATGCCGGCAAACTTGTGTATATGAGCCTTACATTACCTTAAATCAAATCATTCATTCAGACTTATCAAACCTACTCGTGTTGAATTGCAGGAAACTAACAACAGAAACCAAGCTCGAACTAAAATGACATGCAATTTTTCTTCACCTGATGTAATAAAATACCATTGTAATTATTGTAGCCTATACCATTATATTTTGTTTGATAGCGAAAATTTGGGCATCTTTACCTCGCAATAAATATTCATTTGGATAGCTAACGCTATACATTCCGCGGTAAACTGATAAATAAATAAATTTAAAAAAACCTGCTCGATTTCTGTGACTCTCACTCTTTGGACAAAGTGTTGTGATTAGTGGCATGGTATCTTGCGATGTACAATGGTATTTATGTTTTTTTGTTACCCTAAATTTGAGCTTGATACCACACAAATATTCAAGTTAAAACTAGATTATATTATTCTCTTTAATATAAACTTAAATTTCAATATCCCACAACAAGTATCAAACAAACAAACAGACAGACAGACAGACGGACGGACGGACGGACGGACGGACGAACGGATGGACGGACGGACAGACAGACAGACAGACAGACGGACGGACAGACAGACAGACAAACAAATAAACGAACGAACGAACGAATGAATGAATAAATAAATAAATAAAGTAATCATTACTGACACAGTTCGAATTTCATGATTCTGAAGCTTGCATATTTTTAATTTCGATGATTGATATTTTGATATTTCGCCTTTATATATAGCTTGAGCTGTAAGTTTGTAAGTTTGAATGAATGATTCGATTGACGATAATGTAAGGCTCATAACACATTGTTTTTCTTCAGCCTATAAACTATAACTTCTAACTTTAGGTTACATACAAAATAGTTTGTACAGCGGATTCAGTTGTCAAGGTCAAACCACCCGTGCGTGAAGTTCAATTTATTGTAAAACTCGAATGTCGAAAATAGAATAAAGGCCGGTACACACTAGGCGACAAGTCGCAGCGACTTGTCGTCACGACATGTCGCCTCAGTGTGCATTGGTTCAATATTTGTCGCCAATACATCTGATTTTGTCGCTGCGACAATTTCCGCCAAAAATACCTAGTACACACGGGGGGAAATTGTTGCTACGACCTATCGCGGGAATAAGTCGCTGCGACTTGTCGCCTAGTGTGTACCGGCCTTAAGAACGTTGGATGATATACGAACAATGTTGAATTACAAAACTTGCATGTTGAAAGATGAAGTAACAATGTTGGATTGTCAACTAAAACAAGAATTCTGTTACATCAATGTTGAATTGTTAAACATGAATTTTGACGGGGATATAACGCCATATAGAGCATATACTAAAGCCAACACTCTCTGAAAGTTTGAACTTGATAGCTTTAAAATTGAAGCTATACGATGTTTTGAAAATTATCAAAAAAAATAACAAGGATTGTTTGTCTGACCGACCAGCAAGCCTTGCCAACTGTACAATAGGTTCGCGTAAGTTTCCCCTAAATTTAAAAACTTTAAAAAAAATATCTTCGGTTTTTAAGAAAATAAGTTCAAATTTTCAGGCCGGAATTTTTATTTTGGTTTGTTCTTTTGAAATCTGGTATTCATTTGGAGCCGTCTTGATATATATATATCATAAATATATTTTTTTTGATTGAAAGGTTACGTGACCACGTCGTACAAAGAGCGTACTGACCAACATGGACGAGATCAGTGGCAAATAACCTACATCATAGCGATTACGCAAACACGTTTTTCATCTCACCAAATGCGCAAACATTCAATTCAGTGCTTACATCAATTTCCGTATCTTGGACTCACTTCACGGTGTATTTGGGCTATTTTGTGACCGATGTGATGTATATTTTTAAAATTGTTTGCAAAGCCTTTCATTATCTCGCTTGTTTGATAGTTTGGACTCAAAGGCAATGATTAATTTGTTTAATTTGTCTCGTCATCATTAGGGGTATTTTCACTTTTTTTTATTCATCCCGTCGTGTTTAAAACAACAGAACTGAAAAGAACTTCTCTTTAGATTGCATGTTTGATACTAATCTAAAATTATTAACTTTTCCTCGATCATCCCATCTATAAGATATAAGTATATACGCCATTGATGCATTTATTCATTCACTCATTTCTCATTAATTCATGCAAAAATTCATACCCTCGTTAAATAGTTGATTAATTCAGCTATTAATTCAGCCATTCACTCAACCATTAATTCAGCCATTTATTCAGCGATTCATTAAGCCATTTATTCACTTATTTGACTCAGCCATTCATTCAGCCATTTATTAAGCCATTCAATCATCCATTTATTCAGTGATTCAATTAGCCATTTATTCAGCCATTTATTCAGCCATTCATTCAGTCATTTATTCAGCCATTTACTCAGGCATTCATTCAGCCATTTATTCAGTTATTCATTCAGCCATTTGTTCAGCTATTTATTCAGCCATTCATTAAGTCATTTATTCAGACATTTATTCAGACATTCATTCAGCCAATCTTTCAGCCATTTTTTTAGCGATTTATCGAGCCATTTATTCAGTCATTTATTCAGCCATTTGTTCAGCCATTCATTTGTCCATTCATTTGTCCATTCATTCAGCCATTCATTTGTCCATTCATTCTGTTATTCATCTAGCAATATTTTTCATTAGGTTTTACCCATTTCTTCATTTATGTAACTATCCAATCACTCATTTATTCAAATATCGTAAATCCTTCATAATTTCAAAGCGACGATGGCCTCACCGATCTATTCAAATATGCAAAAACTAAAATAACATTTTCATAAAATTAGACAAAACCGACACAAATACGCTTTCAAAAAAACAAACCTGAGGGGTGTACTCTCAAGAGGTTTATGCCTAAAAAACGGGCAATATACCTAAATGGGTGGGGATGATGCATATAATTTTTGTTACACTCAAATGAAATCAATAGTCTATAGCGGTGGTCTTTGAACGAAGATAAGTAAAACGCTTTTCAGTATGACTTAATCTTTAATTGATAAAACCAAAAGGCCAGTATACTGTATCATAGATGAAAAACATACGCTGCTATGGCAATATCGAAGTGTTTTGCCTTTCATACGAAGGTAATCAGATCTCTTCACCCTCTCCTCCCTCACATGTTGGTAATGTGACCGCCAGCAGCGATAAGGAAGTCCTCTTTGAAGTCAAACTCCTAATATGGGTCGTAATAAATCTGCGGATCGGAAGCATTTTACTTCGTTTATCCCACATTTTAAATGGTTAGTATTCGCAACGTTTTATCAACAACAAAGGGTGCAGTACCCACGGTTAACTTCAAGCAGTATATGACGTCACTGGTCTTTAAACTTGACTATCGAGCGAGTTTATTATAAAAGAGCCTGTATCTACAACAAGGGAAAGTTTATGCCTGCAAAGTCGGTAAGTCAAACGTTATTATCTTTTAGCTAATAGAAAAGTAAATTTCAAACAATAGCTAGTAAATGAAAACTCAACTTGTTTCGATTCTACTATGTGATTTTATAAAACTACAAAAACTGCTCAAGCAATACAAGAAATGTGGCTATTCTTATTCGTTTAAACAAATTAACAAAATTGCTAAGTGCATGTATCATCAAACAAAAAAAGCCTGCGTTTTAGCACTTTATTCTGAGCACTGATTTTAATCTGTGAGATGTAATTTTGTTTACGTTTTGGAGATTTTCACTTCCTGACTACTAATTATTCGATATTTGAGTGTTTATAAGAACAAGCAGTCAATAGCAATCTATTGTCAATCAGACTTATAAATAAGCATCAATAGCTATAGTGATTTGAGTATTTTTTGTCTTTCACTTAATTGCTCTAGAAACCGCAAGCTTCATATATATATATATATACATATTGACAAAAAGACTCGAAGGATCTTGATACAGCACGTATGATAGCAGAAAGGTAAAAACGTTTGTAAACAAGATTAGGTGGTTCTGTATTGTGCTAGTGTGCTTTACTGTGTTAAACTATACTGTACAACAACAACAACAATATCTATCTATATATATACATGTATATATATCTGTAATGTGCTTTACTGTCTTTACTGTGTTGCCCTGAGCACAAGTGAGTGGTACTGTGCTAGGCTGTGATATAGTATGTTGTACTGTGCTGTACTTTGTTGCTTTACTAATTATGTTATTTTGTGCTGTACTGTGCTTCACCGAGTTGTGCTGTACGCTGGTACTGTGCTTTACTGTGTTGACTTGAGCTGTACTGAGTGGTAATGTGCTGCACTGTTATACTATGTTGTGCAATACTGTGATTCACTGTGCTGTACTGTGCTTTATTGTGTTGTACTGTTCTGCGCTGTGCTTAACTGTGTTATTCTGTGCTGTTTTGCTTTACTATGTTGTACTGTTCTGCACTGTACTTTACTGTGTTGTCCTGTAGGTACTGTGCAATTGTGTTGTTCTGCACTGTGCTTTACTGTGTCGTTATGTGCTGTGTTGCTTTACTGTGTTGTACTGTGTTGTGTTGCTTTACTGTGTTGTACTGTGCTTTGTGTTGTCCTGTTCTGCACTGTGCTTTATTGTGTCGTACTATGTTGAGCTGTGCTGTGAGGTGTTGTGATTTGTCGTGCTACATCGCATGCTCAAGTTGAGCTGTGTTTAAGCGATAGTATGAAAAATAGCAAAATGACGTCAAGAAGCAAATATTAACGAAAGACTTCCATATAAAATAACAAATCGAAAAACAACTTTGGCATACGTTACATAAGCAAAAATTGTATGGAACTTATCAAAAATGCTAGAAAACTGATCTAAAGAAAAATACAAAACTAAACCTAACCAAAACAAGCCCTGAATTTGTCAATGACGTTCAAAATGAAGCTGCATCCGTCAGTGTTACGCCCTTTATGTATAGGAGACATAGCTACAAATGGAAAACTAACAAGCAAAATAAAAACAGCCTTCTGAAAATTGACTGCCACACATTAGCATCATTTGAAGGTTACGTGAACAGTGTCACAGAATTAGATTAAATGCATACACTCTGACATACAAGGCATAACTTGTGATGAGTCTGAAACTTGATATCGTGGATAAAAAGCGCACGTGACTGTTCTTACACGTTGAAAGAACGTCATAAATTGACAAATCAATCTAGTCTAAAAAGTATATATAGATTTTGAATTTTAGGGAAAAGGAATTGGCATAAATGTCATCAATGGCCCAAGAAGAAAAAAGGCGTAATTTTCTTTCTGTATTTAGAATTCAGAAAAAAAAAACATTGAAAGTTAATTATCCCAAGAAACATTTTATGTATTGTCTTTAAAATGACATTGCGCGCCCGCGTACATTTTTAATATTGTGAAGGATATATCTTTAACACAATATTTATTTAATTCTGCCATACAAAACCTCGTTTGAGTTTCTAATTTCAACATTTAGGCTTGTTGTTATTTTTGTCCATGTTGTGAATTACTGGTACAATCGGACCGGAGGAAATTGGAGATTTTGGACAGACAAAATACAAATACAGCCATTTGTCCGATTGGCAATTTTCTTTCGACGACTTATAATGAAAAAAAAAACGAAAAAAAAAACATAAACTAAAAAAAATAAAAGATAACGAGGATATTAAACCCAATTAATTTGAACGCTATGAACACCCTTGGAGTCGAAAAAAAAAAAGATATAGAAGTTATCCTCCAAAATCATTCATCGCCTAAGGTATTCGTAAAATCGTGACTTACCGTCCTTTTATTGAGAAAATCATACACCTATTTCTAAAAAGGGAAGAGAATGCCAGATTCCGGTTGTCAAATAAAGATCATTCGCTTTTGACACAAAAAGACACCGAAAGACGGTACGATAATAATATGATAGAATCAAGATAGTTAAAATGTTTTAACAGTTCAATTTTCTTTATTTTGTTTTGTTTACCAAACAAAACATACGCCATTCCCTCTGACAACGTCTTTTGAAATGAGTGTAAGTCGAATTTCACATGCGTCCAATTGAATTACATCACAGACGACCGTCTTGTCCTCTAGTTTTCGAGTTGTACAGAAAATAAAGATGTACAATTATACCGCTTCATTTTCTTTACACTATACAACTAAGAAACAACTTCCTTAAAGTGTATTTTACGCATGTGATATTCGACTTAAAATATAGACCTTACTTCTAAATAAAGCGCGACGAGCGATGACGAAATAATATCCATTCCTGAAATTATCCGCAAGAAATAAAAGAAACAACACGCGATATTTTTTTTCTCGCTGTCACACTTTTAAGGACTTAACTTCAAGCAGCTGACTACTGTGATTTTTGATAGCTTCTAGAAAGCATCTCATAGCTTGAGGACATTATACGAAATGCTCTTGAAAATCCCTCTTGGTTCGCAGATGTCAGACTTGATAATGTGATTTAGCACATGAATGGTTGAGCTGAACATCTCTGTTTGCTTCCAGGTATAAAAGCATTCGAGTGAATGACATCAAAGAAAGTTTGAACGAAACTGAACAGAGAGAGAGCATCTATTGTTTTGGAACAACAAGCTGACTTTGGACTACAAAGAGAAGTGACATAAAGAAAAGAGAAATTTCACTGCAAAAGAAAGATACTTGTTTTTATTGAAGCTCAGTGCAAATCAAATTCGCTTCCTCAGTGATTTTAACGACTTTAAAGTACAGACATCAAAACTTAACAGGAAATTTCTTTGGTGAGGAAGAAAAGACAACAAAAGCTACTGAATAAAAAAATCAAGACAACATTGAGATTGTATCTTCGCAACAATATAGGCTGTTTCTATATCATACTATATTTGGAGATAGCTGAAAACACACAAGCCAATAAACGACTTTGCTGAACATTATACTCAAGCCGGTGTGAAAGGATCAGACTATATTCATCAGAAGAGCTGATATTGTAACACAACGAATATAGAAATACATTTAACACACGTTAGTCTGGAAGTAAGAAGCTCAAAGAAAACAAAACAAGAATATATAGCGAAGGTCCAAACGAACTCTTACAATCGAGCAAAAATAGGACTTTAAATGGTTACATACGCCAGAGGAAATATGCTGAAAACCGAATGATAAATATAATAACGTCTTTCGGAAAATACAGAGGAAACACGAACAAAAACAAGAGAAGAGAAGAGAAGAGAAGAGAAGAGAAGAGAAGAGAAGAGAAGAGAAGAGAAGAGAAGAGAAGAGAAGAGAAGAGAAGAGAAGAGAAGAGAAGAGAAGAGAAGAGAAGAGAAGCCAAGAACGTGATTCAACTTATGGTAAACACCAGCAAAGAATTGGCACAAAATCAACAGGCAAAGTCGTAAAAATATCAACAAGATTATTTTAAAATTTAACTTCATTTGATATAAAAGCACGGACATTGCCCAAGGACAAAATTTATAAAATTAGTACAATTTTAAACATCATTCTTCTTCGAAGTTGAAAAAAAAAAAACGAATCCAACACAAATATCAGGTGAACAATATTTCGTTCGTCTAATTGAACATATTCTAAAAAAACATCTTTTCCAACTTTTATACTCAAAACAACTATCTATTTGAGCAATTTTGACAAAGTGCACACCAATTACTACTAATGGCGTCTGCGACAAATAATTCAGATAATTTCTTCGCAAATACAACGCAAGACAGTGCCATATGCTTCAAAGAAAGACTTGACTTCAAGGTCTGTAAGTACGCTCTATATGGCGCCATTTTCCTGATAAGCTTCGTGGGTAACTCATTCGTGTGTGTTGTAGTATGGAAGAAGGCAGGCATGAAAACGGTAATGAACTACTTCCTAGTGAATCTCGCTGCGGCAGATTTGGCATTTACTTTAATCTGTATACCGTTCGATCTTCCAGTCCAAGAGAACCGTTATAAGTGGCCGTTCCACGAGTCGTTATGCAGGGCAATTTTCCCGCTACAAACAATGTGTGCGTTTGCGTCTGTGTTTACTCTAACAGCTATAAGTCTAAGTCGACATCACGCTGTAGTATACCCAATGAAAAAACAGTTGAATCTTCCAGTGACTCGCATAGTTATATGCGCAATATGGCTTGCTTCGTTGATCTTTGTGATCCCTTACAGTCTGGTACTTCATGTCAACGAAGAGACTAAAGAATGCGAAGAAAACTGGCCCGAACCTGCGGCGACATACCGAACATCGTACACCATGGCCATCTTTGTTGTTCAATACCTTATTCCATTAATGATCATCTTTTGGGCATACGTGAAAATCTACTTTGAACTGACTAAAAGTTCCGCGCGTTATCATCAAGGACAGCGGGACGAACACGCAATGGAAACGCGTAAAGTGTTGCGTATGGCTATCGCCGTAACTGTTCTGTTCGCAATCTGCATGCTCCCTAATCATGTCGTATGGTTAATCATGGATTTTTCTCCACAAGATCACATCACGGGCTGTAGTAGTTGGCTTGTTATTGCTAATATATGTGTGTTTGCGAACAGCGCGTGTGATCCCATAGTCTATACCGTATTTCATGAGAGATACCGAAAGGAGTTCAGACGTTTCGTAAAGACGTCATGGAGACGTTGCGTAAATAAGGACCTACGTAACATAGCCTTTACGGAAACGCGAAGCATGGAATCATTACATTCGTTATATCATTCTAACGTTCTTGCCAAATCATCGTTGTCAAGCAATAGAGAAGATTTATTGATTTACCATAAGAATAGCAATGGTAAAAACGCACAATGTAAAATGCTGACAAGTTGAGCAGAATGTAAAAAATATTCAGTGATTGACAATGAACCGGTATATCAAATCTAATATTGAATTGATTGATAAATTAATAAAACATGTCTCATGATACGGGGACACCCTTTGTTTTTCTGAGTTCCTGAAAAACGTTTGGTACTTGTAAATGTTAAAAAAAGCAAATGTATTTTGTTTATCCTTGGATTTGACTGTATCACGAAGTGTGTTAGTCAATCTTTCCGGGACTCATTCACGCTCACTACCCCTACACACTCGATATACTCTAAATACACCACTAGACCCATTCACACCCACTACCACTACACTCGATATACTCTAAATACACCACTAGACCCATTCACACCCACTACCACTACACTCGATATACTCTACATACACCACTAGACTCATTCACACCCGCTACCCCTACACTCGATATAATCTACATACACCACTAGACTCATTCACACCCACTACCTCTACACTCGATATACTCTACATACACCACTAGACTCATTCACACCCACTACCCCTACACTCGATATACTCTACATACACCACTAGACTCATTCACACCCACTACCCCTACACTCGATATACTCTACATACACCACTAGACTCATTCACACCCACTACCCCTACACTCGATATACTCTACATACACCACTAGACTCATTCACACTCACTACCCCTACACTCGATATACTCTACATACACCACTAGACTCATTCACACTCGCTACCTCTACACTCGATATAATCTACATACACCACTAGACTCATTCACACCCACTACCCCTACACTAGATATACTCTACATACACCACTAGACTCATTCACACCCACTACCCCTACACTCGATATACTCTACATACACCACTAGACTCATTCACACCCACTACCCCTACACTAGATATACTCTACATACACCACTAGACTCATTCACACCCACTACCCCTACACTCGATATACTCTACATACACCACTAGACTCATTCACACCCACTACCCCTACACTCGATATACTCTACATACACCACTAGACTCATTCACACCCACTACCCCTACACTAGATATACTCTACATACACCACTAGACTCATTCACACTCACTACCCCTACACTCGATATACTCTACATACACCACTAGACTCATTCACACCCACTACCCCTACACTCGATATACTCTACATACACCACTAGACTCATTCACACCCACTACCCCTACACTCGATATACTCTACATACACCACTAGACTCATTCACACTCACTACCCCTACACTAGATATACTCTACATACACCACTAGACTCATTCACACTCACTACCCCTACACTCGATATACTCTACATACACCACTAGACTCATTCACACTCACTACCCCTACACTAGATATACTCTACATACACCACTACACTCATTCACACCCACTACCCCTACACTCGATATACTCTACATACACCACTAGACTCATTCACACCCACTACCCCTACACTCGATATACTCTACAAACACCACTAGACTCATTCACACCCACTACCCCTACACTCGATATACTCTACATACACCACTAGACTCATTCACACCCACTACCCCTACACTCGATATACTCTACATACACCACTAGACTCATTCACACTCGCTATCCCTACACTCGATATAATCTACATACGCATCAGTTAGTACTTTCTTGGTCTAATAATACATTGAAAATATAAGTCGCGGTAAGCATAGGCGATTGGCACTGCGGCCTATCGTTTTATGGGGAATTTTTCAAGATACTTTTATACTGGCTTCAATTGTTCAAATCTCGATCAGTCAGAGAATATCTAAAATTAGAGTGTTTTTCATTTATATTTGTTACTCTAAAATGGCTAAAGACCTAAATTGAATTACCAGCTGAAGTGCATTCAAGGTCTTCAAGGGATTCACTGTGAAAAGCACTCAAGACATATAAACTAGAAAGCCTCCACTAAGAGGATCCTGAAGAGTGATTCTAATGCTATTTTATGATCCAAATCTTAACCAAATTATATCAATCTTTTGGCCCAAAATACAAATCCCTTTCCCATAAATCATTGCTTTTTCATTGTCATTTTTGTGCCCATTTTAGCTCCCCTCTACAAGACAATTAAAGTGTATTTTTTCTAAAAAATACACAAGAAGCAGGGACCGCGGAGCAGTAATTATTACTATTATTATAATTTGTGTGTTGCTCTTTTTTAAAATTTAGGAGTAAGCTCTGCTATCCGTTTTTTTTTTTTTTTTTTCTCAAGTCCGTCAAAATGTTGGAAATCGCATTTTCGAAGACTGTAATTTCAAAATTCGGCAGTCGTTAGCCCCCTCCCCCCATTTAAAACACGGTCCCTGAGACAGCAGAAGTTCTAGGTGTGTGGCGACAAAACTGTCCTCGTTATAAGATCAAACCAGAGCTATAAACGTTTATCAGTAATTATTAGAGAAAAAAGAGATGGAAATTTTGAGTTATACTGACTCATTCTAAAAGATAAAAATGCTCAAAAGGCAATGACATTTCTCAATACCACCAAAAAATGCTTTCCGGTGACCAAAAAATCGGCTGTATTTGATCTATATTATGCAACAATGTTCTTACTACAATAAAAGCATAGCTTTACCGCCACTTATTCTGATAACATATCGAAGACATTAATCCCCCTTCAGGCCTCTACAGATCCCAACACAATTAAGGTAGCAGGGGACAAAATCGATATGACTTTTTGAAAGTCACGTAACAAGTAAAGTTTAGAAGTTAACCCTAGAAAAGTATATATTTTCTGAAAGCTAAAAGAACAAATAATGTGATTGTGTAGTTTGTATGGTTGATTAAGTTTTAATAAGTAACTTATTAAATTTTGAACAAATATTTAGCGGTCATTTTTAAAAACTTTATTCTCCACCAAAAATTACTTAATCATCATGAAAACTATTTTGCCTTTTTACAAAACTCATCAACTTAAAAACCGTGTCTCATTTTTGTAAAATGGTTTTTCGTTTTAGAGATAACATAAAAAATGTTCAAAAAATTGATTTTTGTAGGAAAAAAATCACCAAAAAATGATCAAAAATCAATTAAAAATTAACAAAGACCTAAACCAAAAAAGTGAGACACGGTTTTTAAATTGATGAGTTTGGTAACAGGCTGAAATACTTTTCTCATTGATTAAGTAATGTTTGACTGAGAATAAAGTTTTTAAAAATGACCGCTCTTTTTTTGTTCAAAATTTAATAAGTTACTTATTAAAACTTAATCAATCATATAAACTACACAGCCACATTATATGTTCTTTAAGCTTTCAGAAAATATATACTTTTCTAGGGTTAACTACTAAACTGTGCTTGCTACGTGACTTTTAAAAAGTGACCTCGGTTTTGTCCCCTGTTACCTTAAGAACTCTGATGTGGGTTTTCTCAGCTTAATTCGTGAAATAAGACTTTTCATTGACAGAGAGATGGATAGAGATAGTAGTTGGTCGTTGCTATGGGCTATGAGTTGAGTTTGATAATCACGTCAAATATACAATTGTGAAGATAGATAAGCTGTATTCAATATAAGTCAACATTGGAGGAGGGTTCAAAGACTATATTTAACCAGAAACAATTTGAAAGAATCAACTATATGAATCGTTATAACTTAAAAATTTTAACTTTTCTTTATTTCGAAGTCAATGCTTCTCACTTCAAAAACCCTCAGACCTTTTTTAAGGTCATCACGACTCATACATTTGTTTTTTGTTTGTTTGCTTTTATCAGTTTTCTGTGTTGTGGTTTTTTTTTATGGTGCTGTGTTTGTTGTCATTTCTAGTTGATAAAACATATATAGAATGAGTGATGAAGTACATGGGATGATGTGTAAATATATACATAAAACGTTTGGATCTATTAAAACTCAAATTTCATAAAAATTCTAAAAACAATGCTATTTCTTAATTAATTTTCAATTTTTAGAAACAAACCTATTGATAGTGTTTGATTTCATATATTTCAGTTTTAATGCAGTATATATATAGTAATTTATACGTGATGTGTTACATTTAAGCGTTTTTTATTTTTATTTTTTTTATTTTTCAAGTTAATGAAGAAGATCACGATGACGCGCGATGGTAGTAGTTGTGGTGATAATGATAATGTTGAATTTGTGTCCACTACCAAAACCTGATTACGTTACAATTGCCCTACTTCACTATGACGTCATGGTTTGTTTGTATGAATAAGAACAGACCTAATTCGGGCTAAATAGTATTGCTCTAGCACATTTTTGCTTTGCACTTGAACGTATATTTTGTTCTTTTATTATAAATAGATTTTTAGTCTATTTTTAATTGAATTAAACATGCTGTATACCCTTTGGCGACCATGATTCTTAGCGTTGAAACAATAGATTTGTTTTGATGTGACATCATAATGAAATAGGGCAATTGAACCCTTTGATTTGACCTTCAAACTGTTTGGCTTAATGTTCTTTGAAAACGTTTTTTTACACTGAGTTGCAACGCATATACCACAATCAAAAACATTTTTTGCAACAAATAACTACTTCATATCAAGTCGCTGCCACACACCACGGTCAAAAATGTTTTCTTTATCACATATAAATATGTCAAATCAAGTCATATCCACGTAACTTGCTCAAACACCTATTTTATCGTCAATACCTATCAAGTCAAGTCACTGCCACCAACCACGGTCAAAAACGTTTTAATTACTAATAGCTTTTTCAAATCAACTGAAAGTTTGAGCTTGCACGTTTTAGTAGAAAAACACGAACTTTTAT
Source organism: Diadumene lineata (assembly GCA_918843875.1). NCBI lineage: Eukaryota > Metazoa > Cnidaria > Anthozoa > Actiniaria > Diadumenidae > Diadumene > Diadumene lineata. The sequence continues at coordinate 9,450,199 of OU974072.1, forward strand.
TTAATGAAAACAAATTTCCTGAACAGGTAATAAAAAACGCCGAACTTATAATGACGTCATTACATCGTGGCCTCTAACATGGAACGCATTACGTCATTGTGTAGTTTGTGATGTCATGTCAAAAACGGCTTTAATAAATCTGAAATTTACTGCCACAGTTAGGCATAAGGTTTGAAGCATTCGCTGCAACGTACACTTTATTTGAAACTGATTGATGTTTGGGTCGTGCTATACGACGCAAAGCAGGAGAACAGCTCTATATACCTGCAGGGCCTGGGTTAGATATTAACGTTTTTGAACAGAAAATGATTTTGTTTCGTATGCGCTTTATATTCCTTCCTAAAACAACACACGATGTAATAGCTCTATGATAAAACTACATTTATTTCTAGACACTAAACATTAATACATCAAAAAATATGTAGTTTTAGGGTGTATTTTGTCTTTGTATCATGTTGTAATTTGCACAGGTGTTATAGATTTTTGTACTGGTGCTTCGTCTGAACTGCACTGCTCTCCACCAATCAGAATAGTGGATTTTGGGCAAATATATTATTAAACACGCTCAACTGTAAACGCGCATTTTCACGCTTGCTTTGCGAAGCAGACGCAATTTTGCTGATCATATTTTGTAAATTGAATCTTTAGAATTGACAGTTACATGAAATGTGGGTACTTTATTTTGTGTAATTTAGCTTTGAATGAAGAATGGAATGCATCATATATCAGGTGCGCATGTACAATACAAACTGCTGGACGCTGCTGGCGAGGAAAAACGTGGGCTCTGACCATACCAGTCTAGCAACAAAATGGTCGATTGCAAAACGAACCAAAAGTGAGAAAAAAATTCAGTACAACAATGAGTTTTATCGAAAACGTAACATTTACAACGCTTGGTCGGCAGCACAAGGTTCTCTTTTTTATATTTTTACTCGTGCCCAGGCCCTTAGGCCGAGGGCACGAGTATAGTTCTGCAGACAGTTTTTTTTTTTTTCGCTGTTAGAAATTTTGGCAAGTTCAGACATGTTCCATCAGGTCTGACCGAATTATATTAACTCACAAAGAAAGAAATTCTAATGCACCAGCGCCAGGATTCGAACCTGTGCCCTCAGCATCATTGTTACTTCGTCTTAACCGACTTTGCCATCGTGCCAAATACGTTGTTAACAAAACCCATTAGGCTATATATACGTAGTTGGGTTCAAGTCTCCGAACGGCCAATCTTTTTTTTTTTTTTTTTTTTTCATTTTTTTTTTGTTCTCAAGTAATCTTTCTTTTGCAATTTTATCAGTTATTTTTTAATAAACAATTTTTTAAATAATTAAAACGAATGCTTCCATGTCGCATCAAAACAGCTAAAAAAATAATTAAAACCAATGCTTCCATGTCGCATCAAAACAGCTAAATAAAACTTAATTTAAGGAAAACCAATTCGTGGAATTGTTAAGAAGAATTATTAGAAGTGAACAAGATCAAAAAGTAGCAAGAAATTCATTGCGAAAGTGAGAATTTTCGAGCTTGTAGACGTATACATATCGAAGTTCGCTCACTCGAGTTGAAGAACGATTGTTTAGCGATGTGTATTAACAAAAGCGAAAAAAGACAAATATTTCAAAAGGATCTTTTGGTATCTTACCCAAAGGAGACTATTTGGTCACTTTTCAAGTCTAAAAGGATCTCTTTTATGGCTGAACTTTGCGAAATTGAGAGAAACATAACAAAGGGCAAACAACGAATAATGTTCACTCGCTATGGTCCACTCTTCAACTGATTGGAAAATCTGCCGAATTTTGAAAGAAAAAGCGAAAATTTGCAGTATTTTTTCGTGAAAAATTGAAGTAAAGTGCAATTTATTGATATCTAGTTTATTGAGCTTTTATGCTGATGTAGTTTTTGTGTAATTCTTGTTGATTTTGGAGTATTTTTTGCCGTTAAAGAAGAGGTGGTATGGATGATAGTTTCCTGCCTTTTAGTTGCTGCGAGCGAAGCGAGTAGATTGCTTGGGCTGCCTGTGGTATTATAAGAGCTTAAAGGCAAGTTCGAGATGTCGCAAAGAAACCGTATTGCATATTTTGTGTTGTTTTGTTTCTTGTTTTTTGTTTTGTTTTGTTTTCGGTTTTTAAGAACCTCCGTTCTTGGGCACGAGTAAACCATGAATTCAGGGTCTAGCTCATTCATGTAATACTGGTGAAAAAGCCTTAAGCAACACTTTAATATCATAACAAGAGATACTACTATTTAGATGTCGTAAACAAATTACAGCTTTCATTTTAAGTAATTATATCTAAAGGAAAATAATGGAATCTTGCAGATATGAGTACCTCAAGACAAAACAACAAAAAACAACCTACCGGAATTATTGAATTAAAGACTTTGTGCGCACTTGCATACATATTTTCTTACTCACTTACTTACTGACTGACTGACGTATGTGTAGTTTGTTTGTGAGTTTGTTTAACTGTACGTTTGTATATTTGTAAGTTTGTATGTCAGTTTAGAGGAAAGTGAAACAGAGTCTTAAAAACATAAAGCTTAATATTGTCTATTTAACATCTTAAAAATGTATTTATACCAATTAATATGAATTATAGATTATGAATTTAATCATTTCCCGTCTGGGAACGCTTTCACTAAAAATAGGTTGTCTTGCATTTTTAGGGCCTATCCATCAGGACCTCTAGTCGAAAGCGCTCTCATTTTTATCTGCTACTTTAAGTTCGTTTTACTCTAGTTCTCTGGTCTTTTTTCGTAAAACTAATATTCTGGACGTCAGTTTAATATAAAATTTGAGGAGGCATGACCGACTATCATCCCCAGCATATGAAACAAACAATTAAGACGTAGAAAATGAAAAAACTAAAAGACTAATAAAAATGAGTCGACTTTATTGCTCCAGTATTCGGCTACGCCCATCAAGTAAAACAGGATTTTAAAAATTCGGGGGCTAAAACTGCCTTGCGTCATTTTAAAAGTCTTCCGCGTCTTCACTTCCATTCATTTGATTCTAATTTCTTTACATAATATATATTAATTCACAAAGTGTATCGAATTTTATATGCCGCACACGCAATTTTGCGCAAGAAATTCTCTCGTCACCATAAATTCCTTAGTTAATATCTTGTTGGGATGTTTCGATGTCTTTCGTTGTAAAGTTCTACACAGCACACGTTAATAGCATCCGCATTGAACTCTATATGCCGCACATCAGTGTAAAATTGCTCAAGAAAATCTCATCATAAATTCCTTAGTTAATATCTGCTTGGAGGTTTCTATGGTTTCAGCATATGTTTAAACATCCGTATTGAACTTTGTATACCGCACATCAGCGTAAAATTGCTCAAAAAGTCTCTCATCATAAATTCATTAGTCAATATCTACTTGGTGGCTTTGAAGGTTTTCGTTGTAAAGTTCTACGGAATTTTCTCGCTAATGATCTAAAATACCTTATCCATATGGAAGAGAGAACAATGAGAACAGCTAAGCCACACACTACATAAATTACGATTACCGTACTTTCTTCTGGAATGAAGCACTTAGACAGGGCGAAGTTATCTGGCGTGATTCGTGCCTAGACAAAAGAAGAAAGAAGATTGTAAATGAATGTTGGAATACGGTGGAACGAAAAAAAACTAGGAGTAATCGATAGCATTGATCTGATAATTTCGTGTCTTCGTTTTGGTTGTCAACGGATATCCTTCCAAGTTACAACTTACCATAACAAAGCTAGGATTATTTCTATTTCTCCAGCTAAAGGACGGTACTGTAAGTTCCGGTGTGCCATCATCGTGCACCAAGTAGCAGCCATGGTGTGTATGACCACTAAGAACGAGACGAGGCATAAACGATTCTAATAACAGACTGGTAGCTTCTTGGGACACCACTTCCCATTTTGGACGATTCTCTTTCTTGAGTTCTTCAGTGGGTGGGGCATCTTGACCTTGACATTTACTCTCTGTCTTACGGTAGAGAGGGAAATGCTGTGGAGTTGGAATACATTGTTAATAGACAGTGATGGAAATGACAATAATAACAACAATAATACTGATTGGAATTTTACAAATCAAAGAGCTTGTTAATTTGTTAGTCATCAAAGTAACTTGGATGATGGTGATGAATATGGACACAATAATGATGAACGATGACACGTTGATGATGATATTCTTGATTATGATGGTGGTGATGATGGCAATGTATATATTTTTAAAATGATGATAGCGATAGTAGTGATATTGCTGGTAATGTCAATGATGATAGCGATAGTGGTGATAATGCTGGTAATGTCAATGATGATAGCGATAGTGGTGATATTGTTGGTAATGTCAATGATGATAGCGATAGTGGTGATATTGCTGGTAATGTCAATGATGATAGTGATAGTAGTGATATTGCTGGTAATGTCAATGATGATAGCGATAGTGGTGGTATTGCTGGTAATGTCAATGATGATAGCGATAGTGGTGGTATTGCTGGTAATGTCAATGATGATAGCGATAGTGGTGGTATTGCTGGTAATGTCAATGATGATAGCGATAGTGGTGGTATTGCTGGTAATGTCAATGATGATAGCGATAGTGGTGATATTGCTGGTAATATCACTGATGATAGTGATAGTGGTGATATTGCTGGTAATGTCAATGATAGCGATAGTGGTGGTATTGCTGGTAATGTCAATGATGATAGCGATAGTGGTGATATTGCTGGTAATATCAATGATGATAGCGATAGTGGTGATATTGCTGGTAATGTCAATGATAGCGATAGTGGTGGTATTGCTGGTAATGTCAATGATGATAGCGATAGTGGTGATATTGCTGGTAATATCAATGATGATAGCGATAGTGGTGATATTGCTGGTAATGTCAATGATGATAGCGATAGTGGTGGTATTGCTGGTAATGTCAATGATGATAGCGATAGTGGTGATATTGCTGGTAATATCAATGATGATAGCGATAGTGGTGATATTGCTGGTAATATCAATGATGATAGCGATAGTGGTGATATTGCTGGTAATGTCAATGATGATAGCGATAGTGGTGATATTGCTGGTAATGTCAATGATGATAGCGATAGTGGTGGTATTGCTGGTAATGTCAATGATGATAGCGATAGTGGTGATATTGCTGGTAATATCAATGATGATAGCGATAGTGGTGATATTGCTGGTAATGTCAATGATGATAGCGATAGTGGTGGTATTGCTGGTAATATCATTGATGATAGCGATAGTGGTGATATTGCTGGTAATATCAATGATGATAGCGATAGTGGTGATATTGCTGGTAATGTCAATGATGATAGCGATAGTGGTGATATTGCTGGTAATGTCAATGATGATAGCGATAGTGGTGGTATTGCTGGTAATGTCAATGATGATAGCGATAGTGGTGATATTGCTGGTAATATCAATGATGATAGCAATAGTGGTGATATTGCTGGTAATGTCATTGATGATAGTGATAGTGGTGGTATTGCTGGTAATATCAATGATGATAGCGATAGTGGTGATATTGCTGGTAATATCAATGATGATAGCGATAGTGGTGGTATTGCTGGTAATGTCAATGATGATAGTGATAGTGGTGGTATTGCTGGTAATGTCAATGATGATGATAGCGATAGTGGTGGTATTGCTGGTAATGTCAATGTTGATAGTGATAGTGGTGATATTGCTGGTAATGTCAATGATGATTGCGATAGTATTACCTGCACTAGTATAGGAAAAGGTGCATTAAGGGGAACTTCACATTCCTGTAATTCCTTGATAAGGTTTCTAAAATCTCTCCTCTTTTTCTTGTTGCAGTGCAGTTTATTAGCAAGCTGTTTGATGGCTTCAACTGCTGCTGTACACATGGTGCAGTCATCACCCTCCAGACCTATAGAATTGACTGTAACAAACCTGAAGGAAATGATGAGAATGAGAGTCTTACATAATAATAATAATACATGTACAGTCCGTAAACCAGAAGTACATCTATTGACATGCAGACATCAAGCAAACTATAACTCAATACCATTTAAAGCTACTACAAGCTACACCAAAATAGATCAAAGTTGAAACAAAGATGACATGGAGTCTCACACAGAAGGCTGTGTGACTAACCAACTATTTCATGTGTGAGTGTGTGAGTGAGTGAGTGAGTGAGTGAGTGAGTGAGTGAGTGAGTGAGTGAGTGAGTGTGTGAGTGAGTGAGTGAGTGAGTGAGTGAGTGTGTGAGTGAATGAGTGAGTGTGTGAGTGAGTGAGTGAGTGTGTGCGTGAGTGAGTGAGTGAGTGAGTGAGTGTGTGAGTGAGTGAGTGAGTGAGTGTGTGAGTGTGTGAGTGTGTGAGTGTGTGAGTGAGTGAGTGAGTGTGTGAGTGAGTGAGTGAGTGTGTGTGTGAGTGAGTGAGTGAGTGAGTGAGTGAGTGAGTGAGTGAGTGAGTGAGTGAGTGAGTGAGTGAGTGAGTGAGTGAGTGAGTGAGTGAGTGAGTGAGTGAGTGAGTGAGTGAGTGAGTGAGTGAGTGAGTGAGTGAGTGAGTGAGTGAGTGAGTGAGAAATTTGAAGATAAAATATACTTACAAATTTCCTTTAATTTGAAGAAGTTGTGCTTGGGGTATATTGAAGGCTTTAGAAAATCTTTTGTAATTCTTTTCATTAACTGATGCCCTGAAAAAAAAAAATTAAACAAAAATAAAAAAGAATTTCGGAACTGACTTTTCCTCCCAAAAGCTTCCTTTCCATGCATCATACATTTACTTTTCTATTCAGAACAAAGCAATGCCAGAATTGAAGCTCCTGCTAAAATGTCAATGTCATCCATGCCTGCACTTCCAGGTAGTCCATACCTGACAAAAACAATCAGTGGTGACCAGGGAAAGGTTGTACAGTTCTCAGAAAGTGCTGCATTCATTGTTAGGTTCATTACAGCAGGTTTTAGTAATAATGTAACACATTCAAATTGTACTAGAATTTAACTTACACATCATGAAATCCAATGTCATGGTTACCAATGACAACATACAAGTGTACATCATCAGGATGTCTGAATATCTTCTTGAACCTCTGCACATATGCATCGAACTCCTAAAAACAAGCACAAATTGCTTCATCAGTCAGGTTTGACATTTAGTTTTATTCCATCTTTTTCTTTTTTAGGGAATAAAAATATATTGCAAATAACAAAGAAATAATTATGGAAAGACTTATATCACTGTTTTAAGATGACCTTTCCGAAGCTCATCCTTCATAAAGGACTGATATCTGAAAAAGGTCCAAAACCTAAGGGGGAGGGGGTACTCTCCTATGCTTGCTAATATTATGGGTATGTACTGCATGATAGGGTATTAGGTTTTGGCTTAAGGTGGCTCCATATAATTTCAGAGCGCACGCTCATGCATGACCATGCACATGCGCACACCTCAAACTTGAAGAATTTTTATTTTGATGACGTCATGAAAATATACAAATCATGCTTTTAAAAAAAATAAAAAAACTCGAAAACTGAGCGGTATTTTTTTTGCAATTTTCAGAATATTATTTTAGTGGTCTAATAGAGTAGTTTGCAAATTTTCAACGATTTTCCAACTACAGAATTTTTTTAATTTGGCAAAAACAATTAATCCGCTATTTCCGTTATTACAGTTGGGATTTTTTTTGTCATGGTAATATATGCTAGGTCATTGTACTGAAATGCATATATAATGTTTTCAAAACAATTTACCGCTTAAAAGTTGATTTATTTTTTCTACGTTAAAAATGAGCTTTATTATGACATCCATAGCGTTGCTATGGTGATTGATCATGTGATCATTTGTGCAAAAACTGAATCTTTGACTCAAAGTCTTTGAAATATAGTCCGCCCATGAGTTTTGTGATTTTTAATGAACCTCTAAGGTCCTAGAGGCCTCATAACTATATAGAGCCTCCTTAAGTCTGGAGAATTATTTTTTGGTATTTTGTCTGGGTAGGAGAAGGAATTGACCTCTCAGAGTCCAAAACATCTGAGGGGATGTAGTACAAAATGGCACAAAACTATAATAGTTATCACAAACATTAATGGTACAAGTAGGGCAAGGAGTTAAGACATCATACTGGAGAGCTGATTTCTCAAAAAAAAACCTCTGCAAGGACGTCCTTTCTTAAATGTTGTGAATGTGCAAACTGATACCATAAAATGACAAAGATTTTAACCCTTTCGCTCCTGGAGATTTTTTTGGTGATTTTAAGGTTTTTTTTTAGGCATACAAACTTTGAGCTCGTCCAGAGCAGATTGTTTTTGACTTCGATCAAGATTCCTGTGTTTTTGTGTTACTGGGGAGGCATGAAGCTGGTAATAAAACAGGTTTAACACATTTGAAACTGGTTTTCAGTCTAATCAGAACCCTGACAAAGGCGTATTATTTGTGATTTTGTTATTGTTTTTTGCTATTATTTTGCCTCTAAATGCTTCTGGAAAAGCATCCTTAAGCTTTCTAGTTTGTGATGAGTCTACTGTTTGAAAGAAATCAAGCAGGTGAGATGATGTCCAGTGAAAATTCATGTTTTTTTGCACTAGTGAATTTTGGTGACCCTTGAAGAAATCATCACTACAAGACTGTTTTAGAGGCAAATTCTCGGACTGCCGCAAATTCTCGGAATGACTTGATTCATGAAGATATGATTTTTTTAAAGCAAGTTAATTGTCTAGGGCCAGTTTTGGCCAGCATAGCACTGAAAGGGTTAATATTTCCTGTATAATTGATGAATTGTTGACCAATGTTCAACAAGTCCTTGAAGAGGTTTTTACTTGATAATACCATGATCATCTTGGGATCTATTGTTTTTCAAGGGACGTTTACTGATTAACATCTCTCTTTCGTGAATAACATGAGGGAAAATTAGTTCTAAATTTCCCTCATGCATGATGAATGAGGGAAAATTAGCTCTAATGTTTCCTCATCCATATGCATGAATGGATGAAAGTCACTGGAACAAATACTATGTTGTTGTGCTATTCTGCTTTTGTAAATTCATTTCCCTCGGTACTGATCATAGTATTACAAACTAATACAATTGCTTCTTCGGGATATTAGTGATTAAATGTCCCCTCAGCCTCGGGAGGTTCAGTAAAAGTTCCACTAAACCTTCCTCGGCTTCAGGGACATTTAATCACTCATATTCCTTGAGCCATGGTATTACTTATAAGAAATCTCTGCCAAGTAGGGTAGAATCCTGATGGTTGTAGGTTCAATTGTCTTGTGGAGAACATTTGTGTCTAGCTCATCCTCGCATAGGCCCCCTGGTCCCCTTTTTCATTTTTATTGCAAAGTGATTAGCTTGCAGCAAAGCAGTGGAACAGAGAATTAGAATAAAGCAACTACTGGCCGTTGTTTTGGTATTGCAGTGAACCTCCTAAAGACAATAACGACTGTGAAGCAGGGAGTTGATCCTTGGTATAAGGATTCTGGTCATCAGTGTCCCCTCAATATCTTGCCCCAGTAGGTCGTTCTGCACTACCATTCATGTGAAAATGATTCTATATCAACCAAACATGCACACTATACCTCATCATTGCATTTCATCCCTTCATCAAATAAATCACCCAATATGAACACCACCTCAGGTTGGAATATAGTCAATGCTGTCTGAAAAGCTCTTTCCATCTGCCATTCTCTTCTCAGTTTATCAAACCAATGTCCATCTTGACTCCCCAGTAAGTGAGGGTCTGACAAAAACATGACCTTCAATGAATCAAATTTCTTGTCCTTGAACTGCTGGCTTAGCTCGGGCCACGAGCATTGATAAATTACTAAATAGTATATCATCCATTCGCAGAATATAAATACAAAGCAAGTGAATGATATAACGAACTTTACCCTTCCAAGCAACATTGTCAGTGATTGTTTTGGCCCATTACAGTTTAAAAAGTCCATCAAAATATTTGTGAGAAATATCTGTGTTCTTGTTGGAATTGTCCAATACATACGAGCAACTACGTTCCTTCATGCTTTCAACTCTACTAATAACTTGACATTCTAAAGATTTTATCAACAATTCAGAGGAATTTCTTCACACAAACCGCTGTAATAGCAACTTCAGGTAAATAGGAGAACTTTGAATACGATAATTTTCACGAGCGGCAAGATCTGTCCACAGCTAAAGTTTCGATGTTTTAACATGTAAAACAATGCTTGTTGCAGAAGCTAGACCATACAGCTCCAAAGCGGACGTTTTTCGTAAGTAAGTGAAGTTATGCCATTGAACAATAGTCTACGTTTAAGCATATATTTTTGTAAATAAACTTCGAGAATGTCAAACTATCCACTGGATTGTCTCATCCGCCATTTTAGTCGACACAGGGATCCCAAACTATTACAACAGGAAGCCCGTAATACAAGCCAGTATACTTCCGATGTTTTACTTTATGAATGGTTTTTCTACTCCCAACATATAACTATTCAACACCAATGCAGTCCACAGACAATGTAACTGTTCTTTGGATCTGTTTCCAGTTTATACGATGTGAAAATTGAACTAATGCTCTCAAGCCCGATTTACATGGTGCGATTTGTAGTATGACTAGTCATTACTTCTAAAACTTGTCGCTCGTGCTCTAAAATGTGTTTAGAATGTCCTACGACTAGTTTTAGAACATGTTGGACCTCATGACTAGTCGTATACTGCAAATTGCTCACAACAAATCGTACCATGTAAATCAGCCTTTAGAAGTGTTGAAACTTGCATAAGCGTTACACAGAAGTCTTATGAAAATGAAAAATGAAAACAAAAAAAGGAAAAAGGAAAAACAAGATAAAACTGATTCATACTGTTCTCTGGTACTTCTTGATGGATTAGTTAACTAGAGTGCAAACAACAAATATGTGAAACTTTATTTCTTGGCTTATTATGATAAACTGCCAATAAAAATTGAATTTAAATGTTATGCTTATAATTATATAGTAGTAAAGTGTAATTTCACCAAAAATCAAAAGAAAATGTAAGAATCAAGCATAACAAAGTTTTAATGGTCATATATTGTTTGCACTTTACTTTGATTTTGATTCAACAATACAGACAACAGTAAAAAGCCCATCGTCATTTTTATTCCAGTAGTAAAATCATTTTACCCAGATTTATATCACACATCGTTCATTTGCTTAACAACACAACCCCCAAAACATGTGTCTTGACATCCAGCCATAAGTCCCTTATATAAAACCAATTACATAGTCTTGTCAATTATTGTCCGTTATTGTCTGTTATTTTGTTTAGTATCTGTAGTATTCTGGTTTGAAAGGACCATTGACTGGCAAACCAAGGTAGTTGGCTTGTTTAGAGGTCAGTTTTGTCAGCTTGACTCCCAGATGGTCGAGATGTAGAGATGCTACTTTCTCATCAAGCTAGAGAGAGAGAGAGAGAGAGAAAACCATACATTTAGCACTGTCACATTGTCATATTATCAGTCATCAAAATCAGTGATCATCATCATTATCGCAATGGTTATTATCATTACTATCGTCATTATCAAGTCATCATCATCATCAATCTTTGTTATCATCACAATTGAAGGGTTCAGAGCGAAAACGGCGTAAGTGCATTTTAGGATAACTTTTTCGAATTTTCGAATTGTCACCAAATCAATCAAAAAAGGCATCTAATGACTTATTTTGGTCTAAAAATAAACATCTATTTTTTTCCGAAGAACTTGTCCGAAAAAGGTGTAATTCGGCCCGTAGTTACGCTTTCGCTTTGCTTGACAACCGTTCACTCTTGCGTGAAAAGCACAAATTTGTATAGGACGATAAAAATACCCGAGTGAATATGCATAAGTACAAATCTTAGAGTGCGCGCACTAAATAAATACCAGTAAATAGTGCTATTTTATGCTAATTCTATTTTTTGTTTGTTTGTTTGTTTAATAAGTGCTATTTAGTAATCTCGACATCAGTGTTCATGGGGACAAATAAACCTATTAATATATATGTATTTTTTGGCTAAAAACTTGGCCTTCGAGCAAAAAGTTTAATATCCTAAGAAAATTCAGTCCTTCTTCTAATCTTATGCAAGTTTTTCAAGTTTTACTTCATTCTACTTACACCGCTAAATCACTACGAACATGCCTATTTCGAACTACACGTGTTTTGACAAAAATACCACTGCAATGCATTCTGGGAAATCAACCAAATTTTCGGCAGCCGTCATAGCCTCCCCCCATTTCAAGTTTTTGCTTTTTATAAGTCTAACGCTACCTTGGAATTCTGCCGAATTTTCAGGCTTGTTGTGTTCTTTGATCGCCAAAACTTGCAAAAATACCCGCGGCAGTCCGAGAATTTGCCTCTAAAACAGTCTTTAAGTGATGATTTCTTCAACGGTTGCCAAGATTCACGAGTGCGAAAAAAACACTAATTTTTAATCGAAATCATCTCACCTGCTTGATTTCTTTCAAACAGTAGACTCATCACAACTAGAAAGCTTAATGATGCTTTTCCAGAAGCGTTTAGAGGCAAAATAATAGCAAAAAACAACGACAAAATCGCAAATGATGCGACTTTGTCGAAGTCCTGATTAGACTGAAAACCAGTTTCAAACGTGTTAAACATGTTTACCAGTTTCATGCCTCCCCAGTAACACAAAAACACAGGAGTCTTGATCGAAGCCAAAAAGAAACTACCCTAGACGAGCATAAGGTTTGTACGAGTCAAAAAATCCCTAAAATCGCCAAAAAATGTCATTTTTCTGACAATTTCTTCGGAAAAAATAGAAGATGTTTGTTTTTAGACCAAATTGAATTGTTAGATGCCTTTTTTTGATTGATTTGATGACAATTCGAAAATTCGAAAAAATTATCCTAAAATGCACTTACGCCGTTTTCGCTCTGAACCCTTCAATTAGTCGTTACTATCGGAAATATCACTAAATACACAAACAGCCTACCATCATCACAACCATGATCATCTCATCATCATCATTCTATGATCAATCATCACCGCCATTGCAATGCATGAACATTATTATCAAAATGATCATCATCATTATTACCAAAATGAACTTACAGTTTTAGGAAGCATATAAACTCCAATGTCATAATTCTTGCTTTTGGTCCACAATTCAATCTGAGCAAGAACTTGATTTGTGAAAGAATTGCTCATGACGAAGCTAGGATGTCCCATGGCACAACCCAAGTTAACAAGACGGCCTTCAGCTAATAGTATTACATGATTTCCATTAGGGAGAGTATATCTATCAACCTACAACAAATAAAGTTTAATTAGTTATACAATTTTGGTTCTTCAATTATCTTTTAGATAGAGTGCAAAGACTAGAAGTGTGCAATCCTAATCACTATTATAAATAGCACTAATAAAAAGACAACAATAGAATCAGCATAAAATAGCATTATTTAATCATAGTGATGTTGCACACTTTTAGTGTTAGTACTCTAAGATAAGTCATCAAAATATTATAAAAATCAGATAAAGAAAAACACTCACCTGTGGTTTGATGACATCTTTTTTGCAGTTCTCGTTCAGCCATGCTACATCGATTTCACAGTCAAAATGACCTACATTACATACAATAGCATCATTTTTCATCTTCATAAAGTGATCTTTAGTGATAATGCCACTACATCCAGTTGAAGTTACAAAGATATTAGCCTTGGAGCAAGCTTCATCCATTGTCATGACCTCAAATCCTGAAAATGAGAAGTAAAAATATGTTAGTGTCTTTCACTAAGGATGAGCTTACATGTTTGTTTTTGTTGTTTGTTTGTTTCAAATTGGGTTCAAAACCTTTGTCATGTAATCAATTCCATGATATCTTAATATCTCAAAATGCACAAATTCAATTTACAATCACAATGGTGTTGCTATGGTGTCACTATGGCAACTCACCTTCCATGGCAGCTTGCAGAGCATTGATTGGATCAATCTCAGTGACAATAACCCTGGCACCAAAGCCTTTCAGTGAGTGCACAGATCCTTTACCGACATCTCCATAACCAGCAACAACGACTACTTTACCAGCAAGCATGATATCGGTTGCTCTCTTGAGACCGTCAACTAGAGATTCACGGATACCGTAGAGGTTGTCAAACTTGCTCTTAGTGACTGAATCATTGACATTGATGGCAGGGACCTTGAGTTCTCCTTTTTCTTTCATCTTGTAGAGATTGTGGACACCAGTGGTGGTCTCCTCAGAAAGTCCTTTAATGCCTAGTATCATTGAAAAAACTCCATCATTCAATACATTTAATTATAAGTATTATTAGTGTATTCGACCTTATAAATTCCTATGTTATTTTTATGCCAAACTTTGTGCCACCATGGTTGTCTTCAGAGCAAATGATAAGAACAAACTTTTAATGGTAACTATGTTTTGTTATCAACACTTTTATTTGCTTAATAGCCCTGACTATTTTTCAATGCTTAAACCTTTGCTCAAGGATTGGAACAATGGCTGGAAGACAAGATGACCTTTCATTTATATCTTATATTAACTTATTTTTGAAAAAGGTCAAAATTTATAAAATAATTCTATTTAAAAACGATCAGATAAAGATAAGTTTTTCCCCCCTAAAACATAGTCAATCAACTTGTCCTTTCAAAATCGGATTTGGGAGATAAATATTTACAAAATTTAAATTGGAGGGATATTGTCCCTTGATCTACCATTTTTGGAGCACTGTAATTCTAATAAAAATAGTCATAAAAGTCATTAACCTAGCAATTTACATTGTTACCAAAAGAAAATAGTCAAATTCAACATCACCAAAGTCATGTTTTTTCACCATCTTCAATATTTACCTTTTAAGTACTGAGGGTATTTTTCATGCACAAGATTGGTCAAATCACCACCATCATCCAAGATCATGTTTAATGGTTGTCCATCAGGGAAAACAAGGGTTTGATCAATACACCAGATATACTCCTCATCAGTCTCTCCCTTCCATGCATACACAGGAACTCCAGTTTTAGCAATGGCAGCAGCAGCATGATCTTGGGTGGAGAAGATGTTACAAGATGACCATTGTACCTGTTGAATCAATAGAAAACTATCATTTCTATCATCATTCTTATTACAATCATCCTAAAATTATTATTATTATATATGACCAATATTATTTCCATCACAAAACTGGGGAGTTCATATCACCAAAACTATCAAAATAAACAAATCAAATTCCTGATTGAGCCACAACTTATTATTCTCTATAAAATGATCAAGCAACTAAAGTGGCTCAGCAGATCTATCAATGTTTATTACTTCTAATTCTTTCATAGTCTCAAGCTTATTTAGCCAGGTGCAAAGTAAACACTCGCTATCCTTCATACATTGACCTTTTTACACACATTTGTATGCAAAGTGATTTTTTCATTCATGGTCATCATTTTCATACCTCAGCAACAAGAGCTGTCAAAGTCTCAATCAAGACATATGTCATCATCATTATCACTCCCATCATAATTATTGATACTATTACATACCTCAGCACCAAGAGCTGTCAAAGTCTCAATCAAGACAGCTGTCTGGATGGTCATATGCAGACAGCCAGCAATTTTGGCTCCCTTCAATGGTTTAGAATCACCAAACTCCTTACGTAGGGCCATCAAACCAGGCATCTCATTTTCTGCCAGTTCAATTTCTTTGCGGCCCCACTCGGCCAAGCTGATGTCAGCTAAAAACACCAAAAAAAAAAAACAGTCATTACACACAGTTACATTCAGCAAAGCTTATGTTGGCCAAGTCAAAATCAAAAACACATAGTTTGTCCTACAACTTTTGCATGAAATTCAAGGGTTTTTAATTGGTTATAAACCTCAAGAATTTTTTTCTATCTCTAAATAGATATGTTTTTATAATTCAACAATCTGTTGAACACTAGATTTAGCTTATGACTTCTGATATTCAAAACAAGGTACCAGTCACTAAAGTAAAAGACTAAAATGCAATTTAGACTGTAAAGTTAAAACCGAGACAAAGCATGTACTTACCCCGCACCCCATTGGGCCTAAGAATAGCTTTTGCCCAAACTGATTTCAATTTACAGCATTATAACTTAATTCAATCAATGGCAATAAACATAGTCTTGAAAAGATATATTGTGATGTAGAATGTTTTATATATGACTAGCCTGTAAACCAGTTTTTTTATTTTACTGAATGTTACATTGTATGAAAATAAAAGTCAAAAAACATAAATGAAAAAACAAATGAGCTCAGAAATTAGCTCAGAAGAAAATTCATTTTTTTTATATGGGAATTAAGCCCCCTGACCACCATTCCAGATGGGATGCTCTCATCAATTGAGCAACTGCAAAGGGTGACAAAGGTTATCTTCGGGTTTTGAACTTTTTGTGCATAAAGTGATGACACAGAAATCTGGCTCCATCCTTTTCAATATTATACTTATCTAAAAAAAACTGAAAAAAATGCCATAAAGTGACCTAAGAAATTACAGTGAGGACACTTGAACCATGAACACTTGTCTTTATTTAGCTTTTTATTTTCTGAGCTTTCTACTGCTTCAAATACTCTTAAAAAGTAGGACTGAACTCAAATTCACTGAATTATCAAATGCAAATGTTTTCAAATTGATTCACTCAAAGGATGCATGTTAAAAAAAGCACAAAGTGTTCACGGTTCGAGTATCCTCACTGTAAGTCAATGTTGAATAAAAGTTTTAATGCTATTACCACTATGGACTTTGTAAGCTGATCATGAGTTCAAAGGTTGACCCCTTTGTCTTAGAAGACGGATGATTATATACAATGGATGGTTTTCAACAATCCCCAAGAGACAATTTCAACAACCATGACTGATGGACCCTTTTGTTCCACTCACTCTCCTGGGAATGTTTGAAAACCGTTGTTTTTAAAAAATGTACAAAGTGTGTAAAACTACTGAATATTAACAAAATGCTATGACACATTTCATAATCACAGAAACTTTCAAAATCAATTTTTAGTTCTTTATAAAAAAAATATAGTTATAGTAAAAATTTTAGACTATCATTACAAATGTTTTAAAAAATTTACTCAAATTGAATGCTTCGATAGCCTCGTGTTAGCTCAGAAAACATTTGAGAAATGCAGAAATAAACATACATTAATAAAATATTGACATAGAATCAATTAATAATATTTAAATTTCATACTGCAAAAGTGCTGAAAACATATTTACTAATTTATTGTATAGAAAGTAATTTAACTTTTATGATATTCGATCTATAATTTTTTTTTCGGAAAATTACTTAGCATGGCTTACGTCACTAGGCTACGTTACATCACATGGCCGCCGTTATAAACCGGCAAACGTTTTGCAATTTGCAGCTCCAAAATAAAATCATATAATATTTGTATCTTTTGGGAATAAGCTGATGAAAATCAAGCAAAGGGATTTAAAATGTACAATAAGCTCAGTATTTCACAATCGAATATAAATTTCAAGATTCAAGAGTTGCACGTGTGACAGTATTAAAACTTAGAAATCCATGCATTTTCCTTGGTTGTTTTACATGCATTACTCACCGACTTTGTAAGGGAGCTTTCCTGAGTTGGTCATGATGACTTTGATGTGGATATGATGGTTTTACAATGCAAGTTGTCTGGGTTTCAGTCGGCGTTGATCAGCAGAGCAAAAAGAGGACTCTGTAATCTTGCCAGCTCCTTATCAAGCACACTGCCATATTAGGAAGGCTACCATCTGATTGGTTAGTTCTCGAGGTGTGTTACACACAGGCAGCCCAAAGGCAATTTCATGATGGGAGATCTGGGAGGTAACGTTACGTTACATATTTTGACAAATGTTAATTTGAATCTTTTCTTTAAAAGAAATATAAATAAATATAAATATATAAGAATTAAAGTTATACTCCGGGGTGCTGGTTTCACACTCATACGAAAACGACTCTAATTTCTCATGTATTATTTTTATTTACTCAATATTCAACTATTGAAGACAGTAAAATCTGGAAAATCTATACCATATTCAGGAGAAATTGCATGGTAAAATGTAGACCCTATCCATACCGTAGAGATATCAATATTGTTCATTATGACTAGCTGTATGTTCTATTAGATTAAATATCAACACCCTGTTTAAGACATAGCAAACATAGGGAAAGTACACCCCTATTCAAGACAACGCAAAGTAAATTGTATACCCTGTCTATTGAAGACGTGAAGACGAAAAACCACACCCTATTTTATGCGCTATTTGGAACGCCAACATAATTTAGTTTGCTTATGTAAAGTTTTTAAAAAATCTAACTTTTGCCGGCGAACGTCAGGGGTTTTACAAGTGGTGACACAGTACATTTGTTTTCCATCCATTGGTTGCTGGTATTCGAGCCAGACAATAATGTCCCAGTAAAAGAGCATTAGTGCAATTATCTTTGAGAGATTGCTCCACAAAAACACCAAGCAATGCTGCAGCAAGACATCCAACTGAAAAACCAACCTCGACAAAGCCCATAGCAGCTCCTTTCTCTTCTGCATCGTGAAAGAGAACGGAAGCCAAGGCCATGACATGAACAATCACCAATCCATGAATGATTCCCTGTACGAACACTAAAATCAATAATGTGTACACATTGGGAAGGAAATGAAACCAAGAAGCGAATACAAAAAATACTGTGAATGCTGCATGTAAAAGAACCAAAAGCCACACGCGTCTGATTCTGAACATGTCTACATGTTTCGGGGACAGACAGGAAACAAGGACAACTTCAAGGCCTCCAAGAGCAATTCCAGTATCACTGACTAGTCTATAGTACTGGTAGTGATCACGTGGTAGGAACGGAGAACTAGGAAATGTCACAGTTGTCAGGATTGATGTCAAAGAGATGGCCAGACAAAAGTTAGCCAAAAAATAATACGAAGCAAATGGAAATACTTTGAAGAGAAAACGTACTTTTCTAGCTATAGTTGATGATGATTTCGGAATGCCATTCGATGTAGGAGTCTGAGGAACTGTATGATATTTTGTAGCGTCCATTTCCTGCCTAGCCGATGACTTGTTAGCCAAGAAAGGGTAAAATGCCAATGTGATGAAACATCCAGGAATACAAGAGGCAAGCACAATACGAGGAGCAGCGCACGTCCACGTGGTCAGACCTAGAATAGAATCACAATCACAAATTGAGCCCAAACCTATCTTGGTTCATTCAGGTGATGGTGGTAGACTGAGAGTATGGGTTTCCAACCTTCCTTGATTCCCTCTTTTTAGAGAATAAAAGGGAATAATTTTTAAGAGAAATAACAGATGGAATACATCCTTTGTACTTCAAAACGAAAGGTTAAAAGAACGTTTGGTTTTTTAATATAAAAACCGTTATTTTTATATCCTGTATGTTCACCTGACAAGGTTGCATTCACAAGTGTTTACATTCAAGCCTTTTCGCGGTTCAAGAAGCACAGCCAGAGGCAATAATCAAACTGAGCAGCATGATAATTTTTAAAGATTCATTTGTCGACGTTTTATTACTCAACATTCTATCGGTTTTTTTCTTGCTGTAGTGTATATGTCATTAGAGAACATTTATTTCAGTCAAGTGTCAGCAATACAACCACATTATACACATGTATCAGATGTATCAAAAGTAGAGGTAAAAACTTGTAAAAAATAATAGCAAGGACTGCGTCGGTGTTTCTAAAGAAACAGTTGTAAATATAACGATAAGTTGTACACCGTAGAGTGATTAGAGAAAACTGACGTTTCGGGCGTTAGTCCTTCGTCGGAGTCAAGTTGTCGTTATATTTACAACTGTTTCTATTAGATGTATCAGTTGTGCTGTATGTATCTAAGAGGTGGCGAATGGTACAATCGGAGACTCGCCGAGCTAGTCGCCGAGATCGTTGTTTTAAAATCCGCGCCCGAGACTCTTCACTTTTTAGAAATCCGAGACGCGAGACGACTTTAGCCTCAAGAAATTCCGAGACACGAGACTTAAGCCTCAACTTAACTTTTTATAAATATAACTATCGCTTTGATGTTGAAAACGATTTCTTAACTAATTGTGGCAGCTCGTTCACATTTCGATTATTGGTTTATTTGTTACTGATAGTTTGAAACGGGCGAATTGAATCCGTGACTCCGAGACTGCTTCAAAAAATAAAAAAAATCGAGATCCTCTTAAAATAATAAAATACGAGACTCCGAGACCCATAATCAGATAAACGCCTCCGAGATTTCGAGACTTGGTGGAAATTTGCCGAGGCCCACATTTTTCAAGGTACCATTCGCCACCCCTTATCTAGCTCAGGCAAGAAATTGAGATTCCCACAATGGGTTTATTTTGGGTTATCATTGGGAAAATGCTAGAAAACCCAATATTGGGTTCAAATTTACCCATATTTTTCCCATTAATTGGGAACATTTCGCATGCAATTCCCATTTTTAAAGACTTGCGATTCAATTTTTTTCCTGTGATATAGTGCGCCATGTTTGCTACTTACCAGTATATCCAAATGAAGCTATTAATGTCGCTGTATTTGAACCATTAACAAATGCACTACTTAATTTTCCTGATTCTTCAAAATTTGCAGACTGTCTTAGGTACAAAACAACACCAAAGCCATAGCAATAACCAACTATTACAACGCCAATTATTCGTACATTAACATCTAGCAGAACAACTAACACAAGTCCTGCAGATAGTGAAAAACTGTGGAGAATCATTAGGATTGAGAGAGGCATTCTATTAACCATGAATATTATGGCGTTCAATTTCCGCCAAAATTCGACTTGCTCAATTCAACATTGTACTTTTTCTATTCGACCTTTTTTTATAATCGGACATTCAACTTTGTTGTTTCAAGAATCCAACATCCTATGCTTCATAGTCCGACTTGCAAGTTTTCTAAATATTGTCGATGTTGCTACAATCGAATTTTGTACTTTAACGAATTCAACATTCAACTTTCTCGCAATCGAACATCCTTCCGCATGCCACTTTCATCCAGTCAACGCGGGCTCAGAAAATACCAATTCCAACACTGTTGGGTAGGGGGACGGGAGAAAAAGGTAACTTTCCGTACCCCCAATGGATAGCTGTGGAACTCAAAGTCACATAAACCCTCCAGTCCCCCAAACCAACATCTTTTGTTTTGTTCCACGTGATCTAGAAAAACAAGATGGCTGCACGGTGATTTCTTAATTCCCGTCAAAATTGTAGCTGGTAAGTATTATTTTCTTTCTTTTTCTAAATAATCATTTCTATGATAAGCACGTGCTTTTCATGGTCAACTTTTGCTGTACATTCAGTACATTTTACGATCGCAATTAACAGCTACATTCACTATTTCACTAGAAAAACTCACCTTCAGTCTTTGGATTTTCTCACTGTAAAGTCGAAAGACGATCTGCCACTTTCAGAAGGGCAAAGGTGAAAGGTGTGATGAATTCAATCGAAGATAGTCAATGAGGCGTCAAGAAAAATTAACAACTGAATAAATTAGATGTTCACGCCACGACATATTTTTTTTTTGCTTTTTTATTATTCATTTCTCAATACATATTCGACTAAAACTTTACAAATTACAATACAAATATTAAACAAATATACTGAATAAAGAGTGCACGCACTTAAAGTGTGTAACATTATAAATACCACTAAATAGTGTAATATTCTACCCTGGGTATTATTATGATAATTAGTATTGGGGATTCGCCTGGCCCAAAAGCCTGTCTAGACCAGACGAAAATGGATTTGATGTACGTTTCAATCTGAGTCACACGCTGGGTGGGGGGGGGGGCGGGTCTCCGATCTTGTTGCGGCCAAGAGTGAAGTGAATGGGTGGGTCACGTGTACTTACTATATAATGAGCTTAATCCCCCGGGACCATATTACCAATTCAAATGGAGTTTGAACAGTGTAATATTCTACCCTGGATATTATTATGATAATTAGTATTGGGGATTCGCCTGGCCCAAAAGCCTGTCTAGACCAGACGAAAATGGATTTGATGTACGTTTCAATCTGACTAACACGCTGGGTGGGGGGGCGGGTCTCCGATCTTGTTGCGGCCAAGAGTGAAGTGAATGGGTGGGTCACGTGTACTTACTATATAATGAGCTTAATCCCCCGGGACCATAAATAGTTAGATAACGAGTAGATAGATTACACTTAGATAAGTAAAGAGTTCGAATGGCCACTCGATTTTAGGGCAATAACTGATGAACTTTCGTCTCACTTCTAATTTGTTTTGATGATGTCTAAATAACCTTAGCATTCGACTAGGCTCACGAGTACGTGGAGAGCGACTAATACGTCTATAATTATAAAAACAAACCTTGAATAACGAGATCTCGTAATACTTGTACTGTTTATTGTGATTTCTGCATCAATACATAAGCTTGCATGCACAGTTAAACAACTGGTTTTATCTAAGATATCACAATCGCTAAACAATGAAGTAACAACTACAGTGTGATTGTAGTCATCGAGAAAGTTGACTGTTTTGTACCCAGTCATTATAAATACAGTTAACAATAATATCAAAATAGTAAATTAAGAAATGTTTCCTTGAAAAAAAGCACAATGAAAGAAGCAATATACTTAGCATAAATATTGAGAAGAATTGATCAACTTCTGCTCCACTTTCAGAGTCACATGGCTTGTAAACAGTGATCGGTAATCTATGTTCTTCGCTTTGAGTACTTGTAATGTCCGCTTTCTCGGCGATAGTACTGTGTTGATATTCACACTTTGAGTCGTTCATCGTTTCAGAGCCTGTATAAGTGGTTAGTATATAATTCGCTTTTGATAAGATTGGTAGCTTTGATAGAGAGTTCAGTAGATCGTCGAAGCACATGGAAAAATTGATAATACTGCGCATGCTTCATAATTTGACGATACTGCGCATGCGGGGCAATTCTGCGATGAAGACGACGAAGAATGCCAAAAACTAAACTCGGGATTCCATAGGAACCCCGAGTAATTAGTATTGGGGATTCGCCTGGCCCTCCCGGTACTGACCGTACCAACTTAATTACCAACTTTGCCTTCGCTACTTCAGCTCATAAGGCCTAAGACTTCTTCCAATACTCATCCCCTTCCCTACCAAAGACACCAGAGATGCTTAATCTAACTCTAATCCCTTTATTCCACTCATAGAATTTTGATATTTGACATTAAAGGCATCAGAATATCATACATGTTTCAAAGTTTCATTAGGATTATTCTTTAAAAGGCTTTCGAGAACCCTTTAAGTTCGTTTCGAGATTTATATTGTCTGCCGGTGTCAGGCGGTAAGTCTGCCAATCTCGCAGCTGCCCCCGCAGGGCTCATTACTTCGTTCAGCTTGATGTAATACCTCTCCATTCGAAACCAAAGTATGCTTGGGAACCTGATGTAAGTAGGACGTGATCATAGCCGGACTTATCATCACATTTGGTAATATACGTACCCTTGTGCACGTATCTTGGGACATCTGTCAGCTTGTCTAAATGAAATGGAGTGTCTCTCATCCACAAGTTTAAAAACCTGGCGTCCAGACATAGTCTTGGTTTTGTAGGCTCAACCGTCAGTGGTAAAACAAGATGAGGAGGGTTTACTTTCCCCACCTCACCCCACATGGGCACCGCACCAGAATACAACCGTTTGGTAATCTCATCGCTCACAAATTCTGTAAATTTCCAACACGAGTTGTGGTTTGAAAAACGCATAGCCGGTGGTGTGGGTGAGCCATACTGGGAGCCCTTATATACTTTCCGTGGAAAGGCGACATGAACTCAAAAATGTCAACCCTGTTTTGAATCCACATACGAAGCTGGGCAGCCGCTGGGTGGCCTGCCAGGATACCCTCCCATACCTCCGGGTTCGTATGGATACCCCCCGCGATGAATGTGTCGGGGTCTCGTAAACTTAGACTTTCAATTTCCGGGACATTTCCCAAGGTTATGACTGTCTTCCATTCAACCTTATTTCTTGCTCCCCCCTGACCAGGGACCCCATTGATGTTGATCCAAGATTCCTTCTCCCTGGGAGTTACATTAAGGACCTGTGCCCTGAAATTGTCATCTGTTGTTTTCTTATTCATGTGAATCTAGGGAATTACGAAACCGAAAAAAAAAAAAAAACGTTACAACTAATATTCTGGGGTCCCCAATCAGGAGAGAGTGACTGCACACGCCTTGAAAAAGTACGTCTATCGACTGCCAAGATATGTGGCAGGACGATAGAAGTCACTCGCCCTACCCTGAGGATGTCAAGTACTAACAATGTATGTTCCCCCCCTCCGGAAAAAAAAATATATATATAAAAATACCTTGATTGAATGTAAAACAATTATTCTTAATACACTGAATTGGTATATTACTAGCAATAAGCATACACAAGCCGTTCCCTTATGATTTTTTTTTTCCGCTCTTTTAATCATGATAATTAATTCATTTATTATTTCACAACTTTAATTATTAAGTACATGTATGCATTTTATACTCTGTATCGATATAGGACAGATGAGGTCTCTGTTATTTATTAGCCATATAGCTTACATTCTAATTATTATTTAGTTTGGTTTTTTGTCTCGGTTCTCCCTTTTCATAGGCAGCGCGGGAGCCTGGACGACCAAATCGCAATGGGCAGTACGCTTGATAATGGCCAACTTGGTGGCAGTGATAACACTCAACAGACGCACGGGACTGATAGTCTCGACCACGGCCCATTCTTGGATAAGGGGCAGAGCGAAGCGCACCACGAGTTAAAGGCGAAGCCATTCTAGTAGCTTTATCTACTTTTGCAATTGTATCCAGGACTTTTTCATGGTCCTTGTCACCAAGTAAGACCTCAAGATATTTTTTAAATTGCTCCGTAGCTGAAGCGGTTTTCTCCCTCATAGCCTTAAACACAGCATCAAAGAAACCAGCTCTAGCATGACTTGACTCCTTCGCGATGACCTTTAAGTTAACCAACATGTCTAGAGCTCTATCTTTTGAGAACAACGGAGACTTTAGGAAATGTCTAATTTCCTCTAGGCAGGACTCCACAGTTACTTTTTGAGCGTCTTCAAGCTTTTTTAAGCGCCTTAATACTCGCTCCATATCGTTCCCACCCTAAAGAAAACAAACGAAACATAATCAACGACATTCTAGTAGCCGTCATCGCGTACAATAGTCTAAGAACAGATATTCAAAAACAACAAGCAAAGTAGCTAGCCCGTAACAATAGAACAAAGAAACTACGCTTTGACATCTCACTCCAGACACGAATATTTCTAGCAAATACGTATCAAAAGCCGTAGATTTAAACAATTTGACTAACAAGTGCTCATTGCGTTTGTATAACTGCGCTCATTTCACTTCAGAGAAGAAAGAAAAAATTATTTCTCATAGATTAAGTGTCCTAAAGTCTTCTCGCGTTCTCGCACTAATTGGCCGACACTGTACACTCACACACACTAACTCTACTTTAATTATTTTTTATCACACAGCACTGCTTATTCACATATATATACAATATATATCTAGGTAAACAACTCTACTCGTCGCCCCACAGGCAAATAAACTTTGTCAATTATGCTTATAAACTTCAATAATTGTATTCTCAGTTGCATATCAAACTTATTGTCGCAAAAGCCCCTTTGAAGTCACGAGTGTCACGCTCCGCTTCAGACTCCATATAAACACCGTATAAATTCCATAAAATTTTCAGCATATTGCCGTTTTACTCAAAACCCTTTCAAATAACAGCATTTTTACCACGGTAATCAAATATTACACTATTATAGCTGTCATATTGTATAGTTTTCAAGCCATTACGGCAAACTTTTCGTGGGGCAATTTAGATTTGCAAACAGAGAACTTTTAGTGCTTTTACAAGAGAAATTGACCTCTGTGACCCAGTTGCGTTACGAAAACGACACTTTACGCCCTAATACGCATGCTCAGGCCATTTGTACCGCAAAAATCGAATTCTACATAAAATTTCCTGTATTTTGACATATAAATTGTCTATTTTTCGACAAAATTCGATGGGGCAAATAGCAAGTGAAGATGGAGTTCTTTGCCGTATTTATAACCGTCTTTCTTGTGTCGGTGTAGGCAATAGCAGAGACTTTGTAGACGGCAATGGCGATTCTTCGCAGTCAAATCGCAAAATTCCAATGTTTACATGCAGTATCAACAAGTAACATCTATAACTTACTTATAATAACTTTTTGTGTTATAACTAAGGTCCAAATAAGCTTCGACAGAATTGATATTGATAGTTTGAGCAAATATTCCACAATATGGGGAATAATTTTGATATGGGCAATATACTCGCCTAATGACATGTAAATAAGCCAGGGAACTACGAGCGCCACAGGCAACATACACGCCACACAGGCAAATACAAACCGAGCGGCAAAAATAAATGAAAATACACACAACATAGGCAAATTACACGTCGGACAGGCAAAAATACATGAAACACCGGAGCCACATGGGCGAATCAGGCAAGATACACGCCGCACAGGCAAAAACTACAAGCCCTACAGGCAAAAATGCATAAAAATACATACCACACAGGTAAATTACAAGCCCCACAGGCAAAATACACGCCACACAGGCAAATTACAAACCCCAAAGGCAAATTACAAGCCCCACAGGCAAAAATGCATGAAAATACACGCCACACAGGCAAATTACAAACCCCACAGGCAAATTACAAGCCCCACAGGCAAAAATGCATGAAAATACACGCCACACAGGCAAATTACAAGCCCCACAGGAAAATTACAAGCCCCACAGGCAAAAATGCATGAAAATACATACCACACAGGCAAATTACAAGCCCCACAGGCAAAATACACGCCACACAGGCAAATTACAAACCCCACAGGCAAATTACAAGCCCCACAGGCAAAAATGCATGAAAATACACGCCACACAGGCAAATTACAAGCCCCACAGGTCCCACAGGAAAATTACAAGCCACACAGGCAAAAATGCATGAAAATACACGCCACACAGGCAAATTACAAGCCCCACAGGCAAAATACACGCCACAGAGGCAAATTACAAGCCCCACAGGCAAATTACAAGCCCCACAGGCAAAAATGCATGAAAAAACACGCCACACAGGCAAATTACAAGCCCCACAGGAAAATTACAAGCCCCACAGGCAAAAATGCATGAAAATACACGCCACACAGGCAAATTACAAGCCCACAGGCAAAATACACGCCACACAGGCAAATTACAAGCCCCACAGGCAAAATACACGCCACACAGGCAAATAGCAAGCTGACAAATAAACCAATAACCTAAATCACTTGATGCATTAAATATGGCGATTACTACGAAGGATATATACCTCGTTAACTTGTTCTGGTTGGACAGCAACTTGTTCTGGTTGGGCAGCAACTTGTTCTGGTTGGGCAGCGACTGCTCCGGCGTTCGCTCCATCTATCGGTTGGACAACTTGTAAAGCTTCCTGAACCTCCTGCTGCGCAATTCGCCTTGGTTCTTGGTCTCCCATTCCTCTTGTTAGTCAGTTTGAAACAAGGTCTTCGAGCTCCGATCTTGTTGCGGCCAAGAGTGAAGTGAATGGGTGGGTCACGTGTACTTACTATATAATGAGCTTGAATAGTGCTATTTTATGCTAATTCCAGCAACTGTAACACACATTTAGTGTTTGCACTGTACCCCCAAAAACATACAGAAAACCATAATCAGAGTGCAAGGGTAATATATATATATATATATTTATTATTAACACTTTGCCTTTCCGCTTATCAGTCCAAAATAGTTTATTTTTTCGTATTTTTGAGTAGGTAATAAAATGGTTTCGAGTCCAATTTGGAATTAATTTACACGAGTTTGTTTTTCAAAGAGTTCGTAATTGCATGAGCCCGTAGGGCGCATAGTTTGACTCTGAAAAACAAAGAGATAAACGCCGTCAACCGTCAAACGGCCTTGAAAAGGCGTTTCAACGAGATCTCGCTTAGTTTGTTGCAATTTTTTTGAGTATTTTTGTAAAATTTAACACTTTTTACAAATAGAAATTTTTAGAAAATTTAAAGTTATTCTCTAGATACTAAACATTTCCAAAAACATTTAGTTTTAGGGTGCATTTTGTCTTTTGAATCAAGTTGTAATTTGCACTGGTATTACAAATTTCTGCACTGGTATTACAGCTTTATGCACTGGTATTACAGCTTTCTGCACTGGTGTTACAGCTTTCTGCACTGGTGTTACAGCTTTCTGCACTGGTATTACAGCTTTCTGCATTGGTATTACAGCTTTCTGCACTGGTGTTACAGCTTTCTGCACTGGTATTACAGCTTTATGCACTGGTATTACAGCTTTCTGCACTGGTATTACAGCTTTATGCACTGGTATTACAGCTTTGTAACACTGGTGTTACAGCTTTCTGCACTGGTGTTACAGCTTTCTGCACTGGTATTACAGCTTTCTGCATTGGTATTACAGCTTTCTGCACTGGTGTTACAGCTTTCTGCACTGGTGTTACAGCTTTCTGCACTGGTAGTTACGCCTAAACTGCACTGCTCTCGACCAATCAGAATCGAGAATTGTTTTTGCAAGTATATTTTTACAAATGAAAGAACAGCCCGCAATACGTTTTGGCCACCTTTATATTTTATATTTTTTCATATAAAATTATTTAAGGAATGTCTCATGGTTAGCGTGCGTATATCCAGTTCTGGATGCACGCGTGAGGCTGCTAAGCACGAGAAAAGCGTAAGAAATGTTATGTTATAAAATTATTTGTGGAAATTCAGTTAAAGATGGACATTTTTTTTCCTTTTCTCTTGCTTTACATAGCACAACAGTGGAGGTTTTTTCACTAAAGATTTCCAAGTGTGATAATCAAAATCAAAATTTTCTCCCATAACTTTATTGTCTCCTATTTGTCCAAAATATGAATTTGATATGGCTTTCGACCCAATAATCATTCCCACTACTACGCGTGATGTCCATCATACAAGATTCACTCTCCTGGTGGCCTCAAAGTCCAGTAGTTTAACACCTCCTTGATGATAACCGCTAATGAGCGAACTCATGCATGCAATTTCTTTTTTTTTTTTCTTTTTTTCTTTTTTGTCATTCCACACAAATTGTTTTCTTTATCTTTTGTAAATACCAGTGAATATTATACCAAAAAGAAGAGTTCTCTAACGCGACACCGCGTACGCGGGGAAGGTAGGAATTCCGGTCGAACTCTGGCGCCTGCCAAGGTGTAGAAAAAAGAGTGGAACAAATCGTAGAACAAGGGCTTAATATCAGAAGATCGGATCGTAACATGACCTTACTAGATCTTACTATTGTTGATTAACCATAAATACTTAATTGCCTCATTTTCGACATTAAGACATAAGATTTGAACTTTTCAAACACGCGTTCATGATTATTTGTTTTTATTTAATTCTTGATCGTGTGAGAAATATTCGTTCATCGTTCATATTGTATCTTGATCGTATCAGTCGAATCGTTGTAAGCATCGTGTTGTTGCTGTATATCAGCAAAACACAATTGGTCACAGTTCCAAGACCGCTAGGAATGATGGGTAAAGTCACGACAGAATGTAGAATCTTGAATAGTCAAAAAGATGAATATTGACCTTTTAATCTATGTAGCGAACAGAAAAAACTAAATGGCATGGATTTCTCGTCAACTGGTGCAATAATTACGGCAGTAATATTTATACCCATAGTTCCTAGCAGTCTTGGAATGACCTGTTATTGCCTTTAGGTGATGACAACGTATTTTTGCAATAGTTATAAAACTGACTGGTGGCCCTTTTGATCAGATCGATGTGTGTCGAATATGCGTCCCAAGGGAAACCAACTTTCTGAACTTGGTCACACGATTGAACAGAGGGTGCTTCGTACCTTATGGTAATAATAATAATAATAATAATAATAATAATAATAATAATAATAATAATAATAATAATAATAATAATAATAATAATAATAATAATAATAATAAATAAGAACTTTAAAAGTGAGCAAAAGAATCTTCCATTTTACAATTTTATACGCTCCGTAACAGGTAACCAGTGAAGTTGCTTTAAAAGTTATATGATCATATTTGCAAGATAATGTAACCAGACGAGCTGCAGCGTTTTGAATTTATTGGATTTTGTCAATAGAATATTTTGGAAGACCAAATAAAAGAGAGTTGTAATTGTCAATTTTCGATGTAATGAATGCATGAATTAGTTTTTCAGTTGTAGCAAAAGAGAGAAAACGTCGTATCCTGGCAATGTTCTTTATATGATAGAATGCACTCTTTGACATTTGTTTGATGTGATGCGTCAGAGAGAGAGAGAGTTGAGTCGAACAGTACACCAATATTTCTTGCAAAAGGAGATGGAGATATTAAATCGGAGCTAAACTGGATTAAAGGAAATTGTAGATTTTGTGTGTTGTATTTTGAGTAGAAGTAAAGAAGTTCAGTTTTATCCTTATTTAGTTTTCAGTTATCGATTCTAAGTTGTACATCATTGTTACTGTTGTTAGTGGAGAAAGTCGCGTAAATTTGCATATCATCAGCATAAAAATGAAAACACATATCATGTCGTTTTAAAATATTGGAAATAGGAGAGGTGTATAATAAATATAATATAGGTCCAAGTACAGAGCCCTGAGGCACGCCACAATAGAGACTCTTGGTGGCTGATGAAACACCATCAATGCAGACAAATTGACAACGATCAGAGATCAGGCATCAAGCATCAACATGAGAGTAGTGTTCATGTTGATGCCCATCGCCTAAGACCACCCTCGAGAGATACGAATTTTCCTAGTTCCAGTCACTCTCGGAGATGTAACGGCTTTTGGTGGTGAGAAAATCCGGGATCAATATGGCGAACTAGCGAGGCAGATTTGGATACTCATTTGAAGATTGCGTCTCACGAATAATGGTTTTGTTGATTCTATTTGAGGGATAGTATTACTTGGACATCTCTTCAAATGTTCGCAAAAGAAATTTTGAGCTGGCATCATTTTTTGGGCAAAATTATTGACGAAAAGTTCGACCGTTTGAAAGGCGAATGTGGCTGATCGTGTCTTACCTTTAGTCTTTTAGTGTATGGTTGGCGAATGCTATCAAAACCCAACGAAATGAGCTTAAATTCATATACATGACACTCTTAAATATATCAGCGACACAAGATAAGAGTTTTATTGAAGTTTATTGATTTTAAAGTAGAAAAAAGTTGACCTAAAAGTACCCATGCAATCCACATCAAATACCCATATATTTTTCATCTGTCTGTCTATCTAAAACACTTCTCCTGAACAACACTGTTAATAAGCTTGGGCTACCTGTCACCATGAGACGATAGCGAGGCAGTAACACTCGCCAACGGACGAAAATTTAAACATAATAAAGTCTGTTTGAAATAAAAATGCTTTAGAGAACAACCACGATTTTCACCCAAAGGAAGATTTGAAGAGTGATTTGAGCCATTCATCTTAGCATCAGAGTTGAGAAAAATGACAAAATAACATAATAATACACAGTTAGACAAAAACTAGTGGCAGCCATTCAAGGCGCCGGAATTAGTAGTAAGTTTACCTTACAAAGTAATTAAATTAGTATGTGTCTTTACTATAAAGTTATATAGAATACAAATGAGTGCTTTAAAGGGTATAAAACGTCATGCATGTGATCAACATGGGACAATGGTTCGGACTAAATGCTTATTAATTTTTTTAATTCCATTCGACGTCAGACCTGAGTACGGGTTGTGGGTTCGTTTAACATTCTAAGAAGAATGTAAGAATATAAGAATGTAAATTTCTCTTGTTGCGTAAAAGACGCTCAGTCAATTGTAATTTCTAACAATGTACATTTGTTTCCCATCCATTGGTGGTTGGTATTCGAGCCAGACAATAATGTCCCAGTAAAAGAGCATTAGAGCAATTATCTTTGAGAGATTGCTCCACAAACACACCAAGGAATCCTGCTGCAAGGCGTCCAACTGAAAAACTAACCTCGACAAAGCCCATAGCAGTTCCTCTTTCTGCTACATTGAAAAAAACATCAGATGCCATGGCTATGATATGAACTTTAGCCAATCCATGAATGATGCCCTGTAAAAATACGAACACTAACAAAGTGTATACATTAGAAAGAAAACGAAACCAAGAAGCGAACAAGAAAAATACTGTGAGTACTACGTGTAGAAGAACCAAAACCCAAACACGCTTGATTCGTATGAATTCTGTATGTTTCGGAAACAAACAGGGAACAAGGACAACTTCAAGACCTCCTATCGCAATTCCAATATCACTGACTAGTGAATAGTACTGGTAGTGATCACGTGGTAGGAACGGAGAACCGGTGAATGTCACAGTTGTCAGGATTGATAGCATCGAAACAGTCAGGGAAAATGCTACCAGAAAATAATAAGAAGCATAAGGATACACTTTGAAGAGAAATTCTATTTTCCGAACTAGCGTTGTTGATGATTTTGGAGTATTTTTTGATGTAGTAGTCTGAGTAATTGTATGATATTTTGTAGTGCCAATCATCTGTTTGGTTGACGAGTTGCTAACCAGGAAAGGGTAGAAAACTAGCGTGATCAAGTACCCAGGAATGCAAGAGCCAAGTACAATACGAGGTGCAACACAAGTCCACGTGGTCAAACCTAGAATAGAATCAGAATATGAGTCGACGTTAGGAGATCTAACAAATAGACCTTTCCGCGGATGCTGCACAACAACCTCAGCCTCGGCAGCATGTAATATAATACTTCTCTAATTCTAAAGAATAATGATATGTTGTCGAGGCTGGGGTTGTTGTCCCGATAACTGCAGTTACTATACACAATAATCAAGATAATATCAATTGGCTAAAATAGTTGATAGCTGTAACGAGTCCTATAAGTAATATATACAAAACAAACAACAGTGTAGTTTTATCAAGTGTAAAAACTCGAGCGCAGCGAGATGACTTAAGAAAGTCCAAACATACAAAACCCAAAATTTCAAATGTAATGTTGAAAAATATGCAAAAAAAAGCTATAAAACTAACTGGCGGCCCTTCTGATTTCGCTTGCAGCTCGCCGTTTTAAATTCTCATACAGATCGAAAGTGTCTTTATCTGCACCTGTTGATAAAACATTCATTCTCATTTTATAAATACTATTAAACATATTATGAGTTATGATCAGTTTTAATTACCAGTATATCCAAATGAAGCTATTAATGACGCTGTATTTGAGCCAAAAACAAAAGCACTGCTTGAGGTTTTTGCCGACTCTTCAAAGTTTGCCGATTGCCGTAGGTACAACACAACCCCAAAGCCATAGGTGTATCCAACTATGGCAACTCCAATTATTCTTATATCAACATTTTGCATTAACACCAATAGCAACAAACCTCCAACTGATGAAAAGCTATGGAAAATCATCGAAACTACAAGGGAAATTCTATTAGTTACAAAAATACTCATTAATTTCCCAACCATGTCCATTGAACCAGCGATTGAAATAACTGTTGATGGTAGTTTAGATCCAGAGAGAATATCTTCGTTAGCAACCCATATCGCCAGCAAAGCAGGCATATTCACCAAAATGCCAAGAAAATAAAACAAAGATAGATTCTTTAGATGACTCGCCATTGTTTAAAATGTGCGATGACTTTCGTGTCCGACTCTGGTTCACTGTGAACAGCTCACTAATTTCACATGCTTCAGTTGACCGCCTTGTTCATAGTTGTTGAGTAGTTTAATAGTTCAGTAGTTAGGACTTAGTTTATGAAATAAAGAATATAAAAAAATGAAATAAAGAATAATAGCGTAAAACGTCATCAAAATCATACTCCTAAGCACAAAATAGCATAAAATACTTGTACGCATTTAAATAAGTGCTAAATATTCATTGGCAATTATTTTGGTTATCAAAACTTTACTTTTCAATTGAGGCGAATATGCATAAGCATAAGTTCGCTAAACCGTATCAGCTTTAATTAAATCCATACGCTAGCATAACAAAACAAGGAGCTCAAATGAGAGATGGTGGCAATCACGTAATAACGCAAAGCTGGGTAGCTCTCGGTTTGCTCTTTTTTTTAATGGCGGGTCGCTCACACATTGACCCTGACCACAGGCAGCCCAAGCAATCTACTTGTCTTCTTTTTAAAATGGCGGTTCATTAGAAGTACTGGGGACTTGAAAAAAATTCCTTTCTTATCACTTTATTTTTACTTTATATTTTTCTATAAATTGAATTTTTCATTCACAATTTCTATTTTTTTCCCTTTATTACATATATTACTAGAAGGCCGGAAACTATCATCCATACCACCTCTTCTTTAAAGGCAAAAAAATACTCCAAAATCAACAAGAATTACACAAAAACTACATCAGCATAAAAACCAAATAAACA
Source organism: Diadumene lineata (assembly GCA_918843875.1). NCBI lineage: Eukaryota > Metazoa > Cnidaria > Anthozoa > Actiniaria > Diadumenidae > Diadumene > Diadumene lineata. Next base: position 9,484,502 of record OU974072.1, read on the forward strand.
AGCTTTCAATAAATTGCACTTTACTTCAATTTTTCACGAAGAAATACTGCAATTAATTTTGCCTTGTTTTTCAAAATTCGACAGATTTTCCAATCAGTCGAAGCGTGAACCATAGCGAGTGGACATCAAGTGACCTCACAAAGCAAACCAGTAGTAACAAAAAATCCCTCGTGCGGGAGATGGGCATAACAAAACATGTGGATTTGGCGGACTCCATGTAAATACTTCGGTACAGTAAAAGAGGTTTACATCGTTCAAAAAACCTCCAAAATAATTTGAAATACATCTGCAGAGTATCGTACTGCAAGTCCGTAAAATTTGTTTGTCAATGAAAACATGTGAAAACATTGTCGAAAACGGCAAGAGATTACCGATCGGCTGAAGTTGCTCTATGTTGATATTCTTTTAAAATGGTTCAGCTGATTTCAAAACTTCGAAGGTTACCATCAATATAGTTGATACCTATTTCCGAATTCGTACCGTCGATCTACAAATGATTTGTGGATGATCAACCATCGAGCCGGTGTAGAGCGATGAAAGAGCTTTGCAAAAATCAAATTGTTTGGTTATGCACTCTTCCCCTCGAGGGAAGTTTGGTACTGTGAAGTCACGTGATGTCTAATCGCTATGGTTCACGCTTCCAGTCGAACAGGCCGGAAACGGATGCAAGGGAGACTAATGTTTGAGCGACCGCCATCAAAAAAAGGCGAACAAGGACGAGGTAAGGATGGTGGTGGTGAAGTTAATGAAATACAGGAGAATGCACAATCCCGAGAAAACAAAGGATTCTGGGAATCAGATGATGTACAAAGTATGTAATCCAAGATATCTACGGTCTTCTAGATCCGTACAGACATCATCATTGATTCTTTTATAATTAATGCTTCTCTTTGTAATTACAACCGTAGCTTTTTTCTGTCGTGTTATAAGCATTTGCAATTTTGTCCAACGACATTTATGGAATTGGAACTTTATACATCCACACAAAACACTTACAATGTAACTCTTCAGTGCAACGCTAGTAACCGTATTGATATTTTGTGAGAATCAGGAGCTCTATGGACTATTGGCAATCAAACCATCACCAGACACAGACTTGCTTTGCCATCAATCCCAGTTGTAGTCAATTCAGTCAATAGCAAAGAAAATCATTTGCATATTTCATGTTTTTATTTTTATTTTTTATTTTGACTCAAAATGTACAAAATAACATTGTGACTTTATAATATGTTCAGCTTCGTATCGTTGTGTAAGTCTAACAAAAACTGAAACCGAAAACTTGAGATAGGCAAATGACATTGATATTCCAAAATGAGTATTTCAACTAGAAAACCTTTTCAAGAATAGCTGTGAAACTGTAGTAACGTAAAATATTAGAATTAGGAAATTAACTCCTTGTCGATAAAATGATATGCCAATAGGTCTAGACGAAAATTTCCAATGTTTTTTTTAGTGAATTATGGTCAAAGATCAATTCCTTTAGGCATAATCATTTGCAAATCAACTAAAAGGTATAAATAGATAGAAAACATGCGCTTTGCATGTAAAAATATTCATCTATATTCACCAAGATACCTGAATTATAATTGTATATTATTATTTTACATGGCCGAAATGCGACCCGAAATTAAAAGTTGTTATCATTTCAAGAAATCATTTCGTTGTCTTTACAAGTCGATTCGTCGCTTGATTCATCATCGTAGAACGTCATCGGCGATAACGGGCCGTCTTCATCGTCATTGTCCGGTTTCGGAGCAATCAAGCCCCATTTTTCCATGCTCAGTCTTGCTGTTTCTTCATACCCTTGCGCTGTCATTTCTTTCGCTAAAAATTCCACCATTTTAACGTCCACTGCTAGATCAATTGGAAACCTTCCTTTGGTGTCCATTGCTGTAAGATTAGCGCATGAATCGATCAAAAATTTAGCAATTTTAATGGAGTTTGCAATGACTGCTATGTGAAGCGCTGTTTGGCCTTCGCTGTTCACAACTTCCATATCCGCGCCGTGGTCTAAGAGAAGACTGATGATCGGCAAACTGCTATTCAGGCAAGTTTGTTGTAATGGAGTCAAACCGTGATCATTGTGATCATTTAAACTTATATTCTGCCCACAGTATTTTAAAAGGAATCGCACTTTCGCTACGTCGGCATCTAAGATAGCTTGGTTGAAAACTAGATTGGAATTTGACGACCATCTGCTTAATCCTCCAGCCAACGAAGATAATTTAGCGTTCATTGAAAAACACAACATAAATTGTCGACCAAGTGAGCGAGTAAACCATGTTTATAAACGAAGAAAATAACCAAAACAAAGCCTTGGGATCATAGGGCTTACTGCTTTTCTTTTCATTTGTCGAATAATTTGCATTTGGCGTCGGACGCTGATGATCGTTTGGCTCAACAAACAAACCCGCAAACCAACCCGCGACAACAGCACGTCGTTTAAATCAAATACCGTCAAAATATTTTCTGTTGGGATAAGTAACCTCTGACTGCTCACTTCGAGTGTTTAAAATTTTGTTCTAAAGTAAAAATAAGAAGACAGAATTGAGGGTAGAATGAAGTAAAATAGACGGAAAAATTTTCAATGTCAAACTTGATTCAAACTGTGAGACGACAGGTGTATTTTTAGAACACATCTATGACGTCATTTCCAGGTTATTTCATTGGTTGATATATTTTGTGACGTTTCAGTTATAATATAGGTTCAGATTGACGTTAGACTATCGTTTGCAAAAGTAGTCAATCGTATTAATCGAAAACGCATGGCGAATTTTTCGATTTTTTTTTTAGTCGACGCTTTTTTCGCAAATATCAGAAACCATAACTCATGACAAGTGATCGATTAAAAAGGTGGAACTAGTGAATATACAAAAAATGTGCCAAAAAGCAAAATAACAATCGCATCAATACAATCATTCATTTATGTTTGGAAGACATACAGCTATTCTTGAAATGGTTGTCCATTTGAAATCAAATTTAGTGAATAGCAAAGTGATTTGCATATCTCGTGATTTTTTATCTATTAAGAAATGACAAGTCAAAATGTACAAAATAACTTCATCACATAACTATCACAAACTACATATGTAAGGTACTCTCTAATATATACAGCTTTGTATTTAAAATAAGACAACTGGAAACTTGATATATGCAAAGGACAACCTTTTCAAGAATAGCTGTATTTCAAGTTATAAATTATAAGTGATCCATATACGATTGAACTGTGCCAATTTTAGTTACATTTAATAGTCTAAATATAACCTTTTAAGTTTATATGGAAAGTATTTTGATAAACCCGAGTAAAACAAATAATACTCGTGAATTTAATGGGAGTCCATGCTGTTTAATTATTTGAAAATGATATAATTGGATCGACGAGAAAAATTCCGAGGAATGCTTAACAAATGGATGTGACCGAAATCCGAAACCAATTTGGCAGTCAGAGGTAATTATCAATGAAAAAAACTAAAAAAACTAATAAAAAAGTAATAAAAATTTCTATCTATACAAATATATCAAATCTTTCTGAAAGGGCGAAGCACCGCCCACTGTTCTCTCCCCTGGGTCCACCTCTTGCCTCACTTTGATCTTAGATGATTTTTGTAAGCCAGAAAAGTTAAAATTGTCATGCATTTACATCCAAATGTGATATGAACAGTTATTCCAAGTAAATGTGAAATTCATCAGATCGAAAGAACGCATTTTTTCAAAGTAAAATTGAATCTATTAATAAATGTTTATTTTTCAAAGATATGATTTTCGACATACTTTCTCTTCTGCCAAAGATGCGAGCTAGTGTGAACAAAAATACATATTCAGCTTGGATATGAACCGATATCAATATATTGATGGACTGTTTTATTGCAGTCGTATATTAGAACAAATATTTGCTTTTTGAAAAGAATTATTTTGGAACTATAGTCGCGGCCGAGAACGTGTGATAAAGTTTATTTAATATATTTGATTGTGACTTTCCATGTTCTCTTGTTTTCTTCACTCCGTTTAAAAATCTACCGAATGGAGTGGTGTATGTAGAGTGTATATAGAGTGTATACAGAGTGTATATAGAGTGTATATAGAGTGTATTTATGTGAATTTTTCTATAGGCTTCGTGAAGTGTGGAATATACGAATTGGATCCACAAGTCGCTCGTTCAAAACATAGTTAGTAACTATGTTCAAAATTTATAGCGATGTTGACGCTGATATAAGCCTTTGTTATTCATGTGCCAACTAGACGGTGATTGGCTCTTATTTTAATAGAATGTGCTGTGGTTGGCACATTAACATAACAATTCGTTTGTGACGTGTTTGTTTGTAAACAGTAAATATCACTATAGAAGACTGAATGAAATCTACATACTCGGTTCTTGTCCCCAATTCAAAGAGTGTCCAATCACAACGAATTTTGAAATTAAACAAATGTATACGTAATTAATAACAATTTTTTTCCGGGTGCAACGCAGGCTAATGAGTGTTTGGCTCACTTGAGGTAGTTCGGGACCCTTGTTAGTGCGCATCCTGCTCGCGCAAGTGAAATCAAATAAAATTCATCGTGCGATTAAAAAGGAAATTTTGCGTTAGAGCCAAAATATGGTAATTCTTGAAGTTTTTGTTAAAAATAACACCATTACACACGGGATACGAACCTCAAAAGCAGCTAGTTTCTATTCTCACGCTTCCAAAACATTGAAACCATTTGATTATTTTCCAAGCGTTTTTTTGCTTATAGCTCCACAATTAGCACGGTGACACCCAATTATTTTTCAATTTTTATATTTGGCATAAAACCAGCTTTAAAATTTTGGAATAAAAAATACATGGTTACAGAGACCAAAACATTGTAATTTTGACTTTATTGTGGTAAAGTGTACAAAAAATTAAAAAAAGCTCTTCATTTAAATCTCCGTAAAATACCTCAGTCGATGTTAATTTCCAAGGAATAAATTCATGAGAACTATAGCGAAGGGAGCATTTTGTCATACTCTTATAGCATATTTATAACAAACTTTCAAATTTGTTCGCAAGAATATTACTTTCAACAAATTTGATGCTGCTTCTTTTAGTTGCAATGAGACTAAAATGGGCCTATTACAACCCCCACAGTTCCAAAACAAGAACGGCGACCTCTATTTTTTATTTCATTTTTGTTTTTCATATGTGTCAGTCCTTATGTAGAAAAAGTTTTGAAAAATTCTATCGGCGGGAAGTGTGGATCCCGAACTACCTTAAATACGAAAATAAAAATGCTTATAATATACAACGGTACAAAAGCGGTACGACAATGATATGATACGATATGATAAGGATATGATACGATATGGTAACGATACTACAACGATACGATACGTAGTTGTATGTAAAATATACAATATGAGCGGCCTATCTGTATGGAAAATACAATGTCGAGCCGATACAGAGCGCGGGAGGTTGATAAGCACTCAAAAAAGCTAGAGTTGCACTCCACTACGCGTCGTGCAGCTCATTACGCTTTTTTCGTGTTTAGCAACCTCCCGCGTGCATCCATAACTCGATGGATGCACGCTACCTGTGTTCCATTCCTTAAACTGTTCATCTGTGCATATCATTTGCACATGAAACCGTGACGTATTTTGGCCGAGGACACGATATACAAAACCTATACCAATACAGAAGTTTGCAACTAGAAATAACACCATGACAAGTCCATTAACTATTATTTCGTTTTATATTATTGCTTTAGTTGTGTATGTTCCTCCTTTATTAATTATAACGATCGCTAACGAAGACATTCTAGCAGGATCTACCTTGCCGACAACAATTGTTTTAATAGCAGGTTCAGTGGACATGGTTGGGAAATTGTTGACTATATTCATGGTTAATAGAATGCCTCTATCAGTCCTAATGATTCTCCACAGTTTTTCACTAGCTGCGGGACTTGTGTTACTTGTTCTGCTAGATGTTCATATACGAATGATTGGCGTTGTAATAGTTGGTTATTGCTATGGCTTTGGTGTTGTTTTGTACCTAAGACAGTCTGCAAACTTTGAAGAATCAGGAAAATCAAGCAGTGCTTTTTTTTCAGGGTCAAATACAGCGGCATTAATAGCTTCATTTGGATATACTGGTAAGTAATAAACATGGACTACAAGACGCATACACAATATGTTTATAATGTTATTGTATTGCTTACATTTAATCATAGAGTGCACGCACTAAATGTATGCAACAGTTGTCACTATTTAGTAGTAAATAGCACTAATTAAACAAACGAAAACATTAGAATTACCATAAACTAGCACTATTCAGTGGAATTTATGTTGCACACTTTTAATGCGTGTACTCTAAAGGCCGGTACACACGAGGGAGCTTGCTCCTGCAACACATGCACTCCCGCAGCATGCTCCCGGAGCAAAGCTCCCTCGTGTGTACCAACGAAAAATAAGTTGCGCAACAAAACTTTTGCTCCCTTTGTTACGCACTAGTATTAAAGCTGTTACACACGAGGGAGCTTGCTCCTGAAACACACTTTTGCAACATATTTGCAAAACTTTTGTTGCGCAACATATTTTTCGAGTGAAATGGTTGGTACACACGAGGGAGCGTGCTCCGGGAGCATGTTGCGGGAGCGTGTTGCAGGAGTGTGTACCGGCCTTAAAAACTTTTCAAATGAGCATGTTTTGTATTTTTTCTTCGTTAATTATATTGACAAATAAAACGTCCAAAAATGAATCTTTCAGTGCAAGAGAAAGCAAAAATTACCATGTCAATGATACTGATCATTGTTTCTGTTGACTGTGCCCCATGAACTGACCACAAAATAAATCTGCTAAGATATTAGGTTTGGGCTCAATTTGCGATTGTGTTTCAGGTTTGACCATGTGGACGTGCGCTGCTCCTCGTATTGTACTTGCCTCTTGTATTCCTGGTTTCATCACATTGGCCTTTTACCCTTTCTTGGCTAACAAGTCATCGGCTAGGCAGGAAATGGACGCTACAAATTATCATACAGTTCCTCAGACTCCTACATCGAATGACATACTTAAACCACCGACATTGATTGCTAGAAAAGTACGTTTTCTCTTCAAAGTATTTCCATTTGCTTCATATTATTTTCTTGCTGGGTTCTGTTTAACTATCTCTTTGGCGTCAATCCTGACAACTGTGACATTTCCTAGTTCTCCGTTCCTACCACGTGATCACTACCAGTACTATAGACTAGTCAGTGATACTGGAATTGCTCTTGGAGGACTTGAAGTTGTCCTTGTTTCCTGTCTGTCCCCGAAACATGTAGACATCTTCAGAATCAGACGCGTGTGGCTTTTGGTTCTTTTACATGCAGCGTTAACAATGTTTTTTGTATTCACTTCTTGGTTTCGTCTCCTTCGTAATGTGTACATACTGTTGGTGTTAGTGTTTTTGCAGGGCATTGTTTACGGATTGATTGACGTTCATGTCATAGCATTGGTGTCAGATCTCTTTCAGAATACAAGAGACAAAGGAACTGCAATGGGTTATGTTTCGGTTGGTCTCTCGGTTGGACGTCTTGCTGCAGCATTGCTTGGTGTTTTTGTGGAGAAAACGCTCAAAGATAATTGTTCTAATGCTCTTTTACTGGGACATTATTGTCTGGCTCGAATACCAACCACCAATGGATGGGAAACAAATGTACATTGTTAAAACTGTATATTCCAGTAACTTGGACTATTCCACAATACTATTTAAGAAGGCTACTCAGTAAAAATCAAACATTATTCAAAAATTGTAGCAACTGCCAAATTTTAGTTTTGGCTCATATTTTAACCATCGGTAGGCCTTAGTCTAACAACAATCACTATATAGTAAGTAAGGTAAAATATTCAGAGAAGATCGACTGAATGGAGTGGTGTATGTAGAGGGTATATATCTAGTATATTTGGTAGTGAATGAGAATGAGTCCAGAAAAAGAAATTAGCACATATCTGCTACAGCAGACACTCATGTGGGGATAAAAAGTTAACGTGTAGTTCGGTTCCATGCTCCGAAATATTCAAACTAATTAACAGAATTTTGACATCATATTTGGTCAACTATTTGATACTTGGATTCAATATGGCCGCTAATGCTCCAAATCAAACACATTGAGAATTTTCTCGGGTTTGTAAAAGAGATGTACCTTTCTGCATGTTAATGTGTGTTGTTTGCATTTAGTTTCTAGTATGGTTGTGAAAGCAATAAAAGATATGATTTTATTTAACGAAAGTTTTTCTAATAAAAAATGGGATATCCCGGAGCATGGAACCAAATTAATGTACTGTCGCTACACGTTTTGAATCAGCTTATGAGTTTTACGAGGATAAACAAAACATGGCTATAATATACAACGGTACAAAAGCGATACGACAACGATACCGTACGACAGGATAACGATACGACAACGATCCGAAAACGATAGGATACGATACGACAATATATATCGTAAAATATAATAACGACAAGTTCTACAACGATATGATACGATATGATAATGACAAGTGCTACAACGATATGATACGATATGATAACGACAAATACTAAAACGATATGATACGATAGTATATTGATACGACAACAATACGATAATGATACGACAACTATGCTGGCGATAGCTATGCAATAGTAACGATGCAATAACGACAGCAATGCAATAACGATACAAAATATGATACGATACCGATACTGATTTGCGAAAATAAAAGTGTTAATAATAAAAATATATGCATGTATCACTTTTGATTAGATTATGATTTGATATATGGTTTTGGGGTATATGCAGTCAATGAAATGTACTGAATTTCACATTATACAGTACTGAATGCAGCACTGAGTGTAATTTCTAATAATTTGTAGTTGTATGATGGCCGAGAAGGGACTTCATACTTCAGAGATAGATATCTCTGAAGTCCCCTTGTATATTACTTATGAAATATCGAGATTAATGCTGCTATTTTATAGATTAATATTTTTGAAATTAGATTTAATTTGGCCGAGATATCGCAAGCTAAACCTTATGCAAATCAGGACGATTTCTCTCGGGGGGGTACTACCCTATATCGACTATACGGGGATGATCCACTGAACAGGGTATGGTTTTTCGACCTTGGTGTCATGAACAGGGTATCCAATTCTACTCTATTTCCGATTTAATCCAAACTTTCTGTCATACTCAGGGCCCAAAAAATGAGAGAAATTATTTTGCAGGAATAAGATCGTTGATTTAAAAAGAAAGATAAGAGCAGCACGTGTGTCTGAATTGATATATTTATACAAATCATATAATGTTCGTAAACAATTGTAATTTGTCATAAACAGGGTATGCAAATTTAGGTATTTTTTGTCATAAACAGGGTAACCCCCACAAGATCCCAGCGGAACACCCCTACCCAGATCTGAAGGGAGAACCCCCCCGGGGATTTCTCTATAAGATATACAGAATCACTTACGGTAGTGATTTACTATTGTTCTGGGTTAATTAATTATTCATGAATTTTCTCAGCAATTCATATTTGTAAAATTGTAAATCATATTTTTTGTATGTAAATTGTAATTTGTAAAATTGTATCCGAATATGTAATGAGAAATAAATAATAAAAAAGTAAAAAAATGATGTCGTGACGGGAACATCTAATTTATTCAGTTGTATTGCTATAATTGCTCTACGCCTCATTGACTAACTTCGATTGAATTCATGACATGTTTTTTACTACTACAAGAGCATTTATCGCAAATCTGTAACAAGATGACAAGTCATTTATCGATTATATCATTTTATGTTCTTGGTGTCTTGGTGTTCGTTCCTCCTTTAATAGTAACATGGATCGCTAACGAAGACATTCTAGCAGGATCTACCTTGCCGTCAACAATTGTTTTAATAGCTGGTTCAGTGGACATGGTTGAGAAATTGTTGACTATATTCATGGTTAATAGAATGCCTCTATCAGTCCTAATGATTCTCCACAGTTTTTTACTAGCTGCAGGACTTGTGTTACTTGTTCTGCTAGATGTTAATGTACGAATAATTGGCGTTATAATAGTTGGTTATTGCTTTGGCTTTGGTGATATATTGTATCTAAGACAATCTGCAGAATTTGAAGAATCAGGAAAATTAAGTAGTGCCTATGTTTCTGGTGCAAATACAGCGACATTAATAGCTTCATTTGGACAGTCCGGTTCATTACTAGATTTGGTAATATGCCTACGTCACAAGATGGCGGACAAAACTTTTTCAAGAGCACCTCTATTTTTTGTCCCTTACGGCTTGATAAAGACCCTTTCCCATTACTCTTTGCCCGCTTACTCATTCGTCTATAACCAACAGCCATATTGATGTGAACAAAAGTGTGGAATTTACAATATTCTAGTGTTTTCCTTGATTATTTCGTATGGTTTCTTATTTCATCTCGTTGGTGTTTACTCGCTCAAACGTGATTTTAAGGATCTTTGCCCATTCTGCTTATAATTTCGCCCATATGAAGGCAAACTAGAAGAGTTGATTGATCGTTAAAAAGTTGTTTTGATGGAGTGCCCGACATAAAAGTGAAGTGCCCAGCGCTTTGAAGTGTCTGATTCTTGTGAAATGGAGGTCAGCCGGCCCGAGCAGAAATGGATTTACATGCATGATTAATAAACTGATGGCGAGTTGTTTGTACGACTTCGCTGAAAGGGAGACATTCAGCAAGAAAAAGTAGAGAAAGGATTTGTAAGGATGTGTTTGTAAGAGAATTCCAGAATCACTGAAATATTAACGACAAGAAAGAAACGACTAATTTCCGCAGTTCCTTTGTGTCGTGCAAGCTTTTCTTCTACACAGCGCGAAGCGGTGAGGTCAATGTTACAAGTCGAAAAAATAATTTACTTCACGGACGACTCATTTAGAGAAAGGATGCCCATGTGTTAAATCTGAAGCCAAGAAAAGGAAGAGAGTTGATACAGCCAGCAATATAGCAAACGGTAGCAACACAGACAGCATTGATGAGACAAGGGAACAACACGAGTTCCAATCTTCAAATGTATTTACTAGTTACAATGTTGCTGAAAGTCTCTGCTTATTACATGACTTTGATGCAGCAGAGAAATAGCACAACGGCTAGCAGAGAGATATGACTGTATTTTTATCACTTGTTAAGATGTTTCTGACTGTACGAAAAACTCAAGAAAGGGAAGAAATCAGCGATTATTGGATTGTGCAGTCAGACTTACAAACATGAATTATAGGCAGTATTATGAAACAATTATTACGAGAGGTCAATAATGAAATTTTGAGCGAGGACCGCAACAACTATAAATTGTCAGAACAGATGATGTTGATATGTTATCTTGTGATTTAAATATGTAACGATCAATACTGGAAATAAATAATATTATGTATCACCCCGGAGTAAAAGAGCTTTCTTGACCCTTAAACTATGTAATTCAATCATGTATTTGATGTAAATCTCAGTCATGTTGAGTGGTGTTGATTGATGTTTGCCATGAAATTTAATGCAAGCCTCTCCGATTGGTTGAAGCACTGTTTACAAAATATTACCAAATCTAGTTATGAACCGGACTGTTGGATATACCGGTAAGTAACAAACATGGCGCACTAGCCTACATGCCTAACTGATATATGTATATGATGTATTAGATATAATATAATTTATTGCTGACACTTTCAATTGAGTATTCTCCAAAATATAAACCACAGCCAAAAAAGTATAAAAACCGTTAAGTATGTTTTATATCCTGATGATAATTCTATTCAGAAATAAAACGTCGATAAATGAATCTTTTATTGCAACAGACAAAACGAACTCCCTGCTAATATTAAGACACTGCCCATAAATCAATTCAAGCAATACTTGTACGATAGGTTCAAAAACCAATTATTTAAGTATCAGCCACCATAACTTTACTTCGATTCTGACCTATTGTACACTAGCTTTTCATATTGCTTCTCTAGTTACTCGACTGTAATAACTTCATTATATGTATATTTATTTTTTGTACGATATAATTTATATCTTACTTTTTAGGGCATATTGACAAGCAATTGGGGCTTTGCCCTGTGTCTTTATCGCCTGCCAATATTTTTGGCAAAGTGATTAAATAAAATAAATAAATAAATAAATAAAATAAAAAGGGCAAAATTTATTATACATTGCTATTGATCAGATCACTGCATGCCTCTGACTGTTTTACTTGAACCATGAAAAGATTAAGGTTGGAATATAAATGCATTTTTAAGGCTTTGAATATTTAATAATATTTACAAAACCTTTTTTAACCTTTCATTTTTTCAGTACAAAGGATGTATTCCATCTGTTATTTCCCTACAAAATATTCCCTTTTATTCTAAAAAGGGGGAATTAAGGAGGGGTGAAAACCCATCTCACCCACATCTGAGTCCAGCCCCTTGTTAAGATATAAAGTTTGGGTATATTTGTGATTGTGATTCTATTCTAGGTCTGACCACGTGGACGTGTGCTGCTCCTCGTGTTGTACTTGCCTCTTGTATTCCTGGATGCTTCATCACATTGGCCTTTTACCCGTTCTTGGCTAACAAGTCAACCGCTAGGCAGGAAATGGGCACTACAAAATATCATACAGTTCCTCAGACGCCTACATCGAATGCCTTTCCGAAATCATCATCAACTATAGCTAGAAAAGTACGATTTCTCTTCAAAGTATTTCCAATTGCTTCGTATTATTTTTTGGTTTGCTTTTCTTTGGCTATCTCTTTCGCATCAATCCTGACAACTGTGACATTTCCTAGTTCTCCGTTCCTACCACGTGATCACTACCAGTACTATAGACTAGCCAGTGATACTGGAATTGCTCTTGGAGGCCTTGAAGTTGTCGTTGTTTCATGTCTGTCCCCGAAACATGTAGACATCTTTAGAATCAGACGTGTGTGGGTTTTGGTTCTTTTACATGCAGCGTTTACAATATTTTTTGTATTCGCTTCTTGGTTTCGTCTTCTTCCTAACGTGTACATACTGTTGGTGTTAGTGTTTTTGCAGGGCATTGTTCACGGATTGCTTGGAGTACATGCTGTGGCATTGGTGTCAGATCTCTTTCAAAATGCAAGAGAAAAAGCAGCTGCAATGAGTTGTGTTTCGGTTGGTCCCTCGGTTGGACGTTTTACAGCAGCTTTGCTTGGTGTTTTTGTGGAGCAAACGCTCAAAGATAATTGCACTAATGCTCTTTTACTGGGACATTATTGTCTGGCTCGAATACCAACAACAAATGGATGGAAAACAAATGTACATTGTTAAAACTATATATATATATTGGTAACTTGGACTATTCCACAATACTATTTAATTTATATATCAATGTTCTCTTTACAAAAGATACCATGAACCTTGGGTTATTCCATTTGGAATCGGCATATTAATTACGACGCGACTATAGGATAACAATTAGGAGCTCACTCGAAAATCCGTTGAAACGCATATAGAACCTGCTGCAGTGAAATGTGGAATATACGAATTGTGTTCACAAGTGATTCGTTTAAAATGTATATTGAAAACTGGATAAAAATATTCATGTTACAAACATGTCACTCATTGAAATCTACATACTTGGTTCTAGTCCCCAAAGAGTGTCCAATTATAGCGAATATGGAAATTAAGCAATGTATACGTAATGAAATAAATGCAGAATAAAGTTCAATATTATTGTTAAATTATAATTCGTTTACTGTCCATCCGTGCATATCATTTGCACATGAAACCGTGACGTGTTTTGCCCGAAGACACGATATACAAAACCTACCAATGCAGAAGTTTGCAACTAGAAATAACACCATGACAAGTCCATTGACCATTATTTCCTTTTATATCATTGCTATAGTTGTGTATGTTCCTCCTTTATTAGTGATATGGATTGCTAACGAAGACATTCTAGCAGGATCTACCCTACCATCAACAATTGTTTTAATAGCAGGTTCAGTGGACATGGTTGGGAAATTGTTGACTATATTCATGGTTAATAGAATGCCTCTCTCAATCCTAATGATTCTCCACAGTTTTTTATTAGCTGCAGGACTTGTGTTAGTTGTTCTGCTAGATGTTAATGTACGAATAATTGGCGTTGTAATAGTTGGTTATTGCTTTGGCTTTGGTATTGTCTTGTACTTAAGACAGTCTGCAAACTTTGATGAATCAGGAAATTCAAGCATTGCTTTTTGTTCAGGGGCAAATACAGCGGCATCAATAGCTTCATATGGATATACTGGTAAGTAACAAACATGGACTACAAGACACATACACAATGTTCAATATACCGACCAAAGGTTAATTGTCGCGATGTTGCAAGGGATGCAATTTCATTGGATAAAGCGCGCGACCGTCCATATATTTTTATCGATCGGCGTCTAAAACATCGTCATCGTCTCTTATCGTCGCTCAAATTACACATTTTGGAAATAGTTTATGGTTTAATGGCTACAACAGTTACAGGTCAGTAAGTTCTGAGAGATGCTTTAGGATGATGAATTTGTCTCACGGAGCTTTACTCGTAAGGAATCAGAAAATCTTGCTATGGCTAACTTTGTTGTCTCAGTTACTTTGAAGAATCAGGAAAATTAAGTAGTGGCTTTTATTCAGGGACTAACACATCGCCATTAATACAATGTAATCCTATTGCCGACACTTAATATGATGTTTTCTAACATATAAATTACAAATTACAGCCAAAAAGGTATAAAACTTATTAAAATGAGAATGTTCTCCAGGCTGTTTTTTTTGCTTCAGTTAATGATATTGACAAATAAAACGTCCAAAAATGAATCTTTCAGTGCAAGAGAAAGCAAAAATTATCATGTCAATGATACTGATCATTGTTTCTGTTGACTGTGCCCCTTGTACTGACCACAAAATAAATCTGCTAAGATATTAGGTTTGGGCTCAATTTGTGATTGTGTTTCAGGTTTGACCATGTGGACGTGCGCTGCTCCTCGTATTGTACTTGCCTCTTGTATTCCTGGATGTTTCATCACATTGGCCTTTTATCCTTTCTTGGCTAACAAGTCGTCGGCAAGGCAGGAAATGGACGCTACAAAATATCATACAGTTCCTCAGACTCCTACATCGAATGACGTACCGAAACCACCAACATTGATAGCTAGAAAAGTACGTTTTGTCTTCAAAGTATTTCCATTTGCTTCATATTATTTTCTTGCTGGGTTCTGTTTAACTATCTCTTTGGCGTCAATCCTGACAACTGTGACATTTCCTAGTTCTCCGTTCCTACCACGTGATCACTACCAGTACTATAGACTAGCCAGTGATACTGGAATTGCTCTTGGAGGACTTGAAGTTGTCCTTGTTTCCTGTCTGTCCCCGAAACATGTAGACATCTTTAGAATCAGACGTGTGTGGGTTTTGGTTCTTCTTCATGCAGCGTTAACAATGTTTTTTTTATTCGCTTCTTGGTTTCGCCTCCTTCCTAATGTGTACATACTGTTGGTGTTAGTGTTTTTGCAGGGCATTGTTCACGGATTGATTGAAGTACATGCCGTAGCATTGGTGTCAGATCTCTTTCAGAATGCAAGTGAAAAAGGAGCTGCAATGGGTTATGCTTCGGTTGGTCGCTCGGTTGGACGTCTTGCTGCAGCATTGCTTGGTGTTTTTGTGGAGCAATCTCTCAAAGATAATTGCACTAATGCTCTTTTACTGGGACATTATTGTCTGGCTCGAATACCAACCACCAATGGATGGGACACAAATGTACATTGTTAAAACTATGTCAGTAATATGGACCATTCCACACTAATATTTTATTCCTTTATAAACATTCCCTTTCTAAAAGATAATTATCATTTTTTTGTGTGTTCAAACCACGGAACCTCCCTTGTATGCTTCTCCTTACTTCCCTAGGGGTTGGAGTCTCCTGTTGGACTCTCTCATTACTCATCTCTCTCCAAAGCAGGAAACCCGTCAGCCGTAAAGAGCTGGGAGCGAAAGAAAGAAGAGAGTGGACATCTGGTGTATTGCGTATTGCAACTCATTTCCATCCAGCACAGATACTCTACTCGTTGTTAGATTGACTCTCCAAGTAATATATGTTTTCATTGGTCGATTAGAATAACGGATTTAGATCTCTGAAGGCATGACTTCACAGTGTAGTAAACGTATACAATATCATTACTTTATAGCAAATTCAAAATCTGATAAAAGGTAAGGTAAACTTTATTTAGGCAGGGTGGCCCATTCAGCAACGAGGCTGGTATCCAGAGGGGTCCAAAACAATTTATATGAAAAAAAAAATCAAAAATATTAGAATGTTATTCGGTATTCAAACTTTGAGCCAAAATAATGTTTATGTATGTATGCATGTATTTTATTTAAAAAAATTAATAGCTTCAGTTTCAAGAGGAAAGTTCTATTCAAGGATGCAAGCATGACTGATCAGGGATAAACACAATTATGAATACCTATTTGTTGAAAGGCAAAAATCCAAGTGACTGCAGTGAGCGAGCTTATGTCACTCCATTATTAAAAAAGGATAAAACTGACAACACCGACAACTTTTGGCCAATATCTATATTTCGTGTGATTTAAAAATTCCTGGAAAGAGTCGTCCACTTACAGTTATGTTAGCACTTGCACGACCATTTGTAGTACTGTCGCAATTTATAGTAACCCTGTCAAAATTTGTAATAACAAAGCTGTAGTACTTTGTAATAACTGTTGTCGCAATTTGTAATACGAAAAAGCTGTCGCCCTTTGTAATAACTTGTCGCAATTTGTTATAATAGATAAAATACCCTAGGACAAACCTAATGCAGATGTAGGCTGAAGACAAATATTTAGACTAATATCTCAACAGGGTTTTCCTGAAAATTGAGTCATGGTAAAATAACATTTGTTATATTTTGAGGGAAAAATCAGTGTCAATAAGATACATTATTGAATAATATATATATATATAAGCCTAATTGTTTCTATTTCAACAAGTATTATCATTACAGTCGAACATCGATTATCCGGAACACTCAAGCAGTCCGAAATATTTAACAAGAGCGCGCTCGTTGTCAATAAAATCATTATCTGAGGACTTCTTCACTACACTAAATATAATATTATTTAAAAATTAGTAGACGTGAACATAATAATTTTGTTTATTTATTTGTTTGTTTAATTTGTTTGTGTGTCTGTCTGGCAGTCAAAACGTGCAAGTAATTGTAAGCTTACAATTTCAAAAAAATAGTAGTAAATAAAAGAATTTACATTTTTATCTTTCAAAACAAGATGTTACTGTTTTTATAACAAGTATTGAATGTCGGGCGCGGAGAATCCGGCGATAGGATACAGTGTCGTTGATTGAGCACTCAAAAAAAAAAAAAAAAGACTTCAGTAGTAACATATCATTCACCAAAAAATAATCTAAGAAGACTTTACCACGCGCCATCCCATTCACATCTAATCCAATCCCTTCCCATTCATTTACATCCTATCAAGTCTCATTTCATTGTTCTATTCTAGTCTATCTTTGTCTATCAAGTAAACATTGACTTCCAGCTGCAAGTTTCTGATGTTATTACATTTTGCGTCAAAAGTTATTACATTTTGGGTTAATATTTCCTTTTGCAGCAAAAGTTCAGTATTACATTTTATTTTGCGTTGTTATTACATTTTGTGTGAGTTATTACATTTTGTGGCGTAACAGACTTCTACAAAATATATAAACAGCAGTAAGAACACATTCCGCTATATCGGAACAGAGATTCGAAGCGCAAACCTGCTTTCTCATTAATATGTTTTTGTCATGAAAAAAAAATTTCTAGAATATCTTTCTACTAGGTAATCATTCTAAATAATCAATATTTTTTCATAATTAAAACTAAAAATATTGGCAAGTTTTGACATAATAAGCGTTAGGCCGTCCTTTTACTCCCATTTATTTGAAGTTAACGGTTAGGCGTTAAAGTCGTGTCTATGAATGAAAACAATTAAACTGACCTCTGAGTGTATAATTGACTTTAAATGAATAGCATATAATGTGTTTTTATCGCGTTACTTAAAAGCATACTGATCACGTGGCGGGAGAATTGAACCCAATTCAAATAAACAATCATTCAACGTTTGTGCGTTCAAGGATGTTTGGATAGCCATGCAAATACAAAGAAATGCCGCCGTTTCATGAAACTCCGTAAACCACATATATATTCATATCTATCTATTTTTCAATTCTCAAAGTTTTCTTTCTTTTCTTGATACTGACATGCAGCAGATTCTTTATTCTTCCTTATACGAGAATACAACAGCGATAGAAGCTCTGCTGTAGCAGAGAAAAGTTGTATTTGTACAATTGAACAATTCAGCTAGTATAATACACCGTATTCTGTCGCAAGAGTGCGTTCTTTGCCTTTTCTTTAATTTTTTATTGAGAGAACATCAGACAAACTTTACAGTTATCATTGTATGAGCGCAAACGAATTCGATTTCCATGCAGCTAAACGATCAATCAACCCACGTGTATAGCCTTGAATATATTTCTTTGACAACTAAGTACATCCATGAATATGAAAATTATTTTTGTTACTGATTAAGGTTTAAGGTAACGTTTGCATACGCCCACACACATTGAAAGAGAGGAAAACCACGATATTTTAGCAAAATAAAAAAGTCAATGATGGCAGACTAAGATTATATTGATCTATGGATTAGCTATAAACTTTTGCTGGTCAACTCATGTATAAATATAATTGAATTTTAGTTCTCGATTATACTATTAATTGAAATGTCCTGATTTTCATAATTTCTAAATTAAAAGAACAAAAATAGATGAGAGCGAGAAGGTTCTCGGAAACCCAGATTATATATATACTTGATGACTGTTCACATATCATCACAGAAAGACAAACTAAAGCAAAGAAAAAAAAACATGAGAATAAATAAAAAAAAACGTCAAGCAATATATATTGCGCAGAAACTAAATAAATATAGAATTCTCGAAAAGAAGAATTAATAAAATGCTGGAATGAAAAAGAGAAACAAATAATAATAATGACTTTATGATAAACATGTTTCTTTGAATTCGTCTGTTACACGAAGTAAGTTCAGTTGTTACCTATGAAATGCGTGTAAAAAAAACAGAAAAGAAAAAAATCTAGATGAGGAATTACATGAAGTGCTCAAACCATGAACCTTTTAATGAAGTCTTTTTGCACTTTTATCAATCTATATACAAATCATTCCGTTGCTCTGGACATAAATTCATTTGTGATTTTATTGGGTTTTAAGAGGGAATTTAATATGCATGGTCGGTGTGTCGACAACAATATTAAAATGAAGTCTATGTAAAGTTCCACTGTAGACTATTAAACGTTTTCTTGGTATATCTGGAAAAATGACGGAAAATGTGTTGGATGAAGGAGCCTCACTAAAGTTGTTATGTTATTAAGGCCCAAATATGACAAGCTGTAATCATTTGGTGCGGCAGCTAAGCGGTCGTTTTCTATGAAAACGTTGGTAAAATAAATAATCAAACGTTTTGGGTCTTTGTGCATGTACAAAAAAAAACTGTTGTATTATATTATATTATATTTGTTTTATTCTTTGATTTGAAATCTTTGCTTTTGTACCATGACTGTGCTTCAGAACCTACATATGTTGCTACATACGTGTACTTTGCCACAAAGCAATAAGAAAAACAATGGTTCGTTTCGACTTTGTGGTGGTGTTGTCCAACTTCCCCACAGATCAATGTCTGAATAAACCATCAGTGAAGTGTATGTGCACTTAGATCTCATAGTGCCTTGTTTTTCAGTTATTCATCAGTGTGGTTATATAGAGTGATTATAGACTGAAATTGCCTGAATCTTTTATTGCGTTCAAAAGTTCTCCATTGAAGAAAAAGGTCCCGAAAAGAAAATTTCTATATACATGTATATACATACATTACGTCTGTTCTTATCTGGCCTGCAGCAAGATCGAAGTGAACGTCTTAACCGCGTTTCCTCCGCTGAGCCGATTTTGAATCAGCTCTACACGAAGAAAAGCCAATATTTCAGAATCATGGCAATTCCAGCGAAGTTAAAAGATCTTGTTGTAATTGGAGTCACAAATATGATAGTCAAGTTATTAATCCTTCTTTTTACGATAATGTAAATTTTGGTCGAACTCAGTTAATTAACGGATGGCTGCATTTTGCCATACTTGATGTGAGTAGAAGATATTATTTTTTTTCAAATATATAGACTATAGACCTCATCAATAATCTGACAGTTTCAAATTCTTGCCATCGAAGACCACTTTGATTCCATGAATTTATAAGCCACCATATAAACTGTTTAAAACTGCCTGTCTGATTGGTGTGAATTTTGGCAACATTTTGAAATAACTTGCTGCTTTAAAACAATTCAATGTCTCACCAACGCACTGTTTAAAATTTGTCCCTCTGATTGGTGTAAATTTTGGTAGCACTCTAAGAACACTTCACAGTGAAAAGAGTTTATTCGCCATGTTGGCATATCATCAACAGATAATGCGACCTATTTTTGTCGAATTGATTTGACAATCTTGAAGAATCAAGTGACTCAAAGCATAGATTGTGAATAATTCATTTGTAACAATCAGATTTCTTTTCACTGTTATAAACGATGTCAAAGACCATCAATCAGAGAAAATTGAAAAACATCAACGTCGAAGCATTTATATTTCATGTGTACTTTCTCTTGTCTGAAAGATACAAATCATTCCCTTATACAAACCTTAATGACCATATTTTAAATATGTGCCCATCACTTCTATAGAATATATAAAACACATGCACGAAAACTTATATCCATTTTTGTAGTAGCTTGCATTTGCCGTATATGTTCTAGCTTTTCATGATTTCTTGTTCATTTCGGAATGGCTGCATTTATAATTCATGTGATGTTTTTAGTCTGACATATAAAAATCAGCCAAAAAATTTCATCCATTGTGTTATAATTTTCTCGCAGCTTGCTTTGTTTTCTTCTAGAAACTCCTCTTGAGGAATTGCGGTGAAATCATTGTTGCATTTTATATGAATGAGCTCGCATGTCCCAATTCTTTCTTTGCTTATATTGGGAATAGAATCCATGTAGTCCACGTGCGTGCTCCTTTCGAACGATCGATCGGGTTCGATTTCTTGCAAATTCCGTGTCAATTCCTGTTCATTTTCAGTCAAAGGAAATGAAAATCTCCGTCGTGAACTTGTCTTTTGTTTGGTTCGGCTGCTAGTCTTATTGACGCTGAAAGGAATAGGAACAAGTGATGACTTTCGTCTACGTGAACGACTCGATTCTTTTGGTTCAATTGCCGTTTTCTCAACTAACTCAACACTGGCGCTGTCTGGCGGTGCTTTCTCATCCGAGCTACGCGTCAAGAAATTATCACAATAAGGAATATTAGTTTGCTTTTCATAGCTGTTAACTGTAGTTGGTACACACGTAATATTGTCACCACGACCATTGTTATTACTGTTGTAAAATAAAGGATCAGAATGTCTTCTCTTTTCAAACTCGAAATTCCTGTTCAAATTTAGTTTCTGTTCTTCTGTGATGGATATCCTTGGCGTCGTAGGCAACCATTCGTACGATTCTTCATCGAATCTATTAAATGAATAGTCATTCTGCAACGGCGTACTCCATGCGACGGCGGGCTCTGAAAAGCGTCTCCTGCGAGCTCGCTCAGAATTGAAGTTCTCAGAGACGTTGATTCTTAAATAGGACCCATCTCGATACACAGTGGGCAACGGTAAAGAGATAGCTCTTGGTTTGTGATAGTCGTTGCCAGGATCTACTCTATCTGCATGTAAGAATGTCGTATCGACAGTGTTGCACAGTGCCGCGTCATCATCTGTTTCAGCAATAGTCCGTAAGTTAGGCGGCTCGCCACTAGCTTTACGATGAAGCGGCTGTCCCAATGAAAAATAAAACTTGTCATGTTTAAGTTGTGGGTGTGCTGTGCGTCGTCTACCATATATACTCTCCACCATCGCCGTCAAGTCTAATAGCGCGAGTTCAGTGTCTCTTTATACACTCGGTTATAGATCTTTAAATATGTGCACAGGTTTAATTGTGTTACCCAGGCCTTCGCGATACCGCTATCGTTGTGTACCAATGAGATAATGCGTAAACTTTCCTCGAAGAAATTCCCCAACGTTAAGAGAACTTATCTAGCGGTATAATGAGACTAACGGCTATTTCTCTATGCTGATAAGAGAAAAAATTCCGTGCCAAAAGCCCTGCACGAGTTTGTTTGTATGATTAATATTGATCATTTAGCATTTTTGCTTTACACCTGTGCATATATATGAATGTTTGACTAAAAAGTCTTCGCGGGTTGTTTCTTTGCGAGTAAAAAGGATCCTGTCGCACGACACAGCGAATAAACTAGACTATTTTGACAAATCATACTCGTGTTCGAGTTATTAAGATTTGGCCTGCAGGTAAAGAGAAATGGGAGGACTGCTTCGACAGAAAATGAGAATTAAATGAGATTTTCACGAGATGGGTTATAGCCATTTGTAAATACCTTGTAGACAAGATGTGTCAAACTGGTGTCAAATCAGCCGTTACAACTGTCAATGTATATCTTACAAATGTCACTAATTGAAAGAAAGAATCTATTATGGATACTGCCAATGATAACGAACTAAAAATAGCAACTGTGTTTGACTACATTACTGGCTTGCCAGATGTATATTGATCTTTGCCAAATTTTCTTTCCTTATATACTTATATTGATCTTTTCAAACTAAGTAAAGCTGACTTTCAAAAACTAGCTAAATATATCTGCGAGACTTTTCAAATCTTGTGTATCCAATGCGTACATTATTAAAATGATTTATAATATTTTGTGTTTTTTACTTCCTTGTTGCTTGCAACAGTTCCGCATCGTTGTTTGCTTTGGTAGAAAAAGAGGCTTCTGCAAAAAGAGCGTTATCCATAGATCCCTTCAATATTTGACTCTGACACGTTCATTCATTCGCTCGCCAACATTTAGTCAATGCTTCATCTGTCATTTCATCCATCCATTCATCCTTCTTTTCAACCGTTCATCCATTCTTACATTCATCCATCCATTTTTTTTTTTAAATCATCCCTTCATCCATCAATCCATTCATTGATTCATCTATCCGATTGTTATCTTTCGATTCATGCATTCATTCATCCATCTGTCTACACATGCCTCTGAATATTGATAGAAATTTCGTGTGTAATAAAATTATAAAAAAATCCTATCATTCATCCATCAATTTGTCCATCCATTCATGCATCCGTCCATGAATTCTCAATTGGTTCCATCAATATCAAGATGGAATGTAGTCTTTACAGCATTGATCGGCGTAGATAGAAACTTTAAGCTTTAGAATGTGAATAACTTCGCCGCGATCTCAAAGAGGATAAAAAAATAACGCCTTAAGCATATGCCAGATATAGAAAACATCAAATATAGAGTTATAACACAAAGAAATCGCTAGAGTGGAGTCCTAAATTAGAGGAGAAAAGCTAATATAAACAGGAATAAGCAAGAGAAAACGGCAAGAACAATTTATAAAAACGCGTGGTTAGGAGAAGAAAAAGAGCAATAAAAAGAAGATAAAACGGAAGATATTATAGAGAATTATTACAATAGGTCGCGAGATGATTATGATATGCTACCAAGAAATCAAAAGGTATATACTGTTTCGGTCTGAAAAGGAAAAGTTAAAACTTGATAAGATTAGAAGAGATAAAAACAATCAAAATAAAAACAACAGATGCTTCGGTGACTTCAAAATGAAAAATATACGACGCAAAAAAGTACCGTAAAAAAAAACACATCTACAACAACAACAAAAAACCGAAAATCTCTGGAAGTACGAATTAACTAGAAACGTTTGTAAGAAAAAAAGTCAAGATCATTAAATAGAGAACGTGAAGCTGCATAGAAAAGTGAACAAAAAAATCGACCAACACGTACTAACCAAAAATTGAAACAAAACACACCAAAAAAAAAAAAAAAAAAAATGGACAAACATGCAAATTGAACAAGCATTCAAGGAAGAAAACGAATAAGCATACACATAAGCAAGAAACTGATTGTATATAAAAATAAGCCAAAATAACTGACAAATACACAAAAAACGAATAAACAAATTAACCAGCGCGAGCAATTTCTACAAAGTGAATCATAAAAACCAATACGTAAAGCTGTTAAGCAGATTTCATTAAGTAAGCCATTCTGCTCACGAGCTAGTAAGATGCCCAATAGCTATATAGAAAAGAAAACACAGTATGGGCACTAACTCTAATGGCTGAAATAAAATCCTTTAAATACACTTACAAACTAGTCAAACCGGCTATTTCCGTTCAAACTCGATTGGATTATTGCTATAAATAGGCTATGAGTCCTTCTGGAAAAAATAAAAGCCCAAGGTTTGCTTAGAGTATTTGGCTATCGGGGTCGCAGCGCTAGCGAATATCAGCGCCATTACTGTATAGACCAATCAGCAACTAATACAGGATTGACATTAACCTAAAATGGATGCTAAGATGTAAGATAACGGTTTTTAATAGAGGATGTAAAAGACGATCAATATTGGGAAGTATTTCAGAGTAAAACACGGTTTGTTCATTACTTTCAGTATTTACTTTTAAGCTTTGTAGCGCGTGGCGAATGAAAAAAAATCATGTTAGAAATAATTGAAATTGAAAGTTCAATACAACTTGACTTTGTCTTTTCTAGACCGCCAATCAATGTCATGGGAGGAGTTTTTTCAAATCAACCAAAGAAAAAACGTGTCACACCAGTGAGAGAAAAAAAGCTTTAAAGTGCTAGTCTGATCAGATCCGAAAAAGTTCTGCAAATGACTGTTTTTAACTCTTTATGTACCTATTAAAATCCCGGTGAAAATTTTATATCAGACCGGCAAGACATTCATTTTTAATCTTAAAGATTACAAATTTTCGAAAATATGGATGTATAATTTTAATTTTACTTTTATGCGAGCGCAAATTTAATTAAACTAGATCCCCCTTGTCAAGATAAATATCGTTTGAATGCGGAACATATAAGCAATATAAATCCGTTCAGTAAACAGTATTTTATCATGTCTGCACTGGCTGTAGAGCCTTTAACTACAAGTTGATCCTCAATTGTCTGTATACTGTTGGGTCTGTAAGTATTATATGAGGGAACGTTTATTTTACACACCAAATATATAAAATCTCTCAGTAAACAGTTTTAGTGGTGTATTGCAGTATATATTAGGCTGAATTTGAGCCTTGATCTTTTGCACCTCAATATAGTCAAAGTTGAATAAATGTCTGCGCGGAGATGTGTACGTGTGAAATGGTCATTTTTTCCTCATTTCAACATTAAAATGTAGAGTGTATGTGAAACTTACTACATAAATCGCGATTCTAGATCTTTGAGTTACATCCGTAGGAGTGGTTGTGATTAGTGACTGTATGTCGGCTTTCAGTGATCAAAAAGCTTTCGGTTCTCTCAGTGATTTCGGAAAACGTATAAGTTTTATGAAACAGAAAAACATGAAATGATATCCAATCAAAGTAAAAACTTTTAGTAGAAAGCTAGAGTGGTGGAACAAAAAATCTAAAAAAATATAAGGCAAAATTGTTGCAGATAAAAAGTGTGTACTTTCAAGGGTATTCAGTTTGATGGGAAAGGTACTTGAATTTTCGTTTTTGTCTCTGCATTCATGGTAAAATATCCTTGATAGATTCGCTTTTAGCTAGACGCTTGTCGACCTCCAACAATAACACGATATTATCCACTAACTGTTGAATCACTTCCACCTAAAAGACGATAAACACGTTAAGTCTGATAAACTTGACCAATGATAACAAACTGAGAATGAGCAACAAGGACGTTTAAAAGAGGCGTGTATATGCTGTATTTGAAGGCAGACAAATGCGGTTTTTCGTTGGTGTTACATTGATAAAGATATAAACTAACCTCTGTTAAAGTAAGAGAATTCTTGTTGCTGACAGTGAATAGATCTGTTCTCCTTTCGTTTTCTAAGAAATACAACAAGATGATCACTTTCCGGCTGATTTTTCCCTAAGAAGATCATCATTTTACATAGTATGGAGTGAGAATATGGAACATTTTAGCAATAAAGATTGTTGGACTGACCGGCTGACAAGCACGTTGTATATAAAGAGCAGGGGCTTGCATCCTTAAGAAACATTTACGCGGTTTGTAGTGCAAACAATATACAACAAATCGTAAGGCCGTATAATTTCTAAAACTTGCCGCACTGAAAACAGTAAATAGAATGTCTTACGATAGTCGAAGAGTCGAACGAATTGTTGTATACTATACAAAACACCCACGACAACTCGGTCTGGAACTACTTTGAAGGATCAAGTAAAATATAGGTGACTTCTACATCTAAGATGGCTTATTTCGTTGTGAAATAATCAGTTCAGTGAATCACCTATTATTGGGGTGTTTGTCATTTAGAACCTGTGTTAAATCAATACCGCGGAGTTTCAAAGTACCACAGTTGTTCATGACTTACCACAACGTTGTAAGATAACAGGCAGAGCATTCTTGATTCGGTCGAAGAATTCAGTCTGCAAAAACATGAAGCAAGTTAGCGAAATGATTGGATGAAATTCAAAGGTACACTTCTAAATACAATCTCATTCCAAACAAGGCTAATAATCTATGGTTAATTACAATTAAAGATTGTGTGACTAATATACTGTCTTATCAAGTATTATCAACCAAATTGAACAACATTAGTCCATCATTAGGACTGCCTTAATAAATCG
The DNA here is from genome assembly GCA_918843875.1 of Diadumene lineata. NCBI lineage: Eukaryota > Metazoa > Cnidaria > Anthozoa > Actiniaria > Diadumenidae > Diadumene > Diadumene lineata. The sequence continues at coordinate 9,511,247 of OU974072.1, forward strand.
GTCCCAGTTCTCTATCTGTCAGGAGATTTTTAACGCAAAGAGCGAACACGGACCGACTTACGGACTTAGTCTATTACGTACCTTGTGTAGTTGGTAGAATTGTACCCTAATATCAACGTGTAAGCCAGTCCCAATATCAGCTAAATTACTCGCTAAATATCCATAATTCGGTTCCCATGAAAATCTCTTCTCTTCGTAAACGTTCAAGTATTTTTCAAAACTTGAAACGAGTTCTATAAAGTCTTTGAGGGTCTGTTGTAAGTCGCCTTTAGGTCGACTTATAACAAACTTTATGTGATCGGCGAAGTTCACAAATGCTTTACAGCGTCGGTCCTCTGTCCACCAGATGAGACGTCCATCGGGCCAGTTGTCCGGTAAGCCAAGAGGACTGTTGTCGTCTTTTGAAGGAATGTTGTAATGTTCAAAGAGATGTAACCTCTCCTGCTGCCACTTAGCTAGGTTACAAAGTCTTGAGTAGTCTCCACGATATGGTACTGGGAATGAATCACGCGATATTGATTAGTTGTGCTTTTTTTTAACTCGCTAGTTTCGCATCAAAAAGGCTTGCACAGTCCCTACTTCACCACAGAAATATAATTAGCCAATTTTGATTTGATTTGTCGCGTTTATTGCCGAAATTCAGTGTACGTGTGCGCTTTCAAATTTTGTAATTTGGTAGATTATCAGGGCATCTTTCTCAAGGACATAACGTGATTATCCGGGCAAGGAACCGAACAAAGGTCATCTGAACTAGACTTCCGCGGTTCACTAGAACAAAACCACCATGTCCTTCTTTATTGTAAAAGTACAAATCAATTAGTGTACTCACCAGATAATCGGGTCATGACTCGTACAAACATGGCTGCTATCACTTCACGATCATCGTTGCTCATCATACTTACAAACGGATACCCAGCGACGTTACGACTGGACGATATCACACACGATAATACTCTCTTATCCACTATCCTACCACCTTTAACCTGCCTCCAATCGCTTCGACTGAAACACGACATCCGAACGCTACGAATATCATTCACTCCATAGTATTTCATCAATAATGAATCGATAAGTTCTCGGAACACTTCGTAGCATTCCTCGTCTCCGATGACTATGCCGGGTTCTCTATTTTGTTTATTTTTGATGTGGTTTATACCATTGATGACCAGATCATTCAGAGAGTACCCTTTTGATGTGTTGAGGTTTTTTAGCTTCAGCAATAATTCAGGACTGAGGTGTTCGGATAGTAAAGTGTTAGATTTGTTGATGTCTAAGTAAATCTGTGATGCTATGTCTTCGTTGGAGTGATTACATCGGGTTTTGTAAACATACCATGCGCTGGCAACCCCGACTCCGGCTATGACTGCAACGGCTAACTTCTTTTGAGATATGCCAAGTTCTTCGATATCGATAGTTATGGACATTTCTAATATCCATGAACTTTTCTTCTGATCGTGAGTTTGTTGCTTGGTTACCACATTCGATTCTTTACAGATGACGTCACAAATGAGACAGGAACGCGGTTATATGAAATTAGAACATGCGTTTGCTCTAAATTAAGATTACACAGGAGCCCCAATTAATGGAATTTCAAATACATGATTAGAAATCAAAACAGTTTGAAATGTACCAAAATTGGTAAGAGTTTAAGAATGCATCTGTGGACGACGTAAGTTTTTCCAGTTGTGGACACCGCACTTAAATTTGCGCGCTTCATTCTAAGTACCACAGGATTAATTTGTTCATTCATTCTATTTCATTCACGCGCATTCAAACACTTAAAAATCTTGGAAAAAGGTTGTGTAAACAATATACGCAGCAATATCAGCGTTATACAGATGCACCTTATTAGTCACGACTATGAACGCTATTAGACGGTTTTCATAATTACCACCAATTGTACGTGTCCATGGGATATTTTCTTATAGATCAAAAAGGTTTGTTCATTTCATGGGGCTCACGCGCGCTCAAACACTTTAGACCTAATTGTTACGTAAATAACATATGTAGCAATAGGGTAAAGAGGCACGTATTCATTTGAATCCTGCTGCACATTGTTAGTTACGACTTTGAACACAAACCATGCATTAGTAGTATTGTGTTATGTCAATAATATTGATGTAGAAATACTGCGGTGGAGCACGTATTTCAGTTACATTAACAGTGATCGAGTTGTGTTTACTTAAATGTCCCACCCACACCAAATCCTTCTACAGGAAATTAAAAACACCTGACATTTGAGAAAATAATCTCTGCAAAGAAGATGGAGCACTTTGATTCAAATTGGTGGACCACTTTATTTATCAAATGTGATTAATATGTGTTAACTATGAGCATTAAAGAAAATAAATTTCTTTCTTCATACACATTATGTTTAATGATTTAAACCAAGCTTTCGGACCACTGGTCCATCATCAGGGCAATATAAACTGAAGCTATGGACATAGTTCATTAGTCACCAATCCACTCACTACCAATCCCCTTCCGGGTAGACACTTGACATTTTAGCAAAATATCATTAAAATATTATCCTCACCGGTGCATTCCCAAATGAACCGTTCATGCAGTTTAACTGGTATTACGTTTCCCGTTATAATACAAATCAGACGACCTTTTGAAGTTTGTGGACCTAAAATATGACGTCGTCACTTAGAAACAAGCATTTGCAGATTAAACATACACGATCAATTTTCTCAAAATTCCAAGTAGTTCTTGTATTTTCTTTTTTGTACTATATATTCTTCATTTTCATTAAGTACTCCATCTCCAAAAAAAACATAGTTTACTTAATTTCTTATTGATTGCCATTCTATATCTTCTCTTCTACATTTATTTTTTATCTATAGATTTATATTCATCAAGTTTTACTTTGCTCTTTGTTCACGACTCTAAATTCTGCTAAGTAAATCTAAATGGAGGCTAACTCGATCTCCAGTTTACTTTATATATTTTTTAACTTTACCCACAATGCAATTCTCTTCTATGTCACAAAATATAGTGTTCTCTCATACTTTTATTAAGATATATATTCTGGAATCTTACGAGCGAAATAAACTTGAACCTGCTGACAATTCTATTGTGCTAACCTCACTGCAACGTAGGTAAGTACACAGAACAATGTAGGTAAGTACACACAGAACATACCCAACTTCTTGTGCTAGTGTCGCACCAATATGTGCAGACCATTCGCGGTCAGTGAAGACTACACTTAACATAACAAAAGGCCGCACGAAATCAAGCGAGACGTGATCACTTTAACCAAAACACCATCAGAAACAATAGATGGGTCGATTTGTAGGTAATGCTATAGATTAAAAACGTGAGTATTATAAAGAGAAACATTAACAAATTTAACACTTGAAAATGACGAGGAAATGCACGAAGTGAAGTCTAATAAATAATAACAGAACAAATATCATTTCAACTAGACTAGACAGAATCAAATTAGCAACTGAACCGCGATCTCACAGTTAAAGTATTTGCACGAATCATTTACCAGACACAGCAAGCGTACCCTCAAAAGGTCATTGTTGGTTTTAACAATAGAATGATTTAGATGAGCCATGATTTATTTTCATTGATGGATTCAGTTTCAAAATATTAAAATCAATTAATTGAAATTATTTTTTGATTTCTGATTGGACGAAATCAGCAAACCATACACAGGAACCTCAATGCTGATTTTTTTACCCGAAATCCACTCACCGTTTATTTGGCGCAAATGGTCTCTCGAGTGCTTCAAAAGCTTTATAAAATCCTCCAATAAATCATTTTCAAGTTTGCCTGATTGCTGTAGATTTGTATCGAATATTGAAATCATTACCGCAGAATACAAATAATGCTTCAATATTCAAATAATCAAAAGGATAATGAACTTTAGGAGGATACACTTGACACGTTTCGACTGTACGCTTATATAAAAAAATGGAGATGAAAATTAAATTTTATTTTTACAAAATAAATAAAGTTAATAAAACTAAAGCTATCAATAAAAGTTTGCGAAAAGATAAAGGCATCGATGGGAGGAGAAAGAGAACAGAAACTTCACTTTAATCAGTCCGTGCACTGACAAACGTTTTCGGCACGTCTCACACGAACTATCAACATAATTATACAGCAGTATAATTAAAGGAAAAGGAAATGAATGACGGAAAAACAGTTTTAATCTCTCCAGTGTAACAATTGAATGTAATAACCTCCTTAGACAGTTAAGTCTGGGCTTATGCCCGAAAATTATAGTTATTCCAATCAAAACATCTGCTGATATTAGTTCTACGTGACGGTGAATTATTCGTGCATACGCTCGGCATGTGAAATTGATAAAACTATGGAACATTCATTTGTCGAGAATTTCAGGATATGTTATGTGGTGTGCATTAGAAATAAAATTCTCATCTTCCGAAAAGACGTTCACTAGCAGCGCAGTCAGTCAACCTTTAAAGATGCATGTACACGATAATCAGTTCTGCATGTCACGGCACTCCTAAAATTTGGTACACGGGTCCATAATTTGAGGTACAATACTGCTAAAGGCCCCATTACAATCGGTTTTGTTGCGGTACTTCTCAAATTTGGTACACGGGTCGATACTTTGAGGCACAATACTGCTAAAGGCCCATGATAAAATGTTTTGTCAAGGCACCGCTAAAAATTAGTACGCGGGCCGATTGCCGATAAAATGTAATTTGTCATTGAACTTGCTGTACGCGGTGTAGTATTTGGCAGCCACAATATATAGTAATTCGATGCACGATTCAAATAAACAGTCGTATTTGGTGTGTTTGCACTACTAATGCATATACAAACTACAATGAAATAAAGTCTTTTGTGTTGACGACTGTGTCCACCCACTGAACATTTGACCGTCTGGCTACCTTGCTCACAAGTTCAGGAGGTGGGTGTTCAACATATGTGTGGGTAAATTACAAAGTGGAATAGAAAATCGTACAAATCTTGAAGGGGCGTATCACACCCCACTCCAAAGAGAACATCCCAATTTACAAGTCGTGCAAACTATATCTAGCTTAAATGACTAATTATGGCCATCTTAAGGAATTCTTCGCCTTTTCAATCCCAAATTCGAAATATTTACAGTTCCCAATCCCAATTGAAAAAGTCCCGATTCCCAACCTTCATAAAAGGCAAATTCCAACGTCGCCCTTTAATGTTCGACATCTATCCTTACAGATATAAAGCATATATAACATGATCACATCCAATAGGCATGACACGAAACATGTAACCGTCTTTCCAAACGGTTTTAACGTGACAGTGGAAGTTTCACACTGAGTCAGCTGGGCGGAATGATTTACAATACTGTCATGAATCACGGAATTACTTCAAGAGCAACTGTAATAACAGAAAAAAGAAAAGAAGATATTAAGAAGAGCGCGGACTCTAGATATCTCAACATAAAATAAAATATTACATATATAGTGAAGTAAAGCTAGTACTCCAAACTAGTAAGATTCGTACGTTCTGAAAAGAAACTTCCAGATCAAAACAAAACATGCACTATACGTGGAAAACAAACAAAAGATCGTTTTTGTTATTTATTATTTGTACACATTCAGTTTTTGTCTGTTTATTCTCACGCGAAAATTCTGGATTTACACGATAAAGAAGTTAACGAGATAAAGAGCGAGGCATGTATCTTTTTGCTGAGTGTTTCTGATAGAAAATTGATCATAATATTGCATGACAATGGTACAATTCATTTAGTTTACAGTCGTAAATCACAAAAATGCATGAACAATATCTCTCTTGTTTTGATTTATTTCGGCAGAATATTCAGTAGTTTCGATGAAAGATGTGAAGGGAATGGAAGAAATAGATAGGGTCAAAGAAGGGGAATGAATGAATGAATGGGAAAGAAGTCAACAAAAGCAAATAGAAGACAGGAGAGAAGATAAGAAAAGAGAACGGAAATGAGAAATGACAAGAGAGAAAAAGAGAATGAAAAAGTGCATTACAGAGAGGAAAGAGAAAACAAAGTATAGACAATAAATTTGGTTACGTAAGCGTAATATAATTCACGTTTCAGCCAATAGCTATTGCATAGAGACAACATAAAATGTTACACTTTTGAGACGAATGACAATTATGGTATTACACAATGGCACGAAATAACACCTTGTACAAAAACTAATTCATCTTATTTGGAATCAAAGGTGCAAAAGACAAGACATTTTTTATGGACAAACTACAAACCATTAATATTAAGATTTTCTCAGAAACATGCATATTATCGTGCGTGTAATTAACGTTTTTTTTAAAACAGATGTTTTGAAATTTAAATAGAAAATATTATTAATTTTTAAAATTACCATCCATAACGGGATCTTATGTTTGGAACAACACAATACATCCATTAAGACAATGTCAGTTCAAAAAACAACCACATATTTGTTTTCAAACATTTTTATTTTAAACAATAACTTAAATTCAATTAAAAAAATTGAAAAACCTTTCGTGGCAATTTATTCATTGTATAAAAATCTTTTGATGAAATTTCAATTTAGAGCAGTTAGATAAATTGATGTCAGTTCCAATTGAAATTGATACTAACACTACTAAATAAGTTACAATTTGTACATTTTAAGTCCATTATTTTCGCGGATAAGTGCGAAAGTCTTTCGTACTAAATTCAGCAGCTGCTAGACATTGTAAATTATACCAACACTGTTTCAGTTGATACAATATAGCATACATTAACAAATACATCAAAATTAAAAATAGTCAAAATCAAAGCAAATATTACATGCTTTGATTCATTCACTTCGCAAAAATCTTTGTATTTCATGCGAATGTAAAAGTTCAAGAGCTCTTAAGAGTTTCTTTAAATAAAAAATAAACTACCTTAAAAACATAAAGTTGAAATTCCATAAACTTTTAAATAATTTCAATCGAGTAAAACGCCTCAATATGCGATCATGCCGTATTCTTTTCTAATCCATTCGACCACATTTCTATCCGCTAAACTACTTCTCTGAGAAGGCCTACTACCTAAAACTTGATCATTTTTACCGATGCTAACTGCAAAGCCGGCAGGTAAAAAATCGGGGAATTTCTCCATCGCATTAACGAGCTCTTCTTCGTCATAACTATCCTGTCTTTGATTTCTCGTGGAGCGTTCTAGAGTTGGTGAGTTTTTGGGAGTGAAACAACCATATTTGCCGTCAGAAATTTTCAGTACTCCCAGTTTTGTGAAAGTGAGTTCGTAATCGTAGAGCTGGTTCGGTTTCATCGTTGCAACACTGCAAGAGTTTTCTCTAGATTTTGTTGACATTTTCATGTTGCTATTCAAGTGGGATAACTATGTATGGTAGCTAGATGTGTCGCCGTTGTGGAATCGATAATTATAAGGCCTAATTAAAAATTGGCGCTAAAATGTCTGTTTTTATTGCTACCGTTTATCTTTTTGTCTGTGAGGTTTTTTTTTTGCGGTGAACTGTTCGTGTCTTGGTATAGATTTCCTCTGATGAAGTTTCTTCTTTTAGCAAGAAAAGAATAATAAGTGTCTTATTTTTGCAGTCGTTTTATGTGGACAGCGGAGCAGGTGTGCAAAGAACCACTAGCTGATCAATTCTCTACGTCCCGCGATCTTCGCAATTTCTATGAAACAATCCTCTTTAATTTGTCACAGTTCTGCTTCAGATAATTAAAAAAACTTGATCAATCGCAGGTTTTGGGAGAGCTGCTTAAAGTTTTTGGATTCTTTGTTGATACTTTCTTCCTGTGATGAGATAGTTTTTGTTCCAAGGTCTTGTGAAATTTCTTCACTGAATGAAATGTGTGTCTTTCTTCACTGAAGTATCGTTACTAAATTTCGGTGCAAAAAATATCCTTCGAATTGTCGAGTCTCGCAACTGCTGTTATACAATTACGAGGTCTGTGAAAATGATGTGGAACAATATTCGTCTTTGGAGATCAATCTTCCCACCTCTAGTTTGTGGTTTTGGTACGGTTCTTCTCAATTCAAAATCGTTTTGCAAACGCTTAGTTCTTCAAGGTCTATCTCGAGCATTAACTTTTGTTTTGTATTTCAATGCTTTTTAGTGAGACCAGATTTCTTTTTACTGTTCAATTATTAGCTACGACCGTTTCTTTTTCTGTTTTAGTCCCAAATCCAAAAGGGTTATGCTTTCCAATTTTGTTGACCGCAAGACCAAACTTTTTTTTGTTTTGTAGCGAAGTTTGCATACGAAGCCCTTTACTGTATGTCCAGGGTCTATCTCTATGTCTCTTTCGCTTTGACGTGTCTTCAGATGCTCAAATGTTGTAGTTGTGCAACAACGATGCACTTATGTAATTTAAGCAAAGTATCTACCTCTTTTATACGTTCTCATCTTAATTGGTCAATCAATTTATCTACCAACTGAGAATGTTGAGAAATCGTCGCTGGCACTTGTCAATCGGGGCTTCTTAACCAATCAGCGCTCGCTAGTTACCACGGATTATTAGCGCTCTTGTAGCTCGGCCAATCACCAACGAGGACTATTTAAAATATGCTATTAACCTTCGTACATCTCAGCCAATCAGTATAGGCTATTAACACGACTTAATAACAGGACGGTCAGGTTTGGGGACCCATTAAGACGGCCTGATTATCCTGTACTGATCAAGCTTACTTCCTATAATTCATTAGATATTCGTTGAGGTCACGTACTGAAGAAGAACCGAGAAATGTGTGGTTAGGAGAACCACAGTTGTAGAATATAGTTGATAGTCATAAAGTGACACCTATAAAACATTGAATGATAGGTGTTTTGAGAACAATGATATACGTAATAATGCCAAAAAATCTATCAATGATTGTGATATGGTAATAATCATGCATGCTATACAAATTGCAATAATAACGATATGGCAATGGAGTGCAAACAATGTGCATTACTGATATGATAGCATAATGCAATAATATTCAAACAAAATAATCTATATATTATACAAAAATTATTTATTTATTAGTATTTTCTGAAACAACTTGGTAAAATCGCTGTAGGAGGAGAATGATTATGCCGTTCAGCATTACCTGTTACAATCACTTAATGTCGTAAAACATGTAAATTTGAATTATTTTAGTATTATTAAGTAATTAGTGGCAATAAACACGAGTTACGAATAAACCCACCTATCCATCTATAACACACACAGGATTTTGGACTATAACCATTTTTTTGAAATCCCGTTTAAAAATCTAGACAGTGAAATACATTAAATTAATATATGATTATCCTCGTTGTTCTAATCACTTCGTTCATCAGTTAAGTTTCCTTTTTAAATACTATCATTTTCATCAGTGTCCATCTGGAAGTGTAATGCAATTTGATGGTCGGATGTTTTTCTGAGATAATAAGCCAATTCCATATCTTTACTGAAAAACAAACTAGTAATTATTTTACTCGCGACCATCATCGTTCTTATCAGCAATAACAAACATTGTTGTATTAGTTTTATTGTAATTATTAATGATTAATTTATACAAATTTGAAGTGGGATGTGTAAGTTGTATAAAGAGTTCACGTGACCCCATTGAGCAGCATTGTGGAAGTATAATTTTCGCACTTCTAAATGTCGAATTTTTATATCATTTTTTGAGGCCTGATGTTTTCGGGTTTTTTCCTTTTTTCTTTTCAAGAAAAAAATTCCATTTAAATTTTAAATACATTGACTTTCGAGAGATCAGATCACGTGACTACTTTTTTAAAGGTTTAGGTGGCGAACATTCCCCTCACTGAAAAAAACGGTTACTTTAAAAATTCAAATTGCACTGATACATCAGAGCAATAAGAACAATCCCAAATACTTTACAGAGACTCGACCGCAATTATAAGGCAAATACTGTCCAGACTTGTTGACGGGCTATTAAAAACATTCTAAATTTATTACGGAAACCCTGAATAAACAAAAAAAGTGTGTTCATCAAACTTTTGTGCGATGCTTTCAGCCAATTGATGCGAAATTCACTACGGTATCATACCCAGCTACAATTAGCTTAGACGGCACAATTCAAAGATACGTCTAGGGATCAGATTTTTGTGGTGTTTTCCGCATTAATTTTTGATTATTCGCTAGCACGTGAATTGATTCATTTTACAACAAGTATGTTGCAATAAATACACTGTTCGCGCAAAATAATTTAACAGAGTTTGACAAATAGTATAAGATATCTATAATGAAACAAGTATCTATAGCTGGACGGCAAGAACGAACGAGTATTGCTCAAATTATAAATAAATCAATTGATGCACCCACAGTTACCTACTACAAAAGCAACAGAGTACTAATTAGAGCAGCGATTAGTGGTACATGCCAGTGCTCTTGCTGGGCCTTGCAAAAAGGCCGAAACAGCTGCCCAAGGTTGCTAGTTACAGTGGCGAACATATTTTTTGTGGTCACATCACTGCGCATCTTCCACTATAGAGGCCTAACGGCTAATTCATGTTTCACAACGTAGCTACTGCACATGCGCAACTTACATTTTTCATGAGTCATACCCCACATGGTTTATTAGCTTTATATTTCACTGAGTAGTAATTACTTCTTTAATAAAAAAACGATGCATCACGCACAGTTGTAGAAATAAACGAGGTCTGAGTAGTAGTTACCCAAATAACTGAATAAAATCATAATTATCTGGGTCGTGTTAAAACCGAAAAAAAATGTGAGTATCGAAGTAGTATTTACTCAGAGGTAAAAACTACCAAATACTAAAAGACTGCGTCGGTGTTACTGGAGAAACAGTTGTAAAATATATATGTAAATTAAACACCGTGTAGTGATGATAGCGATACTGACGTTTCGGACGTTACTCCTTCGTCGGAGTTCATCAAATGACTTTTAAAAAGGTTATGAGTATCAGCGTAGTTGTTACTCAAAAAATTGAAAAAAATCGATGCATTAATTAAGTACCACAAAAAGAGTAATCAATGGTTACTCAAAAGGAGTAAGATGAAGGAGTATTAGTGGATACTATTGCAAAATGAGTGCTAAGTAGTTATTCAAACACTAAAGGTGCTTTTCTGTAATTAAGTGAAATGAAAAGACGAAAAGTGCTCACTAAGAATACCATTTAGAATCATGATAATAATATGGACGAGAATATAATAAGGGTAATACGAACGACATAAAAAAACATTAAAATAACCATTAAAACGGAATAGGAACTGTGTGCAGGAAGAAAAGCCGTCTGATTAAAAACTACTGTTTAACTTCATTGTTCTCGTATCATCTGTTTTTTTATTTATTTATTTATTTATTTATTTATTTTCGGTTTACATTTATATATACCTAGCTCTTTGGTCTACTACAAATTTAAGGGTACCTCTGGATTATTGATAACACAAACTTGGCACAATTGAACAAAGGAAATAGATAATTTCAGCGCTGGTATAAGTGCAAAACATATTAGATTATGAAACGATGGCCACCACTCACTGTTCGCGATTATTTCTTTTTGTTTTCCTCTTGAGTAATCGATCAGATACGTTGCATGAAAGACTGGAACTCTTGAAATGAAACGTACGTTCTCGAAGGAACGAACAGATTGATTTAATGAAATATATCGCGATAATTACAGCTGCGAACAAGAAAGCTGTTGCGATGAATGTTCTCGAACGAAGGATCAAGTGCTTTCGAATATAATATACAGGAATAAATAGATCGCGACGATCGAATCTATGATAGTGATTACAATGAAGTTTCTAGAACGAAAGATAAGGCTCATTCGGAGAAGATATACCGCAAATCTGGTAAAAATTGGGTATGGCACGATTAGCATGTGTTGTGATTTTAAAATTGTTTAGAAAGATGATCAGGCTTTACATTGGAGATCACATGTACAGCTTTCGGATTCGAGATCACAGACTGGTTGAGGATCACGGATCATAGTCTTGGCAACCGAGATACATATTGAACGGCACATTTGTTTTAGTTTTGTAGTCTCACTTTCCAAACAAATGCATAACAGTGACACAGTTGCAAATCGCTAATTGTTAAAATACACACCAATTAGTATGTTAAAAGTTAGTCAAATAATTTGCAGTATCACATGTTAGTAGTCTACTGCAGAAAATAGCTTTGATTTTGTACGAGTAGAAAACGCCGCATCTCGTATCGTAACCGTAGTTTCTAAAAATCAATCGAATCGTCTGTCGTATCATCGCAGAATCGTAATCGTACCGCTGTTTCCTATACCAATACGACACTAATATGAAATAAGTTATCGTTTATTTTTTCAAGGTTTATTTCGCAAGTGGTACACCAGTGCATTGCATAATTTGCTGCGAGCAAAAACTTTAATGTTGGCACGGTTTACAAGATTCCAGAACGTCAAGGATGATCAGTGTTCTCTTAGACCTTTCGATTTACATTTTCAGCTTTAGAACATTTTCCTTCCATTTCAAGTGATGTTTTCATTTACTAATTATTGCGCTCTTACGATTTTCTAGCCGGAATTGTACGGAATATTTAATAGTGCATTACAATGCACATTAATTTTGTAGTTTAGACTTAGCGAACTGCTCAGCCACGTCCATTGCCTTTTTAACATCTTTAACATTGGGACCCGATGCCTGAGCGGACATTGGCTTGCCTCCCGACTTTCCACCGAGTACTTCCGAAACTGCCTTCGTCCATTCGTCGGCCTTGAGTCCCTTGTCAATAACGTCCTAATTAAAGATACAGTCACATTAAATAAACAGAACGATAATGTCTATTTTAATTAGTAAAAAAATAAGGAAAATCGTTACACTGGCGGGTACACTTGAATTTCGAAGAATTTGAGGACAGTGTTTTTAACAAGATTTTAACATATCTGTTGATCAAATCGGTTCAAGTCTTCTGCACGAAACCTGAATAAAGTTATCCACCCCATACAATTTCTTTAGAATTTATCCGCTGGATGGCAATTTATTCAGGCTTCGTGCAACAGGCCCCTGCGCAATAAGTAAATGGTTTAACTGACTGATAAACAGGCTGTAGGTTTACATTTAATTTACCTCTAGCACGAACTTAAAATAGTTGCACTTTTATTTGTAATACAGTTAAAGGTCTATTTACTGACTTAAAAGTTATATCCACCGGGTCGATCTCGTTAATTGTTCACGTACAAATGAAATCGCGAACGTTTTCACTCGAGAAGAGGCAAAACCTTTTTTAGATAAAGTTAAAAAAGGCAGCAATGTTTCCTCGACCATTTTAAGGCCCCGAGTGCTGGTCTAGCCAGCTAAAGACAGAGAACACAGTCACCAATAGTCCGGCATTTTTTAACAACAGGGCGGAATTAAAGGCGAGCTCGTGATCGAGGGAAGTTTTGATCATATTGAATTCGTTCAAATCTTCTTAACAGCTCATGCGTAAAGAGTTAGGCATAAACTTGTTTAGAAAATGCATTCTTGTTGAACGAAGGGTCTGGTTAGACTAAATTGGTCCAATAGGATTTCATCATGTCCTTACCTTTGGTACGAGAGCCATGCAGACAGCTTTATTGTTGTCTTCATCAACGCTAAACAACATGGCGGCGGTCTTGGGAGAAAGACTTTTGAACTGCTTCAAGGCTGAATCTAAAATCTATGTAGTAAAACATAAAAAATACTTAACATTATCATCATCATCATTATCATCAAAAAAAGTTGAATCATTCACTGATCGATGATAATAGAGGCAAGATGACAACAATGTTGATGATGATAACGATAACAGCGATGGTGACACTAATGGCAGATTTGATGATATTGATGGTGAAATTGATAACTAAATGATTGAGGATATTGTCAAAGACAGTGATGATTCATTATCATCCTCCAGCCTCCAAGGTCGGGATAAAATTAAATGATTACATTAATCATAATATTGTTGATGACAACAATATGACAACAACTTATGACAACAACGATAACATAAATGACGACGACACTGCTGATGATAGTAATAATGATATTGATGATACAGTTGATGAACATCAACTAACCTTGGTATTTGATCCAGCATCAAACAACTCGACACAGACTGTCATATCAGACTTCTGTTCGATGATTAACTTGGCTTTGTCAATAGCCTGAAAAAATAAAATAAATAAATAAATAAAATAAAATAAAATAAAATAAAATAAAATAAAATAAAATAAAATAAAATAAAATAAAATAAAATAAAATAAAATAAAATAAAATAAAATAAAATAAAATAAAATAAAATAAAAAGGCAACAAGTTCAATTTTCAATTCCTTTTATTGCGATGCATATTTTCAAAAGTAAAGAAGTTTCAATAAACACGAGAAAAGCCGTACTACATAAATCATTAGATGTCAATGTCCCAGCTATTTTGGCAACTGGCTTTCAATGGTGGTGATAAAGATGATCATTATGATGACGATAGAAGTGATAATAACGACGATGAGGATGATTACGATGGCGGTGATTGATGACGATAGAAGTGATAATAACGACGATTATGATGATTACGATGGCGGTGATCGATGACGATAGAAGTGATAATAACGACGATGAGGATGATTACGATGGCGGTGATTGATGACGATAGAAGTGATAATAACGACGATGATGACGATTACGCTGGCAGTGATTGATGACGATAGAAGTGATAATAACGACGATGATGATGATTACGATGGCGGTGATTGATGACGATAGAAGTGATAATAACGACGATGATGACGATTACGCTGGCGGTGATTGATGACGATAGAAGTGATAATAACGACGATGAGGATGATTACGCTGGCGGTGATTGATGACGATAGAAGTGATAATAACGACGATGATGACGATTACGCTGGCGGTGATTGATGACGATAGAAGTGATAATAACGACGATGAGGATGATTACGATGGCGGTGATTGATGACGATAGAAGTGATAATAACGACGATGATGATGATTACGATGGCGGTGATTGATGACGATATAGAAGTGATAATAACGACGATGAGGATGATTACGATGGCGGTGATTGATGACGATATAGAAGTGATAATAACGACGATGAGGATGATTACGATGGCGGTGATTGATGACGATAGAAGTGATAATAACGACGATGATGATTACGATGGTGGTGATTGATGACGATAGAAGTGATAATAACGACGATGAGGATGATTACGATGGCGGTGATTGATGACGATAGAAGTGATAATAACGACGATGAGGATGATTACGATGGCGGTGATTGATGACGATAGAAGTGATAATAACGACGATGATGATTACGATGGTGGTGATTGATGACGATAGAAGTGATAATAACGACGATGAGGATGATTACGATGGCGGTGATTGATGACGATAGAAGTGATAATAACGACGATGAGGATGATTACGATGGCGGTGATTGATGACGATAGAAGTGATAATAACGACGATGATGATTACGATGGTGGTGATTGATGACGATAGAAGTGATAATAACGACGATGAGGATGATTACGATGGCGGTGATTGATGACGATAGAAGTGATAATAACGACGATGAGGATGATTACGATGGCGGTGATTGATGACGATAGAAGTGATAATAACGACGATGATGATTACGATGGTGGTGATTGATGACGATAGAAGTGATAATAACGACGATGATGATGATTACGATGGTGGTGATTGATGACGATAGAAGTGATAATAACGACGATGAGGATGATTACGATGGCGGTGATTGATGACGAGAACAGCAATAATAATTATGATTATTATGATGATTATGATTACTACGACAGCAACGGAGAGGTTCTTGCGAAAGATCTGGAAGGGACATGTGGCAATTACTATTGATTCAAAGCACAAGACAACTTACCAGCTGCATAGAAGCGGCTCGTAGTTCTTTCTCAGCATCACTAACACTTTTCTTGACCTTTTTCAATTCAGTTCGTAATTCATCTTTCTTCCAAGCAGAGATGACAGCACTATCAATTTCCTAGGATAAATTTCAAGATTTTATAGTAACACACAACTATATATCAAATCAATAGTTTAGATATTTTCACATAACATTGGAAATTGACAATTTATCTAAAACATCGGTTTGGTAATAGGAAAATGGCATCTCTTTTAGCTTTCATGTTTTTATTAATTTGTTTGATGTTTGATGCGGCACCAGAATGGAGCGGGAAAACTACTACTCCCAATGGCAGTTGAAAGCCATTTTGAGAGGGAAAAATTGATTCTCCCATCCCCCTTCTTTTTAGCTCTGCTTACTTTGCGTTTATCTTAGTTTTCGCGCGGTCAGACTAACTCTCCTAGTCCCAAACAACTTTTCTCTCGCCATAAAATAAGCACTTTGTGCGCATGCTTACAGTGACAATTCTACAGCTAGTTTGCTATAATCAAAAAGTCTTTATTTCTTGTATAACATAGTTCTTATTACGATGATGATCTTAACAACAATATTAAGAACACAACCAAAACTCAATTGTTTATCGTCCCAATGTATTTTAACTCAAAGAAATTTTAAAAAAAGGTAATAAAGGGAAACGAAACTTAATTGGTTTCAAACCTCAAATGTTGGTTATCAGACCTTTCCAAAGCATTGCCGAGGAATTTCATGTTAACCAGTCCGGGATCTGGACAAGTACAATTTCAGATACATTTTAAAAATGACAGTGGGAAGCTAGTGAAGGAAGCTAGACACTTTTTTTTTTCCTTAAAAGGAAAAAAGTCAAACTAAACACACAAAAAATACTGCATCATCAGAGTAGAAGAAATTCCTGTGCGGTGAAACTGTCCTGCCCCCAAGTACCTCAACCATTGCTACTTTTCTAATGGGGAAGATATCTTAAGTCTACATTACACGTTTTTTACAAGTCTAATTGTACGTCTTTTTCTATAGACCTTCGTAAGCCTATCTTCAGCACATTACACTGAGTTTTTTTATTAGTCTAATTGAAGCATTTCTCATGCCATTCACTCTCCAGAAGTAAATTAATGGATTCAAGAAACTATTGCTCAAGATAAGAGTCTCAGATAATGAAAAGATGATTCGTGTTGCTGTCGAGCTGGAGAACAACTGTGAACCAAGTCTCATAACACCAAAGGGTATATAACAACAAATAAAAGCTAATATAACCAGATAGACTATGCGTATTGATTTCTTAACGTTCGGCAGTGCAGCGTGATTGGTAGTTCCTTGGCTGTTTTTGTTGATGTGGTTGTTGCTACTGTTGTTGTTGCTGCTGTTGTTGTTGTTGCTGTTGTTGTTGGTGCTGTTGTTGTTGCTGCTGTCGATGTTGCTGTTGTCGCCGCCGTTGCTGTTTCTATTGTTGCAATCGTTGTAGTTATTGTTGTTGATGCTGGTGTTAGTATTCCTTTCGTTGCTGCTGTTGTTGAATTCTAGAGTAGCTTGCATTTGAGAACGAATCTGATTTGAATGCTTTCGAATAACGAGTGAGATCTTCACCATGAATGCAACATCAACACAAAACACGGTAATTACAAGAGCATTGTTAAACACAAGAGTAGCAATTTTATCATGAAACACTCCAGTATATATAGTAAACACGACCCCAATTATCCAAACACCGACAGCAACTAACGTGACACGAGATGTCGTGACTAACTCCTGGTAACGTAAATGTAACGCAACAGCTAAGAATCTGTCAGTAATGATGACGCTGACCATTAGGAACGACACAGCACCTAGTGGAAGTGCGCTGAACGTATAGACAATCGCACTGCTGCAGAACAGATCGACGTCTTGTACAAGCTCAGAGAACTTGTAGATGCAGTACGACGGCTGAGAGAGAACGCCGACGGCGAGGTCAGTACACGATAGACCGGCTAGTAGGATGTGTGACGGAGTACGCAAAGATGGAGTCTTCCAGATGGTTAAAATTATCATTAGGTTACTACAGGTTGAACATAAAGCCAGCACAGCGTTGATGATCACAATTACTACCAGGAAACACTCGTATGTGACGGTTTTTGGACGGTATACACTGTTTGTATTGAATGGAGGGCATCGCAAATAACCACTAACCGCCGTTGAGTTTATATTGTTCGACCAATTCATGGAGTTAATCTTGTCCGACCTGTTAATGGAGTTTATCTTGTCCGACCTGTTAATGGAGTTTATCTTGTCCGACCTGTTAATGGAGTTTATCTTGTCCGACCAGTTGATGACACGTTTTTAGATCTAAGTTATTTTACTGTTCGTACTCATCGTTTGCTAATGGTGGGGTTGAATCGATTTGGCTTGAGGTCTTCCCTTTAATTCTATTCTATATCCAGATGTCATGTATTGCTGTTTCTGTTCGATCTTCTTCTCTTCTCTTGCTTTTTCTGTTCGGTCTTCTTCTCTTCTCTTGCTTTTTCTGTTCGGTCTTCTTCTCTTCCCTTGCTGTTTCTGTTCGGTCTTCTCCTCTTCTCTTGCTGTTTCTGTTCGGTCTTCTCTTCTCTTCTCTTCTCTTCTCTTCTCTTCTCTTCTCTTCTCTTCTCTTCTCTTCTCTTCTCTTCTATTTCTATTCTCTTCTCTTTCTCTTCTTTTTCAGCTTTTTAGTCAACCTTGATCTTTTGCTTCTGAAATCTCTTTGTACAAGCGTTCCCTCGTTAACCTCGTGAATTGAGGTTTTTAGGTATACATAAGTGCTTCTCGGTTTTAAAGAAGACATTTACCAAATCACTTATTCCGACATTGTGCAATGATCTTGAAATGTGTCGTATCGTTGAGAGCAATAGGATGTAGTTACCATTCTTCACCTATAATAACTCTACCAAGTTAACATTTACTTTTATGATAAATTACTTGATTGTTGTCACTGGTTTTGTAAATATCAAACGCGAACGATTTGAATGGTACAAATGGGAAACAGATAGAATTTGATGTTCAGCACCTGTCCACTGCAAATTGCAAATCGAAATGGTTTGCAACAATATCGGTTGAAGGTAAACTATAATTTACTTACTTTTAATTAATAGCGTGTGTTTTAATATTCATTCACTCAAACCGTCGTTCATTTATTCAATCATTCATTCGCCCACTGTTAACATTAAAGTTTTTCTTCTTCCTTTTTTTATTTTTGTCTTGCATTCTTTTCTCCTTTAGTTCTGTTTTCTGTTCTTTTCCCTTCTGCCTTTAAAGTCTATTTTTGTATTTAGTTCAAATATGTAATATATACAATATGAGCGGCCGATCTGTATGTTGAATAACAAAACATGGGATAGTTGCAATAAATAAAATCATCAGTCTGCTAGACGTTAACCCTGCAATTCTATACGATGGATGAAAATATGTTATGGTAGTAGAGCTATTCCGTTTTCGTGAAATCGTTTTCAGAGCTGTCGAGGGGACGATTGTTTCACACCTCATTTATTAATCACCGATTTGAAAACGTTGGAGATTTTTTGAACGAGTTAGTCAAATAAAAGACAATAAGTTCAGAAAAAGCTATTGTATAAATTCAAGGACTGCATATCCGATTTGTTTGTAATGACATTAACGTCACAGTTGTAAGAGAGCCGAAACATTTTGAAATTGGAATAATGTTTGTTCAATATAAACTGACATCAAATTTCTATTTTCTGTCAAAATAAAGCTAATAGAGCAGAGCAGAGCAGAGCAGAGCAGAGCAGAGCAGAGCAGAGCAGAGCAGAGCAGAGCAGAGCAGAGCAGAGCAGAGCAGTGCAGAGCAGAGCAGAGCAGAGCAGAGCAGAGCAGAGCAGAGCAGAGCAGAGCAGAGCAGAGCAGAGCAGAGCAGAGCACAGCAGAGCACAGCAGAGCACAGCAGAGCACAGCAGAGCACAGCAGAGCACAGCAGAGCACAGCAGAGCACAGCAGAGCACAGCACAGCAGAGCACAGCAGAGCAGAATGCAATGGAATGGAATAAAATACAATAAAATAGAATACAACAGATTGCAATAGAACAAAATATAATGAAATAAAATAGAATGAAATGAAATGGAATAGAACTTCAATGATAAAAGAACACACTTGTAAAGTGCATAAATTACTTGTGCATTCAATGAAGATTAATGTAAAGATACGACCAAGGACAGCATACGACGTTTCAATTATCTTCATTAAGTTCGCTTGACAACATTCGGAAAACAGATGAAAGATTTACACTTGACAATGTCTCCTGTCTTTTCTTACACTATATGAATGCAACAAAGATCGCTATTACACGAATATGGGGAAAAAAGCGTTTATTTTATTTTATTTTTCACCGAACGTAGAGACAGATTATATATTATGAAAATCGAAAGAAAATGTGTATAGTAAAGCGTATCAAGGTGTGTTAAATGAAGTTTTATTTGCTAAAATTATTGTACTCTTTCTTTTGAATTTCTTTTGTGTTTTCAGTTATTACACTTGAGCTTTTTCGGTTTGTTTCCGGCACGGGTTTTTGAGAACGACTATTACCTTTGTATTATGTACTGGGAAATATCACGTAAATCAGTCTCGTCAAATAAAGATATTATTACTACTATGGAAAATGAATGATAAATGAATGAATGAATGAATGAATCAATCAATCAATCAATCAATCATTGAACGAACGAACGAACGAAACGAACGAACGAACAAACGAACGAGTGAGTGAATGAATGAATGAAATAATGAATGAATGAATGAGTGAAAGAACGAATGAATGAACGAATGAATGAAAGAACGAATGAATGAATGAATGAACGAATGAATCAATGTTGTCAGATCTGACCGATGTTCAAACATATTCCACTTATAAATAAACAGTTTTGTTATCGTACTCTTCGTATCTTGACAACGATCAAAGATAAAAATGGATAAAGTAATAATAAACAAATAAATATTAAAAATATATTATATACATGGAATGTTACCTCATTGAGTTTGTTAATTTCTTGACTGCTTTCTTTGACGTTAAGGGTTTTAGCGGCCAATTTGCTCTGTACTTCGTTCTTAATCTTTTCAACTCGTTCTTCTAATGCGTGGCATTTCTTGTGAGCGCGCAGTGCGTCAGGTCCAGTTATGGCGACAATACGCCTAATTCCTTTTGCTATCGCTTCCTCGGTGACAAGAACGAATGCCTTCATGTGACTGGATCTCTGTAAATGTCTGAAATTTCATAGGTGTATTTCGTTGATTTTTTCAGAGATAAAAAAACAATAATAACATCACCACCATCAACAATAACAACATCACCAACATCAACATCAACAGCAACAACAACAACAATAAGAACATCAACAACATCAACAACAACAACAACAGCAACAACAACAGCAACAACAACAGCAACACCACCAACAGCAACACCAACAACACCACCAACATCAACAACATCAACACCAACAACATCAACACCAACACCACCAACAACAACAACAACATCAACAACAGCAACATCACTAACAACAACAGCAACATCACCAACATCAACAACAACATCAACAACAGCAACATCACTAACAACAACAGCAACACCACCAACATCAACAACAACATCAACAACAGCAACATCACTAACAACAACAGCAACATCACCAACATCAACAACAACAGCAACACCACCAACGACAACAGCAACACCACCAACATCAACAACAACATCAACAACAGCAACATCACTAACAACAACAGCAACATCACCAACATCAACAACAACAGCAACACCACCAACGACAACAACAGCAACACCACCAACACCACCAACAACAACAGCAACACCACCAACATCAACAACAACATCAACAACAGCAACATCACTAACAACAACAGCAACACCACCAACATCAACAACAACATCAACAACAGCAACATCACTAACAACAACAGCAACATCACCAACATCAACAACAACAGCAACACCACCAACATCAACAACAGCAACATCACTAACAACAACAGCAACATCACCAACAACAACAACAGCAACACCACCAACGACAACAGCAACAACACTAACAACAACAATAACAGCAACACCACCAACAACAACAACTATAACAACAGTGACAACAACAGTGACAACAACAGTAATGACAAAAAATGCAGGGAAGACTTTAGAGCACTTGCAAGCTTGAGTTCAGTACTTACGTTCCTCCACAAAACTCCACTGAGTACTTGTATCCAGCTTGTGGGTTGTTTTGTAGTTCTTCAAACGACGCACCAACAGAAACTACTCGTACTGGATCGGGATACACCTACACATGTAATACAAACTGTTAGTTTTAATTTTATTGCATTATTCTCATTATATATCGGTTATTGACCAAAGACAGGTTTAACACAAGCAGTGTAACGTTGATGATAGAAGACTGTGTACGAAGAACATAGGGCACACAATGGTGATAGTGTAGAACCAGGTAAAAAAAGACGTTGATATAGTACAGTATATTACCTCATCAAAGATAGCCCTAAGCCCAGCAATATCTTTAGCCACCGCCAATGGGACTTCTTTTGCAAATACTTCAAGGTCTTGGTCAACAATTTGTTGACTGATTAACTCTGTTTCTTTGATTTGTTCTACTGTCATTGCACCCTAACAACACACAAATGTATCAACAATTAAAGAAAAGAAAAACAAGTTCCATTCTTTATCAATGCATAATATTATTTTGATTAAGGAATTAAAGGATTCTTAGCTATAAAACTTCTTTGTTATTTTCACTCAGTGACTTGACTTTGACTTTTACGCACTAATCATACTTATATGATATACAATGAGACATTATAAACCAATTTTTAAAATAAAATTAATTATTCAGTGTGCATGGCTGCCAAGCTGACAGCCACATCAAATAGTAAATTTACAAGGGAATAGACAAATGTTACAGCTAACAACGAAAGCACAATAAATCTCTGTGGCTCATGTGAACATGTGTGTATTCCATTAGCTATGGCATATGCTGGCAACTAGGTTATAATTTGTGAAATCCCAATCCAGAACTGATGTAACTACTAGCTAGCCTCTTTGTCAGGTATCAGTGTTTAATACCGGTCAGAGGCTTTTACTGGTCATGTTTAGAGAGAGAAAAGCAGAGAGATGTGCCAAGCAGTGACTACTCCCAACTCTTCATTCCTTGTCTCTAGTCCCTAGCTGTCATTATAACCATAATAAAGGAAGGCTGAAGGAGGGATTAGGAATGGTATTGAAAGGAGGCTACACTACATCTCCTCGACACAGATAGAGCAGGCAGGCCAAGGAAGTGCAGGTTACAGCAAGACAAAAAGAGGCAAGTTACCTTTGATGTAAAGTCAAATCGTAGTCTATCAGGTGCCACTAATGACCCTCTCTGATCACTGTCATGTGCGAGTGTTTTACGAAGAGCAAAGTTCAGGATATGAGTAGCTGTGTGGTTGTCCATGCAATGTCGTCGCCTTTCCTATCAACAAGAAAACAATTGTAAAAAATCAGGAGTGTACAGGTTTATGTTTCAAAAATCACCAGCATTTACCAAGCACTTGGGTTTTCTGTGGCAGAAAATCAAACATTTTGCAATCTACAGGTAACCCCAATAAATTCAAATATTCTGCAAAGAATCATTAAGGAAAACTGGGTAGTACAAATGTTATGTTAACCCAATCCTTCACTTTTCAATTGGGACCCTTGTAAAAGTTTCTGTTAACTTTCTGGCATTTTTGTAACATTTCTATGCCAAAATCTTTGTCAAGGATGCCATGATTAGGGGTGCAAAGCTGTGACATAATTCCCAGTCACCTACTGATATGTGTGAAACCTATTGTTACATATGATTTACCTCATCAATAACACTTTTAAGTGTGTCACCAACACGTAAGGTTCCTTCAAGAGCACCAACATGCAATATATATCCACCATGGACTTGAACATCTATTACCTTAAACTCCACTTCCTGGAAATACAACATGCCAGGAATTAGTACATGTGTACAGTTTAAGACAAGGAAAACATGTAAATATAGGAATATCTATTCAAGACAATATTGGAAAAAATAAAAAATCGTATTTATTATTAATTTATTATTAAAATATATACCCTATTTAAAACAAGAAGGCTAAAACCATACCCTATCTTGCAGCACATATCCCCGAATATGACAACATTATCATTATCATTATCACAATAGTTACTTACATCTTCTGCCTCGTTAACCAGGAATCCCTGGTCATATATTTGTCCACCTTGTTCTGCATAGAATGCAGTGTTGTCCAAGATAACACCACAATGAACACCGCCAGGTACTTCCTGGACAAACTCTTTCTGGTAAAGTAAAGCCTTCACTGTCCCAGTTGTTGATGAGGAAAAATCTGGAAATAAAATCAATATCAACAGAAGTTATAGCAGATGGGATTAGTGCGAAGTGGGAACTGCTTTTACTATCAAGCAATCAGGGATGACCAGGATGATGAACAGGAAACAGGTAAATGAATGGGCAAATGAATGAATGAATGAATGAATGAATGAGATATAAACAAAACAAAGAATGAATATGGAAATGGACCAATGGACAAATACATGAGTAAATGAATGCATGAATGAATGAATCAATGAATGAATCAATGAATGAATGAATGGATGAATAAATGAATGCATGAATGAATGAATGAATGAATGAATGAACGAATGAACGAATGAATGGATGAATGAATGGATGAATAAATGAATGAAAGAATGAATGAATGAATGCATGAATGCATGAATGAATGAATGAATGAATAGATATATCAATCAATCAATAAAAAAATTAATGAATGAACGAATGATTAAATGGAATGTCAAGGAGCCAACACATGAATGAATGAACCAATGAACAATTTACAAATGAAAAAATAAATATATGCATAAATGAATGAATAGATGATAGAATAAATAAAGAATGAATTCATCTGATTAAAAGAATGGATAGATGTAAAACAACACTTACCATAATTCCCTCCTTTATCAGAAGTGTAGCTGTATTTAGATGAATCATTGGTAGGCGGAAGGTTAAATTCTTTCTTGAGTTTGTCAATTAGATGTACATCTAGGGTAATAGACTCATCACTTGAAGCTCCTTTGCCCTTGGCTATTTCCTGTCACAAACATCAACAATTACAATTGTTTATGTTAATTCAATCTGATGAAATATTTCAAGAGGTGGGTATGTATGTTATACTATCAAACTCCTCCAAGAATATATATATATATACTTTAGAGTTCCCAATAATTTTCTTGTTTTGTAGTTTTGCTTTGATGTATTTTTTAATAATATCTATTTTAATTTACTGAAAAAAAACATGACTAACAACCATACAGATGCCCGATGCATGAAGTCTGAATATCACCATCCCAAAGGTAAATCCCTAACCATAAGATAAAATCTAGAAAATTTGATGCACTTGATAACTTTTATCCAGCAGATAAAAGACTTTGTGCAACTGGCCGCAGATGTTCTCCATTTTCAATACCCTTAATACCGATGTATATGGCCACAGGAAGCCCATTTTCCTTACCTGAGCTCTCTTCTTTGCTTCTTCATAACTATCCATGTCGACAGAGAGCCCTCTTTCTTCAGCCATCAACTGAGTTAAATCCACAGGGAATCCATAGGTATCAT
This sequence comes from Diadumene lineata, assembly GCA_918843875.1. Classification (NCBI taxonomy): domain Eukaryota; kingdom Metazoa; phylum Cnidaria; class Anthozoa; order Actiniaria; family Diadumenidae; genus Diadumene; species Diadumene lineata. Next base: position 9,536,760 of record OU974072.1, read on the forward strand.
ACAGTCGCCAAGCAACATCACCAGGTATAACTTTATCGTTAATCTTACTTGCAGTACGGTCAAATAGACGGCGACCACGGGCAAGAGTCTTAAGAAACTGGGTCTCTTCTTCATTAATGATATCAATGATCTAAATGATGAGAAATGACATGTTGCTTGTCTTATCTGAATACAAAAGTTAGGAAACCTTGACTTCTGTAGGCATGAATTTGCTCCTAGATAAACTGTTTGTTCTGAAATGACCTGGCTTTCAGATATGATATGTTTAAACATGTAGTAAATAATATTCTGAGCATTTGACAACTATCCCTTCGAGAATTAGAATAGATTTTAGAATTTTACAAAAGGGCAGACAGCTGGACACTTATGACAGCAGGACATTCACCTCTAGTTTAACTCGGACTAAATCATATTTAGTCAAAATTAAATAAATAGATCACTAAATGTATATGATTTAAATTAGTTTTCATTGGATATGATGAGGAAACCCATACCTGTTGAGGATCTTTATTCAATTCAGGAAAGAAATCACCCTATAAGACAAACAAACAAACAAATGAAGAAAAAAAAAGACATTTAGAACCAACCACTATAAGCATATAAGCATTCCTTGTGCCATTGATACAAAGCCTGGACAAAACCTTTCAGTAAAACTGAATTAAAGTTATCCACTGTTGAGAAGTTTATTTGCTGGGTAGGTATTTATCTGGTGGATAAAACTGCACTGGCTTTGTGCAATTTGGCTCCTAAAGTTTACTAAAATTTTGACAGGCCACTAAAAGTACTTACAAGTGTTTCAAGAACTACTGACACAAGAGATGACACAAAACCTGGAGGAGCGTTTAGTTTCTCAGTAGCATATCTGATACACCGACGTAGAACTCTTTTCAGCACATACCTAAGGCAACAAAACTATGTTTTAATAATTGTGATAAAATATTACATAATTATCATTGAAATTATTATTTCATTGCATGACATGAAATGTTCCAAGGTCATCTTGTCATGGAAAATGCACCTTGTAAGTACTATTAAAACATTATTAAATATATTAAACACAGGCATCTACGAAAACATTAGCCATTGCTATTAATGTATTTGCTTTTTTTCAATATCTATTCTCATTATTTTCTTATTTTCATATTCATATATAAACTATTTATTTTTAGAGCACTAGTGAAACCACATTTCGTGATTTTAAAGATAAAAAGTTACTCATCATTTATTTACACTATGATGCACCAAAAAAAGTTCTACTGACCCTCTCCCTACGTTATCAGGCTTGCCTCCATCACTGATAGCTATAGACAGTGTTCTAATGTGATCAGCTACCACTCTATAAGCCATATCAATACCATCAGTATCCTCTGGTCCTACTTTACCACTGTATGGACGTACACCGGTAGCCTGGGGGAATAACAGAACATTATGCACATAGTTAGCACAGTTATCAAACCTGACAAATTAACCCAACTAATCAAGTGCCCTGATGTACAAAGTCGTCCACTACATAAGTTTTCTTTAGAATTGATCCTTTGACTAAAGATTTATTCAGTGAGTAGCACTATCCAGGCTACATGCAACCCCTCCTCCAACTTCCCCCCCCCCCCCCCCCCAAACACACAGTGCAAGAATTTCACTCAGTGGTCCTGTCAATCAATGCCAGGACCACAATTTCTTCATGCTCATAATTCACACCAACTTTAATTATTATTTTAATGACTTTTAAGTTAAAAATTGTTAAAAATATGAACTTGCTTTTTTTCTGCAATTTTTTTCTTGCAGTATTTCACTTGTAATTTGCAACCACTGATTAAATCTTATTTATTTTTTGGCCAATCTATAAAATCATTAGAGGGCCACCAGTTTATTAGTAAGTAACCCATACCTATTTGATAATTAAAATGTTTTTGAATTTGAATTGAAATGTTCAATGGAATCAATTATTTCTCAATACGACTTAAATACTTCATTCTTAAATTGTTTTAAAATAGGTAGGTTTGTCTGTGATTAACTTTGGTAGTGAATTCAATGTTGAACTAAAATGGACTTCCAAATCTGACTGGGCAAGATCTTAAAGTCTACTTGCATTCCAGTCCAATCAGATCATTACACTCATTGTCATCACTGTTGCCATCATCATCATTACTGCAATCAAAACATACCTGGTGTATTTTATCAAAGAAAGGAGTAAATATATCAGTGTCATAGTTAGACATAAATCCTTGCAGTACTGATACAAGTCGTTCTAAACCCATCCCAGTGTCAACATGTTTGTTGGGTAATTGACGAAGGTTACCGTCATTTTCTCTGAATCAAAAAAGAAAAAAAAACATATACAAGGTGAATGATGCATTAACCAATTAGAATAAAAAAGAACAATAACCTAACAATAACATCATCTTCATCGTTAACTTCTGTCATCATTGACATCAGCCAAAAAAGCAACCACCACCATTGTCATCAACCACCATTATGATCACTATTGGTATGATACCAAGTACATAATGAATGACCTTCAACACTATCATAACCATAATCTCCATCATCATCACTATGGTAACCATCATCAACATCATCATCACTATAACCATAATCTCCATCATCATCACTATGGTAACCATAATCAACATCATCATTACTATGGTAACCATAATCAATATCATCATCACTATGGTAACCATAATCTCCATCATCATCACTATGGTAACCATAATATCATCATCACTATAACCATAGTCACCATCATCATCACTATGGAAACCATCATCATTACTAAGGTTGACCATAATTACCATCATTATCACTATGGTAACCATAATTACCATCAACATCACTATGGTAATCAAAATCAACATCATCATCACTATGGTAACCATCATCAACATCATCATCACTATGGTAATCACAATCAACATCATCATCACTATGGTAACCATAATCAATGTCATCATCACTTTAACCATAGTCACCATCATCATCACTATGGAAACCATCATCATCACTAAGGTGACCATAATCACCATTATCATCATCTCTAGTAATAAAACCCAACCTGTTAAACTGAATGAAGACAAGATTCCACACTTCTAGTACTTCAGGGTCATCCATGTTGACCAAGTGCTCAGCATTACGATTGCCTATTCTATCATAATGTATCTCTGAACATGGACCACATGGTCCAGTTTCTCCCATCTCCCAAAAATTATCTTTCATGCCAAATGGAAGAACTCTTGATGGATGAATACTACAGATGGAAATAAAGTGGTCAAAATTGGATAACAATATGGAAATACTATACAAAGAATTGCTAACAAAGCTTGCTACACTGTTATCTCCCAATTTTCTAGTTGTTTATCCACTTACAAGAACGTTGAATGAATGAATGAATGAATGAATGAATGAATGAATGAATGAATGAATGAATGAATGAATGAACGAATGAATGAATGAAATAGGAGGCAGCATGGTCGAGGCAGCATGGCCGAGTGGTCAGAGTGTTAGTCTCGCAATAGGTGGTCCTAGGTTCGATTCCCGTTCTCGTCACAGAAATATATTGTATTTGTCTGGGTCCCGATTTGGTCAATATATAATTTCTCGGTCATGCTTTGTATATAGCCAACTGGTTTGTCTTCTAGCCAGTTGGGATTCTTAACAATGTTATGTTTGGATTTATTAGCATTCAGTTTCTGATTTGTTTCCCCAATTAGCTAAACAGCTAAACACATAGAGACTTAAATAAAGTAGTTTATGTTTTTTATTTTTTTCATTTTTGATTAAATGAATGAATGAATATGAATGAATGAATGAATGAACGAATAGATGAATGAATGAATGAATGAATGAATGAATAAATGAATGAATGAATAAATGGATGGATGAAATAATGAATTAATGAATAAGTAGTACAAATGATCAAGCCATGACTGAGCAAATGACTGAATGAATTGTAGGAATTACCCTTTATCAAGCCAGCACTGTTTAGTTTCTTCATCTGCCTCAATGTCACCATAGCCACCAAAGTATGTAACATAAAGACGATCCTTTGGTAACTTGTACACAACTGTTAGCAGTTCCCAAGCCCAGTCAATTGCCTCTTTCTACAGGAGAGCACATAAAAATATCAACAAATGACTTGAAGATAAATAAGCAGGAGGAAAGGTAGAAAAAAAGGAAAGAAGGAAAAAGGGAGGAAAGGGATGGAAGGACAGAGGAAGGAAGGAAGGGAGGAAAGAAGGAAGGAACAGGGGGATGGATGGGTGAATGAGAAAATAAATAATTGTTCAAGAATTAAAAATAGACATAACAACACACCTTGAAATAGTTCCCAAAAGACCAACTACCTAACATTTCAAAGAATGTATGATGATAGACATCTTTGCCAACATCATCAAGGTCATTATGTTTGCCACCAGCCCTGATACATTTCTGACTGTTGACTGCACGTTTCAACTTTGCCATATCACTATTAGGGTCCACAGTACCAAGAAATATGGATTTGTACTGAAAAGCAGAACATTTTTCAATTTAGGGCCCAACCATTAGAAAAGTGCTTGTTAAGGGCAGGAATTAGCAAAAAGTAAGTGCAAAGATAAAGTGCTTTTTTTATTTTCAAAATCAAAATATTAAAGACAAATGAAACCCCAAGGGGAGGGGGTAGGGCAAGTTAATTGAAACACACCCTTTCTACACCCACTTTCCCTTTGAGGGTGATTTAGAATATAAACAAACTTTGGAAAGTAGGAACAAACTTGGGAGCAAAATACATAGCTCGTCTTATATGCATATTATGAATTTAGACCATTTTTGCTGGCAAAATAATATTGCAAAAATGTAACATAAATGTAAGCTTATTAGAAATGAAGTTATTAATGCTGACAAACATATGCGACATAAATAAAGAATAATAGTTGGAAGTTTAAACTTCCAAAGTAATATTAACTATTTAAATATTAACTATGAATTCTATCAAGCTTTTATTCATATAAATGTAATGGGAAATTTTCGTAAAAACACCGGTTCATTCTTTGTTAGAGAAAACAATAAACTGTATCATTTGGGTAAAAAGGAAATAGCAAATGTCACTCTAGCTAAATAGCTATGACAACACATTTTTTTAAAACAAAGAATGCATTGACTATTACCTGATTCATTCCGGCATTTGCAAACAGCAGAGTTGGATCGTCATGAGGAATTGTCGAAGAAGACGGTACAAACACGTGTTGGTATTTCTTCACGAAAAAGTCTATAAACATTTGTCGTATTTCCTTTGCAGTCAGCGAAGTATCCATTTTGGTAGAGAAGCACGAATAACGCTTGACAAACCTTAAGTTGTAATTGTTAGAGCAGAGAAATAGCCGAGAAAATCTACGTAAAAACATACAAATCAAGAAAATCTGATGAAATTCGGCTGTTATTGGAATCCGCTGGACAAGTTTTCCGAGCTATTATCGATTGACTTTCGTCAAAGTGAACTTTTATAATTGTATTCCCCATTTCTTTTTTTTTTTTTTTTTTCATTTTACTATGTCGTGAAGCTCAAACATTAATTTATTTTAGTTTTGAGCTGTAGGTTGTTATGCATAATATTTCGAAGATTTTAATTTAAATCATGTACATAGGTGTGTACGATGTACAAGCTTTCACAAGCTTGTACACCGGTTAGGTTAGACCGGTTAATCTTCGGAAGGGCTTCGGAGGGCTTCTTCAGAGAAACTGCAACTTGTACCAGTCCACACACCGGCACATGACATCGGAAGATCAAAATGGCGGACCTGCAACCAGAAGTGGAACGAGAAGAGACAAATTTCTCTTACGACGAAGTTACACGTCACAATAAAGAAGGAGATACATGGGTCATTCATGGAGGAAAAGTTTACGATGTAAGTAATTTTCTAGAGCGACATCCTGGAGGGAAAGACATCTTGTTAAATAATTCTGGACAAGATGTGACTTCAACAATGAATGACGAAAAACTACATAGACATAGTAAAATAGCTTATGGATGGCTACATAAATACTACATTGGACAACTTCAGCAAAAGGTATGCAATGTTATTATAACGGTGTTGTAGTATTAGCAAAATTCGTCGTCGAAAAGGGAATAAAGTTTTATAATGTCGGAAGTTGGCTTGATCGAAAAAAGAAGTTTTATTCCGCGCGAGGTGACAAACAATTCTGTTATTATCAGACCATGAAATCATTCCTTCAATTATAGATAATCTGAACTGAATTTAAAAATCAAATAGAATTCTTTGAAAATTTAGAATATTTGTAAAACAGTACAAGAAGTAGACGTTTTGCATTCTTTGTTATGTAATTCGATATTTACTAATTATTCCGAGAAAGCAAAAACACGAAAATATTGATTATAAACAAAAGGTTGTTCTAGTTTGAGCCATATCATATGGCGTCCCTCAATTATTCACTAATTTAAGATAATGAATTATCAAGATTTTTTCTCAAATTGTTTTATTTCAATATTTCAAAAGACCATGAACGTTTTCGTAGTTTTACACGACGCGGTTTATGTGCTAATTGGTGATTAATATGCACTATGGAAACTTTCCAGACATTTAAAAATGTGCCCTTCCTTGATAAAGCCAATCATATTTCAGATGAATAACAGAATGAAAATGAAACAAATTTATGATCTGCAAGTTGATTGAGAGTGGACCCTTGGTGTGCTATATGAATTATTTATCTCATTTTCTCATTTATTCTCATTTTCGGGCATCATAGTCCTAATCTTTTGTTACAATTGAAATCCATTCATTATCATCATCAATGACACTACCATCATCGTCATCATCCCATTCAGGTCTAGAATTAATCTTCATCATCAGCATCTTAACTACCATACCAGATGTCATTTGGTTTATAAATATAACACTACACATTGATAGTATCACTGATTCTGAAAATTTAATGTTATAATCAGTTTTTAATGTCAGAGATTTTTATCAGTGGGAAAAATATCTGTTTCATATCTAAAGTAAGTGTTTGTTTTGTAGGAGTGTAAAATAGATGACAACAATCTGGATAATGTCTGTGTTGATGGATGGCGAGAGGTAAAACATCAATCACTCATAAATATCATACATAAAAAAATGCAGCGATTGATATTGTCTGATTGATTAACCCAAACCCAATGTTTGGATTCATTGATTCTATGATATATTTATACATGAAAATAGCTTTCATGATAAGTTTGACACATTATTTCTTTATCCCAACAGGATATGGTAGACTGGAGTAAACCCATGCTTGCACAAGTCGGCCAACTAGGACCTAATTACCTGCGCTGGGTACACTCTCCAGTAGACAGACCTCTACGACTATTCTCTTCAGGCTTTTTTGAGTTTTTCTCCAAAACACCCTGGTTCCTGGTGCCAATTATCTGGATTCCAGTTGTAATTTATACATCAATAATGGCGGTCAAGCACTTGAATGAGGAGTTAATTACTGGCCATGAAAAGGCACCATTCTCTGTTGTTTTCTCAACATTTGCATCAGTGTTTCTTGTCGGTTGTTTATTGTGGTCGCTAGTGGAGTATTGTCTTCATAGGTTTCTGTTTCATCTTCTGCCTCCTCCAGATGCTCCATTCTGGATCACATTTCACTTCTTTCTGCATGGACAACATCACAAGGTGAGAATTAAGATATGTCTTTTTCATATATTGATTGATTGATTGATTGATCCATTGATTGATGGATTGATTGATTGATTGCTACATTCATTGATTGATTGATTCATTGATTGAATGATTGATTGATGGATTTATTGATTGATTTTGGACAAATAACATTCGTCAATAAAAGGATTTATGGAATGTTTATAATTATAATAATAATAATAATAATAATAATAATAATAATAATAATAATAAAACAGATCACAGCTTAATGCTAATTGTTAGGCTTTAAATAATTAGTAGTCATTAGTAGTTTTATCTGTTATAATGATCCTATTTCTGATGTTAAAATATTCATGTTTGCAGGCCTGCTGGATTATGTCTTTTGAATAATTAATTAAGTTTCAGACACTACAGATTTCACTATTTAGCATGAATATTTTATTTGGTTGGACTAATTTAAAGTAGAAATGAATATGCCCTTTTTTATTTTCTCTTTTCTTTATTCCTCTCCGTTCTTCATTCATACCATAATATTTATATCCTGATATTCTGACTGACATTTTTTTATCAAACAGCATTAAAAATACATTTTATATTTTTGTGTATTCATTGACTTTTCTTGTTTTTTTCCATTCATCCATTAATTTATTCATGTAGTTGTTAATGAATTGATTCTTTATACATTTATGTACTCATCCATTAACTCATTCATTCCAACTATCAATTTCATCAAAAAAATCAGACCCGGCCTTCTGCTACTCATTCATTTATTTATCCATTCTTTTTTTCATCCATCCACTTACCCATTTATTTATTTGTTCATTCATTCATCAGACTTTTAGGTTTTTTTTTATTTTTTTTTATTTATACACTAGTTGTAATATTTTTAAATATATGTACATTATATATTCAGAATAAGTTATTGATATTTAAAAATTAAAAGTTGAACTTAAAACGTGTTTGTGGTTTGTATGTCCTTTATTCATTCGTTCATCACTTCACTCATTAATCTCATTGTTTTTTTTTTTGTAGGTCCCATTTGATGGTTCTCGTCTAGTCTTTCCACCAGTGGCCGCATCAGTGTTTGCCTTTGGTTTTTACAGTCTCTTCAGATGTCTCCTGTCTCCAGGTATGGCTCATGCTATTTTCTCTGGTGGTCTACTTGGCTATGTGTTCTATGACTGCATTCACTATTATCTACATCACGGCTCACCCACAGCAGGTGGCTACTTCCATAGTTTGAAAAAATATCATGTGCAACATCACTTTGAGGACCAACAGAAGGGTAAGTGAACCAATGGGAGTTTGATTACTTCAGTTTAAAACTATTATAATTCTTGTCATTCAAAATTTACAGGAAGATGGTGATCAGAGTTTGAAAACATAATTCAGTTCCCCAATATTGGTTTACAACTTTTTTTTTCACGGATGTGAGAGCTAGTGTCTAGATATTGCGTTATTTTGAGATTACATTGATCAATATTTACCTTTGTTCTGACTGTAATGATTATAATCATCACTCACTGAAGTTTCATGGTTGATGTCCATTTCTGGTTATAATAATTATTAATAATCCTTATCATCATCATTCTCATTCTCAGCATTTGTATGACTATATCAAATTCCTTTCTATGTTTTTAGGCTTTGGGATATCAAGCAAGCTGTGGGATTATCCATTCTTTACCAATCCCAACAAGGCTAAGTCTAGCTAACTTGATTACATTTATAATTTAATTATAACTTATTTGCACACAATAAATTAATGTTCCTATGTGAACAAAGCATTCCAAGCAATGCATAAGATACTCATTAATTAGATGTACTATGCTGAGATTCCTCACCCTTTCTATGTTTTTGATGTTTTTGTTCTGTTTTGATCAGGGGTTCCAGTCTTAAAATATTATTACTACTTAATAATTCATTCATGCTCTTATACTCACACATCAATTCATTAGACTTTCACTCATACTGAAATCATATAGATATTCTTCAGAATAGACCTTCCCCGCAGTTGCTAATGACTGGCCACAAAACAATAGATTCACACCAAGGTTGGAGCGTATAAATCCATACATTGTCTGCATTCAATGTAAATCTATTGTTTTGTGTTCAGTCAATGGAATGGGGCAAAAATCTATTATATTAATTAAACCTAGTTTATTTCCTTCAATTCACAGCTGTTTATATATTCCAAACTATGCAATCATCTATTGATTATTTAATTTTCACTCACTTGTTCACCAAACAGTCTTCTTCAAGTTTTTACAGTCAAATGTAATTTCAATCACTCATCCATTCTATGCTTACATACTAAACAAAAAAACTTGATCAGTTACTTAGTTGATTAATTAGGTCAGTCAATCAGGTATTCCACTCATTCAATCAATCTGTGAATTTCAGCAATTCAATAGACCAGTTTCAAGTACTTCTTTATCAGAACCCATTGCTCAGGCTAAGCCTCAGTCAATAAATAATTTAATTATTAGGTTAATCAACAGAAGAGTCAATTCAAAGACATTGGCTAGGATTTCTACTGTTTTAAGATGTGTGCATTCCTATGGGATCAGTACCTTGTAGAAACGATATCACATGTTGCTCAAGCTTAGCCTTTCATGAGCAACCAGTGATTGATAAGTTGAAGTCTCTGACACCCACGCTGTCAATAAAACTTATATTAATCTAAATAACATATCTATTCTACTATGATCATAATTATATCATAACAAACACATTTCGTGATCAATTGAACTAGTCATTCATAATTTGTTAAGGGAACAGTATTCATACATGTATTTATAGCACAAAGTTAGTAGTTATGAAAACTTAATGAAAGGAGAAGGTAGGAATCTCAGCTAAGTTACAAAACCACACAAATTACACGGGGAAAGCTAAGTACAAAATGTTAGCAAATTGATGGGTATTAGATAATATTATAAATAGTAATTGTTTGTGAAATCAAATTGACAATTTGTTGAATTATTTATGGAAGAATTAACTTACATCACAGAAAATGATGTTACATAGAAAACAAGGAATGTAGGGTTAGTATAGTTTTTCACAATAATAACATTGCACTCACCAAGACTCACACAGAAAAATGTGTTGTGAAATGGGAATTCCTGTGGTTACAAATACAACAAGGAGCCTATCATATGAAGTACACATTGAATCTGTGCTCACAATAACAAGGGATATTACTTATTATTCATGTAATTTCTTAACATAAAGTATTGCAAAAAATTAAATTTTCCAAACATATGGAATAATTTAGTTTCAGTGTCTTTGGTGTAGCCTTTTGCACATCCATTTCCGGCACTTCATTAAAACTTGTACACTCCAACAACATTTGAGTGTAAAAATTTGAATTTGAAATACTGAGAACAGATGGATTGTAAGCTACTGTAGCTTTGGTGGGAATGATGTCACATTGTTACTGATCTAGGGGAGCAATGCAGGGGGTGCACACCTATTACTGAAAGGATTTCACATCTTGGTATTCTTAAATGTTCTTATCAAAAATATCCTCAATATTTCATGTTTACTAGGTAGTGCACCCCCTCCTGAAGATGGTGCACCCCCCTGGAAACAATCCTGGATCAGGACCTGGATCTATATCCATTACAAAATAAATGTGTATTCATTCCTTTGATTACACCAAAAGTCATCTTCAAAATTTGTGTTCATGTTGACAACATAAAAGCAAGAGTGCACGCGCTAAAAGTGTGCTACACTATTAAGTAGTAAATAGCACTAATTAAAGAAAACAATAGAATTAGCATAAAATAGCACTATTTGGTGGTATTCATGTTGCACACTTTTAGTACATGCACTCTACTTAGTTTACATAGTAATGTGATAATTTGTTTTGTTTTGTTTTGTTTTGTTGCTTTGGAAAAGATGTCTGTGAATGTTTCTATGGAAACCATGTACCTTACAGTGTTTGCATGTGTTTCCGTAGAAACCTTATCAGTTACAATTGTTTTTGTTATTTTCAAGGAAACAATTGGGCTACCATTAATTTCAAATAGCTCCACTTTATATCAGTATCATTACATAATTCTTATTTATAATTTTTAAGTATATTATTGACACTGGACATTTTTAGTCAACCTTAAATAAGAGGGTAACAAAACTTGCAAAAAATTATACCAATAGTGCGAAATTATCTATTTGATGATCACTTTTTATTCAATGAAAACATCAGTGAACACTGTTCTCTATTCCAAAATGTTATCTTAACATTCAAACGTTTTGTGTACATGTGTAAGACAGTGCCAACAAAACAAAAATTTAAACATTAATGATATTGATGTGTAATCCATAGAGCATTGATTTTAAATGTTTCAACAATTCTTAGAACTGCACGTCTACCACATCGGTCTACTAAAGGAATACTCCCAGACAATTAAGACTATTTAATTTTATTCTATGTGACAGTCTTAAAGTTTGCATCCTAGAGACTGCCTTCACAGAAGGCTGTATTAGCTCAAACAGACAATTGCCCTCCCAGACAATTGTCCTATTTCACTATGACGTCGTGGTTTGTTTACATGAATAAGAACAGACCTCATTCAGGCTATATAGTTTTCCTCTAGCACATTTTGCTTTGGACTTGAACATATATTTTGTTCTTTTATTATAAATATATTTTTAGCCTATTTTTAATTGAATTAAACATGCTGTATCCCCTCTAGTGACCATGATTCTTAGCTTTGAAACAATAGATTTGTTTTGATGTGATGTCATAATGAAATAGGGCAATTAAGACTATTTAATTAATTTTATTCCATGTGACAGTCTTAAAGTTTGCATCCTAGAGACTGCCCTCACAGAAGGCTGTATTAGATTCAGCTCAAACAAGACTCAAAATCAGAGTTTGTGATCCTATTTCAAAACCAGGTCCCATAACTAACTGCCTTTGTGTCAATGATGTACTAGCCCATTCCCAGACCCTCAACTTTTTGGACCCGCTCGGTTAATTTCATGCCAAAGGCCTTTTAATGGAGTGGGTCAAAAAAAGCAGTTTGGGATTGGACAATAGTGATGATCTTCACTTTCATAACTGGAGTGAAGCAGGGAAACTAGGGAGAGGAGAACAAACAAAGTCCCCACTGTTCATTGAGATACCCTGTCTCCCCCGCATTTGTCACGTGTCACACAACACTGTGCTCCCAATGTGACACGTGACACTGGGGTGACTTTCTGTGGAACAGCTGGCTTTTGGATAAAAGTTGATGGATAAAGAAGACAAAGGCTTGAGGACTGGTTTAGCTCATAGGCCTTTTCTAGCATCGCGATCGTTTCAAATGATGAATAATTTTCATCATAGATGCACAATCATTTTAGGTAAATTACGTTAAAATTTTTAAGTTATGGGAAAACGTCTGTGTGATTAAACAAAAATATATTTACAGAACTTGGGATTGATAGTTGTTCATTTGCTTATTTACTTGTTTGTTTCAGTTTATTTACTTGGTTCGTTTTTTTCAGAAGTTGGTTTTGGTTTTAGGCAATTTTTCAGTTGTTTTTGATTACCTTTTTTTCTTGTGTGTTTGTTTCTTTGTGTAATGTGTAATTGAGGGTGATGAGTTCGGAATTAATCTGCTGAAAAACAATTCAAGCACAGTTAGTACTAAGTAGAAAAAAAGGGAAGCATCAACAGTAGCGAATCCAGGTTTTTTTTAAGGAGGGGACCAATGGGAATTTTCCAACTATTTTCGCTAGTATATCCCTTTTTGGATTCTCATGATCAGTAGCATATTCCAGTACGTCATTCATTGAAGTTCATTTATGAGAATAAAACACTCAAAATGTATTCAAATGATATCAATTATTTTATTTCAGTAAATGACATGAAAAAATTATAGTTGCTTTGAAATTATAAAAGAAGTAAAAAAATCATATACCTTTTTTTTTGGGGGGGGGGGGGGACAAGTTACCCCAGCCCCCCTCCTTGTGTCCGCCCCTGATCAAAAGGAAAACGTGCGCATGAAGATGTGTAGGCGTCTTTTTAGTCGCAATTCTGCTCAGACTAACTGTTTTATACAATTTATGTTGTTCACTTGATCAAACCTTTGTTTAACAATTCTCGCAGCGAAAATGACTGTGAGTCAACAGTGGGCAAACACTTTTTTGTCACAAATGACGTAAGCTGTTGTAAGTACCTCGGTAATTGAAACGAATCACTAAAACAGCTATACACTCTTTCATCAAAAAGGAACTCTATACAACCTCACTTCCTATTCAAGTGGGAGTAGGAGATGTTTTAGTATGAAGTATCGTCTGACTGGCAAAGGAATAGGAAATGATGCTGTATATATATAGTCCCTTTTGATGAAAGAGTCTAGCTGTTTCAGTGATTCGCTTCAACGGTGGTCACCATTAGAATCGAACGAATTCATTTTCATGCATTTTCAGTGTAATAAACATAGTTATTTAGTTATAGCGCTGCTGAATGATCAGATGATAAAGGTTGTGATTAAGAATCATCAATCTTTTAATTAAAATGCCAAAAATGTTCGATGCGATGAAATTGAAACTGTTTTTGGGACGAGTTATGGTGCTTCTAGCTAACAGAGGTCATTGATGCAACGGCCCCTAAGTGCACTTGACTGATGTAAGTCATGATTGTACTTGTACAATCGAACGAATGATCATTGAAATCAATCGCGAGCCAAGAATATGACCATTAAAATGGAAGTAGTTATATGCTAATAAGCTGTTCTTGAACTTTCTGCACTTTTTAACTATTTTTGTAAGTAGCTCAAAAACGAACCGAAGTTGATTTTTTTTAAGAAAAAGTCTAAACCACTTTGCATTATCTTGAAGTTAACATTATTTTGCACTAGAATCGTAGAGGTAAAGATTTTGAGATATTCCGCAGCATTTTTAACGAAATTTGTTTATTGTTGCCTTGGTAACTCGGAAGAAGACAAAGTTACCACTACTACATACTTGAAACATTCCTTACACCCACTATCCTAAATATCAAATCTGTCAGTTTAATGTTATAAAAAAGGGAAAACAATAGTTACCTTTTGTCTACAGTGGTGGATCTGGGGGGGGTGTAGGGGGTGCACACCTTTCTTAAAATAATTTCACGTCTATTCTTCCAAAATAACCTCAGTTTTTTATGCTTACTGGGCAGTGCAATCCCCCCCCCCCCCCCGAGAACAATCCTGGATCTGCCCTGACATGGTCTATCGCCTTTTTGTTAGGTCACCTTCAGAAGAGTGTAATCCATATGTTCTCCATGAAACATCAGAGTGTCGAGGGAAAATATCTATTCGATACATCAGTATTACAGGCAAATTCTTTGTATTGTGACCCACCGTTTTAAAACTTTGTTTTGATTTGGTCGTTTCTGAACCGTCGATCAATTTCAGGGGCGGAGTTTATTTTAGATTAACCAATGACAAAACATGTTAGGGCAAGCTCCTCCCTTCGAAATTGATTGACGGTTCAGAAAAGACCAAAATGAAAACAACGTTTTGAAACGGCGGGTCGCGATACAACGAATTTGCCTGTAATAAGAAGTCTATGATTGTTTTTTTTTTTGTTTTTTTTTTTGAGATTTTAATTATAAATTGTTGTTACTTAGCAGATCATGATCTGTTGGAAAGCAGTAATGAAATCTAAACTATATTATTACCCCATCATTACTTATATTATTACTATATATTTTTACTACTATTATCACATATTTACATTTAATATTTAAAGTAAAGTAAAGTAAAGTAACTATATTTAACGTCAGGAGTCCCTTTAGCCGAAGCTAATCTTCCAGAGAGCCGACGCTGCGCTCATTTTACTCCCCTCTTTCTGTCAATGCTCCGTTTTACGGGTATTTAAAGCTACTACAAGCTACACAGAACAGAAAGAAGTCGAAACAAGGGTGTGAGGTCACCAGGAATCGAACTCAGGACCTCTGGCACAGAAGACCGCGCACTAACCAACTACGCCACCCTTGCTCCTCCAAATCAATATCTAATATCTTAATCAATATTTATAGCAAATTAATTCTTTTTTTTTTTTTTTTTTCAGTTCAAAATAATCTATTCAGTCCATTCAAATTGAATGAACGTCAGAGGGGAAGGAAACATGATCGGAAAATATTCACGAACTAAGCTATACCTTCCTTGCATGAGGACAGAAAGTATTAGCGTTATTTTTTTAACACTTTGGAGATCCTAAGAGTAAGTAAGTTATTGAGTGTTTTTAAGATCGAAAGTGTTACTTACAGGTGTTAAAAAAATCTGATATTGTCAAATAAACAGATGTGCCGACGACGCGGTCCGAGGCTATAAAGAGCCTATTCCAAAACGGATTACTTCATTAAATATTTCAGTCTCAAATTGATCAACTGGACGTCAAACAGAATAAAGCCCACACAAAAGCTTAATGTTCGTTTAATTTACAGGGGTTTTTTTTCACAGTCATAATTACACGTAGCATTGCATTTATATTGTCCACTAGTGGCCATATGTACAATTGATGTCACCGTCATATATGATGTTTCGTTGATGTTAACGTAATGTAGCGGCTTGTATTTATTATTGGAAATATTGTTGGCATCATTATCGATAACATCCTCAATCGATCGAAGTAACAATGAACTATTCAGCGACAAAATTCTGTCTCGGCGACAACAATTTTCGTCAAAAATACTTAGTACACACAGGGGGAAATAATCGCTGCGACCTGACGCCGGGACTAGTCGTATCGACTTGTCGCCTACTGTGTACCTACCTTTATCAGGAATCGTGTGCTCAGGCACAAATGTGTTAAGGTCGGTACACAATAGGCGACAAGTCGCTTCAGTGTACACTGGTTCAACAATCCAACCAGTTGGATTTCATGCGGCAAGTCGCAGCGACAAAATTTTGCCGCGGCGACAACAATTTCTTTCAAAAATACTTAGTACACAAGGTTAGGGAAATTGTCGCTGCGACCTGTTGCGGGGACAATTAAGTCGCGAAATGCCGCAGCAACTATTCCCCCCCGTGTGTACTAGGTATTTTTGGCGGAAATTGTTGTCGCCGCGACAGAATTTTGCGCTACGACTTGTCGCATGAAATCCAACCGGTTGGATTTCGTGCGACCAGTCGCAGCGACAAAATCAGATGTATTGGCGACAAATATTGAACCAGTGCACACTGAGGCGACATGTCGCGGGGACAAGTTGCAGCGACTTGTCCCCGCGACAGGTCGTTTCAGTGTGCACTGGTTTAACAATCCAACCGGTTGGATTTCATGCGGCAAGTCGCAGCGACAAAATCCAGTCGCAGCGACAACAATTTTCGCCAAAAATATTTATAAATTAAAACTAATAAAATAAATTTTAAAATTCATTATATATATAGCGCAAAATTACATGTATATATGATCTAATGTATACATGGAGGGAAAAAGTCGCTGCAACCTGTCGCGGCGACACTAGTGTGTACCGACCGAGCTTTCATTGTTAATGGCAATATAGTTTTATTTGCTTATATTATGGACAATTGTTTCTATAGTGTTGGCACGTTTATATTCACTGGTTTATATCAAGGATTTTTGTTTTCTGTAGTTACATTTGTCGTCGTTCCAGAGATGGTTCCACGACGTCTTTCACTCCTCATAGTGGAACAGTCATCAGCATTATTACCCGGCAGAGACGGCGAAGGGTAAATACGACTTACTTTAGAACACTTACAAATCATATGGAAAAGAGCGTCTCTAAACTCCTTCATTCTAAATACATAAACTATTGGATTGATTAAAGAGTTTGTTAGCTGAATGAGTTCAGTGAAGAGCTCAATGTTGTGTTGTGCCGGTCCTGGTTTTAAAGAGGCTGTGAGTTCAAGCTCGTGGTTAACGATGAAAGGAAGCCAACTTGTTAGCGATAGAATTGTTACAATAAACAAAGTCATAGCCAGATGTTTCTCCCGCTTTTGTCTTCTTTGTATGGCAAGTTCCTGTTGATGTTGATGGTGGTGGTTGTTTTTCAGCCGTATTTTAACAAAGATTGCTATGTATGCGATAATTATCACAATCAGAGATAAAATACATAGAAAGTCAAGATTACTAAACCATGTATCATGTCCATAGATTTCCCATTTTGCATAAGAACTTGGCAAAGCGGCAAGTCCAAACGCTGCGCACCATGTTACAATGAAGATCTTCAAGTAAGTCTTGGATCGTGTGGAACGATGTTTGAACGGGAAAAACGTGGCAATTACTCGATCAATAGAAACCAGCAGCAAAGACACAAGTGACAGCACCAAAGTACATGTGTTGACAAGACCAGCAGTAAGATTCATTCCTTGATGGTTTAGTTTGACGGTCAAGAAGTCCAAACCAAGATAATCAATATAAACAAGATACCAGAATATCGAGCACAAACCATGGACCATGTCAGCAATTGCTAAGTTGAGCAAGCAGTAAACACTATGGCGACGAAGATGTCTGTTGATCACAAACGTAACGATAGTAGCGAGATTGGAGACGAAGATTAGAAATGACAGTAAAATGAAGACTGTCAACCATGCTATCATCGAATCTTGATAGGAAGTTGTTGACGATAAAGATGTCGAGGTCAGTTTTTTACTGCTTTGATTTTCACGGCTTGAAAAGTGCGGTGCAGCCGTTGTAAACATTGTAAGTTTTAAAAAAAAAGAGTTACTGTCACACGAAGCAGGTCTACCGGTCGACACTTTGGTACTGAGACTTAAAACTGCTTAACAATAGTTAAAGACCGAGTCAGTCAAGGCAAGTTAGTTGCTAATGCACCTGTATCTAGCACAATATAATTGACATAAAGCGAAATGAAAACACTGAGGAAAACACTCACTGTGATGTCAACATGAGATTACACTTCTTATGTAAATGTTGTACAGTGAGCTTGACGGCGATAAAGACCAATTTTGTTCTGGCCAAGTATAATGGCACACGGCCGGTAAAGTCAACAATCAACCATGTTGAAGTTCTTGCCAAAACGTCGTAGCAAGACAAACATTAAACCAATAATGACCGATGTAGGATATTGCCAATGGTTTAAATCTGATTGATTGCACCTGGCAAAAAAATGCTGTATATCGGTAATTGAGACGTAAATTTCACAAAACTCGAACGTAACTTTAAAAAATTCCACTTTTTTTTCGACAATTTTAATGTTGGTTCAAAAACTGAGAATGTTTACCGGCCATGTTATAACCGAGTTAATGTAAATAAAAACTACTCTAAAAATGAGGTTTTCGATATCACTTGCAATTTAACATACGTGCTATTATATAGGATTTCACATTTATCTCAAGCTGCAAATACAGCTTGCTATTATTTATTATGCTTATATACGCTTTTATCAACATCGAGCTGATGCGCTTTAGATCGGTCTTCGAAAACCTGTGAAATACACTTTAACGCGCATTACACTTTATAAGTTTATTATTACACTTTATCATTACATTTTATTACGCTTTACTCTAAGCATTTTCTTTTGATTCACTTTTGTTGTTTCGGCGTATTTCACTAATGTCCATTTTCTCACTGGTTTCTTTAAAATTCTCCATTGTTTGTGGTACTTTCACAATAAGAGCAAATCTAGCTTCATCATGTTTTTCATTGTATGTTATATGTGATGCAATGGCCGCACACAGACGATGTGTCCTATCAGCGTATTTGCAAATACTGTATTATATTTTACATTTGAATTCTAATGAAATATACTGGTAATGGAACGTTTGTATAATTCTATTTATTGAAATTTTAATCTCGAGAGGTAACTGGCAAAGAATCAGCACACGCATCACATATGGCTGGATCACTTTAACGTTTTAGCAGCTGTTTTAGTGATTTTATATTTTCAGTAAGTGAGAATATATTGAATCAAATACTGTCCAGAGCAAAATTTAAGTGATCTTACATGGAACTCCTTGTTGCGTAACAACAATTATAGAAAGAAATAGAGCAAAATAATTATGATCAACCATGGTTTGTCAATTGTGGCATATTACCGCGCAAATTGCGAAAATTAGTCATATACGTGGGAACAAACTACGTGAAAGTTTCAGATAACATAAATCAAAAGGAAAATGACCAGTATAAATGACAACAATGAAAAACTCTCACACGAATTGCCTTAAGTTATCACTTCTTGAGTTGAAGTGCGTGAAACTGAGTTAGAGATATACATTTTTTTTAATGAACAATGTATCTAGCCGCCAGGAAATTATTCATATCGACAACTCTCACGTGCAGAAAACTAACGAGGGTATTTGCAATCTTCATTTAACTAAGGCTGCATGTATAATGAATGTGCTCGTTTGCTTTGGTATTTTGTTAATGTTGTAGTCAAAAACGTAACTAATTCGGCAGCTAGTTTTTAGTTTTGACTAATTTAGAGAGCATGTATCCATAATCAGTCATCGCTCATTGGACTGGATTGATCATTTGTTCTTTTGCGATAATTAATGAACATTTTTCCTTTTTTCAATTCGTTCGATCTTTCGCTCGAATTGATTAATGGTTTCCTTCAATATTTGCTAAACTCTTAATGATAGACGGAATCTGTTTGCAGTAATAACCCATGAACGGTTGACGGCCCGCCAATTTTACTTAATTTAAAGCCATTGCTTATCAAACTGTTCTTTAAGTTAGCACATGATTTCCAATATCGGTTTTAGCTTTGATGACTTTGAGATCCGGTGTTTGGATGGCATATGACTTGTTTAAAAATATTGATGGTCCTAGCAATCGGCCAAAAGCACGAATTAAGGAATCCATGTTTCCAGTCGACATTTTGTCGCAATTTTTCATGTGATATTTCATATAATAATAAGTGAATACAACAAAGATCAAGAATCATCTGATATATAAAAGGGGCTGGGCGGTTGATAAAACAAATGTAAGCAATTGTCTGGACCGGGTATTCGTGTGAATGAGAGCTGTATTACCCAAGGGGATATATTCCCAAGTCACGGACACGGGGTTTTTGAAAACGACCCATAAGACTGAGACTGATGCAAGAAAGATACAGTTGATAAAGCTCGTACGCACTGGGATGGAGATTTTTCAGTTCAGTTACGATAAACAGATGGAATAGAGTGAATATATATCTAAATTGCCTGTTGACATACTAGTATTTACATTGGTATGAATTCAAATACATGAATAATACAAAACTCACTAAATAAACAGAGTAAGATAAATTAAAAATATCATGGACCCTGCTGAGAAATGTGAAAAAGTATGTGTTTTTCTTAATTAAATACAGCGAATACATAGATTATGCATGGGCGGATGCAATGTAGCCCCAATCACAACAATGGAAATGCACAGGAATCCCAATCTACAGTTTGTGGTCAGATTCACTAACAAATTAAATGTTAAGGTAATTTCGTGGTTTTGTACTACGCACATTTCTGCGCATGTTTTAAAGTTGAGATTTCGCAGTATTTACATGAATTTATATATTAAATTATATTTGAAAAATGCTAAAATTACGAACATTTGCTATATTTTCGATCGAAAAAAAGGGCTATTTTGCAAACTCATCCAAGTCCTCACTCGAAAAAACCTTGTTTTGATAACAAAATGACTATATTTTATAAAATATAACGCAAACAAACTCGGTGACCTATCTTTTTTATTTTATTATTTATTTGAGAACACTGTTTTCTATCACATATCTAATTGTCAATAAACTCCCATCTCCAGATTTTGAGAGATTTCCTAAAATGTGTCTTAAATGGGCACTTCGACTCCCCTGAACACTATACGGTATCTTAGAAATTTGTGACTTTTTGTTAGAAAAAAAATGTTTGTCTGATCATATGATCACATGACATTTATAGCTATACGAGAAATTAGTAAAGAACGACGATTGATTAATTATTTTCTCGAGATATCTGGACTTTCGAATTTTACTTCAAAAACCCAAAACATGGCACTCTCTCGGGGACCCCATTAGACTTTCCCAAAGTCCTTCGTCTCATTTCCGCACGCGCCTTGAAAAACGCAGGCACCCCAATCGAACTTCCCCGCAGGACCCCTTCTGTGTACTTGATTCTTGGATCGTACACTACATCTTAATGTACGTGCGCTCGCTTGTTGGGCTTCCTGAGTTTTTAGCGCTCTGAATTCAATGAGATGAAAATAAATCCTCTTCAAAATTCCCTGTGAATATCAGAGAGGTCGACTTGGGGAAGTCTAGGACCCCATTTGTTAATTTCATTTTTGAAATAAGAAAATTACCGAAAGAATCATATCAAAGTTTCGGTGTCGCTGACACCCGTCATCAGGTCTAAATAAATATAATACAAACTGCCGTTATTTATTCAAAAAGTTCAAAGTCTCTGAGAATTAATTTAAGTGAACAATTTTGCTTTGAATTACTTTGGATACTTAAGAATATAATTCTAAATATCCAAAGTGATTCAATCAAAGCAAAATTGTTCACTTACTGATTTATCCTCAGAGACTTTGAACTTCTTGAATAAATTAATAACAGCACAGTTGATATTATATTTATTTAGACCTAATGATGTTGTCAGCGTCGACACCGAAACGTTGTCAACATAAAATATATTCCCGTAATTTTCGTTGTAAAATCAATTACCTTATCGTGCAAAGAAATAAGAAAATCAAAAAATATTATTGTGCAAAGTTTCAAGACATCCAGTTTTATTTCTTAATCATCTTAACTTGTTTCTGTAATGGTATATCCCAATATAATTTTATAATATAAATAATAATAATAATAATAATAATAATAATAATAATAATAATAATAATAATAATAATAATAATAATAATAATGAAAACTTTATTTTGTTTTTCCATTTACAATTGTAAATCTCACTTGTTAAAGGTAATTTACAATTTGCTACTTGAATCGCTTACAAATACACAATCAAAACACAACACTAATAAACATCATCATTTACAACAAAAACAATTAGAAGTTAAAATCTCATTAAGTCAGGGTTATCCCAGACTTTATTACGGCAGCAAAAAATGTAATAGGTTGATCGAATTGCAATACTCATCATTTTCCTTATTACATATTTTTGTTGTTTACTATCAAAATCTAAACTTTCTAGAAAATCAACAAATGTAGAACAATCATCAGAAAATACTCCAAGGGAGCTAATTGAAAGATTAATAAATTTAGCTTGTTGATAATCACTACTTAAATCATTCATTAGATTTCTATATTTTTTCCTTTTTCGTTCAGCATTGTTTTTAAGGTTAGATTCAAATCCAACTGTAAGTTCCAGTAAAGATCGCCAAGTCGGCATGATTTCATTCAGATTAGGCTTAGCTGCTCAAATAAATCAAAGTCAGTGATGATGATGATAATGATGACGATAACGCTAATAGCGTTCATACGATGGAAATAATGATGAAATGTGGTTATAAGATGATGTTATAGTCAGTGATAATAACAACAATGAATACAATGACAGTGATGATAACACAAACAGTCGTGGTGATCGAATTTGTGATAATAAGAATGATAGAGATGACTATGAAAGCAAAGGGCCGTCCTTCTGTTTGAGTTTTTCTGAAAGCCACAGGCAATACTAGAGATAACAACGCTGACTACACTAGTCAATGTAACTTCGAGTTTTTTATATATTTCAGAAGGACACTCCCAGCTATGATCTGAAGCAGGTGCGGATCTAGATGGGGTGATTAGGGTCACAAGTCAGCCCTCTTCTATTAAAAAAAAATTAAAAAGTAGAGACGAAAAAAAAAAAAATACAAAAATCCTTTTCGAAAGTAAGATTAGAAATTTAAATAAAACTAAGACTTAATAATAATAATAATTTATTGGCTTATAACGCGCAAATATCAATATACATTTTCATCTGCGCGGAACTAAAATCATTAAAAAAAACTAATTACAAAATTAAAAATTATATAATAACATAAAAAATGGCCCTAAAATATAAATAGAAAAATAAATAAATAAATAATTGAATAAAGAATTAAAATAAAATTCAGTTTGTATAAAAATATGCATACGTCCTAAAAATGATTAAATTTTTGATGGAAAAGCTTCTCTAAAAAGATATGTCTTTAGTGCTTTCTTAAAGGATAATACAGAGGGTGAACTTCTAACATTATATGGTAAGTAATTCCATAGTTTTGGAGCGGCGACTTGAAATGCCCGGTCTCCAAGACTTAATAAAATTTAAACTGAATTATATAAAGCAAGGGGAAAAAATACCAACATTAATTGATTTTCAATTAATCATCAGTAATTATGAAAAAATGGAATAATCTGTGGCCAAAAGGAAATTCAGGTATGTGTCACATTTTAAAAAGTATGAAAAAATAACAAACATTTTGGACAATTGAGTGAATACTGAAATTTCTAAAATATGAAGCAGAATTTTATATTTATAATTATAGTAGAGTATAAAAAAGTGAAATTTGGAAAAATTTAAACACCAGTATGCATGTATTTTGAGAACTAAATAAGTAGCAAAATTTGTAATTAAACTTAACAAATGAGAATGAAAAAATAATCAATACTATTGTACTAATATAATACTGTAAGTACATGTTTACATGTAAGTATTGTACAGCCCCTCTATACCGGACCCTCAATATACCGAAATTCTCTTTAAACCGAACACCTTTTGTTTACTCTGCGTGCAGAGTCACTTTTCTCCCCCGACGAAAAAGCGAAGAGAAAAATGTTTCTCTTCGCTTTTTCGGCGAGGGAGAAAAGTGGCTCTGCACGCAGAGTACCTTTTGTTGGTCCAGAAGTCAACTTTTTCCAATGCCTCTTATAAAATTAACCTCAGTAAACCGGGACCCCCTCCAAACCGAACATATTTTCTTTGGTCCCAGTACTGTCCGGAATAACAGTAAGTTATCGTAATCAATTGAAAAAAATTAAACCGATTGAGCACAACTACGTGTACGGCTATATTAAAATAAAACGGTCACACCAAAGATACAACTGCGAAGAGACATTGTCATCGACCATTTTATTGTGGTTTTTCGAATTGCATGACAACTTTCTCACTACTTTAACTTGTCTCATATCCAAATGGTTTTTGATACTTGTTTGCTTGCGGAAATGAATCGATCGACCTTTGAAAAGCTTCAACAGGCACTTAACGCATCGATCTATATACTTCTTTTTACCGAGTGTAAAATAAGAACCCACTTTGCGATTCTCTCGAGTTTTGAACAGTAACTATTAAGGTAATTCCGTAGAAATAAAACTGTTTTGTATTTTGGGAGTAAAGTTCGAAAATTCAAAAATAATTAATTACTGGTCGATAAATATTTCTAGACATACACAATTCTGTTGACTTTGGTATTTTCTCATAAAGATATAAGTGGATATAAAAGTCATGTGATAATTTGATCAGATAAATTTTTTTTCTAACCAAAAATGCTAAAGTTCTAGCCGATAGAGTATAGTGTTCGAAAAAAGTGCCTATTCAAGACACATTTCTTGAAATATCTCAAAAACTAGATATGGTAGTTTATTAACAATTAGATATGCGAGAGAAAACATAGTTCTTGAAAAAATAAGAAAATAAAAAAGATAGGTGCCCGAGTTCGTTTTCGCCTAAAAACCTCAAATGTGTGAAAATCTATACATTACCGGGAGAGGACTGCGTCGAGTTACAGAAATATCGCGTTTTCTCGCTTGAAAAAGTCTGAATTATCTTAGGTTTTTTTAAAAGCACTTTTCAAACGTAATCTGACTATAATCCACGATAAAATTCATAATAGCAAAAATGTTGAAACATGCGCAGAACTGTGCGCAGTGCAAAACTACGGAATTACGTTATCAGACCGAAGCATCTGTGGCAAACTCAAATAGTCTTAACAATAAAACCAGGAAGAATTATTTTAAGCCAAAGAGAGATAACGGCCGGCCACACATTTTCTGAGGATATGAACATTAATCATATCAAATCAATCCACCGTCCGTCTGTCCATATATATATATTCCGCAGTCCAACCATTGATCCATCCACAAACCCATCAATCAATCAATCAATCAATCGATCGATCGATCGATCGATCGATCGATCGATCGATCAATCAATCAATCAATCAATCAAATCAATCAATCAATCAATCAATACATCAATCAATCAATACATCATTCAATCAATCCATCAATCAATCATTCAATCAATCAATCAATTAATCAATCAATCAATCATTCGCCGATCAGTTGGGAGAGCGTTGGCTGTTAACCGGGAGGCTGTGGGCTCGAACCCTCATCTGGACCATCATTCAGTGTCTTTAAATAATTGAGGAGAATGTTCTTCGATTTATAATTGTAAGGGTTCGCGTCTTCTCGGATAAGGACGATAAACTGGCGGTCCCATCTCGCCACACTACACATTAACAATTAACGGGGGACGCAAAAGAACGACCGAGGACGCAGGTAACGACCATCCTCGGTGATAGGCCTACACTATTAAGTAACAATACGCGTATGAACTAGTGAGGTTTCTAATGTTCTGCGGCAAAAAAACTTCCCCACGTAGAAATTCTTTAATTTTCACGATGTTGATGGACCTCTTGATGCATCAAGCTAAAGGCCGGTACACACTAGGCGACAAGTCGCAGCGACTTGTCGTCACGACATGTCGCCTCAGTGTGCATTGGTTCAATATTTGTCGCCAATACATCTGATTTTGTCGCTGCGACAATTTCCGCCAAAAATACCTAGTAGACACGGGGGGAAATTGTCGCTACGACCTATCGCGGGAACAAGTCGCTGCGACTTGTCGCCTAGTGTGTACCGGCCTTAAGGGTTACACATTTCTTAAGTAGAATCTACAAAATGCTCTTTACAAGACAGTGTTTCTTTTGTGTTTAATTGGTTTTGTCCAAGTTCTTACTCGGAACGTTACTTTTAAATACATACTAATTACTAATCTAACTCATGCTTGTAAAACCGGATTACATACTATAAATATTAGAGATTGTAAAGCGCATTGAGATATTAGGTTAAATGCGCTATATAAGCATCACATCACATCACATCACATCACATCACATCACATCACATCACATCACATCACATCACATCACATCACATCACATCACATCACATCACATCACATCACATCACATCACATCACATCACATCACATCACATCAATCATTTATTCATTCGAACGATCAATTAATCAAAAACAGACCTAGTACAAATTACTTTTCTTCAGATTACAGCAAGCAATGAAGAAAAACCCAAGAGAATTAAATGCACAGCAACTCATCATAAAAAACCCACAGGTCTTGATTATATCCGTACAAACATCGGTAGGGGGGTCTACACAAAACTCGAAAGCAGCTCGTTCAGACTGAGTTTGCGGAAAACGGGAAATTGCAGTACTAGATACAAAACTGGCTGACATTGCTGAAAAGATATCGATTCCCCGGCGATAGCCCTGAAGAAAACGTTTTCAAAAAAACATGGGATGC
Organism: Diadumene lineata; assembly: GCA_918843875.1. NCBI lineage: Eukaryota > Metazoa > Cnidaria > Anthozoa > Actiniaria > Diadumenidae > Diadumene > Diadumene lineata. Next base: position 9,563,852 of record OU974072.1, read on the forward strand.
AACATTTCATCTGCATTTAAATCAATTAATATCTAATTTCTTACCATTGTAATTATTTTCAGTTTATGGTGATTATTACTTATTCAAAACTAATTTGGCATCTGTTTGGCCGGCATCACATTTGTACCTATCAAAGACGTCATAAGAGATAGAGACATGAAACTCTGGGGCAAAGTTATTCATATACCAACCACTGTCTGAACGACCTTTTACCGGGAAAACGATCCCGAGAACTGCGTAGCAAAGGAAATGAATACATCTTACCTAAGATTAAAACAGAACGTTTTAAAAGATCTTTTATAAACAGATGTCTTTTTAACTTTATATAGATTTTTGTCCACCATCTATCACTTTTATATTGTAAATTGTATATATTTATGCTGTATATATCTTATATTTCAATATATTAGATATCATACATTCCATTTTTTTGTAAACTTTCACGTATGTTGAAAGTGTTTATTCTAAATAAAGACTATAGACTTAGACCGGGGGCACGAGTATTAAAATGAGTTGAGTTTATTTTTATTCCAAGTCGAATTAACTTCACATTAACCAATAATTAACGGGAGGATGTAAAAGAACGACTAAGGACGCAGGTACGACCATCCTCGGTGATAGGCTTATACTAATACATACTAACTACTAATTAGCGCATTTGATTATATATATATATAGATATTTGCGCTATATAAGCATTAAATTAATAATAATTAATTACTGATAAAGTCTGTGCAAGTTCAGACAAGCCTGAACAGCCTACGTCATTGTCCAACATTACCCTCCCCTCCCCTCACCCAGATGCCTCTCCAAACCATGTGATGTCACTATTACTATCCCCACCCTGCAAAATCCTACTCACTTCACACCTTACTTTGAGGATTTAAGTATTAAACCATCTACTCCCGTTTTATCCCTCTAAATATTTTTTGGCCTTCAATGTGGGGAAACAAACGTGGCCCCATCAGCTTGCACACGAGCCAACACATAACATGAGAATGACCACAATGAATAACATGTTATATCAAGGTCATCAAGGGCACGAGTAAACACTCCACCAGAGTGTCTACTTATTATTATGTTTGCAGTACGTATTTAATAAAGACCGTTAATACAGAACAACTTCCCCCTCCATCTGTGCTACGCTTATAATTAGGCAAAACATACACAATATAGGCCTGATAAAAAGAGTAATACGCTCTCAAAAAGACCGCTGCGATCTTGAATACTCTTTTCAATATGATGTTATCTGGACTTAAATCGGTTTAATTCCGTTCGATGTAAAAATGCATGCAATGATTATATGTAAACTGAATATTAAAATCCCAGCGCAGCTGCTGGACTGAAACTTTGATGTCAACAAATATACCGACAATCTCTAAATAACGAGACCATAAAAAAGTAATTGAGAAGCCCTACTCACAAACTAACAAGTACAGTCTTTGCTAGTAGAACAAATCGCCTCCCAAATCTTATTCGGTAACTGATCAACGCGCCATTTTTCACGACTGGACGTGGCATTTTTTTTCGACAAAGTGTTCTATGCGTTGGGTTGTACATGGCGACAGCGTTGGCATTATACCAGTGTTAAAGACAGACAGGTTTAAAAATTGGCCATCTTTGTTGGAGTCTAACATTAAAAAAAAACGAACTGAAATTCCATTCATTTGCGCAACGGAATACGACGAATTTTATCGAGATTAAAGCCATTTCACTTCATTTTACTTGGGTCGTTTTTTCATACACGACTTACAAATCAATGTAATCGATCTCGATGACAGAAAAGGCTGAACTAAGTTAGTCTGGAGCTTGATTGAAATTGTGGTACACAGAGTTTCTGTAAGTGGTTGTTTTATTCAAGTTGGTACCATTTTCCATTAGACGTGGTCACTCCAACGCTCATGAATGTTGCAGGCGATTTCCTTCTTATTTGTAAGAGGACAAAAAGAACTGTAAGTTTGGGTTTCTAAATATCCACGTGGTCATTGCGATAAGAATAATATGTGGTAATAGAAACACTCATTACTGAATGCAAAGTTATAAAATTAATAACGGATTTGTATCGATGTTTAATTAACAATCACTGTGGGTGACTTGGCTCTATTTACGTTTCATTCATTAAATGAGCTTGAAAAACAAATTTCGCTTGTGAAGTTTCGAATATCTGCCCAAACATCTAGAACCAGCATACATACATGCCCGAGACAAAGCCATCAAAAGTTCAAACCCAGCTGAGCGCGAGATATAAATAAGAAATAAATTTGACAGTGGAGTTCGACCTCTGACGAGAAACGATCCTGAAACGTCACTGGGTTTAGAACTGAAAACTGTGATAATTAGAACAAACCACAGCGGTACGTTGCTTTTGAAAAGAACTATTACATCTAGAGAGAGAAACATAACGGTCTTGATTTTCGGTGAATTCTGACGAGAACAATATCCCTGTAAAAACACCAGATAATTTGGATTGTGACGTTGTTGTTAGATGCGAGGTTATAACTTTAAAACGATTCGAGTACCATTTATATCGTCACTTCATTGGGTTAGTATTCAAGTTCTTTGATCCGTTCCAAATTCAGTCATTAATTTTTCAGTCTTATTTTGACATGATTAAATCTTTGCACATTGGAATAAACATACCAATTATAAGTGTGGTATAGTTCTTCCAAGACTTATGTATTATGGGACATTTGTCTTGCAAGAAAATTGGACTCAAGCAGATCTTGGTGCGTTTGAATCGCATAGCATTTTAAGCGCGCATTTCAAGTTTGAAACCTGTTATATTGGATTTGTTGTTTTGCAAACTCCTAACAACATTTTCAGGTAAATACTGCAGGGTTTAATTAATAACGTCATACGAGTAATTTTCGACCAATCTCAAGTGTATTATCAGCTGGATTTGAGGAACGGTAAGAGCTTATTATTTTACTGTGTTGGATTCAGTAAACAATATTGGAACATAACAAGATGCTGTGTGACTTCCATTAACATATATTCAATTATCATCTGCCTATCATCCGATCGAGTACTGTTAGTCCAATTTAATGACTTCACGTTGGAATTATACCAAAGATTATTTGTGATTAACTCACGCTAAATAAAACTGACAAAAATTAGCACATCACTAGACTTGAAGCTACTTGAAGCTTGGTGAAACTTCAACAGCCCTTTCTAAGAAGTGGCCCCCTAGTAGGTATTCGATTCTCTTTTATTATTGACTTCCATTCAGTTTTGAAACCTCTTTCGACAGGTTTGATTTGTGGAAGATTTGCCACAAGACGTAACTTTGCAGTCACATATATTCACCATTTCCGATTCACTCTCTATTTCCTTCCGAGAAACTGGAAATATAAACTCTTTAAATTATCGTGAAAGTTAGCAGTAACAAAGATAACATCAGTGACTATCCGTTTGTGTTGTAACAAGTAGTTTGCTGGTTTCTAAGTACCTACAATCACGGACTATGGCCATCAGACTGACACACGCTCATACAAACAGCAGCACAGCAATAGAAGGGAGATATTTGTCCATGGATGCGCTAACAGCTTGGTTGATAACCTTCATTTCATTGTCATTTCTAATCTTCCTCTCCAATCTAGCTACTATCGTTGCGTTTGTGATCAACAGACATCTTCGTCGCCAGAGTGTTTACTGCTTGCTCAACTTAGCAATTGCTGACATGGTCCATGGTTTGTGTTCGATATTTTGGTATCTTGTGTACCTGGATTATCTTGGTATGGACTTCTTTACCGTCAAACTAAACCATCCAGGAATGAATCTTGCTGCTGGTCTTGTCAACACATGTACTTTGGTGCTGTCACTTGTGTCTTTGCTGCTCGTTTCTATTGATCGAGCAATTGCCACGTTGTTCCCGTTCATCCACCGCTCCACACCATCCAAGACATACATGAAAATCTTCATAGTGACATGGTGTGTAGCATTTGGTCTGTCCGCTTTGCCAATTGCTTTCGCTAAGTGGGAAATATACGGACATGACATCTGGTTTAATAACCTTTATTTTGTGTGCATATTATTTCTAATCGTCATAATACTCTCTTACTTGGCAATCTTCGTCAAAATACGAATGAAAAACAATCATCACCAACACCACCAACAAGAAGCAACGATTCAAATCAGACAAAAACAAGAGAAACACTTAGCAATGACTTTGTTTATTGTTACTGTTCTCTCGTTACTGACTTGGCTACCAATCACAATAAAACACGAGTTGCAAAACTCGATGGAACCTGGTGTGGCACAACACAATATCGAGCTGCTCACAGAGCTTACACAACTAACCAATTCTCTTGTTAATCCTATCGTTTATGTATTTAGGATGACAGAGTTTAGAAAGACACTGGGGCGGCTCCTATTTCGATGCTTTTGCTTTGGAGAGAGGATATCTCCTATGATTTCATGTCGCCAAGGTGATAATCGGGAGCAAATCTCTTCTAAAAAATCTCCCAAACCTGCGCAAGCACTTGAGATCCTACATTTTACAACTAGTCAAGTCACCACAAACACCAAGATAGGTCCGAGCCCAAGTCCAATCGACGTGTAGTTCATGTCGAGAAGAGAAGGACTCAAGACAAACCAAAACAAAACTGGGATACGCTCAGCTAGAACGGCAAGAACAAATGTCTTTCAGTTATATTGCGTCCAAATTCAGTTATATTTATGGAAAAGTTGATCTATGAAGCAAGTGGTCAAAAAGAGCAATTATAGTAAGACCCCGATAGTCAAACGTCACGACTGACTCTCATACAGTTAAAAACGAAAATGAATGAAAATTATTATGTATAGCTTGATTTTTCAAGTCCTTGATGAGAGATAAGAACAGTATAATTGATGGCATACCGTGTTTTTAGCTTAAAATAGTAACTGAAAACGGTCTCTTTAACCGAGTTTGAGCATAACTTGATAATTCAAAGTCTTCCCTTGAGAACATGTTATTCTTAGCTAAAAACTGCTACTACAAAAAAGGGTTCTTTAAATTACGTTCGAGTTCGAAAGATTCCAAGTTCATCCATTTTTTCTAATCCAAGCGAAGTAGTTAGGTTTTTCAAGTTTAATGATGTTTCCGGGTGTTAATTTACCATAACTGTCGTCATTAAACCTCAACTAAAATCGTTAGCTGTGAAATAGTCAGTTGATGAGAAAAGTCATAAAAATAGATAAGTTATCGCCTGATAAAGCTCGTCAAATGAACTGTGAAATGCTTTTGATGATTTAATGAAAATGCTGTATAATCCGTGCGAAGTGCTCTCGGATGACTGGATACTATGAATGAAAGTTAAAGTGGTTGAAAATGACAAAACTCAACGTAAATGAGCTTTTATAAATAATCAGAATTGAAAAAGTTTAAAATAGCAAAATGACTAACACTTCCGTACGTCAGAGATGATCCCAAACATTTCCCCTTACAGCGTTAATGGCGATCACAACAGCGCAACTCCTACCGAAACGTCGGTCCTATAAACACTGGCCCTAAAGTCGCCTACACGATAGCTAGTCCAGTTTCGAATTCCCTTTTATAGTCTTAGCCTCAAATTAAAGCGTGCAATATATACTTTTGTTTAGTGACAGCCTGGCGAAATGTGGAGTTTCTGTGTGTGAAAAAAGACAATTGATTTTTTGAATATTTTACCCACTTAGAAACTGGACTATTCCTTCTAATCACAGGATTTCAGAGTCAGTCGAAATAACATTTCTAACAAGGGGACTTCCATTCAAGATTGTATTTAAGCCACGTGGTACTCCCCGGGGGAGTATAAAGGAGCCTGGAAAACTGAAGAATCCGCTCGACGTCCTCATCTCATCCCTGTGAAACTTCATGCATGCATCATAATAATCACCATTTACACGAAAAAAGAAAAGCATGAGTATTCAAGCCGAACGCTTTCTGTCGGAGTCTAGCGATTGTATTTGATATATTTTTCTTATTTTAAGGAGAGCGCACGAACAGATATTAAAACCGATATTTTTGCGGAAATAGCTAAAAAATGTCTGTTTGAATGTAGTGCATTATCAATAAAACACTCCAGCAAGGAAATGCAAAGTGGCTAAAAAAAATTCAAGGACTGGAAACTTCAATTGGCCATGGACTGTCATTGTCCATCGAACTGGAGAGCAACTCCTCATAAACATAAGCAGAGTTGTTCAAACCAATTAGTATTACTACTTGTTACTTATTTTTTAAGTGCCTAAAAATGAATTCAAAGAATCAAAAGTTGAATGATAAAAGAAATGACTTTAAAATGTTCTGGAAGAGGAGACATTGTGCGAGATAAAGCTACTACCGATCGATTTCAAGAGTGTATAGATAAATGAATAAAAACCTACTCGCTATTCAATAATGAGGGAAAAAATCAAGAGCTCAATTATGACGACTTTAAAATGTTATTTGAGGACAAATATACACGATGTAACCATTATTTATTTTATGTTTTTCTGTTTTTATTCTTTAAAAATGACTCTCCTAACTCCCATATACCTCTCAAAAAGTGCATACTTTACAATGATTCAATAGTTTCATCTCGAACGAATCCCACAATTCCCTCAATTCCCTTAAACTATTGTGTCATTTTCAAATGTATCACCGCCAAAATAATACATTTACGGTCATCTCACGTAAAAATAAAAGTCCGCGATGCTATATAACAGCGGTCCAATCTAAAAAAATTCTAAAAACTCTCTGTAGACTAAAAAGCTCGCTATCTCTTAACACAGCGGTTTTCAGTATATAAAATCTTTTTTTTGTGTGTGTGTGTGTGTGTCACTAATAAATTAAATATCGTTTCTCGCATTTTGTTTGTACCAGCGTGTCCACATTTCAGCTCTTAATACAGTACCCAATTGATTGGACCTTGTTTTTTTTTTTTTAAAAAAGGCATCATTTCATTGTACCACAAGAACAAAAAATAATAATACTGTAATACATTACTATAACTAACAAGCACCCGACACAATCATCACCATAATACACTCTCATGCTAAAATGAGAAAAAGGAGAGTGCCAAACTAAGTCATATCTTCCGTTTTGGAATTGTTTGAACAGGAATTCACAGTAAATACTGATACAGGACGAGTTACAGCAGCCAGTCATGTGGAAGACCATTCACCTTTAAAATTATGAGTTTAGGGCTTGAGGAATTTCGGAAAAATATATACAACAAGAACTAGTTATCCTAATTATACCGTAGAATTCAGAATTCAGATCTGTATGAAACGACGTTTACCACATCTTGTAAACCCCAAACATGTTTCTTCCAGTATATTGGTGCAAAACTGCTGAAATATGAAAATTCAGAGACGGTCCACAGGATGTCTTGCTAAAAAAATATGATTTTTTCCCAAACAATTAGAAAAAGCCATGATTTAAAGGAAAATTGTGGAACTGAAAGGTAAGTTGTCAACAGACAAAATGGAGGATCAGAGACAGTTCACGTGTCTTGCTTACAAATATGATTTTCCAAAGATTAGAAATTGCATTGATTTTCCATAGTGATATCAGGCAGGATGTAGATCACGTTAAGCCACGATTTGGTGGTAATTATACTTTAATTCTCCAGTGTATGACCTGGCCGTCTTCACCACCAGTAACTACTGAGCACCCATCACCTGAGACATCGATACACCGTATGGGACCTACCAAACATACAATTATTGTTAGACACATTTTCAAAACGCTCAAACACACACATATATATAAGCGATCATTGCTCTACAATTATATTTTGTATTTTTAAAAGGCATTTGATTTTTTACGATCATTTCCTGCTCAAATATTAAGATAAGATATAATTTGGTCTTGCTGTGCATTAGGAGATCGAGGGGTGCTGAACCTTACACATACCTTTGTGAGCGCTTATTCTTGCTATTTGTTGCACGTGATATAGATCCCATATTTGGAGATCACCTGACTCGCTTCCAGCCAATACCATTTGACCATCCCAGACGGCACACCTATGGCAAAGTATTAAATGGTGGGTAAATTACAATCAGAGATATACAATACACTCTTAATGATAAAAACTAAAATCAACAACAAAATCATCAAGGTCATAATCACGATTGCAATGCAATAATTAAAGAAAATTAATATTTTTATTTCCTGCCATGTGCAACCAGCTTTCACTCCGAAATAATTTGTGAAATGGAGTATCAACTTATTACTATTATCCTTTATTTTCAAACTTGAACTAACCTTATTTCTTGTCCTGTATCTTTACAAAATACTTCAGATCCTGAATGTACATCAATCACCCGCATACAATGATCTGCACCACATGATAGTATCCTCTGACCATCTAGAACGACAAATAATTAAGTCAACATCTGCGGCTATCTTTGAGAGGTTTGCCCAATAGGCTTGAAGCAAAATGACGCTTTACCCCTGCTCTATACCAGAATCCTTTTCACATTACTTTTGTTCTAAAATAATGGCTGTAGACTACTTGTATGTGACATCAAAGAAGCCCCATCCGGAGGTCAAAACAAACATTTTTTACTTTCCTGTGAGCTTAAATCCATTGTTTTGTCCTCCACATTGAGCTGCATTCCAACTAACTACAAGGAGTCTATTGTTCCTGTATTATATCTTGGATATAATATGATGATATAAGACACATTTGATGATACATGATTGTAATTCTGGAAAACACCAGGAGCAAAGATTGTTATAATCCCAATATAAAATGACGATACCATTATTTCGGAAGGCTTAGCATAAGAAATCTTAGACTTACCTGGGCTGAACTGAACAGTATGCACGTTTGATTTGTGAACTAAAAAAACAATAATAATCCACGAATTAGAAAAGGGAGTCAGTTCAAAATTTATTTATAATTTAACTTTTATTTTATTCAATTTTCCAAAAAAAGCTTTGACATACTTGGATGTTGACTGAGCACCACTTGCTGGTCGATATTCCAAAGTAAAACGTTTCCTGGAATAAGAAAGAAATATAAAGGACCATTATCATCATCACCGTGCTTATTACCATGGTCACCATCACCTCCATCATCATTACTAGAGTCGTTTTCGTATGATTGGGAAACGGTACAGTTACGATACCGCTACGATACGGTAGATAATTCGAATGTTTTCTTAGAAACTACAGTTACAATGTTATGCGGTATTGTTTCCCACTCATACGAAAACGACTCTATCATCATTGACATACCATCCATAGTTCCAGTGACTACTAGTGTGTTCGTAGGGTCCAAGTCTACTGAGTTAACCTACCAAACCAAATTTAAAAAAATTGTCACCGTTAGAAAAAGGCTCACATACAAACAAACAAATAAACTAAACTAAACGACCCGTGAGTGGTGTTGCTTGATATGGGGTTCTCATTTTGTTAAGCTCATCATTATTACACAGATTTCTTATCAATCCATGCGGACTCTTGATTTTGTTTGCCGAACAAATTTCGGTCTATGATCACGTGCAAGTATTCTGAAAGGCGATGTGTTGATTCTTATCAATAATGGAAAAGTCATACAGTTGTCATATGATCGAAAAAAAATCGTCTTTTGGGGAAATCAAAGTTTTTCGATCCTACGACCGTTTTTGAACGATTTCAACCGCGATCATATATGGATCGAAAACGGTCGTAGGATCGAAAAACGTTGGTTTCCCTATAATCGAATTTTTTTTTTCGGTCGCTTGCGACCGTTCTCGATCGTTCTCGATTATATGAAAACCAGAAAAAGTATTGGTATGTAATCGTACCTCAGTATCATGGTCTAATTCAGCCTAAAAGATAAATATATATATATACAATTATATAAGAAGCAAGTGCTAGATAACGTAATCGAATCATCGCCATCTTCATCGCCATCATCACCACAATCACAATTGCTATTAAGGACCTTAAGCACGAGGACGAGAGGCGAAGAGGACAACAAGTTGCCATGAAACTTAATTGACACACGAGTTTTTTTTGTGGTGAATATAGCATCTTCATAAGTTGTTGTCAACAGTGAAAACGTTTTGAGTAAACATGACTGATTGCACATGTTTTTTGGACAAAAATAAAGTCCAAACTCGTCATCGTCGCCTCTCTCGTTCTCATCCGTATTATCACTCTACCAGGCAAAGATATCCCATGAAACACCACGTCACAGTCTGAAAAACATATTGGTACTAACCAGTATCATTGGTGAAGCAGGTTTCTTGCCCATCGGTTCAGGCAGAAACTTCCAAACCTACAAAACAACAACAGTATTACTTCGTCATATGTTTGTAATGTCGCTGAGCTTTAGCTGAAAATCAATGTAAATATTCCAGGGTTCTTTCTTGCTGTGTTTGACTTGATCAAACTATGGAAGAAAGGCACAATGGGAATTTCCAGCTAAAATCTGACGTGTGACATCCATGACGAAGAATAATTATTTGTTATTGATCATTTAGATGGTAGAAACTGAAACAATGATGTCAGCCAATATCCATATCTCGTATAGTGTTGGCTTATTATAGAATAACGTTATAGGCAAAGAAAAAAATAGTGGTTCGTAGGCGATACATAATGAACCAGAACAACATAAACACTGTAATATCAAATCCATCGAAAGTTTATCATCAATTTTGACTGCAGTGATTGAGATCTGTATCATGATTCTATTATATTTATTGTCTCGAACTGTTCTTACTTTGACAGTCGAGTCCCAGGACGCTGTAACTAGTATGCCATCATTCCAACAAAGACATGAAACTACAAGAAATACAAAAAAAGCTTTTTAGTTTGATACACTGTACTCTTTTCCGTGTTAATTCCTTGATGCTTATTCCTGCTCTCTTGTCTCTTTTGTGTTAAACTGCAAACATGATTAACTTATATGCGCGAGGTGGTCTCGGTTGGACAGTATTTAATACTTACTAGCATCATCGTGTCCTCGTTGGGTATCTAGCACACGTCCATATTCCACTGAATATATATAGCTGTACAACAACAATGAAATAATGAGAACAATTAATACTCGCTTTAACAACCTCGTGGATTGCTGATCTCTTGGAAGAAATTTGACATTGAATACCCCATTTATATTAGAACCTATATAAAAAGAAAGTTTTATAGACTGAGAACCTTTTTTTAGCGAAATGAAGGCCTTACAAGCGGGTGTGTATTGTATTTGTAAACGATAAAAGAGTTACAAGCAGATTTACGCTGGAGATTCGTGTAGTTAGGGTCGAGCACAGTAATTGTACTTTTTACCTCGGTCAAAATGTGTCTATACAACATTCGAAAGACACTACTTGGAGTTCGGCTATAATACTGGTTTAGGGGAAGAGAACATGATTTGTCTTTGATAAGATATATAAGAGTTGTTTACATCAATTACAAAATTTGAAATAAAATTTAAATATTGGTCAAGTATGGTTTGTAACACTATGAATAAGTGCTTGATTGCAATCTTACATGTTATTGTCCCAGGATCCGACTACAATAGTCTTGGCATCAGGCATAATGGCACACGATGAAAGAGCCTAGGGGAAAAACACAATTTTAAAAAGAATATATTATTTAGATGCTATTAGAAAAAAAAAACAGTTTGACTGTACCAAATGTTGAAAATTGGAATTGATAATTTCTTTAAGGGGGCGCTTACCATCGAAGACAAGTTTATACTTCGAATTTGTTGCTGTTCTTCCAAAGAAAAGATCTTGAGCTGGGTGTCTAGAAACAATGAAAATAGTAGACTTACAATGATATGAGCGATAACCCCTCTGATGAAAATGATGATAATGATGATCAATGATAGTAATGGTAGTAATATACTAAGAACTGAAGCTGATAGCGAGGATGAAGATGATGATGGTAATGATTATGATCACAGTCATCATGGTTACGGTGAAGCTGATGATTTTGTTGTGATTACGATAATGACGACGATAATAAATCATAATAATAATATATATGTTTTTGTTACGCATCTAAAAATCTCGATTCGTTTACAACATCAAATATGCGTTTACAATATCAAACTATGATGATTGTGGTGACAGTGTTGATGATGATGATGACAGTCAAGATACCGTTAAAAAAAATTACCTTGAAAAACAGAGAAAACGTATTTATGATGGCGAGGATGAAGACGATGATGATGACTATGATGATGACTGTCATGTTATAAATATGTTTATGGTGAAGCTGATGATTTCGATGCGATTAGATGATGATGATAGCGATGATGATGATGGTGTTGATGATGATGATGATGACTGTCAAGATAGCGTTAAACATAATTACCTTGAGAAACAGAGAAAACGTATTTACAGTCATTTGACAACTGGATGGCAGTTACAGTACTGAAATTAAACACATAAAAATTAAAGATCAGCCATGACTAATAGGAACTAAATAGTATGGAGAAGTTGATGATCTTAAGAGTTTAGAAGACTAAGATGATTGGACAACAATATACAGCGAAGGGTTATTCATGCCAAGACGATTCATAGACATTATTGTATGTTTACGCTTTTTTTTAATTTAAGGGTATGCTTAGTTTAGATTCATGCTTTAATATGTTGTGTAGAGCCAGCCTCACTTTTCCATTTCAATTATTTTTAAAGCTGTTATAGATTAAATTTACGTTTCTATGTTATTATATCACATTACATTTTGTTTTCCTTTCAACCTTTTGCATTACTTCAAGGTTATTGGTTCAAAGTTAGTCTATATTATTGGCTTTATTATAGTCGTTCTTCCAAAACCTTTTCAACAATACTGTTAACCTTTTCGTCACGTTTTATATATTATTACTTTTGATTTTAATTATACAACTGCTACGTATGATCAACGTATAAAGTGCACACACTAAAAGTGTGCAACATAAACACCACTAAATAGAGCTTTTTTATGCTAAATAGTAATTGCTATTTACTACTACATAATGACAACTATTGCACAAATATAGTGTTTGCACTCTAGTATGTGTCACATAATAGTAGCTCTTATAGATAACTTTTTTTTGCCTTTATCACCGTTGCTTCGTTACTTTAATCACTTTTTTTTCAACTACACGTTTTAAAAATCAAGTTGTTTAAACCAATTCAAACCTTCGATGTCGTGTTATAGGTTTATTGGCAATGTTCACCCTTACATCTTTGCCACTTGAAGATGAATCCCTGTAGCACAGCAAGGTTAGAAATAGATAGAGAAAAAGAAGAAAAATGAATAGGAACAAGAAAGAAGTGATTGAAAATTGAATGAAAACTAAAGTAATGAACGGAAGATGAATGAAAACAAGACGGGAAGTGAATGAGAATTACATGACAGACGAATGGACACAGTAGAAGAAGTTGAAAACAATGGACGAAAGATGGATAAATTTAATAAAATTGTTAAACGAATAAGTAGACACAAAAGGAGTTGAAATGATTTAAAACTGAACAAAAAGATGCCACTATGACACAAAAGGAGTTGAAATGATTCAAAACTGAACAATAAGATGCCACAATGAAAAAAGGATAGGGCATCACTACGAATCTTTGTAAAGACTTCACACAAACAAATAGTAAAAAAGGCGCATACCAGAGCTTTTTCAGAAAAGCCATTGTTTATGTTTACTTACTGTTTGTGTAGTTTCTGACTGGATTGTTTTTCTAGTTTCTCAAAATGAGTCCAGTGGTCTGGTTCAGGTTCAGAACCATCATCAAAATCAACTGAAATCCACACGAAAAGGGCTTATTAAAATAGAAAGCTTTTAGAACCAGAAAAACATACAGCCTTTCTATAGCTGGGACCAACGCCACCTCATAGTGCTGCCTGTTTTTTTAGTCAGGTTTTAGCGTTTTCTTACATAATATAAATCATTAATCATTAAATAAATATAATAAATATTATAAATCATTAATCATTAAATAAATATAATAAATATTATAAATCATTAATCATTAAATAAATATTATAAATATTATAAATCATTAATCATTAAATAAATATTATAAATCATTAATCATTAAATAAATATTATAAATAATATAAATCATTGATCATTAAATAATTATAAATCATTAATCATTAAATAAATATTATAAATATTATAAATCATTGATCATTAAATAAATATTATAAATCATTAATCATTAAATAAATATAATAAATATTATAAATCATTAAATAAATATAATAAATATTATAAATCATTAATCATTAAATAAATATTATAAATATTATAAATCATTAATCATTAAATAAATATAATAAATATTAAAAATCATTAGTTGATATAGTGATGGGTCATATACGAAGTACCAACCAACTTGAGTCATTTACTCGCCAGTACACAAAAACTGACTGTACCCTGCTTAGCAGAGATTTCTCAAAAGAAACCGGTTTCTGTTAAGAAATCTCTGCCAAGCAGGATTAAACTGACTGTAGAATGAATCAGAAATCAATACTCACCACTAACGCTAACAACAGGAATCTTTTCAGCTCCCACTTCATGGTTTAAACTTGCATCTTCTAATAGGGGTATCAAACCATTGGCAGACGTCGTTGAAGCCTAAAATGTAACGTTATTTGTGACAACAACAATAAAAAAAATAACACGATTTTGCGAATACAGCCATTAAGTTAAATTAAAATGTTTTCAACTTTTGGCTCATGTTAAATAAGAATGATTTGGATGATTTGGCTGAATGTCGCTACACACAAGGGAGTTTACTAATGAAAAGCTTGACTGAAACATGCTCAGAGAGCAACCGACAGTAGGTCCCTCGTTTGCATTTTTCAATTTCAAGCAAAACACTCCATATTAAATTATTTTTCTGTCCGTTTTTTTTTTTTCTTGTACAAAAAGCTTCCACCAGAACCATCATGTTTTGATGTTTAGAATTGTGCTCCACGAACAAACTGAGTGATCTGAGGGTATACTTACGATTCTCTTGGGATGTGGAACTTTGAAGAGCTGTTTAGGAGTTTGTCCAAACTCTAATATTTGAGCTTCAAGAGAAGCACGTTCATTGGGATCTGTAATACTGCAAAATAACAGCAAATAATAAAAAATCATTAAAGGAAAATAACATGAATACTTCTATTAAAAATAAACACTGGTTAAGATCAAATTATTTGAAATAAAAATATTTGAATTTTAAATATAAGAAAAAAGGCAGGGTCAGTGTAAAGGAAGATTAGGATTACAATGGTAAACTTCAATAATCTTTAGTATTCATATCACACATGTTACATGTTTAATACAATCACATGCACAAAGCCCAACTAAACTGCAGGTGCACCTTGCGAATGTTCTGAAATGTTCATTCATCCATTCATTCATTCATACACCCTTTCATTCACGCAACCATCCATTCAAAAGTATCAGAGTTACATCACACTTAGCAAGGATGACTGTTCTGAAATAACAAGCAGACGGGAAATTGTACACCAAAATGGAGGATAAGAAAGAGATGCAAAAGGAGAAAGAGGATTTGATTAGTGTAAATACAGACTTATTTTTGTTAGTACCTATCAAGATCAACGGCACCTTCATATGTCAGGTAATAAAACACTGAAAAACAAGGATACAATAATCATGGTGAATGAATATTAAATAGACTGATTTCAAGTCACTCCCAGTTCATTCATTTTCCTCAGTCATTCTTTTTTTAGAGAAAAGTGGAACCAACTAAAAATGACACTCAGAAAGATGAACAAACTGACAAAGTGATAGACAGACAGATAGACTAGCAAAATAACAAAAAGACACTTAGACAGATATAATGACAAAAATAATGACAGACAGACAGACAACATTATTATAAACTTTCAGTTATTGAGTAGACATACCATTGTCAGATTTCCAGGCCTCCTCTCCTCTCTGTTTATAGCCAAATATAAGATCTATCCAGTCATTTAGTCTCTCTGATACATACACACTCTCAAGAGCATCACGGTTTATACGAATGAAATGTTCGCAATCTGAAATAGATAATACAAAATACTGATGTCAATTTAAGATTACGCATAAATAAATAGAAGAATAGATATATAAATTTGGATACAGTAATAAGTAACTAAATATTTCACTGAATAAATGAGTACATGAATGACTGGCTGATTGAAAGAAGAAATGTACTGAAACAAAATGAATGAATGAATGAATGGATGAATGAGAGAATGAATGAATGAATGAATGAATGGATGGATGGATGGATGGATGAATGAATGAATGAATGAATGAATGGATGGATGAATGAATGAATGAATGAATGAGTGAGTGAGTGAATGAATGAATGAGTGAATGAATGAATGAATGAGTGAGTGAATCATTGATGAAATGAATGAATAATTGAATGAGTAAAAAGTGAATGAATAGTTGTAAATGTGATAAAATCAAAAAAACACATCATTATGTACATTTATTTGTACATGATGGTACCACTCAACCGTGTACAACTTATTATAATCACATTTACAACTGTTTCTCTACAAACACAGACCTATCTAGTATTTCATACCAGTTTTTACCTAAATTAATGAATAAGTGATTGATTGATTGATTGATTGATTGATTGATTGATTGATTGATTGATTGATTGAAAGAATGAGCAAATGAAAGAATGAAGACATGAATGAAAGAGAAAACAAATGAAAGAGTGAACAAATAAAGGCATGAATGAATGTGTGAATGTTCTGCAGTACCTTTAGCATAAGGTGGTAGCTCAACGTCCATGACCTTAGTCTTGTCTTGTTTCACACCAAGGGGTAAATTTTGACTGTTCACGAGGAATTCTCCAGAAGACTGAAAAAACTCTGGTATGAGCTGAAACCCAACCAATACATCATCAATACATTAAGATGAATACAGTCAACATTCAACAAAATTTACCATACAGTAGTGAAGCTAATAGATCTATCAGCTCACACTCCATTTTGGACATACTATTCCATATTAATCTTGACAGAACCATACCTCTTTGACGTCAGCATGCCCAGTTTGTACATTCTCCCATGTTTCTGCAACACTTAAAAAGAATTATAATAGGATCAGTATTAATATGCCATACTAATTTCCTGAAATAGATAGCAGTATGTCCTCAAAAAGGGTAGGGGCTGGTTGAGTTTTAAAAAGAGGACCCAAAACTTTTTGCGGCCAGAGAATGATAGTACTGACATGAAAGTTGGATAGAGATGAAATCGTTTGTATTTTTTACTTTTTGGGGATCTTTTAAAATACAATATTTGATCACTGACAATACTCGAAATACAAAAGTACATACTAAAGAATGATAATTACTCATCAAGTTGAGCCATTCAGTCTATTTGACAGACAATATCTTGGAAATGGAATGATTTTAATTTATAATACCTGTTGAAGAGTCTGTCAGGCTGATCAAATTTACCTCCTTGCAAACAAAGCATAAACTCTGGAGCTGTAGAATGCAGCAATGTCATAATTAGATTTTATATTACGAACCATAACTTATTGATGAAAAATACCAATAGACAAAGTAAGTTGATTCATGCAAATATTTTGAGTCGCAAAATGTAAGTCAAAAGACCACTTTTATGAGATATTTTCACATCAACATTGAATATGAACCCTGCATAGAACTAATATAAAAGTATCTTTTTAATTTGTCTGTCAAATTCATATTCGTAGTCGTGTTTGTCATCACGACTCAAACTCCCTATTATAAACTACATGTACATGTACAATCCCATTACATACCAACTCTAACTAGGTAATAAAGGACATAGCCAGGTGTAGAATAATGAGATCCATAAAGAAATTTCGGTTCTGGCATCTCTTTACAACGTTCCTATCAATAAAAGAATATGATTGAGTGTTATGATATGACTGCCCGGCCATCATCATTAAATTGATTCATTCATTTATCATCATCTTTATCATAAACCATTTCATCATAACTGTTCTAAATGGATTTACCTTCAGTTGTTGTAGTCTTGTGGGTGTCAAAGCCCCAATAGGTTTGCTCAAATCACGAAATGTTGATGGATTTGATAGATCTGTTTTAAGAAAAAAACAATTGTGAAAAAGTGGAAAAATATTAACTAGTTACATTATTGTACATGTAGGCTGCATATGAATATATATGATACATGGGAAAGGTCCAAGGCCTTTGAAAAGAGTGTTCTTCAAGGAGGTATGGAAAAAATTAAAAACATTTTTGGTAGATTTTTGTGTGTATAATAGATCATATTACCTAATGTTTGACTTGTATAATCTGCCAGTACCCATGGAAATACTGGATATTGAGTTAAATCATTAAAACTTCTGTCTGCTAAACTGGAAGAGAGAATTCAAAAATAATTTATGTTAGTAATGTCAGTAGTAGCTTCTTAATAATGTAATGTTACTGACATTCAATATAATTAATTAAATTGACAGCCAATTGTTTATTAGGTTCAATCAATCATTCAATCGGTCATTGGTCAGTCAATCATATCAATAAATAAATCAGCCTGTAATTCAATCAAGTTTTATAGAAAATCAATCAATCTTGACATGTAGATCAGAAGAGAGCACATTGGGTTGTCAACCTGGAGGCTGTAGGTTCGAACCCTCAATATTGGAGGTCTTGTCTCACCTCACTTTTGCATTAACCAGTAACAGGGAGATGTAAAAGAATGACTGAGGATGCAGAGTTAGGAGTATCCTCTGTGATGGGCACGCACTAATACATACCAATTACTAACTACTAAGTCTAATCAGTCACATGCTTGTAAAAAACCTAATTGCATACTATAATATTGGATTGTAAAGAGTATTATTTGAAACATTACGTGAAATGGGCTATATAATATTACTTCAAATAGCATATCGTGACATTACATGAAATGCGCTATAATTATAAGCACTAGAAATATTACATTGCAAACTATCAATAATCACATTATACTATAATCACCTGTTTAAGTACATTAAATATTCAAAATTTGATATTGCACCATTCTGCCATTTCAGAGTCATATTTTCTTGGCCATTGTCTTCTATTTTGACATCTACAAAGCATAAATGTGCATTAGTCAATATGGAGACTATCAACAGCTTTATTATCGATATCATGAAATTGTTATCATAATAAAGATAACAATCGTTAAAATAACCTTCATTGATAGGAATATTGTCAGCAGCTGCACCTTTGACATTCAACATTCTCTCTGACAATATTTTTTTATTTTGAATAGGTGTATAATTATATTTGATAGCAAAATATGATCAGTTATATAGATATAGTATAATGTAAGAGTATATTCTCTGCATCATACACCAGTACATTATAATCACTTAATTATATATTCATTTACACTCATTTGCAAAGTTATTATAGTATACACATTTATACATCAAATATCTAATTTATTCACTTATCTAGTATATTGATATGCAAAACAGAAAACTTGCTTTATTTGTTTGTTTTATTCAACGAATGTCAAAATATATTTTTCCTTTCTATTATGTACATTGTACAAATTGTAACACTGACAGTGGATTTTGTGTGTAAAAATGTCTTATTTTGTCTCTCTCATTAGATATTTGTATAATGATCATAAATGTATTGATGTATACTACAATGTTCTTGTAAACAAATGTAATAACTATATTCTTTAGTTATATATTAACTAGTTAGCTTTGTGATCTATATTATTCACTGATGATGACACCAGGCTTCCCGACAACAAGTCTGCAATTAAAAGATTCATACTTTACTTAAAGAATATTCTATGGAATGGACTAGAAAACTAAACTAAACTAAATCATTATGATAGCTACCTTGTTGTGCTAATAATTCTTTGTAAAAATTATCTCTTTCATTTTGTGAATTTAAAACAAGATACATCTGTGATCCATCTGATGAAAATATTTCAATTCCCTACAATCAAACACATGTAAACAACAATCATTATAAATAACTGAGTCAACAAATGATTATTCAATCAGTCAAAATGAGGTTAAATGTAATTTAAGCGAAGTTAAACTCGAGGCAGTGACGCTGGCCAGCGGTCGCAGTGCTGTGGGGGTCCCCTAGGGCCGATTGGTCACATGGCAGTCAACGTTTCTAGATTGTCGCGGGTCAAAACGTTTTTCTGCTTGCAGTGCCTTTTTTTCCCTCCCACCCTTCCTCCAGGTAAGAATCATGCAGGTATGTGTTCTTCCACTGACTTGGTCAGTGTGACTGGTGCCAGGAGGTGGACCAGGCTGTGTTGCCATGGTTACCTCGGCTGTGAGCAGTAGTGTGACCTGCCACAGCCATCAGGCACCTCTCGCCAACTCATCAGTGCTGATGAGTTTAACAATTACTATATCAAGCAACCATTTCATCAAATCATCAGCAATTAGTAACTCACTTGCTAAATGTACATTGTGTCAATCAATCAATTAATCAAGTAAACAATAAAATTATTAAATAAATTAGTCAATCAATCAGACAATCCATTAATCAATAAAATTAATCAATCATCGCTGGTTACTCACCACATGTCTAAGTAAATATCTTCTTTTGATAACTCTACTAATTTGTGCTAATTTACATTTGACTACTGGACACTGGAACATATTAAGAAAAACACAGTGTTATGAGAGATACAAGTTAATATGTGTTTACAATTTACAGTCTAGACACCTCAAGCATCCCCACCAAAACTTCATAATTGAATTCATTATTCGAATATTGAATTGATTATTCGAATCCAGTAATCAAATTTGAAAACAAGTCTATATCATTCTTCAATAAAATCGCATGCGCACTGAAAGAGATTTTTAGCTATGAATTGGCTTATTATTCCATGACTATCCACATCAGACGCTTTATTACATTAAACTTACTGGATCTGCATTGTTAAATGGTTGAAAGTAAAGCCGAGATGATGTCAACATGACACGTCCAGGATTACAAACTAACGGAGTGATTCTTTTAGCTACAGAACAAAATAAGAACAAAATATCCTTGCTATAAACAAACACAATTCTTTAATGCGAGATTAATAAATAAAAGTAGCTTTTGCTCAATCTGTTAATTATATGAACTAGCAAGTGTACAGAACAAAATACAAACAAAATATCCTTGCTATGAGCAAACAGAATTTTGTAATTATGAGAGAAAAATTCAAAAATAGCTTTTCCTTTAATCTGTTAACTACATCAACTAGTGTACAGCAAATTGAATAACAATTTAAATATAAATAAGTCTTGGTTTGCTATTATACAATACCAACCTGAAGTTTCAATAACAATTTTTTCATATAAATCTTCCAGCCTACAAAAAATAAAAGTGACAATATTTGTAGCAAAACTAAATAATATTTTTAATGCGTATAACACTATTTTCTAGTTTCCTCATGGTGATATACATGTACATACCAACTAGTGTTAAAAGTGACTCTAGCTTGTCTTGACTGAACTATAGTATTGATCTGAAAATACAATTTGATGATAACTTCAATCTAGTTGCTGTTTGTATTTCAATCCATAGTTTCGCCTTCCCAAATTGTCTTCAGGAACATTGTACTATTTACATAATTTTGTACATTATAAAATATTTGAGATATAACACACACTCTGATGGGCTGAGACACATGCTCAATGAGAGCTTGGTTTACAAAACAAACAAGTTGTCCTTGCTAATAATTATTGAAATTGCATTTGTATACAATTATTATGTATTATTAACATACCATGGCTGCTTGATCAGCTCTAGAAAGTGTTGATGCTCTATGTAACTGAAAACACACAGTAACGAAGATGTTAGATCACAAGTTTTATCACAATTATGATAATCATCACCTAGCTTTCAGTACCATTACCAATGACCACACACACAGGAGAAAAAGTAAAAAAAAAAAAACAGACATGGTATTTTTAATGGTAAATTAAATATTAACCATTCAAATACATCCATCTGATGGTTAATGTCGAGCAATAACCATTAAAGTTTAATACTTAATTAATGTTTTTTAAAAGAAAACCATGGTTTATACAAATATGTTTTTTTTACATTTTTCCTGTGACATGTACAATGTAATGTATTAACCAACATAATAACAACCATTGCCCTTAACGTCCACCATCATCATCATCACCACGATACCCAATATCATCAGCATCATCTGCACAATCATTCATCATTATCTTATGTTACCTGTTCTAATTGAGGAAGTACAAAACTTAATGCTATAAAATTGAATGAAAATAAATACTGCTTTCTTTCCTGAAAAGGAAAACAAACAAAAAGTTAATGCTTTGTCCTCTAGACCTAGTCAGAGCTATATGGGTTAACACAATCTATTTGGCTTGAGACGATACTGTATGATAACTTGGCACACGAAAAATGTTTGTAAACATTCAAATACCTGAAAGCCATCAACATTGTCTTCAGGAACTACAAAAACATCACTAAGATATGACTGTATTTACCCGGTTAAATTTATATGGTGCAACTATATTGCCTTCTTTCATTTCAATGACTTGCTTTGACTCAATGACTAGCACATCTCCTTTGCTGTCTATCCTGGTTTAGTAAATTCACACAAAATAATATTAGTCAATCAATCGCTGAGCCTGTAACCAATCAATCAGTCAGTCGGTTGGTACACTGTAGGTCAGTCAATCAATTACAATCAATCAATCAATCAATCAATCAATCAATCAATCAATCAATCAATCAATCAATCAATCAATCAATCAATCAATCAATCAATCAATCAATCAATCAATCAATCAATCAATATATCAATCAATCAATCAACAAACCCATAAATAAATCGTTTAGTCAATCCATTAAATAACAAGTAAATACATCAAGCAATCAAACAATATATACTATATCCAGTCTGAGTCAATCAGTCATTGACAAACAATCAATTTTGTAATCATCATTATCTAATCATTTGAAAATTTGCCAGTCCATCAAGTTATCAATGAATGGACCTACATATAATGTCAATCACCTGATCAGTCAATCAATCAATCAATCAATCAGGTGTATATGGTAAAAATTATTAAACATTGTCACAAACCTTGATAATAAAGGACCAGACCAATGAGCTATTCTGACACATTCTTTTAATGGAAACTGAAAATGAATGAATGAATGAATGAACAAATGAATGAAAGAACGTAAGAATGAATGAACAAACAAATTGATAAAATTTAAAAAACATGATAAAATTAATTAACTCTAATCTGGTCAATAAAATTTGAAAACTAGGTATCATGTTACTGTTCAGCACTGTTTTTTATTGAACAATTTTACTGCGTAATATACAAAAGATTACAACGGGTACATGATAAATTACCTTTAGTATTGGAAAGGCAGTATCAATTGGATCAAAAAGTATTGACTTTGAACACATTTTTAATCTACCTCTTTGTTTCCTGAAAGTAAAATACAACATGGTGAACTACAACTGATGAGGTTAGATTTGTATCTATTTTCCAGTGTACATATACATGTAGTGTTTCAGTTTAACAAACTAATAACTAAAAATAATACCGGTAATTAGTCATTATTAATCAATAATTCTAATTATTAGAATGATAAATATTTTCAGGAACAATAATTATTATTGTTTGTAAGAATACTACTGACTGACTGACTGACTGACTGACTGACTGACTGACTGACTGACAAGTATGAATGAAAGATTGTATGGATGGATGAATGACTGACTGACTGACAAGTATGAATGAAAGATTGAATGGATATATGAATGAATACAAGAATAGATAAAAACTAAATGAATGGAAGAAAGTCACACTGCATTGACCTTTTTCTCATCAACAAATAAAACAAATGAGGCTTTACTAGCAGGAAACAAACCTTTTAATAGCTTCATCCTCAGAGACATCACAGGGGTAATAGAAAACACTATAATCCTCAAAATATGTCTCTCCTGGTTCCAACAACAGCAATGAAAATCTGCAAAACACAGTAGGATAACTCAGTCAATCAACCAAATAAAAAAAATCAACCAATCAATCAATCAAGAACTCAAAACTGAAGCAATGGAGCAATCATTGACAACTGACTTTCATACATTGTCAGTGGTACTTTGAATGGAATAAAGATTTAAAATATTCACAGACTGAATATCCAATATAAAGAGCACATCTCCCTAGCAACAGAATGGTTATTTTAAGAATCACTTTAAAATTCATCAGACTGGAAAATTAATAAGACTACAGGCTATGGCACGGTTGTATGCACATCAATTTTTATCAAGTTGATAAAGTGTAAAATATTGATAGAAAATGGTGAACAACAGAATTATCATCCATATTGCCACTACCAACAACACATAATAAACAAGTTTATCATATGATTATTCAAAAAATACCTACATTTCTCAATTTCGTAAACCTGTTATTTTCACTAGTGAAAAGGACATGTTATTTTCATTAGTGAAAAGAACACGTTGCCATGGATACACTTCAGAGGCCTTCGCTTCAGAGGTCTTCACAAACATATTCCTTTGTCTTTGAATATTTTATGAATAATCATATGATAAACAGAATATTACATGGTCGCTTGAAGATACGAATTTTATCTTCTCGTGTTGAAAATATCTCACTCGTTCGCTGCGCTCACTTGTGAGATCTTTTCACCACTAAAATAAAATCCGTATCTTCGCGCGCCCATGTAATATCCTCTATATAGTTTATCCAGTAATAGCTACATAGCTACATTTAACAGAAAAAATTGTGATTTACTTGGTGTAAGTTTAAACGATTCCAATTTTCCACTTAGTGTTCAAAAATATATGATAAACACATTCACTCCACATGACAAGCTAGTAGACAAACTAAATCAAATAAATAGCTTAAAATTTACTAGATTATAGAATACCCAGCCACTTATTAGCATACTAAAAGCATTGATTGTTATATTGCTCATTTGTAAAGTGTGCTGCTACCAGTAAGAATAATTCATGAGAATTATTCTTGTGTGACTAGGTATTCTATAAATTGCTCCAATTGATTTGAAACCCATTGAAAGTGAAAATGAGTCATTTTCAACACATTTTAAAATGAAGACATTTAAAAACAAAGAAATGTTAATTTGGTGAAATATATAAAGGTGTTTCATTTTACAAGAAATAATGATATTTCCAAAGTTTCTGTAGAGAGTTATACCTAAAAACAATAATTACTAATAATTAGTGATAATTATTGTCAAGTTTGATAAAATTGTCATAACTGTTACAAACACTTGGTCCCTTAAATGGCAATAAAGTAAAATAACTAGTTATTATCAAGAGAACTTGATAAAAATTCTAAAAAATAAATAAGTTAAATTATTTTAAAAACAAAAAAGAAAAAAATACACGGTTCTACAAAATTGTACTAGTATTACCATTTAATATCATTTCGATGTATTTAGTAAAAGTTAGTATGCATGTGCAATAAATTATTTTTGATAGAGACATCTTGAAGTGAAGCTCATATATTATCTCAAGCCAGCTAGTAACGTAGGAAGCTTATAAGCTTTAAATGTTAAAATTTAGACAGAAATAAACACCAAAATTGCATGACACTATCAAGCCTTTCCCATTACTTATCTTAGCTATATCACTATTGTTTATTTAGTTTGAGTTGAATATGAAAATGGTCATTTTTTTCGACGGAGAGATCAAAAGCCATAAGACTACACGACACCACAATATTGAGATTGCAAATTGATTTATTCATTTCTCTCAGTGGTATCATATTCATATATCGAAACGAATATAACTCAAGGCTAATTTCTAAACATTTATATTGCTTACCGTTCTCGTATCTCGGCTTTGTGAGGCTCAAAACCAGAAGAACTTTCAAACGAAAGTCCTTGCCCTTCGTCCGCCATGTTGTGAAACAAGCACTAGACCCAGTCTCTTATTTCATAAACAAACAACGCGACCTTTTGAGAAAACCTTTGACAGCTGAAGGAAATATTCCTTATTTATTTGGAACTTGAAACACTTTTATATCGGTCTTATAATTCTAAATCAAAGTGATTTGATATCGGTTTCGAAAGTGTTGAAAAAATTAGACGACTGAATGAATGGGAGTGAAAGAAAAGAAAAATATGAAAATAAAATCCACCGAAGCTGCTTCAGAAAATAGTTTCAATTGTCTCTTGACTGAAGATAATCTATTGGCATCGTAGCCAGGAGTAAATACATTGACGACTA
Source organism: Diadumene lineata (assembly GCA_918843875.1). Classification (NCBI taxonomy): domain Eukaryota; kingdom Metazoa; phylum Cnidaria; class Anthozoa; order Actiniaria; family Diadumenidae; genus Diadumene; species Diadumene lineata. The sequence goes on from OU974072.1 coordinate 9,589,992, forward strand.
AACGCACTCAGTGAGGTGTGGTGAGCCTATGGTTTATAATTTGACCAAAATTTTAACGACAAGAGGATTTGGGATTTACACGATTTACACCGAAAAACCGAGTGCCCATGCAGATCCCACATCATTGCATGTTGTAGTGGAGTGTTGGTTAAAATACTAGAGATTTTAACTATACCTTGTGTAATGGTCCTCTGCGAAAGCAGCTTCTGGATCCAATCCATCATTCGTCCTTCCTCCATCAGTCCCAAGTCTTTTCTTTACTCTATCCCACACACTCATCGATAAAGTTGCTATCAATGTTCCTTTCGAGTGTACATTCCTTCCTACAACTAACGAAGCCCTAAGGTATAAAGACAAAACAAAGACTTAAGGCTCTATTTTCAGCAACAAAAATGCGGCTTGAAGGAAAAGAAGATTTAATCGGAATTCTGGTCCAGAGGAATGTCGATGAAATAAGCATGTTTTCGTGTCAATTTTCTTTCGTGGATTTTCCCCATTTGTGATTGTGTTGAATGGCGATAATCTGTTTCACGATAGAGAAATAGTACCTACGGATCTGTTAAAATTTGTCATTATTTATAAGTTGTGCAACTCTGGTCAGTAAACCTCACACTGCCTCATTATTTTGTCCTATTAATATCACATGAAGAGCTTACGATTCGTAGGAAAAGCATTCGCGGTCTACTTGAATCAAAACAAAGGTTTTTCCCGAGGTGCTTTCTAATTGGCCATTCCATTGATTTCGCGCGCCGACCCCTTGGTGATCGGGCTGAACGACTCACAGGAAATAATCCTACTAAACAATAATAAAGATTTTGACTTTTGTGAATTAAGTTCAACGGCATTCACTACTTGTAAATGCAAATAACAGTTTTTCTACGGAGTGTAGAGTGGAACACTATAAATAAAATAAAAACACGATGGGACTGAGTGACGTCACTCGTTTCCATGGAGCTGTAAGGAGGCAGGTGTAGCTTAATTGATGGACCTACTTTTTTTCTGATAAAAACGTTTCTCTTGGTTGGCTTAGATAGAAATCTTAAAAAGTCTTGCATGTATGTTTGCCGAGTTTTATTGGGTAAATTAAAGTAAGTTCTCTACTCACAAGAACTGTACATTGACAAGCAAATCAACGTGTTTTCTGTATATAACGACACTTAAAACATAAACATAAATACAGCAGCTTTGGCACTATCTTGACAAAATGTCGATATTCGATAGAAAGAACATATATTTTCACCAAAGAAAATCACCTCAAAAAACATTACAACTAACAAAATGAAAACGAAGCCATTGAAATAGAAGTACTGTGACAATCAGGATGAACTGAGATCGTGACAGTTTTCTGCCTAGGACACGACCTAATACCTGTCTTTAAAAGTATAGTATATCGAAACGACCTAATATACCTTTTTTTTAATGTACCGTGTATCGAAACGTCCTGAAATAAGTGTCTCGAAATGTACCATGTATTGAAACGGCCTATAGAATGCAATGTACACATCGTGTTTCAAAACGACCCAAAATGCCTCTCTCGAAATGACAGTACCGTGTATTGAAACAACCTAAAACGCCTCTCTCGAAATGTACCGTTTATCGGAACGACCTAAAACGCCTGTCTCGAAATATACCGTGTATCAAATAATGGGTTCTTATGACAGAAAGGAATGGAACCCACGGCTTCTGCCTTCTAGTGCGATGCGGTGCCACTACACTTCATGGTGCAGCTGCATGCTGGGAACGTATTCAAAATTTGAAGTGTATAGCATTTGTCAGGATCCCTGAGTGTTATCTTCAGGAGCGGATTCAGTGGTGGTGCCAGAGCTGATAGAATTTCATTTCAGCATAGCGTATACATACAACTTTTACAATTTCAGTCACCACCTTTCAAAATTCCTGGGTCCACCTGCTATATTTGACGACAGTTGAGCACGCGGTGTAATCTGTCCAGCAGTCTCACCAGTACATCTCATAATTGCAGGCAAGAAGAAGGATATTAAAGCTTGTCTTTATAATTAATCACAAGAACTTAATACGAACAAGCTTGCGTGCAAACTGAAGTCAGAAAACTGATAATTTTACGGGAGTTACTTATTCTCAAATTCATTGGCCGAACCATCGCATTTTTTTCCGTTTATTATATACAACAAACAGTCAACACAAGCTAATTAATGAGTATTACATTATGGCAAAAACACGAGTGGTACTTTGATAAATTGCCAATCAATATTTTCATTGCATCATAGCAACCACATTGATCAATGTTATTTAAAATAATTAACAGAAAGCTATTTAGATAATGCTTTTTGTTCGTCGTAAGGAAGAGTAACAGGCTTTAATAGTAAGATCTAAATTCTTCTCTTATTTTAGATATCTGAGTTTAAAATTAGCTGCAATTTTGACAAAAAATTATCATAAATTTGGCGCCATTTTCAATTTCATTGCACGCGAGCGCGCGCGTCCACACTTTTCGCGCTTTTTTTTCCGCAATGATGTCCGATCGGGTGTTGTCAGAAGTTATTTCACAAGAATAAAAGAAATAAAAAAAGCATGAAATATATGATCAAAACTTGCTTCAGATACTCAGTCGGGCAATTGTACAAATGTAATGTGGTTTTTTATCAATTCTATTAATTATCTTTAATTAATTGCAGATTTAACTGACCTGCTTTAAAGAAGACATACAGAATGCTAAATATATCAATAAGAACTACAATTCAATGCATATTCAATTTTTCTTTTGTGTTCCAGTAGACGTCGTAGACTGAATTTGACAGTTGAATTGTTTAATTTCCCTAAAACACCTGTTTTTCTTTAATTTTTACTGTTCAATCGTTTTTGGCGGTTGTTATATCGAATTGTCGGGCAGTTTAATTAATATGGCGACATATTTTATATCGTTTAGTTGTCAATGATATAATTGTATTATTGCAACTTTTAGTAAGTATAAGTAGTTTCTGAAAAGAAAAGGGCAATCAAATTAGCTTAGTTTGAAGTCATTAGTTCCGAATAAAAGAACAAAAAAAACATTGTATCAGTAACTAAATGAACAAAAACTAATCAACAGACAAGCTAAAAAACACGTAAAAAAACGAAAAAAATCTGATTATAGACTGTCAAAAAGCGCGTTGATATGTAAAAAACATGATATACTTACAGACACGGCCAGCAATCCCCAAATATGAACGGCATATCTCAGTTTTATGGTGTTATCTTCAAAATTCGTTGTTTTAATAGAATAGATACGTGATTGTAACATGAGAAGTTCCAGTTTGTAACCCAATCTGAAAGTGAATAACAATTTCAGCAAATAACGTGGATTAATCACTAAGTCGGCAACTGATATAAGTTAGAAGTTTCAGTAGAGTATTACTGCCCTTGAAGTTTATATCCAATAAAAACGTTTTGAGCATTATGTTGATAAGTACACTCTGGCGTTGAGTCAAATCCAACATTTACCTTGAAGATACTGGTTGAAACTTGGCCAAATTTCTTTTCGACATATAAAAATTACTCGATGTAAGCTGTCTAAACTCGACTTTATGAAGGCAAACGAAGAGCAAACATTTTTGCTTAGTTAAAGGGCAATGTCCATTTTACTTCCGCTGACTGAGTGAGACTGAAGAAAACACTTGTCAAAATAAACTTGAATTAAGTGAAAAAGAAGCCAACTACATCTTATTCAACACTCCACAGTCTGTAGCTTCTGCTTGCTTTCTGTTTCGGTGCCAACCAAATCACTCACCAATTGTCTACCATTGAATAGCTGCTGAAAGCGGTTAAAAGGTAGTATGTTTATAGTACAAATTGTCGACTATTAATCGATACATAATATAGCTTGTGTCGGTCTTTGTTTGTTTTTAAAATGGTGGATCTTTTTCAAGGTAAATCCTTCTAGCCAATGGTAATCCTTCACGTCGTTGCCATAGTAATTTCATTGACCTGAAATCTTCTTGGTATATACAGATTGGTCATTAAATAGTGTGCGACACCATACTACAAGTCATTCATCTATTTATTGGAAAATAAAATTTCAGTTAAGGTATTTCGGGACCCTTGCTACTGCGCATCCTGCTCGCGCATGTGAAATCAAATAGAATTTCTCGTGCGATTAAAAAGAAATTTTGCGTTAGAGCCAAAATATGGTCATTCTTGAACTTTTTGTTAAAAAATAACATCATAGCATTACATACGGGCCTCAAAATCAACTAGTGTCCATTCTCGCGCGTCCAAAACATTGAAACCCTCTTATTTTTCGCGCGTTTTTTGCTTATAGCTCTAAAATTAGCGCGGTGACACCCAATTATTTTTCCATTTTTATATTTGGCATAAACCCAGCTTTAAATTTTTGAAATAAAAAATACATGGTCTTCGAGACCAAAACATTGTAATTTTGACTTTTTTGTGGTAAAGTGTGCAAAAAATTAATGAAGCTCTTCATTTAAATCTCCGTAAAATATCTTAATCAATGTCTTTTCCAAGGAATAAATTCATGAGAACTATAGCGAAGGGAGTATTTTGTCAGACTCTTATAGAAGATTTGTGAAAAACTTTCAAATTCGTTCGCAAGAATATTACTTTCAACAAATTTGATGCTACTTTTTTTAGTTGAAATGGGACAAAAATGGGCCAATTACCACCCCCACAGTTCCAAAACAAGCACGGTGATCCCTATTTTTTATTTCATTTCTGTTTATCATATGTGTCAGTCCTTATGTAGAAAAAGTTTTAAAAAATTCTATCGGCGGGAAGTGTGGATCCCGAACTACCTTAATTAACTAGCCCTAACCTTCTCCAGACGGAAAGACTGATATAGATGCGAGACAGTTATGACCAGAAGCTGAAGATACTAACACCAAAAATAAACTTTTTTCATACAGACAATAATCAGCATTGTACAAAACCAGTTTTGCTAATAATTATTGTTTGTCTCACGTCTCCTCGTTTGTTTGTTTATTTACAGTAGGGGTGCAGTAGCTATAGAGGACACCCCTGCTAAGAAAGGATTTCATGAGGTTTTTATTTCTAGATCATACATCTTTTCAGAGGGTCCTGGAAGGGTAAATTGGCATAATTAGATCAAAGCTAGGGTTATTTGGAGGCTGGAAACTGAGATTTTTCCATCGAAATTGTGTTTTCTTTTTTCCATTGGGTTGGGAAATATATTTTTAATTGTGATTTTCTCTTTTAGTGCATTTTTTTTCTTCTTTTTATTCATTAAAATATTATGTACAGCTTTAAAACATTGTGAATATCAAAAAGGAATTTTTACTGCACTTACTAAAATGAAATGATTTAAATTTATATATATATAGCCGAATAGGGACAAGGTATTTCGTTTTATCTTTCAAGAAAGGCACAGAAAACGAAAGACTTGGGTTAGCTATCACAATTAGCTATTTCTCTACATAAAACAAGTCCGTACTCAAGTCCTTTTTGCTGGGTTCCCACCAGTCACTCTTTATGAGCTGCAACGCATGCTGGGTAATATTATTCTGTACCCATAAATATCGTGATCACTGGTATTGCTTGATAGTATGAACTATCCTCAAGTTCTGTTGGATGCACTTCGACGCCTAGTACGCATGCGTTGTTTTCAAGTCCTTTCCCTTCGCAGTCTCTCGTTAGCTTTTGAAGAGTCTTTTTGTTCCAAACTGTATGCGGGAACAGCTCTGCCAAAAGACGCACTCCGTTTTCCTCCACATCCTTAAATACTGTTTCTTTCTGGAAAGTATAAAGCGGTTTGTCGCCGCCGCCATCTTGTTTTGTGAGAATAAAACCGTCCAGTAGGCTCGCAGCGGACACTGCAGAGGTAAGCTCGTCTTCACTTATCAAAGTATTGTAATTAACTACCTTTAATTCAAGCTCTTCTATCCGGTCAGAATCTAAAAAGGAAAAAGCCACAAATTGTATTTATGTTTGATTTGACTCAGTTCTAAATAAGCAAGTGAATCATACGACTGACACTGATACCGTTATTTATAAATCATACAGAACGCTTTAAAAATGGTATGTTGAGTTGCAGGGTTTAATTTTTAACTAAAATTATTAAGTGACGTATTCTTAAAGCAAATACAAGTGTTTTCTGATTGGCCTCCCCTAGTATCTTTTTCCGAGTGTGGGTTCGAAGAGAATTTAATCAAATCAGGTGGGCCAGGCACGATGACTAGGCCAGAGGTCATTAGATAGCACTTGGTTTTTCGCTATTGTATTTTTCTCCCCTCCATCTCCCTACTACACGCATCTCTTTCCTTATTCTCTTTGTCCCCTCACTGCCCTCCCCAAATCCTCCTCTTTACTACCTTAACTTTAATAACCTTGCCATCTCCATACGGTTCCTAAAGACAACGTTAATTTCGCTTCAAAGGCTACTGATGTATGATGGCTCAACGAATAGCTTTGTATGACTAGTGGGAAACAACTCGAAACATTTTTCACTGTCCGGGGGAGAGGGGGGACTTACTCCCATGAGTCGGAGGGCTGGGATGCTCGTCGTATCTTTTAGTGATAAAAATCGGAGATCTGGAATACCTTTTAGGGTTTCTTAGAGGTTTTCAGACTTTCCGAATTAAAGTTGGTGCATTTTCAGTAGTGTATTCACTTATGGATATTCAAAAACAAGGTCTCGATTTTACGACCATTATATCCAATTGTTTGTTTTTCAGTCGGCGCCTTTTAGACGTAAAAAAATCATGTATTGCCAAGCTTTTCTGGATAGCACTTTGAACATTTTAGAACATTTTCAAAACTTCCGACGACCACCCCCCCCCCCATCGGAGTCCACACCCCCCCCCCCCCCACGGGCTGTTTCCATATCACTGTAATCACTGATTGAAAAAAATAAGATGAATTTATTATTGCACATGATGAGCTCGATTTCTCTCCACTGGGTAGAAATGCATCGATTCGAATCAATCATCAAAGACAATTAGAATATTTACAAACCAATCAGCAACGCGTCAGGAGTCACACCATGTATGGTTGTAAAGATCACACGCAATGAATTTATTGAATGTTTTATCCAGAATTTTATGCTTTTGTGTATCTTTGGTGGTCATCTGAAAACATTCAGCTTGTTTAAAGGCGTCGTCTATACAGTTAAGTGCATTACATTGCATTACATTACAGTACATCACATCGCATCGCATCGCATTGTATCGCATCGCATCGCATCGCATCGCATCGCATCACATCGCATCACATCACATCAAACAACATCACATCACATCACATCGCATCGCATCACATCGCATCGCATCACATCTAACAATATCACATCACATTTAATTTTTTTTACTTTAAGTGTCCAATTCCTTTTTAGTGACTAGTGCGCAATCACCTTGCTGCACAATCGGAAAATTCATAGAATCAGCGATTCTATCGACTTGGGCCAGTATTTCAGTATTCCTTAAGTTCTGATCGCATTCAGATTTCTTTCTTGCATTTGTTTTGCAAATTAATGTGCAGCTAATAACATTTAATTTTTGTTGCTCCTCTATCCAAGACAATAATACTAAGTGTCTGACTTCCAGGACCTTATAACAAACATGTTTCTCAACATTCTGTTTGTTTATACTGAATTTTCATCAATTAAACGACGATTCATATACACAGCTAAGGTCGTAAATGATATATCACGGCTACATTTAATAATTAGCGTAAGTATTTAAACACAAAATAAACATGAGTTAGCCCTTAAAATCTATTTTCTATGCGTTAGCGATATGAACTGAGGAAGATTATATCTAGAAACGTCTTCGGTATCCCATAAAAAAAAACATCTTGCTTCAGACCACACAGTACCATATCGTACTTACCATAACCAAATATATTTGTCATTTTGGTGTAATGAACACTTCAAGCGTGCCTTCAGTGATTTATGAACGAGTACACCTACTCACACGATGATGGTTTTTCTCGATTGACAATGAAAACTATAAATGCGATATCCTTGGTAGACAGACAAGGGTTTTAAGGATGTTTGAATGACCTCTGAAGTGGTTAATCGCTTCCACGCATGAGCAGGACCTGCACTGGGAAAGAAGCAAAACGGTTGACTGACGCACAGCAGCTGATGTGATTTGAAAACAATTAGTGTCTTTTATTCTCAGTGAATCCGCTATTTATGCTTTTATTTTACTCAACTTGTTATGTATAAAGTATTAATTAGCTCTTTATAATTGTGACAAAGCTAGCTCGCGCCCCGCCAATTCAGTCCATTCAGTCAACCAGTACTACGCAAAGAAGTCATGCTGTGCAAAGTCAATAGGCATAAAATGATACTATTGACATCAATCGTTCAATTAATCGTTTTCATACATTAAACCTTTGTCAATTAATCATCATTGTCAATCAATCATTCACATTGTCAATCATACTGATGTTTAATCGGTTCTCATTTTCATTTCTCCTCACTTTCTTTAATTTTTTTACTTTGCATTCCTGTTTTTCTTGTTTCTCTAAATTCTCGTTTTTTGTTCTGTGATTTACTAGTTTTTCAATTATGAAAATACAAATGATATTTGTCATTACCGTGGGAAAGTGCATTGAGATGAAATTTTCACAAAAGTAAAACTCTCGAAATCTCAATCGAGCGGCAAGAACCGTTGACACGGCCAAAAGAGTGAGCCGCGGCATGCCATGTCGGTTTATTTGCACGCAATTGCAAACTAAGCTACAACAGTGTAAATAATATAAAATGTATAGTTACAGTAATTTTTTTACTGCTGCTGCAGCGGAGCGTTGAAATTTAACTGTATATAATCATTTGATTTTTGCTTATACCGATAATTAAATTATTATAAACTTCAGAGCTATAATTAGTGAATCAAAATAGTCTTTGTGAATTTTCGGCAGAATATTTAAAATGATACAAAACCTCCAATTTTGATTTACTTTTAATATATTCAATAGAGATGATATCAGTTTATAACGCAAAAAATGAAAATTAGCTTATGAAGAAAAAAAAAACGAAAAAAAAACAACAACAACACAGCGTGACCAGAATATAGAACCCCTCCGATGCAGTGCCCATCTGCTCATAAACACAAATCTATAGACAGAAAAAAAGAAAAAATAGAGTCTAGTCAGTTTACGATATTATCACATTTTCGCTTACCTTCACTTACCTTGTACTCCGGGTCGATAGTAGTATGTTGCCAAATACCCAAATAGCTCTAATCAAAAGATCAGGGAGTGAGAGATTAACCGGCCACTAGACCATACATGGTTAACCCCTTGAGCTACTCGAGCAGTTGACAATATCAACAATCGAAAAACGTGTAGTCTTTGATACGCAGTTTGTTATGCTAATCACGTGGACACCAACTCTAGATCTGTAGGGAAGCGGTATCCAATCAATAACTCGTAGTCAAATCATAGTTAGGTCAAATAGTTTAGTCGACTCATGGTTTTCTAGCGTTTGTTAGTCTTCCTTTTTTATTGACTGAGTTTTTGATTTTCGTCAGACTAGCACTCCGCAACGTCCAGTGGAGATAGAAAAGATGAACAAATTTTGAGATAAGTAGTTTTCTTTATTTTTTCGTCCCTATTATTATAATTTTAAATTTTATCATTTTACATTTTGTCTTATGCTGATATGGATAAAAGAATACCAGGCTAGACGACAAACTTTCACCCTATAACTTTTGTTAATGGTCGTACATTTGCTTTGAGCCGATCTTCTAGCGCGATTTTAGCAAATTCATCCAAACCAGGTAAAATATAGGTCGACCTTGACAATAGGCGGTTTTAGATACTATTAGGCATCTTATTTACGTTTAAGCTTACAATGGTAAAGGATCCTTCGGATGTATATGGCGGCTCGATACAAATTGTCTCTTTTGATTCAGGACCAATCTAATTACTCGTGCCCAGGCCCTTAGGCCGAGGGCACGAGTATAGTTCTGCTGCGAGTTTCTTGTTGTTGTTTTTTTTTTCCTCCTTTTTTTTCGCTGTTAGAAGTTTAGGCAAGTTCAGACACGTTCCATCAGGTCTGATTAATTACTCGTGCCCAGGCCCTTAGGCCGAGGGCACGAGTATAGTTCTGCAGACAGTTTTTTTTTTTTTTTCGCTGTTAGAAATTTTGGCAAGTTCAGACATGTTCCATCAGGTCTGACCGAATTATATTAACTCACAAAGAAAGAAATTCTAATGCGCCAGCGCTTTCACTTTTTTTTTGTTCTCAAGTAATCTTTCTTTTGCAATTTTATCAGTTATTTTTTAATAAACAATTTTTTAAATAATTAAAACGAATGCTTCCATGTCGCATCAAAACAGTTAAAAAAATAATTAAAACCAATGCTTCCATGTCGCATCAAAACAGCTAAATAAAACTTAATTTAAGGAAAACCAATTCGTGGAATTGTTAAGAAGAATTATTAGAAGTGAACAAGATAAAAAAGTAGCAAGAAATTCATTGCGAAAGTGAGAATTTTCGAGCTTGTAGACGTATACATATCGAAGTTCGCTCACTCGAGTTGAAGAACGATTGTTTATAGCGATGTGTATTAACAAAAGCGAAAAAAGACAAATATTTCAAAAGGATCTTTTGGTATCTTACCCAAAGGAGACTATTTGGTCACTTTTCAAGTCTAAAATGATCTCTTTTATGGCTGAACTTTGCGAAATTGAGAGAAACATAACAAAGGGCAAACAACGAATAATGTTCACTCGCTATGGTCCACGCTTCAACTGATTGGAAAATCTGCCGAATTTTGAAAGAAAAAGCGAAAATTTGCAGTATTTTTTCGTGAAAAATTGAAGTAAAGTGCAATTTATTGAAATCTTGTTTATTGAGCTTTTATGCTGATGTAGTTTTTGTGTAATTCTTGTTGATTTTGGAGTATTTTTTACCGTTAAAGAAGAGGTGGTATGGATGATAGTTTCCTGCCTTCTAGTTGCTGCGAGCGGAGCGAGTAGATTGCTTGGGCTGCCTGTGGTAATATAAAAGTTCGAGATGTCGCAAAGAAACCGTATTGCATATTTTGTGTCGTTTTGTTTCTTGTTTTTTGTTTTGTTTTGTTTTCGGTTTTTAAGAACCTCCGTTCTTGGGCACGAGTAAACCCTGAATTCAGGGTCTAGTTTAACTTAACAAAGAAAGAAATTTCTATGGACGGACTACGGGCTCGAACCTGCGACCTTTGGATTGTCAGGCAGCGCCTTACCTGACTTGCCATCGCGCCAAACATGACGTTTGTGAGATCCATTAAGCTATATATAAGTAGTACGAGTTCAAGTCTCCGAACGGCCAATCTCTTTTTTGGTTCTTTTTTTTTTATATTCTTTTTTCTTATTCTTAAGTAATCTTTCTTTTGCAATTTTATATTCAGTTATTTTTTAATAAACAATTTTTTAAATAATTTAAACGAATGCTTCCATGTCGCATCAAAACAGCTAAAAAAATAATTAAAACGAATGCTTCCATGTCGCATCAAAACAGCTAAATAAAACTTAATTTAAGGAAAAACAATTCGTGGAATTGTTAAGAAGAATTATTAGAAGTGAACAAGATCAAAAAGTAGCAAGAAATTCGTTGCGAAAGTGAGAATTTTCGAGCTTGTAGACGTATACATATCGAAGTTCGCTCACTCGAGTTGAAGAACGATTGTTTAGCGATGTGTATTAACAAAAGCGAAAAAAGACAAATATTTCAAAAGGATCTTTTGGTATCTTACCCAAAGGAGACTATTTGGTCACTTTTCAAGTCTAAAAGGATCTCTTTTTTGGCTGAACTTTGCGAAATTGAGAGAAACATAACAAAGGGCAAACAACGAATAATGTTCACTCGCTATGGTCCACGCTTCAACTGATTGGAAAATCTGCCGATTTTTGAAAGAAAAAGCGAAAATTTGCAGTATTTTTTCGTGAAAAATTGAAATAAAGTGCAATTTATTGAAATCTTGTTTATTGAGCTTTTATGCTGATGTAGTTTTTGTGTAATTCTTGTTGATTTTGGAGTATTTTTTGCCGTTAAAGAAGAGGTGGTATGGATGATAGTTTCCTGCCTTCTAGTTGCTGCGAGCGGAGCGAGTAGATTGCTTGGGCTGCCTGTGGTAATATAAAAGTTCGAGATGTCGCAAAGAAACCGTATTGCATATTTTGTGTCGTTTTGTTTCTTGTTTTTTGTTTTGTTTTGTTTTCGGTTTTTAAGAACCTCCGTTCTTGGGCACGAGTAAACCCTGAATTCAGGGTCTAGTTTAAATTATTGATTATACCATTTCTTTTTCTCTAAAAAGATTACAAAAAGTTGATATATGGGACGTGAAGGAGGTTTCTCCTTTGTTAACGTTTATCTACTGAATAACTTTGCTTCGTGCTAAAGGTCCTTGGTGAATAACTAGTACTCGAGCTCCGACCAGCTCCTTATCTGCTAATATTTAGAAAAAATCATGCATTTCGGTGTTCAACATGAAATAGAGTACCATTCAAGGTCATCAATTGCCTGGCAGATACAACTAAAGTCTTTCTTTCAATGTTTACCCTCCCCAGTACTAAAAAAGGGTTTACTTGTATTCATTGAGACTTCTTTAATGACCTTGAATTGTATTCTTAATGGATTTGAAGTTTAACACTGAAATAATTTTAATAAATATTGACAGATAATGAGCTTGGGCTGTCTGTGTCTGCGCCAGGGACTACACCATCTTCACACTGTTTATCTCGTCGTCACTATCTTTCTAGCTGTTGATTGGTCAGTTATCGATATATCGTCAGCACGTGCTGTCACCAATCTCCTCACCACTCGACGAAACTCTTTACTCACACCAAAGTAGATGAACGGCTGCGTCACGTGACTTATCAACAACATGACGCGACAGATGACATAGATGTTTGCATGGAAACGGATATTCTTGAACTGATATACCACTCTGACTGTGGTCCATGGTAAGTAGGTAAGTACAAGTGTTGACGTTATCAGGACCATTGCTATGGCAATACGGCTCTCAGCCTCCTGTCTCGTTGCTTGCACTCTCTGGCTCCATCTAAAGTTTACAACTTCGTTTTTTTTCACTTTCAGAGCGTTTCTTATTTTAACGTTACTGAATAATGTCGCTATGAACGTGATGATGGCGGCTAAGAGTAAAAAAGCATTAGGAGTAGGACGATTGTATGATTCTGGCATCCACAAAGTAATATTGGTTTGCTTTAGAAACGCCCATAGTCCAATGAGGAAAGAAAAAATCCAAGATACCACAAGAGCTGTTTTCAGTCTCCCTTCTGACAGTCTATACCTATGCGGCCTGAGTATAGCATCGTACCTGTCAATGCTAAGTAAAGTCAAACAAATGCAGTTTAGAAGCAGGAGAGGCGATGTGATGAGAAAGTGCATTCTCGAAAGGATAATGTTAGTTTGTGCTCCGTAGTGAATGACAAATAGGCAGAAAGACAACGGAATGTTTATACATGATCCTATTAAGTCCACTGCGGTTAAATTCGCAAGAATTAGTGTTGTTGACGTACGTACACGCAGCTTGTTACGTTGCGACTTAGACGTAAAAACGTAGAGATTTAACAGATTACTGGGAATACCCACAATTCCAAACGATACTAGTAGAACTGCGCTGACCACTCGACTGGTGTGCGTGGGCGCGTCTTGTAAACATGTCTTGTTCATTGTGTAGTTAAACAGAATCATTCTGTGAAAAGAAAATGGTTTTTAATGGTTTATAATGGTTTTTTTTTATAATCATGAGTGATGATATAATAGCAAGGTATAGCACGTTATAGTAAAATCATGTTCCCTATTTTCATGTCCCATGATACCTTGATTTTGGGGCGATTGATTGTTGCCATTAAAATTACTTGTATATGAATAACTACAAGCTTTCATTTGCGTCCCTTTAAAAAATAATAATAACAAAATAAGGGACGGACCATTAGATATTTGAGGGGGGGTGGGCAAATACCCCAAAAACTATCGAGCAAAGCCTTAAACAGAGAAAAAAAATCATGCACGGCAGATGTGCAAATAAAAAATATCGTGCAGGGAGGAAGAAAATATCCTGCACAACCATCACATGGGAAGCAAATATCCTGCACAAAAAAATTCCCCCCCCCCCTTCAAATATCTAATGGTCCATCCCTATTGCAGTGGCGGGTCCAGGATTTTTTTTTTAGGAGGGGGACCAATGGTAATTTTCCAACTATTTTTGTTAATATATCCCTTTTTGGATTCTCATTAGCATTTTCTAGTACGTCATTTATTGCAGTTCAGTGTATGAGAATAAAACACTCAAAATGTACTCGTTTGATATCAATCATTTTATTTTAAATAAAATGAAAAAATTAAAGTTGCTTTTAAATTATAAAAGAAGTAAAAAAAATCATTTTTTTTTGGGAGGGGGGGGGAGGGGGGGGGAAGGAAGAGTCCCCCTCTGCATCCGTACCTGAATGAATAAATAACTGACACACACGCACAAAAAGGTGTTGTGGTTATTGTTAAGTGGCGAATAAGAAAAAGATAAGTTCAAATATAACAATCATTTGTCGAAAAGATCATTAACAGACAACTCAATCAATCAATCAAAGGCAATGCACGAACAATATATCATATCATGTTTTTTCTCAAGCATTTTAGTTAGTGTACAAGTGGCACTGAACTAAATTACAGCCGACCTCTCTAAACCTTTTTGATCTAGTTTTGTTTATGTAAGTATTATTTTCTTTTCCATGACCATTTCAATTATTGACTATATCGGAGAAAGTTGATTAAATAAATTGACAGATGTAAACTAAAAGCATTTTGTTATTAACAATGCAATTATCACTTCGATCTGTAGCCATCGCAGACAACAAGAGATGCCACAAGGCGTTTACATTTCATATTGTACTACTATTAAAAGAACACTTAAGGGTCCTGATTACTTAGCAAAAAGTCATCACGATTTTTCTTAGAAATATATTTTAGAGAGAATTCATCCGGATTAATCGAAAAACGGATAGAAAGCTTTATAGTCCCGTGCCCGTTTTCGAGATAAAATATTTTGAATGGAACCACGTTTTGGCATTTTGGAAGAGCAAATAGCGAAAAATGCATTTTTCACACAAAAAAATTATTACTCAAAAACTTAAGTCAATAACTGCTAGCCTATCATGTAGCGAACCGGCTAACGCCGCGTCATCATTTATACATCAGTCAATTAGAACACCAGTCCCCGACCACCCGGGATTTTGGCGTCTCAAAGCCGGAGTTTCAACGTTGTAACACTGGCAAAGTGTTGCTTTCCCCGCTATTCTCCAGGGGTCGGTTGGCCGCCGAGATTTGTTGATGTTGTTCGCTGATTGCATCATTGATACCGGAGCTTCTTCTTCAATATGGTCGTTTTGAATCTTTTAATTCATAGTGTCCACTTAGACAGACCTAGAGTGTTAAGTAAAGATAATTGCTTGGGAGGATGTTTTAGTAGTTCAGTGATTAGTTCTCGAGTGGTTTCTTTTTTTTTGCCTTTGGTTATTGAAATTGTTGTTCTTCATAATACCCTCGCGTTGATTAGCAAAAGTTGATCTCTTGAATTCAATGTTGATACCGGCTGATAAAATGACCCGCCTGCAAGAAAAGTTTTTTTTTCAGTTTTGAAAACTACTTGGACTGCTAGGAACCGAGTGTTTTATCGTTATTAAGTTAGTTTGGGAGAAGTTCGCAGATAAGCATCGAATTAAACTCGTTTACGTTTTTGATATACAATAAATAATATTATCACTATTATTACAACGTTTTTAGTTAAAGTAGGTTTTTGGTTTTAAGAATAGAATGAAAAGGGCTTACGATAGAAAAAGATCATTGCAAGTGATTCTTGATCTCTTTTGTTCTCAGTCTTTGATGCATATGAAATAGAATAAGACATGCGTATATCATGAAAAAAGCAAAAACAAATAAACAAACAAAGTAAATCAAGATGAAATCTCATAAACAAGAAGCTACAACGTCAATGCAACATATGGGACAGATGTTATTAGAACAAAGTACGTCAGTCAAAAACAAAAAAAAACTAATTGAATCGAATGGAAAATAAGGTTTAAATCCTCTTCTATCGATTAAGAGTACCTTGGGAAATATGAAAAATTTTAACGCTCGAACAATATCAATGCACAAATTTAAAATGTAAAAAAAATTAAAAACGTTATGATGAAGAAAGTCTGCTGTCATTTCCTTGGGAATATTCGGACTGAATTTTATTCAATTTTTAATACATTTGATCTGCTAAATGATTAGTAGAACTATGTTTGCTTCGTATCACTAACTTGCCATTTTAGAGTTGCTGCTAGCAAATCATTCGTAATTTTGTTCTGAAAGGTTAATTAAGTCAAAACAACGATAACTGAAATGCAAACCTTATTACCTTCAATATGGTCAAGTAATGGAAATAACAAATAACATGACAATTATCAATAGAACAAATACATAACTAAAAAATACTGAAGTTTATTAGTTGAATAAATGTATCATGGTACAACACAGTTGACTCCATGATAATACTGATCTGACAAATGAGTGAAACACCAACAATCGAAAGAAAAGAGAAAAACGTTTACAAACATCTTCGCTGAATTTTCAAACTGCCGTGTTGTACAACAAAAGAGTAAGCGATCCTGGTCCAATGGGAAATGGTCAGGGGCTTGACTGAATATTGATTGAATATTGATTGAATATTGATTGAATAATTCTCTTTTCAAAGGTTCTCAAGATACGTTTGTCCGAAGTACCATATCGCGTAAAACCTTTGTACATGTTATTACTCTGCATGAATTATTGAGCTGAAAGTTTTTCTTATTTACTAAGTTCAAATAGAATGTATAATGAAAGACCAACAAAATTTTGAGCAAAAGAAACTGAAACAAATGATAAGACTTGTACTATTTAACTAAGTATAAAACTGAGAAGGACGAATTAATTAGTTTCAACAAATATTAATGATATGACAATGAAAATCAAAAAAGTATATAAAAAGATTGTTTAGTATATACCTTGTGGATCTACGGATGGCTGTATAGCAGTCTTTAAACAGGCTAATATTTAACGCAAGGTAGCTTGCCCGCGCGCGTCTATAATAAAAAACTTACCTGGCATTGAGAAGTTAATTAAATTATCTATCCATGCCTTACAGATATCGACACTTTTCCAAAAGCGTTCAGTGTAATCTTTATTCTGGACAGTGAGATTTCAATTGTAGCTTTCACTTTAAGTGAAGGACTAATTGGTGTTTGCAGTTATGTTGATTTTATTGATTCTGACTTTATGATAAGTGATGTTTGATGTAAGGGTTTCTATGGCAATATGGACGTTTCCTGCTTCGCGTGCAAATTAAGGTGAGATGGCTTGTGTATATACTGAGTATTAGTCTTAAGTTAGTTCGTAATGTAATTATATTTTTAGAACTTGTCAATCTGATTCTTCTTCAACTCCTTTTTCTTCTCTTGCTACTTCGTCTCCGTCTCCTCTTCTTTGTTCTCCTTCCACTTCTTTTTTCCTTCAGTTGTCCTCGTTCTTCTGGCCTTCTTCTTCTTCTTGTTATTCTCCCACTTTTTCTCCTTTTTTCTCCTCTTCTCCTTCTTCTTATCCTTTCTCATCTTCCCCCTCCCCCTATTTCTCCTCCCTTTTTCTTCTTGCCTTCTCCTTCTCCTCGTTCTTGCACCCAATGATACGCGCACATCGCTTCAAGTTATTTAACGTTAATGCAGCGCTAATTCCCTTTGCCTCACCGTTGAAACAAAAAATGTCAGCAGCTGTACATGTCAAATGTGAAAAGACGATCAAACGATCGGATTTTTGTGTTTTCGGAAACTGTCGCGGTCGGTGTTTTACATGTAACTTGTTTCTCGCGGGTAAAACCAGTTTATCCGGATAGATTTGAAAACATGTACACACATTTATCCATCCGGTTAGGCCTTCTATCCACATTAAAACGCATGAATTCGAAAACGAATTTTAGGCAAAGTCTATTGTTTCAATATTGATAAATTTTTGTCAAGGTTTCGGATCAAAAGTTGGGTTTTCAAATTTATCCGGAATGGTGGAGCCATGGCGTTAGTCGACACATCGCTGTGCTTTTTTTATTTCTATGGCTACATTTGTGACACTATTGTTTGGGCCAGCAAAGTATGTTCAATCTTTAATCAATGAATTTCACTAAATGAAACAGGAAAGTTCTGTTAACACAAAACACAATTGCACATGCTAAATGTAAAGAGACAAACAAAATGATTTCATGTAAGGGAATTTCATTATTGTTGTTCGTGCATGTTTAATTTTAACCTGTTTGATTCCACAGGTAAAACTCGTTTAGTCGACACATCTTGCGTAACATTTTCTCCTTTTATCGTAATACTACCAAAAAAGGAGAAGAAAAAGTCGTATATAGTCGTCACACCTCACTTGTTCTCTTTACCATATATGGTATAATTACGTAACAGTCGTATATTTGTATTCCTGTGTTTTTTTGTGTTTGTATTTCCATGGCTACTGTTGCCAAGGGTGTGTACATGAATGTCCATTGGCATGAAATGTCGCAATGTTCCTTGGTGTATAGAAACCACGTTTGGATTTCCATTTTCTCTGTTGTCCTTGGGCTTGTTTATATTTGCATTCATTTTGGTAATTTCCTTACTTATCAATGAAAATGTCATATTTCTTATTCCGGGGTATTCAAAATTTAATATAAGGCCGATGCGCTCTATTCAACCACGCTGAATTTGACTAATCCATTCCACTTTCTCTGAGTTTATAACACTCTCAATGCAAAATAACCAAACGAAAGCAAGATGAATGAAAAATTCTAGTAAGGACGGAACAGAAACATGGCCTTCCCAGTTGCCTTACATCGTCTTCTTTCTGGTCACCCGTAAAAGGATCAATATGATATAAGATGTAAAATCTTTATTGGCAAATAAAGTTTACAACATTGCAAGCATTAGTTACATCAAAAGCTTTGGCTATTAAATATATATCTTAGCTACAAAAGATAAACTATAAGCTTAATGAGGGTTACTCTGACATGAAAAGTGTGCTGGTGGAGATATCCCCCAATAGCTTGACTATTAATATGATTTATGATATAATTCTCATTCCTATAATATCTGTACAGAAAATTTGATTAAGAAGGAAAAATTATGAAACCAGTTCATACACGATGTATCGGTGTCGTCATGACATTCCGTAGTATTATAAATTAATTGTATTAAATCATCATTGTATTAGATTGATTGATTAGATGAATGAATAAAATTGAAATCTGCTGTAAATCTTATTATTATTATCTATTACATGTATTCTAATTTTGATGGTGACATCGTGGGGACTAAAGATCACTGAAATAAACGTGTTCAAACCCTTTGCGCATATTGACCAACGATGCCTGACTCCACGCTCTACTTTGCCAAATATACATTTTTTTTATTCTTTCAAAAAAATATTTTGAATTTGAATACTGATATATACACAAATAGCATTTCGCTACTAGCATGTAGTATGACTTGAAAACATATATTATAACTGAAATAATATATATCGATATTTATGGAAGTAGTTTCCAATAACCAAGAAAATCAAATGATCACGATCATGATTCGTTTTTTTCTTGTTTCATGTGGCAATTATCCCTGCACCTATAATTTCTGTTATCACTCGATCTATTTGTCAGTCAACAGATTTCGATTCAACTGTAACCACTTACCTTAAATCATTTATTTTTGTTTCTAGTCGTAATAGAGTAAGAAACATGAATTCTTTACATTAGTAACTTTTGGATGATAATCTCGCTCTCCCTAGACTTGCCAAGACGCTTGTTCAAGGCCCGAATGGTGGTCGCATTTCGGTAGATCTCATGTGGCATTATTGACGTGGCGTTTCTTCTCCTTGAAGGTTGATCAATCGCAGGCATGAATTGGGGTAAGTTCAATGGTAGCGTTGATGACCGCCGTCGTTGTTGAAACATTGTATCTGGCATGGGTTCAAGGAAGGGTCTGTTGTCACCTGTACTGGTTTTCCTTGTCCCGTTTGCCATTCTTCTTCCCCCTTCTTGTTCTCTTTTCTTGGTTGGATTGTCTTCAAAATCATTCTTCATTTCTTCTGAATTTTTCGTGATCTCGCTTACTTCAATTTTTGGCTTACTTTCTGGAGATGTTCGTTTGCTTGTGGATGGTTTACTGGCTGATTGTTTTGTTCTTTCCCTGTCTTTTGTACCGTAGTCATGTTCGGTTCTTTTCGTACTATGTGGTAATTCGTGGTCGTCGTTTTGAGAGGAACAGCCACTGGTTTTCCGTCTTCTTGGCAGAGATTGATATTTTGTTTCATCTCTTTCACGAATGTTTCCTTGGGTATGGGTCAGAGAATCTAAGGTTCTTGGTAGACACTGTCTGTTTGGTGGTGTCCCATTTCGAGCCAGGAACTCAGCCAGCGATCGTTCCTTCTCACGCTCCCGTTCACTCATGTAGTAATAACTTCCATCATCGGTTGAACAACTGCGAGGACGACTGACCATCTTGACTAGCTATCACTCAAGAATACTTTCTCTTGTATGATTGTTCTTTAAAATGAGGATATTCGAAATTACTACGGCCACCAAGTTTCTTGTTCTCTTTACCATATATGGTATAATTACGTAACAGTCGTATATTTATATTCCTGTGTTTTTTTGTGTTTGTAATTCCATGGCTACTGTTGCCAAGGGTGTGTGCATGAATGTCCAATTGCATGAGTTGTCGCAATGCTCGTCGAAAATAGCTTGATGTAGTGAAGTCACTCCCGATTGAATTGTCATATTTTTTTTATTTTGTTCTCACTCATGCTTGTATTTGCATTCATCTTGGTTTCTCAGTTATCAGTGGAAAAGTATTTACTTTGTCAGTTCTTCATCTGCATTTCCGAAATAATTAAAACAATACATGTCCGTGCTTGACAACACGGCGAAACAAACAAGCAAATACTATAAAACAACCACGGTTAGGGTGCCAAATAAACACGACACACCCCATTACACACAGTGAACAACAAGCAAACAGATAGGGAATAAAGATAGTCATGTGAAAAACAATATAAAGCAAACCACAAAAATAGTAAACTAATCATCAAAAGGAAACGAAACACTTGGCGACGTCGAAACACAACTGAATAAACCAAGAAAACGAAGGAATACTGTTAAAAAAAATAAAATCCACTTGCAGAAATAACAAAAATAAGTAAAAAAAGCACGACACTTCAGATGACCAACGCGAGTCCGCATGTTTGGTCTTCATCTCATCTTCCCCCAATTCTACGAATGCTGCTTTATATTCCGGGGTGTTCAAACTTAACATAAGGCCCGTGCGCTCTATTCAACCACGCTGAAATTGATTGTTCCATTCAACTTTCTCTGAGTGAATGACATTCTCAACATAACCAAACTAATTAGTCAAGATGAATAATAAATAGTAGCAAGGACTGCGCGCATGGCCTTCCGTGCGAGAGAACACGAGTGCGGTTCCCAGTGGCTTTGCATCGTCTTCATTCTGGTAACCAGTAAAAATACCAGATTTTGAACAGGAGCTAGAAAGCTTAATACAGGGGTTCTGAGGAACTGGGCAACCAATATTTTGATTACCTTAAACAAAGAGAAATGCCCAACAAGGTCCCGGTAAAACGTTCTCAAAAACCACGTCCTGATCAGTATGGTATAAGATGTAAAATCTTTATTGGCAAATAAAGTTTACAGCATTGCAAGCATTAGTTACATCAAAAGCTTTGGCTATTAAATATATATCTTAGCTACAAAATATAAACTATAAGCTTAATGAGGGTTACTCTGACATGAAAAGTGTACTTGTGGAGATATCCCCCAATGGCTTGTCTACTAATATGATTTATAATATAATTCTCATTCGTATAATATCTGTACAGAAAATTTGATTAAGAAGGAACAACTATGAAACGAGTTCATACACGACGTATCGGTGTCGTCATGCCATCCCGTAGTATTATAAATTAATTGTATTAAATCATCATTGTATTAGATTGATTGACTAGATGAATGAATAAAATTGAAATCTGCTGTAAATCTTATTATTATTATTGCATGTACTCTAATGTTGATGGTGACATCGGGAGCTCTAAAGATCACTGAAATAAACGTGTTCAAATTGTTTGCGCACATTGACCAACGACTCCTGACTCCATGCTCTACATTGCCAAATGCACATTTTTTGAATTCTTTGAAGAAATATTTTGAATTTGAATATTGATATATACACAAATAGCATTTCGCTACTAGCATGCTATATGGCTTAAAAACATATATTATAACTAAAATGATATAGATCAATTCTATCCGTTTTAGTGGATTTATGGAAGTAGTTTCCAATAACCAAGAAAATCAAATGATCACGATCATGATTCATTTTTTTCCTGTTTCATGCGGCACTTATCCCTGCACCTATAATTACCATTATCACTCGATCTATTTGTCAGTCAACAGATTTCGATTCAACTGTAACCACTTAACTTAAATCATTTATTTTTGTTTCTAGTTGTAATAGAGTAAGAAATATGAATTATTTACTTTAGTAACTTTTGGATGATAATTTCGCTCTCCTTAGACTTGCCAAGACGCTTGTTCAAGTCCCGAATGGTGGTCGCATTTCGGTTGCTTTCCTGTGGCATTATTGATGTGGCATTTCGTCTTCTTGAACGTTGATCAATCACAGGCATGGATTGGGGTAAGTTCAATGGTAGCATTGATGACCGCCGTCTTTGTTGAAACATTGTATCTGGCATGGGTTCAAGGAAGGGTCTGTTGTCATCTGTACTGAATTTCCTTGTCCCATTAGCCATTCTTCTTCTTCCTCCTTCTTGTTCTCTTTTCTTGGTTGAATTATCTTCAAAACCATTCTTCATTTCTTCTGAATTTTTGGTGATCTCGCTTACTTCAATTTTTGGCTTACTTTCTAGTGATGTTCGCTTGCTTGTGAATGTTTTACTGGCTGATTGTTTTGTTCTTTCCCTGTCTTTTGTACCGTAGTTATGTTCGGTTCTTTTCGTACTATGTGGTAGTTTGTGGTCGTCGTTTTGAGAGGAACAGCCACTGGTTTTCCGTCTTCTTGGCAGAGATGAATATTTTGTTTCATCTCTTCGACTACTGTTTCCTTGGGTATGGGTCAGAGAATCTAAGGTTCTTGGTAGACACTGTCGGTTTGGTGGTGTCCCATTTCGAGCCAGGAACTCAGCCAGCGATCGTTCCTTCTCACGCTCCCGTTCACTCATGTAGTAATAACGTCCATCATCGGTTGAACAACTGCGAGGACGACTGACCATCATGATTAGCTATTAGTCAAGAAAACCTCTGGTATGAATGTTTATATGAGGGTATTGGAAATGAGTATGGCACCAGGTTTTTTGTCCTCCATATATGGTATAATTACGTAAACGTCGTATATTAGTATTCCTGTGTTTTTTTGTGTTTGTATTTCCATGGCTGCTGTTGACAAGGGTATATTTTGATTACCTTAAACAAAGAGAAATGCCCAACAAGGTCCCGGTAAAACGTTCTCAAAAACCACGTACTGATCAGTATGATATAAGATGTAAAATCTTTATTGGCAAATAAAGTTTACAACATTGCAAGCATTAGTTACATCAAAAGCTTTGGCTATTAAATATATATCTTAGCTACAAAAGATAAACTATAAGCTTAATGAGGGTTACTCTGACATGAAAAGTGTACTGGTGGAGATATCCCCCAATAGCTTGTCTACTAATATGATTGATAATATAATTCTCATTCGTATAATATAATCTGTACAGAAAATTTGATTAAGAAGGAACAACTATGAAACGAGTTCATACACGGCGTTTCGGTGTCGTCATGACATCCCATAGTATTATAAATTAATTGTATTAAATCATCATTGTATTAGATTGATTGATTAGATGAATGAATAAAATTGAAATCTGCTGTAAATATTATCATTATTATCTATTACATGTATTCTAATTTTGATGGTGACATCGGGAGGACTAAAGATCGCTGAAATAAACGTGTTCAAATCGTTTGCGCACATTGACCAACGAAGCCCGACTCCATGCTCTACTTTGCCAAATACACATATTTTGAATTCTTTGAAAAATAATATTTTGGATTTGAATACTGATATATACACATATAGCATTTCGCTACTAGCATGCAGTATGACTTGAAAACATATATTATAACTGAAATGATATATATAGATATTTATGGAAGTAGTTTCCAATAACCAAGAAAATCAAATTATCACGATCATGATTCGTTTTTTCCTGTTTCATGCGGCACTTATCGCTGCACCTATAATTGCTGTTATCACTCGATCTATTTGTCAGTCAACAGATTTCGATTCAACTGTAACCACTTACCTTAAATCATTTATTTTTGTTTCTAGTCGTAATAGAGTAAGAAAATAGAGGATATTACATGGCCGCGCGGAGATACGAATTTTATCTTCGAGTGTTGAAAATATCTAACGAGTGAACGAAGTGAACGAGTTAGATATTTTTAACACGAGAAGATAAAATTCGTATCTCCCAGCCCCCATGTAATATTCTGTTTATTATAAAAACTCCAGTGAAATAGAAATATTCAATTTAAAACAATACTTTTTATTGGCGTTTGGTAACGTGTTATTTTCACACGTGAAAATAACATGTTATTTTCACGTGTGAAAATATCAATTTTTCGCGCGAGAGATCACCTGATATTTCACTGGAGTTTATATAATAACATGAATTCTTTACATTAGTAACTTTTGGATGATAATCTCGCTCTCCCTCGACTTGCCAAGACGCTTGTGCAAGGCCCGAATGCTGGTCGCATTTCGGTAGATCTCATGTGACATTATTGATGTGGCATTTCTTCTTCTTGAAGGTTGATCAATCACAGCCAAAGATTGGGGTGAGTTCAATGGTAGTGTTGATGACCGCCGTCTTTGTTGAAACATTGTATCTGGCATGGGTTCAAGGAAGGGTCTGTTGTCACTGGTTTTCCTTGTCCCATTAGCCATTCTTCTTCCTCCTTCTTGTTCTCTTTTCTTGGTTGGATTGTCTTCAAAACCATTCTTCATTTCTTCTGAATTTTTGGTGATCTCGCTTACTTCAATTTTTGGCTTACTTTCTCGAGATGTTCGTTTGCTTGTGGATGGTTTACTGGCTGATTGTTTTGTTCTATCCCTGTCTTTTGTACCGTAGTTATGTTCGGTTCTTTTCGTACTATGTGGTAATTCGTGGTCGTCGTTTTGAGAGGAACAGCCACTGGTTTTCCGTCTTCTTGGCAGAATTGGATATTTTGTTTCATCTCTTCGACGACTGTTTCCTTGGGTATCGCTCAGAGAATCTAAGGTTCTTGGTAGAGACTTTCTGATTGGTGGTGTCCCATTTCGAGCCAGGAACTCAGCCAGCGATCGTTCCTTTTCACGCTCCCGTTCACTCATGTAGTAATAACGTTCATCATCAGTTGAGCAACTGCGAGGACGGCTGACCATCATGATTAGCTAGTACTCAAGAATGCTTTGCTTGTATGATTGTTCTTCCAAGTGAGGGTATTCGAAATGAGTACGTCCAATAGGTTTGATCGCCAATTTAAACATTTCAGCGAAAGGTGATGACGCAAGTTCTGCCATGGTAACCAGTTTTCCGGCAATCTGGAATGCATCGGTATGTCTCAGTAACACGAGTATGTACACGTGATTTCCCCTTATTTGTCTAGTAAAAAACACGCTAGACAAATAAGGGGAAAACACTTGTGCCTTGCATGTACAACTATGTAGAATGTTTTACCATGTTGATGATTTCCTGGTGATCGATTACCCCTGGGGATTGGTGCTCAAATTGATTATAAGTTCGTAGTGTTTTTGATTTACATCCCGCTACCATTTTCTCGAATTGCTCGTAAAGTTTAAGATTACATAACAATGAATGCGCGCGTACCAATGTGCCAGTGTTATGTAAGTTAAGTAAGTAAGTTTCTAAACTTCATGAATAATTGATGAGTGATCTTCAAAGCAAATTCATACACGTGACGAGTTATACAACCGCTGCTCTTATTACGAATTGCGTTAACCTAAATCTCTATTTTTTATTATAAAACTTAAATTGTTTTGAGTTTTTTTAAGGTTAATTTTTATTAGCATACGTGTGTAAGATGCGTTGTTCTTTTCATGGTTTAGGTATCAAATGAGTGAACACACGTCAAATCACTCTCGTTTTGGAATTGCTATACGTTATGCGCATGTGCTGTTTCATAGATAATACATAAATGTGATTGGGGACAGGTTAATTGAATTAGATTCAAACACCATGGAAATAGTTTGGTGTAGTGGCACCCTAAAGAAATCAAGAAATAAGTAAAAAAAAAGGACACTTCAGATGACCAACGCGAGTCCGCATGTTTGGTCTTGATGTCATCTTCCTCCAATTCTACCTCTGCTGCTTTATATTCTGGGGTGTGTAATATTGATAAAAGGCCTCGTGCGCTCTATTCAACCATGCTAAATTTGATTAATCCATACCACTTTCTCCGAGTTGATAACACTCTCAACATAACCAAACTAATTAGGCAAGATGAATGATAAATAGTAGCAGGGACTGCGCGCATGGCCTTCCGTGCAAGAGATCACGAGTGCGGTTCCTAGTGTCTTTGCATCGTCTTCCTTCTGGTAACCAATAAAAGGACCAGGTTTTGAAAAGGAGCTAGAAAGCTTCATACAGATGTTCTGAGGAACTGGGCAACCAATATTTTCATTACCTTAAACAAAGAGAAATGCCCAACAAGGTCCCGGTAAAACGTTCACAAAAATTACGTCCTCATCAGTATGATATAAGATGTAAAATCTTTATTGGCAAATAAAGGTTACAATATTGCAAGCAGTAGTTACATCAAAAGCTTTGGCTATTAAATATATATTGTAGCTACAAAATATAAACTA
The DNA here is from genome assembly GCA_918843875.1 of Diadumene lineata. Lineage (NCBI taxonomy): Eukaryota > Metazoa > Cnidaria > Anthozoa > Actiniaria > Diadumenidae > Diadumene > Diadumene lineata. The sequence continues at coordinate 9,616,914 of OU974072.1, forward strand.
AAAGATTTATGGTGATTAATCTGACATGAAAAGTATACTAGTGGAGATATCCCCCAATAGCTTGTCTACTAATATGATTTATAATATAATTCTCATTCGTATAATATCTGTACAGAAAATTTGATTAAGAAGGAACAATTATGGAACGAGTTCATACACGGCGTTTCGGTGTCGTCATGACATCCCGTAGTATTATAAATCAATTGTATTAAATCATCATTGTATTAGATTGATTGACTAGATGAATGAATAAAATTGAAATCTGCTGTAAATCTTATTATTATTATTGCATGTACTCTAATGTTGATGGTGACATCGGGAGGTCTAAAAATCACTGAAATAAACGTATTCAAATCGTTTGCGCACATTGACCAACGACGCCTGACTCCATGCTCTACATTGCCAAATGTACATTTTTTGAATTTTTTGAAGAAATATTTTGAATTTGAATACTGATATATACACAAATAGCATTTCGCTACTAGCATGCTATATGGCTTAAAAACATATATTATAACTAAAATGATACAGATCAATTCTATCCGTTTTAGTGGATTTATGGAAGTAGTTTCCAATAACCAAGAAAATCAAAGCATCACGATCATGATTCGTGTGGCAATTATCGCTGCACCTATAATTTCTGTTATCACTCGATCTATTTGTCAGTAAACAGATTTTAACTATTTCCATTCAACTGTAACCACTTCCCTTAAATCATTTATTTTTGTTTCTAGTTGTAATAGAGTAAGAAATATGAATTATTTACTTTAGTAACTTTTGGATGATCATCTCGCTCTCCCTAGACTTGCCAAGACGCTTGTTCAAGGCCCGAATGGTGGTCGCATTTCGGTAGATCTCATGTGGCATTATTGATGTGGCATTTCGTCTTCTTGAAGGTTGATCAATCACAGGCAAGGATTGGGGTACGTTCAATGGTATCGTTGATGACCGCCTTCTTTGTTGAAACATTGTATCTTCCATGGGTTCAAGGAAGGGTCTGTTGTCACTGGTTTTCCTTGTCCCATTAGGCATTCTTCTTCCTCCAAAACCATTCTTTATTTCTTCTGAATTTTTGGTGATCTCGCTTACTTCAATTTTTGGTTTACTTTCTCGTGATGTTCGTTTGCTTGTGGATGGTTTACTGGCTGATTGTTTTGTTCTATCCCTGTCTTTTGTACCGTAGTTATGTTCGGTTCTTTTCGTATTATGTGGTAGTTCGTGGTCGTCGTTTTGAGAGGAACAGCCACTGGTTTTCCGTCTTCTTGGCAGAGTTGGATATTTTGTTTCATCTCTTCGACGACTGTTTCCTTGGGTATCGCTCAGAGAATCTAAGGTTCTTGGTAGACACTGTCTGTTTGGTGGTGTCTCATTTCGAGATAGAAACTCAGCCAGCGATCGTTCCTTCTTACGCTCCTGTTCACTCATGTAGTAATAACTTCCATCATCGGTTGAACAACTGCGAGGACGACTGACCATCATGACTAGCTAGCCTCAAGAATACTTTGCTTGTATGATTGTTCTTTCAAGTGAGGGTATTCGAAATGACTAGGTCCAATGGGTTTGATCGCCAATTTAAACATTTCAGCGAAAGGTGATGACGCAAGTTCTGCCATGGTAACCAGTTTTTCGGCAATCTGGAATGCATCGGTATGTCTCAGTAACATGAGTATGTACACGTGATTTCCCCTTATTTGTATAGTAAAAAAACTCTAGACAAATAAGGGGAAAACACTTGTGCCTTGCATGTACAACTAAGTACAATGTTTTACCATGTTGATGATTTCCTGGTGATCGATTACCACTGAGGATTGGTGCTCAAATTGATTATAAGTTCGTAGTGTTTTTGATTTACATCCCGCTACCATTTTCTCGAATTCTTCGTTAAGTTTAAGGTTACATAACAATGAATGCGCACGTACCAATGTGCCAGTGTTATGTAAGTTAAGTAAGTAAGTTTCTATACTTCATGAAATCCATACACGCGACGAGTTCTACAACCACTGCTTTTGATTTATTATGATTTGCGTTAACTTAAATATATATTTTATAATTATAAAACTTAAATTGTTTTGAGTTTTTTTAAGGTTAAATTTTTAATTAGCATACGTGTGTAAGATCCATTGTTCCTTTCATAGTTTAGGTATGAGCGGACACATGTCAAATCACTCTCGTTTTGCAATTTCTAGACGTTATGCGCATGTGCTGTTTTATAGGTAATACATAAATGTGATTGGGGACAGGTTAATTGAATTAAATTCAAACACCATGGAAATAGTTTGGTGTAGTTACCCCCTAAAGAAATAAAAAAATGAGGAAAAAAACCAGGACACTTCAGATGACCAACGCGAGTCCGCATGTTTGGTCTTGATCAAATCTACCCCCAATTCTACGAATGCTGCTTTATATTCTGGGGTGTGTAATATTAATAAAAGGCCCGTGCGCTCTATTCAACCACGCTAAATTTGATTAATCCATTCCACTTTCTCTGAGTTGATAACACTCTCAACATAACCAAACTAATTAGGCAAGATGAATAATAAATAGTAGCAAGGACTGCGCGCATGGCCTTCCGTGCGAGAGATCATAATTGCGGTTCCCAGTGGCTTTGCATCGTCTTCTTTCTAGTAACCAGTAAAAGGACCAGGTTTTGAACAGGAGCTAGAAAGCTTAATACAGATGTTCTGAGGAACTGGGCAACCAATATTTTGATTACCTTAAATAAAGAGAAATGCCCAACAAGGTCCCGGTATAACGTTCACTAAAATCACGTCCTGATCAGTATGATATAAGATGTAAAATCTTTATTGGCAAATAAAGGTTACAACATTGCAAGCATTAGTTACATCAAAAGCTTTGGCTATTAAATATATATCTTAGCTACCAAATATAAACTACAAGCTTTATGAGGGTTACTCTGACATGAAAAGTGTACTAGTGGGAATATCCCCCAATAGCTTGTCTACTAATTTGATTTATAATATAATTCTCATTCGTATAATATCTGTACAGAAAATTTGATTAAGAAGGAACAACTATGGAACGAGTTCATGCACGGCGTTTCGGTGTCGTCATGACATCCCGTAGTATTATAAACTAATTGTATTAAATCATCATTGTATTAGATTGAATGAATAGATATGAATGAATAAAATTGAAATCTGCTGTAAATCTTATTATTATTATCTATTACATGTATTCTAATTTTGATGGTGACATCGGGAGGACTAAAGATCACTAAAATAAACGTGTTCATACCCTTTGCGCACATTGACCAACGACGCCTGACTCCAAGCTCTACTTTGCCAAATATACACTTTTTTAATTCTTTGAAAAATATTTTGAATTTGAATACTGATATATACACATATCGCATTTCGCTACTAGCATGCAGTATGACTTGAAAACATATATTATAACTGAAATGATATATATATCGATATTTATGGAAGTAGTTTCCAATAACCAAGAAAATCAAATGATCACTCGATCTATTTGTCAGTTAACAGATTTGAACTATTTCCATTCAACTGTAACCACTTAGATTAAATTATTTTTTTTGTTTCTAGCTGTAATAGAGTAAGAAACATGAATTCTTTACATTAGTAACTTTTGGATGATAATCTCGCTCTCCCTAGACTTGCCAAGACGCTTGTTCAAGGCCCGAATGGTGGTCGCATTTCGGTAGATCTCATGTGGCATTATTGATGTGGCGTTTCTTCTTCTTGAAGGTTGATCAATAACAGGCATGGATTGGGGTAAGTTCAATGGTAGCGTTGATGACCGCCGTCTTTGTTGAAACATTGTATCTGGCATGGGTTCAAGGAAGGGTCTGTTGTCACTGGTTTTCCTTGTCCCATTAGCCATTCTTCTTCCTCCTTCTTGTTCTCTTTTCTTGGTTGGATTATCTTCAAAACCATTCTTCATTTCTTCTGAATTTTTGGTGATCTCGCTTACTTCAATTTTAGGCTTACTTTCTCGTGATGTTCGTTTGCTTGTGGATGGTTTACTGGCTGATTGTTTTGTTCTATCCCTGTCTTTTGTACCGTAGTTATGTTCGGTTCTTTTCGTATTATGTGGTAGTTCGTGGTCGTCGTTTTGAGAGGAACAGCCACTGGTTTTCCGTCTTCTTGGCAGAGTTGGATATTTTGTTTCATCTCTTCGACGACTGTTTCCTTGCGTATCGCTCAGAGAATCTAAGGTTCTTGGTAGACACTTTCTGATTGGTGGTGTCCCATTTCGAGCCAGGAACTCAGCCAGCGATCGTTCCTTCTCACGTTCCCGTTCACTCATGTAGTAATAACGTCCATCATCGGTTGAACAACTGCGAGGACGACTGACCATCATGACTAGCTAGTATTCAAGAATACTTTGCTTGTATGATTGTTCTGTCAAGTGAGGGTATTCGAAATGAGTACGTCGAGTAGGTTGGATCGCCAATTTAAACATTCCATAATGTGATGACGCAAGCTGTGCCATGGAAACCAGTTTGTCGGTAATTAGAATTACCATTATAATTGTAATTATTATACGACCGTAATTAGGACCTTGGGATGTGGCACAGGGGAATTCAACGTGTTGATGTACTCACGAGGTTGCCCTGGCGTGAGGAATGAAACAAGCACCAAATAGAACTACGGCACTGGACAATATGCTTGGCATGGGTGGCCTAGCTAGTGGTGATAACACTGGCCTTTCGTATGTGATCTAAGTTTGTTTAATATGGGTTTTTCTCCGCGATCTCCAGATTTCCTCCTTCACAAATAATCAACACTGTTAGTCGTGATTGTAAATAGAAATAGAAATAGAAGTGGATATGGACGGGGGGATACATTAATGTGGGACCTAGTCTTGTTTGTTTCTCCTTGGCTTTTCCAGAAAGAAGATTAAAAGTACGTTTGAAAATCGAATATTTTCCAGCAAAGTAAATTGTTATGTAACACGAAGAAAATCACGTGGTAACCACCCTATTTTTTTTCGAGGGGGATTCATCGATTGTTATATAGCATGCATCACTTTTTTTTTTCTGCTGAACATTTTATCCTATTTAAGATTTTGTTGGTCTGACTGCACAAACTGAACTAGAATTCCTTATATTAAACAAAGGAAGTTTTTATGTGCCTGTAAATTATTTTTTTCGGCGATTGACATGATTGTTCAGGCCATTAACAATTCATACAAATTGACTCCGATAGTAATAGGGCAGGGATGCTCGTCGGAATTTGTCAGAAAAAGGCCCTTTAAGTGTACCAAAAACCTTGTTTTTGAATTTTCGTGATGGACGAAAAACTACCTTTAGGTACTAACTTACATTCTTGGAGTCTGAAAGGTACTAGATCTCCGATTTTGACCCCTAAAAGGTATACGACGAGCATCCCCCCCAGCGTGTTTCAATAAATATGGGTTCTCAGTCAGCTCATAGCAAATACACCGCATGCATGGCTGACAAAATTTATACTGTACTTGACACTAAGAAAGTTGCAACTGGAATAGTCTTGCAATTTTTATATAAAATTCTGTTTTTAGTTCAACATTAGAACATTACGGGATTCGTGGAAACCAACTCGCGTGGCTTGATGTGTCTTTCTAGATTAACCGTTCTTCAGAAAAATGTTGTTAGAATTGCATGAAAAATGTAATGTAATGTAGTGCTTATAAAAAAAACAGACTATAATATACACTCACAGAAATCCACTTCTTCTTCTAAAATTTCATGGTATCACAAAATTTACAAATATGTCAATTTATGTTTTTTCATTTCATTACCCACCAGTGTCAGCGTTAATTTTTTCATCTACAACTATCAGTTTCATAGTAACCTGACCACAAAACGTGACTGATTCAACTCGTGCCCATTGATTACATAGAAAGCGGTAAAAAAAACACACGCCCATTTACTAATTACTCAAAAATTATGTTTATATGATACATGTTTTTTAATTATTTTTAATTCTGTTTTTTTTTGTGTTGTTTTCTATCCACTTGCACATTTTCTTAAAAAGGTCTGGTTGAAACAACCAACGAAAAATTGGATGAAAAACTTGCAATAAGCCTGATGACGTTTTACCCCGGTGTCTAGACCAGAATTCTTTTTTTTTCTTTTGATCACTAATTATGACTATTGTTCCTGTATTCTCGAGGGAATATAAAATTGGATATGAAGGATTTTACAAACTATAATGGTATAGAGACAAGGGTAAAACGTCATCACGCTTCAGGGTTATACAATTACCGCTTTTACATTATCAGAAGGCTCACATGTCTCACGTGTAACCTGGACACAAACAGGACTGATCCGACCCGTGTCCATCGCTGACATTTACTAATTATTCATGAATTGTTTTTTCACTTTATCATTTATTTTTACTAATTACTCATTAACACTAGTGCCCTCGATTAAACTTAAGGGTCTTGACCACTTTAGAGCAACAACGCTTGAAACCTGTGCCCGCGAGCAAATTACCGCTGAAAAAGCCGCGCCAGCGCGAAATCCCGCCAAAAGGCAACGCAGGAATTACACAAATAGTCTTCGAAAACTATGCTTCAACGCGAAATCCCTCATTTTTTGCGCTGGACTCTATATTTTTTCTGAAAGATCTCGTAACAGTATTTCTTCTGGCGAGATTTGAGAAAATCCTTTCAACATAAGAAAGCGATGGTAATTGGTTTACTATGGGGCGCCGACCCAGTCAATATTCTTATTACATATTATTTGTTTTCATGATGATTTGTTTGTTTTTTCCTTTCCCAATGATTTTATTCTCATAGCGATTGGATTTATCCGGATATATAACAAAACAGGAGTGAGAGCGATTTTCGAAGAGTGAAAAATAGCTAAAAAACTCCACACATTTATTTTTTGGTTTATTTCTTGTACAGCGACTATAAAATTATTCAAAATGGCGTCAAAATTTAGGGGAGGGGAAGCATAACTTTATTCGATCTTATCAATTCTTGTGCACAATACACTACAAATAACGATAATATTAGGTCTAGAGGGGAGGGTGATAAAAACAACACTAACAATGATAAACCTTTGCTACCTGTGGTACTGGCGTTGAAGGTTGGAAATTGTGATACCAGCTCTGCATGAACGTTTGACACGTTTGATGCATGCATTTAAACTAGAATGATTTGCATCTAACCATAAACCATAACCATTTGACACTAAAAAAATAAAAGACCAAAAAAAATAAAAGACCATAAAAATATAAGACCATAAAAATGAAAGACCATATAAAATAAAAGACCATGAAAAATGAAAGACCATAAAATAATCGCAATGGGCAAGAGAATTCAACCCACTATATATAAATACAATCGCCATGAAAATTAAATCATGGGAAATAAGGAAAAAAACATATCACCATGAAAACAAATCACGAGAATATTGATGGGATCGACGACTCATAGTTTTATAGGGTTTCACTTTTCAAAGCGATTTTAAATCAAAGAGGAAAGCAAAACTGTAAAGTTTCACAAATCTTTAAAACCTATATCATCTATTTTCCCATATTTGTGTAAAATAATGTGTAGTTGAGGTTGCCTGTGAAAACTACGTCAATAGCTTTATTAGTTTTTGTTCTATTCAAAAAAGTTTATCTCGAAAACGGCCACGGGACCATGTAGTTTTCTATCCATTTTTCGTTCAATCAATAAATTCTTTATAGAATATCTTTCTAAGAAAAAGTCGTGATGACTTTTTGCTTAAGTAATCAGGTCCCTTAAAATTGGATATAACGTTTTTGTTATATACACCTATATAAAAACAAAACATTGTCGTCGAGAATGACGGATTCCGGATGTCCATTACACGACTGAAAAGGTCTCTGGGTAATATTTTCTTTTTAATTGATACCTACAGAAGATAAATATATACCAATTTATCGATTGCCAGAGATTTATTTCTTAGGCGCATTCCATATTTCATTGCTTTCCAAATTGATTTTTGACGTATTGATTTTGTGATTTTGTGTATATACAAATATGTAAATTTTCATTTTCATTTTTTTCTTTCTTTCTTTCTCTCTTTCTTTCTTTTTTTCTTTTTTCTTTTTTCTTTTTTTTTTGAACCCACACGTGGACTGGCCGATAGCAGAGGTAGCTGTTTGTAACTCTTTTCGTTTGTAGTTCTAAACTGAGTGTGTCTCAAACCCAGACCCTTTTAATTTTTTTTATATTTGACATCGTCATGGGGACAAGCTCGGACCTCTACGGAGTCAAACCGGCTCGACCGGTCCGCTTACAAGCACATGTCATACCATCAATTACCCCGCCAAGGTTAATTTTACATATATAGACCAAAACAGTAACAAATAGTCGTTGTGGCAACTTGTGCACTTTTGGCTCCAGCTGTAAGGATCTCTCGTTCTCTATGAGTCAGCTCGCAATGGCAGCCAAAGGAAATACAATAGATGTTGAAATCCCTGAAGCTCATGTGATCCAAAAACGAAAGGTTTTAACCATAGTAGGGATATGTGTTGTTGTTGCCATAATCGTGATAGTGGTGGTAGTATTAGTGGTTTTACTAACTCGTAAGGACGATGATACACAACAAACCGGCCGAAAGTACGAGCTTTGTGAAGACAGTAACTGCAAAGCTTTGGCTCAAGGTAAATAATAATCGACTACCGTAAGCACAAACACCGATATAACCATATATTTATTGTGCTTCAAATATCATCGCCGGGAATACGAAAATTTCAATATGGAGAGTAAAAACGATGGATATTTTTTTATATATGCTTCTTTAAAAAAGGTTAAATATGACGCGATATTCAGTGTATAAAAAATTCTCTTCTTCAATTATTTCAAACTCTGTAGTCGCTGGACTGAACCGATTAATCGTTCCAGTGGACATACAATATAAACACATCTTAGTCTATCATTCAGCTGTTACTAGCTACTTGACCTTATTTGCTTTACTGTAGATGTTAAGCGAAAGAAAATTCTTTTATCGAGAACGGAAAAGATTGGGTTTTGAAGTGTTTCAGATAATTGGGTTAAAATCATGAAGGTGTGATCGATGTTGAATTTGCATAAACATCTCACAGCATGCTATCCTTGAAATTATTCAACTTTAAGAAAAACGATCGATTGTTTCGACGGCGATTTTAATTTTTAAAAGGAACTATCCGAGTTCATGATTAAATGTCATTTTGTCTAGTTTTCAGTTCAGTTTTGTGTTTTCTCGTACGACTTTATATGTATGGATACTTACTAGTGTTGTATTAAGTAGAGCCGAAAGAAAAGAGCTGTATTTACAAATCCCAAATATGCAAATCTATTACTCGTAGTTTAGTTTATTTGTCACAATTAATTATAAATACAGTATAATAATAATTAAAAAAAACATAATAACAATGTAATAACAAATTATGAGTGGCAGGAGAACTATTAGCTTTGTTTAACAAATGTGTCTGTCTGTCTGATTGTCTGTCTTTCGATTTTGAGAGGATGGAGGGGGGGTTAGTACAAATTTAAAGATTTAGATAACGAACTTGTCCTTGCAGGCAATTGTTTTTTTTTCGAAATCACACATCGGGTGTAAGACTTAATTTCTGCACCTTGTACACCTTTATAATCTTGTTACAAATCGGACCGTATGAAACCTGAATTGCTATCGTTGTTTTGTTGCCCATTCAACTGTATATTATCCTGCCAGCTGTTGAAGTAATTTTTCCCCTCTCCTAAGACTTTGTTGAAGAGGATTAAAACTGCCTCGGCACCGGTTGTGTATAAGCTCGTTAATAAAAAAAACACACAGTATCGACAATATTAAAGATTGAACAAAAATAAATTATAAAACCTATAGGGTTGCAAACTGTGACAACTGAAAAGATACTGGCATGGAAAAACAAATTAGCTGAGATCGTACTTTATTGTAAAAGCATTTCATTATCATCTTTGGAAGGAGAAAACGTTGAGTTGGTCCATGTAAACACTATGCCGAAATAAATCGAAAACGAAACATTTACCGGAAATCGCGACAACAAATATCCGCATTGTTACACTAAAAATTCCATAATTTTTTTTTCGGATTCCTACGAATTAATATGTTTGCTGTCACTTTGCAGAAATTTCAAAAAACATGGACAAAAGTGTGGATCCGTGTAACAACTTTTACCAGTACGCATGTGGTGGATGGGAAAAGAACCATCCCCTGAACGGTAAAGGATCGTTGACTGTAATGGGTATCCTGTCCGATGAAAATATCGACGATGTTAAAAAAGGACTTGATCAAGCCGGATCGAAATACGCACAGGTGAAAATAGTGTTGGTGATATCGGTTATTATGTCGGTCATTATGATGGTATAATGGCGATGTTGTAGATGATCATTTGGCTGTGATAATCGATAATGTAATTGACTCACTGATTAAACAGGAAAGGCATATTGAACACTGACTTTCCGAGCTGATTCCATCATGACATTTTGAACTAGTTACAATATATAAACTATGAAATCATGATGTGGAGAGTGTGGTGATGCTGTTGTTTATACGAAGAAACAGAAAATGGTAATGATCCTCATGATCCTAATGATGACGTCGTGATGATGTCATAGTTGGCGATGATGTCATAGTTGGTGATGATGATTGATGATAAACGAGGGGAAGACTCCATCTGGCAACGGGCGGATATGATCGTTATATCTGAGACGTCCTTATTCGAGAAGAAAAAAAACACTTGTTATCCTGTTTATTCATTTATTTTTTCAGAACGAAGCTGTGATGAAAACGGTACAATTTTACTCTTCGTGCCTCAACACCACTAGAATTAATGCCCGCGACCTTGATCCAATGAAAAACCTTATTAAAAACTATGGCGGTTGGTCCGTGTCTGATAACTATAATAGTAGTGTTACCATAGCAACGCGTATAGGGAAGGCAGCACGCGAGCTGAATGTTCCGACGTTGCTGAATGTGAAAGTAGATCCCGATGTGTTTGATTCTAAAGCAGTGATACTGACGGTAATCATTCATTGGTTGATTTTAATTTAACATTGCTTCGTTCAATGATGATGGATTGGTTGATTGAATGATAGAATGACACATTGATTGACATTATGAATTGGGTGACGGATTGATTGAATGATGGATTGAGTGATTAATGAATTGAAAGCTTGCGTTGCCAACGGTCGATAACTACTCGATTGATTGCCCAAATGAAATAATGGCTGATTGGTCCTTTTGTTTCAGCCACTACCTGCTGGTTTGTCCAAGACAGCGTTTTCTAGCGAAGAGGTGAGGATAGAGCCCTATTAACATGTAAGAACTATTGGGCTTTACACTCATCAGGGGATCTTTTCATTGTATTTTTGAACTGAAGCTATTTCGGGGACGTAACGTGATTGTCCAGATTGCAGGAGGCGCGGTCGTATCGTCAAAACGTCTCATGACAAAAGTGCGGAGATTGGTAATAAGTTTCTAAAAATAGCACGACGAGTAGAGCCCCTGGTGGGGTCCGGGGATAAGCTCTCCTATCCCATACTCTCTTGCATGGACTGGAAATTTCTCTGCAATGGACTACTTGTATGTGACCTTTAGATATCTCCACTAAATCGTCAAGTGTCGTAAAAATGAGGTCCAGAAATGAAAAGTGCATTATAATCAGATTGATTGATTGATTGAATTTTTCTGGTTCGAGTTCACAGGAGTACAAGAAATATATGAAGGGTGCTGGTAAACTGTTTGCAGGATCAGATACTGATACAAAGATGATGAAAATCTTTGACTTTGAGAAGAAACTTTGGGAGGTAAAAAACGAATACAAGAGTACAATGGACCGACACTAGAACTAAAAGAGACAAATAGACCGATAATGTAGAACGTCCGATTTGTGATTATAACTCGAGTCATGCGCACCTTTCATTAGAGACTGAGAGGAAGGAGGATAGCCCTCCTCTATTGGTCTCTAATCCTCCGCCACCCTATAGGTTTACAGACTGTGTGTTCTCAACACGGTGTCAGGTCACAAGCATCGCTCTCCTTGTCAACAGGCAATCTGTATTATGGCGTCATATACTACAACTACTAGAATGCTTTGCTTACTTTCTTTTGTAGCACAATTAGCACCAATTGTCCTGTTAATCTCCAAAGGGATTAAGAATTTGAATGTGAAAGAGAATTTGCAAAGAATGCTGGTAGTCGTAGTAAAATGACGCGATAATGCCATCGCCTATACAAACTTGCATGTTCTGCGGTCACTAAGAACTCATTTTAACATAGTAGTGGATTAAAAAAAGACCCGAAACAAAGTGTAATAGCTAGAGTATAGTAAAGTGTATTACGTGTATTTAAGTGTATTTTATAGGTTTTTTTTAAAAAAACGACTATTGATAATTTTTTTTAAAATTATAGATTGGAGGTGATGCAGCATATGCTGGTAGCTCCATTAATGCTCCAAGAAACAAGCGCATTAAAAGAAGCGCTTTCCCAGACGATAGAATTACTATCACCAATTTTTGTACAGATTCGGGATTTTCGGTGAGTAGAATAGACAAAGAAAAATAACTTGTTACATTTCAATTGTCAATTCTCTACTAGCTGTCTCTCGTGATTCTGGACTGATGAGAAATGACAGCTCTGATGATTTAAGTTACTTTCAGTTCGCAAACTTTGCGGACTACCTGCAAAACAGCTTAACGTTAAGTGTAGCTTCCCATGCACGTTACATCAAGTATTGTATTGTGTTGTGTTGTATTGTGAACCAAATTGTGTGCTATTCGTTTCAGTGCCCACATCTCAAGGAAGTCCTAAGAATCATTTACGGACGAACTTTCACAGGAGATGAAAAGCTATCAAACCCAGATTTAGAGTATTTTAAGAACTTGCAAGGTCTTTATGATGCCACGAGGTAAGTTTACCAGATAACAACAGAAGTACCAGTGGTCTTGCCTCACTCTTTTATCCCGACTTATCCTTCATGCAATCGAGGGTAACGCTACTCAATTACGGATTAGAAAGAGGTCTATTCAACTTTGTTTTTTTGAAAATAGCTGCTTCATCTCTAATTTTACTTTTCTCTTGCACACTGAGCTCTGCTTTTCCAAGTGCTCTTCAACAGAATTGTACGTGCCTTCCACGGTCTCACTTCCTAATTCGATCCCTTCTTCATTCTTTCATCGTGGTCCTGCCTTAGTATTTGTTGAATCATTTTCCACCTAGTGACCTCTTATCTTTTACACAGAGGTTCCTTGTTTGCAAGCAAAAGATCCATGATAAAAGATACAGATAACAGCCCGCAATAGCAAAAGCTTGTTCCACACATTTCTTTGTAGGCGTGCGGGTATTAATGTGTTGTCCGTAATAGCGAGGTCTTCGTACTAACGGGGAGTCCGTAAGACAAGAATAAACTGTATGTCTGAAAACTATTTATAAATCTATTTTTCTATTGTCAATAGCGATGCCGTCATAGCTGACTATATAATGTGGAGAATAGTCGATCAGTACATTTCAGCACTGGACGAAGCCTACGCAGAACTAAAAGATATCTTTTTGCAAGTCCCCGTGCAACCTCGCTGGAGGACCTGTGTTGACGTCATGATGAAAGGCTTGGTATTCCCTGTTGGACTGATATACATTGATCAAGCAAAATTTGATGATCAAGCTAAGAAAGCTGTAAGTGCGGTGTTTATCAGATTATCCATACTTATAAGGATGTTTAAATCAAATTATAACATAATACCATATCTGCACAAAAATGCGTTGCTAAGGCCCGGTTCAGACGTCGATCTTTTGCCGCATCGAATCTAATAGTCGAATGTAGCGCTCAACTTCTTTGATTTCAAAATATATTTTAACATATATTTTTTGATCAAAAACATCTGTTGGAATCACATTTCGTTAAAATATATTTTATCATATATTTTTTAATCAAAAACATCTGTTGGAATCACATTTCGTCAAAATATAATTTATCATATATTTTTTAATCAAAAACATCTGTTAGAATCACATTTTGTTGAATTTATTTGGTTCAGGCACTGTACTTCTGATTTACAAAGTTCAACTATTAGATTCGACGCGGCAAAATTTCGACGTCTGAACTAGGTCTAAGAGAATCAATTGATTACTGTATTGTACATGTGCATTTGTTCGAAGGTTGAAGATATGACCAACGATGTTAAAACGGCTTTCATTGAAAGATTACCAAGTCAAACTTGGATGGATGCAGCAACACAAACTACTGCCAAGGAAAAGGTGAAGTACCATCCCAATTCTATCTTTGCAAACGAAACCTAACTAAACCAAAATTACGGCCAGTGCGCATCATGGTGCTACAAAAATTAAAAGAAAGAAAAAACGACAAAAACAAAATCTTGATCAAAATTCTTGCAACATTCATACTTTTTGTACTTGATCATGTGTAATGTCCTAAAAATTGGTTGTTAATCATGCGTGGGTTTTTGATACGAGTCTTTGTTTTCAGGCTCTGGCGGTCGCTCTTGACATAGGGTACCCACCGATAGTCAGGGATAACGCGAAATTAAAACAGGAATACCAGATAGTAAGTATTAACTTGGCGATGAGCACTATTATCATTCACGATTGATAAACTTTCCGTTCTACATAAAATTCATAAAAGGGCGATATAACCATCTCATAAACATCATCAGTAACATCATTATCATTTGAAATTCAATACCGCGCTGGAGCCATTTATAATCAGAACGTTTGCCACGTAACGTCGAATCCATCGATGACCACACACGTATCCGGAATTTTTTTTATCCGCAAATTTTTTTTTGCGAATACAAAAACTTTTGCGTCCACACGTAGCGAATACGAATCATTTTCGCCCGTCCACACGTATCCACTGTATCCGGAAAAATTGCGATACGCTTTGATGCACTCTATTGTCCAGTTCTTTTGTCGGAAAGTTTTTCTAAATTGATCATGCGCAAAACTGTAATTATGGCGCCATCAACGTGTCGTCGTCAAAAACTGTTTCTCAACCCTCAGAAAAAAGTACGCTAGACACTTATAAATGAACAGATGATGAAGTGGAATTGCTTCTTAAAGTCAACAAAGACTAAACGAAACAAACGTGTCCAAAATCGTCTTCCATTATTCGCTCTTTTTTTTGACTTTGTGCTTGCCATTATGCATTGATAACATTCTCAAAATATCCTGACGATTTTTCATATACCGAGACTGTAAATTTGTCACTGCTGCATTTATCTGGACGCATGTTATAACTAAAAGCGAAGCTTCTGTATGCCATGTTTGTTTATCGTGCTCGTCGAGGACTGGATCCGAAAGAGTGACGTCATCGTATTCAAAAATTTGCGGATACGACCGTCCACACGTATCCGTATTCGTGTCGGAACAAAAAAATTTCCACTCTGCAGAGCGTTTTCAAAAATTTCCGGAAAAAGCTAACATTTACGGCGGATACGTGCGGACGCAAGCCGTATTCGTAAAAAAAAAATTTGCGTATACACAAATTTCCGGATACGTGTGGACGGGGCCTTACATATAGAATAACTATGGAATAACGACCATCCCAGGAGTATGTGTAGATAGTAGGATATCGATTGATAGCATTGTTTGGTTATTATAGGTCAAAGTGACGGATGACTATTTTGATAATTTTGTATCGATGAACCACTACATGAGAATGACAGAGGTCGATAAATACGGGAAACCCAACGACAAGAGTGTGTAAGTATCGTTTCACCAGTTGCACCAGGTACGATGTAATATACCATTAGAGAAACTATGTCTATTTTACATCGTATCAAAGAACTCTTGCCTTTCGCGCGGGATCCCTGTGCTTTTCAGTATCTGGCTCCCATAATGCATTTAGGCCATATACAAAATGGCGGTCTGTTAAGTAGTGTTTTCACTACAATTCCTGTAAGTTTGGGACGATTTAAGGCTTTAAAAGCAAAGAAAAACACCCAAAAACAGTTCAAGCGTACTTTCAAGTAAGGTAAGCTATTCCAAATATGGATACGAAGCGATGGCTGTGCGAAGGACAACTTGTTTTAATATTCTTTGATATGGAGACTAATCTCGCCACAAATAAACAATACAACAACCTCCAAAAGTCATGTTACTGTCCTAGTACATAGTCGCTTCACGAGCGTTTAGTTTCCCATATGTCTTATACATTAAAAGCCCGCGATAAAAACGGCGCGCGGTGTTTGCTTTCAGAAGCTTTGAAGCCGCTCCGCGTCTGTGAGAGCTAATGTTGACAATGTTGACTGAGTGTGCTTCCAGGAGGGACTTCAAGTTTACATCTGAATTGCTGTTCAAAAAAGAAGACGATTTGCACAAAATGAATGCGAATGTGTTTTAAGGGTATCATGAAAAGTATATACGTGTGCTTATGGCATTTCGTGGATGTATAGCTGTCCTTGGCATCAAGTATTTTCCACGTGAAGGATACAACATAACGCCCGGCATGTACTCACAATTTACAAGGCAAATTCAAGCAATTTGAGAGTTGGCCTCATCTTGAAATTGCTTCTTTTCTAGAGACTGTTGCTATCTTGGCACAAAAAGCAAAAACATAGACACAAAGCTGTTGTTTCAAGACATGCATTTTCACATCGAACTTGTGCCTTCGTCATGGCTTGACTGCACGACACAAATTTCCCTATTACTTCTTTGTTAATTGTTGGTGTGCTATTTTACCAAAATAAATATCAAGTACAACATTCTAACAAGACTACCTAGCCGCAGGTATAAGGAAAATTAGTTATATGCTGTTTCATGCTGGTTATGTGCACTCTAGTTTAAATAGTTTACTTGTTGTGATGCTTCGCACGTTCTTGTCGATTATGCATCAGATAATGTCACATCAAAACGTATTAAGTAGTAGGTTATCAAAGACTGGCCTCAAAAAAGTAATTATTGAAAACAATTTTTATAAGATATAAGTTTGTTTTTCAATTATTCTTATCATTGTAGTTGTTGTTCTACATAGTTTAATTTTGATATTTCTCCGTGCCCCTTTTGCATCGTGACCGTCACGAACATCCTATTTCACCATAATATTAAAATGATTTTCAAATAAAATATAAACAGGAGCATATGTTTCTGGTTATTGCGCCTTTTTAAAAAAAATCACATTTGTGAAAGAAGCATATTGTTGTTTCTACTTTTGGCAATGAAAAATATGTCATTCTGATTATTACACCTGTCGAGGGACTAAATATCTTTTTGTTTCAATTTGTAATGTCGTATAGACACCAATAAGCGAGCAAATATACAATTAAATAAAATTAAAATAAATTGCGATTAAATAAGCTCATGTTAAATAGGTTAAGACATACCTTTATGAATTACATGTTTGGTTAAGTATATTTTTGATTTGGACCTTGTTTAAAATTGAGCAACAGATGTCAGTACAAATTCAAAGCGAACGAGATGGTTGTTTTCATCACGGCATGTCGACATCGTTTTTGTCGAAGGTTCATAACTATTTCCATCGCTTGTGAGTTCAGTAAATTTTCTATATGTATTTTTAGTTCGATAGTTTTTTTTAAAACCAAAGGTTTTTTAAGTAAAAAGTTTAAACATTTGCTTTCGCTTGTTTGCTTTCCACTGCACAACACGCTGCATATTTTACCTGCATTATGAAAATTCGTGCTGAAACATGCCGCCAGCTCTTCTGCACTATTCCATTTGGCTATATAAGATCTACTGGTTAATCAAGGCGAATTTATAGCGCCATTTTCCCCAAAAACATGTCTTTAGAACGAAAAGAAAGTTTTGGTTATCGGTGCCTTGTTTACATTCCATACGATGCCGATACTAGAATAATTTAATTTTCGCGGTTGAGTGCTACTGCAATAGAAATGCCGCTTACTATTACAAAAATATCGCGGGCAATAAATTGGCCCTCTAAACGCTCGTGGCTTGTTCGTTTTAAAAACTTAGTTTTTTTGACTCCATTTTCGTCTTATTCAGCCATCAATACAGTTTCTTCCGCAGGGTAACTCCCATGGGCTTTTATTCTCTCCTATTGGCTTCTTTACTGCTCTCTAGTCCATCTCGGCTAAATTCACAAATACAAAGGAAGCCTAAAGAAAGTGCCTGCTATGAAGGCGACCATCAATACAAGCTAAGACACTGCATGTTTTGACATGCTTCAAACTTGATCGATTGTTATTCATTTTGCGTTTTTCATTGTAGTTGGGATAGTGGTAATCCTGCAGAGGTGAATGGAATCTACGACTCCTCCAGAAATAGTATAGGTCAGTGGTTCAGCAAACCAAGGGCTTGACCAATAACGGGGGGAGATAAAAGAACGACTGAGGACGCATGTCACAACCTGCCTCGGTGATAGGCCTACACTAATACATAATAATACATTGTTCTCATCACAACCCATTGTTTTTACTCAGTATTATTCCAACGAATGCATATAGGTCACACTTCAACAAACAGCAAACTGCATTATCAAAAACAATGATTCTAGCTGAAAGCATTATTTTTAATAATGCAGCGAGTTCCGCCTAGCAGTCAATATAACGAAAACGAATAAGACAACGATAAGAACAATAATTATACTAGATAATCACTTCGGCACACAGCATTCGTGGGTATAATGCAGACAGCTGAGGGCGCAGCCCACGAATGCTGTGTGCCTCAGTGATTATCTATTAACTAAAACCATTATGATTAACCACCACGAGCATCATCGTCATAGCATTCAGTCATCGTCCTCTGTAAGTAACGGTTTAAATGATTGATAATTGTTTCTTTTGTTTTACAGTTTATTTCGCTGGAATCATTCAACCACCACTTTACAATAAGGATTATCCAAGGTATTGATGAACTCAATGACTAAGTGATTGGTTTAATTTATTTTTCACCATCCACAAAGAGAATTCGAAACTGGACAATATATTGTGGAAAGGCGCAAATGGCAGAGTGCTAACACGAAATGTGTGCAACAATTGTCACTATTTAGTAGTAAATAATCACTGTTCTCATCACAACCCATTGTTTTTACTCAGTATTATCCCAACGAATGCATAGGTTACACTTCAACAAACAGCAAACTGCATTATCAAAAATAATGCTTCTAGCTAAAAGCATTATTTTAAATAATGCAGCGAGTTCCGCCTAGCAGTCAATATAACGAAAACGAATAAGACAACGATTAGAACAATAATTATACTAGATAATCACTTCGTCACACAGCATTCGTGGGTATAATGCAGACAGCTGAGGGCGCAGCCCACGAATGCTGTGTGCCTCAGTGATTATCTATTAAATAGCGCTAATTAAGCAAAAGAAAACAATAGAGCTAGCATAAAATAGCACTATTTAGTGGTATTTATGTTGCACACTTTTAGTGCATGCACTCTAATTTGATTGTTTGGTTATTTTTAGCAATAGATGATTGATTGACTAGTTAGTGATTAGTTGATTAATCTATCCAATTTGATGTACGTACATGATATGATCATTACATTACAGTTACATGAACTACGGTGCAATTGGAGCCGTTATTGGACATGAGCTTACACATGGCTTTGATGGGCAAGGTATGTACAAAAAAACCTAGTCTTGATAATAGCAGTCACTATCGTAAAAAAAAGTAATGCCAAGACACCAGATAGGTAATTAGTTTTTAAGGTATGAGGACGTTTCGGCCCATGCATGAACCTTTCGGCCCAAAACTTAAAGCCCACATACCAAGTGTCCGATTACGTGAACATTTTCAAAAAGATCAACTGCAAAAACATCTTTTTTTAACACCAATGCCTCCAAATCCATGCAGCAACTGAGACGAATTATAATGGTAACATCAGACTTTCAGCAACTGCTGGATACTCTAACAGAAGTACCCTAAAGAGTTTCTA
The DNA here is from genome assembly GCA_918843875.1 of Diadumene lineata. Lineage (NCBI taxonomy): Eukaryota > Metazoa > Cnidaria > Anthozoa > Actiniaria > Diadumenidae > Diadumene > Diadumene lineata. The sequence goes on from OU974072.1 coordinate 9,636,738, forward strand.
GCCGAATGGGGGAAAACGATGATGATTATGAACAAGTGTTTATATCACTTGGAACCAATAAAACGAAAATAAAGGCCTTCTTCCATCCATTCCGGGTTGAAAATGACTGTACCTTGGGAAGTTATTTTATTTTCTAATTGTCAGTATCTTTGATGATTATTTCCATCATCATAGGACGTAAATACGATAAAAATGGAGAGTATGTCAACTGGTGGTCACAAGCAGCCGCTAACAGCTTCGAAGAGAAGACAGAGTGTTTGATCAACCAGTACGATAAATATTCCATGTTTGGTACTAATGTAAGTCTCAACAACTCAATGTTGATATTTGTGTCAAAATTGGACTTCCTGTTGTTCACGAACAGAAATGAAAGATAATGATCGAGCGGGAAGGATTATTACTCCAAATTATACGCGGCGAAGTGTGTCATCAACTTGTCTCGAAAGCTTGAAAATGTTGAACGTTCTTACATAGTAAATAGAAAAATGCGACATAACTTGTTTAAGGGGTTTCTCCCACTAACTAGTGACGTTGCCAAGACTACTACTGCCTTCTGGAATCGACGAGAAACTGTCGCTGCTTTGATTAAAATAACATATAATTGTTTTATCTTTCAAAGTTGAACGGCACTCAAACTCTGGATGAGAACATTGCTGACAATGGAGGCATCAAGATTGCCTATGATGTAAGTACATCGTGTTGAGCATTAATAAAACACGGTGCAAACAAAATGAATTAAACTAGATCGCCATCGTTATTTGATTTAGTAGCCTCCTCTCGCATCCGTTTTTAGTGTCGGGCTTCCTGTCCCTCCCCAGGACAGGAAGCCCGACACTAAAAACGGATGCGAGAGGAGGCTATTGATTAAGCTGATTTACGTGATAATAATGGATGGTGTTGGATGTTAAGAGAATACATATTCTAGAGAGACGTAGCATGTACACGGCAGCTAGAGCGGGCGATGATGATAGATTCGTCAAATGTAGATGATATTAGTAATAATTTAATATTCATAATACGCATCTTCCATGACCAGGAGCCAGTTACAGGAAGCGCGGATAAAGTTGTCCATGGGATAAAAGTTATCCACTTCATCCAATTTTCAGGATATTATTCTATGAATAAAAAAAATACCCCTAAAAGATACGGGACGTTTTTCAAAAGGGCGTGAGTTTCAGTGCTATTCAACCCCTAAAAGATACCAAAAAGTGCGGAATTTGGCAAATCTCATATTTTAAACCCTAAAAAATACGAGGATCCCCGATCGTTTACCACCGGAGTCCCCCCCCCCCCCCCGGATACAGGCTTCGTGCAACCAGGTCCCAGGTGATCAAATGATGATGATGAATTAGTGATGGCGATCGCTATGTTTGAAAGGCTGATATAAATTTAGCTTATACCATATGATCGAAGATTGCGATTATGCCGATGAAAACAATTATCACACAAGTATGACTATTATTGATCGATAAAGGCTTACAAAAGTTGGGCAGCCAAGAATGGCACAGAGAAGATTCTACCTGACCTAGACTTGAACCCTGATCAACTGTTCTTTCTCGGTTATGCTCAAGTAAGTCATCACTATAGTTTTCATGTATATTACAACTATGTGTATTGTCTTGTACGATTCCTTCACTTTCTGAGAAGTAAACGATGTTTTAACATTTACGAGAAATGACGCAAATATAATGAAATTAGCCTCCCCAAGCACTGCTACGCAGGCTACAATGAACTTTATAAAATATGCCGTTCCTTTACGCGTCTACTGTTTGCACTCTTTACACTTCGTTTCTGAAATACACATTCTTTCAATTTTTTCAATTCTTTACGCGTAAAAACGACATAAGTATAGCGATACTTTATGTTTATAAACAAATGAATTGTTGTGCTATGTGCCAACCAGGACTACAATAAGCTCTATTGAAATAACAGCCAATCACTGTCTGGTTGGCACATAAATAACAAAGGATTACGTCAGCTCAAGAATCGCTATAGGTAATAAGATGGTTTCAAGTAAAATTTGGAATTAATTTGCTCGAGCTTGTTTTAGAAAGAGTAGGGCGATGCTCAATACATTGATCTGATTTTTTTTTTTTTTTTTTTTTTTTTTTTTTTTTTCTTTTCTAATGTTAGATTTGGTGCAGTGCATATACTGCAGACGATGCCAAACACGAGATATCATCTGGCTCACATACCATTGGAAAATACCGGTAATCAACTGAAATAAGTGCACAAGTACAAAAACTCATTTACATCTCTCCCAAAATTCAAATGTTGTTCAGCTACACAAATTGTATTTGTGTATTCGCTTGTCTGATTCATTGAATTCTCCTGTTATATACATTGTTGTTGACACAATGCTTGTGGGATTACTAGGTATCTTTATAATACTTCTCAAAATTCTTATACGTTTAGACTTGTACTCAGTCGCTTTTATATCGTTCGCATATTACGCATGCAAAGAGGGCTGGGAATAGAGCATCCACGTATCCTAACCTCGCCTTCCCACGCGCCTTCGCACGCCGTAATTCCCCTCCCAAACAACACACAGATATAGCTTTGTGATGACTGGTTTAGAGTCTGGTGTTATGGTGTGTCAAGTCTTGCACAGGTCTAATTTTTGTTGTTTCCAATTTCAGAGTAATTGGTTCTTTGGCTAACTTTGAGAAATTCTCTGAAGCGTTTAAATGTCCCAGTGGTACTACAATGAACCCCAGCACAAAGTGTTCAGTCTGGTAACGTACGTGGTACACTGCAATCCACCCTCAGTAGATATAGGAATACAAGTGCACAGCTGACACAACAGCCCACTTAAAGAAATAGAACTACTGAAGCTTGGTCTCTATTTCTACAACAACTGATCAAAAACCACTGGAGCTTTTAAGCTTTGACCATCAGAGCAAATAAGCGAGCAAAACAGCCCCAGTGGTTAGGTTCTACGATTAAATATTTTTGGGGCTGTTCAGTTAATAAAATCGAACATAGATTTTTATTGTCTGTCTTGTTATTGATCATAGATGACGTCAAAAAAATGTTCAAAACTCAAGTGGTTTCACTGCAAAGTTTTGGACATTTTTTGACGTCATCTATCATCAATAACAAGACAGACAATGAAAATTTATGTTCGATTTGTTTTTTACAACACTGAAACTGATCTAACAGTGCAAGTCGCGTCACGAAACCGATTCTTAACGACAAGTTGTAAGCTTATAATATGCAAAAATATCCAATTTAGCAGGACAAAAAGAAAACAATTTGCAATTTCTAAACTTTTAGAATGTTAGTCCTTTTACGAAGAAAATTCAATCAGAGATTGAATGAAAATCAAAGCCGATTAGCTGTCACAATGAACGGCTGCTGCATGCAAGTTCTCCACAAACACGCTCACAACTAAGGCGATGCAAACTCTTATTTTAAAATCGCTTAAATTTAATCATTTCTTTTAAAAATTAGGGAAAGCAAAGGTAAATGTCATTCATAGAGCGATGCAACGAGGTGTGCTAGCGACCAAAAAAACATTTAAATTTGTTGTTTGTTTGAAAAACTACCGCCGGCATGGTTTGAAGTTTTCCGATAAAGAAGAACAAAAACTGCAGACAAAACACAATTTATCAAATAACAATAACCGATTAACAGGTTAGCTCAGTTGGGAGAGCGTTGCCTGTTAACCGGAAGGCGGCGGGTTCGAACCCTCAACCGGACCATCACTCAGGGTCTTTAAATAATTGAGGAGAATGTTCTTCGATTTATAATTGTAAGGGTTCGCGTCTTCTCGGATAAGGACGATTAACTGGAGGTCCCGTCTCGCCACACTACACATTAACCATTAACGGGGGGACGTAAAAGAACGACTGAGGACGCAGGTACGACCATCCTCGGTGATAGGCCTACACTAATACATACTAATTACTAATCAACCTCATGCTTGTAAATCCGGATTACATACTATAAATATTAGAGATTGTAAAGCGCATTGAGACATTAGGTGGAAATGCGCTATATAAGCACTACATTACATTACATTACAATAACATTAATTCAATATCTTACTTACATAATGGTAATTTCCAACGATAATTGGTTCATTTACACGACTGCTCAAGCATTTCCGAGGAAATATATTTGTCTGCTGACTGAGCGACTTTTCGCATGAAGGAAGTTGGAGCGATTTGTCAATAACGAGGTTCTGACGTCATCTACGTATCTGTCCTCTGAGTGAACATGGCTCTCGACCAATCAGCGCGCGAGAATTTACTTGAGTGTTGTAAACTTTCTTATTGCACTCTTTTTTTTTCGCTTCGAAGACACTTAGCAAAAGGCACATTTTTAGAATTTTCTTTGGATTTTACATCTGTCACTTTGAGTCATTAAGAGAAATATGTACGTAAGGGCGGATTGAAGGGGCCGGTCCCCCTCTCCCCCACCTTTAATTTTTTATAGATTATTTTTTGATTCCTATAAGCACTACACCATAACCACAAAGCACAATGTGGACAGTAAAGTGTATAAAAGTGTAATATGCTGCAAAGTGTATTTGACGGGTTCCTGAATACCCTGTAAATATTTGTTGTATATTACTTAGCTTCCCGCGCGTCAGACAAATTAGATGAAAATCCATGGTATCGTTTATTAATGTGACTTCTGATTATTTATGAATATGAAATGATACAGAATAAAACTCCTTGATTTCCCAAAAACGATTTGATTGTCTGCTTGTCATTTTCTTTGAATTTGTATTGATCTAACCTCAGAGGAACGTGCAGCCATGCAAGCAGGGTATGGGTAGCCTCCTCCGCAGGCAACTCCTTTTCGGCCCTTTTTGCTTTTTTTACTTGTTCAGGATTCCTTTGGTGCTCTCTCGACTAATTCCATAATCCCCAACGGTCAATTACAAAACAGGAAGCCCATCGAATAAACTAGAAAGGTAAACGCTTAAAAGAGACGCCCGCGGAGGAGGCTAGGGTATGGGTAGGTCACCAGCGATTTTACTCAGGAACAGGGTAGTGAAATCATGCAGCTAGATATCTCTCTGGAACCGGGTTTCTTTTTCGCAGTTATGGGGACAAGGATATAGTATAAGGAATTATTCAGGAAATTGGATTTATCTCATATTATTATAAACGCTTATTTTATACGAAATTACTCATTCACCCGAATCCACACCAAAGTTATGGTAGTAAAATCTAACCCGTTCCAACGACCATGATCCTTTGCGTTTAATTAAAAGATTGTCTTGATATACTGTCATAGTGAAATAGGACAATTGGAGCGGAGAATGAAGTAAATGAAAATAATAGCTGTATGATGATCTTATAAAATATAATGACAGGAGACAAACGTTCCTTTGTTTTTCTACAGTAACAGCGAGAGTTACAGAATTCCGATATTCTGAATGAAACTGAAAAAAAAATTACAAAAACAGCATATTCTCTTTACTAGAGTAAATAGCACACACCAAAATGTACAATAAAGCACTGCCTACAACCTCCATTTCAGTAACCTCGAGATCTATGGACACTGAGCCACTCCAGATGTAATTCTGAGTTTACAAAGGTACTAAAAATACCAAATGCTACACTGCCACGTTCTTCATCGGCAGTCTGAAGAGTTAATCTTTGTTTGCTAACTGTATTCGAGCTGAAGATGACATTATCTGACATGTCACCAGCGTCATGCCTGGTGGTATTAAACGCCTGTCAGGTTCTGTCAGTCTTGATAATGGTTAAACAAAAGTGGTACAAGTGATTGTTTATCGCTGTTAAATCCCGCTGGGTGTTAATGGTTTCTAGAGTGAGAAATGACAACTGAAACACTGGAAAAAAGTATTTTAGAAACGACATAAAAACCTTACCAAAGTCGTTTGGTGTAAAGATAACCCTCTAATTGAACGAAGACCACAATACATAAGGCAGAATAGAATGAAAGGATTTTCAGTTTGTCGTACAAGAATGACTTCTATTTTAATGATTTAATTCAATGCCATCAGGTGTTTATAAAGTGCGATTTTCGCCACCGTAGGAAATTCAATTTTCTCTCAGCTGTAATTACAATTTTAATGTAATGTAAATGCCTGAGAGATTTTTGAACGTACTGATGCACTTCTCAGGTTTCTTCATGACCAGTCCAAGCAATTATTTTGAAAAATCACCTGTTGATTCAACTGGTGCCCTTGCCCGGGGGGGGTACTACCCTATATTGACTATACGGGGATGATCCGCTGAACAGGGTATGGTTTTTCGACCTTGTTGTCATGAACAGGGTATCCAATTATACTCTATCTCCGATTTAATCCAAACTTCCTGTCATACTCAGGGCCCAATAAATGAGAAAAAAGTATTTCGCATTCAGGAAATTGGCAGAAATAAGATCGTTGACTTTACAAAAAGATAAGAGCAGCACGTGCGTCTAAATTGTTATATTTATACAAATCATATAATGTTTGTAAACAATTGTAATTTGTCATAAACAGGGTATGGACGTTAGGTATTTTTTGTCATAAACAGGGTAACCCCTACAAGATCCCAGCGGAACACCCCTACCCAGATCTGAAGGGAGTACCCCCCCCGGGTGCCCTTGTGAGCAAACTGGCAGAAAGATGTTTCCTACAGTGAATTTTACTACAATTGTATTGGATCGATTAAAAATGGTTGATGACACTTTTGGTAGTCAATCTAGCACATCGACCATCTCAAGCCACGGCAAAACAACTTCACTATGTACTCTTTACAAGACAACTTCAGCCAACTATGCATACATTAAACTATCACATGCAATCAATAATTAAACAGCCATTAATCCATGAGATTACCGCTCACTGATAGATATAACAGATCACAAGTTTCTGTGAGTAAATAGCTGATACCGTAGCCAAATTTATGAATAATTGGCGAAGGACCAAGGTTTTAGCCTAAGTACTGTGTTGTCGTTCTTATAGGAAGGCGGGAGTTATGTACAATAGAACATTATGATACTTTAATGCCAGAGGATGTAAGCTTAAAAGTTTGACGTTGAGGAAACGAACGTTAACACCTATGCACATAAAAACATTTCCCCTTTGAGCTACATGGAATTAGCGAAACCATAATGTTTTCGGCAACGTCAAGTGTCTACCCTACGCAACGAACCAACGAATCAAAGTCATCGAAAAACAAACCACCAATAACAGCATTCCTAAGAATATCAATGAAATGGTCACAGCTCTCCGATTATGTAAATCTCTATTGTGTTGGGATAAAAGAGTTCAGTTTTATAACAAAAACGAATGTCGAAAGACTGGATCTCGATGAGCAATTAACTTCTCAGCTAATGTATTAGTCCATGTACTCCTGTGACTTGTCAATCATAATAAAAGGTGTTGGGTTACAAGCTTGACCTAACCATCTACCGGAACACAACCGCATTAAAGCATTTTGTCTTCAACGGTTAACATGCCAACATGTTAAAATTCGCCGTCAAAAAGACGTCCAAGGACATTTTCCATGACGCCGTCGCAAGTAAAGACACTTCGAGATTGAAGTTTTTATTAGAGAATAATCAACTTGGTTTTCAAGTTGATGAACTCGATGAAGATGGGCTGACAGCGTTACAGCGAAGCTGTTTTATTGGAAATTTAAAACTTGTACAATTATTGGTAATGCACGGTGCTAATCTTCACATTCAAGATAGGGAAGGTTGGAGCGTCTTACATGCATCAGCTGTAGCTGGAAATTATTCGATATTAAGATATTTGGTCTGTATGGGTGCTGATGTTACAGTGACAAACGACTTTGGACAATTACCTATAGATTTAGCCAGTAACTTAAACTGTGTTATCATTTTATTGGAAGCAATGGAGAAAATTGGGCGACATGATTTAATAGAAAAGTATTTTACTGAAAGACCTACACATAAAGTTACGATAGAAAATCAATTAAGACTGTTGGCTAACAGAGATGCGTCGTTGTCATTAATTGATGGAAGTTCAGAGAGTACTCAAAACAATGGTGAAGAAGACAATCAATTGTCAATAGTTTTGAACAGCGATGTTTCACAAGAACAACTAGAGAATACTAGTTCAAGTACTGATTCTCTAGGGGATTTGTGGAGCACGTCCAACAAAGAAAACCCAGTTCGTTTCAACGAAGAAGGAGGGCAACCGGAAGACTGGAGGATTCAAATAGATAAAAGGACTTCTAAAAGAGCTGTTTGTAAGAAATGCCACGGTAAAAAGAGGCTTTCCAGTGTATCTTCTTCGTCTTCTGATTCCTCTACTTCCAGTTACGACTCTGCTTATACTTCAATAAACTCTGAAGGAAATACTAATGGAATAGAGTTAATTAATTCAAATGATGAGTCAACGACAACCGAGGTAGCAGAGCAGACGATACGCTCACCCAACCACAAAATACACCATTGTAAGAAAAAAGACAAACATCTTCATAAACCGCGAAGACTTACAGCGCCTGATAGACTAACAACTACAAAACAGAACAAACTTTTACTAGACCAAATAAAAGAACACGAGGACGTTAACGCGCTCAACTCCTCGGGCCTTTCTCTCTTACATGTTACTGCAAGTCAAGGAGACTCAAAAACTGTTAAGATATTATTAGAGAAAGGAGCCGAGGTGAACAGGCAGGCTTTGAATGGAAGCTCACCACTACATGAAGCAGCAAGAGGTGGTCATGTCGATTGTACTTTATTACTATTAAACTATGGAGCTGATGCGTTCGCTGACGATGACAATGGTTTGTTGCCTATTGATATCGCAGAAGATGGCCGATTAAAATGTTTACTAAATAGAGCAATGACAATGAAATAACATCAACAGCAACTGATGATGATGATGATGGTGAAGATGATGATGAATGTTTATTAATCGACGTCGTAGAAGATAAACAGCTAAATAAGTCATGAGATAAACAAGTCAATGAAATGGTAAAAACATAATCAATATCAGCGAATGCTCAGTCTACCACAAGTTAACAAAGTGGCTCGCTCATCAATCAATGCTGCAATAGACGCTTAATAGACGACCGTTGAAAAAAGTCACTTAAGAGATAGCGAAGCAAAAATTACACGGTATTAATTTTATTTTGAATGGCTGCAAAACTTACCATGCAGGGAAATCATGATCTACTGATGGCACTTTACGCGAATATTTTATCAAATTTGTCGCCATTCATATATACAAAAAACATCTTCGCCAGTCGGTTATCATTGTTAACAAGTGAAGGGTCCTCGATGGTCAATAGACACCTCTATTTGATAACAGTAAGGATAGAGAAGGGTCAAATCGGTCTTCGACGATAAAGTAACTGATAGTCTGAGAAAGCGTCCGAATATTCTACACAGTGTCCTAAATGAAGATCATATCGCTCCAAACTGCCTTATCGCTAGTATCACTATAAACTTTGGACACCGCTTATCAACATTCTTTAAAAAAAACTCTTCGTGCCACCTTAATTCAAAAAACGTTTTGAGCAATGGAAAAAAAATCATAGATAACACAAAAAAGCCAACTTTTACGCTTGGTAATATTTAATTTTAATCAAAGAGTGCCACCTTAACATATACATTTTCGAAGATTATTACTTCTTAGATAACATATGTAATATAAAAGAGAATTTTAATAAATAGAATGTGATGGGTGATAATCCGGGATAATGTGACGACTATAATTTATGGACAAAGTGAGATTCAATAATTTAGAAACGTAAATTTCTTATCTTCAGAGTCAGTCATTGTGCAACGAATAAGTCAGATCGAAAAACGTATGATTTACTAAGGAAACCAGTTGGTTAAGCAAAGATGGTTGGGTGCACAAAGTACTAGATAATTTGAGCAAACAGGTATAATGAGAATAAACGGTTTAAAATGACTGTGTCGTTTATACCATGATTTTTATTTAAATAACGCCAGCCCTTCCCCTGATTGAGTCAACGTCTCACTTTATCCGGCAATGAAGTATCAGATTATAAAGTTGAATGGAGTTTGGAAGAATGGAAGTTCTTACGCCGGAGAGGTAATGTAAATAAACTCCGATTTGATTCCAATAAATTCATATAAAGGTTGTTTTCTTGTGTAGATTAGGATAAGTAATCTTATATGTACATAAATATAGATGCATCTATGTACTTTCATATGTACATTACATAATTATATCTACCGATATTACTATTTGAATGCGTCGGTGTTTCTAAGGAAACAATAAACAATAACAACATATACATGAACTGTAAGGTAGTCCTAAAAAGAATAAAATATGAGCTACACAAACATATTGACACTTCAGACGTTTATAATTGTTTAAAGACACTCATGAAAAAATGAACGATACGTTTAAGTAGCAGTTAGATACGAGAATGGCGCGGTAAGTTAGTATACATACATATATGTATGTACATGTATATATCTAGTAATATTTGTTGTCAATAGTTGGATTAGCACCCCTATATCAATTACACACACAGGCCTCATTAAATTGTATCGGAACTTTATCGGCCGCTTTACTTGTATCAAATGTATTATTAACAATGACGATTCAATCTAATATACAATAAAAGCCATCAAAATTCTATTAAATGGCCTCCGACATTGAAAGCTTTGTAATTACGACGAGTAATAAATAGTATAAGAAGCGGTTAGCCTCCAAGCTGCTGACGGCTTCTTTTTGGGGTTTTAGGATGCGGCGAAACGGGGAAAAACCTTGATGTTTTTGTATTGAGATGGGATAAAATTTATATTATTTTGAAGGAAATAATCTCTTTTTATGTGATTACCCGAGTTAGCAAACAGAAGCCGGTAGCACGAAGCCTGGATGAAGTTGTTCATGGGTTGAACAGAAAGTTATAAACTCCACTGTTTAGAAATTGTACAGAAGTTTTCGTACAACCGACACTTGCATGGAGTATTTGAAAATACGACTCACCATATATAAAGAGAATAGTTCGAGGCTCGTAGTTTTGCAAAACCTTCTTGTTCGATGAAATTGTCTCAAACGCTACATAAGTTGCAAATCTGAGGTCGGATGATGACATAACAAAAATGCCAGATTTGCGCTTTTAATTATGTATAATGAAAATTTTATTTATTGTAATTTTTTGAGTGAAGAACAGTAACAAAGAAATAATTCGAAATTAAAAGTCTAAAACACACGGAAACAAATCAAAAATCATTAAGATGTATAAATATAGATTTGATTTACAATATTGAAAAAAAAGCAACATACATGACAAATCATATAGGCCTACGGTAAGCATGAAAGTCACGGTCGACTTGAAGTCTTAAATTTTTCATTTGATTCTTTCAGTAAGTCTTTTATTGTAGATGACGTTATGAAAAAGTTATCTAATTAAAAGAAGCTTAGTTATTTTCATGACTGATTGAGCATGCAGTGCGGAATGTAACCATTTGCCAATTCGCTGGGCCATGTCCACTTTATATGGGTGTGAAAATGCTCGCCGGCAACACTGCAGGTGAGCGTGGAAATGCATGATTTTTACCTCTAAAAAACTAACTTTAAAACAATGAATTTAACATTTTGGATAGTTTTGATAGTAATAAAGACGAAGTCTCCGAATGGTTTAACTTCACTTTCTTGCAAATTTAAACAGTTTTTCCTAAAACAGCTATTTCAGATTGTATCACAGATCAGTTGTATCGACTGCTTTTTGCCAAACCTGAGCATATAGATTCCACTGAGGTTTGTAGAATGCAAGACCGAGCCCCAAACCCGCGTACAGATGTTTTATTCATTAATCCAATAATGAGATGGGAGAATGTTTGGATTGGCATTATTATAATGCCCTTAAATCCAGCCAAATCTGCACCCCTTGATGGGTATCAGTCGTTAAAATATCGCCATTTATGGTCCATTATTATTACCAACGATCTTTCGACTCCAACTAGAAGGTTATCGCGTTATATTGTTATTATAACTACCAACAAGACTACTAATGGTGGGCTATTTGGCATTTGAGAAGAGAGTTACTTGGTCCAACTTTTTTTACAAATTCAAAGATTTAGATAACCTGCATTGCATGAGCACTGGATTGCATGTATATGATTTTGCCACTTCGAACCGTGCATGCAGGATGATTTTTTCAAAAAATCACCAAGCCCAATCCCTATAAGTTAAATTATTCGCAACGACCATTTTTATTGGGTTCATATCTCCATCTATCTTTGATTGATTAAGTACAATCTTAGTAATATAATTTTCTGTATTTTTAGCACACAAACATTTTTTTTCTTTTTACAAATGACCTTGAGAAAGACAATTGTGGTTCTTGCAGTGATAACTATGTTATGATAACTCCCAATAAGACCTCTCAAGCCCCTTTAAAAACATCACAGCGCGTTTCGACTAAAAAGAAGTGTATTTTTTTAAACTCAAAGAGCGCCTTTTTTATTATGCGGTATGTAAAGAAAGATACATTTTTTGGTATCTTTTAGGGGTTGAAACCCACTGACTGAACTTATGATTTTGGTTCTTTTAGAGATGAAAAATTTATGAAACCACGCCCGTTTGAAAACGTCCGTTTTGGGGTTATTTTTGAAAAATCAGACGAGCATCCCCGATCGTTTATCCCCCCCCGGGTTAAACTATAAACAGTTATCGCAAGGCAATCTGGCGTAATCGAATTGTTAGCTTTCTTGATCAAGAATAGAAATTTCGGCCTGTAAATCATGATTACCCGCGAAAGAAATGTTCCATGTTATGACTGAATTTGTGAAATATGAATGATATCAATAGCGTGACTTATTGTCTCGAGCCAGTGTGTGGTCTTGGATAGGACGTGATGAACAAAAGGCCATGCACTCTCGTAACTTCTAGACAGTTTATCAGGCAGTGCTATATCTCAGTCATCATCGATTCAAGGTCTAGATTATAATTCATAGACAGCAATGTCTATTTCTAAGATAACTTATATATACAACAGATGCATGAAACTGAAATGTGTTAGAACTTGAAAACCTTTTCGTTAAACTGCCCTAGTTCATTATGACGTCACCTCTTGTTTAAGTGGAGGATAAAATCCCCAAACAAAAATTCGAAAACATTGCTCCTATCGAAAGAGTTAAATTTAAAACTTTCTTGTTTTGAAATATAAAATGTGTTTACTTGTATTTGCCGAATAATATTCAGGGGGAAATTGCGTGTATTCGATCCCCTCTGACGACCATGATTCTTTGCGTTTTAATAATAAATCCTGAAGATAGTGTTGATATGACGCCATAGTGAAATAGGACAATTTACTGATGAGAAAACAGTGGTAGCAAATCCTGATACAGGGGATCTTAGGTGCATCACGGATCGTTTCTGAGTTTGCTTTGTTGTTGTTGTTTTCCCTTTTGGTTTGTTCTTATTCTGTTCCTTTCCTCTATTGCTTTCTATGTAATTTATAAATAAATCCATTTCATTCAAGTATTTCATTCAAGTCTCAATGTATTTGGCTCTTCAGAGCTAATTGAAGAGGCAATTTAGAAACTCAATAGATAGTGGAGTACAACATAGTTATAAGAATTACAGATGGCTACGAGACAAACCAGTTTTATACGATTTTTTTTTCTAAAAAGGTTCTAAAGCATCTCAGTTAAGATATAGAAAAACAAAGCGAGCATGCATGTGAATACCTTTAGTTTTAGACAAAACAAGATCAAATCATCAACAAAAAGTCTGCAAAAAATCAACTGTGTCAGTGAATATCGGGGGTAGTGAGAAGTCTCCTCAGGCAATTAGTAGAAATACAGTGATAACCTTGATACTATAATATACATTTTCAACAAATTAAAAAAACACAGTCAGTGTTACTGGTAATCATGTTTTGTATTTTTTCAATCGGCAGCAATTGATCGTCTAGACAAGCGATGCCCTGCCCTTCCTAATGTCCTGCCCACACTAGACTATTAGTCGTTATTAAGATGTCTATATCCGATAAAACCACATGCTACACAATTTTGATTTATAACAGTAGATTTCAATTGAACTATTAATCTACAGAGGTGATATGGTCAATGATGAGGTCTAGTTGGAAGCAGGTGTATTGTTTTGAGAAAGCATATGGCTTCAGCTTTGGTTGCCGAAATATTGACAGCACTCTTGCTAAAACCTGAATTCATACCATTCATTCCTATCAGTGCAAATATGAACTACTTTGATCTCTTCAGGCAGATTTTGTTTTTGGTTGCAGTGTATCCGGCGCCGTCGACAAGAAAAGAGTGCAAAGGATCGAGTTTTTTTAGGATTGAAACAGTGCAAGTTGGTTAAAAGACTTTTCGGCTACGCTGCATGTCGTAGTCTTCATCAGAAAAGAGAGCATTTGGTAAACCTTCGGATTCTGTAAGTGATTGGTGAGCGTCGAATATGATAAAACGACGAAAAACACTAATCCTTTAAACGTTATGGCACCAAATTAACACATGATACTGCCATGATTCAAACTTCATCAAAATGTACCTTTCAGTTTGATCAATATGCTCATTGACAAGTATACCAGTTGAAAAAACGTTTAGGCTGCATTGTATTCACTCAGTATCTTTCCTTGTCGCATAGGGACTGGGAGTACATTTGCGTTTTTTTGTTGTTGTTGGTTTTTGTTTTTTTGCCTAAGATGCATTACAGTGAGGAACCATGAACATTTTGTGCTTTTTTGATACTTTTTCTAACAAGCTTCCTTAAAGTGAATCGATCTGAAAGCGTTTTCATTTTGATGACTCAGTGCATTTGAGTTCAAGCAAGTTGAAGCAGTAGAAAGCTCAGAAAATAAAAAAAAGCCAAAAACAAGTGTTCATGGTTCGAGTGTTCTCACTGTAATTGCCCGGGAACTCATGACGATATTGATGCTGCCAGATACAGAGTTTTTAACAGCTGCGATATGATAATTTTATAACAATTCAATAATTATATTAAACCAATAGGTAGATAACAGATACGAGTAGATTTGGTGGGATTTGTTTTATGGTAACCGTGACAACAGATTTGCCGATGTCTGACCTAGTGAACCTTACCTTTTTATCACCGCAGAGTAATGACAGACGAGTAGAGTGATTTGGCAAAGTGATGAAGGCTAGACTGTTGGACATCTCTAGCTATAATCGTCTTTAATATGGACAGATTATTAAAAGTAAAGTTGGACAAGAGCACATTTTCAGACCATAAAAATGTTGTTAAACAGGCAAAGGCACCAAAGAAAACTATAGCACAATACGAGAATACCTCTACGACGTCCCAGAAATATCATGACACTGAAAACGTGTCCAAGAAAGACATGAATCTAATAGTTGCAAGTGCTTTTTTTCCTTCTTCAGGTTAAGGTACCTTTATACAAACAACCGTTTGGGACTACTGAACTCAAGGAAAAGCCCATGGCAAGAGAACCTTCTCAAACGTCTGCTTGGTGCTACAGAGATTTTAAATTGAAATTGAATTCAATTATATATTATTCCTTTATTAATTTTGCGTTCATTCATTTAATCGTTTATCTATTTTTTTAATGCATTTTTCTATTTATTTTCCTTTATTGTTGAGCCTGCAACCCAACTCTCTATCCAAGATATAATTGATGAATTAACTTAACTGTTTTCTAGTATTATAAATTTACAATTGCAGTTCACTGGATTTCATTTTCTCACTTTGTGATTTAACTCGTCACCAGGGCCACACTGCTTGCTTTTTTAAAAAAACGGCGATGCTAAACAGCGAGCAGGATGGTCCTGGGGACGAAGATATAATTGACTTGCAGTCTGAATAACAATTTTATAAAATCTATTATTTATTTGTTGACTTTTAATTTTTACATTTAGATCATAAAAGATTGAGACGATATCACCTTATATTGGTGTCTTAAAATTAAATCGTTAACTTCTAATTTCATTGCTATTTTATTTGGTTATTTATTTGGATTTATTTATTAAAAAAGTAATATTTTGAACCTACATTAGAAAACCGTTTACAAGTCAATTTACCCATCTCAGTCCGGCTTGAAGTTATTCGATAACCGCTGACCGCAGGAAACACAGGCTATATCACTTGCCAAAAATTTGCCGATGATTTTTTTTATTTTTTTATTTTGACAGTCTTATATTTTTGAATGACAAAACCACGTGACAAAGGCCTATGAATGTATGACTTTAAGGCTTTTTACAAGGCCACGTGACCAAGTCCAACAAATGGCCTACGAATCAATGCCTTAAGGTTTTCTACCAGCCATTAACGAAGGCAAGACCAACCACACACTAGTAATATTCCTATATTCTTCATATGGTGCTGTAATCCAGTTATTAGCGATCCATTTAGTGCCTTTATAAACAGCACATCCACCATGAAGACTATAGTCATCCATGGCACCCAGCCATCCATTATCTTCGTCTCTTTCATGATTATACCACATTATTGCCATACCTTTCTTGGGTTTAACGATTAAATTACTGTACTTACAGTTCTCGTTTAAGTTAAAGTAGTCGTATTGGTCGCGTGTTTCTTCCATGAGCTAAATTTCGTAAAATCAAAGTTAATATAAATGGCAGGTCCTGACTACCCTATATCGACTATACGGGGATGATCCGCTGAACAGGGTATGGTTTTTCGACCTTGGTGTCATGAACAGGGTATCTAATTCTACTCTATTTCCGATTTAATCCAAATTTTCTGTCATAATCAGGGTCCAAAAAAATGAAAGAAATTAGTTTGAATTCAGGAAATCGGCAGGAATAAGATCGTTGACTTTTAAAAAAGATAAGAGCAGCACGTGTGTCTGAATTGATATATTTGTACAAATCATATAACGTTCTTAAGCAATTGTAATTTGTCATAAACAGGGTATGGAAGTTACGTATTTTTTGTCATAAACAGGGTAACCCCTACAAGATCCCAGCGGAACACCCCTACCCAGATCTGAAGGGAGTACCCCCCCCGGGAATTGACTCTCAACTACAACATACAAATTATCAATGTAATTATTTCGATAAAGACTTGAATTAACATCGAGAGATCTGACCCAATATACTGGCGAATAGACTTGTGTTTGACTAGAATTTTCCTTTTCTTAAACCTAAACGCTACGACATAGAAAGACGTACCCTTTTGTTTATCGTTGCATTGTCTGCTACTGGGAAAGCTGTTTCTCCACCAGAAGGCACGTCATTTAGATAGTAAAGTATTGTTATATACCTTAAATCCAAAAATTATATCAGTTAGGGAGCGAAGGAAACGATGCAAAAAAAACATCGATGCGTAGTACAACTTAAAGGAGCCGTCTCAACCACGATGCTTTGCGCGCCTCTGTTATTATTTACATATGAGTAAAATAAATAAATCTACAAAATGTCTTCAAAATCAATCAGTAACCAATAAGGAACTCTAAAGAATTCACTTGTATGGCGAGAGTGAGACAATGTGGGGAATTCGTAGAGATTTTATTTTTCTAGTGGCCATTTTCGGCCGCTCTAAGCATTTGATATACCACAGGACCGCAAAGCATCCTGGGTGAGACGGCTCCTTTAACTGACAAAACAAATACATGACATTCTATATACCTGCACAATCGGCAAGGGTTCTGAAAGGTAAACATCTTACTAAGATCGTGCACCAAGTGACAACACGGTACATCAGTTCTTGTATGTGTCTCTGAGTCGTAGTGGGCGTGGTAATGACCATCCTCTCCATACCGCACAACCTGACAGGGTAACATATGGGAAGCACCATTACAAAAGTGTTCCTTTTGGGGGAGGTGGGGGGTTTTCTCCTCGTGCTTTTTTTATGTCTTGGTTTCTCGTGAGCGTGTCGTATTGTAGAGGGAGAGAACAGGTTCTACTCACCTGAATTCGTTCACTACCGTAAATGATTTCTTTACTTAAACCAGTCAGCCTTAAAATTCTTAAACAAAACACAAAAAGTGGCTTGGAATTATTTGAATCATATTCAAAAAGCTATCTTAATTCATTACATAATCGATTTACTGACTGACTGACTGATTGATTGATTGATTGATCGACTGATGGATTGATTGACTGACTCACTGACTGATTGATTGACTGATTGATTGACTGATTGATTAATTGATTGATTGATTGGATGATTGGATGATTGACTGACTGACTGACTGACTGATTGATTGATTGATTGACTGACTGCATGATTGATAGATTGACTGACTGATTGATGGACTGATTGATTGAATGACTGACTGACTGACTGATTGATTGATTGATTGATTGATTGATTGATTGATTGATACCTTTCTTGCAATACTGTCAACACTGGGTCGTTTTTTCTTTGTCTCTGATCAATCCATGTTTGTTCGCTATATCGATGCCTGTGCTTGGGATGTGTTAGTGCAAAAATGTACAACATAAAATCCAATGCTAGAGTGTCAAGATCTTCGAATTCTTCCATTGTTATCTTTCCTGATTGAAAATGAACAAATCACTTATTAATAACAGCTGTACAAATGGAAGACTACAAGAAAAAAACTGCATAAATGCAAAGAAGATTTAAAATTAATAAATAAATGCGTGTATCGGAAACGAATCAAAAACAATAAAGAACTTATCAATAAATACATAAAATGATAAATGAATAAACGACTTCTTACCATCATCCATCGCAGTGACGTTTACTTTGTGAAATCTGCAGAGAAAGTTTCAAATTCGATCAATACATTTTCATTTGCTATTAATGATCATAATCTGATTTAACTGGCAGATCCACTTACAATTCTAAAAGGTCTTTTTCATCCAGTCGTAGGTATTGCTGTTTTTTGGCGAATAATATAGCCTAAATGAGAACACAACCTTTTAGTAAAGACAACAAGGAAGATTGCACAAAGCTAGGATAGCACCATCCAGCGGATAAATCATTATCTGGTGCATAAATTTAATACAAATCATTATTTTCTGGGAATAAATTAATCCGGTTGATACTGGAGCCAGTTGTACGAAGGATACCACTACAAACACAGCACGAAAAGAAAAATTTACGGAACTTTTACGGATGCGTAAATGTTCGTAAATGTCTCTTAATCTATACGCATCTTTACGCAATGCGTAAAGAGCGTTATAGTTCGTAAATGTGCGTAAAGGTTCGTAAATGTTGCGTAAAATTGCTCGGGGTCTTTACGCAATTTTACGCGTTGCGTAATATTTGCGTAAATATAATTAATGATTTACGCATTTTTACGTAATGCGTAAAATGTGCGTAAATACTGAAGTACTTTACGTAATTTTACGTAAATGCGTAAGGCCGTGAAAGACCGTAAATGTCCAACTTGTGTACAATGAAATGAAGCTAAAAAAAAGTCAGTCACTTTTTTTTTCATCTCAGTAATTTGAAATAACAAAACTGACAAGAAAAAAGTAAGCTTTGTTTTGAATTGACCGCAAAAGGAAAATAATAAAATCTAATATTTTTTATCGTGCTTTAAGATGTGTATAAAACAGTAAATTATTGAGTGGTGCTAA
The DNA here is from genome assembly GCA_918843875.1 of Diadumene lineata. Lineage (NCBI taxonomy): Eukaryota > Metazoa > Cnidaria > Anthozoa > Actiniaria > Diadumenidae > Diadumene > Diadumene lineata. The sequence continues at coordinate 9,656,178 of OU974072.1, forward strand.
TTTGATAGAAAGTCACATGTTTTAATACAAATCAGTTGGTTAAGATGTACAAGAATATCAAAGTTCTTTTGAGGAGTTTTAACAGCAAAATAAAGCATTTTTTATATAACATAATCTTCTCACTGGCGCGCGACACAGCGAAAGGGCCTGGGATCATTGGTGGACCGCGTGAAGCCTGCAATCTAGTTTGAAAATGGCGGAACGATAGACGGTGTTGTAACGGTTTCAAGAGCCAAAAAACTAGATTTTTCCTTCTCAAATCAGAAATAACAGCTTCAAAGTAATATTGAATTATAAATGTGACTAAATGCTGTGGTTTTGGTGAATAACTGGGTGAAATCGAAGTGTTTTAAGGTAAGATTTGCTCGACTGTTTTGTTCGTACGTCGCCATGTGCTTTAGCTTTGCCACGCTAAAAGCTAATATATCTGGCAAAGTTCCTTATTTCTCCGTTCAGAGACAAGAGTCAGTAGATATTAACTAACTAAAAAATGCTTTTTATTTCTTAAGTTAACATCTGCTGACTTGTTTTAGGATGGAGAAATCAAGAAATCTTTTTACCATACCAGCTTTACTTTTAGAATAAAAAATATAATCTGAAATCTCTCAAAATGACATGAAACCTTTCTTAATATTAAATAGAAATTAAACTCAATATGTTTAGTTTAAAATAAATTCAACTACTGGCAGAGATCAAGTAATTAGCTAAAAAAATAATTTTCTTTGATAAAGATAAAATATTGTCAGATGTATTAAAACTTTACTCTTGCATCAAGTTGATTTATTGTATTTCTGATATGTGCAAATGACTTTGTTTGCCAAATGCCAATTTGCTGAGTGAATTTATGCTGTTTTGCTTTTCATCTATGTAATTAAAGCCCAGAACAAACAGCCAAATGAATTTTACTTCAATTTACAATCTTATTCAATGTATATCAAATGCAACTTTGTGGATTGGCAAGCTCTTTCTATTTACACTATTTTCTTCAGCATCAATAAAAACCTGATCAAAACAGTGAACTTCTCTTTGTAGCAATACCTATTCAACAAAATTGGATATTAAAATGACCAACTAATTGTCTTTAACATGAATTTGAATCATAAAGAACAACAGAAATTAACTAGGCATAGTAGCATAAAAGCCAAAAAAAATAATACTTCAACCTGTTATAACCCATAGAGTAAAATAGTAAATTTAGTAAATTCTACACACTGTAAGCAGCTTTTGATTCCAGAAAAAATAAGCTAAATTTATAATGTAGGAATGGTAGAAACTAAAAAAATGTTTGTTTTGATAGTTCACCCTCCCTGTAGGAGTGACCTCAAAAAATCTTTCATCTCGATGATGAACAAAATCCTATCCTATTTTATTAAAAGGTTGCATTTCCTGAATTCTTAAAAAGTACATTTCCCTGAATGGTAGAGACTTAGAGAAAATAAAAATGATATTTGCTTTCATAATTGAATGTAGGGTATGCTAAAGAAAATTCATTTTGTGATTCAAAAGTGGCATTGTCTAAAAGCTCTTGCTTTGCTAACCTTTAAGAAGCATTAAATATACTGGTAATAAAACCTGAATTAACAAGGACAAAGATGTAAAACCATCATCATATGTAGTGACAAATGTATTAAGGTTGTACTTATTGATATATTTTTCTGTTTTGTAGGTCTTTTGGACTAGTCCAGCTGATATGATGCTCTCAAGTACCATTATACAAGAATTTAATTTAATTGAATGTAAATAGTGGAATTTGACAACATCCCTCATTCATTTTTATCATTATTAGCAGCTATTCTTGAAAAAAATATTCCACAGACACTGTTACTATATGTTATTTTTCTCTGACGTCAGATGTCATTTACTGAATACACCTATATCAAAAAATGTCATTGAAGAAAAATAGGAGATAGGCAGTACCTGAATGGCAAAAGCATGACTGAAAGGGATTGTGAGCAAACGTTTGTAATGTTTTTATATTCTTTGTCTAACTATATTGCTTCATTTCATATACAAACCATAAGCATCTGTAACCAATTTACTTTTAATGTTGTTGAAAAATCCATAACAATTCCTTTCTGTTTAGCTATTGCCGCACATTGATTTATCAACTAGTCGTTTGTGCTTCTAAAATTATATCAATTATATTATGAATTATATTATCAACTAAATTTATATTTATGGATTTTGTAGTCATTGATTCCTTGATTTTCACAATAAAACTAGTGATATTTGAATTAAGCGTTTTGTTGATTGTAATTTTGTGGCATAATACATTTGTTAGTAAATGATGCATAATGAGCATTTACCCCTCAATAATTACCCGTTATTTACGCATACGTACGTATAAAAAATAAACGGAAGTTTTTTATTGCGTTTCGAGTTCGTAAATAATGCGTAAATAGACCATTTACGCGGTTTTTTTCATGCGTATTTGTTCGTAAATGTGCGTAAATGGAGTTTACGTATACGCAGACATACGTGTTCTTTACGCGTATTTACGAGTTGTGCCATTACGAGCAATACGCCTTGCGTAAATGTTGCGTAAAGAGGAAATTTACGCGTTGCGTAAAAATCGCGTAATTGTGCGTAAACCAGGTATTTACGCAGTATTTTCGCAACCTTTACGCACTCGTAAATTTCGGATTTCGTGCTGTGAAAACAGCAGATGATTTTGTTTCTTGAGAAATTCATGTTATGACAGAATACGGTACTGCCTCCAATTCATGGCATGACGGAATCGACTCTTAGTGCACTCACTTACGTGCTTTATTAACAAAAGCTTGAGAGTGAATACAGTTTTAGGGACAATTATTAAAAAAAAAGAATCTAACCTCGTCTGTGGTGATGACACCATCATGGTTGTAATCCCACTCGTAGAACTTTCCTGCAGGACCTGAAGACTTACCACCTTTTAAAACAAAAGAATGAATCAGCAACGAATGAATGAATAAATGAATGAATGAGCGAATGAGTGAGTGAGTGAATGACGGAAGGAAGGAGTGAGTGAGTGAGTGAGTGAGTGAGTGACTTTATAGTGAGTGAGTTAGTTAGCGAGCGAGCGAGTGATTTACAATCCAGTATCGCTAACTGAAGTGAGCTATTCAGTGTCGCTACACAGTTTTGTTTCAGTATTTATTGCAGGTTGGTTTGTTGTTTTCTGGCTACATATCATGCATGAACGCTTACTTTCTATTTTAGGCACTTCTATGTCATCAGCTTTAGTTAATCCTCCTCTAGCCATGCTGTTTTCCAATTTTTGCTGTTTCGCAAGGGTAATGATATGATCACACTCAACACTGGATAGAAAATCAGGAATTTCTGCATAATAACAGAGAAAGAAATACTAATTAATACAAACAAACAAGCCGACAGACGGACAGACAGACAGACATATGAAGAAACGAACGAACGAATAATCAAGCAAACAAAACAATAAAATGACATAAACATAAACAAAGAATCAACCCAACATCAAAACAAAACGAACAGCTTTGGAAATGACAAGACTATAATGAGTCCTTAAAGATATTTAACGCGTTACTAGTTCTAGTGCACATCCACGTGTAGTATGTCAGTCCGCTTACCAAAAACAGGTGGCTTCAAGGCACGAGTGATTATTTTCACTGTTTTATCGCCGAGATTTCGTTCAACTACATGGCCAACCTGAAAAAAAGTCCTTTATATTACCACACAAATACTATCGTAGCGGTGTAATAAATAGATTTAAAAAATCTAAGAAATAAAATGAGTGTTATTGTTGATTGTTTTCAAACAACGACACTAAAGTCCCTGGTAATCTGTGATCAAAAGAACATTTCATAATAGAAACAAAAACGCTGATTCTACCGATAAAACGTCCTATGCAAAATCCCGTTTAGGAACACAAGGCATACACCAATTATTGAATCACACGCTATAAAATCCAAGACAAAGCGAGCAAAAGCAAAATGAAGACAGAACTGGTTCATGATCGTGCTACGATCAAATTGTCAGATGATTAATCGCGATAACAACAAATTTTTTCTTTGGGAAATATAGTGATTAAAATAGACAATTTTAGTTCATATATTCCAATCTCTTCTACCAACCTTGACTCCGTCCAGCCTTGCCAGCGGAGTGTTGTGAGCTATCATACAAGGCCCTTCTTCGTGAGATTTATCATCTAATCGAGCTTGATTCGTATCCCGATTCGATCCTTTTTTACTACTGGACGAACACTGACTACTATAAGAATAAGAAATGAAGAAAATGATATAAAAAAGGAATAAAAAAGTCGTACACTTTTTCATGTTTTGCCTTATTTTGAGTTAAGCGACCAGTGAGATTGAATAGTCTTTAAAACCAGTTTGGTAGTTTAACTAGTATCATGAATAATTAAGTCATTTTAGTTTAACAATAATCGTGATTTATCACACGTTTTAGACGTGGGGGATTCTCGTTTCTAAAGAAGTACTGCTTAACCAAGTGAAAACGCGAAGCTGTAAATCGCGCGCAAAGTTTTGAAACTGTTCAAAAAATATTTTGTTGGATCAGAGTGCTAAGCCGCGATGTTAATTTGACATTATTACGGGTATTTTGACATCCTTCATTTAACTATAAAATTACAAAATTGTAGACAAAATTAAAATCTCGTCTATTTCATCTTTCCTTTTAATTAAGATATCAGATAGTGACTAGTTTAGTCTAACATTCAATCTAATGGCGTTTTTTCTAGTGCTTTGGGCATTGGAATGATTCCTTTGGGCCTCCGTTATTCATTGATCTTCAATAAATAGACAGCGAAGTTGTACTAAAACTTGATAAAGTATTAAAAACATCGGATAAATGTTATCCATATAGAGGAGTATCAAAGCTTAATAGGTTTTGTGCTATCGGCCCCGGACTTAAAAAGCACCTGTGGGTATTGAGCCTACAAGGTGGTCCCAGAGACTCTTCTTACTTCTCACAGCGTGTTGAGGCTATGTGGCTCTGGCCAGAGTACATTTTTCAAGATTACACTGCTGGAATACTGCACAATTCATCCAACAACTTGTTCCCAGAGAAGTGGCGGATCTAGGGTAGGGATTCAGAGGGTGAACGCCCTCTCTTGAAAGGACGTCAAGGGCTTGTTTTCTCAAATATTGCTTCCAAAATGTCTTCAATATTTCATGTTTAGAACAAGCAAGAACAAAAGATTGTTGGGGATATAGTTATTTGAACGTCAAATGAAAATCAGCTCATTCATATATTCTATAGAATGCTATCCATCAAGAGTATGAGATAAAAGAGCTTATCCCCAGACCCCATCAGGGGCTCTACTCGTTGTGCTATTTTTAGAAACTTGTAACCAATCTCCACAATTTTGTCTTGAGATGTTTTGACGACTCGACCGCGCCTCCTGCAATCTGGCCAATCACGTTCCGTTCCCGAAATAACTTCAGTTTATAAATAGAATGAAAAGATCCCCTGATGAGTGTAAAGCCCATGCAATACGGGGGATAAGATCATACTCTCTTGTATTGACCTAGTTATTGTGGAAAGCTTGTACTTGTAAAAATGAAAACTTTAAAAAATTATGTCAATGTAAAGTACTAAAAAAATATGTCTATGTTACTCTATTCATATTTCGCATTTTTCTATTCAAGAGATATGCCAATTTTTTTAACATTCACAATTCACTATGAGCACTGTTCTGTTCAAACACAGACCCATAAAGTTCTGCACATTTATGACGAATCAATTCAGCCTTAGAAGACGGAAAATAATTATTGATAATATCATCCAGCTGAATTCGATATGCAGTGTCCACGATTGGACTAGAATAGAACTGGACTGTCTTCTTAATTCCATCTGACAGAGACATCGGTCTCCATTTCAACATTCTCTCTGCTTTGGTGATGTTTAACGGGCCACGCTTCACTGACGGGTAGTAAACTGCACCATTGACTCTATTCTCATCAAACACTAAATTACTATTACCAATGTGCTCTCCTAATATGGTTAGGAATTCCTTCAGTGTCATAGTTTCTCGAAACGCCAGGTTGTATGCTTGGTTAAAAAAATCATCTTGAAAATCAGCCAAGTTGAGCATCATCTGAGCAACATCTTCTGAATGTACCATGCTTATTTTCTGGTTGTGCAATCTAGGAGGGAAATTAAGTGGTCGATCAAGAATATCCTGGAACTTGACCCACAAGAAATAAATCCAGAATCTATCAGTGTTATCACGTGGTCCAATGACGTCAGGCAGTCGTAGACTGATATAGTTCAGCTTGTGATCTTGATGTTCTTGTTCTAAGATTTCTTCGCACTGCAGCTTATAGTCAGCATGGTAGTTGTAGTCGTCTATTGTTACTTCTGTGTTTGGACGAACCGCATATTCCTCTCTGATGCCGTCAGAATGAGCCGGCGATGTGTTTATTTGGTAGACAGCGGCTGTACTTATGAAAACGTAAAGGTCAGCACGATGTCGCACCGAGGCCAAAATATCCTGACAAAAGACATCCAATACAACTTATGAGGATGATCATCATCATATTAGAGTTTTTCAATGATCGCTATATAGTTTGAGGAAAATAAACATTAAACAGCAATTTTTACATAAGATCGCCTCTTTGAAACTTTATTTCAACTTTCATCCAGATTGAATGAAAAGTACGCGGCACATTTCAAATTGAGATACATTCTCGGAGACTGGAAGGGAAGAAGAAGCGGAAAGACAAACAACGCATCCCGAGGAAATATAGAAAATAAAATCGGTTTCTCGTTTTATAAACAACCCTGAATGTTTAGATCCAATGTAAGTTTGGATGTAACCAGAATGTAATCATCGGAAGAGCCATTTTTCTCCAGAAACGGAAAGGTGGCTCAGTTCGCCGAGTGAACATAATAAATTTACTACAATGCATTAGTCGTTATAAATGATATACGCAGACCTGTTGCTAAATTGTCATCATTTTTTTTTTCCGGCTATTGTAACGTTCAACTTTTCAGAGGGTGGACAAATCAACGCAGCTTAACAATTTTAATAAAGGAGAAGTAGGTCAGTCAGTATGTGTTGACTAGATTACCTTAAGGTAGTTTGGCTTCAATGTGCTAGTATCATACACAATATCAAAACGACCTTTCTCAGCTAATAAATCAATAAAATCTCTACAAGTTGCCACCATGAATCGTTCACATTTGACATGCGTGGCTGACGGATTGTGCCGATGTTTAGAGTCATCATACACCCAGCTGTAGAAATCCAGCACCGATACATCTGCATGTCTGTGTGTAAGCGCAAGTAACGACACTAGCTCACTGCCTAGAATGTCATCTCCACCGATGACTTGAAACGTCTTAGACTGTCCGCAGAGGAAGAGAGAGAAAACCAAGAGAAGAGAGAGTATTAACGCCATGACTGATGTAAGATGTTGGGATCAGGTGACTCGTGTTATGCTTGAAGCATGTTGAAGAGCATGCATTGTCACGCAACTATTTCTTCTCAACCTTTTCCTTTGTTGAAGGACACGTTTTCTTTTGGCAGTAAAATTCATAAATGAATATTTTTAAGAAAATTCAATAACGCACTTCAGGTTAATCATTTCCATTTCTGCGGTACAATCACTCGTCACGCGTGACCATGTGAAATTGCAGTTGTGCGTGACATTTGAGTGACTGACTCCAATACGCGCATGGGGACCGGAGAGAAGGGCTGAAAACATTCCAGTTCAAAACCTGCCAGTTCTTTATATTTTGGTCAACCAGACTGTCCTGAGTTGAAAATGTCCATTTTAAAATAAATTATCGATAATTTTACAACAATATATTCACGCGTGCACTAAAAAGTCACTCTAAAAAGTCACTCTAAACTAATCCTACCACCCCTCCCTACACATTTTCGAAAAGAATGCTTCTCCAGACAATATAAACACATTCATGAGCCAGTCTACAGCACAGTTCCCATTGTCCTACCCTACCGCTTCGTTTGATAGTTGACCAAAGATTCCAGAATGATCAATCGAGTGATTTGTATATTCTTGAACATGTTGCTATTATGTGAAGCAACAAAGAGGACGTATCTTGTATTTGGTGGCAACGGTTTGCTCGGTGCTGAGATTGTATCACTGTTGCGACTACGACCAGGATCAGACATTACCATAGTGAACAGAGGTAACTGGTATTGGGATACCAAGTTTCGTATTAAACCATATGTAAGGCATATTAAATGTGACAGATGGGAAATCAAGGAGTGCAAACCACTCGCAAGGCTGATAAAAGAGGAGAAGTATTTTGATATGGTTTATGACTTTAGCTCGTATCGAAGCGAACTTTTGAAGGTAACGGTACTAAAATTACATAGTTAACGCAAGGGATGGACCATTAGATATTTGAGGTGGGGTTGGGCAAATACTAAAAACAAAATCGAGGAAAGCCTTAAACAGAGAAGAGCCAAAAAAATATATAGTGTAGGGAGGAAAAAAAGATCCTGCACAACTATCATCTGGGGAAAAAATATCCTGCAATATGTAATGGTCCATCTCTAAAACAACGACTGAAGACACAGTTGACGGTCATCCCCATGATTGCATTAAAACCATACTGAAACAGTCCTCGTTTCCTGCTTGCAGAGTCGCTCTCTAACTGCTATCTTCACTTGCAAAATTGTTGCGAAAATGTTTCCAGAACGTCAAATATCTTTAAAATGCTAGTTTGGGATACTTTACGAAAATTTGGAATGGAATTAATGGAATACGGATGGTCAAACTTGGCATGAGTAAAACCATTGACTAAACTGTCCAGGTGTGGAACAATAAAAAAACCAACTCATCCACTCTTAGGGAATGTTGGTATTGTTTTCATATTTCAATCCACAGGCCAGGGAAAGGAAGGGGACAATTGTTTTGTGGTCAATAGTCATGGAGAAGTTGGAAGTTTCTATTGAATGTGCATAAGATAAATGTATATACTTTTTCTATTTCTCCTCTAGGATGCGGTTGAAGTACTGCGCAAACATGTTGGAAAATATGTGTACATCAGCAGTGATTCTATCTATGAGGTTTGTAAACCACCACCCCATGGGGGTCCTAGTAGGGAGGAGGATGCTATACGTTATGAAGACTATACAGAAATGAAGAAACAAGAAGGCTTTGATTTTTATGGTGATGCGAAACTAGAATGTGAGGAAGTCTTGGAGCAAGAACATCAAGATCACAAGCTGAACTATATCAGTCTACGACTGCCTGACGTCATTGGACCACGTGATAACACTGATAGATTCTGGATATATTTCTTGTGGGTCAAGTTCCAGGATATTCTTGAGCGACCACTTAATTTCCCTCCTAGATTGCACAACCAGAAAATAAGCATGGTCCATTCAGAGGATGTTGCCTACATGTTGTTGAACTTGAACGATTTTCCAAAGAGTGTTTTTAACCAAGCATACAACCTGGCGTTTCGAGAAACTGTAACACTGAAGGAATTCCTAACCATATTAGGAGAGCATGTTGGTAATAGTAATTTAGTGTTTGATGAGAATAGAGTCAACGGTGCATTTTACTACCCGTCAGTGAAGCGTGGCCCGTTAAACATCACCAAAGCAGAGAGAATGTTGAAATGGAGACCGATGTCTCTGTCAGATGGAATCAAGAAGACAGCTCAGTTTTACAACTATGCAATGAAAGCAACTGAATTCCGTCAACAAAGAGATGGCACTGTTGAGCTTTTTATACCCCAAACAAAGATGGAACAATTTAAGCAGAAATTTAAGGAGATTTATGGCAGTGAGTTCAGCATCAAATTCCAGTTTTTAAAGCATAGTGACTTATAATAAACTCAAAAATCATAAGTATGTAAAGACACAATTTGAAAAGCTTGTAACATGCACTTTCCCCTATATATCTAAAAGTTCATTTATCAATTTAAAGAAATTTGACAGTGATGAAACAATGTTCAATTCATAAGAGTTTTTGATATTTTCCTGGTGATGTCAAAAAGGTATCTGCCTACAACTAGAAAATAAAAACAATAGACCTTTTAAATTGCACTTCAGTCTCAATAGCATGCTTATTATTCTATTGAATTTAAGTACAGTCTGTTCCCCCAAGATAATTATTATTATTATTTTAATTTCAGCTTTTTGAGTAATAAATAAGTTCCGTTTTTGGGGGTAGATGTAGAAAAAAATGATCAAATTTAGTTATTTATGAAGTACGATTTACAGTATTTTATGAGGGAATTGACACTTTTGTTCCATAACCCCTCCTCCCCCCTCAATAGAGCATAAATATTTGTTAATGCCCTCTCAAAAAGTGGCCAAATTGAGTTGATGACCCTTCCCCCCTTCAAAAAACAGTCCCTTAGAATACATTTTTATTTACATCTCTACCACAAAGTTGCTCTTCTACAGATGGAATACTGTTTACACATTGTATATTGTTTTACAACATTCAACTTACAGGTTTATTTCAATTATCAAAGGAAAATTTGAGAAACCAGGGGAAAATGGCTTAAAACTTAGTCCCATTAGAGAAACGTGTACATCAAAGCAACTCACAGGAAAACATTTATCAAACTATTATCAATCAGTTTCAGAAAATTGTCACACAACCCCCCCCCCCCTCTCCTCCCCGGTTCCACCGTCCCTGAGTCAGTTCACATAAAATAACCCAGGCAAACCATGGATCAAACACAAGGTCACACTGGTAACATGCCAGTATTCTCACTGCTTGGACACAAATATAATGTTAATTGCTTCACTGCAATGAAGATCATTCACAAAATTTGTGTTAACTTTCAACCACAGTACAATTACTCAATATGTACAACTATCTTAACATGTTCATACTTAGCTGAAGCTACTACAGAACTATCAGAAAGGATAACATGAATGGGCAACTTGCAATAATTAAGAGGTTATTAATCAGTGGCGGTTCCAGGATTTTTCAAGAGGGTTCCATTTTGGTTAAACATTTTCTCAGAAATAGTCGTTTGAGTATTGAGTAAGAAACAGTGACACCCGTACTGTAACAAATTTAATTTAATGTGAATGTTGTTATTTAGCGCATTTCAGAAAGTCTCATAACGTTTTATAATTCTTTAAGCGCACGGTGCTCAAGGGGGGTTCCGTGGAACCCATCGAACCCCCCCCCCCCCCCCCTGGATCCGCTACTGTTAATTTTACTCATTGTTTATAAGCATTGACAAAGTCATGTCATACAGTGCAAGGCATGAATTAATTTGTTTATGTTTTCAATTTACCTAAGTGTAAGAAAACAGAAGACTACTAAAAAGATACAAAAAATAATGAAAACTTTACACTGGGGCTTCCTTTGTCAAAAGACCAAAACGACATTTTCCTGGAGCAATATTACTTGCATATTTTCCAGAGATAGTGATCAACATAGGCAATACACTCGTAAATAAGCCATAAAAATGATTAGTGACCTTTAAGAAACATTTTTTAAAGCTTTTCTTCTGTCATACTCACCATAAGCACGCTCGATCCGCTTTGCATTCGTCGAAGTCGAGTTGTTGGATTCGCTTTTCATTGTCCATTTTTCACTTCATGTCTTGCGTTTTTTGCATGACAAATGTGAATTCATATTTAGTGGTTCGTAAATTTTACAATGAACAGTAATTTCTCTCGTTTGTTGGGGAGAAATGAGGGTTTTTGTCTACATGATCACATGTTCCATGTTCGAAGTGGGTATGAAAACGCGCACGAGCGCTTTCCCGTTTCCCGCCAAATTTGGAAATATTCCAAAGGAAACCCATAAGTCAGTGAGGGAAAGTATGATTGCAGGCTCAATCGAAAAACACAAACATGAAACGATTTGGTTATATATTTGGTGGTGTTTTACAACTTGGATCTGGGTTTTTTCTCAACAGAACAGTGGCATTTAATTCTACAAAAAAGGTAGAATATGACTACTAACAATTAATAAGGTTAACATTTATGATCTAATCGAAAAAAGACAGTACTTGTTTTGATCCAAAGTTTTTTTTTTGTCAGCTTTCGGTGGTAGCAACTGTTTATGTGTCAAAAAATCAAAAGAGCGAACCGCTTCAGGACACAGTGGGCAAAATACAAGGTTTGTGTTATTGTCTCTCTGATGTATTAATGTAGGTTATTGACACTGCTTTTGTTTTCACTTGGTTGTTTTCAGTTGTTTGCCATGATTTGACACAAGAGAAAGTTGATGCTATTGTGAATGCAGCCAATGGACATCTTCAACATGGAGGAGGGGTGGGTAATGTTCAGTAGTTGTTGCTTGCTCTTTGTTTATTTCTCTGTCTAGTTGTTTGCAGAGCTCGAAATAGCAATTTGCACATTGCCAGATAACAGCTGGCAACATTGAATATTTTTTGGCTGCCTAAAATGACCATGGAATGCCATCAATAAAAATATGAAATAGTATGCTAGTGAAAGGAAATAGCATGCTAGTGGAAGGACTTTTTTAATTTTCTTTCAAGCCCTTGTATCTCATTTCTTGTAAACATGCCATCCCACATTACTAGATATATTATTGATGCAGGTTGCAGGAGCTATTGTGAGAATGGGCGGGATATCTATTCAACAAGAAAGTGATGCTTATGTTGCTAAGCATGGTCCAGTTTCCACTGGTGAAGTTGTGCTAACACAATCGGGAAAACTACCATGCAAGGCTATTGTACACGCAGTGGGTAGGAGACTAAATTAACTATGATGATGTTGACGGTTAATGACTTCCCCCCCCCAAAAAAAAAATTTTAATGATTTTTTTACTTCTTTTATCATTTAAAAGCAACTTTAATTTTTTCATTTCATTGACTGAAATAAAATAATTGATATCAACCGATTAAAATTTTGAGTGTTTTATTCTCATAAATGAACTGCAATGACTGACGTAATAGAATATGCTAATTAATGAGAATCCAAAAAGGGTTATATTAACGAAAATAGTTGGAAAATTCCCATTGGTCCCCCTCCTTAAAAAAATCCTGGATCTGCCAATGTGATGATGGTGATGATCACATAATCCTATTATACATGTAATAGGTAAGATTGTCAGATTGACCATGATGATGTTTGTGGTGATGACAATCTTGTTAATAGTGATAATGATGGTGATTGTCACAACCAAGGTGATGATAATGGTGGTGGTGACCACGGTTATGATAAATGCAGTGATGATTTATGGTTAATAGTTAAAGTGTGAACAATAGTGGTGTGTGATATAATGATTCATTTGTTACCATAAAGGCAATATTTTTTCTTGTGTTTAGGTCCAGTGTGGCATGGTGGTGACCATGGTGAGATTCAAAATCTTGAGAATGCAGTCCTCAACTCCCTTCAAATATGTCACATTAACAAGTTTACTAGCATTGCAATGCCTGCTATAAGCAGTGGTATATTTGGTTTTCCTAAAGAATTATGTGCAAAGATTCTTTTTGCGGTGACCATTGATTTCCTTCGATCACAAGAGAATACTACTCTTACTTGTGTCCGTTTTACAAACTTTGATCAGCCAACTGTAGATGTTTTTAAAAGCCATGCAGAGAGTTTAGTGAATAAGCCTGGTTTGAGGGTGGAATTTGGAGAACAGTCAGCAAAACTGTAACTTGTACATTTTGTTTTCTTTCTTGTTTCCTTCCTTTCATTTGTTCCTTCTTTCCTTCCCTTCCCTCCTTTCCTCTTCCCTTCCTTGCTTCCTTCCATTTTTCCTCCCTTCCATCCTTCTTTCCATCTCTCATTCCTTCTTTCCTTTCTTCTTTCCCTCCTTCCTTCCATCCATCTTTCCTTCTTTACCTCCTTCCTTCCTTCATCCCGTCCATCTTTCATTCCTTCTTTCTTTCCATTCTTCCTTCTATCTAAAAGATGTCCTCCAGTCAATACTCTCGTCCAGTCTGCCTTTTTCTCTTTCTGTCCATCTTTCGTAGTGTCTTATCCTCTTTTCTTTCTAGCTGATTACTATTAAAAAGTAGATATAAATTCCGTAATATCTAAGTCTGCCGGGTCACTGTTATGTGATTGTCAATGTATTGTTTTATATTTTGCGTGTTAAAATTTACAATAGTAGAAAAACAAATACAATACGTAATTTGGAGCGAAGACAAAAACGCACAATTAGTTAAGTTTTTTAATAAAAAATAAAGTGACGTGCTAAAAAAATATCGTTCAGTAGTATTTTTCTTTTCAGTGAATAATCAATGTATCGACGCAGTACACCAGTATTCACGATTTTGAATGGTAATTTGCAGACTGATTGTTAATCCGTAATAAATCCCCATCCTATATTAGACAAGAGTTTCTTTGTCACTTGTAATACACTGTGTCAACATACAATATATACAAACGGAATAGAATGTTTAATAAATGCTATTTGGAATTCAAAAGCGCTTTAGTTTGTTTAGTTAGCAACAAAGTGTTCCAGTTGCAATACATCCAAATTCAAAGCTATTTTGGTGGGCGAAATACAAAGTTTTTTGTTCAGTTTGAACCATAAAACGACCTGGATATTCAATGGCCGCAAGAAGACAGTCAAGTGAAACTTTATCTAGACGAATATCGACTCTGAAAACGGACAAGATAAGCGAAGAAAAAGACGATTTTGTTGCAACGACAGATCGGTCAGCTTTGTTGGGCCAATACAATGAACAAATGTTAAAATGTAAGTATGGAATACTCGGAATTTTTTGCTCGCCAAAGGCACTTTCATTTTCACTTTTTCACGGCCGAGTTTCATTTATCAGATCGATCCGTCTGCTTATTCTGTCTGAAACAAAAGCTCACAAGGGATTGAACTTAATCTCCTTATGAGAGTTTCTTTTCAAGTTTTGAGTTTCTGGTCAAAGTGTTTGTAAGGATTTTTATAATAGCGCATCTTCATTTCTTTTTTTCTTTTTTTTCGATTCAGAAAAACTTTTAAATTTTGCAAAAATATATTGACTCCTAGGTTTTATTGATTTTCTTTAGTTTCAACTCAATTTTGATTTTATATTTGCCGCAGAAAACAAACATCTATCTACTCTTTTTTACTGGTTTCTAGTTCTTTCAATTTTTTCTTAGCAAATTTATTTCCCCACCCCCTCCCTACAGAATTATTTTGCACAATGACGTCACTCGCTACCAGGCGACTTTGTCAAAACAACAAACGACAGCGGCCATTTTGAAAAGTTCGAAAAAGGCGAATATATAACTTTCTCTTTATACAAAACTGACCAACATGTCTCAACAAGGAGCTGCATTACAGACTTACAACAATGAACTTGTCAAATGTAAGTTGGTTTAATTATTTCCGCGTTGGATTATAGCTGAAAACAATATGGAATCAAACTTTCAAAAGAATCTCTTGAAAAGTTCTGATAAATTGTTGAACCACATTTATGTGAAAATATTTTACTATTTTGATATTGACTACATTTCTTTGTCGTTTAACTCAAATATGATTTTATTTTCCCAAAGGTATCGAAGATTTATGTACAAAAAGAGACGAGCTTCAAAAGCAAATACTTTCAGAAGAAGAAGAAAAGACAAAAATACAAAACGATATCAGAATTCTAACAGAAAGACTTGCAAAAATTAATGAAAGTCTTGCTAGAAAAATAGCTTCAAGGAATGAATATGACAAGACAATAGCAGAAACAGAAGCTGCCTATATGAAGGTAAAAATACTTAATTATCAGAAATATGCAGCCACTTTCGAGTTGCCCAGGATGTAAAGAGGTCATTTGTTTGAATCCTGCATATAACACTACCGGATGCAAGTTATGCATTGTTATGGATTTTTTCCTTTTTTTCATATTTACTTATATACAAAGGATAGTGCTATCCATTTTCCGTATGACTTGTTCCAAAAGGCTGAAGATACCCCTCTTATCCAAAATTTTAACTAGGCATTTTCCCAGAAATCATTCTATACTAATGGGCAAAGAAAGGCAATGTGCACATCAATGTGATGAAATCTAGGTCATCTCTACAAGATTTTGATACACTGAACACTACTAGACAACAGTTTGCAAGGCCAGTTACTGCAGTTGAATGTTAATCAGACAAAAAACTTTACATTTGCCTACGATTCATTTGTTGTAAGTAATGACCAAGACTTGGATGTACCCATACTCAAATGCTGCCTTCTGTGGTGACGTACTTATAGTTTGCATTTGTTTGTTTTGTAGATTCTTGAAAGCTCTCAAACACTGCTCCATGTTCTAAAGAATGAAACATCGAAGGACAAGGGACCGGTGTCAAGAAGTCAGAACTCAGTGAGAGAAAAATCAAGAGAACAACCAACTAGTAGTTAGATAATCAGCTTTATTTAAAATAAGAGAATACACACACAACTTCATTGATATTAAGAAACTTGAATAACTCTTTGACGAGAAATAATAGCCAATTAAATGATGACGAAGTATGAGTGATTGCATTTATGTGAAAGATACTAACAAAATAACGCTTATATAAAGCAAAAGTACTATGTACCATGACTTTAAAGTTGTTTCCAAAAGCGTTTGAAACAAGATGTGATGACTTAAGTGTTTTGCACCAGAATCACAAAAAAAAAGTAGAAATAAAAATAAAAGTGTAATATGCCGAAAGATATTTTAGAGGTTAATTCAAAACCACTCTAATTTAGATTTAATACTGTTTCACAATTTTATAAGTTCAGCTTACTCTAATGTGTTTTACATATTGCAGTTTTTTCTTCTTGTTCTCTTCTTTGATTAGGCCATGAAAGCGCTACCATGTATATTTCTATACCTTTTATATACATTGTATTATATGAATATACAAAATGAAATAAAAATATTTTATACTTACTCCTTCCTGCTTTATTTCTTTTTTTTTCTTTTTTTTCTTTTTAACACACAACAGAAATATAGCCAAATCGGCTAATTCATTTACCTGCTAGCGGCCTCTCATTTATGATTCCTGAAAAGAAAAAGAGAGACTGCCAACTCGAAGCTGGATTTCTTATTGTGCACTCTTTTGGTATCCAAGCAACATGAATACATGTGATATTGTGGGGTCAAATATCCTGCAGTGATACTACCTAATTCCTAATTTGGCAGCTAATCGGAATATTTCCATATATTTTCGGAATATTTCCATTTATCATATGAATATTTCCATATATCGACTGCTGCAGTCTCTTTTTCTTGTCAGGAATCAACCATGAGAGGCTCTTCTAGCAGGAAACCAATTCATTTTTTTTTTTTTTGCTGCTCCTTGTGAATAACCTAACAAATACACAAGGGCGAAAACTATGACTTATGGAATCAGATACTCAGCTATATAATTATTACCAAACTGAGGAAAGCATGTCTAAATTAACATTTTATTTGATATATTCAGCTATTTACAATTTTTACAATACTAAAATGTTTTTTTTTACCTGCTTTATATGAGTTTTTTTTATGATTATACAAAGCTTTCAGGCCATCGAATATAATCCTACTATTGTTTCTGTCGATTTTGTCACTTCTTGGTTATCGTGGCCTTTTGATATTTTTTCTGTCAGTGTTTTTTAATCTACTATGTGTTTTATATGTATATGGCTTCATTTTGTTTCTTTCACTTTCTTCAAGTAGAGGGTGTTTCCTTCTAGATGAACCACTGTCATCGGTGTAGTTTGTGCTTTCCATCAATCGCAACTTGGCTTCTATAGCTTGTATTTTGGACTCTTTGCTACAAAATAAAAACCACAAAATAATACAATTAGCAATGATTGT
The DNA here is from genome assembly GCA_918843875.1 of Diadumene lineata. Classification (NCBI taxonomy): domain Eukaryota; kingdom Metazoa; phylum Cnidaria; class Anthozoa; order Actiniaria; family Diadumenidae; genus Diadumene; species Diadumene lineata. Next base: position 9,673,851 of record OU974072.1, read on the forward strand.
GTAGATAAGGAAATTGCATTGAATGCAAAGGAATATGATCAAAGGTTCTCTCAAGATTCACACAAGCAGGGTCCAACACCCTATCCACAAAAGCCTGCAGTATCACCCCACTCACCTATTTTTAAAGATGTGTACATAAAGGAGTAAATATGCAAATATTGTTGTATCTTTAAAAAAAACTATTCAAAATAGAAATTGATTGAATACCTAACACTTGACAATGATCCTTTTGATGATGTCCTGCTGTCTTCTGTATGGTTGGTATTCTTTTCCTAAAGATGATTATTACCATTATAATTTTGCTTATCAATTGTTACATGTAACATAAAAAAATACTGTTCATAAAACACATTCACAAACCTTTGCTAGTTCTTTACTTTGATCTTCTTTAGCCCAATGAACCTGAAGACGTCTGGATAAGACCACTTTACCATGAAGACCCTGCAAGGCCTTCTCTGCTTCCTGGTGAATTAATTGTGTTGTCCGTCAAGCATGAAATGGAGTAAATTTTTGCTATGATTCATGAATTTATGATGAATGAAATAAAAAAAATCATGGATGAACCAACCCAAAAAGTAGATTTACATTATTCATGATCAAGACCCCTTTCCATCTCTTGATACATGAAGTGGATCATAGACTTGCCTCTCTGTTAGCATATTCTACAAAACAGAACCCCCTTGGCTCTCCTTTCATTGGTCCCTGGTTGTGAAACAAGTATTCAAAATATTTGATACTACCAAATTTTTCTAGGATCTTCAATAGATTATATCTGCAATAAAATGTGCATGACATGTCAGTAATTGCAGAACAAAATAAAAGGATTGATAATGTAATTTTTAGTTGATAAATGCTATGTACAACACCTCACTTCAAACTATGGATATATCAATATCTATCAAGCCTCCAGCTTTCTTATCTTTATACGAACTGCGATTACGCAATCATAATGTAATTATTTTTGAAATATGAATAAACTGTTGTTGTTGTTGTTGCTGTTATCTTCAAGGCAACCAAAAACTTAATATCACCATTTTTTTTAAAAACTAACTCGCTCAATCTTTTATCGAGGTTCCCAATCCAAAGTCTGTGTTGACAATCTGTCTTCCCATTATCATCATTTAAAGACGGTGACTTGGACGAGCCCTATAGGAAATTATAACACTACAATCATATTAAGTTTATACATAAATAATATGATGACAGATCATAGCTTGGTACCAAATCATAACAAAGTTTTACATTCATTTTCTTCACGTTTTTGCGCACATCAAAACATCACAACTCATCACAACAAAAAATTGATCAATCTTTACTTTAAAAAAAGTAAGTAAAAAGTAAAATTGTACCATGTAAAAGCCAATCAACCGCTTTTCTAAATATCAACATAGAAGTTTCTCACCTCGTCCGCCATCTTGGATTTTCTTAGTGACTGTGCTACCTGGCCTTTACTGTTGACACACAGAAAGCCCGCCATTTAGTATTCAGTTTTGCCAAGAGAATATTTTGCATATCAGTTTCTTTGCGTTTCTTTTTTATTTTCACAAAAAGAAAACATTTTCAAACAGAATTCGTAAATCTTTAAAAAGGTTTTTTTAAAAGAATTGTGAAAATTTGTGTTCCATGTGAGAAAATTGGAATAAAAAAAAAAATTAAGGTGGCAGTGTTAGCTACAACTTTTCACTCTGTTAATCTCCTAGGAAACGGACAGCGTAATCAAAAACTATTTTATAAACGAATATAGCGCATGCTCAGTTAATGCTAAGCAATCTACAAAAAATAAATATGAATAAGTTTGCCACCTGTAACGCCAGCCTGATTCGGATTCGGATGAAAATTTTTCAAAAGATGTGACTATATATACTTTTTAACAACGTTAAAAAGTAGTTAATTAATGATTGATAAATAAGTATTCCGCTATTTTCAACTTATTTTTTTAATGATTTTTGTAGTGCTGTGAGGCATGCTGATACTATTAAAACTCTTGTAGAAACTGAAACTCCAACGGCAAAATCGGTTACTTTTAATTTCATCAGGAATTCGTGAATAATTAAATTTGTTATTTTACGATTTCTTTTCTATTATATCTTTCTCTCTTTCTTTTTTTGTAACAATGTGTAACATTTTTTCTCATTATCTCCCGGTTTTATTTGGTATAGTCATTTTTCATAATCTCACAGATGAATTAATTTTCAGTGTTTATTTTTAGAGTGGCTTGTTTTGCGGTAGCTGGTCGCTCATACATATTCACACATTCACTTTTATGGCTTGGTAGCTCGAAAAGTATATTTCAATTTATCCATCTATGATGTAGTTCTCACAAAAAGAACAACGTACAGCCGAACGCCTGTTTCGCCAAAAAAACTTTTTCCTCCAATAATACTGCAAATTTTTGCCCAGGTCTGCTTTTGAATGGAGAAGAAATTCCCTGAACTAAATGAAAAACAATTGCAAACGCTCAGAAACTTGCTGTTAAGCGAAGGAGAGGGAAAACAATGGGATGATGGAGCCAACACGAATAACCAGGTTAGTTCTAAACATAATTATTGACGATGATTGATGTATCATCATTTTTTACGTCTTTCTTAGTCAGAGGACCTCTCATATTTTTGGCATACCTGACATCATTTTTGTCGACTCCCGTTGGGACTGATTTGGCGTCTTTATATTTAAAACACTTGTTTGTTTATTACTCTAGTATAATAATAATTTGCTGCTTTAAAAATTTGACAAATGCTTATTTTCAATTTTAATAAAACTTGCGCGGAAATTTTTACTTTTTCTCGATCGGAGCTGAGTAAATTTTGTAGGAGGGGTGGGGGAGGCGAGGGGAGGGGAGGGGAGGGGAGATTTTGTAGGCCAACAAAGAAGGTATCATCAATTCGCTAATGATCGATGAATTTTCTTGTTGTATATTTATGAAGATGTTAAGAGATTTTAGCTGCAATTAAATAGCTATTTTTTCATATTGTCTTATGCTAAAAAATAGTTTCAAAATATCGGGTAAATATTATATACGCACAATTTCGAACAACTCATAGAAGTATTCCAAACGCTATGAGAGAAAATTGCAGCGATACATTTGCAGGAAAAATAATCGTAAGCTTTGAAATGCTTTGCATATATTTTTGCATGGACACATATACATTTGTTTATCAGTTTGTCATGACAACGATTTTGTAATTGGTTAAGCCTCATAACATGTGACGTCATGCTGCATTATTGGCTTCACATTCCAACGTGTTCATAAGTCCAAACATGATCATTGATGCATAATTGGAGCAATATTATTGTCCATTGTAGCTCTGAAACCAGCCAAATTTGAACATTTGTGAAATCTGCTATTGTGAACACTAATTAACCTTACCGTTTGTTGACTTTTGCCATTAATTTCACTAATTGAAAGGCGTAAAAGTTCGTTAAAGATGTCGATTGTAAGTGACTTTCAGTTGACTTTTTAACTTGAGCAAATCTAATGCACTTCAATGGTATTCTGTACATTTAAGTATACTTTAATTTATCGTTTTTTTTTTTATTTAAGTTATCTTATCGTTGTTTTAAATTTATTGCATTTCTAGGCTCGATCTCGTGGTCTTCCTCAGTTCAAGACTCCCATGAAGTTTGAACCGTCCTCATTGTCGAAACCTTCGCCATCAAGAGATGAAATATGGCGAGAAGAATTAGGTCTTGGAGGTAAATACTGTCCCGAAATCATTAAAAAACAAGTCCTCATTCATTCCAAAGAATACTAACAAGCCTTTTGTAGAATCAGTTGGAATTTTCGCTTGCAAATTTTCATGCATTAAATTATAACTTCATTCAAAATAATATTTAATCATGTAACTTCGGTTTTAATATTCTTACCTTTTATTCCACATTAAATTTCAAAAGCTTCCAACCTTTTATAATTTTTGCAGATGAAATAACCCGCTTTAAAAGCTTATTAAAACTATTTATCTATATAGTGTAAAACATCTATTTTTTACATTATGCATAAATAATCTGACTGAGTTGGTATATGATATATTTAATTTTTAACAACTCATTTTCCTTACAATGTATTTCTAATACATGTTCATATTTTTATTCTATTTGTTAGAAAATTCAGAGGACGATTCTTCAAATACTGAAGATGAACCAGAAGCTGACCAACTGCTGGGTGACAAAGGTGAGTGATTTTTATAATTCAGTGTGATGTCTTAGACATACATCAATGAATTATTGATGTTACTATTGTATACATCTAGTTGGTAGTGTATAATTTATTATATGATTGACATTGATGACATTTATTGATGATGATTATATTAATGATGATGATGATATTGAGAAACTATGATGAATTAATGATGACAAAGGTCTGTTTTGTACTGTATGTGCAGCTTCTATGGTTGAAGTTCAAGCCTTGCAGACAGAGCTCAAACAGAAGGAGCAACAGAGAGAAGAACTGCTCTCAAAGCTGAAGGTAATCACCGATAGCAATGATGAATATTGTATCAGGAAAGAAGCACACAGATCCAGGGTCCTGAGTTAATAATTCTTGTTTGTTTGTAGACTTTATCAGAAAAGACAACCTCGTACAAGACAAAACTACAAAAGGCAGAACAAAGTAAAAAATCACAAATCAAAATCATGAAAAAGACACAGGAATCCCAAATACAGATGAAAGCAGAACTCATTCATAACCTGGAAGAGCTGATTGAGGAACAAGAAACAAAAATATCTGAACTCGAAACAAGAATAAAAGGTGGAACTGTAATAAGTCCAAATCAAACTGGAAAAGCATCAAGTATTAAGAAACTTGTAGACTCTATCAATGACTTGCATTCTGAAAAGAGTAGAATCTATGAAACATGGTTGTCGACTCAGTCGGAATTAGAAACTGTTCGTCAGGAACATAAAGTTGAATTGGATAAGTTTAAATGGGAATTGTCAGACATGGAAAGCAAGAACAGAAAACTACATGTTGAGAATGTCAAACTTCAAGGAGGTGAAAACGTAAGTACTACTAAATGTGAATTTTATGAGACGTGTATGTAATATCGCTTATGGAATAAGAGAATTAAAACCCTAAAGGGTAAACAGATCTCTTGCACCTAGTAATGTACATTAATAATAGATTATTAATGTGTTATTTCTGAAGTAAAATTTATTATTGTTATTAATTAATTAATATAAATTTATTATTATAATTATTAATAATTTATCATTATTTTAATCATTAATTGTTATTATTATGTTATTTATTATCATTATTAATGTATTATTTCTAAAAAAATACATTTGTACCCATTTATAGATCATAGCTGAAAATAACAACATGAACAATAAACACGTGCAGTTGCAAGAAGAAAATGATGGCCTCAAAACCAAAATAAGAGAGCTAGAACAAGAACTAAGTAGTCTTGAAGAAGCATCCAAAGAAATGAAGAAAAGAACAGATCTAGAAATGATGGAGTTGAGAAAGAAAGTGAGAGACACTGAAACAAAGTATACAAACTTAGCCAGTACTCCGCCTAAGGTAGGAACGGATATTATTTGAATAAAATCAATCAATTATGAATCAATGAGTTAGTGTGTGTGAGCATGCATGAACGAGTAAGTAAATTGATCCATTATTAGGCAAATAATAAAATAACAAACAATTTTTATGCTGTGCCATGTAGGTCAGGACAGTGTCAGTTATTTCAGAAGAAACACAAAAACATCTTGATGAAATGATTAAACAGAATAAAGAACTCGAAAACCTTCTGGGAACCACAAGAAGGGAACTGAGTGCCAAGGTATGTCACAACAAACTTACCGGTACTTATTTCTGTACTTATCATCTAGTTAGCTATTTACAATACTTTGAACAATGCTTAGGTTGTCAACTTACAGCCCTGTATAAAATACAGGTGTGGATCCAGAAGGGGGTGCAGTGGGTGTGCACTCCCCCCCCCCCCCCCCACCCCCTCCTTAGCTCAGACAATCAAAAACAGATTTTTACTAAAATTCTAAAATTATTTTATATATATGACGTCATTCCCAAATGCTGCACCCCCTCATCCCCAGCTTCCTGGAAAAAAACAACGATCCACTCATGAATTGATGCTAGCTGTCTTATAATAACTACACTTGTCTTGAAGGTTCTGTGTTCAGTGATAGGGATTCTAACTTCATGGCAGGATTGACCTCTATTGTTGAATGCTCTCAAGAAGGAGTCATGAGCTCAGTGGACAATTTGCTGGGTTCCAACATAAAGATCTGTTTGGGTTCACATAGAAAAAGCTGTTTGTTATTTCTAAACAGCTCCCTTTAATTTCTTGCTTTACTTAATTGCAGAATTCTGCCATGGAAGCTGAAATCAAGGCTTTAAAAGCAACAAATATGGAGATGACATCTAGAGAGCAGAAGGCTGTAACAGAGTGTCGAAACTTGAAAGATTCTTTGAAAGAATCACAAAAAATGGAGATGTCTCTTAGAGAGAAAAATGACAAAATAAGGTCACTAGAAACTGAGGTAGGGCTGTCTTGTTGGTACCGTTTCACAAAATAATATAATGATATGAAAACATAGATTACCGGTACAGTTCAATCTCAGATCCTTCACATTGTCTTGCCAAATGCTCCAGCTTTTGTTGCTGATTTTACTTGCATCAATTTATTTCCAATGATGATCCTTTTTCTAAAGTTTTGAAAGGCTAATTATTATATATAGAATTTTTCGTTGCATTGTTTCTAGCCAATAAATGCATATGTTATTTTAATTATTAGATTTACAAACTAAAAGGTGAAGTTGATGTTCTACAAAAACAAGCCAAGAAAGACAAAGAAAGATTTGATTTTGAGATAAAGAAACGAATTGAAGATGAGAGGCTGAATTCAGAGAAATCCTCAAGAATGATGAAAGCCAAACTAGACAACACTGTCTTACAATTAAAACTACTGTCTACTGTTGTGCAACAAGTTAAGAGACAATACAAAGACTTGAAGATAGAGAGTCTTAAAATGGCCACTGCTATTAAACCAGCAATCAAAGATGTACAGAAACAGGTAAGCTAGGGATGGATTTTGAGTGATATTTCAAACAGCAAGCCTAAAATTCACTCATAATTTTTTTAAATAATGTTTTTCTCTGATAAAATATGTATATTCTATATATGACTAATCAGGGCATGTGAATATTGCACAAATTTTTGCATAATCAACTGTTTTTGCAACTTAATTAATCATTTTTTTTGCATGATTTGTTCTGATATTTTGCATAATTTTTTTGCTGCATGTCACATGCCCTGACTAATGTATACAAACATTCCCAACCGCCAGATTATGCAGCGAATAGAAGGGATTGATGGAAGAAACAAGGAACTTGTTAACAAATACCGAAAAGAGATGGCTCTCAGAAAAAAGTACCACAATGAACTTGTTGACCTAAAAGGCAACATCAGAGTTTACTGCCGAGTTCGTCCTGTGATACGTGAAGATGGCAGTGGTAAGATGGCAGGGAATGTTGTTTCTTTCGATGAAGATGATGACGCTCTTCTTAATGTTATATCGAGAGGAAGAACCAACACCTATGAGATGGACAAGGTGTTTAAACCAACATCTTCACAGGAGGAGGTAGGTGATGATGATGATTGTGATTGTGATATAGATGATGTCATTGATAACGATGATGATGATGATAATGGTTATTTGTATGATTTGTATGATTATATATTGGATAATGTTGATGATGATGGTTATGTATGATATTTATAAAATGATGATTGTGAAGAGGATGATGATGATGATGATTACAGTGCCAGTGATGATTCTGATGTTATGATGAGACACAGACATCTATTTCAATTACTCAGATGCATATTCAAAAAGATTATGAAACCCCAGTTCCCAGAGGCCATGGCACTGACAGTTTATTTATTCTTTTTCAGGTATTTAGTGAAGTCAAGCCATTGATAATCTCTTGTATTGATGGATACAATGTGTGCATTTTCGCTTATGGACAAACAGGAAGTGGCAAAACATTCACAATGGAAGTAAGTAAGAATACTAACAGTGCCACTATCCAGAGCATGGCAAGTGATTATGCATATATTGGGAGAAAAATGCTGCAGAGAGACCACTGAAAACATTGATGTTTAACTACAAAAAATAATCCATGTCTAGAACAAGAAGTGAATGTTACACCAATCATTTTTCTAAAAACTGGATCCCAATAAACATATTGTACATATTTAAGTACCATAAGAGTAAAAAGTCTTATGCAAATTATTCGGATATATTAGTTATGACAAATAATTAGAATGGTCACCCTCCAATCAGCAATTAAGATTCAATGGAAGCAAACATCGCCTGCACCCCTCCCTTAGATATCCGTCATTGCATGTATCTCTCATTTAATAGTTTATCTAAAAACTAGTTAATGTTTGGTAGGGCCCACCTCAAAACCCTGGTATCAATCAAAGAGCACTAAGGCTTCTCTTTGAGGAGACATCTGAAAGGCGAGGAGACTGGCACTACAGCATAAGTGTGAGCGTCATGGAGATCTACAATGAAATGTTGCGTGATCTCCTTGGTGATGACCCCAGTGCAAAGCTTGATATCAAACAAGGCAAAGATGGGCTTTTTGTTCCTGGTTTGAAGGAGATTTCGGTCTCTAATCTTGAAGAACTAAATCAGGTAGATTAATGGCTTTGCGTTGTGTTTTTACTGTGTGTAAATGTATTACGCTTTATTATAGAGTCCTTTTCGAATGAGTGGGAAACAGTACTGTATCATATCGTAACTGTAACATACGGATTATCTACTGTATCGTAGCGGTATCGTAACCGTACCACTTCCCATTTATGCAAAAACCACTCTACCTTTCTACACTTTATTGTTTTCATGTTTATTTGCATTTTCAGTGTATTATGCTATATCACACCAAGAGAGTATAAGATAAGAGAGCTTATCCCCAGACCCCATCAGGGGCTCTATTCATCCTGCTATTTTTAGAAACTTGTTAACAATCTCTGCACTTTTGTCTTGAGATGTTTTGACGATGTAACCACTCCTCCTGCAATCTGGCCAATGAAAAGATCCCCTGATGAGTATAAAGCCCAATACAGGGAATAAGCTCTCTTACTTCATGCTCTCTTGATCACACCTAATTACACTTCTGCTATCTTGCTGGTTGACTACTACTGTGATTGATAGCTGTGCTGTTCTGACATTCTCCTCTAAAATAGGTCTTCCAACTTGGCAAAGAAAACAGATCCACAGCTTTTACAGACATGAATGAACATTCTTCCCGTTCTCATGCTCTTCTCTGTGCGACCGTTGTTGGTATCAACAAATCTACTGGAACAAGAACAACAGGTACGTTTATCCAGTTTTTTTATTAAATTGTTGTACCGCGACTTGTGGTATATTAGTATATATTTGAGAAATCAAAACTTTATTTTTCTGAATATTATTACTTGTGGTCTTTTCTGGAATATAAATCAGTTTCAGACATTGCTTCAGTTTAACCAATGTATTACATTGAGATCTGCGCTGTGAATTTGATTGACAGTCCAGAAAAGACCTTAAAAACAAAGTATACATTTACTAAATGCAGTTCAGTGGCTGCAACAAAGAATCTTGAGAAATCGTCTATGCAGCACAAAAATGAAACGTAGATCAAGCAAACAGTGTACTTGTAACGTGCAGTGATTTGTAAATCGGACCTGGTTCACTGCTTTGAAAGTTCTGAACCTTTGCCTACCTTTTCACCATACCAATTTAACATTAACCCCACTACCCTAGGTGACACCACTCACTTCTAAACATATAACAAATGCTATCTATTGTTTGTTTTTACAGGGAAGTTGAATCTTGTTGACTTAGCGGGCAGTGAGCGTATTTCCAAGAGTGGCTCAGAGGGTGCACGAATGAAGGAAGCCCAAAGCATCAACAAGTCTTTATCGTGTTTGGGTGATGTTATTCACTCACTGAAGAGCAAGTCGTCACACATACCTTACAGAAACTCTAAACTTACGTATCTGCTACAGGAGTCTCTTGGTAAGATTGATATGTATAAGCATCATTCGGCCACCATTATCAGACATTGCTATCTTTGTAAGATTGATTTCAGGATTATTGCTATCATTACCATCATCACCATCATCATTACCATCATCATCATCATCATCATCACTATCGTCATTATCATCATCATCAATCAACTGTTCATTAATTGCCATCATTTTCATCCATCATCACCGTTACCACTATCACTACCACCATCACCAACATTATTATTATTATCATCTTTATCATGATCGTCATCACCGTTATCTCTATCATCATCACTATCATTCTTGCCGTTCTCACTGTCATCATCGTTATCACCGTCATCATCAACATCATTTGTCATTTTTATCATCATCATCGTCATCGTCAATTATCATGATCAATTATTATCGTGAATCATCTATCATCATTACCATTATCATCATTATCAACCATCATCCTTTGTTAATGTCTTTGTATTTCCAGGTGGCGACTCCAAGACACTAATGGTTGTTCAAGTAGCTCCAGTGGAGAAGAATGCAGGCGAGACAGTCTGTAGCTTGGTGTTTGCACAGCGAGTGCGTGCAGTAGAGCTGGGTCAAGCCACCAAGAAGACTGAAACAGCTTCTGCCATTCAATTGAAAGACAAGCTACGAGATTACGAGGTACGTTGGCAAGTGCTTGTCATATCAGAATGTAGGGCACACTAAGCCACGATGTTTTGAGTTTGTTTATCAACCGAAGAGCCATCTTATGGAAGTCATGATATTAAAGCGTTTTTATTATTCATTTATTATTTTTATTCCTACGTTTTTTACATCATTTTTTTAAGATAAAGATGTTTGTCGCACCGTATTTGTAGCATTCTTGGGTTGCAAGTCCTTTGGGAAGCTAAGCATAATCATGTTGTAACCACGTTGGATGAACAAACAATGAGAAATATTTTTTTAACGTTCATCCAAGATGGCTGCCCTTGCACCATGTGCAATCCCACAATATTTTGTGACAGAAATTCATGTGGTGATTGTTTGGTTTTTAGGGAGGATCGCCATCTAAGATGAAAAGTTCATCACTGCCCAAACCAAGGGTTAGATAGCATAGCATTCATACACAAAGAGACATGATGAACCAACATAGTATGTGCAGCAGCAACAACAGTCAGTAACTGTTACAACAAAAGCAACAATGACATTTTACATGTTAAACATAGGTTAACCAATTACTTTGTAATCGTTTTTTGTTCGATTTTTATATATTTGTACATCGACTGTACATGTAGATGATAATGGTTTTTTCATGAACCTGTAAAATATGCACTATATGTATACCACATGTATAGTGAATAGACAGCATCTGACTCGTACCCAGTAGTTGTCTTTGTGCTGCAAAGACGCGTCAAAGAGGGGTGGGCCCAGAAACTTTGAAGGGGGGGCACTAATCAAAAAACGATCTGGAAATTTTGAAGGGGGGGCACTCATCAAAAAATTACTCACTATCAATCAAAAATTAAAAGAAATATCTATAAAAGCAAAGGGGGGCACCGGCCCACCATACTCCACCGTCTCTGTTGAATGCTCTAAACCTCCCGTCATTCCTTGTGGTGTGAGTCTGAGACAGCATCAACATGTAATTGCATCGTGCTGATTGGTTGACATGCAGAGATTCAAAAATTCAATTACATTACTTCGCTGGACTAGTTAGTGTTTCGTAAGCTAATGAAAACACTATTTTATATTAATGAAACCAATTTAAAACAATTCATTTTCAGAACCATGAAATCAATTTTTGATGTGAAGTCATTTTCTATTATATTATTTGATATCAAACAAACAAAATTTGTTATTGAACAATGATGTAAATTAAGAAATTTGTAATATAGTGAAGCACGATTATAATCCATATTTGTGAAATATTATTTATACATATATATGTACATATCATTGAATGATACAAATAAATAAAGTAATTGCTACTGATACGTAGCTGCATTTGTCCAAGGATGTGAATTGTAGTACATGTCTGCACAAAATTGCAAACGTTTAGAAAAATATGTATCAATCCATCGGAATGCTTCTTTTCCAACATTGTTCGTGTTTGTCTGGTGTCACGCAATCTTAACGTGACGTGCGCGTGATGTTTCTCAGTATAAATCTATAAACTTAAAGCCTGTCCTATAATGTCCATCAATTCATCATCGTTCTGACTTCTATGTTCACGTCTATCATACTCAGTGACGCACCCATTTCTCATTACTAGAACTCGATCACTACCCATAATAGTTCCCAGGCTCTGTGCTATAATAATGACCGTGCAGTCCTGGAAGTGTTCCTGAATGACGTCATGTATTTGTTTATTCGACCAATCACAATCAAGCTCTTCTTCTATAATCAAGATTTTCTTATTCTCCAAAAACGCATGCGCTAAGGCAATAAGTCGAAGTTCAAGTGTCGTCAGTCTTGTGAATTCTAAGTCCAATCCTGAGCCAGTAAGAGGAGCTATTTTAGATTTTAACTCAAGTACCTCTAAGACTTGCCATAAGTCTTCGTTACTATGTCTTCTGTAAGGGTCCAGGTTACATCGCAATGTGCTAAACAACTTCGGATACCGAGGAACAATCCCGATTGCTCTCCGAGCTTGTCTCAATGACAACTCTTTAATATTAACATGATCGATAATCACTCGTCCCTTCGGTTCAGGCATGCGAAATAAGGCGTTTATCAAGGAAGAAGTCCCAGAGTTCTTTTGTCCAATGATAACGACGTGTTCTTTAGCAGCTATGTCTAAATATGTAGTATTAAGATTTTCCTGTACTTCATTATCATACGACAAATCTTCACATCTCACATTACCCTCCTGGGGCCAGTTCTTAGGGGGATGGTGTTTGTTTTTGTAACCATGCTCGGGCTCAAGTGAGGAGTAGCTTAAAATACGAGAAAATGATGACATCAAGGAGTCTGTTTCAGCTGTTGCTATGACAACCCACTGTATGTAGAAGAACATTTGTATGGCGTATACTAGTGCCAAGCCAGCGTAACCTAGCAACAGAAATATCTTTCAACAGGCAATTTGCTAGTCTCCCTCGCATCCAGCTGGAGATTTTTTCGAACAGACCGGAAACGGATGCGAGGGAGACTAGCAATTTGCATTATGTCGTCATTTATTAGTATAACTACCAGCAACGTATTTTCCATGTTTTAAATTTTTAAAGACCTTTCGAGATTAATAAAACAATTTGTACTAAAGTATTTTATGTAAGAGTGGCAAAGTATTCTGGTAGTTGTAAATCGTCTATTATCAACGAGACTAAATTATTAACGACGCGCGGCACGTTCAGTGCATTGGGTCGGTTAGTGGTCTTGGCGTTTAGTTTTTTTTTTGTGGATCGTTTGCCTGTAAACAGACGTTACTTTATAGGAGGTAAAACAAGGAACATCAAAGAAACACCCGTTAGCTCGCGTGCCATTAGTTGGTTTGCGGTTTGCTAGGTTGGTTGCTATAATTACTTGATGAGTACCATGTTTGTATCGCTCTCGCATGATACCCGTGATACCTTGTATAGCTTTTCCGCAAACACGCATCTCAATGTAAAAGTCCCTCCAGCTACCCGCTCCCCTCAGGAGGCATAAATGTACATATGTGAATCTTACCTGAGTTAGTCTTCGATAACACAGCTGCTATACAAATAACAAGAATAAACATAGAACAGACGATCTCTTCTCTGAGACAGAGCCATCGTAGCCCTGCACTGTGCATCACATTGGCACGAGTGAAGTTATTCAGCAACCTAATATTATATAAGATACAACAAACGAGCCGTTTTAAGTTGTTGTTGTTTTTTTTTTTTGGGGGGGGGGGGGGGGCTTTTCCTCTTTTCCTGGTCCGGTGTCTGTTGAAGTAAAACTTTCTTTACACCCGATTTACAAGATGCGATGTGTCGCGCGCGATTTGTAGTAAACAATCACGCATTCGCTATGTTGTGCTAAAGTGTAAAACACAGAAAACACCAGTGGACGAAAATGTAAGAAATACAATACAAGAATTTGTTATAAATGAAAGTTAATTTCACAAGTTTTTTTATCACTCTTATAAACAGAATTAACGCATTCGTACTCACCTATAAACATCAATTAGAAAATTGTGCTGCGTAGTAAAAGCCCGTATACAGGTCATACCATTCAATGTTGATAGAAAGTGTCCAGCTACATCGCTGTCAAATTTTCGCTTTAGTTTATTGAGATCTCTTGTGGACCGCAAAGCGTATCGTCTCACGCAGACAGACAATGGCAGCAGAAAGACACATGCTATAGCCAGCCAGTTATTGACGGCAATACAGACGATCACAACTGACAGGACGAACATTATGCACTTGATGTAGTCGTTCACTGCGTATGGTAGAGCGATATCCACATCATGAGTGTCTTTGGAAAATCTGAAGAAAAAAATGAAATTCAAATTTGTCAGTACCCGATGTGTGATTCTACCCATCATGGGATTCATCCATTTATTTCTTCTGACAAAATTATTTATTCTTCCCATTAATTTATTGCAAGCCACCAATCATATATATATTCTTCTAATTTCCTCGTTGTATTCATTCCTTTTGTTTCTTAAACTCATTTGATCAAATCAGTTTTCCGTCCTTTCATTTCATTTTATTTCACGCTTGTTTTGATGTTTGTTATCTTTTGGACCGTCAGACAAATATTCTTGGGAGGAACATAGTTTACTGAATTTCATCTGGTTCTTCTCTCATTGGTTAATGAGGTTAATTTAAATGACGGTTCCGAAAAAAAAAAACGAAATCAAACCAGAGTTGTAAGGCAGTGATGCCGCACATTTGGTGGCGCTGATGTAATTTATCAGATAAACATGTTACCTGTGTAATATTCTTGTTGGTGAGTTGGAATCAAAGAACGAAATAGGAGCCTTTAACACTGCTCTCATCATGCGACCATGTAGCCGGTCTGATGTCTTAAGAAAAGTGAAGAATAA
The DNA here is from genome assembly GCA_918843875.1 of Diadumene lineata. NCBI lineage: Eukaryota > Metazoa > Cnidaria > Anthozoa > Actiniaria > Diadumenidae > Diadumene > Diadumene lineata. The sequence continues at coordinate 9,688,862 of OU974072.1, forward strand.
ACACAATGATTTCAATAAAGCCATGATAACCGATACAGTAGCAATACCATAGAAAGTGCGAGCCATCCGGCTGTCTGTCTGTCTGCTATCAGCCGTACTGCACCATCTCGCTAGCCACCAGTCCGTAACGACCATGAATCCTTGTCCGGTTACCACTAGCAACAGTAATAACAAAACACACATACCATGGCCAGCTCTCAAATACCTCCAGTAAACCGACCAACTTGATACACCGACCGGAAATACATCGTCCGTAAAGATCTCCGAATCGCTCATCATGACTGGTGGAGATTCTTCTTGTTTGTTTTTGTCACGTGACTCAAACTTGTCACCAGACTCCCTGTTGTGTGAGTTAGCAATGTGTTCTTTTATTTGAGCGAATGTTCCTTTGTGCTTAATGCGACCAGAGTCCATAACTATGACATGACTACATTGCGATAAGATATCTTGGTTGTTGGTAACAATCACTCGACAAGTTTGTGAGAGAACTCCAGTGATTAGTCTTGTTACCAGTCCCTCGCTGTTCTTGTTTTCAAGGCATGATAAGTTGTCATCAAATAAATAAATGTCAGCCCCGCAATAGGCTGCACGTGCTAAACTGACGCGTGTCCGCTGGTCAGCAGTTAATGACACACCACCTTCTCCAACTATTGTAATATCACCTTGGAAACAGACAGTAACGGAATAGATTAATATATCTGTCGGTAAATTTCGTAGAGTAAGTTAAAAGAAGCAAGTATTTAGACTGCGCTTTCAGTTGTTTCGAATGCATATCAAAGAAAACATCAGCACAACCGAAATTTGTTAAGTCATTGGTGACATGGAGTAGGTATTATCTTATGTTTTAGTTTGGTAAATTGGTGTTAATTTGATTGAATATAGTTATTTAAGAAGCTATTGGTATTTTCCTGGCCTGCCCGTTTATATTATTGACTGATACCAATTATATTTTGGGGCTATTTATTTATTTTTGTTTCTATGTATACTCTATTTGCTGACAGAGTATCGAGCCTTCTGAATGAGGTGAGGATGCATATTGAATGGAAAGCAAAAAATGGACGAACGCGAACACCAGATATATATCACACAATATATAGAATACGATATGCCGTAGATATACTCACCATTAGGAAACTCCAGTATATCGTTATCCAGTGCGCATGCGCACATCACCTTCCAGTACCGATCCTCTGCAAACGGTGAATCACACAATATGTTGTCCCGCAACGATCCCGTGAAAACCCACGGAATCTGCGGGACGTACACAGTACGACCAGCTCTTAAGAAATTGCCCTGTGATACCGGCAGCTCATGTAGTATTGACAATAGCAACGCTGTCTTACCGCTGTCCGACGGCCCGGTTACACCCAGAATGACATCATCATCAAGTTCAAGAGATATATCAGATAGAGCGGTAAGTTGTCTTTTAATACTCCAACTGAATGACGCACCTTGGAAAGAGACCCTTGAAGTTGGCTTACTATCCTGCTGCTTAGCAACACCTGGAGACTGGTTTTCACCATTGACTAACGTATTAAAACTTAGAATATTTGTCGGATAGGATGACTGAAAACTCTCTAAACGATCAAAACCATCGTTAACGAAAAATCTTGAATTCCCGACAACTCGACATTGGACTGTATCTTGTTTTGAATGCATATCCTCAAGTTGTAGGAACTGCTCTACGTTCTGAGCAGCCGCAATAGCCTGAGGAATGCTCTCTATACCACGTGATGCGTACTCGAGTGCTGATTGGACGAGGCAAATGTAAAGAGCAAGGGTCGAGAAGACTTTTACTGGAGTAATTCCTTCGCCTAGATAGACCAGTGATGGGAAGACTATGATAGAGATCATAGTCAAACATGACAGCTGAACTGTATTTTGGCATGACAACAACACCATTATCTTTTGAAACAGCTTCACTTCATTTCTAAAGAAACAAATGTAATTATGCATATATTATATAGTTGGTGATGATTGTGGTCGGGCGTTGATAGTTGTGGTAGCGGTGTGCCGCGGTAGCGGTTTGTTTCGGTGAACAGTTTAACTAATAAAAATATATCAAATGATTTTGTTAAAATGACCATGACAGTGGTAATAATGATCATGGTAGTGGTAGCCACCAACGTTGTTATGATGACAGTGAAGGTCAGTAGAGATGATGATGATGATATGATATCATAGTGTTTGTAGCGATGGTGGTCATATTCATGATAGTAATGGCAGTGAATTCCGCGCGTAACTCCAATATGATGGATGAAGGTAATAATTGCAAAGATGACCGAGATGATGATGATGATGAGTATAGTCATGATGATGACGATGACAATGAATATGATGATGATGATGATCTAACCTTCTGACACCGTCCACTAATCTAAACATTGGCTTCTCCCATACATTCATCTTCACCATCTGTATTCCCGTTACAATCTTTGACATGAAATCCATCCTTTGCGAAGAAAACCCTTTGACTGAATACAAAACCTTACTGCGCAGCCTCCGTAGAGCTGTCTGGACTGGAACTAGGCCAACCACGAAACAGGTTGCAAACAGGCTTAGCCAGCTTATATGATACCATGACAACGCGGTTATAACGAGGACTTCCAAGGGAAATATAGCGAGATATGGTAGAAAGAAACTTCCTGATTGAACATTAGCACAATCTAGTGATACTAGACGGATCAAGTGACTTGACGTAACGTCAAAGAGTGATTTCTGGTTCAGCATTAGTACCTGCGATAGCAAAGAGAACGGCAGTCATGACAATCTATTGTCTTTGTGGATACGTGTGCCATAGCATACTCATCTCCATCTCCCACACATATACACATGTATCGAAGGCATGATGGGTAATACAACGCCGAAGCATAAGCAGTACATTGAAGCTCATTTGGTGAATGGTTTGGTTTGGATATATTTTGGTCACTGGTCATATGCTTTTGAGCGAAGCACTGTGAAAATTGTTACCATTTACAACAAGTCATAAAAACAGGCATTATAAAATTATTTATTTTACCTTTTTGTATATCAGGCCAGTAATGGACGTTTTTACTTGTGTTCCCAGACTTTGTAATCTATACATGAAGTAGTTTCTCAACACTCCATATGTCATCGTTAAACCTCCCAGTAATCCACTATAGATAAATGCACGTGTATTGGTTACTGCATCTAGGTGTTCCACAAAGCTTCCTACTAGGACCGCTATTAATATTCGTAGTAGAAGATCAAATAACATCAGGAGAACCAATACTGAAAGTTGAAACCTGAAAGACTGGAAAATATCGAAACAAGAGATGAAGTTTTAGATCACTCATTAGGAAGATTATAGGGAGGATTTTGATTATTCGGATTGTTAATTTTGTGAGCTTTCTGCTGTTTTACAGTGAGAAGCGTGCTATCGTAGTCTCCCAGAAAGATTTTAAACGAATTTTTCGACATTTTTATGACACCATACTTACGAAATTTGTCTCATAAATACATATTGATGTTCAAGCTACGATAAGTGAGTGGGGAGATATGAAAAAATTCGTCAAAAATCTTGCTAGGTGACTACGGGCACGTGCGTCGCATTTTCCCCTCTTAAAAAAGTAGAATCAAAATACATTGTTTACAGTTAGAGGTCTTAAAGTGTTCTTACTGTAACTTTGTGACGGCAAATACGACTGAGGAGGGCTTGAATATTAGATCCATGAAGACTTTTCATTGTTCCCCGGTACAATTATCTACGATGCAAACCAGTTTAAATAGCTGTTTGTAGTGTTCTCGTGTTGATCGTTAAATACCTACATGTCTGTGTACAAGCATTTCGGAAAGAAAATCTATTTATTATTGATTGAAGGAAGCACAAATCGCCGCCAGAGTCTGAATTCCTTAAGTGTGTTGAACGTGTGTTGACGAAAATAGTATAGTATCGTGTGTTAAAAGAATGCAGATGGTTTGTTTCATTGGCACATTCACAAAGTCTAATCGGTGGGCAGGATAGTTATATAGGTCAAATAAATAGTAATGTAAAGTGATGCAAGTGAGTTAATTAATTAATTACTTAATGGATACTGTGGACGAATGAATGGAAAAATGAATATATGAATGAATAAATGAATATATGAACGAACGAACGAACAAACAAACGAAAGAACGAACTACTGAACGAATGAGCGAATGAACGAATGAACGAATGAACGAATGAACGAATGAACGAACGAACAAACGAATGTATGAATGAATGAATGAATGAATGAATGAATGAATGAATGAATGAATGAATGAATGAATGAATGAATGAATGAATGAATGAATGAATGAATGAATGAATGAATGAATGAACGAATGAATGAATGGATGAATGAATAAATGAAATATAGGGGCACAAAATAACAAACTTAACAAACGACTTTACCAACTGTGCAGTATGTAATCGATACATCAAAAGCGTTTCTCTTGCCCTTGGGGCAATAATTAACTGCATTCCTATTATTTGTAGCTAGTTATCGGCGATCTCGTGTATTTCCCAGATATTTTGCGCATAAGCAGATAGACGCAATATATTAATATACATGTAGACTACTGCTTAAAATGGTAATTGTATTGTAAGGCCAAGTAATCTTGTCTAATGTGTTGACAAGATGTTTTATCCGCTGGGTTTTTACACCTTTATAAACAACATAATATTTTCGAATTTTACCAAAGGGTTAAAAAGCACTGAAATATTTGCAAATTCAGCGCGCGTATTGGGTGATTTCCGCATCAATTTCCTTGATGAACAGAATATCATAATTATATATCATGACATTGCTGCATTAGCGAAATAAAATAAAACGGCTATAAATACACAACGACGCATTTACGTATGTAAACTATTACCTTAAAAAGAGCTCTTAAGAGAATAGAGTGGCTTTTTTCGGGATTTGCCCCTTGTAAGTACTCTTCATTCGTCCATGCGCTTTCTAACTCCTCCACAAGCGTCTCAGTACAACCTTTGTCAGACAATTCAAGAAGATCTTTCTCTTGAAGTTGTGAACGATTTCCACGTTGAAGCGTTTTGTTGATCCAACTGTATGTAATGCGAGATAGGAAATGAACCGGGATGAGATTCCCAAATCTATCTTGTTCATGTAAGGCCATCGATAGTGTGAAATACAGCTTGTTATCGACTTTAACTGTCCTCTTCTTTGTGTGAAGATTTGTGCAATCTTATAATGCCGTGAATTAATAGCATGCCAAACAGACGGTAATCATGCTTGGTATTTTTGGTTTCGTTGATGTCACGACCCAGATATCTCTTTACTACGATGGCATTCAGGCAATGGTCACTCACGCTCGCCGGTGTTATAATGACCGAGTCACGATCGCTAGCTTATTACGTTCTGTCAAACATGGTATTTCCTAAATGCGGTTTACAGCCAATTGTATAAACGTTGAGAGAACATGTGAGCTCTTGTCTTCTCCTCTATATTTCTTTGCATTTTTGACAATACATACCCCCTCCCTCCAGCACAATGTTGATATAACCTTGGACTCTCCTCTCTGGCCTAAAACATATCATAGGTGATTTGTGGAAGAAGCAGGAAAGAGGGAAGGCGAATCAACCAAAAAACTATCGATTTGCTCCAACAATTTTGTCCGAGATTGTACGTAGTCTTTAAAAATGTAGTGTAAAGCCGGCGTCAAGCTTCTCTCGTCTTTTGACGGTCATACAGCGTATTATTCATTTCTATAACTAGTTTATAACAAACGCCGACTATGTGGCTAGTTTAAGCGCTAGTGAATCATCCTCATGTCACAGGAAAACTGAACTTGATTACTGTTTAGTAAGGAAAAAAAAGTAGTTGATCGAAGCAAAACTCGTTTATCAGATTTTCAATTAATCTCGCTGTCGTTACTGAATTATTTATCACTTTTGAAGTGAACATGTTTTTCATTCGATTTACAATTAATGCGCTTTTCACATAAATTGTCAACTGACTCAAGGACTATGTTTAAGTCTGGCTTTGCATATGTACCGAATTCAAAAACATATTACTGCTTAATCTTTTGTTTCAGTGCCCATTTCACTCACATTGAGTATTCTATATTCAGTTGATTCACGCACACAGTACAAATTCAGGCATTGGGTCGACATGCCAACTGAAACGATCGACGGATGATCAGGTAGTGGGCCTTTCCGTTTTAATAAAAAGCGATCAGCCAAATATCTTAAAACGTCAGAAAATCAAACTCTTTTCCCATACACTTAGATTTAGAATAGTTTACATTTCTTAATCCGACAGTTTTCTTTAGGAAATGAAATGTTTAATATCTTTAATCCAGTAAATTAAAGTCACGGAATGTTGAAGCGTCGGTCATCCTGTGGTTAAAGCTGGAATCCCGTCGTCCTCAGCGCCATGTAGTTTTTCAAGATGGCGGCAGTCTCGCAGCTTGAAAATATAAATCCTACAGTTTTTAAGCAAGCTGGGGAGCGTCTGATTACTACTGAAGAACAAGATGAAGACCACACAGATAAGATAGATGATAGAGAAGTATTTGGTATCCTTTAATTGTTTTAGTTTTCTGAATTGAATGAAAAAACATGCGAAAATGAAATCACGACTTGGATCGGAAGAAACTTTGTTTCATATTTTTAACATCAACCTATTAGATTGTATTTAGTTTTTAATTTTATTAAGCATTATAACATTTGCTTATGAACACTTTTCAAAATGGTTGTGTGACAGTGTGACATGTATATAAACGAGAGCTACTAGCCAATCAGAACTTGTTACCTTAAAAATGCAAATTTTGACTGGTTGAGCATTGAGTTATTCGTCACTCAATCTTTTTTTTTTTTTTGAAAATACAGATTGAGATGGTATAATGTTAGTATAAAACATCAGTTACAAATTATTTTTTAAAACTGTAACATTTAAGTCTGCGCAAATTCTAGGTACATATGAAAAAAACATTGTGTACCTCAAAGTCTATTGAACAACGTGTTCTGATTTGCAAATGTCTGGGATAAACTATTTGCATAAAAAGTACAGACTTCAACGGTCAAGTACAGATTTAAATGGAATTTACAGATATTTTTTCATTTGTCTTAACCAATCATAGACATGATTCGTTTCATCAATGATCCTGAACATCCACTAACTCTTGAAGAACTTAATGTTGTTGAACAGTCATTGGTTCATGTCAATGATGATGACAACTTTGTTAAAGTACAATTTACACCAACTATACCTCACTGCAGCATGGCCACATTAATTGGACTAGCTATCAGAGTTAGGTTACTGAGATCATTACCAGAAAGATTCAAGGTATTTCTGATAGCTGATAACATTTTTCAGTGTTATTCTAGCAGTTCACATTAAGGAATTAAAAAAAAACATGGCTGGTACTCGAAATATTTCAGGAATGTTTTTTCACTCAATCAGAATAATGTTGTGGTTAGAGCTCATTGGTGTGCTATCTTTGATTTGCCCAAGAACAATTACAGTATTCCTTAAATATTTCTGTCTGTCCATGTTTTTCGGTTCTTGTTTGGGTAATTATTGTGAGCTCCAATGTAAAGTCATTTCCACACTCAAGTGATGATGATGATGATAAACGTTATTACCATGTCAATATTATTTACCTAATCAATAGCTAATTGGGGACACAATTCTATAGAAGTCCATAGAAGCCTTTTCTGCTTCATGTGGTTTTTTTTAGGCTTTGAATTTTTAATATTATATCTATTTAAATTCTGCATTTTTCTCAATTCCACAACCTTTCTATCTGGAGACAGTATCCACTGTAAGTCTACCTCATATGCAGCTTCAATCACAAATGTCATTTAATGAACAATAAACTCTAGTTGCATGAAGCAAGATGTGCAGTGTTGTATGGGGAGCTTTTGTCTTGTAAACAAGTTTATTCATGCTTTGTGTAACATGCAACCTCGGATGTTATTACTCTGTGTTAAAGTCAATAAGGCTGAGTATTTTCATGTGAATTTCATATTTGTAATGATTTTTAGGTTGATGTGATCATTACACCAGGAACACATCAATCAGAACTGGCAGGTGGGTACTGAGATAGCATGCGTCATCTTTAACATCATTATCTGTGTTTTCACATGACAACACCTACTCATTGTCCAGTTCCTAATTTATTTGTCTCTCCGAGAACAGACTCTGATGAGCTTAAATATTAAGATGTTAATAATGTTGATTGATTTATTTATAAATTCTGTTTGCTTTCATCATGATATTGATACACAGTATTATCCAGACTTACATTAAGTTATTTTAAGTAAATAATTATATTCCAAGCAAGGCCACCAGAGTGCTGATAGATGTGTATTTTAATTCAAATTGATCAATAGATAATTGCTTAAAATCCTAACCAAAGATTTTTTGCTGCAGATGTGCCTTTTAAGGTCCTTTATTTACTCACTGACCATTGCTTCATTATTTTTGTATCTGGCTATCTTACGGTAACAGACTGCTGTACTATAGTTGCTACAGCTACTGCCAACTAAAGATAATCAATCAATCCTGATCCTAATTATACACCAGGCTTTCAAACTCATAAACAAATACTCTTTTTTTACAAATTTCATCAGTCTATGATTCACTAATGGTTTATTATCTGTTTAATGTCTACAGTAAATAAACAACTAGCTGACAAGGAGAGAGTAGCTGCGGCACTAGAGAATAGTCACTTACTAGAGGTCATCAACCAATGCCTCACAAGAAGAAAGTAACTCCTTTTTATTATGCAAGCTCATTGTGGAATTGATGGACATGTGCATCATTTCTCACAACTGCAATATGCAGTGTTTATTCAGAGTTGTTTAATTCAGGTGACTGTGTAGGGGAGGGGGTTACTCCCTTCAGATCTGGGTAGGGGTGTTCCGCTGGGATCTTGTATAGTGGTTACCCTGTTTATGACAAAAAATATGTAACTTCCATACCCTGTTTATGACAAATTGCAATTGCTTTAGAACATTATATGATTTGTACAAATATATCAATTCAGACACACGTGCTGCTCTTATCTTTTTTTAAAGTCAACGATCTTATTCCTGCCGATTTCCTGAATACAAACTAATTTCTCTCATTTTTGGGCCCTGATTATGACAGAAAATTTGGATTAAATCGGAAACAGTAGAATTAGATACCCTGTTCATGACACCAAGGTCGAAAAACCATACCCTGTTCAGCGGATCATCCCCGTATAGTCGATATAGGGTAGTACCCCCCCCCCCCCCCCGGGGTCTGGGGGCATAATTATAAAGTAAGGTACAAAATAAACAGGCAATAAGAGGTAAAATAGCCAGCAGTATACTGCATTAGGTGCCTATTATTGAAAACCCTGCATCAGTCAGATAAACTGCAGTGTTTTTTTTAGCATGTTCAGTCTCATCTGCCATATATATTTGAGAGAAGTGTTTTTACAGTCAAATTTGTTGTATCATGACCTGCCATTTTAAAATGTTATTTTGGACACAGTTTATTTTAAATTAACCAATAACAGAATATGTTATGGGCAAGCTCCACCCTCTGAGATTGATTGACGGTTCAAGACCAAAATGAAAATGGCAGGTCATGATACAATGAATTTGGCTGTGAGCAGGGTGTCTTAATGAGTAAAATCATGGTACTTTACAAATTCATTGTTTAGTGTTTCTGGACCATCAATCCATTTTCTGGGTTTGAGCTAGATAGACACAATGTGTGGGACAATGATGTGAAATGATACATTATATTAATAAATATGAAAGGGAAAATTTATGAACAGAAAAATAGAACAAACAATTGTATATATGTATCTATAGAAAATGGACCATATTCAATACATAACAATGAACTTGTAAGGCTCACATTTAAGAAAAGCAGTTCTGATAATGTTATAAATCGATTGAATAAAACTTTATGAAATTACCAAACAATTTAGAAATCCAACACCTCATTTTATTATAAATCTATTAAAATCTTCACAAAAATATATAGCTACATTGTATATATCTCACTATAAATATATGCAGACTTTCATACATCCACACTACACACCCATACTATTCTATACTACACATAATAATGTCAATATTAACCTGGACCTAGTTGCACAAACTTTGGATAGTGCTATCCCCACCAGGGACTGGTTGCACAAAGCCTGAATAGTCCTACCCACCAGGGACTGGTTGCACAAAGCGTCAATAGTGCTATCTACCAGGGATCAATTGCACAAAGCATGAATAGTGCTATCTACCAGGGATCAATTGCACAAAGCATGAATAGTGCTATCTACCAGGGATCAATTGCACAAAGCGTGAATAGTGCTATCCACCAGAGACTGGTTGCACAAAGCGTCAATAGTGCTATCTACCAGGGATCAATTGCACAAAGCATGAATAGTGCTATCTACCAGGGATCAATTGCACAAAGCATGAATAGTGCTACCTACCAGGGATCAATTGCACAAAGCATGAATAGTGCTACCTACCAGGGATCAATTGCACAAAGCATGAATAGTGCTACCTACCAGGGATCAATTGCACAAAGCATGAATAGTGCTACCTACCAGGGATCAATTGCACAAAGCATGAATAGTGCTATCTACCAGGGATCAATTGCACAAAGCATGAATAGTGCTACCTACCAGGGATCAATTGCACAAAGCATGAATAGTGCTACCTACCAGGGATCAATTGCACAAAGCATGAATAGTGCTATCTACCAGGGACCGGTGGCACAAACTGTGGATAGTTTGTATGTGTACCGACTGCACCATAATGAAAACAAAAGATTTGAAGTTAAGCAGTAAAGCAAAATAACAATAGAATACAATGGTTATCTTTAACATGCATAAAAAAACATATAAATCTTTATCCGGCTGATAAATTCTACACAAATCAATGAATGACTTTTATCCAGTGGCTCCAGATAAATTTATATCAATTGGATAAAAGCAATAATTGAAACTCCATGGAGCAGATAACTTGTAATCCTGTATGGGTAATGTAACTCAAACTTTATGCAACTGCTCCCTGGACCACAAGTCTACTCAAGCTCAAACTTGCTATCAATCTTGTTTGAACACCACATTGAGCTTTGGGTTACCTTGTGTTGACTTGTTCAAAGTTTGTTATGATGAAACATAGCAATTATTCTTAGTATATTGTATTATATATCCTACTTTCAATAATGTAACTATATAATATATTTGCCAGTCATTTTAAATCTATTCTACTAAGCAATGTTTATATAGTGTAGCTTTCATTAACCTCCAAACCACCTTTTTATGGGATTAGTTCAATGGAAGGATAAAAACATTTGTATACTCGGGTCAGATATATCAACCAATCAGAATTGGAGCTGCAGTGTAAGCAGTGTGCTGATTGGTTAATGCATCAAAGCAAAAGAATTTGAATCACTGGTCACAGAGCATGGCACTGTAAAATATCTTAATAAAATCTATATTAGTACATTTTGTTTCGCAGGTCAATAAAAGTAAATGACCACAGCCTGTGTGCCTCTTTATTAAATAAATAGTTCTCTGCACACTGAAAATATACATTTACACTCTCATAACATATTAACAAAACTAATGTATAGCTTTGAAAATATATCTAAAAGAACACTGTTGATCTATATTGACTTCCCCTATTTACAAATAACGCTCAATTTAAAGGTACTTACATTAGAGCGGACTGGTTTCCACCATTTCCAATCTGGCAGTTGCATTGCCTGCGAGAAACCATCAGACCAATCATAGGACACATACTATCCCAATATCATTTAATAATTTTTAATATATAGTTTCTACTCTATCAAACCTGTGCACATTTTAGAGGGTGTTTACATTGGGACGAGGAAGATCCTTCCCAGCAGACAAATAATCCTATTTGTGTTCATTTACTATATTGCTTTCATGCTGACATTTGTAGATAACATACAGTGCTACAGCTTTTTTGCTTGTGCGTCCCACATGTAAACTAAACAAAAAAAGCTATTTAGCAAGATCCTAGTGCTCGGATCTTCCTAGTTCCATGTAAACACTGCTTTACTCTTTATTTTGTATCAATGACAGAGGTGGATCCATGGGGAGCCTTCTGGTTTATTTTTTATAGATAATTCTTTTAATTTTTGATAGATTTCTTTTATTTGTGCCCCCTTTCAAAATTTCCAGATCATTTTGTGATTAGTGTTTCCCCCCCCCCCCCTTTCAAAATTTCTGGATCTACCCCTCATGATAATCCCTCTAAGCAATGGGTAGTTTCATGATTGTGCCAGTTCTAGTTGAGGCTGACACTTTGCGTTCGTCAGAGCCTATACCACCAGGAGAGGTGGTGTTAGTACTTATCATGGTGAAGGTTTGTTCGCCTTCCAGAGCAAACTGTGTTGACAACATCTTGCTGACACTCTGAGTAAGGTTACCAGGCTTATTGCTATAACAAATTAAATCATAATATTATTGTTTATGATTTGTTGGTGGCTGAGCGGTGAGAGTGCTGGCCTTTCACTGCTGTGACTCCAGTTTGATTCCTGGATCATTCTGCTCTGTTTTCCCATGCAACAACAAATTTTATCCCAGGTTCATCAGTTTTCCTCATCCCACTAGAATTAATGTGAACCTTACTTCAAGACTTGCTTGCAATACTACATTAACCCAAAATGCCATTTAACATCATCCCACTCCACTTCACGAATAACTTAAGGTAGTTCGGGATCCACACTTCCCGCCGATAGAATTTTTTAAAACTTTTTCTACATAAGGACTGACACAAATGAAAAACAAAAATGAAATAAAAAATAGGGGTCACTGCGCTTGTTTTGGAACTGTGGGGGGTGGTAAAAGGCCCATTTTTGCCCCATTTCAACTGAACGAAGTAACATCAAATTTGTTGAAAGTTATATTCTTGTGAACAAATTTGAAAGTTTTTTACAAATCTGCTGTAAGAGTCTGATAAAATGCTCCCTTCGCTATAGCTCTCATGAATTTATTCCTTGGAGAAGACATCGACTGAAATATTTTACGGAAATTTAAAAGAAGAGCTTCATTAATTTTTTGAACACTTTACCCCAAAAACGTCAAAATTACAATGCTTTGCTCTCGAAGACCATGTATTTTTTATTCCAAAATTTCAAAGCTGGGTTTATGCCAAATACAAAAATGGAAAAATAATCGGGTGTCACCGTGCTAATTTTAGAGCTATAAGCAAAAAACGCGCGGAAAATAAGATGATTTCAATGTTTTGGACGCGCGGGAATGGGCACTAGCTGCTTTTGAGGCCCCTATGCAATGATATGGTGTTATTTTTTAACAAAAAGTTCAAGAATGACCATATTTTGGCTCTACCACAAAATGTCTTTTTAACCGCACGATAAATTTTATTGGATTTCACATGCACGAGCAGGATGCGCAGTAGCAAGGGTCCCGAACTACCTTAAACCGATATTATAATATCTAGTCAATAATGTTTAAAACACTATTACTTACACAATGGGCGGTAGACCAATTCTTTTATAATGTTGCCATCTCTCAACAAAATCTGGAGAAAGCTTTACTTTGCCAGCATGGAACTGCAACACCTTGAATAAGAATGGATCATGACGACAAATGTTTAACAGCTGTCGTTCTCCAACTTTATCATAACTAAGGAAGCCCAGTGTAATTGCAGAAGATACCTGAACACTCTCATAGGGTGACATGAGAAGCTTTGCCAGTAAACTAATTGTACCAATAGAAATAATAGCACCAGGAATACCAGCTCTGGTATGTGCCAGACCACCAAGAAAGTTTGCTGTCAAAGTCTGAATGTCCTCAGTTTGTGTTTCTTCTAATAAAGAGACAAGATGTTTGATTCCTCTAGCACAAGTTAAAGACTGGTCTTCATCTGGTATGATTCTTGATAAGATAACAATCTGGAAGGCAGCGTGAGCTACTTGCCGTGGATCTTTAGACTCCAGAAATGGTAGGAAGGAATAAAACCTGACACCGCCAGCAACAGCAATGGCTTTCTGATTGGGAACATTGTTGTATGCAAAGAGGGCCAGAGCCGCCCCTGCTAGCAAAGCAACCTCTTCATCCTCATCGTAAAGAAGACGTAAAATGTGCAAGAAGTTGAAATCCCTATGTTCTAATACTTCTTTCATGTTGTCACTGTTGCCAAGGGTTACACTTCCTAGGGTGTAAGCTGCCTCGACTTTAATAATCTCCTGACGTGCATGCACCATGAATCTCACTAAGTACTTGATACCTCCTTCATTAGACGCAGCCTTCTGGTTTAGTGTATGGGCTCTGAACCCTACATTTAAACACAACAACCTTAGAGTTCTGAGAACACTCAGCACAATATAACCAGGGGTTGATACTCTAGACATTTGACGTACCAGGGGCATTACACCATTTAAATCGGCTATTTCATTTCTTTTGTTGTGGACTCCTTCAGCTAAAACTCCTAAAGATTCCGACCCAATAAAATGTAAACTTTGCGGCTGATTCTCAGAGAGAAATTCCAGTAGCAACACAACACCAATTTCATTGGCTATTGATCTTCGTTGATGGTTTTTGTTCCCAGCAATGGCCCATAATGCATTGGCAGTGAGTCGCCTCATGTCTGCTTGACGTGATCTTTTCAACTGCCTCATTAGAGCCATCACACAACCAATGTCAGTTACAATAGTTTGATTGTTCTCATTTTTCTCACATAATGCTTGTATTGCTTCAATAACAGCAAACTGGCACTCACGGCTTTTGATCTTCATTAGCTCCATAAGTGGTAGGATTCCACCCTCGTTGACAAAAGCATCTTGATTAGCTCTGTGGGACTGAACCAGCATGCGTATCGTCTTGGCAACTGTTGCTAGGACATGTTTGTTCTTAAGTGTAGTCAATAAGTCTACAAATGATTTCATTGTTGTACTATTGTTCCCAATCATCGTCTGTATCTCATAATTAGAGTCAGCAAGGTTTTTTAAGGTGCTTAATACACACCCTACAACTTCCTCGTCTTCGCTATTCTGCAGCAAATGAATTAATGCATCCACCCCATTGTTACTAGCAATGGTTTCTTTGTTCTTTAGATTGTCTGCTAGTTCACCTAACAGCATAGAAGCAGTTAGATATAATGTTCTTTTTGGGTCTCTCAGCTGATTGATAATAGAAGGAATAGCCATATCTCCTATTTGATCCTTAGCTTGTTGAAACCTTACAACATTCAGTAATATTGACAAAGCGTACGACCTTGCTTCCTCGCTGGCACTAGAGCTTTTTAGAAGTGCAACGACTGCTTTGATCCCATCGCCTTTGACGAACGGTTCGTGATTCTCAGATCGTTCTTCTAAGGTTAATTCAACAAGAGCCTTAGCGGATGTGGTATCGACATTTTGTGTTAACAAACCTTTAATAAGATCTTTCCATACGGATATTTTCGCATGGTTAAGTTTTAAAAAGTACTCTAGAACATGAATGTGTCCATTCAAAGCTGCAACAACAACGGGACCTTGGGAAGAGCGATTTGTGGCGCTTAAATTAGCTCCCAGATCGACCAAAAGTTGTACAGTTTCCAAAGCACCGCTTGTACATGATAGCAAAAACGGTGTGCTTTGTTGTCCATCTTCTGTCTCTAACTCTAATTGGTCTTCTTTACTCTTAACAAACCGTGATACGCTTTTATGGTAGCCATTAAAAGCTGCATGGTGGATGTGGGCCCATCCATTTTCGTCGAACTCGTCCATCGTCGCTGCTATAATCGCCTGTGTTAGTTGTTCATTTCTTTGTTGCTAATAACGTCAAGGAAGAAATATTAACATTCTTTCTTCACAAGAATCGCCTGTTCAAGCAAATTTTAGATAGTTTTCTCCTTCGTTTTGAGTAGAATTCGATCCATTTAATTTGCTCGTGTTGTTAGTCTTCAAATATTTCCTTCAGTCTTGTTGCTAGGATCGTTTATCGGTACAAACATCCAAATTAAAAGACAATATAATACTTTTTGGACATCAATCTTTGAAGAAATAGACAGATTTTCCAAACGCAATAATGCGAATGAACAATATCATAAAAAAATATGAGAAATGTTTTGTTTTAAGGAGGAGAAATAACAATATTGCAAAGTTTTTAAGCAATATGTGCTTTGGTGTGTTTACTTTTAGTTCGAGATGTTCGATGGATATGGTCTAGTGATCATAGATCGAGCGCTGTGATTGGCCAATGCAATCCATATCAAATAGAGAAGCAGGATCGCGAAAGAATCACCCTGGGTACCAGAGGCCGCGAGGGCCTGAGAAAGCAGCCCCTCGCGGCCTCTGGTACCCTGGGTACGAAAGAATCGGACCATTGGAAAAGTGAAGAGGGGGGGCGGAGGGGTTTGTTTTTCGGCTTCCCTATTATGCAAGTTTTTTTTGTCAAACTCCTTTTTTTTTTGGTTTGGATGTTTGGGCTTGTATGTTGTTTTTTTATCTGTCCAGTTTTGCTCGTACGTTTTTTATAAATTTTCAAACCTTGTTTTGATTTTTCCCCACCCCCTTCACTTTTCTAATGGTCCGTCCCTAATTCTTCGTTTTCATGTGACGTCATCAAAAGTATATACAAATTCACTTTTAATCAAATTGAAACATACCCAATTTATGTTATTGCTAACAATTATTAAAAGACTTTGTAGAAATATGGGTCCAAAAATGTTGGTCACTTGCGAGATATTAGGTCTAAATTGTGTCACGCAACGCTATCGCGTAATTCGAATCGAAGGATAAATGTCGCGATAAATTCACCTCTATTATAAGACTTTGTCTCAAATAGACTCCTGGTGATTCAATTCAAGTACACAGTCCAAAAACCTGATCTAAAATACTGAATTTGCCTTATTTTTAGACCACTAAAGTTCGATCCGCCACTTTGGATGATAGAAGTCATCATCCAACATGGCGACGCCATACATTTTTACCAAATAGTACGAATCTTTGATCGTCAATAGTTCAGTAATTATTCGCTCTAGAAGCTTCAAATTTGACAGAATTACATTGTTTTGAATGTTCTAAAAGGATATGAATGTAAGTTTTCTGTAGGATTCAAAATAAAACATTTTGCCTGAATTATCACGTGGTTGCAAACGAAGAATAGGCCTTTTTCGAGTTTGATAAAACGATGCATTGTGGTCTAGCTGCAGAATAAACAAAAATCATCATCACCACGTCATCACGCCATCATCAGCGCGCGCACGTTCGAATTTGAATCAAAATTTCAACCAAATGTTTTTAAAAATCGACAAAATGTTTGAATTTTTTGCAAGTATATTAGTAGTATAGGTAATAAGATGGTTTCGAGTTCAATTTGGAATTAATTTGCACTCGTTTGTTTTTCCTACGGGCACATGCTATTACGAACTCTTTGAAAAACAAACTCGTTAAAATTAATTCCAAATTGAACTCAAAACCATCTTATTGCCCATACTAAGTCCATTAACAAGAATTAATCGAAAAAAAAAACTTTTCTGCTTATTGACATTTTGTTTCGTTCAAAATGTTATATTTAAAACCCAAACTTCAACTTAGAAGACACATGAATATTTTTTGAGGATGCATTATTTATTTACCACTCGCGCAATTTATGTAAATAAATGGATGGCTGTACGATTGGCGCGCAGTGGACGAAAGAGTGGTCAAGAATTGCCTATTAACATTACTGCTAAAACTGTCTGGTTCCCATCGTGACCAACGCCCAAACTTTATTTTAAGATTGGTCTTTGTGGTTCGTGAATCACCTTCGGGAGGAGATTTACAGATCATTGACCGGCAGCTGAAACAACGACAGCCAAACAATCGCTGCAACTTCTTTAATTCTTCTCTTCCTCTTTCACGTGGTAGACTAAGGTATGAATTCTCACCTATATCCTCTGGGGATGAAGGGGTACTGGTACGGATCCGGGTCACATTGTATTTTACAAAAGTAGATTTTAGAAGCATGTAATGATTTATAGGATGCAAACCTTTTTTGAATCGACTCATGCATAAAAGGGTATACAATTTCGAAATAAACTATTAGTGATCAAGCGAAACTGACTTTTCGGACGTTAGTACTTCGTGGGAAAGAAAACACAAAAAGATGGGGAACAAAATTGGATAGTTGATTTAATTTTAAGGGAACGTCAATAGTTAATTGCACTGTTTAATTAGCAACTGTTTATTCAGAACTTTTCGGACTACTTGAAAACAACAACAACGCTTGAAGCCTGTGCCCGCCAGCAAGGCTTCGAAAACTGAATTTGATGCATCGCCAGCCAACTACCCTAATTTTTTGCATGAGACTCGATATTTTTCTTCATTTTGTCTGAAAGATCTCGTAAAATCTTTCTTTTGGCGAGAATTGAAACGTGTTTTAGCATGAAGAAGCGTTCTTAAGTGGTTTAGGGTTTCATTTTTAGAAGCGGTGTTGAGTCAACTAGTCAAAGACGGGTAGTCATGTTAGATAAATTTAGTTTGGCTATATATCGACTATATCTGGTTGACATTTGGAAGTGAAGGGTAGTAATTTTTAAATGATGTGCCTACACTCAGTAGCAAAATTAGTTGGGACACTACACATATTGTAGAAGTAAAACGCTCAGTATTGTTCTCAAACTCTAACCCCTCTACCCTCCACAATGTTGATAGTCTCGATGACGATTAACACTGATGCCACAACAACATTGATTCGGGGGAGGGTGGAAAGTTTGAAGCGGGGGAAAACGTTGTATACATATACAAAGGAGTAGTTTCGAAAGGAAACGGGAAAAACTGTCAATGTCCCAACAATTTTGCAACTGAGTACAGTGAAGATATTGTAGAACAGGAGTTGCTGCATTTGCCAGGGGCGGTGGAACCGGGGGGAGGCACTGGCACAACCACGAAATATATATTTTTTTTTTTTTGGGGGGGGGGGCTGGGTCCCCCACAAAATATTGGTTAAAAAATATTAATACATGAGTTATAACAAAAAAAATTGCTTTGTAATTTTCCCATAAACATAACCGGCTTGGATGCAGGAGCTGGTTTCCTGTGTCGTAAGGAAATCCGAGATCACTGGGCTCTAGTCTAGTTATGACTTTCTCTTGAGGTTCGAAATGGTGGGGGATTACTGTTCCGCCGCCCCTGTTTGTAACATCCCATAATTAACATTTGTGTCTTGTCTCAGACAGGAATCTTCTCAACATTACCATGAATAGCAAATTCGTCTTTCTTCTATCAACTATATTCATGACTGCAGGTCTGGGATTGATGGCTGTTTTCTTACAACCTCGAACGCATCATGATTTTCGAAGAGTAACACTGCCTACAACCTGCGATTGTTCCACATGCAAGATATCCGCTGTCACTGATAAAATTATCAATACCACAAACTGCCCTAAGATATCAGCCTTTGCAGATAAGACCATAAGCACCACAGTAATACCATACCTGGAAAAGCATAGGACCATTTCCAGGAAGTTGTTTGATATCTACCTCGAATTGTCCAGCGATGCCAGTCACAAGAAACCAGCCAGCCCTAAACTACTGTTGCAACTAAAAGGAATAATTGGAGAACTTGATCCAGTTTACACACTCAGTCAAGACAATGAACCTACTGAACCAGACAATGTCAATACTTCAGAAGTGTTAGATGTTTGTCCTGAGAAATACATGGGAGAGTGGCATGGCTTCCCTTTCTTTCACAAGGGATGGGAAATGCAGAATTGCACCAATGTAAAACCACTTGACAAGGTGTGTTATTGGATATGTTATGATAGTTATCGGTAAATAACGATACTTGATGTTTACTCAGTAACAGCCAAATGATTTTATGTCGACAATCTCCAGAGATTTTTTTCGAACAGAGAGGAAACGGATGCGAGGAAGACTAGGACGCATTTTGACTGTGGTGAAATTATAAATGATAGCTGGATGAATTCACAATAATCCAAGACGATCGATAACCTATCAACCGTAAATCACTTCAGCAGAGAAAAAAGGCCTTATCTTTGCAAATGAACATAAGTTGACAACTCAGTTCGAGATCCATGCATGTTGTGGAAATGTATCCTGTAACAAACGTTTCGCGTTCGTTTGCAAAGATTAGGGCTTTCTTCTCTGCGTAACACGTATATTTAGGTTAAATCTGTTGGAGCCAACACAAAATACAATTGAGTCGATAAATTAAACAACAAATGTAAATCAAAAAGCCCTACCCTACGGTCTATTAACTATCGTGAACCCTTGATCCAAATTAATTAGTTTTCGCTGTTCTTAACTGCAGGTTGTGAGTATAGTGGTAAATACAATGGAATACCCTGAGCCATTAGAGAAACAAGTAGACACTGTACTACATGGTATAAATCAAACCTACCCACAACTCAAAGTATTCCTAGCAGCCAAGACGAGTCAGATTAAAAATGCTGCAAACAAATATCCAAATGTCAAAGCTGTAATGGCTCCAAAAGACAGCTCTCTTGGCAAAGTTTGGAATCAACTGATTGACCAAGTGTCAACACCATACACTCTTGTTGCAAGAGATGTTGTTCATTTCACGTGGGTAGCCCGTATTGAGAGACAGATTCGTATGATAAGTACAACAAAGAATGTCGGTATAGCTGGGGGATCATTTCGCAATCTTACTGGACATTGGCGAATAGGCTGTAGGCAGACTAAACTATTCAACTACGTATTGCAGTATGAGGAAGGCTATCATTACTCTAGACATTCTTGTATGTTTTGTGATGATTTAGAAGGACCGTTTGTTGCCAGAACTGATCTTCTGAAAAGTTTCAAGTTCAGTGAAAAGTACAGAAAAGAAATTCTATTTGAGGAGTTTTTCCTTCGAGTTTCTCGTGCTGGTAATTTAATAATGAACTGTCCAGATGCAATGTACTTTACTACTGATTACTCCACTGAAACCAAACAATACAACAAGGCAATATGGAGACCTCTTGCAACAGACCTGAAGCTAGTACGAGTTGTTCTAGTAGATTATGGTGTTCGTCATAAGTTCTCGTGTTCAGAGATTTCTTACAAATGTGTTGCCTCTGCCACAAAGTATATTGCCCTTCCCAAGTGTTGTTTGGAACAGTTCGGTAATGCTATGAAGTTCTTCCATGATATGAGTATGGAAAAGAACATTTTCTACCACCTAGACTTTGGTTCGACCTTAGGTTGTGTGAAATTTGAAAACTACAGTCCATTTGATCTCGATGGTGACATGAAAGTATTAACTTACAACATGTCATCTTTACACAACCTTAAAGAATATATAAAACAGCATGGCTTCTCCTTAACCAGGTATGAACCACAAACCTTTGACAGCAAAGGAAACCTAAAAACATATGGCTATTTCAAATTTTACAGTCCCGACATTTACACTGAAGTTTGGGGCTTTCCTAGCATGTCTGCTCAAAGATTCGCTCCTTCGGAACTGAACAACTTATCAATGTATACAAAGTGTCGAGTGAATAACCACTGGATAAATGCTGCTCATTTTCCTGGTTTGTATGCACGCAATCGTTATGGACCAGACGTGTTGAAACACAGTCAAAGTTGGCTGCAAGTTGGTGGCATGCAACGCAGCCAGGATCGATATAGACCAGGGTCGTTCATAGCTTGTAACAATCCTAGTTTTCATAGTTGTCTAGATAGTTTCCCAGCTGATGGAAACATAGCTTTTAAAGTCCTGTATTTTTTTATTATTACTTCATTTGGCTTCAGTATCAATGCAACTGGCATTTCAGTATTTAAAAATAATCAGTTTCTTTTTAGGATGTATGGTTTGCATGCAACTAAATCAGTCAGTCAAATATCAGCAAGATTGATAACCAAAATAATAATAATAATAACAGCTGAAATTCCAAGGAAACCTGTTTCAGTATAAGGAGTCATTTTTACATATCCTGCGCATACCATGCTAGAGGGCTGGGCTATTCAGGCTAGTTTTTACATTACTTGATTGGAATTATTATGCCTAATGGCAATCAGCAAAATTGACAACAATAAATTGTCAGGTTTAATATGTGAAATAAAATGGGTAAACCGGTAAAATGTCTCAGTGTAATGACGCGCAACACGGAGACTCCGATGCCTTTTATTTGTGGTCGTTTTTGCCCTACCATGTTATATCTGGAATGTTACACGCATGCATTGTAAAGAATTTATTCAGTTTAAATGAAACATTCTAAGGGACCGATTGCATGGACATTTTCACCTCCAAACTGGAATTAAGAAAGATACCGTTTGTATTTTGATCCAAAGGGACACAAACACAAGACTTCCTCCCAACCCCAGACTAAAAATGTTCATGTTATCATGGTCTCTTAATAAGTTCGCATTGCAATCAAGATTGTGGTGACAGAACAGCATTTTCACAAAAGCATAGTTTTGAAGGCTTGGCTTTCGGCATGTATGATATATCAAGGGGTGCGAAAAAAGGGAAGGGCAATAAATGGGTTTACGTTCATGTAAATGTTGCGTTAATTTTATTGTGTTTATGATGCTACCTAAGCTATCAAGAGTTGATAAATGATGACTCAGAACTCTGGGAAAAATCCTAAAAAATTATCAGAACTTAAAATCGTCCACGCGGGCGGGAACCCTGTGTATTTACGCAGATATCAAGATGGCGGCAGATTGGCGATGAACGAAGGGCGTGTTCAAAGTTGACGGAAACAGCCACTTTTGACATCTATTTGCATATTGACATCCTTCTTGTTCTCGATATTACATTATATCGATATTAATGCAGGACTTCTCGCTGAAAAGTATTCAAGTAATAGCGAATAAGACCGGTAAGTCACTTAACTGGACTAGATTCAACTGGATCCGAAAGGCATTTTTTCGACGTCCTGTTTTGAAACGAAAATCAGAATGACTACAACTTAAAGCTTAAGTAAATAAAAATATTTTGTTTCTCATGAAAAGCAAACCTTTTATTGACCAAGTTAAGCCGTTATCCTCTCTGTTGAGAATATATCTAACATTAACACTCAAAATAGACACAAGCTTCGTTAACGTTCACCATTTTGAATTGGGACAAAGACTGTAAGCCGTTTATAAGAGTTATCTTCACATCAAACTGCATTCGTTCATACTCAATTTCCACAATTTTAATTTGAACTAGTAACAATGATGCATATCAGTAAGTAAGCTGGTAAAATTGACGCCTATCCAGGGATTGGAACTACTATTTTTAGAGCTTTCTTTTGGTCTACTCTCGCCCATTTTCAGCCGATCATTTTATTTTGAAAACAAAAAAATATATAATTTCTCTGTTAATGACTCTAGCATGTCAACCAAATTTTAGCAAATGGAAAAATAAGTTAATATCGTTTAAAAAACAAAGTATTAAAAATTGGCTTCTTTGATTTACTTTACTATGATCAGTTTGCGGAGAGGTTTGCCATGTAATGACGTCTTCATTTTTCAAACACAAATCAACCTTTCATTTTCAAAAAGTTTATCGCCCTCAAAATATTTTTTTAATGAGCAGAATGATAACTGCTATGATCTGTTGGCAAACTCATCAACTTAAAAAGCGACTCAGTTTTTTTAGTGCTTCGTTATCTTTCTATTCGGATATTACCATTCGGTTGGTTTGGTCACTTTGTAAAAAACGGAGACAAGGTTTTAAATTAGGTAGATGAGGTTGGCAATGAATCGAAACAATTGAGATGAACCAGTGTTTTGAAATTATGTTTTTAAGCTTTCAGAAGAAATATAGTTTACGGGGGAAAATCAATACATCCCATGCACATTTGGTGACGACACTAAAAATGTCTGTTTTCGAAGCTAGGTGTCCTGTTTTGAATTTTTTCTAAGTTCATCTTTAGTCTCTAAGAAACACAACCGATTGTGTGACTAGGAGTTTTTCTGCATCTATTATATGAAGACACATTGGCTCATTTTATTTATATTTGATTTACTTTACTATGATTTCATGGAGATGTTTGCTAGATTCCCTAGATTCATTTGGAGTTAAATACTTGGACCGATTCTTTTATTGTTCTAAGAAAAAGCTGGCAGCTTATGATACTATGCTTTATTTATCAACCTTAAAAAAATAAAATTTGCTATTAAAACACTGGATGGCACGTGGTAAAAAAAGAGCCTGTTTTCTGTCTTTGTCTGTCCCTGATCTTGTGCTTATCAGATCTTTATACACTGTAATGTGTATATTTTCAACTGTCTGATGTGGGTGATTTTTAATAATTCAAGTTTTTTTCATTATTCGGCTTCGTTTCGTTTTAAAGGTTTTGTAAGTCACCAGCTAGATATTTTCATTGAAAAAAATACTCTCCCCCCTCAAAACCAAATAAATAAATAAATGAATGAATGAATGAATGAATGAATGAATGAAGTAAGTAAGTAAGTAAGTAAGTAAGTAAGTAAGTAAGTAAACTTGTAAGTAAGTAAGTAAGTAAGTAAGTAAGTAAGTAAGTAAAGAAACAAAGAAACAAAGAAACAAATAAAGAAATCAAACAACAACAACAACCTAAAAACAGGCGATAATCTAATGATGGAAGTATTGCAGAGCAGTAAGCAGTTAAGTCAACGTCTTTCTATTGACAGTCTGCTTTCCTTACTTTCCCTAAATAGTATACCGTTTTGTTTGTCTTTTCAATAGATTACCGATCCGAAGTTACTCTCCGTTGAATTCCTAACGCCTGTTTCACACGACCAATGCAAATTAAATGCTAAGAAATGAAAATATAACAATTTCTTGCTCTTACGTTTTCACATTTTTAACGTGTGAGTCGGTAAAAACGCATATGCAAATGCAAGCCTTCGCAAATTTGCGTTCCTCTTGGAAACTTGGCTTTAAGACATCGCTGATAATAGACCAGTTTCAAGTTCTTCATTGCTCAGGCTAAGCCTCAATTTTAGGTAAATTAACAAAAGAGTCAAGACAAAACCATTGGTATTTATATTTTTTTTGGATTGGTGTATTCCCACGGGATGTACCTCGATCGTACAAAAGAATATATCACATACTATCGAGGCTTAGCCTGAGCAATGAAGTACATGAAACTGGACTATTAGTTGATAACTAGATAGGTAATTAATAATGAGCTGCTGTTTCCCTTTCTATCCTCTTGTATTCAGAACTCCCCATGAAAATACATCCATTAAAAAAAAATTAAATACTAAATTTTCTATGTTTAATCTTTTGTGCAGTTAAAGCTACAATACAAGTCTGATATAATACAGTGTAACACAAAACTCAAATCTTATTATTCTTCTGACTACTAAACTTTTATACTCAATGCTGCTTCATTTACCAACAATATACTCGGTTGTTTTATTGACAGAAATCTTCTAAACATGAACTACAAACTCATTTGTCTTCGATCAGCTATTGTCTTGACTGCTCTTGGGTTTATAGTTGGTTTCTTACAACCTCAATATCATCATCATATTCTAAGAGCAGTACTACCAAGAAGTTGTTTCACCACAGAGATACCATACCTGGAAAAACAGAAGACCATTTCCAGGAAGTTGTTTGATATCTACCTCGAACTGTCCAGCGATGCCAGTCACCAGAAACCAGCCAGTCCTAAACTACTGTTAAAACTAAAAGGAATAATAGAAGAACTTGATCCAGCTTACACACTCAGTCAAGACAGTGAACCTACTGAACCAGAAAATTTGAATACTTCAGAAGTGTTAGATGTTTGTCCTGAGAAATACATGGGCGAGAATTATGGTTACCCATTTTACCACAAGGGATGGGAAATGCAGAATTGTACCAATGTCAAACCACTTGACAAGGTGTGTTTAATTTTCCTTATACTGTCTTTAGAATATTCACTCACCTCACTGTAAACACAACCACACTACACATTGCTTTTCTACTTGACCATTTAAGGTAGTTCGGGATCCACACTTCCCGCCGATAGAATTTTTTAAAACTTTTTCTACATAAGGACTGACACATATGAAAAACAAAAATGTAATAAAAAATAGGGGTCACCGTGCTTGTTTTGGAACTGTGGGGTGGTAATAGGCCCATTTTTGCCCCATTTCAACTAAAAGAAGTAACATCAAATTTGTTGAAAATAATATTCTTGCGAACAAATTTGAACGTTTTTCACAAATCTGCTCTAAGAGTCTGACAAAATGCTCCCTTCGCTATAGTTCTCATGAATTTACTTGTTGGAAAAGACATCGACTGAGATATTTTACGGAGATTAAATGAAGAGCTTCACTATTTTTTTGCACACTTTACCACAAAAAAGTCAAAATTACAATGTTTTGGTCTCGAAGACCATGTATTTTTTATTTCAAAACTTTAAAGCTGGGTTCATGCCAAATATAAAAATTAAAAAATAATTGGGTGTCACCGTGCTAATTTTAGAGCTATTAGCACAAAACGCGCGGAAAATAAGTTGATTTCAATGTTTTGGACGCGCGGGAATGGGCACTAGTTGCTTTTGAGGCCCGTATGTAATGCTATGATGTTATTTTTTTTAAAAAAAAGTTCAAGAATGACCATATTTTGGCTCTAACGCAAAATTTATTTTTAATCGCACGAGAAATTTGTTTTGATTTCACATGCGCGAGCAGGATGCGCAGTAGCAAGGGTCCCGAACTACCTTAAGTCTGTACTTTAAAGACAGATTGCGAGAGAGATCCCAAAGATTTAGTTAATCATTTTATTGAAAAGTCGATGTTTGTGTCTCAGTGTTAATTAACACATATCTGGGAGACAATCTTTTTCACAAGTACAGAGCTGATTTCATTAGTCAAGTACAGATTTAAAAGGAACAGCTATCATCCTCTTGACTTTTAAATTATTGGTAATTTTCGTGTTTGTTTTCAGGTTGTGAGTATAGTGGTAAATACAATGGAATACCCCGAGCCATTAGCGAAACAAGTAGACACTGTACTACATGGTATCAATCAAACCTACCCACAACTCAAAGTATTCCTAGCAGCCAAGACGAGTCAGATTAAAAATGCTGCAAGCAAATATCCAAATGTCAAAACTGTAATGGCTCCAAAAGACAACTCTCTTGGCAAAGTTTGGAATCAACTGATTGACCAAGTGTCAACACCATACACTCTTGTTGCAAGAGATGTTGTTCATTTCACGTGGGTAGCCCGTATTGAGAGACAGATTCGTATGATAAGTACAACAAAGCATGTCGGTATAGCTGGGGGATCGCTCCGCAATCTTACTGGACATTGGCGAGTAGGCTGTAGGCAGACTAAACTATTCAACTACGTATTGCAGTATGAGGAAGGCTATCATTACTCTAGACATTCTTGTATGTTTTGTGATGATTTAGAAGGACCGTTTGTTGCCGGAACTGATCTTCTGAAAAGTTTCAAGTTCAGTGAAAAGTACAGAAAAGAAATTCTATTTGAAGAGTTTTTCCTTCGAGTTTCTCGTGCTGGTAATTTAATAATGAACTGTCCAGATGCAATGTACTTTACTACTGATTACTCCACTGAAACCAAACAAAACAACAAGGCAATATGGAGACCTCTCGCAATAGACCTGAAGCTAGTACGAGTTGTTCTAGTAGATTATGGTGTTCGTCATAAGTTCTCGTGTTCAGAGATTTCTTACAAATGTGTTGCCTCTGTCACAAAGTATATTGCCCTTCCCAAGTGTTGTTTGGAACAGTTCGGTAATGCTATGAAGTTCTTCCATGATATGAGCATGGAAAAGAACATCTTCTACGAACTTGATGCCGGGTCTAACTTAGGTTGTGTTAAGTTCGAAAACTACAGTCCATTTGATCTCGATGGTGACATGATCGTATGGGCGTACAACATGTCATCTTTACACAACCTTGAACAGTATGTAAGACAGCATGGCGTCTCCTTAACAGGGTATAAACCAGCAACCTTTGACAGCAAAGGAAACCTAAAAACATATGGATATTTCTACTTCAATAGTCCCGACATTTACACGGAAGTCTGGGGCTATCCTAGAATGTCTGCTCAAAGATTCTCTCCACCGGAACTAGTCAACTTATCGATGTATACAAAGTGTCGAGTGAATAATCACTGGATAAATGCTGTTCATTTTCCTGGTTTGTATGCACGCAATCGTTATGGACCAGACGTGTTGAAACACAGCCAAAGTTGGCTGCAAGTTGGTGGCATGGGAACTAGTTGGGGTCGATACACGCCAGGGTCGTTCAAGGCTTGTGACAATCCTAGTTTTCATGGCTGTCTAGACAGCTTTCCAGTCGACGGAAACATAGCTTTTAAAGTGATGTAATAATATATGGTTCGATTTAAAAAAGGGAAAAAATGGGGGTCCCCGCTTTATCTTTGTAGCTATAAGCTAAAAACACGTAAAAAAATGTTGTATTTTTTATGTTTTGGCCGCGAGGGCAAAGGCACTAGCTTCTATTTAGACACATATGAAGCATTTCAATGTTGTTGTTTTTTTTTTCAGTGAAAAGTGAATGTCCGTAATGACGTACGGTTTCATTGTAGCTGCGCAGGACAATTTATTGAGAACAACTTTTCATATGCACTTTAATATTTGTATATTAAGCGTCCCAGTCAGTGGATGGAATCAATGAAAATCGCCATGAGTATAATTTGTATAGAAGACACAAAGAAAAAGGATGAAGTATAAAGTGGGCGGAATTATATGATGATGATTAAATTGCCCTTATTCACTATGACGTCAAATTTGATAAAAATTGCTCCTAACGAAACAGTTTACTATATAATCATATATACTTGCAAAACATCCTCGATTCTGATTGGTCGAGAGTAGTGCAGTTTAGGCGTAACACCATCGCGGTCAATTTGGATTCCTTTGCACTCGTTTTTTTTTTTTTTTTTTTTTTTTTTTTTTTTCAAGTCAAATTGCATTCGCTCTACGGGCTCATGCAATTACAAACTCTTTGAAAAACAAACTCGTTAAAATTAATTCCAAATTGAACTCGAAACCGTCTTATTACCTATACAAATGACTTGGTTTTCTGATATAATATGTGTTAATATATGCGTTTGGAGGCTATTCTACTCCTTTTCCTTCTTAATACGGGTTATAGAATAATATTCGCTGACTTTGTTTTGATTTGACCATGTCCGACGACCAGCAATAGATTGTTGACGATTTTTTTTTTATTGTGATGTCTTGAATAAAGAAAATTGTTGATAACATATACAATAAAATCTTCCATGGATAGCAGAAGCCATTTGTTAAGAGTATCATGTGGCATGCAGGTAGTTCTTGCATTAATGGCAGGAGTTGTTCACAGTAGTCTTGGAGATAATATCCGACAATCAAATTCCAAGGAATTAGGATCGATATTTTTTGTGATGGTATGAAAAAGAGATAAAAGAAATCAGTTTAGAAATTGACTGGGATGATAAATAAATAAATCAATTGGTGGGTGCTCATCGCAGAATTGCGTAGGACGCAGCTCAACGTGATCGAGTTGGTTGGCGCTATCATCACGAAGAAATTTACACAATTACAGCACACGTACAGAAGTAAGTAAGTAAGAAAGTAAGTATTTATTTCATATGATAAAAGTACATACAATATGTTACAACAAATCATAGAATATATGCTGAGAAAAGAAAAACTACTGTACAATAACACAAAACTACAATAGGTTTTTATGCTTGAAACAAATTCGGTGTATAAATGAACTCCTCTGTGTGGCTTGTTTGCTCCAGATCGAGGTGTCAAAGCCGTTAACTGTTTGGTGTTGTACTTCATTGTCCCCCAGCTGAAGGTTCTTAGATATTCTGTTGAATATCGTACGATTTCTCTGGAAGTTCATAAGTTATATTCACGAAATCACGGTGTGATATGCTTCATTTATCCCTTTGTCGATATCCGAAGTTTGAATTTGAATTTGCATAGTGGCATTTTGGGCGCCAAGTATGGAGCCGATAGGAGTGTAGACCTCTCCAGATGCCCGGCCTTGTCTTCGACCATGTATGGTGTGAGTTACGTCAAATTTGATTGTCAAAATAACCCCCAAATCAGCCGTTTTTCGAAGTAAATCTTATGTAAGTAGAAAATCTAGAATTCAAAGAACAGCAAATTATAAAGTTGATATTCCAAGTGGCCATAAAGTAGGATTTTATGGACGATATATGATATATTGCACAGTGAGATAACCCAAAGCATTATAGAAATTGGGTAACAAATGTTACCCAAATATCATTCTTTATGGTTGAGCAACATTTCATCACAAAAGTTTTGGAGTAATTTTTTAGCGATATTTGAGACCTATAAATCTCAAGAATTCAAACTCAACGGCCAACATAGAGAACCAGGCGATGGGTTGCCTATGTCAGTTGCATTGTCGAGGCAAAAAGTTCTTGCCGAGTGTGTATAATGTAATTTCTATTGATCACGGGCTCAATTTTCTCTTCTCTAGAGCCAAGGAAATCGCCTTATCCAAATTTTGAATTATGGGCGTGCCACACTAGTGACCAGAACTCCAATATCAGAACTGAAAATTCCGTTTCCTCAGAGACTCATGTTTCTCGACGCTGGTCAAAAGGCACGAAGGCTCTGCGTACGAGATTGGATTCGTATATGATCCCTATTTCAAGCGTCAATACTTCTGCCAGGACCTGTCAGTTTTGGTGACGTTCTTTACTTCATTTGACACGCTGTACATATGTTTTAAAAGTATTAGTAAGTTTGTAATCTTTGATGATTTGTAATAATTATTTATTATTTGTGATGTACATACAATCTAAGCGGCAGAGTCGTTTTCGTATGAGTGGGAAACAGTAGGTCGATTATCTACCGTATTGTGGCGTTTCCCTCTCATTCGAAAACGACTCTACCAGATTGTTCCAAATATATAGAGTGAACGCAATAGAAGTGTGCAACATAAATACCACTAAAAAGTACTATTTTATGCTAATTCTATTGTTTTCTTTTGTTTAATTAGTGCTATTTTTTATTACTAAATAGTGGCAACTTATGAACACAGTCAGTGTTTGCACTCTAAAATGATGAAGATGTAGAAGTACTCGTGCAGTCTACATAGAGTCGTTTTCGCATGAACCATTTAGGTAGGCCTTAGTCTCACAACAACCGCTATATAGTAAGTAACTGAGTTAAAATATTTCTTTATTCATGGAGAAAATTCAAGAAATAAGGTTTTAATAAATTTCGAGAACTTTCATACAAAACATGCCTGTGGAAATAATAATCTTGGCAACAAATGGAGATTTTAGATGTTTTATTCTTTTATGAAAAATAACTGTTTAAAGGGTACAATTGGTAAGGGCATTTGTTAAGTGACATTCTACAACTTTACAGTTATAATAGCCCGCACAAAATAAGTCCTAAACTGCTGTTAAAACTAAAAGTATTCAGAGGAGAACTTGATCCAGCTTACACACTCAGTCAACACAATGGACCTACTGAACCAGACATTGTGAATACTTCAGAAGTGTTAGATGTTTGTCCTGAGAAATACATGGGCGAGAAGTATGGCTACCCATTTTGATTTCACTTGTATGGTAAAATATATAATCTCCGAGTCAGCTATAGATGGAAAATTATTTATTGGGAAATCTTTCGGTTTCACATGGAGAAACGTTGGATTATATTCATCATACTTCAAACATGTGTAAAATTATTGTCTAGAGATAATGAATTAATTTCAAAATTAAAAACAAAAACAAAAAGATTTTAAGGCTGTAAAATTATTGTCTAGAGATAATGAATTAATTTCAAAATTAAAAACAAAAACCAAAAGATCTTAAGGCTGATTTACACTGTACGATTTGTCGCGTGCAATTTGTAGTGTACGACTAGTCGTGAGGTTCAAAACGTTATAAAACTAGTCGTAGGACATTCTAAAACACGTTTTAGAGCGCGAGCGACTAGTTTTGGAAGTTACGACTAATGTGACAAATCGTGCCGTGTAAATCGGGCTTTAAAATCGACCAAAAACTAGTTAAGATATCCCTTAACAATTTTCTCAAGAAAAAAAATAATGAAATGTAGATAATTTTGTTTACTATCGGCCGTCAAAGTGCCGCTATATTTTTGATCGAAAATTATCAAACTTTATCGAAAACTTATTTCTTCGATTTCTCCATGAATAAAGCAATATTTTACCTTACTTACTATATAGTGATTGTTGTTAGACTAATGACTACCGATGGTTAAAATATGAGCCAAAACTACAATTCCGCCTTTGCCACAATTTTTGAATAATATTTGATTTCTACTTAGTAGCCTTCTCAGTGATGCTTTTCTTTCTTATTTTTATCACAGGTTACCATTTTCTACCATTAGCAATGAATTATAAGGCTATATATATGGTTTGCTCTGTTACAGTTCTAGTGGGATTGATCTTTTTGGGTGGCAAACTAAATGTTCACCATACTATACTCAGAACAGCTCTGGCACCCCATTGCTCCAAGATAATAGAGATGACAGGTAAAACCGTTATCACAACTACAGGGTTACCATACCTGGAAAAGCATAGGACCATTTCCAGGAAGTTGTTTGATATCTACCTCGAACTGTCCAGCGATGCCAGTCACCAGAAACCAGCCAGTCCTAAACTACTGTTAAAACTAAAAGGAATAATAGGAGAACTTGATCCAGCTTACACACTCAGTCAAGACAATGAACCTACTGAACCAGACAAGGTGAATACTTCAGAAGTGTTAGATGTTTGTCCTGAGAAATACATGGGAGAGAAGTATGGCTACCCATTTTACCACAAGGGATGGGAAATGCAGAATTGTACCAATGTCAAACCACTTGACAAGGTGTGTTCGATATATTTATATACGTACTCGGCAGTGATCGAAAGGGTTGAATGTCGATTTGTAAGTTTTACCATCGATTTATAAGACTAAGTATCTAAAGGTTTGGGAACCAGTAGCTCCAACGTTCGACTGGAGCGTCAGTTTACATTATAGTCAAGGTGCGAATTCAGGGGGGTGGGGGAATTGAGTGACTTTCCTCCTGCCCTTTTCTAAGCAGTTATATCACCACTTTTCTAGTTGAAGTTATTGACATCTAAAGCTATAATCAAAGAAACAAATAGATATGATTGTAATATGCTACTAATCACCAAACATGTTTTGTTAGCTTTTTTTAAATGTTAATTGAACACCAATATTTTTTGAAAACCCTGAAAAAGTCACTTTCGGGATGGCTCCAGCGTTTTTATATATTCGAAACCAAAACTCCCCCCCCCCCTTTTTTTCTAAAAAAAATATAATTAAAAACGGGATGATCCCTCTAAAATCCAGGAAAATTACCGATCAATCGATGCTCACTCCCTGAACAGACTAAGGCCCTTTTATGTGCGAGGGAGCAATAGTTGACTGTTTATATCCCTGGTGATATTGTTGTTAATGTAAACTGCTGTAAACGTAGGTTGTGAGTATAGTGGTAAATACAATGGCATACCCCGAGCCATTAGAGAAACAAGTAGACACTGTACTACATGGTATCAATCAAACCTACCCACAACTCAAAGTATTCCTAGCAGCCAAGACGAGTCAGATTAAAAATGCTACAAACAAATATCCAAATGTCAAAACTGTAATGGCTCCAAAAGACAGCTATCTTGGCAAAGTTTGGAATCAACTGATTGACCAAGTGTCAACACCATACACTCTTGTTGCAAGAGATGTTGTTCATTTCACGTGGGTAGCCCGTATTGAGAGACAGATTCGTATGATAAGTACAACAAAGCATGTCGGTATAGCTGGGGGTTCATTTCGCAATCTTACTGGACATTGGCGAGTAGGCTGTAGGCAGACTAACATATTCAACTACGTATTGCAGTACGAGGAAGGCTATCATTACTCTAGACATTCTTGTATGTTTTGTGATGATTTAGAAGGACCGTTTGTTGCCAGAACTGATCTTCTGAAAAGTTTCAAGTTCAGTGAAAAGTACAGCAAAGAAATTCTATTTGAGGAGTTATTCCTTCGAGTTTCTCGTGCTGGTAATTTAATAATGAACTGTCCAGATGCAATGTACTTTACTACTGATTACTCCACTGAAACCAAACAATACAACAAGGCAATATGGAGACCTCTTGCAACAGACCTGAAGCTAGTACGAGTTGTTCTAGTAGATTATGGTGTTCGTCATAAGTTCTCGTGTTCAGAGATTTCTTACAAATGTGTTGTCTCTGTCACAAAGTATATTGCCCTTCCCAAGTGTTGTTTGGAACAGTTCGGTAATGCTATGAAGTTCTTCCATGATATGAGCATGGAAAAGAACATCTTCTACGAACTTGATGCCGGGTCTAACTTAGGTTGTGTTAAGTTCGAAAACTACAGTCCATTTGATCTCGATGGTGACATGATCGTATGGGCGTACAACATGTCATCTTTACACAACCTTGAAGAGTATGTAAGACAGCATGGCGTCTCCTTAACAGGGTATAAACCAGCAACCTTTGACAGCAAAGGAAACCTAAAAACATATGGCTATTTCTACTTCAATAGTCCCGACATTTACACGGAAGTCTGGGGCTATCCTAGAATGTCTGCTCAAAGATTCTCTCCCCCGGAACTAGTCAACTTATCAATGTATACAAAGTGTCGAGTTAATAATCACTGGATAAATGCTGTTCATTTTCCTGGTTTGTATGCACGCAATCGTTATGGACCAGACGTGTTGAAACACAGCCAAAGTTGGCTGCAAGTTGGTGGCATGGGAACTAGTTGGGGTCGATACACGCCAGGGTCGTTCAAGGCTTGTGACAATCCTAGTTTTCATAGCTGTCTAGACAGCTTTCCAGTCGACGGAAACATAGCTTTCAAAGTGATGTAATAATATATGGTTCGATTTAAAAAAGGGAAAAATGGGGGTCCCCGCTTTATCTTTGGAGCTATAAGTTAAAAACACGTAAAAAAATGTTGTATTTTTTATGTTTTGGCCGCGAGAGCAAAGGCGCTAGCTTCTATTTAGGCACATATGAAGCATTTCAATGTTTTTTTTTAGTGAAAAGTGAATGTCCGTAATGACGTACGGTTTCATTGTAGCTGCGCAGGACAATTTATTGAGAACAACTTTTCATATGTACTTTAATATTTGTATATTAAGCGTCCCAGTCAGTGGATGGAATCAATGAAAATGTTCTTTTTCCAAAGTTAGTGTTAAGTAAGGTATTTTGGGTGCGAAAATACCAGTGAGAATAGTAAAGCCAGGATCATAGAATACCAGACGGTAAGTGGTTGCTAATGAACGCTTTAAGGTTTATGTTACATACCAGCCGAATTTGTATAGAAGACACAAAGAAAAAGGATGAAGTATAAATTGGGCGGAATTATATGATGATGATTAAAATGCCCTTATTCACTATGACGTTAAATTTGATAAAAATTGCTCCTAACGAAACAGTTTACTATATAATCATATATACTTGCAAAACATCCTCGATTCTGATTGGTCGAGAGCAGTGCAGTTTAGGCGTAACACCATCGCGGTCAATTTGGATTCATTTGCACTCGTTTTTTTTTTTTTTTTTTTTCGCTCTACGGGCTCATGCAATTACAATCTCTTTGAAAAACAAACTCGTTAAAATTAATGCCAAATTGAACTCGAAACCATCTTATTACTTATACAAATGACTTGGTTTCTGATATAATATGTGTTAACATGTCATTTGGATGCTATTCTACTCCTTTTCCTTCTTAATACGGGCTATAGAATAATATTCGCTGACTTTGTTTTGATTTCAACATGTCCGACAACCAACAATAGATTGTTGACGATTTTTTTTATTGTGACGTCATAATGAATGAAGAAAATTGTTGATAACATATACAATAAAATCTCCCATGGACAAGAGAAGCCATTTGTTAAGAGTATCATGTGGCATGCAGGTAGTTCTTGCATTAATGACATGAGTTGTTCACAGTGGTCTATGTTATCGTGATCACAGTAGTCTTCGAGATAGTATCCGACAATCAAATTCCAAGGAATCAGGATCGATATTTATAGTTATGGTAAGATAAAGAGATAAAAGAAATCAGTTTAGAAATTGACTGGGATGATAAATACATAAATCAATTGGTGGGTGCTCATCGCAGAATTGCGTAGGACGCAGCTCAACGTGATTGAGTTGGTTGGCGCTATTATCACGAAGAAATTTACACAATTACAGCACACGTACAGAAGTAAGTAAGTAAGTCTTTATTTCATATGATAAAAGTACATATAATATGTTACAACAAATCATAGAATATATGCTGAGAAAAGAAAAACTACTGTACAATAACACAAAACTACAATAGATTTTTATGCTTGAAACAAATTCGGTTTATAAATGACTCCTCTGTGTGCTCTGGTCTGTGTGGCTTGTTTGCTCCAGATCGAGGTGTCAAAGCCGTTGACTGTTTGGTGTTGTACTTCATTGTCCCCCAGCTGAAGGTTCTTAGATATTCTGTTGAATATCGTACGATTTCTCTGGAAGTTCATAAATTAGATTCACGAAATCACGGTGTGATATGCTTCATTTATCCCTTTGTCGATATCCGAAGTTTGAATTTGAATTTGCATAGTGGCACTTTGGGCGCTGAGTATGGAGCCGATAGGAGTGTTGTCCTCTCCAGCTTCCCGGCCTTGTCTTCGACCATGTATGGTGTGAGTTACGTCAAATTTGATTGTCAAAATAACCCCCAAATCAGCCGTTTTTCGAAGTAAATCTTACGTAACTAGAAAATCTAGAATTCAAAGAACAACAAATCATACATTTGATATTCCAAGTGGAAATAACGTAGGATTTTATGGACGATATATGATATATTGCACAGTGAGATAACCCAAAGTATTATATAGCCACTGAAACCAGTCACAAATGTTACCCAAATATCAGTCTTTATTATTCAGCAACATTTCATCACGAAAGTCAAAGTTTTGGAGTAATTTTTTAGCGATATTTGAGACCTATAAATCTCGAGAATTCAAACTCAACGGCCAACATAGAGAACCAGGCGATGGGTTGCCTACTCAGTTGCATTGTCGAGGCAAAAAGTTCTTGCCGAGTGTGTATAATGTAATTTCTATTGATCACGGGCTCAATTTTCTCTTCTCTAGAGCCAAGGAAATCGCCTTATCCAAATTTTGAATTATGGGCGTGCCACACTAGTGACCAGAACTCCAATATCAGAACTGAAAATTCCGTTTCCTCAGAGACTCATGTTTCTCGACGCTGGTCAAAAGGCACGAAGGCTCTGCGTACGAGATTGGATTCGTATATGATCCCTATTTCAAGCGTCAATACTTCTGCCAGTTTTTGTGACGTTCTTTTCTTCATTTGCCACGCTGTACATATGTTTTAAAAGTATTAGTAAGTTTGTAATCTTTGATGATTTGTAATAATTATTTATTATTTGTGATGTACATATACAATCTAAGCGGCAGAGTCGTTTTCGTATGAGTGGGAAACAGTAGGTCGATTATCTACCGTATTGTGGCGTTTCCCTCTCATTCGAAAACGACTCTACCAGATTGTTCCAAATATATAGAGTGAACGCAATAGAAGTGTGCAACATAAATACCACTAAAAAGTACTATTTTATGCTAATTCTATTGTTTTCTTTTGTTTAATTAGTGCTATTTTTTATTACTAAATAGTGGCAACTTATGAACACAGTCAGTGTTTGCACTCTAAAATGATGAAGATGTAGAAGTACTCGTGCAGTCTACATAGAGTCGTTTTCGCATGAACCATTTAGGTAGGTCTTAGTCTCACAACAACCGCTATATAGTAAGTAACTGAGTTAAAATATTTCTTTATTCATGGAGAAAATTCAAGAAATAAGATTTTGATAAATTTCGAGAACTTTCATACAAAACATGCCTCTGGAAACTATGATAATCTTGGCAACAAATGGAGATTTTAGATGTTTTATTCTTTTATGAAAAATAACTGTTTAAAGGGTACAATTGGTAAGGGCATTTGTTAAGTGACATTCTACAACTTTACAGTTATAATAGCCCGCACAAAATAAGTCCTAAACTGCTGTTAAAACTAAAAGTATTCAGAGGAGAACTTGATCCAGCTTACACACTCAGTCAACACAATGAACCTACTGAACCAGACAATGTGAGTACTTCAGAAGTGTTAGATGTTTGTCCTGAGAAATACATGGGTGAGGAGTATGGCTACCCATTTTGATTTTACTTGTATGGTAAAATATATCATCTCCGAGTCAGCTATAGATGGAAAATTATTTATTGGGAAATCTTTCGGTTTCACATGGAGAAACGTTTGATTATGTTCATCATACTTCAAACATGTGTAAAATTATTGTCTAGAGATAATGAATTAATTTCAAAATTAAAAACAAAAGATCTTAAGCCTGATTTACACTGTACGATTTGTCGCGTGCGATTTGTATTGTACGACTAGTCGTGAGGTTCAAAACGTTCTAAAACTAGTCGTAGCACATTCTAAAACACGTTTTAGAGAGCGAGCGACAAGTTTTAGAAGTTACGACTAGTCGTATACTACAAATCGCATGCGACAAATCGTGCCGTGTAAATCGGGCTTTAAAATCAACCAAAAACTAGTTGAAATATCCCTTAACAATTTGCTCAAGAAAAAAATTATATGAAATATTGATAATTTTGTTTACGATCAGCCGTCAAAGTGCCACTATATTTTTGATCGAAATTTATCAAACTTTATCGAAAACTTATTTCTTCGATTTCTCCATGCATGAATAAAGCAATATTTTACCTACTTACTATATAGCGGTTGTTGTTAGACTAATGCCTACCGATGGTTAAAATATGAGCCAAAACTACAATTCGGCCTTTGCTACAATTTTTGAATAATATTTGATTTCTACTTAGTAGCCTTCTCAGTAATGCTTTTCTTTCTTATTTTTATCACAGGTTACCATTTTCTACCATTAGCAATGAATTATAAGGCTATATACATGGTTTGCTGTGTTACAGTTCTAGTGGGATCATAGTTAGTAGAGGGGAATGGTTAGGAAGCCCGGCAAACTTCAAAGAGACAACTCTTTGTTATGATTTATGCTTGGTCACGTGGTTCTGAAGGTGCACACAGTCAGCAGTCTGTCTAAAGCAACAAGGGAGTCCTATGGCAACAAACTATATTCTACGTCGATTTTAATGACTTATGTTATGACTTATTCGAAACCAGATCAATCACGATCGAGTATATACTTACGAAAAGCATTGTGCACCCGAAGATGTTGAAATACCTAAGTATTTCTTGTGATTTTAATTTGCTGTTTTTGGTAGCATAAATAATCGTGGCGCATATAGCAACCTATAGCTAGCAATATTATGCTATCGCAACAAAAGGGAAAGAAAAAACAACAACAAAATAATGCAAAATTAATGATTTGAACAGAAACTTTAATATTCTTGTTAGTTATTAAATATTAACAATAAATATAATTTTTGTTGCTCTTGATGGAATAATAAGGATTGTTTGGCAACTGAAATTTCAGAATTGGACACCATCAATTTGACAGCACTTTCAAACGTTTTTAGTTATACCCGTAATATATACAGCATGGATATTAGTTTTAGATATTTATTGTCGAAATAAAAGGTATCAAAGATTTTCTTTGTATATTTTGAAATATGCCATATACCTTGCTTTTATCACTCGTGTCACGATCGAGCCTTAATTAATTCTGTGTTAAGACAACTCACCAGATTTGAAATTAACTTTACTTGAATTTTTACTTTGATGTTTTTCAGAATTTTTTTTACAACAATAACTTCCAAAATGCTGCCGTTCGGCTATTTTAATTCCTGACAGAACAGTTTGTTCAGGCTGCTTGTAATCGGCTGCTGCAACGAATGTTTACTTGCTAAATTTTCGTAGCGTGTTGCAGAATTTCTGAAAATCATTACAATTTATAAATTCCAGGTTGAACCTACAAGAAATAGCACCATTAGATGCTTGATATAGTAGTAAAATATAAATGTTTTGCTTTTCTGGGACAAAGATTATGCTAGTTCAGATGATTTTGACACGAAACTCAGCTTTCTCATGAAAGTTATCCGAGTTCTATGTCTATTGGCATCCCTTCAAACTCTCACCAAAAATAACTATAAGATGATTATACGATCAACATCAATACAAAATATTAATGTTTTGTGGTGGGAGAAAGGTTTTGACGTCAACACAAGGACAACGAAAGGCAAAATTTAGTGTCAGATGTCCGATCAAAGTCTGGCGGTGAAAACTTTCTTCATACACCGTGCTCAAACAAAACTTCTAACAAAATTATGCTGACATCTTCAACTAAGCCGTAAAACGCTCTTCCATTTCTTCATCTTGTTCTAGTAAGTCTAAAAACAGCCTCAAAATCATCGCCAATCAAGGACAAATTCTCTAAACCGTCCGCCATGTTTGTTGTTATGATCGAGAGTGTACACCCTCGTGATCACGTGACGTCCCTGTTCAACCTCAGATGAATGCCTATTGTTTCCCCCTTTGAAGTTTGCCGGGCTTCCTAACCATTCCCCTCTACTAACTATGGTGGGATTGATCGTTTTGGGTGGCAAACTAAATATTCACCATACTATACTCAGAACAGCTCTGGCACCCCATTGCTCCAAGATAATAGAGATCACAGGTAAAACAACAGGTAGCACAAATACAGGATTACCATACCTGGAAAAGCATAGGACCATTTCCCAGAAGTTGTTTGATATCTACCTCGAACTGTCCAGCGATGCCAGTCGCAAGAAACCAGCCAGTCCTAAACTACTGTTAAAACTAAAAGGAATAATAGGAGAACTTGATCCAGCTTACACACTCAGTCAAGACAGTGAACCTACTGAACCAGAAAATTTGAATACTTCAGAAGTGTTAGATGTTTGTCCTGAGAAATACATGGGCGAGAGGTATGGTTACCCATTTTACCACAAGGGATGGGAAATGCAGAAATGTACCAATGTCAAACCACTTGACAAGGTGTGTTTAATTTTCATTATACTGTCTTTAGATTATTCACTCACCTCACTGTAAACACAACCACACTACACATTGCTTTTCTACTTGACCATTTAAGTCTGTACTTTAAAGACAGATTGCGAGAGAGATCCCAAAGATTTTGTTAATCATTTTATTGAATAGTCGTTGTTAGTGTCTCAGTGTTAATTAACACATATCTGGGAGACAATCTTTTTCACAAGTACAGAGCTGATTTCATTAGTGAAGTACAGATTATAAAGGAACAGTTATCATCCTCTTGACTTTTAAATTATTGGTAATTTTCGTGTTTGTTTTCAGGTTGTGAGTATAGTGGTAAATACAATGGAATACCCTGAGCCATTAGAGAAACAAGTAGACATTGTACTACATGGTATCAATCAAACCTACCCACAACTCAAAGTATTCCTAGCAGCCAAGACGAGTCAGATTAAAAATGCTGCAAACAAATATCCAAATGTCAAAACTGTAATGGCTCCAAAAGACAGCTCTCTTGGCAAAGTTTGGAACACGAAACTCAGCTCAACACCATACACTCTTGTTGCAAGAGATGTTGTTCATTTCACGTGGGTAGCCCGTATTGAGAGACAGATTCGTATGATAAGTACAACAAAGCATGTCGGTATAGCTGGGGGATCGTTCCGCAATCTTACTGGACATTGGCGAGTAGGCTGTAGACAGACTAAACTATTCAACTACGTATTACAGTATGAGGAAGGCTACCATTACTCTAGACATTCTTGTATGTTTTGTGATGATTTAGAAGGACCATTTGTTGCCAGAACTGATCTTCTGAAAAGTTTCAAGTTCAGTGAAAAGTACAGCAAAGAAATTCTATTTGTGGAGTTTTTCCTTCGAGTTTCTCGTGCTGGTAATTTAATAATGAACTGTCCAGATGCAATGTACTTTACTACTGATTACTCCACTGAAACCAAACAATACAACAAGGCAATATGGAGACCTCTTGCAACAGACCTGAAGCTAGTACGAGTTGTTCTAGTAGATTATGGTGTTCGTCATAAGTTCTCGTGTTCAGAGATTTCTTACAAATGTGTTGTCTCTGTCACAAAGTATATTGCCCTTCCCAAGTGTTGTTTGGAACAGTTCGGTAATGCTATGAAGTTCTTCCATGATATGAGCATGGAAAAGAACATCTTCTACGAACTTGATGCCGGGTCTAACTTAGCTTGTGTTAAGTTCGAAAACTACAGTCCATTTGATCTCGATGGTGACATGATCGTATGGGCGTACAACATGTCATCTTTACACAACCTTGAAGAGTATGTAAGACAGCATGGCGTCTCCTTAACAGGGTATAAACCAGCAACCTTTGACAGCAAAGGAAACCTAAAAACATATGGCTATTTCTACTTCAATAGTCCCGACATTTACACGGAAGTCTGGGGCTATCCTAGAATGTCTGCTCAAAGATTCTCTCCCCCGGAACTAGTCAACTTATCAATGTATACAAAGTGTCGAGTTAATAATCACTGGATAAATGCTGTTCATTTTCCTGGTTTGTATGCACGCAATCGTTATGGAGCAGACGTGTTGAAACACAGCCAAAGTTGGCTGCAAGTTGGTGGCATGGGAACTAGTTGGGGTCGATATAGACCAGGGTCGTTCATAGCTTGTAACAATCCTAGTTTTCATAGCTGTCTAGATAGATTTCCAGTCGACGGAAACATAGCTTTTAAAGTCATATAGTTCGATTTAAAAAAGGGGAAAATGGGGGTCCCCGCTTTATCTTTGGAGCTATAAGATAACAACACGTAAAAAATGTTGTATTTTTTATGTTTTGGCCGAGAGGGCAAAGGCACTAGATTTTATTTAGGCACATATGAAGCATTTCAATGTTTTTTTTTCAGTGAAATGTGAATGTCCGTAATGACGTACGGTTTCATTGTAGATGCGCAGGACATTTTATTGAGAACAACTTTTCATATGCACTTTAATATTTGTATCTAAAGCGTTCCAGTCAGTGGATGCAATCAATGAAAATGGTCTTTTTCCAAAGTTTGTGTTAAGTAAGGTGTTTGGATGCGAAAATACCAGTGAGAATAGTAAAGCCAGGGCGGAGCCAAGGTCATAGAATACCAGACGCTAAGTGGTTGCTAATAAACGCTTTAAGGTTTATGTTACATACCAGCCGATCGGCTAAATCGCCATGAGTATAATTTGTATAGAAGACACAAAGAATCAAGCTACCAATGGCAACGTAGATATCATACATTTGACATATGAGTCACAGGAATGTCAGCATAGTCTAGTATTAAAACAATAGGCAATGATATTATATTGATATTATAGCTCTTTTAATTATTACTAAACACGAGTGATTTATCAGCAAGGCACTTCAAGCTCCTTCACAGAAAATGAACTGAGAAGTGCTCCCTCCCCCCCTACATCAAGATTGTTAACTGCATCAACTTAGTCTATGTTCTTAATAATTACATTTCAGAGACTGAAAGCTTTTATTTTGATAGGCACTAAGCATGGTTTAATTTGTACAGCACATGATAAAAACAATTTTAACTTTTACCATATTATAAATAAATATATTCACTTTTGGTAAAGTATCATATACATGTATATATGCAACAGCAGAGAAAATGTCATCAAGTCTTCTTCATCTATAAATAAGTTCCCAGTATACTGCATATATTAATATTTCTAAATGTGGAATTAAGCAATAGTAATATGTTTAAATGCATAAAAGTCAATGTCAATATTCAATTACACTCAATTGGTTGATGCATAGGATGCCACACTATGACTATACAGTACTGGTAATATGCTAGGTATCTGTTTTTCATATGCTGTCCTAGCTAACGTACATATGTTGCATTCAAATTAAGATGACGTTTGAAGTAACATGTTCAGGTTTCTGCAATTCATATGATCTCAAAGATTATTGGTATGCACCTCAAACATAGGTTATGTTAGTGTGTTACTGGTGCTTGTAGAATTCCATGATATTTATTTGGAGAATATAAACATGTCACAGAATGTTCTTGCACAATTGATGTGCATTTGTAGAAAATATTATTGCAGATTGTTCCTTGTGTAATTGATATTGATTTGTAGAAAATATTATTGCAGATTGTTCCTTGTGTAGCTGATATTCATTTGTAGAAAATATTATTGCAGATTGTTCCTTGTGGAGTTGATATTCATTTGTACAAAATATTATTGCAGATTGTTCCTTGTGGAGTTGATATTCATTTGTAGAAAATATTATTGCAGGAAGATAAGTTGACAACATCGCTAAACTTCGCCATAATATTCCAATAACCGCGATAAGTCTAGTTCAAGCACACGTATTTCGATGATCATTGATACCAATTTGACGGAATAGTAAAGTAAAAAGAAAGAGGAAAGTAATATTCAACGAATAAAAAAGTTCATTGGACTAACTGGTGCTTCTTTGACTTGAGTCAGCGGTTTACCGGAAGTTTACACAGGAATGTGATCGAATAAGCAGCATGACAAATTTACCTAAGTACTTCATGTAGGCAAAGATTATAATGTCCTCATATACATGTCATATTGTTATTCGAAGTTGTTGTCAAGAAGTCATTCATTTTATAAACTTTATTTATTTACTTTATTTGTGCATGATAATATTCGTGTTCTGCTCTTTTAATATTTCCTTTTGTGCATTTGTTTCTATGCATATATTTGTAATCGGGATACATGAAGTACTTGCCCATGTCGAAGCCCATATGACTCGAAAAACTCGTGGAATTTGCTTCGCAAATTTCCACGAGTTAAAAAGT
Source organism: Diadumene lineata (assembly GCA_918843875.1). Classification (NCBI taxonomy): domain Eukaryota; kingdom Metazoa; phylum Cnidaria; class Anthozoa; order Actiniaria; family Diadumenidae; genus Diadumene; species Diadumene lineata. Next base: position 9,733,526 of record OU974072.1, read on the forward strand.
ATAAAGTGGGCGGAATTTTATGATAATGATAAATTGCCCTTATTCACTATGACGTCAAATTTGATAAAAATTGCTCCTAGCGAAACAGTGTAATATTCTACCCTGGGTATTATTATGATAATTAGTATTGGGGATTCGCCTGGCCCAAAAGCCTGTCTAGACCAGACGAAAATGGTTTTGATGTACGTTTCAATCTGACTAACACGCTGGGTGGGGGGGCGGGTTTCCGATCTTGTTGCGGCCAAGAGTGAAGTGAATGGGTGGGTCACGTGTACTTACTATATAATGAGCTTAATCCCCCGGGACCATATTACCAATTCAAATGGAGTTTGAATAGTGTAATATTCTAGCCTGGGTATTATTATGATAATTAGTATTGGGGATTCGCCTGGCCCTCCCGCTACTGACCGTACCAACTTAATTACCAACCTTGCCTTCGCTACTTCAGCTCATAAGGCCTAACACTTCTTCCAATACTCATCCCCTCCCCTACCAAAGACACCAGAGATGCTTAATCTAACTCTAATCCCTTTATTCCACTCATAGAATTTTGATATTTGACATTAAAGGCATGAGAATATGATACATTTTTCAAAGTTTCATTAGGATTATTCTTTAAAAGGCTTTCGAGAACCCTTTAAGTTCGTTTCGAGATTTATATTGTCTGCCGGTGTCAGGCGGTAAGTCTGCCAATCTCGCAGCTGCCCCCGCAGGGCTCATTACTTCGTTCAGCTTGATGTAATGTTGCGCTGTCTTAGTGGTCTTCCAGCCTGCGTGGTTCATGATGTCTTTAAGGTCAAGCCCCGTGAGTGCAAGCGAGACCGCTGATCCGCTGCGGAACCCATGAAGGGTAAATCGTCTGCTAGAGAGATTGCCTTGAAGGATAGTACAGTACTTGTCGAGACGTGATTGGACTGCTACTGCATCCAGACGACTGCTTGATACGCTCCCAGTCTTAGACAGGGGACGGAATAAGTAGCCGCCACCGAGGTCAATCCCAGCAATGTGCAGATGTTGACATATAATTCCATACCTTCTACTGGACAGACAATTCTGTTGGAACCTCTTTTAAATGCAAGGACGTTTTTATCCCCTGACCTCAAAGTTTTTGTCCACACATGATTGAGCAGCAGTCCTGTGTTGTCAGGGAATCGCAAGATGTCATCTGTTTTTAATTCCAAGAGGTCTGCCGCCCTGTCCCTGGAAAAGAATAACGCCTTGAAAATTGCTTGGTCCCTTGCCAGTACGAATACCTGTGATGGCGTACAGCCAGATACAAACGATAACTGCGAGTGAATATACTTTGATATCACTTCCACATCGGCTAAGATAACAGGTTCAGCCTGTCGAGGGGTTGCTCGAGACTTCAGTTGTTCTTGACGGACATCTATCAGGTAGTTCTTGACCACACGGCCTGCAGCTGGGTTGCCGACGCCCAAAAGAGACTGCCATTCTGTCCCCCTATCATGTGCTGTAAAAACCGCCCTAAGTTTACCTATTAACGCATCGACCGTGCCAAACGCCAGACGCATGGGGCAATTACAAGAGCTGTTCTTAGAAGTGTTATCGCACTGGTCCAGATGCACTCGCGTCCTACCATTCCTATCTTTCCAAACTAAAAAAGCCACAACGTCAGAAGGGAGGGCGGCTGCTATTGACTTGGGGATCGTGCGGCTAGCTAAGAAGTTTATTAATTCCTCTTCTAGTGCCGACTTTTGTTTATTATAGCGGGAAGAGCTGCGCTTCCTAGCCAGTTCATCAAGCCTCACAGCTATCAACTCCTCGTCTATCTCTGGACCTGCTGTCCTGCTAAAGCCCGACACTACGACCTGCTTCCTGGCATATCCGCACTGCTGGCAAAAGTTGAAATCCTCGTCGTTAGGATATGAGCACTTTGGACAGGCCACCGAAGGGGTATACAGCTTAGGGACTTTCGGCAGAGGCTAGAAAACAGAGATTGACATTATAGGAGACGTTGTTGATTAACTACAATCACATTTTATATATATATATATATATATATATATATATAAATTATTTATTGTCATAATGTGACCTATAATGTGATCTCTATCAACTCAACTACGGTTTACAATCAGTGTACACCCAAACGTTTGGTAACCATCAATTTTGGGTCCAACGTTAATTAACTACTAATGCTAGTTAGCACTCAACTTCAGCTCATAAACTATTAATCCCATTAACACCCTATTATAACATTACCATGAATTTACCCCCCACAGAACGATTGACCTTCACATGCTAGATAACTCGGTGACATTGTCATATAAATATTGTCTAGCAATGTTTACAATGATAAATTAAATCGTATGTCCATGTTATGTCTTTAGACTTCTCCTGTTCTGATTATGAGACTCTTGCTACCCTACAAGCCCACAACATGCAGGGGCAAGGGATTGGCTGATAGCCCAACTTCGAAGGTGCCAAAAGTACGTCCCTATCTCCCGGTGTACCGAGTAGTATCTTCGATGAGCATCGAGTCATGAGCTCAGGCCACCAGTACGGGCGAGGAGAGTAACCAGGAACAACTATAGTAAACGACATCTTAAACCCATAAAGAAACTTGAGTACCGGGCCTATCAGATTAAATGGCGGGAAAACATATGGGTTCTTCATGCACTCGAAACTGTTAAGCTCTTGACAGAACAGGTTTGTTCCCAAAGCTCGAGAATCTAGACCTGGGGCAAAATATGGCAATGGGGATCCATCTCCACCGACCATCGAGTTTGATTGTAATGCCATAAGATCCACTGAATGACCATTCCATTCTCCAAAGGCTTTTTGCACAGCCTGCCATGCCCCTTCTGATAATTTTGCGTCAGTCTTCGAAATGTGACGGGAAGGACCATCCGCGACATTGTCTTTCGAGGGAACATACCCAAGCTTCAGTTGTAAGTTCCGCTTTGTCAGAACCTTAAACAGGTGTTTGGTAGCTGTCGTTAGCTCTCGGCATTTGCTTCCTTGCCCCTCTCAAGCTCCAATTAATACTAAGCTATCCACTTGTGCATCGATCCTACAGTTGATAATATCCGGTGGGAGAGTCTCTATAGTGTGTGTCAACGCCATCATCTCTTTCGTGGAGATGTTACAGCCTCTCTCGGATTCCTGCCAGTAATCACCGACAATCTGCTCTCCTGATGGCATGTGGAGGACACCGCCCCAACCATAACCCGAGGCATCCGTAGTGACTGAGAGTCGAACATGTCTTTCCTCCTTCCACGGGATGTGGTCTTTCCAGGAATCCAAGAATCGCCAGTATTCCAATTCTTACCTGAGGGGAGGTGACATTGGAATCTGCCCGTTCTCTTTGGCTGATGCGATGGCTCTACTCATTTCCCTGATAAACAACCTTGCACTAGGGACCGCAACAGACAGTGAGATACATTTGCCTTTATACCGTTGTAATGTCTTTACATCAACGAACTTCTTGCGGCTTAATATCTCCTCGCGCAAAGACGCCCACGCTACAATCTTTCGATGAGGCACTAAAAATGACTGTTTTGTGGAATCCACTACAAAACCAAGGTACTCTAAGCTTGTGGTTGGTCGCAATACTGATTTCTTTATCCCAATTGTATAGCCAAGCTCCACCAACACAGCTAGAACTACAAAGATGGATGCCGCCACCGCCCTTTCGTGAAACTCTTTTGACCTGTCATTCGGGAGAATCGACCACGAGCCACTTTCAGCCAACAGCTCACCGTTTAGGCGGTCATCAATGTATAGAGAACACGGTATTCCCTGGTTACGCAAGAATCCGGATACTGCCAAACCAATGGAGTGGTAGACAAATGGAGAAATCTTCCATCCAAATGGCAACGTGCAGCACGTGAACCAAATACCTCTCCATTCGAAACCAAAGTATGCTTGGGAACCTGATGTAAGTAGGACGTGATCATAGCCGGACTTATCATCACATTTGGTAATATACGTACCCTTGTGCACGTATCTTGGGACATCTGTCAGCTTGTCTAAATGAAATGGAGTGTCTCTCATCCACAAGTTTAAAAACCTGGCGTCCAGACATAGTTTTGTAGGCTCAACCGTCAGTGGTAAAACAAGATGAGGAGGGTTTACTTTCCCCACCTCACCTCACCCCACATGCGCACCGCACCAGAATACAACCGTTTGGTAATCTCATCGCTCACAAATTCTGTAAATTTCCAACACGAGTTGTGGTTTGAAAAACGCATAGCCGGTGGTGTAGGTGAGCCATACTGGGAGCCCTTATACTTTCCGTGGAAAGGTGACATGAACTCGAAAATGTCAACCCTGTTTTGAATCCACCTACGAAGCTGGGCAGCCGCTGGGTGGCCTGCCAGGATATCCTCCCATACCTCCGGGTTCGTATGGATACCCCCCGCGATGAATGTGTCGGGGTCTCGTAAACTCAGACTTTCAATTTCTGGGACATTTCCCGAGGTTATGACTGTCTTCCATTCAACCTTATTTCTTGCTCCCCCCTGATCAGGGACCCCATTGATGTTGATCCAAGATTCCTTCTCCCTGGGAGTTATATTAAGGACCTGTGCCCTGAAATTGTCATCTCCTTCCTTGCATAGTCTTGTTTTCTTATTCATGTGAATCTAGGGAATTACGAAACCGAAAAAAAAACGTTACAACTAATATTCTGGGGTCCCCAATCAGGAGAGAGTGACTGCACACGCCTTGAAAAAGTACGTCTATCGACTGCCAAGATATGTGGCAGGACGATAGAAGTCACTCGCCCTAACCTGAGGATGTCAAGTACTAACAATGTATGTTCCCCCCTCCGGAAAAATATATATATATATATATATATATAAAATACCTTGATTGAATGTAAAACAAGTATTCTTAATACACTGAATTGGTATATTACTAGCAATAAGCATACACAAGCCGTTCCCTTATGATTTTTTTCCCGCTCTTTTAATCATGATAATTAATTCATTTATTATTTCACAACTCTTATCAACTTTAATTATTAAGTACATGTATGCATTTTATACTCTGTATCGATATAGGACAGATGAGGTCTCTGTTATTTATTAGCCATATAGCTTACATTCTAATTATTATTTAGTTTGTTTTTTTGTCTCGGTTCTCCCTTTTCATAGGCAACGCGGGAGCCTGGACGACCAAATCGCAATGGGCAGTACGCTTGATAATGGCCAACTTGGTGGCAGTGATAACACTCAACAGACGCACGGGACTGATAGTCTCGACCACGGCCCATTCTTGGATAAGGGGCAGAGCGAAGCGCACTACGAGTTAAAGGCGAAGCCATTCTAGTAGCTTTATCTACTTTTGCAATTGTATCCAGGACTTTTTCATGGTCCTTGTCACCAAGTAAGACCTCAAGATATTTTTTAAATTGCTCCGTAGCTGAAGCGGTTTTCTCCCTCATAGCCTTTAACACAGCATCAAAGAAACCAGCTCTAGCATGACTTGACTCCTTCGCGATGACCTTTAAAGGCCGGCACACACTAGGCGACAAGTCGCAGCGACTTGTCCCCGCGACATGTCGCCTCAGTGTGCACTGGTTCAGCAATCCCAACCGGTTGGATTTCATGCGGCAAGTCGCAGCAACAAAATTCTGTTGCGGCGACAACAATTTTCGCCAAAAAATGTTAGTACACACGGGAGAAAATTGTCGCTGCGACATGTCGCGGGGACAAGTCGCTGCGACTTGTCGCCTAGTGTGTACCGGCCTTAAGTTAACCAACATGTCTAGAGCTCTATCTTTTGAGAACAACGGAGACTTTAGGAAATGTCTAATTTCCTCTAGGCAGGACTCCACAGTTGCTTTTTGAGCGTCTTTAAGCTTTTTTAAGCGCCTTAATACTCGCTCCATATCGTTTCCACCCTAAAGAAAACAAACAAAACATAATCAACGACATTCCAGTAGCCGTCATCGCGTACAATAGTCTAAGAACAGATATTCAAAAACAACAAAGTAGCTAGCCCGTAACAATAGAACAAAGAAACTACGCTTTGACATCTCACTCCAGACACGAATATTTCTAGCAAATACGTATCAAAAGCCGTAGATTTAAACAATTTGACTAACAAGTGCTCATTTCGTTTGTATAACTGCGCTCATTTCACTTCAGAGAAGAAAGAAAAAATTATTTCTCATAGACCATACCGTAATAAAATAATATGTAAATAACCGCTTTTTTTTTATTTTTTTTTTAAGCGTCCTAAAGTCTTCTCGCGTTCTCGCACTAATTGGACGACACTGTACACTCACACACACTAACTCTACATTAATTATTTTTTATCACACAGCACTGCTTATTCACATATATATACAATATATATCTAGGTAAACAACTCTACTCGTCGCCCCACAGGCAAATAAACTTTGTCAATTATGCTTATAAACTTCAATAATTGTATTCTCAGTTGGGCAATATACTCGCCTAATGACATGTAAATAAGCCAGGGAACTACGAGCGCCACAGGCAAACATACACGCCACACAGGCAAATACAAACCGAGCGGCAAAAATAAATGAAAATACACACCACATAGGCAAATTACACGTCGGACAGGCAAAAATACATGAAACACCGGAGCCACATGGGCGAATCAGGCAAGATACACGCCGCACAGGCAAAAACTACAAGCCCTACAGGCAAAAATGCATAAAAATACATACCACACAGGCAAATTACAAGCCCCACAGGCAAAATACACGCCACACAGGCAAATTACAAGCCCCACAGGCAAATTACAAGTCCCACAGGCAAAAAAAATGCATGAAAATACACGCCACACAGGCAAATTACAAGCCCCACAGGAAAATTACAAGCCCCACAGGCAAAAATGCATGAAAATACACGCCACACAGGCAAATTACAAGCTCCACAGTCAAAAAAAAAAAAAGATCCACGCCACACAGGCAAATTACAAGCCCCACAGGCAAAATACACGCCACACAGGCAAATTACAAGCCCCACAGGCAAAATACACGCCACACAGGCAAATAGCAAGCTGACAAATAAACCAATAACCTAAATCACTTGATGCATTAAATATGGCGATTACTACGAAGGATATATACCTCGTTAACTTGTTCTGGTTGGACAGCAACTTGTTCTGGTTGGGCAGCAACTTGTTCTGGTTGGGCAGCGACTGCTCCGGCGTTCGCTCCATCTATCGGTTGGACAACTTGTAAAGCTTCCTGAACCTCCTGCTGCGCAATTCGCCTTGGTTCTTGGTCTCCCATTCCTCGTGTTAGTCAGTTTGAAACAAGGTCTTCGAGCTCCGATCTTGTTGCGGCCAAGAGTGAAGTGAATGGGTGTGTCACGTGTACTTACTATATAATGAGCTTAATCCCCCGGGACCATATTACCAATTCAAATGGAGTTTGAATAGTTTACTATATAATCATATATACTTGCAAAACATCCTCGATTCTGATTGGTCGAGAGCAGTGCAGTTTAGGCGTAACACCATCGCGGTCAATTTGGATTAATTTGCACTCGTTTAGTTTTGTTTTTTTGTTTTTTTTGTTTTTTCAAAAAGTCAAATTGCATTCGCTCTACGGGCTCATGCAATTACAAACTCTTTGAAAAATAAACTCGTTAAAATTAATTCCAAATTGAACTCGAAACCATCTTATTACCTATACAAATGACTTGGTTTTCTGATATAATATGTGTTAATATATGCGTTTGGAGGCTATTCTACTCCTTTTCCTTCTTAATACGGGCTATAGAATAATATTCGCTGACTTTGTTTTGGCCATGTCCGACGACAACAATGGTTGACGATTTTTTTATTGTGACGTCATAATGAATAAAGAAAATTGTTGATAACATATACAATAAAATCTTCCATGGATAACAGAAGCCATTTGTTAAGAGTATCATGTGGCATGCAGGTAGTTCTTGCATTAATGGCAGGAGTTGTTCACAGTAGTCTTCGAGATAATATCCGACAATCAAATTTTAAGGAATCAGGATCGATATTTTTTGTGATGGTAAGATAAAGAGATAAAAGAAATCAGTTTAGAAATTGACTGGGATGACAAATAAATAAATCAATTGGTGGGTGCTCATCGCAGAATTGCGTAGGACGAGCTCAACGTGATCGAGTTGGCTGGCGCTATTATCACGACGAAATTTACACAATTACAGCACACGTACAGAAGTAAGTAAGTAAGAAAGTAAGTATTTATTTCATATGATAAAAGTACATACAATATGTTACAACAAATCATAGAATATATGCTGAGAAAAGAAAAACTACTGTACAATAACACAAAACTACAATAGGTTTTTATGCTTGAAACAAATTCGGTTTATAAATGGACTCCTCTGTGTGGCTTGTTTGCTCCAGATCGAGCCAGTCAAAGCCGTTAACTGTTTGGTGTTGTACTTCATTGTCCCCCAGCTGAAGGTTCTTAGATATTCTGTTGAATATCGTACGATTTCTCTGGAAGTTCATAAATCAGATTCACGAAATCACGGTGTGATATGCTTCATTTATCCCTTTGTCGATATCCGAAATTTGGATAGTGGCATTTTGGGCGCTGAGTATGGAGCCGATAGGAGTGTAGTCCTCTCCAGCTGCCCGGCCTTGTCTTCGACCATGTATGGTGTGAGTTACGTCAAATTTGATTGTCAAACTAACCCCTGAATCATCCGTTTTTCGAAGTAAATCTTACGTAACTAGAAAATCTAGAATTCAAAAAAAAAAGTCAAAAATAGACTATGCCCTAGTAATATTTGTGAGATTTTTAGCCCTTGTAACTCAAATTATAACTTAAGACAAAAAGATTTTTCAATCACTAGGTTTAACACAGTAACATATGGCAAGCATTCATTAAGATACTCAGGTCCTAAATTATGGAGAAATCTCTCCGCCGAAATCAGAGAAGCCACTAGTCTTGATGCCTTCAAAAGGCACATAAGAAAACTTGATCTCAACACTGATTTTAACAATGGCTGCAAGACATGCGCCTTGTGCACCGGGTAGTTAGGTTCTATTTCATTTTATATAGTTCTTTTAAGGCTATCTACGAATATTCATTACTTGTTTTATCTTAGTTTTACTAGTTTTTAGATCTTTTATTCATACTGATATATATTGTACATATTTTATATAGATATATATACATATTTTGTTATAATTTTTTCCTTTTATGTTGTGTCCCCGAATTAGTATGGATATCTTCCAGGCTAGATGGCATGACACGTTAATAAAGTTTCAATCAATCAATCAATCAATCAAAGAACAACAAATCATAAAGTTGATATTCCAAGTGAAAATAAAGTAGGATTTTATGGACGATATATTGCACACCCAAAGCATTATATAGCCACTGAAACCAGTCGCAAATGTTACCCAAATATCAGTCTTTATTGTTGAGCAACAATAAAGACTGATATTTGGAAGTTACGTTTCTCCATGAATAAAGCAATATTTTACTTTACTTACTTTAAGGTGATTGTTGTTAGACTAATGCCTACCGATGGTTAAAATATGAGCCAAAACTACAATTCCGCCTTTGCCACAATTTTTGAATAATATTTGATTTCTACTTAGTAGCCTTCTCAGTGATGCTTTTCTTTCTTATTTTTATCACAGGTTACCATTTTCTACCATTAGCAATGAATTATAAGGCTATATATATGGTTTGCTCTGTTACAGTTCTAGTGGGATTGATCTTTTTGGGTGGCAAACTAAATGTTCACCATACTATATTCAGAACAGCTCTGGCACCCCATTGCTCCAAGATAATAGAGATGACAGGTAAAACAGTTAGCACAAATACAGGATTACCATGCCTTGAAAATCATAAGGCATTTTCCCAGAAGTTGTTTGATATCTACCTCGAACTCTCCAGCGATGCCAGTCACCAGAAACCAGCCAGTCCTAAACTACTGTTAAAACTAAAAGGAATAATAGGAGAACTTGATCCAGCTTACACACTCAGTCAAGACAGTGAACTTACTGAACCAGACAATGCGAATACTTCAGAAGTGTTAGATGTTTGTCCTGAGAAATACATGGGAGAGAAGTATGGCTACCCATTTTACCACAAGGGATGGGAAATGCAGAATTGTACCAATGTCAAACCACTTGACAAGGTGTGTTTAATTTTCATTATACTGTCTTCGGACTATACACTCACCTCACTGTAAACACAACCATACTACACATTGCTTTTCTACTTGACCATTTAAGTCTGTACTTTAAAGACAGATTGCGAGAGAGATCCCAAAGCTATAGTCAATCATTTTATTGAATAGTCGATGTTTGCGGCTCAGTGTTAATTAACACATATCTGGGAGACAATCTTTTTCACAAGTATACAGAGCTGATTTCATTAGTCAAGTACAGATTTAAGTGAAACAGTTATCATCCTCTTGACTTTTAAATTATTGGTAATTTTCGTGTTTGTTTTCAGGTTGTGAGTATAGTGGTAAATACAATGGAATACCCCGAGCCATTAGAGAAACAAGTAGACACTGTACTACATGGTATCAATCAAACCTACCCACAACTCAAAGTATTCCTAGCAGCCAAGACGAGTCAGATTAAAAATGCTGCAAACAAATATCCAAATGTCAAAACTGTAATGCCTCCCCAAGACAGCTCTCTTGGCAAAGTTTGGAATCAACTGATTGACCAAGTGTCAACACCATATACTCTTGTTGCAAGAGATGTTGTTCATTTCACGTGGATAGCCCGTATTGAGAGACAGATTCGTATGATAAGTACAACAAAGCATGTCGGTATAGCTGGGGGATCGTTCCGCAATCTTACTGGACATTGGAGAGTAGGCTGTAGGCAGACTAAACTATTCAACTACGTATTACAGTATGAGGAAGGCTACCATTACTCTAGACATTCTTGTATGTTTTGTGATGATTTAGAAGGACCGTTTGTTGCCAGAACTGATCTTCTGAAAAGTTTCAAGTTCAATGGAAAGTATAGCAAAGAAATCATTTTTGAGGAGTTTTTCCTTCGAGTTTCTCGTGCTGGTAATTTAATAATGAACTGTCCAGATGCAATGTACTTTACTACTGATTACTCCACTGAAACCAAACAAAACAACAAGGCAATATGGAGACCTCTTGCAACAGACCTGAATCTAGTACGAGTTGTTCTAGTAGACTATGGCGCTCGTCATAAATTCTCGTGTTCAGAGATTTCCTACAAGTGTGATGTTCAAGTGACTAAGCATGTGTCTTTGCCTATGTGTTGCTTGGAGCAGTTTGGTACTGCCATGAATTTTTTCCATGATATATGTATGAAGCATAATCTTCACTATGAGCTGGATACTGGGTCTGTTCTAGCCTCGGTCAAGTTCAATAATTACAGTCCTTATGATATAGACGGTGATGTTATCATGTTGTCACAAGATATATCTACATTGCATAAATTCAGTAGTCTTATGTCACGGCATGGTTACCTGGTGAAAGACTATAAGCCAAATGATTTCCTAAACTATTATACACCACATATCAATACTGAAGTATGGTCTATAACGCAAATGACAAATGAAATATATTCTCCTGTGGAATTAAGGAATGCATCAGCTTTTTATACTAAGAGCCTCGTTAATAACTATTGGTTAAATACTGCTCATTGCCCTGCTATGTATTCACGAAATCGGTACGGCCCAGATGTGTTGAAGCATAGTCAAAGCTGGAGAGCTGTTGGAATTGCTAATAGTTTTGGACGGTATAAACCAGGAAGGTTTGTCACGTGCAGTGATCCATCATTCCATTCATGTTTGAATAACTTTCCAGGAGATGGAAATATTGCTTTTAAAGTGTTGTGATGTGGACTAGACTAGTCTTTAAATGTAATGTAATGTAGTGCTTATATAGCGCATTTAACCTAATGTCTCGATGCGCTTCATAACATTTAACATTTATAGTATGTAATCAGGTTTTACAAGCATGAGGTTGATTAGTAATTAGTATGTATTAGTGTAGGCCTATCACCGAGGATGGTCGTTACCTGCGTCCTCAGTCGTTCTTTTACGTCCCCCCGTTAATGGTTAATGTGTAGTGTGGCGAGACGGGACCTCCAGTTTATCGTCCTTATCCGAGAAGACGCGAACCCTTACAATTATAAATCGAAGAACATTCTCCTCAATTATTTAAAGAACCTGAGTGATGGTCTGGCTGAGTGTTTGCACCCGCTGCCTCCCGGTTAACAGCCAACGCTCTCCCAACTGAGATAACCTTTTAATCATCTCTCATTGAGTGGTTAGTAATATATACAATTAATAATAATTTATAATTAATTATTTTTTTATGAGCAAAAAAACCTTTATGATGTTTAACAGTGAGATGATTGGACCTTTGCAAAAAGTCAGAGTGATATGATTTGATCTTTACAGGCATTAAGGTACCCAGGGATTAAAATCGAGGTGGCTTTTTGAAAGTCACATAATGGGTAAGATTTGAAAGTTAAGTAATATATTTGATAAATAACATATTAGTTTTCTAACAAAAAAAAGAGCATCTAATTTAAAAACGTTTATACTCACTAAAAATCCAATAAATCAGAAAGAAAACTTTTTTTGCAGGACATCTTTTTTCACATATGATGGTTGGGTTGTGCAGGATATTTTTTTCCTTCCTGCACGATCGATGTTTTTTTTTTACTTGTAAAAACTAAAACAACTAAACCGAGTAACCAAAAACAAATCCTAACGGAAACCTACAAAGCGTGCGCTAATTTAAGCCCGTGCGCCCTGAATAAATTTTAAAAAAACGTATGCAAGGAAAAAAGGCAGGAAACTTTCGGTTTTTGGCATTGGTGGGGTTCCTGTGGAGTTCAGACCTTTGGAGAAAGGAAAAACAGGGGCTGAAACATGTAATCGTGTACGATAGGTCGTACGATAGACTTTCCCTGCATTCGCTTTACTGGCCACAAAACAATAAATTCACAATGAGGCTAGAGTGTATGAAATACTCAGAGAATGTATGAACTTTATACACTCCAGCCTCAGTCTGATTCTATTGTTTTGTGGCCAGTCACGCGAATGCAGTGAATGTCTATGGCAATGTAAGCCAGCCGCTCAGCAGGTAACGGCTGGTTTTCTATAAAATAAAGATCAACAACAGTTGTTATTAGCAGTGTACTCTTTTTATCTGTATTTACATAATACTGCATTTCATGTCTTCAAAAGCGTTGATAAAATGAAGATTCTTCAGCTACCTTTTCTCCAGAACTGTCCTAAGTTAGTCTGGTGATCATAGCTATTTTAGTGGTTTGATTTAGATTTTTGTTTGTTAAATTTTGTACCATTCCGGTTTTTGTTGGAAGGTGTTGAGACGTCACATCTTTTCGTCAACAACACTTGAAAATGAGAACTCCTCTTAACTTGTTATCATATTTGCTGTCATTGCCTTTCCATCGACTGGAGACACTGTTAAGGTCGATTTAGAGGAATCGAATCATTGACTGTAAAAGTGGTGATTTTATTTGTCTGATTTTTTTACATGAAAGATATTATTGTCTACATACTCTGTTGCAAAAGTAGATAGAACATCAACTCCGTCACATCTACTTACACTCGTCGTTATGACTTCACAATGGTTCAACTTGTGTTTTCTTGTACCATTTCTCTGTGTTTCTCAGGTGTCTTGCAGACACCTTAATGAACTAAGTTCAGTCATCGTTCAAGCTAATCAACAAGAACTCGCATGTGAGGGATCTGACACGAACTTGATGTGTGGTTTAGAGCAAGGAATTGATGTATTGTCAGCCTTTTGGGGACGCAATGACACGAAGACTTGTGAGTTGCAGGCGAATGAACAATCCATGAAGACAAATATCCCTTGTACTCCATATTGCTCATCTTATCCTTTAAAGAAAGTTAAGTCTCTTTGTAATAAGAAACAGTTTTGCACTTTATCAGCGTCGGCCGAATTTTTTGAATTACCGTTATGTTGTCCAAATGTGTTGAAATATCTGAAAGTGCGATATAATTGTCGTTTGATGAGCGGGTTTTAATGTAATGTAAGTACCAATTGTGTTTAAACTATTCATATCAAAATCCGTTTCAATTAAATAATGCGTTGGATTTTGACTCAAAAATACTAATGTAAAAAGAACAATGCAGTAGAGTGCAAACACTAAATGTGTGCAACAATTGTCACTATTTAGTAGTAAATACCTCTAATTAAACAAAATGGAACAATAGAGTAAACATAAAATAGCACTATTTAGTGGTATTTATGTTGCACACTTTTAGTGCGTGCACTCTACGATGCTTCTCCAATGCAATAATTAAAATTGTTGATTAGATTTAAAAGTGCAGAAAAATGCTAGTGAGCCAGAAGAGCTCTGCTAATGACCATTGCACGTAGGAATGTACGCTTTGATGCACAAAGACAAAAGAAAGCTCAATCAGCTGATTATCACGTTTACGTTAACGATAATCAGCTGATGAAACTTGCATTTGTCTTTGTGAATCAAAGCGTACATTCCCGCTTGCAATTCTGGTAATCATCTTTTAAAACTCATTAGCATAAGATAGCTCGTTATGTGAAAACGCTCTATTGAGTGGTTTGTGTGCATTGTACAATGTAATCAAATTATTGAAAACTGAAACATTTGAAAGTGGCGTTATACTAGAAATGTAGAGTGCACGCCAAATTAATGTAAAACAATTCTTAACTATTTGGTGCTAGAAAAGATTTAGTTATCCGCTCACAATGAGAATTCACCGAGGCCGATAAACACAAATACATAAAGGTCAGCATTGACTCAAACCTCGCTCTCTGTGTTGACACCCCAATTCTCTGTTTGCCGGCTGAGCTAACAAGTAAAATTTTAACTTTAATTAGTGCTATTGGTTAAAGTAAAATATCTGCAACTTTGTTGTAACTATCTAACGTCCGAAACGTCAATAAGTACTCTCTTTTTCTACATTGTATAGTAACTTACATTTTTTACCACAACTGTGTCAATATGATTTAGTTAAGGTAAAATTAAGAATTCACTGCGATTGGTTCAAGTGAAATGCAAACTTCAATATGATTGGCTCAAGCTAAAATATAAACTTCACTGTGATTGGCTATAAATTACAGGTACTTGCAGGTAATAAATGCACAAACCGTCAATGACTCAATTCACTCCATCTTTTTGATAACAACTTTTACTTGTCAAAAATAACTGTACGTTAATGTAAACTAAAACCTTTAAAAAATAATGTTCTGTCTAGTTCATACACTCATCGAACTAGAAAGAAACATTGCACACCTCGTTTGCGCGCTCGGTTTGTAATTTAAATATATTCTAGCTAGCTAGATCAGTAGAGCTATCTTTTTTTAATTAAATGGACTTCTTATAGTCTCAAGGTTTCCTAGTGTTTCTTTTAATTGAGAAGAGTTTCTCTCGCACTCACTACTCCTACATTCACTATTTTGCACACATCTTTGTACACAGTTGATTTTTGCAATGAGGGAGGACAACCAGAGAACAAGGAGAAAATCCCTCGAGGGCATAGGAGAGAGAAACGTGTATAATCCATATAATCCAGTGTCCGAACCGTTACTCGAAACTGGACAATAGCAGTAAGATTCAAGGGGATCGGCCACCTGAATTGTCAAGTCTTACGTATAAGGTGATTGCTCGGGTGGCGATCTTTCCAGGTTGTTTAGAAATATTCATTGTGGTTACTTAGCAAAAAGATATTGAGAAGGACAAGAAGGAACCGGCATTATTTTGCTATCTATCAGCTGCAGCCGTACCAGCTTAACAAACCTGTGCTACTGACTTCGATGCTCAAACCGTCCATTATGATCATTTTTTTGCTATATATATATCCAGTTGTCATTTCTTTCTTTCCTCTCTTGTTTTGATTGTGTCGTTAGCAAACTCAGCTCCATCTTTCAAACTAATAACCGCTCACGTTTCGATTGCATGTTACGTCTTCCAAAACAGACAAACTCATTTATTTCTTTTTTGATCACCGCCATAGGAAATATGTTTACTGCAGAAGTGTTGTGATCTTACACCTTATGGTCATAACATCTCATTCAATGATTCGCCATGCAGTCGTCTTTGCCGAATTTGTACATGATGAATTGTATTTTCTCCACATGAGAAATGAACTGTGAATCCAACAAATAACAACGTTGATTTATGTAACTCGAATACAGATTCACAACTCAGACTTTACGTTGCAAGAGTAAGATGGGCAGAAACTAACTTGTAACTTGTCATGTTTACAACGACATAGATTATTATTAAGTTTACTTAGAATAGTACAGAAATGTTTTCTTGTACCATTGAATTGTATAACAAACTGTGCTCAAACTTAACTTGATATAAATCATTTTCTCAATTTCATGGCATGTCCAATTAGAGCTAATCGTTGTCAAGTAGACTCCAAACCACGGAAACCTTCGTGTACAGATCTCTTTTGCGTTCTTAAAAACTCGACGTTGTCAATTCGATTTTCATTGACATTTTCACTGCAAAGTAGTGAGTGTGTGTTTTGCTTTATAGAGACCGAATTCTGTTTAATAATCTTAAATGTTCTTCCAGTACTCCAGTATTGACCTCATGAGCTTCGAGAAACATTGATTTTTCGTGCGGGCTGACTGAGATGTTTTTTAACTGATTCCGTAAGTCGATCCCATGAGTAAACTGGACTTATAGAGTTACATCTACATAATTCCTTGACAAATTGTGATAATAAATCAAAATTATATTTCATCGTGAACCAAGGCCGCTCATCGCTCTACAGTCATATACTACGCGTAGATACTTGGAATTACCCTTACACAAAGGGATCTCGAAATACGCTTCTGATGCATGGACTTCACATCTTGGTAACCCATCACAAATGCTCTCCAGTTTCTCCTGTGGATATTTAGGATTATATGGCTTGCATAGATTGTTCGTCTTGTTTGTATTGCTGGGCGGTGGACATAATTTGGTATCATTACGTCCCCAGAAAGCAGACTTCATTTTGATGCCATCGCCTTCATCGCATGACAATACAACCTTTTGTCCTTCACATGCGATTTCGGTAACGTTGGCACGTTTTATCCAGTTCGTTAGTTTACTCTCGTGTGATGATATACCGTTTAGTAGCATTGAAAACATCCATATAATCGTTACTCCACAGCAGAAGTTCTTTAACATGGCTTTAAATGTCTATTTATTGAATGAAGTTCTCACTCGATGTCGTTGTGTTGTGCAGTACGTTGTTTTGACTGTCCTGTCCGGCGTAGTGTTCGTTACCCATAAGACAATAAGTAGCTAAACTGTTCATCCATATTGAAATACCGGTTGTTCATATGTTTCTATGGTAACAGTTTGTTTGAATACTCCCGATTGTTTCTAATTAGAGCAACATGTTACAAGTTATAAATAATCGTTCATTTGCCGGTTAATGCCACAATATTGGTAGCTACAATAAATGCATCGGCAGCGGAGCCAAGGCTGATGTGACCAGACAAAAGCGTCGCGAATCTGAAAGTACGTGAAGCGTACTTTCAGTCGGGTTTGTCCGGTAATTGTGTCCTGCGACTTTGATAGTTACTGTGATTCGTAATTATGATTGTCACCAAGGATTTATGCGATATATTTCTATATCTACATCTTATTAATTATTATACTTATTGTTACTTTTATCTAGGTTGCCTTGCGATTATTGGTTACCATTATTCATTGCGGCCAGCAATGTTGCATTGCACAATCTGGGTCACATTATCTTGCGATTGCGTCAATCTCGCAAATGTAATTGTTCATTACTGTGATTCTTTGTGATTGCCACTATTGCCTGTTAGTACGGTACAATCTAGGCCAGTGTCTTGTCTTAAAAATAATCATGTGGTTGGGTGGTTGATTGAATGATGATGGTGATGACACTATTTTCGGACGATGATAATCACTAAAACTGGTAACGATATGGTAATTGTTGATGATGTTGGTGATAATGAGAATGATGACGATGATAACTGGTAGCAATGCCTGAAATCACAGTTTCCATCTCAGGCATCACCTACGCTTTTCTGTCGCGGAAAAGGAGAAGCCCGAAAATCACTTTAGAATGGACACAATCATTAAAGATGCTGGTATTTCTAAAAAAAACCATACATATAAAAGCAAATGGTCTTGTTTATATGATTTTTTTTTAATTACAAAAGTCAAAGGTTTCTTTTTATAAAGATGTTCTCTTGTTTGTTTATTGAGAGAACAATGTCGCCGTGAAAGAAAAAACACCAAAATTAAAACAAGATCACCAATTTTTTCCTTGCGACCCAGACATATGAAATAAAAAGCTTTTCCAAATTGATGGTTAGGCAAAAACTATGTTGCATCAAGTATACATTTTGCAATTAAAATATAGATTTTCCAAACTTTACGAAAATCATCTTTTTCGAATAAATTCTTTAGAACTGAACTCATATTTGGCCAAAATAAAAAAGATCAAGCTAGCGACAATGGTTAGATATTTTCTCGTCTCTGCGACGGCGTTTTAGGGAAGCTTTTGAGGTAGTTTTTCTGTGAATTCAGAAGCTGTTCTGTGTAGGATTTCGTAGACTAGAAATCAAAGTTGTTCTCATAGGTTAACTTGGGGACTTATGACAATGACCTTAGATTCAACACAACAGGTGGGACGATTCTTGATGTCGCCCTCACATCATAACTGTAAATAATTATATCGAGAACAACTGGTACAATTCCAACCCCGGGATCACATCAATGCCACCCTAAAATATCCTACAAACTAACTACAAGAATCCCATATTACTAAAAAGAGGAATTGTTGAGTGTATTTAACTTGAATTGCTTGGGTTATTTGGGAAGAGCGCGAGGTGAGTGCTAGTACGCATGCGTTTGTTTCTGTAAGTAGCATTCTTGTTGTATTACCTCATTCAGTGTTCCGTTCGATTACTTTATGAAAACACAATCTACTCGACACGCTCTTGTCATGACGGACAAAAATACTACATTTATTGGGATTTTATAACTTCAATTTTTAGGTAAGTTGGTATTTCTATGACTGAAAAAAGTGATTTTCGTGTTGGTTTGTTGAAAAGTTATCTACGGCGCGAGCTCTGGGAGTTTTTGCGAGCTAAAAGCGCGATGGATATCTCACAAATGCTACCTGTTGATACTTGCACGGCTAGTGAATATCATCATGACAGAAGTCTGACTTGGTCAATATTCCACTCTACGCTCTGTAAAACTGAAGAAATTCTCCAGGAAAAAGTTGAATATTATTCCTACAACTGGGAAAAATTGGTTTGACGTAAAGAAAAAGTTATGAGATTGGCGCGAATCATTTCGCTAGTATGATCGTGGTTGACAGTTAGGTGCCTATGCCGTCATTCTGCTACCTTGTTGATGGTTACGATTAATTCTCGTGATCCTTGCTCAATCTCACAGCTTATCAACATAAATCATTTTAATTCTGTAACAAACAAAAGTGAACCGTATTTAACTGTATTTTCCCTTGTGTTTAGTATTGGCAACATACAACCCCGCTACCGAAAAAGGGGTAAGGACGAAAAACAGATCAGGGTTTTAAATTCAAACCCACCCCGGTAAGTACCACATAATAAATCTATGATTTGAAACTTAATTTTTCTCTATATTCACTATCAATTATAATTTTTTAGTTAACAATACTAGTAGAAATATATTATTTTGAAAGTGGAAAAGTGCAAAGTAGACGCATGAATAATTTCTTGAATGCTCAGTGACCTTTATGATAAATGTGTTAGAACTATCATATTGGTCAAGAGCGATGCACTTTTCTTCTTCAAAATTAATTTGCTGGACTATGAACCTGGTTAAAATCGAATAATGTCAATCTCTAAGAATCGAAATGCCAGGAATTGGAAAAAATATAAACTATTCCGTAGACCAAAGATCTGAATTTGTTTTTTCTGAAGACGGATTGTCATTAGGAGGGAACAAGAGTGCAAAAGGTCAATAGATCAACGACATTACAGTCAAACAGGATCATCAATGACACAAGAAAAAAAATCGTGATTTTGCATCCGTGAAATTAAATTGTAAAAAGGACTGTTTTGTTTGTACGTGGGATGCTACAGAACTGAGAAACCAAGGATATATGTTCTTGATTTAAATTAGAAGAACACTTATCTTGGAGTGTTTGATGTTTTTTGTGCTAATATGTGCTTTTTATTTTGTAGGCAATCATGATTGTTCGGATAACACTATGTTCTCTTCTGTTATTTTACATAGTTGATTGTAAGGTAAGTCTTTACATTTGACAACTACCTATGTACAATTTATGCTAAATTCACGATAAGTCTGTCCGAATTCCAAACGTGATTTTTTTCTATACAAGGGGAAAATAAGTTGTTAGCCGTTAGATGGGAAAAAAGCACGAAATTACAAATTCTTTGCGCATTTCATACTGTACAACTAATTATCATTTTCCGCTACAACTTCACTACAATACCTGACAATTCAACTATTTATTGAACACCGTTTTCATTATTTTGTTTTGTGTTATAATGCAGGTATTTCCCGATGTACCAGATAACGCACAACTACGTAAAGACTCAGATATTAATCTTATGAAAGTACTTGAAAGTCTAGCACCGATCCCTGCAGACGAAGATGCTGCGGCAGTCCCAATAAATAATAACTTCGAGAGAGCAAGAAGAGAGTTACAGAGTAATATAGCAAGTAGTGACAATAAGAAATCTAACACGACTCAACAAGCCGAGGACACCCGAAAGACTGGTGATGCACCACTTAGTAACCAGGCTGATTCCATACCAACGAATAAACAGGCTGATTCACCGCCACTGTCTTCAGTTGAAGGGAACGAGCCTTACAATGTACCACATCCACAGACGCCACAGTACACACCCCAGCCCCCTGCACCACCACCACCTCCACCAGCATACCCACCACCAGCACCTCCAGTCATAGTCCAAACAAAGATAACTCCTCTACCAGCAATGATCCATTATAATAAAAACAGCACACTAATTGATGGTCACCTATCAAAACCACCCACAGACAGTCAAATGCAACTTCAAGATACTCTAGCCTCAGGCGAGGGATCAGGTCAGACGTTTAAAAACCCTGGTCTCAAAGCAGAAGAAGCTAACTTCATCTCATCTCTTCACAATAGCGATGAAGGCAAAAGTGAGATTATCAACCCAGTTCTTCCTGGTAGTATAGGTGCGATACAAGACGAGAGTCTGGGTACTAGTGGATCTGGATCGGGAGAACAATTAGATACTAATGATTCCGTTGAACCAGGAAGTGGTTCTGAATCTGTGTCCAACACTAACTCTTCTGGAGATAAGCCAAGTGAAATCGAAGTTGAAACCACTTCTGGAACAAACTTCTTGTCCGGTGATGAGAGCGAATCATCTGGTGAATCAGAGGAAGCATTGCCTGGTAGTTTAGGGGCTTTTAAAGGTATCGAAAAGATTGAGAAGAAAGCTGAAGAAGAGAAAGCAAAGCCTGCCGAGACAAGTGATGGTCTTGCACCTACAGAGGTTACGCAAGCTGCTGCACCTCAAGCCACTGCTGCGCCAAACCAGGAGGACAAGCCAGCAACTGTCCAGGCTACACAAGAAGCTGTTCCTCAGACAACAACTGCTACTGCTGCAGAACCTCCATCCTCAGGCGCTGCACCAGCACAGACTGATGGAGAAACAACTGCAGAAGCAATGCCACAACCACAAGGGGACACACCTGTAGAGAGCCAACAAACAACTGCCCCTCAAACACCCGCTAATACTGCTACTACTGAAGCTGGTGCTGCACCAGCCCAAGAGGATAACCAAACACCAGTAGCGTCAGCTGAAGCACCCGCTGCTTCTGGAGAAGACAAAGCTGAGTTTGGAACGGCTGCTAACGTAGCTGGTGCTACTGAAACTACTGCACCAGTCCAAGCAAGTCAAGGTCAGGCAGTTAACCCTCAAGCAGCTGACGTTGCACAACCACAGAAACTTGAAACAGCCGCTGTAAATCAGCCACAACAAGCAGAGATTACTGTCCAAACACCTCAAAAATCAGCAGCAGTAAGTGAAGAAGCAGACCTAATGTCGTCTGGTTCTGGAATGCCAACAGGACAAAGAGTAACATATGAAAGCTTCCCTGAGCTGCAAACAGAAGTTGGTTCTGGCACAGAGGGATCTACGGCTACCCACGAGACTCCACATGTTGTACCTTACCATGATCCAAACTACATCAAGGAAGAACAACCCGAGCCAAGACACCCTACAGCTGGACTGTCTAAACAAGCAACAACTATACAAACCACCCAAACTGGTGAGGCTTCTTCACCATCTGAACCAGCAGCATCTGGATCAGGATCAGGCTCTGATGCTTCATTCCTAGCTGACTCTGAGGAGCAGCTACCAGGGAGCGTAGGGGCGATGGGACCAAACTTGATGACAATGAACAACCTCGCTGCAGCCGGTTCTGGAGAAAGCAGTTCAGACGGTTCTGGCTCCGGATCTGGATCATACGAGACTGTTGCCGCAAATGCGTATAAGAAGGACTTTATTGAAGAGTCACCTGACTTGAGAAACACAATCGAGTCCGAAACAGTAACTGGATCTGGTGGCGAGGTCAAGGATGATCTACAGGCAGCTGAAGCATCTGGTTCAGAAGCTGTACCAGCTGACAAAACTGATGACATCACAGAGAGCAAGCCAGCTATCGATCAGTCAACAGTAGCATCCAATAAGCCAACAGAATCCGGCACAGCAACAGTTGAGAGTGCTGATCAGCAAGTTACACCCAAAGTTTCCAAAGAAGTAGCAGCTAAGGATACTGTTCTTTCAGCACAGACTGCTACAGATGACTCAGCCAAACAAACTAAAGCTCTTCCAGAGAGTATAGGCGTTGAAGAGTCCATTTCATTTTCTGGATCGGGAGCAACTCAAGGATCTGCTAACGAAGACAGTGGTGACGAAGAAACAGTAGGAGAGGGTTCGGCTGAAAATGTACAGCAAAAAGAAACACAACAACAACAACAAGAGCCGCAAGAACAACACCAACAAGAACCACAACAACAACAGCAGCAAGAACCACAACAGCTTCCACAGTTCAAGAAAAACAATCTACAGGATACTTATGCCAAGGGAGATGATGTTGCTGATAGTACTTCTCAAACGCAAGCACCTCGGGCAAACCAGCCATCTCTACAACTCAAACTACCACTATTCGACCTCGCTAAAGATGCCTCTCTGAAAGCTGTTCTAGGTCAAGCTGCAATCGCCAATGCACCTTTGACCATTGGCTCTGGGGCTTTTGGTTCTGGATCGGAACAAGAGGGTTCATCAGCACTGGAAGGATCTGGAATTACAGGAACTTTGGAGTTCACTCCTGTTACTGCTGCTGAAGCGGTAAAAGCTGGTGATGAAGCAAGTTCGTCTGGTGAGAGCAAGGACGGATCAACGTCGGGTTCCATTGAAGAAGAAGAACCTGAAGTTGAGGTTGAGAAAGAGGATGAAAAGGTATAATTTGTTGTTAGTATTGATGAGATTGTGGATCGTATTAGCGAGATTAATTGAAGAATGACGTTTTTTTGATGACATTGAGAAATAATTACTAATTATGCGAAAATAAATTGTAACAATTTGTTGTGGACGGTGAAGGATATGACATGCGGGTGATTCAGTCAAACAAACAAATAAGCAAACAAAAGAAACAACCAAACAAAGAATGCACAAGCAAACGGACTAACAAACCAAAAAACAAACAATCAAATATGTATCTAAACAAACCAATCTATAATCAGTCAAACAAACAACGTATATGCAAACACATTGCTGACAACAATACAAGATAAACTTCTACAAGTACAAGTGGTAATATCCATACTATGTATTTCCAAATACCTGAATCAATATCGTCTTTTTCCAGAAAATCGATGAAGGTTGGCCAAAACTTGGCCAAACGGTTGACCAAGAGATGTTGGACCACTTCATGATCAGTCAAATTCTTGAGCAAAACTTGACTTTGTTCTATGGCGGTCTGTCTGGACGATCTGGACCAGTGGGACCTCGAGGACCCAAGGGACGTTTAGGTGACCGTGGTCAAACAGGAGTGCCCGGACCACCTGGTCCATCAGGGGACGTTGGTGCTCCTGGTGCAGATGGTGTACCTGGACCTAAAGGACCTCCAGGTCCACCAGGAGCATTTGGTAATAGAGGAGAAAAGGGTCCTCCAGGACTACCGGGTAAAGCAGGTACTCCTGGTGCTCCGGGTATACCGGGTATAAGAGGTTATAATGGACCAACAGGCCGTGACGCTATTTTGCCAGTAAGTTATATATATATTACAGTGATAGAACAGTCACAATGATGGTGGCGATAGTGTCATAGGTAATGATAATATTACATTGACGATGAATGTGATGACTGATCATGTTTCCCCATTACATTACAGTGAGGACGATGACAACGATGATGATGATAGTATTGATATGCAGATTTGATTGGCTAGTTATTGTTTCAATGATAATGGAAAAACGTCCTTGATAAATGTATTGTTTAGAAATGCTTATTGCGATACTTCCTGGTGTTACTAAGAAACAAACGCTGATGTTCATGTTCCTATCAGCCTTTCAAAAGCTTTATTGAAATGACTGCGCCAATCATACACTGTCCAGTTAACTTATGAATGCAAAAAGCGTACGCCAACTAAAGCATCTCTATTGTACATTAAATGAATAGTCAGTCATGTTTCTATGTTGTGTTTTCAGAATTGTTCATACGTTTGTGAAGGCGAAAGGACTTGGTTACAGTGCAAACAATACGAGATGTTGAAAGTAAACAGAGTGTTCTGGGGTCGTGAGGATAACAGAATGTGTCCAAATGCACCAACCGGTCTTACAGTCGACAAACCTTGTGAAACAGACCCAGAACAGGCCATGAAGAAAGTAAACAGTCAATGCAAGAACCAACAAGCTTGTGAAATAGTAGCATCTAACGTGTTCTTCGATGAGCCTAGTTGTAAGAATACATACAAGTATTTGAAGTTGTGCTACGAATGCGTACCCGACTCGTCTAACGCCTTCGACCCGTTGTTACAGTACGGTAAACGAAAGAAGAGAGGAACGAAACTGGAAAACATTTTATCGAAAATAAGAGCAAAGGAAGTCAAGAAATATCAGGAAGAATTATGGCGAAGACCATATCGAGGATTGTCCTTTTAAGCTTCCCGACAAAGGAGTTATATTGTTTATATTATGGAGTACTTAAAGACTTTGTAAATATAGAAAGGTACTCTTTCATATCGTGGTCACGTGACCTGTCCCGAAACACCTCGGGATAAAAGTGGGTTCATTTGCGCTTAAAATGTTCATAGCTCAAGATTTTCTCGGGCATACAAATATATAGGAAATTCCTATTGAAGAACGATACGGTTAAATAAATTCATATGAAAATAAGACAAGATATTTAGATATTCACTAAGAATATACAATTTTCGCCTTATTGTGAAATAGTAAAAAATCAATATAGACATACAGCATTTTTTATCAAAGTTGTTAATAAAAACTGGAATGGAGACATACAACACAAAAGTCACGTGATGGTTTAGTATTTATGATTGCTTTAAATATTCTTTACGACTGTTTTCATTTAAGTTGTAAAAGCTTGTATCATGCAGTATTTAATGTTCGTAGTTTGTAAATTCTAGTTTAAAAATCTTCAAAAACTCAAAATATAATAGAGTAAAAATGGTAACTTATTGATCATCAAAACGAAATAATTAGATATTTTTAGCAGGATTTTAACTTCAACGTCTTCAGCAAGTCAAACACGAAGGTCTCTAAGATACCATTTTTACTCTCAAAGATGGAATAGTCAAATGACTAGTAACCACGTGACCTTTGTGTTGTATGACAAATGCCAACGTTACCTTGACAACGACGATGATGATGATGACTGTAATAGCCACGTTGATACTGTGATTCCAAGCAGTTACTAAAGACGAGAATATTTCTCACTCAAGGATCAAAGTTGATCTATATAGATCTGTTTATTTGTAAATAAGCTACTAATTAGCATCGTATAAACTAGTAGAAGCATTTTTCTTGTCGGAGTCGTTCTGTAACTATAGAATTAGAGATTGTTTCTTTGTAAACGAGGGTATTCGTATCGACGTATTTCTTAGAATAAAAGTTTTCTAAGAACTAGAAATGATGTTGTTGTTTTTTACTGTGTTTTGGAGGGAAACAGCTACAATCTTAGACAAAACTATTTGACCTTGTGCTTAATATTGGTTTTGGGCGGGGAAAGGGGGTTGATGGAAAGGGGGCTCAGAAGGGGAATGTATAATTGACAATGTGTGCAGGAATAGCTTAGTGAGCTTTGCGAGAGTGCACCCCCACAACGAGCCAGCATGTAACAAACTCTGGGGACTCTAATATATCGAAAGGCGTGGATGATCATCGGAAATTTTCAAAAACGCCCTTAAAAGATAGCGGATTTCTCACGAAGATAAACGATGCAATATACGATTTTCCCACTAAAAGTAGCCTTTGGGCTAAAAACCTTTTAAACACCCTAAAAGATACCAGATCTCTGTTTTTGCTCCCTAAAAATACGACGACCTTCCCTGCACGTTGCCAACAAGACAGAAGTTGCACAGATATGAAAATAAATAAATAAAATAAAACAAAACAAAAACAGCAAAATTAGAATATAAAAAGCAAAACAAAGCATGACATCAATCAAATGCTGAACAAGCCAAAAAGAAAACATGCCTGCATGGTGAAACACAGAAACCCCTGTTTCTAAAATAATTTTTTGCCCAATAATAATTAAAACTTAACTTCATTAACTTATTTTTCCCACTGGATAAACCATAAGAAGAAAGCGAAAACGAAAATTACAAAGCTGTGCTAAAAAGAAACATCGATGAGACACCTTACCAAAAATTCGCAATCCAGAGTGCGCCAGCAATGCCGTCAGAGACAGCGGTTGTATATAACAAAACAAAATGGCGGCCTCCAATAGTCAAGTAAATCATCAAGGGCTTTCTTGGTTTGATTTTATCTTTGACGAGAAAGGAGATCTATTAAAGAACCATCTTAAAAGCTCTTCAGCAGGTAGGTTTCTTGATGTTGAATAATTGGACTGATTTGTTTTGTTTGAGAGTTTTTTTATGGACATTTGTAGAGCTGTGATAAAAATTTCGAACCCGATGCAATTTCTTTCTAATTAATTTTATATTAAACTGCAAGCTGATTGACAGCTTTTTATTCAGTGCATGATAAATTATGTTAAATTCAAATACAATGGCATCTTCATTGAGATATTTTAATTTGACAGTCTTTTACAGTTTCTGATTTTTGTCACAAACTATTGATTGCACTATTAAATAACCCTCCCCTCCCTTCTCTATTTCAAATTTCTAAACATGTCAAATCAGATCCATCAGCTGCGCAACTTATAGTACAATTCTTGCAACAATTCTTGCACTACTAAATAACCCTCCCCTCCCTTCTCTATTTCAAATTTCTTATCATGTCAAATCAGATCCATCAGCTGCGCAACTTATAGTACAATTCTTGCAACGATCTGGAATACAGAATAATGTGGTGAGTTGATGGTCATGTGATGGTATCTTGTTGATGATACTTATAATTTGAATGATAATGATGATGGAAATGATAGTGATAATAAAGACTGATGATGATTCATTTAGAGGCCGCAAAATATCAGGAGATATCATGCATCTTTTTTTTATAGTAACAATAGAGTACAAACACTAAAAGCATGCAACAGTTCGTTGTCACTATTTAGTAGTAAATAGCTCTAATTAAACAAAATAAATCAATAGAATTAGCATAAAATAGCACTTTTTAGTGGTATTTTTCTGAACCGAAATGAAAGCACCCCATCCCCTCCCTACTTAAAAATGTTTTGTCATCACTGCACTATGATAGTAGTGCATGATTATGGTAATGCTGAACTTTGTGCTTTAATTGTAAAATATTGTGGCCCTTTTTTCTTTGGAATACTGTAGCAGCAAACACCAGAGCAGGCTAATCCTGTGGATAGCAAACGCTTCAAACGTCTCAAACAATTGGCTTTGCAAGTTGGTTTTCATGTGGAATGGAACTTGGAAACTTTTGAAGATAGGTATTAAATATATAGAGGGTATCACATGGGCACTCGGAAATGCCAAAATTATCTTTGAGCAGGCGATAAATTTTGTATCTCCTAGGGCCCATGTAATTTATATCTTTTATAAAATAACTTTGCATGCTCTGATTTGTCAACGATTGTGCTTTATGAGAGCACAAAGCACGCACACGTCAACTATTTTTGACTTCATGCTTTTACTTTGTCAATTTGTATTTTATAAAAGGAATAACAAAACTTGCTTGCTGCTACGCATCAGGCTTTTCTAGCACGTCTCTTGTGGTTTGCCTATCCCCGCATGCTTTATTTCTCCATAAAGCATGCATGCGTATCTTTTATTCCTTCAATTAAATATCATAATTTTTTTTGAAAAGGAGAAATATTGTTTTTTATGGATAATAAAAGACTGTTAGAGTAGATAGAGTGGTTTTTGTAAACCTGTTAATTAAACATCTTGTATCATTTACTATCAAAACAAAAATAACTACAAAAGTACAAGAATGAAATTAGAGTTATTTACTGAGTAATAGTTAAGTAACTATTTTACAGGTTGGTGAAAACAAATTATTAGTATTTTATCAATTTTTTTTGTGAAATGGTAATGGCATTGATGATAATAATAATAATAATATAATAAACTTCATTATACACAGAATTCTAAAAGTTAACACTTATTTACATTGAAGCTGTGTTTATCGGAATATATATAACGAGATCTATAAAAAGAAGATTCACTATTTACAAAATTTGAAATCGAACAAGTGGATATGTTAAAATTATGATTTGAAATTAGGCAGTAAATACAATAGATTAAAATTAAGATAAAGAATACTAAATATAATAAAAGGATTTATAATACGGTATATATATGTATTACTTAGAGAATATTATTGTGTCACGAATGTCATGATGCTAATGACAATGATGATTTCTGTCTTAATGATAATCAATATAGCAATGATGGTAGCTGTGATGATGATATTGATAATAATGTAACAATTTTTATACATTAATAGTCTTTAGGCTTTTGTGGTTTGGAGTATAGCGAGTTGAAGTGCTGACTTTTCGGCTATGCTATTGCCATCAGACCATAAAAATTGGAATTTTATTTATTTTTCATATTTTTACATCAAGATAGTAATAATAGCCAATATCAATGGTGATGATAATGATAATGTTGCCATGAATAATTTCAATATTTACTATCTCCAGCCTCTCATTACACTGGCAACAGCTTCTTTTCACTGAACTCTTGAAGATGCAAGCATCGTTATATGAAAATGTGAGTACCATTTATTTGTAAGCCAAGCTTTCGCGCTAATTGCGCATCTGCAGGGCAAAAATGGATGTGTTTAACAATTTGTTTCAACTACATTGTGTAAGAACGCGTTATTCTACAAATAAACCAATAGATTTAAAAGGAGGATGCGAAAGCAATCCAAAGTAAACGGAATTACATGTGCGCGCACAGTTATGATTGAAAAATAGAAATAAACAACAATTAAGTTGAATTAATAATTATAGTAAAATAATGAATAAAACTATGAATAATTAAATATTGAAATAACTACACAAACAAAATACAAATAATTGGAAATATTTAAATAAATAAATAAATGAATTAAGTAATATATATAATAATAAATAAATAGATAAATAAATAAATAAATAATCAAATAAATAAATAAAATTATAGATAGATAAATGAATAAATAATAATAAATAAACAATTAAATGAATAAATAACTAAACAATTAAACAAATAAATAGTTAAATAGATAAAATAGCTAAAAAAATTGAAATAACTGATAATAATAATAATATAATAATAAATTAATAGTTGAAACAAATTGTTAACACATCCATTTTTGCCCTGAGGATGCGCAATTACTTGACTATATAATGATGCCCACGTACCAACCAATTTTAGACAAGGATGACAATGTTTGTTGGTGTGTGTTAAGGTAATTCCGTAGTTTTGCACTGCGCATAGTTCTGCGCATGTTTCAAAATTTTCGGTTTCAGGACTTTTATCATGTAATCTAGTCAAATTATGTTTGTAAAGTACTTTGAATAAAAAATTCGAAGAATTGCGATATTTTCGAGCGAGAAAACGCGATAATTTTGAAACTCGACCCAGTCCTCTCTTGGAAAACCTGTTTTTTGACAATAAAATGACGATATTTATCGCAATATTTCGCAAACTAGCTCGGTGACCTATGTATTTTATTTGATAAAATTATTTGTTATAACATAACTTCAGATATATCTAAAATTGAGCATGGGTCATCGGGCTAACTTTTGAGAAATTTCCAAAATACTTTCAGCTAAGGACTTTTTCGAATGAATTAGCAGCTCGTGCGCACGTTGGTATTTCGTCAATTTCTTCAAGATCACATCTTTTTTATACATCTGTTCATATGTTTTTAATAAAATTAAGTACAGACATTTGAACAAAACGTGAATTTTGCTCTTAAAAGACAAATTACTGTGTTTTTGTTCCGTTTCTCTTCGATTTTTGAGCTTATTTCTTCACGTTCTCAAGTCACCAAAATGCATGAACTTTGACGTCATATAGCACAAAAACGAAGTCGGTGACCCCCCTTTTTTATTGTATTTTCTGAAAGCTTTTCTCAAAATTGTTTGTTAGAACGAGTATAAAAAAAATTCATCGGGCAGTTTTATTTCTACGGAATTACCTTAATTGTTAGCTGGAGAGTTCTACAGTTGGATTCCCCAGTGCATGGCTCCATATTAGGACTTATTTCTGTTCAGTGTAGCTTGAAGAAATGGATAAAAATAGGATTGAATACATATAGCTGTTATAGATAGATCAATGGATGATTGAATGCATCAACAGTCAAGCAAACAAATTAATGAATTATTGATTGAATTAATTAATTAATTAATAATTCAATGATTATTCAATGAATATATGAATGAGTGACTCAATTACTAAGTCAAGGACCAAGGAAAATGTTTTTAGCCCACTATTACAAAGCGTGACTTTGATAATTCTCATGTCTCTTTGTAGTTCATGAGTGGTAAGGTCTGCCTAAAAGAACTAGACAAGAAGTCAGCTATGGCACTGGTTATATACTGCAGATGGTAAACACATTATCGTTAACACTATAACAGCAATACCTATAAAAATACTATGAACACAAGGGCACTGTGTCATAGGTATTTCATATTGTTTTCATGGATTAAACCTATGAAATACATTTATTTTCACAGGTTTTTCATAGCATTACCACATGAAATCATTTCATAGTGTTATGGTATTAATTTTTCTAAAAGCTATGGAGTTTTGTTTAAAGCAACTTAAATAATCCTTTTTTTTTACTCAGGGTAATAAGGACTCTAGCTCAGCATTTTTTGCCAAATATTGGAAAACCCAAAACAGGGTAGGTGAATTAATAGAAATACATAGATATAGTTGTTTGTTGAGCTTACATGATTAATAGAAACACTTTGATAGATAGTTGTTTATCAAACGTTCATGTAATTACAATACATTCAGTACTGTTTCCCACTCATAAGAAATTAATTCTAAATTATTAGATTGTCAGAGGCGGTGGAAAATGAAAACACCTTAAAAAGTGTGAGTATGACTTGAATTTAATTTAATTGAAGGGGACAGTTGTACAAAGCCTGTGATGTCCACTGGATAACTACTTTTATTCAGCAGAAAAATTATAAAGAAATTCTGTGCAGTAGAAAACTTTAATCTAAGCTTTGCACGCAGCAACAGATGAATGCCTTTTTGCTCTATATTAATTAACAGTTTACAAATTTATAAAATTAAAATGTATGAACAATGTACCTTGTAACTACAAGACTTGTGAATTTGGACTTGACCATTTAGATATGTTTTTTGAAAAAGATTGTGTTTGGAATAGAAGCTTCCATGTCATTAATATGTACATAATTTAAGATTGAATTATTGGTTGTTTCTTCATAGCTTAAAGAACAGTTATCATCTTGTATCTCAATCCTGGAGGATGCTTTATTGCTAACCGAAGACCTTGAGCTTCCCTGTCCACTTGATCCTACTATCCTCAATAAAACAGAAAACAAGATTAAACATACCCCTCCTGATACAGATTCCACCCAATCTACCCCTGATAAAGTAGACACAGAGACTGGCCATACTCCCCCTGAGAAAACAGAAACAGACAGCAAGAAGGGTACTCCTGATAAACTGGGTATAGATGCTGACATGCCTTCCCCTGAGAAAGATAAAGATACTGATACTACCCCTAGTAAGGCAGAGAAAGTGTCTGGTGATACTCCACCTGGTAAAGTAGTTGATAAAACAGAAGAGAAGTTCAAAAAGGATGTGGCCCGTAGTGTCAATACAGTTGAGGGGATATTAGTAAACATCAAAGAGTTAGTTGCTCAGGTAAACTACATTGTATCCTTGTCAATCCCAAACTTTAAAAGGACTTTATCCACTAACCCATGATACCTTGCAGGGATCCATAATAATATACTCTTGTTAACTTATAGACTGATATTTCTTTCTTGTCCACAGATCTCATTCGATTTGGGTACATTGTATTTTTACCAAGAGAAGTTTGAAAAAGCTGCAAAGCTCTTCCAGCATTGTAAGGAAGCAAAGGTATAAGATACTTCATTTATCCTACACAAGAAATAAAGAATATTACCTGAGCGGACAGAGATATGAAATAATTTATCTTTGAGTGTTGAAAAAGTTATTCACAAGTGAGGCCATCTCCAAGTGCCTATGTCGTATTCTGTTTATCCTAATTATAATCATCCATAAAATCAACTTCATAAGATTTTGTGTTCTACATGTCCCAACTGAAGACATTACTAATAAATTCTGATTATGAATTTGACTTTTCTGTTTTATTTTGATTAAATTATTTGTCTAAATTGGAATTTTTTAACAGTCTGAGTTGTGATTGATTTTTCCCCTCCCATACTCTATAAAAAAAACACTATATAATTGAATCACATTTTTCTTTCCACCCCAATGTCATTTTCATCAATCCATATTTTATAATATCTGATAGAATAAAAGTCGGTACCTTTGGTTAAAACTTTGTTGTGTCTTTGTAGTGTTGTAAATCGTCATGTTACACTGTTGATGAAGACATGTTACATGGATATTACATGTCCTGCTGTGGTCTATTAGACATACAACCTCAACTTACTCTATTCAGTGGTGATCATGGTGGCCAAGGATACACAGTCTCTCTTTTTGAGAAAGTACAACACTGCAAGATGTCCTCGTACAAGGTTGGAAGTTATAGTGTAACAGAGCTGTCCATCACCTGTTAAAGTATCGCTAGAATTTTGTGTGATTGAATTTTGTGTGATTTAATTGTGTGTGATTTAATTGTGTGTGATTTAATTTTGACAATAAGATTGGCTATCAATTAATTGGTTAAAAAATTAATGTAAGTCAATTACCTGTAATTTATTACTAGTCAATCCATCAATCATTCAGTCAATCAATTAATCCATAGATCAATTAATTTAATCAATCAATCCATCCATCCATTCATCCATCAAAATATACTGTCTAATAATCCTCTAAGTTGATTAATCTAGTTTAAAATGTACAATAGCAAAAGTTAATTTGCGATGTATAACGTGATTAATAAAGATAAATATAAGATGCTTTAGTCTTGTGAAAGCTCAACTTGAATTATATCAAAATCAGAAACAACATAACAGAAACAAACTCTCATTACAAATGATTGTTTTTCCATCAAAAAGCTTTATTTTCTTTGAATGCTCCTTATCTCACTTAAAATTCCTTCTGAAATAACCAGTATTTGCCAGTGCAACCACCTTAAAAATAATTGTTTTTCCTAGGATCTTATTGGGTACCTTGTTGAGGACAACATAACAGAGGAGCTGCCAATGGACTATAGGATATCTCTAGAGCATGATGTTACTAGTGAAAACACTACTGATGACAATATCAGTTTGCAGTGGCAAATAACAGCCTGTAATGTTATTAGACTTGTACTTCAAGGGAAGCCACTAGATACCAAGTTCTGGGAAACAATAAGAACAAGTAGCCAACAGCACTTAGAGTGTGTTCTATCTGTAAGTATATATATTTCAATCTGCAAATAAAGATGTGAGACCCTTACATAGTGCATCTCACAAATATTGATGCGATTTACAAGTTATACATTTATATGGGCCACTATTTAAGGTGCAATTCTTGCTGCCTTGTGCCTTGGTATCGTAGTTAGCATGGATTAAAATGACCTGTCTACACACACACAGGGAAGTCCCTACGCTTTTCAAACAGTAGTGTGTGTTCTTTGAACGTCCCTCTGGTCAGTGAATAACTGTATAGTTGTATAATAGTTTAATAACAAACACTTCATCAATGAATAATTTTGTTATGTTATAGCACAATGTTATGACCAGTTATAACTATTTGCATTCATCCATGGCACTTGTTGTCATGAATTTGATCATAATTTCATGTGGTTTATTGTGGTTTAGCTATGCAGCAAGACCTTGCAGTTTAAGAAGAAATTGTCAACAAACTCACACAAAAATGACCCAAGATTCATAGCTCTGAAATCATTTGTGCAGTAAGTTGAAGCTCTTTGAACTTAATTTCAATAATTTGACAGTCTTTATCAACAAGCTTAAAATTATAGACATTATTAGTATGTATTACATAGTTGATTTTTGTGTATAATTCCATTGATCAACTATGCATCTGTCAAGTTTCTTGATGCTATCCCAAGACATTTTACTCTCAATAGCCAATGGGAAGAGAAAATTATCAAGTCTTGACAGCCATACAGTTTTCATGGTCATATTCTTTTACAAATTCTAGTTTGTTGTGTAGCTGCATTGATGATGGGTTTGAGATTGCTAAGAAATCAGAAGCTCAAGATTTTATCCATCTTTTGGTAAGATGATCTGAAATATTAATTTATTTTTCAGTGCTGATACTACCATCATTAGCATGAAATTGGCCATTACCACTCACTAACATCAGTACCACTACAACCAACATCACTGTTGTTTACATCATCATTATCATCATTATCAGCAGCATCCTCATCATCACCATTGTCATCATTATCATTGTCGTCAACACCACCATAAGCATCATTTTCATCAAAATGATTCTCATCATTGTCATCATCATCATCAGGAGAAACATATGGTAATTTCTTTCAACACTGAAAGGATGTCTTTCACACCATATCAACAGTGACATTATCTCGAAAATAGATCATTCTCCTCGTTGTCAGCAACTTAATCAGTGTTTATGGCCATCATAGAGTTGAATAGATACAAGAACTAATCCCATGTTTGTGTGATAATTTATTGTAGGATGATCAAAAAGCCAGTGTTTCATCAATGGATCAGTTACAGCCACTGATATGGTCGCCTGTAGATGTCTACCCTGAATGTGAAAGAGGTAACGTACACTAGGTGTAGTTCAAGTTCCCACTCTAGCCTTTACGGTGAATTAACTTACCAACTGCTTCCAACTGTTGCACTAGGTAATGTAAGGTTTAGTTCAAGTTCCCACTCTAGTCTTTAAGGTGAATTTACTTACCAACTGCTTTTAATTGTTGCACTAGGGGTAACTTGATGCAATGGACAGATGGGGCGAAAACAAACTCACTCCTCCCCTCACCCCTACTGCTGAACCCGAGAGGAGTGACTCTCTATACGTTAAATATTATTATTAACAATAAATTTAACACTGGAAAAGTACAGAAGCATAGAATACCGGTAGTACAGAAGATGGAATTTTTGCCCCTACCCGGGTAATCGAAAATGGCCAAAATTTTGAAAAAATTGATTGCTCTAGAAATCACTTGAAAGCACTTTCTATAAGCAGATAATACGTCAAATGGAAGCTGTAACAGGTTTACTGAGCTGCAATTGTTTGATTTTTGACATTTTGTGATTTCAACAAAATTTTGTCCCTACCCAGGATAATCAAAAATTGCTAAAATATTTACAAAAAATTATTCTGTTTTGAAATCATTTGGAAATAGACATTATTTTATTACTATAATTGTTTTTTATATAGAATACATTGTATTATTTTCATTTAGATCTGAACATTTGAAAAAGATGTGTGTACAGGGATGTCCCAATGCTCTACCAGTCAGAAGTTATAATGTCATTTTGTTTGTTCTTCTGGGGCCAGTTGCACAAAACTGGTATAAAAAAACTATCCACTGGATAAAGTTGTCCATTCAAAGGAACTTCTTAAGAATTTATCTGCTGAATAGTGGATTTATCTTGTGGATAGCACTGTCCAGGCTTCAAAGACAGATTTTCAAACTTCAAGTTTAATTATTTCATAAGATTCAAATAAAATTTACAAACTTATTTATATATATGTTATTTATTATCAAAGAATGTGACAAGGATACTTGTAATGAAGCCGATATTTATGCTAATACAAGCAACCTAATATGTTATTAAGATATTATTATTATTTCACAGATGATTTGGAACTAAAATGTGGGCAGTTGCTGCACAAACTACGAACATGCTATGATGTTGTTGAAATAAACAGAGTCATTGAACAACTGCATAGATTACATCCGACAAGACGATTTCACAATGAGGTAAACAATGAACATCCTTGACTAATGATATCAGTTTGTTACCGGTATAATAATTATAATATAATTATAATGCCGTTGGACATAAATTGTCTTCTTGACTATTACATGTAAGTAATGTTGATCATACCAAAAAAATGTTAACTACCGGTATGTGCTACTCAGAGGTGCAGCATCGTATACGCATTATATGCATGTACATACTTGAAGTTACAGAAAATTTTGAAATTTACATGTAAATTGTTACTCTTTTTAAAATTTTATTTGTACACAACCAACACTTTTGGTGATAAAAAAAAACACTTTGGTTAAATTGTAAAATTGAATATACGCATGAAAACAAGAATGCAGTATTTTTTGTACAGTTTACTTAATTTTTTTTATATCATATGTGCGTACCTGTGTCCATTTATAGTGTTCAATTTATAGGTCTTTCCGCATGTATAGAAAACTATAATTATTGTATTCTGTTGTTTCTTCAGTTTATTATTTTGATTTGAAATCTTTTTTTGTGTGTGTTATGATGAAATTTGTACTGCAGTACTTCCAGAAAGAACCCTACTTACCCATTGAGATATATACCATATAACTCTTGGACCAACCATTAAGATAGTAATTTCTATTTTTGCATTTGTGGTAGAACTTTACATGCATGACATACAAGCCAATACTTGATGAAATACAAGACTCTTCTATGCAAGATTTATTACATGTGATCTTAACCAAGTCATTACATTGCTCCTCCATCAAGGTACTGTCTTGTTAGTCTAAGAAAATGGATAAATAATTACCTGGGTGAATGAATACAATATTAAGCAGATCAATGGATCATTCAATAAACAATGAAGGAATGAGTGTATCAACAGTTAATTGAACGAATCAATGAATAAGTCATTGAATGAATTGTAATTTTATTTATGTCTTGAGTGAATAGTAATCAATTAATCAATCAATAAAACTTATATATAAATTGAAAAAGAAAAAAAATGTTTGAAACAATTGCTTGAATAATAATTGATGAACGTATCAAAATGAGTAAATAAAGGAAAGATTGAATGAATAAATTATTGATGTATAAGTAGTTCATTGATGATTTCACTAAGTGTAGAGTAATAAAAAAAGCAAAGAAAAACTATGTAGTCTCACATCCACCTAAATGTTTGGGTTTCCTGTGTCCCAATGATGAACTCAAGATGGATACCATGTCCATCAGCTGATACTGTTTGTTTATAAATAGCAATATAGTCATTGTGAGGAAATGCTGAAGTTTGCCCTTGACAGACTGTCGAGCATTACTAAATCAGCAACAGAGATGGAGAAAGTCAAATCAGCTTTACACCAAGAACTTCTAATAACAGACTTGCATAGATATAACGATAAACAAAGGTCAGCATGATGATAATGACCATGTTTAAGTGTCTCTTATTATTAAAACATTTCATGAACTAATGATGATGACGATGATACTGGAATTGATGATGATTGTTGATGATAGTGATGATGGTGGTGGTGATGATGATGGTGATGATGCTGGTGATGGTAATGATTATGATAGTGTTGTTGGCGATGATTGTTGATGGTGGTTGTGATGGTGGTTGTGATGGAGGTGGTGATGATGGTGATAATGGTGATGGTGACGATGGTGGTGGTGGTGATGATGATAATGGTGTTGGTGATGATTGTTGGTGTTGGTGGTGGTGGTGATGATGATGATGGTAATAGTGATGTTAGTGGTCATCATTTGAATGATATAATATGTGAATGATTTAATTCTCTCATATAGAAGTGAACTAATCAATTCAGTCAAGACTCTTCTAAATCAGACAAGAACAAGTAAGTAATGTTTAACAACATGCTCTTTTTACCGATTTTCATTTGAAATATTGTTTTTACTTGGCAGTCTGCATTGGTCTATAGAAAAGTTATCAGTATTAAAGTAACATTGGATATGATTAATAAAATATTCAAAAGAAAAAAATCATGGCAACCAAACATTAAAAGAGGAGCTTAGCGTATTTGGTGACTTAAATGTAGAAGTGAAGTGTTTCTTCTTCTTTGGTTCAACCTTCATTTTATTAATGAAAAATTAAAATAAATAAAACAGAAAAATAAATAAACCATGTTCAACTGACATTACATTGTAATGCTCAAATATAAATTCATTTTCAGGTCCAAATCATAAGGCAAAACTCTTAGCAACTACCTATCTGCTAAACATGAAAGAATATGCATTCTTATCGACCCTAAAGGCAGATGGTGAAGATGATTTGTCATTTGTTGATTACAAGAAGGTATTATGAATGTTGATTTATTTAATATATGTTGCAGTGGACAATGTAATTGTTGCACTTGGTGCATAGCAATATTCACCTAGCAAACTTGTCATTGGTCATTTGGTGATTACAAGAAGGTATTATGAATGCTAAATAACTTATATTCATTGCAGTGGACAATGTAATTGTTGCACTTTGTGCATAGCAATATTGACCTAACAAACGTGTCTCAAATGAATTATCACATGAATGCACCTAACAGAATAATCTTTCATAAGCTTGCAAATAGCAGCACGTGGTTGGCACAGAAATGAGAATGGATCACGTCAATATGGCATCACTTTTGAGCAGTTTGATTTTTTGTTTGCAAAATTCCAATATATGAGCCAGATAAGTTTGTAGGTTTTTTATAGCTCAACATCACTATGTCAGATTCATGAAATTTCAACTCTATCAGTTCCTGAGTAAATGTGTGACTGTGTACCTTCATGCAAATTATATAGTTAAATGTTGTTTTTTTTTTCAGCTTGGATCATTACTAGCATCTGGGTGTCTGTCTGTTACTAAGCCTCAAGAATGGAGAAAGTGCATTAGAGCATTATGGGATGCAGGTAAACACTGCTACTTGGATGATAACAAAACTGACTTGTTGTTATCATTGTTATCGTCATCATCATGATTGTCATCATCATTGTTCTCATGGTGTCATTATGATTGTTATCCTCATTTTCATCATTGTTATCACCATCATTATCATTATTATTATCATCATCATCATTGTTATCATCACCGTCAACTTATCATCATTATCACCATGGTGACATCATCATCATCACTATCATCATTATCATCATTGTTTAATCATTTGAAATGTGTCTCCAATTTATAGTGGTTTTCAACTTAAGACTATATGACAGTTTAATAGTTACTTACTTACTTACTTACTTTTATTGTCATCATGATTGAGTTGATTTGCTGTCATCAGACTGATTGTTTTATTTGTAGTTCTGCGTATTTTCTCAACAACTGTCCAACGGAAGCGCCCACAAGAAGGCCGATCTGCCATCACCATACGGAGAGATGCTACAAGCATGAATGCGTAAGTTGTGCCACTTTATTTTGATTCCTTGTATCATGTCGGACACTCATTTTCTCATACATTTTGTTCACTCATCCATTCATGTTTTCATGTATTCATTTGTATATCACTCATCCATTTCTAATTGGTTTGTTTGTTTAGGTCGAGTTTCCAAGTATTTGTGAAACATTTACAGGTAATAATTTAAAAAATGATTATTTTTTTAATTTTGCAATATGGTTTGGATAATTTTGTTAATGTAATCATGTTATTCACAGGATGAGACGTGTCTGGATTTGTTAATCTCTTGTCTTGTCAGGCTACAAAACTTGTCGAAGGTGAGAAGATGTACCTACACTTCGACACACTCTTTTCTCTTTCCTTTTTTACCTTTCATTCTTCACCCTTCCATTGTTGTTCTTGTGGATCCTTCAGTTATTTTTCCCCTTTTTTCTCTTTTCATTCCTAAGTTTTATTCATTTCATGTTTTTTATTCTTTATTCAATATTTGTTCATTTGGATATTTATTTTTTTCTATGAAAATCCTTTCTCTTTTCAATGTTTTTCTCATATCTTCAAGCATCTGTTTTTATTCTCAGGAAGGCCAAGAAAATGTCAGAGAGATTTTCAGTTCATATTGTCATCTATGGCCAACATCAATTACAAAGTAAGTGATACAGAGTAGATTCAGAAATATTTCAGGGGCATTTCCCATAAAAAAATTACTTAAAATAAAGTTTTTGACATTCAAATTACTCTAATAAGAAATAACTAAATCATAACTAGAAAATGATGTTCGACCCTTAAATCCATCCCTGTAATATTATATACTAGAGTCAACCTACTTGATATTGATTGGTTTAGGGTTTGGGTTGAATGATGCATTGTGGACAGACAGTTTCCATGCTTTAAATCAGTTTGTAAGCTAAAGTTAATCCAGTGTTCACAATCATGGGCTTTTTGATACAGAATGATCTTTGTTTTATGCAAATACCAGGGTGTTTGCTTGTAAAATGCACTTACTGGGCTCTTTGCTTGTATATGCACATACAGCACCCGGTTCTTGATACACACTATTTTAAAGGACACAGCTGGATTTAGACTTTTCCTGCTTAGCGTGAAACTCTTCGAGCAAACAGTATAAGGAGCATTTATGCATTGTTGCATCGACTTCTTCTTGTCTTGTTTGCGCCTTGTGGCAAATAAGGCCTTGTTACATACCTATGACTACTATGTTGCCTTGAGAAAACTTCAAAGCATTCTAATGTTATAATGTGTTTTTGTTTTAGTCGTAGTTCTGTTAATTTTGAGAACATTGAATCAGCTATGATGTATGTCACACAACATGCTGTAATGGTTCATCCTTGTAACGTACTGTGGCAGCAAACACTAGGCGATATATACCTTGGTAAGAAAGCATCATTGTCATCACTATCATCAATGACATCATTATCACAAAATTGTACAATGCGCATTTAATGTTATTATTGTGAGAATCCTTAATTTTTATAGTAAACACTTTTAAAAGGGTTCAGCAATCCACATGATCCACCCCTCTGTCACTGCATTTCCTATGTTTGACGTGGTCTATATCTTCTCTTGATAGATTCCAAGAACTTTTCGTTTGCATTCAGATGTTACCTTGAGGCAGGGGCATGCTCATCATGTCTGTTTGCTCATCCGGTACCCATTACAGTATGGGATGTACAGGTATACACATTAAGTGTTATTTCAAGTGTATACAAGGGAGCATGCCAGACTTTCTTTTATCATTTTGGGGTTTTATTTATGATGGAGTTCCTGTGTAATCCGCCATTTCAGAAATGAGTATATGTGATAGTTTCTGTCCATATTGCGAAGACGAGAGCCAAAAGCTCATGAAATGTGACAACTTCAAAATGGTGGATTCAAAGAATAAAACTATCGAATAGCGTCACAAAAAATAATGATAATCAAAAACAATTCTGGCGTGCTCCCTCGATGTACCATGAAACAAATTGTTCAATGGCGTTCAACTAACTTATCTATATATATATACATAGTTTACAACTGTTTCTATAGAAACACAGACACAGTCTAATGTAGTATCTAACTAGTTTTGATCTCTAAGTTGTGCAATGGTCTGCATTGTCTGATTCCTTACAGGTTTTCAAGAAAATGATAGAGTGCTGCATGTTACTCAAGGCACATATCCAGGTGATTATTCACTCATTACATCGAGATTCTCAAACGTATGACCAGTTATAATGTGTTCACATACTCCGGGGGGGGGGGAGGACTCCGATGGTAAACGATCGGGGATGCTCGTCGTATCTTTTAGGGGTAAAAATCGACGATTTGGTATCTTTTAGGGTTTAAAAATATGAAATTTGCCAAATTCTCACTTTTTGGTATCTTTTAGGGGTTGAAAACCACTGAAACTCATGATTTTGGTATCTTTTAGGGATGAAAAACTTGTGAAGCCACGCCCTTTTGAAAAACGTTTGGTATCTTTTAGGGGTATTTTTGAAAAATTCCGACGAGCATCCCCGATCGTTTATCCCCGGAGTCCCCCCCCCGGGTCACATACTTCCATGTCTAGCTTTCAGCCAATCAGTACAAGGTGCACGCTGCAGCTAGATTGCTGATTGGTTGAAAGGAAAATGGTAGTGTGTTTAAAAACATTATCGTCACTAGTGATGTTACTGAGCATTAATGTGTAATTCTCGGTATTCCAGCCATACCTTTTTATTTTGTCTGTATTGACTATGCTATGTCCAAGGAACATTCTTTCAATTAAGCTCAAAAATGTTTTTTTCCATTTTTGCTTTATGAATTTATAGATGATAAATTCAGGATTTACTGTCGTCTGTTTTTCAGGCTGCATTGTTGTGTCAGTGTTTTGAGCCTAAGGATTATGTTACTGCTTTCAAAGCTATACAGCTAACCGCTACAACAAGGTTAGTAAAACCAGAGAGACAGACAGAGGGACATACAGACAAAAAGATAACAGCTAGTAAAAGACAGAAATACAGATAGACAGACGGACAGACAAAGAGATAAAACCTTGTAAAATACAGACAGACAAACAGATTGACAAGGAGACACATAAACAAATAGGTGAATCACCTAAACGACGACAGCACCTCAACATCATTTTTGGCTTGGTTCATATTGCAATATAGACACCAACATACGTCACTCCAAAATGTACACACTCCCAATACACAACACATTAGCTAACATCATTTCAGCCTGTACAATCGATGTACAAAGAATATTCAGGATGTAACACAGGCTAACATAATTTACACCTGGGTTCAATCCTAACACTAAAATTCAAACCTTTCACACAGACGTCACCGACACAAGTTTGATAGTTTAAAAAGATTGTCTATTCAAAAACTCTGTATACTGATGTTAATGTTTATCTTTTATGTGATGGTCAAGAGCATTAAGATTTTATTTTTTGTACATTTGTTTTCAGTGAAGACGCCATGGATCATTACTACTCGTTGTTCTGGGATGTCACCATGTTAGAATACCTTATCAGTATCTTTTATTATTCTTTTGTTAAACCAGTGGATAATCTTCAGACCAGCTTACTCCATTGACATTATTGGCGCTCGATGTATGCTGATCTTTAACTGACATCCATTGAACGCAAAAGTTTATTTTACATATCTTATTCAAAGAAATGTAATTACGTTTTACGTTATGATGTTCGAAGAGTGTTATGCTACTTTATGATAATGTGTGTATATATCATTGTATTTGACTTGACAACTAAAGACACCCACTTTAAACAGGGACAACACGATAAGAAACAACTGGCGGTGAGTTAGACTAGTAACAGCTTTATGTCATCATTGTCATCATCATCACCATCAGAGGTATTACCCTCATCGTCATTACCATCAATTTTGATCTGCATCATCAATATAACGTAGTTGCCAACGTTATTATCTTGAAACGTTGTCCTGCTATCGTTACCTAGGTATTGAATTCGTGCGGCCATTTCCAATGCTAACATTTTCGTCCATCATTGACGTCATCAACACCGTCATCATTACCAGCATCATCGTAATTACCACCTCCACCATCATCATCATCACTTACATCATCTTCATTGCCATCGTCATCACTACTATAATCTTCATCATCATC
Source organism: Diadumene lineata (assembly GCA_918843875.1). Classification (NCBI taxonomy): domain Eukaryota; kingdom Metazoa; phylum Cnidaria; class Anthozoa; order Actiniaria; family Diadumenidae; genus Diadumene; species Diadumene lineata. The sequence goes on from OU974072.1 coordinate 9,777,732, forward strand.
ACTACTATCATCATCTGCGTCATCATCATTATCATCATCATTTTCATCATCATTACCATCATTATCACTACCATCATCATTATTGCAGTGTTTTGTCATAGTGATTTTAAGACGTCTTTGATGGCTGTATGTCATCTGTGTGTTGTTTATTTTCAGATTCAGACTATCAATCAAGCCGAATTGAATATCTTCAATAATCAAGAAATCTTGAATCGAGCTGAATCCATCAGACGGTCGTCGTTATTTCGGTCTCTCTCCAACCAATACCTGTTATAACTGCTATGCCTGTGACAATCTGAGAACATCAAGGTATATACAACCACAGGCAACCCAAGATGCCGATTTAAAATGCAAAAAATGAAAGCCAGGGGGAGTGGAGATTTACAAGGGGAATATATTAACACATCAAGCTCACATATTTCCTTATAAGGATTGTACCTACCATATTTGGGCATTGGAATAATTCAGCAATGCAAAAAAAGCGATTTTTCTCGCACAATTCTTCAAATTTTTAACTTTTTTTGAGTGAAAGCCTACATAACAAGTCTGACATTTTTATTTCTGGCCGAAAAACGACTTCAAACCTAAAACAGGACCCCTGTGTATTTTACCACAAGAAGCCCAAAATCGACAACAAAAGTTTGATATGATTTTTTTTTGCTCTCAAGACGTCACGTAGAATTTGTGCGATTATTTCACTATGTTCATCAAGTTTGTCTTTTTTCCCATTGACGTCACATGGTACTAACCTCACCATGGGATGTTTTTGAGTGCCATGCTGTGCTATCGTTGTTCATTTGATACATATCCCACTGATTATAAATAGCACCATGCCGTTCTAGTTTGTTATTATGTTCACTAATTTATTGACACATGTTTCGTAACAATAACGTTGTTTTAACGGTCTACTTCACTTGCTAACGATACTATTGAAAGACGGTTCGTATTCACCTTAAAACGTCCTCGATGTTCATATTGGCGGACGATGTTATTACAAAGAGTGAATCGACTCTGAACTGTAAGTAGTCTAATGTACATATCGAGGGTCAGGTGAAATCGAGGGCTTTTGGTCACATTTGACCTTCTTCGTCGAATTGAAAATTTCCATTTAAAAGAGTTTCTCTCTCTCTGTAATATTATGACTGCATAGTATTAAATGAGCTAAAAAAAAGTTACTAGGAAGAAGATTAGGTCAGTTTTTCAAGAACGAACGAGGCGAGAGAATGTTCGTGATGAGCCTAAGAAGGATTTTGTTAGAGGCCAAGTCCACTTGTGTATCGATTAAATATCCATTATCGGTGTAAGATATGATTTTAATGGTCGAAGTATTAGTTCGATTAACGTAATGAACGAAAATGTACACATTTACATAAATAGATTTTCATTTTTCTGATGGATATATATTTTTTGATTTACAGAATACACGGCTCTATTTTTCAAACGTTTTCACCCATTAATCTTTTTTCAAATACTGCCAGTATTCGTTGGTGACAAAACAATTTGATGAAATAGTTTCTTAAATATTATTATTTACTTGCTAAATGCTTCATCGAATAAAATTATTATATAACTAAGTTTTGTTCTTTCGCTAATCCACCGTTCTGTAATCTTTCAGTTTTATATTGCTTGGTTAATATTTTAGTTTCGTTTATTCGTAAGTTATTCGTGTCAATCTCCACGTTTTGCTGTTTTCGATTTCGGAAAGAGCCACTGAGTTTCTTTGATCGAATTTTTATTAATCTGTTCTTATTATTAATTAAAGAAGTGACCGCCAAAGGAATTATTGTCTATGTCTATTATAATTATATTTATCAGTTAATTTTATCACACCGCGGTTCCAGTCACAGGATTTCTTTTGTTGTGTAATTTTAGCTTAGTCGAATTTCATTTTTATTTATTTGTTTTTATATAACGAATTTCATACTAACAGTGTGTATGTGTTTCTTTATTTCATAGAGAAAACCTAATACGATTATTGAAGTGCCTTTCATGAAGTACATTTGTTGAAGTACACTGTTAAGACATGGAAGTAGTTAAGAAGCCTGTTTTACCTGCGTCTCAGAAACCCCCAAGAATAAAGTCCCATGTTCCGTCTCCTACAGATAGAGACCGCCCTGACAAAGGAACGTTCTTTGGTTGCTGTCGCATAGATCTTAAAGAGAAAGATTGTAAATCTGGACAAAGACAACTTGATGCACGACAAAACTATACTTGCAGGGGTAAACAGAGGAGTTGTGCTGACAATGTAAAGTTTGTTACTAAAGTTTTAATTAAGAAAAAATCACCAAGGGTGCAGTCAAATTGTGAACATGTTCTGAATGACGTTGAAGACTGTCGAAATGTTGAAAACGATGAGTTCCCTGAAATACTAAATAAAACTCCGCATTTGTCTGCTAGAAAACTTGACGAACTTTCTTCAAAGGATGAACTGCAAACTGACACGATTTATTCTAACCATGATCAACCTAGTTCAAATGATTTTTCTTGTGTCCAAGATAAAACCGGTCAAACCAGTTTGCTAGTTAAAAATGTCACCTTTCCATCTAGATATCAACATGATAAACGGCTTTGTGTTAAAACTAAGACAATTAGTAAAACTGATCTGACTGGAAAAACTGGTCCAGAAAAAACGCAACAAACCAGTTTTCTGCCAGGAAGTAGTCATCATCCAGTTAAAAATGAAATGGCAACCTTAAAATGTGCAGTTTGTGTTGCTGAGGAGATTGGTCAATCTCTTATAAATGAGCCAAGGGACACTGAAACAGGGAAAACCGATTTCCCTGAGAAAACTGTTGATGGATCTAGTAATGATATGACAAGCCAAACCAGTTTGCTTTCAAAGCGACTGTGTTCCTCTCCAAGAGGTAATCTAGCTTCAGCATCGGTTGCTGACAAAATTGGGCGAACTGATTTGTCCTCGAGCTTGTCTTTCTCTAGACATGAACTATGCGATGACGTCACAACAAGTCAAATCGGACTTTCCTCCACAAGTAAATTTAGTGATGTGGAAGATCCTTACTGCTTCAGTAATGAGAGTGTGTTGGCAAGAAGTAACTGCCCTCTTTGTTTAATGGAACAACTTGATATTCTACGTTTTACTGATAGAAAAACAAGTCAAACTTGTTTCACTTCAAGACGTACCAACACTTGCATAAACGAACCTGATTGCAAAGCGAGTCAAACATGTTTTCCTTACAAAAGAAGTGTTCATCTCCCTTCAGTAAGTCTGCTCGGTAGTTTCCCCGCAAACGTTAGAGATGATCATGTTCAAAATGGTCATTTTCCAAATAGACGTCAAACTCGGGACATACAAGTAGAAACAGTTCACATCAATAGATCAGCGAAAGTTCAAAGTGAAGTAGAAATTAACCATCTTGTTCGTTCGTTATTTGAAAGACTGACCCCTTACAAACCTCGTGTGAAACATTGTCGACCTACTCTCTTCGCTGCTCCCACTATCGGCGAGATTAATTTACTTCTCGAGGGTCCTGGTAAGGAGAGGAAAAACTCTCAACGTGAAAGGGCGTGGTCGGTACCCAGTGTCTCTCGACTGCATACAATCGAGGCCATGCTTGGCCAGCCTAAGTGTAATACAGTTAATTATAGTAGTAATGATCAGGAAACGGAAGTATGTGATACTGGTAGAGTTATCTATTCACGATGTAGTGCTCCAAGCTGTACGCCATATTAGAATAGTTAGAAGAAATGCCTGTCATTATTCCATAGGTTCTTTGTTAGATTGTACTAATTAAACCACACTCAGGAAAGTTAAACTTTGTCAAAGTCCGGCCTATTATTTTCAATTTCATAATGTTTAAATACACTTAATGATAGTGGAAGTCACGTGTCAGTTGCTTTAAGGGAAGGGAGAAGCTGCATTGCCGCTGCATTACATATAATAAAGAAAATGGTTTAACTCACTCTCTTCTTTTTTTTATTTTTACCAACTTGGTCTTATTTTGGTCATTCGAAATAGTACATTTGGTCAAATTTTATGTAAAATAGTTCATTCTCATGGTTAAAAGTCGAGTGCATTTTGGCCAATTTTGCTGGTTCAAACCAAATTTTTCCCGGAAAACGATGTTCTTTACAATAACAGCCACATATTTAAACTTTTAGTTTTCATCCAGAGTTTGCCTGTTAAATCAAAAGACCCTCTGAATTTAGAACTAGTTGCTTGTTCAGTGGTCGGGCCATTTGTCCCTCGTGCAAGTGCGGCCAGACTAATGAAGAGCAAAAGATCTTCGAGACTCGCCCAACTGGCTACTACAAAAAAAAGTAAAGTAAAGTACTTATATTTAACGTCGGTAGTTCCTTCAGCTTGAAGCTGGTATCCCAGGAAGCCGACGGTGCGCACTTTACCCCCCCCCCCCCTTTCCATCAATGCTCCTTTTCACGGGTATTTAAAGCTACTACAAGCTACACAGAATAGAAAGAAGTCGAAACAAGAATGTGAACCTACTGTGAATCGAACTCGTGGCCTCTCGCACAGACGGCTGCTACAAAAGCCCTTAGTTAAAAAGGCATTTGTCATTTCTCAAATCCGAAAACTTTTCATCCTTCCTTCTGTAGTTTGATCAGTATACTAATCATTTGGGTATTTGCATTTTTCGGGGGACGGCTAACCAATCAAAATAAAATTGGTGTGACCCAGTTTCTGATGAAAACTGGCTAGTAGCACTCGCCCCTCCCCCCCTCTCCTACACCACCCTCCCAAATTCTGAAATTTACATTGAAGTGCACAAACAAATGTACAAACTCGGAGTATTTTGTTTTTCGAAGGTTTTTGTCCCATTGTTATGAAATGCTTTGTTCGCAAATGGAAAATTGTCAACAGGTTGAATTGTTCCCAGACTCTATAGTCCCAAACCTCCTAAACATGACATCATATCTTTGACCGCGCATGCGTACTGATGTGTTCAACATGGCGGCTTAGATGGTTGTGAAATAAGAAGCGAGTGTTCAAAGAAATCGGGGAAAAAGATGGCTTTACAAACTAACTAGCAGCAAGAAGTGGTATAGATTTGAGATGCCAAACCCTCCTGAGGTTAGTATTGATTTATTTATTGGATTGTGTGCCTTTTTTGGTGATTATTGCATGATTAAGTTATTTGAACCGCGCTAATGTTGTTATTCTCTCTTCGTAGAACTTGTGTTTTGGAGATTTTTCTGTCGAAGATTGGCATCATATTCTGAGACAAGTCAGCTCAACTAGGCCTCCGGTTGAGGTAATTATAATTCGTATTTACTTTATAGTTTGATCATTTCCTTTACACTTGACTATCCTTTCTAGTGTTTCCTTATTGGAATATTACGAGACTTGAAACCTATTTGACTGTGATTGTTTGTTTTGATTCTCTATAGTTTCTTTGTGATCTCGAATGTTCAGATGACGATGAAGATACAGTTCATAAAGAAGGTAATTTTTTTATCGCGTACCTGTTGAAAGCTTCGTATTTACTTGTGGCAGTCGGTTGGTTTAAAACTATTTTAGAACCAGCTGAATTCAGCTGCTAGTACCGTGAGCTCGATATCCAGATAGCTTGCGAACTTGGACTGCTGCTCCTGTCTCCTGAATCGTTTGTATCATTTCGCCAATTACAATTGCTACAACAGTGACAGCTAAATAAATGTAAATTCATCAATTTTTTAGCTTGTAAAACAACGACAGAATCTGAAATCTTTGAAAGTGCGGTTGGTTTGATTACTGTACACAAGTCTATAATGTAGTGCCATGGGTGTGGCATCCTGTTAAGCTCGTTATTGATTTGTTATTGTTTTGAAAACTTTTTCAAATGTCTTCGAGTTTTTCCAGTTGTTGGTAGTATCATTATAGTTATGCAGTTAATGAACATCAGGGTGATTTTTTATCTTACAATACATCTGTTTCAAATATTAAAACCCCACAACTTAAATCTGGTTATTTTGTGCAGTTTGGTAAAAATTATTATTTTTATAGCTGGAATGGAATAAAAGTATGATTTCAAGTAAATGCCTCCCATACTGTTCAAACTCTCATTGTATCAGAGTGGTTTTCATATACCTGTAAAATACACTTTAATTTCCAATTACACTTAATTATGCTATAATAGTACACTTTGTGTACTGCACTTAATTGCGGCTTATTAGAATATGCTATAGATATTAAATTTTGTTTTTTGCATTTTTCTCTCTAAAGACAAGTTCACATTTTCACATTGTGGTATTTGGATAATTATTTATTTACCATCTGGAAATGGTGCACAATTTTCGTTTGGAATATTTTACTATAACTTAAGGGGAAAAAATATTTTTATTAGGTCAGCACTAAAATACAAAATGATCTGCACTTGAGTGGTGTTATTTATTTCATTTTTTCTCAAATAAACTCAATAATCAATTGAGTTTATTTCAAATAAATATTTGTTGCTATTATTGCATAACCTTTGCCACAAGAATTGCATTACAAGAATTTCAACTTGATTGTGGCAATTAGTGGGAAGAATCACACTGTAAAATATGTATACAAAAACAGGCTTGAAGAATCCTGTTTAATTCCACAAATATTACTAAGTTATTTTTTTGATCAGTTGTGATGTTTTGATTTGGTTAAGAATATCGATGCCATCTGTTTTTGTCAGAGTTTGACATCAAGTCTGATGCTAGTAGATGTGCACCTCCTGCCTTAGAGGATTCTGGGGTTGAAATTGGTCTGGAGAGTGAGCAGGAGGGTCAATCTGCCAAGAAAGATACACCAGTGCTGTTTCTGTCTGACAGTAAAACAGAAGACAAAGGGGTTGTTGTACAGTTTGGAGGAGCGAGTTACATAGAAGATAAAGAAACTGGGAATAATGGGTAAGAAATTATTGTCAATCAAGATTTATAGTAATGATGATGATGACATGGTAAAAGTGATGATGATAATAATGGCATAATTTTTTGTCAAAGTAAAATGTGCACTAAATGTGCGCAATAGTTGTCACCATTTAGCGCTAAATAGCGCTATTTCAACAAAAGAAAACAAAATAATTAGCTTTTTAAACAAAAGAAAACAAGATAATTAGCATAAAGTAGCACTATTTAGTGGTATTTGTGTTGCACACTTTTAGTGTGAGCACTCTATTACCAGCAGTAATTTGCATCTGTCTCTTATAATAATCACTTAGCAATCAAGCTACAATGTAATTAACTACTTTGTGCCCATTGACTGAAATGTAGACACAATTATTCAAATGCATTTCAACAATGTAACTTAGTGATATCACCTTGAAGTGTTGCTCTGTAAATGAATTAGTAATGATGGTTCATAATAGTGACAGTTTTCCTTCAACTATCTAATTCACACCTACCAGTAGATGGTGCATAAGGACCCAGTTTTAATTACAGTTTAAAGTAATATATAAAATATGAGCAGCTGATCTTTATGAGGATTTCAAATGGCAAGCCGCAAACGAGGCATTTTAAACCTCATAAAGATCCATTGTGAATATTTTATATAATATAATTTTATATAAAAAATCATTTGCTAAAATCATATATAGCTGAAATATTCAACAACAAACAACAACAAATATATATATATTTGTGGAGAAAATTCAAGTTAAAGTTGCATGCAAATCAGGCGAATCTCTTGCTGATTTACAAACTCGGTCATGGCTATGATTTTGTATTGTTCTCTCCCTCATTACGGGTAATTATTTTTGATTTTTTAAGGGAAGATAAATGATTTTGGCAGTGATAACATTAATGATAGAAAGAATAGTGATGTCATTGTAGACAGTGTCGTAATGATATCATTTTTTCTAGGTCTAGTTATCTTCAAGACTGTGAAAACTTTCCTCCTCTTGGTGGACAATCGCAGACTGATGATAGGTCAAGGCGACGTCGCAGAAAGAGAAGACAACACCAACGCTCTGGTGATGTACCTTCTTCATCAAGTGAAGACAGTGACAGAGAAAAAAGTCCTAATAGTGTGACAGACAGATCATCTCGTGGTCGTAGTACCAGTGGCACTAGTGGTCTTGATAAGTGTTCTGCTAGTGAAATAACAGCAGAAGCTAATAAAAACACCACTAAGAATGAAAAGAAAGGTACAGTGTTCTAGTTTTATTCTTGTTTTGTTGTTGTTGTTCAATTCCTTTCATAATTTGTCTTTCCTTGGTCTCATTCATTATTTGTCTACTGCATTTCTTTTTTAATATCATAATTTTAAGTTTGAAATCTTACTCTAACTTTCCTTCTTCTTTCATTTCTAGCTCCATTACTTTTTCAGTTCTTTTTCATTTTCCTCACTAATTACCCATTTGTTTTCCTCTTTTTCTCTTAATCCTTCCAAAAAATATTTCCAACCTTGCCTTGAATTGTTTTCTTCTTTCTATCCTTCCTTCTTTTCCCCTTTTTTATTCTTCCATTTTTTCAACTTTTCTTCTTTCTTTCTTTCATTCCATCATTCATTCCTCTATCATACTTTTCCTTCTGACCATCTTTCTTTTTGCGTTTATTTCATTCTCTTTGCTTACTGGATGCTTACTCTTTTGTGCTCCATTTACAGATCAAGACAGTAAAACTGTGATCACCAAAGAAAATAAAGAAACTAAAGCTTCATCAAAGACTAGCCCTCCTGCTAGTGATTCATCCAGCAGTTCAAACTCCATCCAAAGTGATCTGGATGTCAATTCCAAAAAGGATATTCCAATATCAAGCAAATCAGATTCTGAACTAACTACCAAACCTGGCAAACCTGTGGTCAATTCATGGGCTGACCTGTTCAGAAATTCCACTCCTAAAGCTTCAGTAGTCAAGGGTGCTCCTACACCCTCTGTGCCTGTTGCTAAGGAAACCAATAATACAAAGATGGAAGAGCCAACACCCACTGTTGTTGTTGTGGATGAAGACAAAAGAGCTGCTAAAATTGCAGGTTAGAGCTATTTCAATTCTGTTTTGAACATGTGAGAATAAATGTTAAGTATGGTTGGTACTTGGTGTATAGACATGCTGACAATAATCTCTTTCATTTTTGTCTCTTCTGATATATTGTCTCTAATCTAAAATGTCTGCCTTCTTTGTATCAAAAATTAGTTTAAGTAAAATAACAGGGCAAATAACATCACCATTGACAGAGACCTTTTACAGTGAGGGCACTCGAACCAGGAACACTTGTCTTTATTTAGCTTTTTATTTTCTGAGCTTTCTACTGTTTCAAATTCTCTGAAGTAGGGTTGAACTCAAATGCACTGAGGTATCAAAATTGAAATGTTTTCAAATAGATTCAATCAAAGGATGCATGTTAAAATAAGTGTCAAAAAAGCACAAAGTGTTCACGGTTCGAGTGTCATCACTGTAAAGTCATTGAAGTCCAAGATGACCTATGTCAAAATTAATATTTAATATTTTGATATATAATTATAATAATTTGATTTGGACCTTTTAATTGCAATAAGATAGGAAGGTTTTTTACTATTAATAGGTATTGATTTTGCTTTTTTTCCAGAATCTTTAAAGAATCTCAAATTGGATTATACCCAGAAGCCAGTATTTCTGAGAGGTCTGATTAACAGAGCCAATTGGTGTTATATAAATTCTGTATCCTTTAAATAAATGTACATATCTAATAAAGAAACCTTAATTGTATTGACTTTCAAAATACACTTTATCTTGTGACACTTTATTACAACATTTTCTTTTGTACATTACCATTTTTACACCTTGAAGCACTTTAGTTTTCATTGTGCTGTTTTCATGGGTTTTTGAAAAGAACTTCAATGTGAATTTATAAATGATTAACAAATTAGTTTCTTAAGTTAGTACATCATCATCATTATCATTGTATTCCCTTTAAAGTTAGAAACTCTTTAGGATGATTCTCTTAGAGTGTCCAAAAGCTGCTGGAAGTCTGATTTCACCATCCCAATTCGTCTCAGTTGCTGAGCGTCTATTTTTAAATTTTATCCATTTGGATGCATTGGTGTTAAACAACAGTGTTGTTTTTGCAGTTCATCAATTTCCATTCTGCAAATATTAGAGCATTTTTACATAATGCTTATGTTGATGTTTGAGTTAAGTAAATGCTAATGAGCCAGAGGAGCTCTGCTAATGTAAATGCATGTAGCCATACCCACTACGTACAATACTCACTCACCATATTAATTTGTTTGTAGATATCATTAGGTGTACTTGTACTGTTAAACACTCCAATTAGCTTAAAATGTGTCAATGCTCTAAAAAGGCTCTTATTTTTATAGAAACGCACTATATTTTTCCCTTAACAATGTTAGACACTTCAAGCTCTCCTTGCTTGTCCACCATTTTACAATCTTTTGAATCAGCTAGAGCCATTAAAGAATAAAGATTCTACTTCTACTCCCATTCTCGATAGTATGTAAGTACACATTGGCTTGATAGTTTTAATTAATATTAATAATTTGTATTCAAGGCTTCAACCATGTACACTTATAATCATTAAATGATTTCCTTATTTATTTATTTGGTTCAACTAAAGCAACTCCAATATTCTACTTGATTTATTTCACTTTCAAATGGCACAATGCTTCATTCCATAGGGTGAGGTTCTCACATGAATTCAACATTCTTCCAAAGCCAGGTAAATATTAAATAACAAATTTCAAAGTAGCATTGCATTTGTTGTAGTTGCAGTTTTATGTAGATAAAAGACAATCAAGGACAGCATATAATACAAACTCAAAACAATGTTTCAAAATGGAGGACTCCATGAGGCATTGGCAACCAACGACTAACAAATTACTTTCGAAAGTGAAACAGAAGTGAAACTATAACAGCATTAACTAAGATAAGCACAAAAATGTCCTCATTTGACTTTACCTGAGCTCTTGAACTTTGACTATTTGCTCAATACTTTTGTTCAAAATATATTTATTTATTTACTTATACTAGGATATGCTTTGCCTCCCAAGTAATGTGCAACCTTAGTTGAATTCACACCACTTGGTTTTTGTAGTGCACCTTCAGTTAGATTTGAATTATCCATTTCATGAATAATTTAGATAGCAATGTCTAGATTTCTTTTGTACATTTCCAGCAACTAGCAAAAATGGCAAGACTGATTTCCGTACTGGCTCATCGTTTGAACCAGTTTATGTTTACAAGATGCTATCAACAATAAAGAGCTCTTTGTCTTCCAAGGTATGTTGCTCTGCTTTGAATTCAAATGTTAGTAAGGACCTTAGTTTGTGGATGAGAGTCTGTGAGGAGGATGAGTTTCAATAAACTTAGTTGATTGATATGTGCCCTGAGTCTTTCTTTAAGACCTGTACAAACGAGGGAGCTTGCTTCTGCAACACGCTCCCGCAACATGCTCCTGGGTCATTTTTCAAGACCAGTACACACGAGGGAGCTTGCTCCCGCAACATGCTCCTGGAGCAAGCTCCCTCGTGTGTACCAACGATTTCACACAAAAAATATGTTGCACAACAAAAGTTTTGCTCCCGGGTTTTGCTCCCTCATTTCAAACCATTTTGATATGAGGGAGCAAAAGTTTTGTTGCGCAACACATTTTTTCACTTGAAATCGTTGGTACACATGGTATTAATCACTATATAACATTCAATTCTAGGGAAGACAAGAAGATGCAGAAGAGTTCTTGAGTTGCATACTAAACGGCATCCATGAGGAGATGTTACAGGTAATGAAGGTGCTAGAACCAGCTTCTAAACCAGATCAAGTTGGCACAGATCTGCCACCAACAGACAATCCTAGCATTGTAGCTGTTAATGGCCAGGACATTGATGATGAAGATGACGGTGACTGGGAACAAGTTGGGCCAAAGAATAAATCTAGTATTACTAGAACGGTATGTGTCAATGTACATGTATCTTTGCAAGGTTATTTTTAATTTTTGATATACTTATAATCTTGGTCAACAACATTGCCACTATGCACATTTATCTTGCCAATGATACATCAGGCTCATTTTAGTTGTGAACTTCACCCCTTCCCCCTCAATATTGATGTTGGTACAAAGTCTTCAACACTATTCAACCTAGAGAATTCAACATTGGCTGAGGGGGGAGGGGGAGGGGGGGTAACATAAATATAGCATCATAATGTTGTATTCATGCTTAAACAAGTGTTAACTAATAATAATAACTACAATACAGCAAAAACTGTTTGAGTGTCTAATGTAAACACATGGATTGTTTGTTTGGACTGTTTTTTACTTGTTTAGATGTTGTGTTTCCAAGGAGATCAGACATTGTTTTACTTATTAACCAATGAGAAGCCTCCTGTGATGGCTCTGCCCCTAGAAACGCTTGACATCTCACATAACAACGGAAAATTTAAACTGTCTAAAGAAGCTGTCAAAATGTTGTCATTAAACATGGAAACATTTTTTTGCTGTAATATCATTGATATCCAAGATTGCAGCTTCTCTAAAAAATATAATAAGTTAACAGTTATAGTAACCATCTGCTAAAGAAAACACTAGCATTTGCTGATTATTTGATATTGTTTTATAGGCAAATTTCCCCCATTCACCCATGTCGGATATCTTTGGAGGATATCTCAGATCATCACTTCATCAGGCTGGTGTCAAGGAATCAGCAAATGTTGAACCATTTTTTGATCTACAGCTAGATATTCAGGTATAAAAAAAATGTCATATGATATCTGATATAAAGTGGCATAAGGTGTAAGTAGTGCATTATTTTTGAAGTGTTTAAACACTTGTACCACTTCCTTCTAGACTACTTAGAGACATATGATAAAGGCCATTATGGTGTCTTTCATTAATGGATGCTAATGAAGCCTACTCTACTATTTGAAACATAGAGCACAAACTGAGATTGCAGTGTTTGTTGTCTGGCTTGAAATACTACTACAGGTCTAAAAGCTGTTGATAGTCAGTTTTGCATGAGCGGGAAACAGTACTGTATCATATTGTAGCCATATATTCTAAGAAAACATTCAAATTTTCTCTCGCATCGTAGTGGTATCATAATTGTACCGTTTCGCACTCATACCAAAATGACTTTATAAGCTAGTATGGTACCCCTGCCTGTTTACATATTCACAGAATGTTTATATTTCTGAGACCATGTGATGGTTTATTTTATGTCTATTTTGTCTAGAATGTCAGCTGCATTGAAGAGGCTCTCAACCATCTTGCCGTCAAAGAAGAACTGCTTGGGTATACCTGCTCAAAAACAAATTCACAGGTGATTGGCACACTTGAAAAGCTGTGTTTAATTTGCTTACTTATCTCATTATTATCTGTTAGGTTATGTTTGTGAAAGAGCATGGTTTTGTCTGCTTCTTAAATTGTTTGCCTTATTGTTTGTGTTTGTCTGTTTATTTATTTTACTTTCTGTTTGTTTGCCTTCTTGTTAATTTGTTTATTTTCATTTTTTGTTTGTCTCATTGTTTGTGGGTTAGTTTGCATTGTTTGTTTGTTTGTTTGTTTGTTTGTTTGTTTGTTTGTATGTTTGTTTGTTTGTTTGTTTGTTTGTATGTATGTTTGTTTGTTTGTTTGTATGTTTGTTTGTTTGTTTGTTTGTTTGTTTGTTTGTTTGTTTGTTTGTTTGTTTGTTTGACTTCTTGTTTATTTGTTTGTTTACTAGCTCCTTGTTTGTTTGTTTGCATTGTTTGTTTGTTTATTTATTTACATTTCTTGTTTGTCTTATTGTTTTTTTGTTTGTCCCTTGCTGCTCATGTTTCTTATGCCTTTACCTAAAACCAAGTCGTGTGGTCAGGACTGACACTTTTCAAACATTATTTTCAATGTCTGTGTTCTTCTTGTGAATGCAGGTTGATATTTCAAGACGAGTGACATTTGAAAGTCTACCCAAAGTTCTCATTCTTCACCTAAAAAGGTTTATTTATTCATCAAATGGTAGCCAGAAGCTTCTAAAGCATGTTGACTATCCTTTAGAACTTGTCATTGGAAAAGGTACCATGCAATTAAATACAATTGGATGTATAACTTAAAATATTATTTTGTGCAGAAGTGATTCGCTCATTTCATTGATTTCATTAATAGTTAATTTTTAGAGCCGTTTCTGCATGAGTTGGAAATTACATGTCAGATGATCCAATTGTTTTTTGTTGTTGTTGTTTTTGTTTTTGATTATGGTTAGGATATTATGTACTTATTGACTGAGTGGGAGGGCCGTACGGGAAAATATTTGGCTCGAGGTGATGCCGTACGGACCGAGCGCAGCGAGGTCCGTACAAATGACCGAGAGCCAAATATTTTCCCGTACGGCCCGACCTAACTCAGTCAATAAGCATTTTATCATATGACCCTCATTTTTGAGCATGTTTACTTTTGAGCAGGGCCGTACGGCTTCGTACGGCCCTGCTCGAAAAAGCCGTACGGGCCTACTCACGTCATCATCTACGAAGGTTTTTTTAAGAGCGCGCGCCCGGGCGGATACAGGTTATATGATAAAAGTGAATATTTCTTTTGTAGAATTGTTGTCCCCAAGTGTCAAGTCTAAATACACTACTCTTCAGAAGACATACAATCTATTGGCTGGTAAGACAAAAATCTGATTAACCCTTTCGCTCCTGTACCGGCCAAAACCGGCCGTAAAGAACTACCTTGCTTTAAAAAATCATATCCTCCTGAATTAAGTCATTAATGCCATAAATCACCATTCAAAGCAAACACTAGAAATGTGGCTAACTTTTAAGTATCATTCAGGTTGAAGAAACTAGCAATTTGGGCAAAAACATACAGTTCAAACTTTCAAAAGCAGGAAAATCACGTTTTTTCGCTATTTTCAGATGTTGAAAATCACACATTTTGCAGGTCGAGTTTTTTGGCAAAAAACCTTGTCTTCAAGCAAAAAGTTTCATATCCTAGGAAAATTCAGTCCTTCTACTAAGCGTATGCAAGTTTTTCAAGTTTTATTTCATTCTACTTACAGCGCTAAATCCCTACGAACATGCCTATTTCGAACTACACGTGTTTCGACAAAAATACCACTGCAATGCATTCTGGGAAATCAACCAAATTTTCGGCAGCCGTCATAGCCTCCCCCCATTTCAAGTCTAACGCTACCTCGGAATTCTGCCGAATTTTCAGGCTTGTTGTGTTCTTCTATCACCACAACTTGCAAAAATAGCCGCGGCAGTCCGAGAATTTGCCTCTAAAACAGTCTTGAAGTGATGATTTCTTCAACGGTCACCAAAATTCACGAGTGCGAAAAAAACACGAATTTTAACTGGAAATCATCTCACCAGCTTGATTTCTTTCAAACAGTAGACTCATCACAACTAGAAAGCTTAATGATGCTTTTCCAGAAGCGTTTAGAGGCAAAATAATAGCAAAAAACAACGACGAAATCACGAATGATGCGAATTCGTCAAAGTTCTGATTAGACTGGAAACCTGTTTCTAACGTGTTAAACCTGTTTGCCAGCTTCATGCCTCCCCGGTAACACAAAAACACAGGAATCTTGATCGAAGCCAAAAACAAACTGCTCTGGACGAGCTAAAAGTTTGTACGTGTCAAAAAACGCCAAAAAACGCCCTTTCCAGGAGCGAAAGGGTTAATTGGCAGATTGACTAGATCCATTTATTGATTGTATCTTGTGTTTATTCTTGTGCTCATCATTGTAATATGGGTGGTTTGATTGATTGATTGATTGATTGATTGATTGATTGATTGATTGATTGATTGATTGATTGATTGATTGATTGATTGATTGATTGATTGATGGATGTACTCATTCATTCAGAAATTTTATTCATACATTTATCCATTTATGCATGATTTATCCATTCATTCATTCATTCTTTTTTTTTCATCCATTCATTCATCCATCCATTCATTCAATTATTTATCCATTAATTCCTTCATTCGTTTGCTCATTCATTTATTCATTCATTTGCTCATGACTATCCAATTGTGTTTATTCTAGTTGTCTATCACCATGGTAAAACAGCCTGTGGTGGCCATTACACTACTGATGTCCACCACCCAGTGCATGGCTGGGTCCGTGCCGATGACACTAAACTTAAAGTTGTACCAACCAACCATGTCCTCAAACCAATCCAAGGGAAGGATCCCTATCTACTTTACTACTACAGAACAGATCAAATACCCTAAAAACCAAACAAGAATATTTTTTGTAGAGTTTCTCTTTTCTACTAACTACAAACTACGACATTTGTGAGAAAGACTTTTCTTGACTGTTAGTCGTCAACCAAAACTCTGAATGACAAGACTAGATAATGGATTGGATTGTGCTTGTATCAGGTTAACTCGTGAAATCGAAAAGATTTTCTTTTTTTTCTGGAGGAAAGAAATTGAGATGAAAAAAAGACATAAAAAGGTGTTTACAATCATTAGATCACAAAAGGCAAGACTCGTGAAGGTTACCTACTGTACTCGACCAAGATCGTTCAAAATGTCTGTAGAGAATGGCTATTTGACTTACTGGAATTATCAGAAGCCAAAAACGAAGTGATTTGGTAATGTTTGACCTGCTTAAAACTTTGGCTAACAACAGGAGTATGTGCTTTCTAATGTATAAATTTTCCAAGATTTCGAAAGAAACTTTTACAAAAAGGTCTTTAGAGAAGAGTTTAGCTGCAAAACACTGGCCATTTAAAGGAAAAACTGTGTGCTTGTTGCGAAAATGTTCAAAAGGAAATTAAGAAAAACCGTATAATACTCTCTAGTCAGATACAGTTGGAGTTTATTGAATTGTGTTGCAGTATTCGTTCAAAGTATTTAGTACCGGAATATAAAAAAATGGATTTTGGAGATGTCCGAATAGCTAGAAACTACAGATAACTGAGGTTGTTTATTTGTGAGCTTTGCAAAAAGAGAATCTATGTAACATGTATAAATATTATACATCACCGAGATTTTACACACATTCTCTTCATGCAAAGTTCAAAAATAAACAACCCGGGTTATCTGTGAAAAAAAAACTTGTAGATTTTGATTATGATATTTTGAAGCCTTTTATAAAGAGGAAAGTTGTTTCAGTTATCAAGGACTAGGTTAAGTTTTCTTTTTCCAAGTGACACAAAACTTGTCTCAGGTATAAGGGACAACACCCCTCCACAAAAACAGCCTTGCATACTTCTAAAATGTAAATGTGGTTGGAGTTTTTGTAGTCCTGAGAAAGAGGTTTGCTGGGAATTCTTGAATGGTTTTGAAGCAATTAAATTTGAAGAGATTACTCGAACGCCTGCGGGTATGTTACTTTCTGTAGAATATTCTGACCCGTATATAGGATTGTTGGTGTGTTAGTTTATTAAGTATGCTGTTTAATATATTAGGCACGAATTGAATCAACTAACGTGCACGTCAAGATGTAGTACGTGAAAAGACTGTTGGTGTTGGCACTTGATGGTGTTGGCCAGTGCTGGTCTGTCTGACCGTTCACACGTCGGTGTTTTCCAGTTGTCCACAACTTGTAACAATAACTTTAATGATAAACATCTAGGAATATAAAGTGTTTTCAAGCAATATGAAAACCAGTCAAAGTTTAGAATTGAAGTGATTTTGTAACGAAATAAAACGTTTAAAACTCTCAACAAGTTTAAGTAGTCTTTGATTCAGTCTACAATATTTTAACACGACACTTCAGCTTTTAGCGCAATGAAAAAAACTAATGAATGGGAATACTTGTAACGAATAAAACAGAGATCAAACTTGAATTTCCCAAGAAGAAATGAAAAAAATATATAATTCGCCGGCAACATTTACAAGAAAGACCGTACCAAAGCGTGCGCAAAGGGTTTAAATTGCGCACTGCAGTCACAAGAAAAAAAATGTAGAAATGCGTGGAGAATTTACAAAAAACCTTGTACTTGCTGAACTTCTCAAGCGAGAAAGCAAAATGAAAAGCTCATGACCAGAAATTTTAGAACGTTTTGCAAATTTATTGATTTTTCAATTTTGTAAATATTTCACACGTTTTGAAGGATTGTAGCCTTTCATTCACTCTACAGTTGTGACAAAGTTTACACCTATTCGCTTGATTAGTTTTGTACACATCGAACTGTTCTTATAATTTACTGTCATCATGTACAATGTCTACAAGAACAAAAAAAAGTCTAGTTGAATATAATTTTACCTTTGGAATACAAAATTGAATCGCTGTATTAACATGGGTATTTTGTTTTACTCGCGCTTCACTTGAAAACCAAGATTTGAAACTAAACACTCTAGTTGAGGGTTGGGTGATTAAATTATCTGGAACAGTCCAGCTTCGTGTTCTTCATTGCTCAGGCTAAGCCTCGATAGCATGTGATATTCTTTGGTAATAACTAAGGACATACCGTGGCAATGAACAAAACAAATAGTTTTGTTACTAAAGTTAACTACAATTGATCACGAGGCTAGGCCAGAGGCAATGAAGACCTTGAAACGGAAATTTTTGTTCCTTTTCACTAGTAATGGCTATTTGGTAAATCAATGAGGTGATTCAAGTCAGGTGTAAAGATGACAAGATGGACTTCAAGATCATTAAAAAGTACTGCGTGATAATTGATAAAAAGAAGCTCTACAAGTAAAGATGAATATTTTTATGGGGTGCTCTGTTATACTAAGCTTCTATGTAACTTAGTGAATATAGTGATTTTCTTTCGAACCACATTTGACTTCCCTGCTAGTAGACTCTTTCTGGCTGTTGTGCATTCATCGGCAAACTGGATTTCAGAGAAAGACTAGCTTTGTTAGACAGGTTGATGTAAGAATTTTGCAGGTAATGTTGCTATCAAGAGTTTTTCAATAACATTTCGCTTTCAATTACGAACAAAGAAAAATTATTCCCATTTTGCTCAAATCAGCTAGAATAACAAAAGAATCTATGGTTACATCATTGAAAAGTTTTTGAATGAAACTGAATATTCATCAACGTGGAAACGTGAAATGCTTTTGTTTTGTAAAAACAGGTTACAAGAGATATCGATTTGAATTTTTAACACGCCTCGTAAGTTATTTTGAGGAAAGTACAAAAAAAAGAGAATCCTTTTGACGTTAATAGTTTTTGTTCCTATAGAATTTATCACAAAGAAACTGAAATATTTTATTTCCGATACGGCAAAGATTATAAGACCGGTATCAATTTAGAATATAGTGACTTTTGATATTTAAATCAGTTTATTTATAGTTTCAACTCACCAACTCAATTTTGATGGCATCAAACATATTTCTTAAATATATCATGATGAATACTACTCAAATAACAACCTACGTATAATCACATTATTGCATTAACCCCTTTTCTGAATCTTTAATTTTAATTTGGCAACCTTGTCCTTTTAATATTGACCCAATCAGTTAAATATAGTAGTAAAGTGTCTAAGCCACTGCGAAAGAAATGACATTCTTGGAAGTTGTGGTATCCGCACTTGAAGAAGTCGAATTATTTTCTACGATGTTGCTGTCCCACATGTATTTGTATTTGTGGTCCCTCAATTTTAATATTGTCTCTATAAAATGTCTACGAACGGATACCGGATCGTATTCATGTCTACCATTTGGATTATGACATTCATTGCGAATACATCCACAAGGAAAATTGTCTCTATCCACTTGGCAGTTGATGCCATTTAATGAACAGCTACAAGTCTGAGGATCGCAATAATCTTTACAATCACATCCACATATTTGTCTGGAGAACCGGATTTGCATACACTCCATCGCTTCTTGTTTATCGATTTTCTTGACGCCCGCATCTTTTAAAATAGCTTTACGAGTTTTTTGTGGTATAGGCATAAATATGGAGTTATCTTCGTCGTTTTCGTCGTCGTCGTCGTCGTCTTCGTCTTCGTCGCTATTGCTTGAGTAGCAAAAATCTAAGTCCTCTTGGTCACTGAATTTTACATGTTCTACATATTCATGTTGTCGTTTCATCCCTAGTGTATAGCCACCGTTTGATGGAACACAACTACTGCCTTGCGTCCTTGGAAAATGAAATACAATCCTCTGATCGAAACGAACTCTTTTCACTCCTTTGGACGAACTGGAGTCGTTCGAGTCGACACTATCATTACTAGTGACGCTGTTCGAATCGTCTTCTATTTTCCGTTTTAACATGGTGTATTTTTTTATGTTGTGGAGTTTAATGTTCTTGTCTTCTAGGCGGCAGCGTTTTGGCTTTAAACAGGTGCGAGAGATGAAACTGCTTTTCAATTGGCTATTCACACTGATTGTTTTCTCGCGTAATGATTGGTCAATAGAGGACATTATCATCTTTTATTCATATCCAATAGGCCGATACCCACTATTGAGTAATATATTATATGAAGCTCTGCTCGTATACCATGTACACACATACATGTTAGCCACGTCTATATATATACAGCACATGGTTTTAATTCTTGTTGTCATGGAGATTTGTGTTGAAAATAGACATTGTTTAATGGGGAGGGGTAGTAGTTGTCGATCAATGGCTGTATTTATCTAAGAATACAATCACGTTGAAAAATACGATACCACTAGAGTCGTTTTCGTATCAATGGAAAACAGTATAGTATCGTAGCTGTATATTCTAAGAAAACATTCGAATTATCTACCGTATCGTGAAAGTATCGTAACCGTTTCCCACTCATACGAAAACGGCTCTATTGTAGTGCTTGATACTGATGGCTTTCTTTCAAGGATGTTTTATTTTTGTTCTGTTGTTTCTTAGAAATGCTCCAGGGATCACAATAATGCTTTTAAATTTCCAAGTAGTACTAGTTCTGCAATTTGCAAAAAAGAAAGAAGAACATTGTCTTTTACAGCTATATATAAAAATGAAAAGTAATTCAAGGCAAGGTCTTCCTATTTAAAGGAAATGTTTTACTTTTTGCCAAGTTACGCGTACGCGTTTTTTTAGAAACATAGTTTATACGATACAGATAACTTCTGTAGATAATATTCCGTTACGTCCACGTAATGTAAGAGTTTCCTGCTGTTATTAATCTATAATTTGCGGGTGAATTGACCGTGGTCTGCGTTGTTGTTAAAAGTGTATAAAAAGTGATTACTGTCACTTAAAATAAATCTGTCTGCGTCTTTAGCTTTTGACTACAATAAAATTGAGGCTATAACTACTATGCGTGGTACAGACTAGACAAGCCTCGATATTTCACGTCCTCGATAAAAGGACGTCATCTATTTTTTGATGATGCATGATAAATATTAAAGTTACTGGAGTAAGTTAGGTCAGCCGTATAGAAACAAAACTGCTTGGTATTTACTATTCTATAAGTGGGCGAGGCTTCGAATATACTGATGTATGTATGTAATGTAAGTATGTAATGTGGTGCTTATATAGCGCATTTCACTCAGTCTCAATGCGCTTTACAATCTTTTAATATTTATAGTATGTAATCCAATAATATAACACGACTTTATTTTTACAGTTATTCACCAACAAGAAAGCGAGTCTTGTCTATTGTGAATTCATTATAATAGTCAACTATATAGTGTCATTGTCTTACTTTCGTTTTATGTTTCAACTTTTAGTTTCCAATTCTGACGTCTATATTTCTGATACGACCGTTCAAACATTTTCAGTTTTCGGACGTATATATATTTTTGAACACACTTATAATGAACATGCATGCAAATTCGCTTCATTTTGCACTTACTATGTATTGTTACTTTTATCTTGTTAAAGCAGTTTTAAAATTAATGATAATTGATTGTAAAAGAACGCAAAATCCAAAAACACAATTTAGATGGAATTACACTGAAATATAACGACTTTCTTGCACATATAATGACTGTGGAATTCATTAGCCGTCTACCGCGACACGTAAAAACGGCGAGGGTATAAAAAGGTTGTTAGAGAAAGTTTCAAGTTTTATTGCAACAATCTAGAATATCATAACAATGATCATGAAGCACGATATATAATAAATGTGTCGCCGTTTCGACAAAATCTACATGAAGTGTGATGGAATCAATGCCCGCCAGATCAATTTTGACAACGAATTTATTCATAAAATATAACTTAATTTTTCAACATTTACAAATAAGTATAGAAATCATTTTATTCACAAGAACTGTTTTCACAATGTCCAAAAGTTAGTTCATGGCTTTGAGGGTTTTACTCTTAGTTCTCTGGTCGACGTGGGCGCTGCCCGACTCTGTCCATTTCCATTAGTGATTTTGTTTCTCAGAAGAAAGCTGCTGCCGTTGCTGTTATTCCAAATATTCCTGCAACTGCCATTGCAAATCCTTGTCTCACATATCTGTTGTATAATGTATTATACACTTGCTTTGGCATAGGATAAGGATGGTGTTTATCGACTCTCTCCTTTAAAAATTGAAGTTCATCTTCAAGGACTTTCATGTCTCTTCGTTTGGAGTCTTCCCAATGGATTACTTTCAACTTCCAATCTCGTTCGTACTTCAAGTTTTCGCTGTTGCTATTTCGTGCCCTTGTTTCTTGGTTGACATTACCAATCGCTTGGGCACAAGTTTGTTTCAATTCTTGTAGAGAACTGTAGACATTCTGACACTTGCCCTCAACTGAAGTCGAGCAGTTTTCCATCTTCTTCCTCAAGTAGTTAAATTTGCTAGACCTTTCCACGACACTAGCCATCGTTACTAACAAAATATTTTCTAGTTAATTTGCAGAGTGATACGTTTGCAGTACAAATTTGACTATTTGCTCGAATTCATGTGATTGTTAAGTCATAGTGCGAGCTAGTAAAATTAATACAGGGAAAACCTCGCGCACGCTACAAGAAAGGTGACGCCATTACTTATGGTTGAACACGACAACTGTATTTTTATATCTACACGCTTATTTTATTTTCTCCACAATAAATTAGATACTCTATACATTATGAAAATACTTTTCTATGTTTTAAGGGTTGCTATCTTCCTTTTTCTATATATGTACGCAATATATACTAATGTATGTATAATGTTTCTTTTGTTCGTTTGAAGTTGGGACCTTCACTTCGCAAACAAGTTCTTGTCTTTCCAGTAATTCAGTGCAGCAATTCAGCTGCTTTGACAATTAAGTTTTGAAGTCTTTTTTGAATTAAAACAAATATAGTACTTTGTCAGTTGTTAATAAATGAATAATTGTTTGCTAGAGTTTTGAAACTAAAGTTTCTACGAGTTCATGATAACAAATTTGTTGGTCGCAAAAGTTCATGGTAACAAATTTGTTGGTCACAATTTGTACATTATTGTTTCGGACTCCAAAGTTTACGTTGATTTAGGCCATTCTTCATGAAGCATCTCTTGTACAGTGGGCTGAAAGAAAGCAGAAATTTTATTTTCATACATTTTAACAAAATTGTCAATGTTTCAATTAAGAATATTTTACTATTTATTCATTCCTTGAATTTTCAACAACAAAAATCCTATTTTATTTTCAATTTAGCATACATTACAACACATTTTTGATTGACAGTTTTAACTGTCATTAAAATGAGTGACATTTGAATTGAGCATTTGATTAGCTTATCTTGAGAACCCATTCAAGTGTCATTTTCCCGCCCTTATGACGCGTGTGCGTGCGCGCGTCCTCTCGCTCAGTTCAGCTTACCGATGAAGGCTGATACGTCGTCGGAGCCCTCGTTTTTTCGAAGTTTTCCTGTAATTTCTTTATTCTGTACAATTGGTAAGAAAAGCTGGATAAACTCTGATGAATATGGTGGAGCTATCATTTCTAAAACCTGGTAAGAAACGCACACACAAAAAGAAAAAAGTTATAAAGATGTACTAATGTTGCATGTGTGTCGGCCCTGCGTTAGAACTGGAGAGCGTCAACGCATATAATAATAACAAAGTGTAAATTGGTTCAACTAATTTCGATTATCTTTACAATGAAAATCAATTGAATTATAGAGCCATATGATAGATAGCTTTCGCATAACAAGCAAAAAATCTATAAAATACCAGTTCAATGTGGACATCTAACAACAACTTTTTTCGAGTAAGTTGACTATGGTCTTAATAATTCTTCATTAATTATTTTGTAACTTTTTAAAATATCAACCGAAGTTTTTGCATGAAAGTTACGCAAAAAGAGAAAAGAAAAGAATCAGTGAATAAGTAAAAGAAAAGAAAAAGAGTCAGAAACCAAGTAATTTAATTCAACTTCAATTTAGTGAAGGCTTACCTCAGTAACAAAATGTCTTATAAGAGAATTGTCGGTATCTTGTCCTTTCATGCATTTATTGATATAACTTATAACTGGAATGACATATCCACGACTCAACATATGAACCATTCTGTCAAGCACTGTCTTTTTGAACTCCAACTGCAAGTGACAAAAAATCAAATTATTTAAGGTTAAACAACAGTGGGGACTTATTCAATTATGGCGCTTACAGTGTAGGCAGCTATAGTTCTGTGGAGATGAAATAATTCTTAGGTTTTGGTCAAGATTGATGAAAAAATAATATAAATGTAATTAATGAATAGAAATTACCAAGGTCTTGTCACTTGCACATGTGTGGAATCATAACAGATACATAAGAGCTAAAAGAATGAAGAAAAAGATCTCATGCACAGCAGCACAAAATCAATTTAACTAAGAAATCCTAAAAATATACTGTGCACAAAGTTGAGTTTTTCGGAAAGAATTGTTACAGAGCAGAAATTATGAATTTCCCTTCAAGATGTCAGTGGCGGATCCAGACTAGTTTCTCTAGTTTCCGGAAACCATTACATCTCTCTCAAAAAATAAAAAATAAAAAAATTAGTGAAAAACGAAAATTAAGTCTTAAACAGTTGGAGAGAAGTAGAAACCATTTTTACCTCCAATTCGAACGCCATTTTGAATTTTCACCACAGGAACTCCAATTTTTTCTCGCCCCAGTACTCTAAGTCTTGGTTGCGTTTCAGTTGTTGTGTGGGAGGGGATAAAGGGGATAGAAATGATTCGCACTGGTTGAAGGGGTGTTTGGAGTTTCTGTGGAAACTAGTTTCCAACAGAAAGCCCAACCATCTTAAGCTTGATTGTGATTGGCTAAATTTGCGTGGAAACAACTTCGGAAACTAGTGACAATGAATAAAAGGGCAGTACTACCCGGTAAGGTCCTGTTTCTGCTCGTTTCTGTTACGGTAACAACTGAGTAGAGGCTTACTTAGAAGCAATTAAAAGAATAGCGATTATAAAGATTCAAGACCTGTTGCAATTGTTCCAGAACTAGAAGGGTCAAAGGTACAATAGTCTTGTTGTGTATGCTTGAGGGAATATTCATAATATTCGATTGTTTTGTTGTAGTTACATTGCTTGTTCTTTTCAACCACGTGAAGTGATTGTATAATTGTTTGTCGGTGGTATTATACATTATTTCTGTCCATTTCGTTGTAACGTGAAGTGATTATAATATTGTATTGTTTTGGTTTATTACGTATGAATTACGGTTTGTGACGGTAGTTATATTACTGTATTGTTTATTGTATTATTGCTTGTCCGTTTCGTTTCAACAGCGAATAGTTACATTGTTTTTAATATTACTTGTCCATTTCGATCCAATCGAGAGAAGTGAGTTTATAGTAATTATAATAATAATAATTTAGACTAGTGTTTTGTTGTTTTGCTTGTCTATTTTAACCGTGAAGTGCCGCGATAGTTTTACTAGATGGCGTCCAATGTTCCTCGTGGTGAGCGGCCGGTCGTTCGAAAGGAGGATTGCTCGCCCTTTGACCTTGGTTTAATACTTATTAACGGCGTAAGTGATATTTCCGATCACGATAAACTTCAACTAATTGAGAAGATTTGGAAGCCAAGCGACCCACTTTTTAATTTTCCCACGAATATCGAGTATTGTTGTGACTCACTGAATGCAATTATGGTAAAAATAAAGTACATTTTTCTTCATTTTTTGTATGGCCTATTAGATTTATGTGGTATTTCAACTCTATTTAATGTTCTGTGTTTCAACATACTTTTGCAACTCAAAAAATGATAGGAAAGTTGTCAGAAATTTTTGAAACATTTTGTGAAAAAAATCATTGACTTTACCCCTCAAAATGTTGGAAAACGCGTTTCCGAGGGTCTACATCTCAAAAATTTCCGGGGGAGCATGCCCCCGCACCCCCCTAGAAACTCCCGCCTCCGGCGGTCGATGGTCACAGGACCAATACTTGTCTAACAGAAACTAGTCAGTAAAAATACTAGATCCGCCCCTGGATGTAATGGTCATCACCTAAATGAATACTGTGCAAGTTAGTGTACGTGAACCTACCTCAACTAAAGTGTCCAGGGGTGTAGGTGATTCAAACAGTCGTATAAGTAGGTTAAGAACTAGTCGATGCTGTAGTGGATGACATGTAACAAGCTAGAAGATCAATCACAAGAGATCTGATTAATACCAACAATGCACATGACTGAAACTATTGGCTTTTCAGGAATATCTGTCACACTTGCAATTAGTACAGACATTCAAGATTTCAGTCTTAAGGGTCCTGACTACTTAAAAAATACAACAATGCTCAAAACATGTACCCCAAGCAATTTAACGCTGGAAACGCCGCACTCACCAAATCCCGCCAAAAGGCAACATAAGAATAACACAAGGAGTCTTCGAAAATTATGTTTCAACCAGCCAAAACCCTCTTTTTTTGTGCAGGACTCTATATTTTTCTTCATTTTTCCTGAAAGATTTCGTATAAAAAATCTTTCTTTTGGCAATGTTTGAAAAAATGCTGATGACTTTTCAACATAACACGCGATGATAAGTGGTTTAGGGTTTCACTTTTCAAAGCGATTTTAAGTCAAAGATGAAAACAAAACATTTTGATAAAATATTAAAACATATACAATTTATTTTGCCATTTTTTTTGTAACATAATTTCTGGTTGAGACTGCCTGTATGTCAATAGCTGTTTTAGTTTTTGAGCAATAATTTGTTTTGTGAAAACTGTATTTTTCGCCATTCAGTTCTTCAAAAATGTCAAAACATGGTTCCATTAAAAAAAGTTTATCTTGAAAATGGGCACGGGACCATACAGCTTTATATCCATTTTTTGATTAATCAATAAATTCTCTGTAAAACATCTTTCTAAGAAAAAATCGTGATGACTTTTTGCTTAAGTAATCAGGACCCTTAAATGATGAAGTACAGATTTAAGAGTTGCAATTTAGCAAGAGCAAGGTTTTGTCCTTACTACATTCTAATATTATTAATGTATGTCAGGGGGAGGAGCACAACCCCAAAAATGACTGATCAAAATTGTAAAAAAAAGATCTAAAAAGATCTTTCCAAAAAGGGGGGGCACTGGTCCCCTGACCCTCCCGTGAAACTGCCCCTGCATGCTGATATTACCTCATCTAGTAGAGCGAGATGAACTGGTGTGGAATCTGTCATCAGTTTAAAGAATTCAGGATCGGACACCGTGTAGTCAACCCACTTCAGTATTCCCATGGCAACCACTGGGTATCTATGAACAGAGTTTGATAAAAGTACTGATGTCAAGTTGACAAGTGGACATTAGTCCTTCATCAGAGTAAATTAATAATAATAATAAACTTTATTACAATCTTTAGCAAGGAAATATGATTTGTATTACAATGATAAAATAAAATTATGATATATGTACAAATGTAAGTATAAAAGTAACTCATTCATAGCTTTTAGATCATCTCACTAAAAAAGACATTTCATGTTGTGTTGTTTTAGATTTTTGTATTCTTAGCTTTTGCATTGTTCTTAAATTGTATTCTATAATTTTTATTTCTAACTATAAACTGTAGCTGTTATTGTACAGTACATACCTTATACACTGAAACAGAGTGCCAACTTCAGATGAGAGATGAGCCACTCCACTACTCTCCTGCATACAGATATTATGTACTTTATCTATGGCTTGTGATGTTGCCTTTAGTTCATCAATATTCAAAGAAACTCTGCGGTTCTGTTTTGATAACAGTAGAAAAACATGGTTATCACCAAATAAAGACAACTGTGCAGGCATGGATCTAGGGGGTGGGTGAGGTGATTTTTATTTACAAGTCACTCCTTTCCATTTCAAAAAAAAAACAAAAACAAATTGAGTTGAAAAAAATACGATTTTTTTCGAAAATAAGATTAGAAAATTAGATGCTACAGCAGAGTTGTGAAAAATTAAATGTACAACTTACATCTTGCCAATGTTCATGGACACATGCACCAAATGCAAGAAGATACATATATTTAAATTTGTGTTCTCTGTTAATTTGTTGTGTTGGTTTGAAGACTGCATCAATAAGAAGATCAAGGAATTGTGGTATTCTTAAAAGCTCACAGGGAGGAGGATCTTCTGAGCTGTATAACTTGTATAACTGTTAAAAGGAAAACAAATTAAAACAAAAACATTTCACAGGTATTAAACAATTATAGGATCTGGGTAAAAGGTAAGTGCATAGAGGAGGTCATTTTGAGATTGGTAAAAACTAAGTTAGTGATTAACAACAATAGTCTGTGATACTTCAGCTGACTTAAACCTTTGTCACTTATGTGCCAACCAGACAGTGATTATCTGTTTTTTCAATAGAGCTTAATATGAAAAACATTGAAGCCACTCTAAAAATAGCAAAATAAAAATTTGCACTTGCATACTTACCACAGTGATGTCTCCTGGATTAAGACTGTTCTTTCCTAACATGGATGACAATGCAGAGCAAACACGAGGATATTCTGGTGTTCCGTTTAAACATAAGGTAATTTGAGTCACATCACGACCACTGGAGAATAATAACAAAGATTTAACTACACTAGTAGTTAACTCAATTTAATACAAAAGCATTAATTAGTGAATAGAAAGTAAATTTCACTGAGTAATATTCTAGTCTTACAAAAGTACACGGATAAATCAAAGATTAAAATTGTCATTTACAGACTGATTTATATGGTATGTGAATATAGGTATAGGCATTCAGTTTAGTCACCTTTCAACAGCTTTCTTCTGTACTTCTTGTCCAATGCGTTTTAACTTCACACCTCCCCGAGGATTCTGTTGACTGACACAAGACAAAAGACACTGTCCGTAGAGATAAGTATGTTGACCATGGTTCATCATTTTCTGAAAAAAAAAATAAACAATTAAAACCACTTGATTAATACTGGCCTCTGGCTTTTTCCTGTGAGTACCAGACAACTATTCCTCCATTCCATTGAGCATTGCTTTTTTTATAATTGTGGAATCTTTCTGGGACCTCTTTTTTCTGTAATGAACTAAAATTGTAACTGGGCTATTGCTGTGTGTATTGGACCATTTGACATTGTTTCTAGGCTTGAACATTTAATATGGAATCTTTTGTTTTCTGCATTGAATTTGATATTGATGCTACAATGTTTAATTTCTGTGACTGAAACTGGCAAGGAAATGGTTTAACACAAATTTACTGCTTTACGACTACATGTATTAAATAAATAAAACATTACATACTGCAAACTCTGGGAGATTGTTGTCCATCAAAACTTCCCCTTCATCTAGGAATCCTGTAACAGAAGTCTTTAATACTCTTGAGAAGACTTCAATTTGGTGACAGGCTGTAGATACACTGGTAATTTCACCTTGATAACCAGCATCTGATATCAACTACAACAACAATGAAACAACAATAAGACTACAGTGAAACCCCTCTATACCGGACTCTACTGGGACCAAATAAAATTTCCGGTTTAGAGGGGGTTCCGGTTTATTGAGGTTTTTGTATAATCATTGAAAAACACTCTGTAAATTAAAGGCACGATCATTTTTGCATTTGAGTATCGCTATATCAATAAAGTAAACATGTTATATTCATTTACATTTTCGTTGTCAACTTTCGCACTTTTTCCGAAGATTTGAAATGATTTGACAAAATAAGGCGATTTCAGATGATCAAGCCAGTTGTTTAACTTATTGAAATCAGCAATTTTGTCCGGACTAGCGGGGTAAATTCTATTGTTAAATATCGTTTTGAAGAGAAATTATTGTCCGGTTTCCGGAATAGAGGGGTTCTGGTTTAGTGAGGTTCATTTTACAGAAGATATATAGGGAAAATTTCTGGACCAAAAACATTGTCCAGTATAGAGAGAATTCCGGTAAACTGAGGGTCCGGGTATAGAGGGGTTTCACTGTATTTATACCAGTTTGCAATAATGTGTATAATTAGCATGTCCAATGACAGTCAGCTATATATGTAAATCCATAAGTAAACGATTCTGTCTCATATTTTGATTTTATTCAACATACAATATTTCAAACTCATTTCAACATCCAATTCCATTGATTCTTACACCATTTGAATGTTGAAAAGGTATGGAAAACCCGTTTGATGTTACAGAGGTAAAAAAATGACTATAAGAAGTAAAATCATGTAAAAATATATCATATTTCTTACTTTGATGGTGAAGTTCAGCATAAGACAGTCAGGATACTGCTCTGCAAGCTTATAGAACATAGATCTCCAAGTTGGGTGGGTTATCATACTCTCTAGCCATGGAGGAGTCTATAAAAGATCACGAAGAGATGAAATTAATAACAAAAATTCATATGAATTTTTACATAGCTCAGAGTATTGTATTTTGGGAAGAAGTCACACTATTTGAAGTTGTAATCTTCAAAACCCAAGATATCATGGCCAAACAACATATTTCAAAATAAAAATGACCTTGTTTTGAGAGGCATAAAGATCACTTAGTGTAAGTTCAAGTAAAAATAAATTCCCAAACACTCGCTTGATTCCAAGTTTTCCATATGGTGCACTGCTATCTAGTACTGTGTTACCAAGAAACATGAACTAGTTTATTCAGGCAGTGCAAAACAAGTTATTCTACCTCTCCAGCTTCAGTAAAGATAGAATCAGCCCTTTTAGGATCAAAATGTTTGATAATCAACATCTTCAGATGATCTTCCACCATTTGTTCAACCTCGTGAACATCTGCACCTGAAAATCACAATATCTTAATGTTATGATTATTTCCAAGCAGGAAAATAACAATGTTCATAAATTATAAATACGATGATAATTAAATTGACACTTAGTGTAGAGCCCCTCAATTTTCTTAGATTGATTGATAATATTTTTATTTTTTTTGGAGATAAATGAAAGGAGTGGGGAGGGTGGATAACAAATTTAGCTTAGCCTCCGACCCCCCCCCCCCCCCCACACACACACACCCTGTTCTGTCGTTCCCATAGTGAGATATGCATTTTCAAGTCATAACTTTTTCTGAAATATGTAATGACCCTGTTCTGTCGTTCCCATAGTGAGATATGCATTTTCAAGTCATAACTTTTTCTGAAATATGTAATGACCGATAGAGTGCAAACACTAAATGCATAAAAGAAAACAATAAAAATAGCATAAAATAGTAGTGTTGTACACTCTATATCCTTGAGCCTTTTTTAAGTTTCAGGAATCATTCAGGCGAAGTATTATTAATACATGATAAGTTGTACACCGTAGAGTGATTCGAGAAAAGTGATGTTTCGGACTTTAGTCCTTTGTCATTACTCCGACTAAGGACAAACGTCCGAAACGTTAGTTTTCTCGAATCACTCTACGGTGTACAACTTATCATTATATTTACAACTGTTTCTTTAGAAACACCAACACAGTCCTTCCTAGTATTTTTTACTAGTTTTTGCCTCTCTATTATTAATACAGTCGTGTTCAGATATTAAAATGCCTCACTTAATGTTTGAAACAAAAAAAAGTTTTCCATTGGGGGATCAGCAATAATATCTGCTATTTTTGTTTTTGTGGTATTTATATCAAATGACAACACTTTTAATAATTATTAGTACAGAAATGATGAAAACTTATGTCTGTCAAGAATCTGTAATGAGTTTACTAGCTAGAATACCTGTAAGTATAAGCCAGTTGGCTAACAAGTTTGCACTTTGTGCAATGCCTTTGTAATTCTCTGATAATAGTCTTATGAGCTCCTCCTGTGAACCTCCATTCAGAAAGTACCTACACACAAAATGACAACCATCAATGTTTATTTGAATAGTTGTACAATTAGTACAAAGCCCCTGCAAATAAATGTTCTATTAATATTATCCCTAGGGAAAAGTAATCACTTTAACAAGGGTATTATCTCTCTACTTCTCCCTAGTGGTTAGGATACACAAATACCACGATAATATTGATCTTCATAAATTCAGGATTGTTTCTGATTGGTTGATTAATTGCAAAATTTCTCTCATTATGTGCAATTAATTATAACTATTGAATTTATGATGTGCCTGGTGGTTAATGTTTGCTTGCATTCATTGTTTCAATCTCTTGCATTTTTTGTGTTATTAATGAAGGAATAGAAAATGTGGTAGCATGTGCTATGGAATTACTAAGTGCTATAACTCAACAGAGCACTACTGTTGAGTTTTCTATTCCTTTTATAAAATAAAATCATGGTTTCTGGAAGAGTTTCTGGATTATTTGTGACAAAAAAAGAAATGTGTGTGTACAGCGCTCTCGTAGAGTATGCTTCTCAACCAATCCGAGCATGTGTTGTATCTCAAAAATTTTATAACAGGAATTAAATGAACACAAGGTTGATGTTGTTACCTTCTTATATGAGAAAATACATCTGGTTCCATAACAAAATCTTTAGTGGCAAAAATTTGCTGGAAATCTTGCAATGATGTATCATGATCACGGCGGTCATCAGTTGGGCTGGGAGGCTATAAATAAAACACATGTAATATATAATTTATAATTCGAAATGGCAATTGACTTTCCATTTCTTGTCATTGATTGATCAATGAATCAACTATCAAATAGCTTAGTTTCATATACGTCTTATTAGTTTGATATATAAGCTTAATCCAACACAGACTCTCAATATCAGTTTATAATCTTTGTTTTAACACGGGACAAAAGAAGCAACATGATACATTTGAAAAGCAAAGGCTTTAAAATCACAAATTTCCTTCTCCATTAAACCTATTATAAATCAAAGTTCAATCGCAAATTATGGATCATGAATAAACAGCTGATGTTTGTAGGTGTTCTACTACATACCGGAGCTTCTTCCCAACCATTTTCCGCTCCATAATCATCCATAGTACACTATTCGCTGCGATCGTGTTCTTTATGGCGCGATCAGGTCGAGGAAAGAGAGAATTATTAACACAAAAACATCATGTTTGTAAAATTTGTTGCCTGGATCAAATAAGCGCGCCTGCGATGAGCGAAGGATCATGGGTGTTTTTATACACAACAGGAAACCCATTTCAAAGAATGCGAAAAATGCTCTGTGAACTGCTTTGTCATTCTTACTCACATACTTCTAGGATTTCCGTCTGAATCTTTTCTCTAATACTTTTTAAAAGTTTGATGATTTTAAAATTAAGTTTTAGTTTAATGGTTCATTTGCAGTTAATCCATAAAAATAAAATACGTTTTGTGTAAAAATGGAAATGCATTAGATTTTCACCGATTTTTCGTTTTATTGAAGACATTCCGAAAAAAAAATTCCGGTGATATATACCCTGAAAAATATTACGGGAAATAGCCCACTGAGAAATAGCTTGGGTTCCCTGTGTTACTTTTCATGACGTCATAAATATGTGTGTGGAAATGGACCAATGAAATGAAGAGGTAGGATTGCGTAAGATTGAGGGATGGACTTTGGCCTTGAGTTACGTAAAGCGTTTTGTACAAGAAGCACGCTTGTGGAATCTGCAGTCAAATATCTTCCATAAAATATCATTTTTTGCGGTTAAATACTCGGCATATCTGACTCTGAGAAAAGATGAAGCTCTGGACATCACAACATGTCTTTCAGTAAGTAAAAAAATTGTTTTTGATTGCAAAAATGAGTAGTTTAGTCGTGTTGAGCTGTTGTAAGTATGTCGGCTTGGAGCTCGTAGACATATACCGGCTTTTTCGTCTGTTCTTGTAGTAACGTTATTACTATTTTTTGGATAATCAAACTTATGTTTTACGTGTACAGAAATCGTTGCTAATTCATTCACCATACTCGTGTTTGTGTTCTAAAATCTTCAGTAAAAGATCGTAAATGTACTACTTAACGCCATGACATATTTCACGTGCAGTTGTTGCATTGAAATTATGTAATAACTTTGTACTGTCGAAATTTTCGTTATTGCTAATTGATTGGTTAATTTCTATTTAAATCGAAACAAGATAACCAAGCACCTTAAATTTAATATTATAAGTGTGAACGATATTTTTTTTTCGCAGACAGTCCAAGCTACTGCTTCAGTGCCAAAATTTGCATTATATGAAAAATTGTGGATTATGTCTGCATTTCGAAAAAAAATATGTATTCTTGAATTATTACCTACTATCATTTCAATCTAGGAAACATACAAGCCCTGAAAAAATTCATTTATTTTAAAATTGTATTGTCTAGTATGTTCAAAATATAATATTAAATATTTATTGAAAATTATTGAAAACAGTTATCAATATTCAATATTCTAGTAGTGACATATTCTTTTATTTGATGTTCAATATTCATTTCTTTCATCTTCAGGCATTGCTGGGAAAGAGTCACTCAAGCAGCTTGGCGAAAATATCCAAATGAACTTAACCCAGGTGTAAAAACAATTGATATCTTAGATAGATATGTTGACGAGGAAGGAAAACTTCATACAAAGCGCCTAATAGGAACCGAGGGTTTTTTCCCATCATGGGCAAATAGAATGTTTGGTCTGGATGATCTGCAATTTGCTATTGAAGAGTCAGTAATTGATCCTAAGGAAAAAACCATGGAAATGAACAGTAGAAATTGGTCATTATCTAACTGGTGTACTGTTGAAGAGAAACTTATTTATTCCCAAGATCCACAACACGAAGATGTGTAAGTGAAATGATGTCCAATACTTGATATAATAGAAACACTAAAGTCAACATTGGCTGGTTATTTGATGGGAATCATCACATCAAAAACCTTCTTATAACTATGAAGTCTTATTAGGCCTAATATTTTATTCATTTATTTTTATGAACTTGATGAAGTGTTAATACGATGCCAAGCTATATTTGCAGTGTTATGCAATGTACCATTTAAGGGAGAGGCACCATGACCCTGGTGATGACAGTTTCTAACCATAGAAGGCATGTTAATCTTGTGTTACTTGTTTATAGGACAAACCTTCAACAAGAAGCAGTTATTAAAGTATTTGGTATCAGTTTTGGGGATCATTGTGAAAACTTGATCAAGTCAACCATGGCCGCCAATGCAGGAAAGGTAAAGGCAGTAGTATTTTATGCAGTTTATAGCAATAAGATATTATTCCTAACTTTCAAAAGAATAATTCAATATTATATTTAATGTTTTCTGTTGTTGTCTGATTTCAGGGTAGACAAGCAATGGAAAATGTACTGGCAATCATCAATAAAGAAGTCCAAGAGCTTGCTCACAACATCGAACATGCGACACAAAGAATAAACACAGAAATAGAACATGCTAAACAGGGATTTGAACAAGCAGCAAGACTACCTCAAGCTATGTGTGAAGGAAAATCATGAACAATACGCAAATGACTTTAAATATTCAAACAGTTAAAATCAGTCATAATGGGATAAAAGAGATTGCCGGTCACATGAAAGGGATGAACTGAGTCAAGATGAATAATCAAGGGGTTATAAGTGTGATGGTATAGTTTACACATTCAGCATGGTGCAATTCAATTGAAGAACATAAACTAGGTGTGAAATGCCAAAGAAATAGAATTGTTACAGAAGAGAAGTTGAAAAGAAAGTGGGGCAAAAAGGAAAAAAAACGAAAGAAAATATGGAGGTGAGCCTGGTGCTCATCCAAGTACAGCCAGGTCTGTACAGTCAGGACAGTGTGTTGTCATCTGTGTTATTACTAAATAAATCCAGATCAACACATTATTCAAATAGAAATGTAGTTCATGTAGTTTTACTTCTGTTATGTTTTCAGTGTGTTCTTTGTCCATTTGTTTATGTCCTTACATGATAAGGATTTTGCTCAATCCATGATGGATTTTCATCAATAATTGAATGGTCATTATTTTGACACGTGTGACTACTTGTCATATAAAAAAAAGTTATCCAAGTAAAAATGTCAGCAACATGATTATTTTGAAAGAAATCAAATCACTGGAAGAATTTGACTGGATTGAGATAAGTCTGAAGTTGCTAGTTATACATCACTGCAGACGTTTTGGCAGTTGACAAATTGGAACTTGTTAAAACTTGGAATGTGAAGTTGTTGTTTTCAATGTGCACAATTGTCTCATTTAACTCTAAGTGCTATTTTCCGATTCTGATCATTGAAATTGTCAAATGGGAGGTAAATATTACAACTGGATATTTTTCCAGGTTCCACTACAAAGATAGCAATTAATTTGAGGCAAGTTTGAGAACAAATTCACCTTTGAACTTGTCTCCATCCAGTCAACTTCGACCAGCAGTCAGCTCAACTTGAAATAGCAGTATTATCAATCAGTTATTTTGATGAACAAATATTCATAAGTCATTTTCAAAGGCTTTTTTTAGAAAAATTAAACATGCAATAATATTAAAATTGTGTGAGAACTTTATCAGTGCATATTTAAGTGTTTTACTTGGTTACAATGGCACTTTTCAGCTATTTATAACATGAATATACCATCTACACAATGAGTGTTTTTAAAAGTTGTTTTTGTCCTATTATATTATTTTTCAGTGTATTACACTTCAATTATTTCACATTCATGTTTCATTGTTTTTTTTAACCACGTTAAATGATCAAGATTTGAATTGAAATCAGCCACTGTTTTTGAGCATGTAAGATTCAGTTCAATTTGAAAATTCATGCTCAACAACTGCATCTTGAAAAAAGTGATTGTTTTGCAATCAGCATTAGAAGCAATCTTTTCAAACGAGCCATGGGCATTTTATATTTTGTAAAATATTTAAGAAATGTATTTATTGTAAGTAATTATCAAAACATGCTTTCACAAAAAAGGAAATAAAATAAAAATAGTTAAAATTAAAAGTTTTGTTGTCTTTATTTTTTGTATATGAGCTCTATGTCCCAGGCCATGTGTACACAAGTCTAATAAATTTGAAAACAACTTGCACACCAAAGCAGTAATAAATAAAAGATAGCCAACCCAAACGAGGGTTTAGGTCATATTCTGATGGAGTAGTCTAAAGTGCTGCTT
Source organism: Diadumene lineata (assembly GCA_918843875.1). NCBI lineage: Eukaryota > Metazoa > Cnidaria > Anthozoa > Actiniaria > Diadumenidae > Diadumene > Diadumene lineata. Next base: position 9,814,741 of record OU974072.1, read on the forward strand.
CTGGGTGATGAAAGAACAAAAAACAAAAACAAAAAAACATGACAATTGGATGGGTGAGAGGAAAATGACTTCCAGAATTTGAAGTCCACTCAAACATCCCTTGAAAATGGTCTTGGTTGTTGGCAGAAGAATACTGAAAATAGCCGAGTTACAGACACATATGCACAATAGCAAGGTGCCTTGGGTTCTATCAAGTCAGTAGGAACAAAAAGCCCAATTAATTAAACAATGACTAAGCATATGTTTTAGAATTAATTTGAAAGAGAAAGCTCTCTTTTTTTTGGCAGATGAAGGAAAATAAAATTAAAACCTTTTTGAATGCATGAGATAGACTAAAAACACATTGGTTCACACAGTTTTATCAGAGTAAACGATGACTAGTTGAAAACTAGTATTGACTGTGTCTGTGTTTCCAATATAACAGAAGAGTTTGTAAAGTGATTCACTGTAAATGCCGTTGAGAAACTGATGTTTTGGATGTCAGTTCTTCATCTGAGTTGGTCATTACCTTGAAGGAAGGACTAACTTCCAAAAAGTCATTTTCCCACTAGCGTTCATGTGAATCGATTTGCAAACTCTTTCAGCTTAATTCATCAGAGTTGATCCCAAACCTGGGACCCAGGGATGCAACCTGACACACTAGCTGTTGTACTACACAATACAATGTTTGGGCTTGAGACATATTTACATAACCTATTTTTTTAATATAATTGAAGATGTCATTGATGTTTGCAGACTTATTTATCAATCCTAACCCCTTCCTTGTATTTCTCCTGTAATCATTGAGGTGACCGTAGTCATGGCCATAAGATTACAGGAAAGTTACAGGAAAGTAGGACCAACACTCTTAAAATAATTGAGAAATTGCTGTCTTTGTAAATGTAGTCAACAACAATCATTTTGTGTCTTTGTTATGAATTTAGACAGAATTTAGGTAGAAAATAATTTATGTTCGGTTGAACATAGTGAATTAGAACATCATCACATCTTCAAAAGGTTAGAATTTGATGTCTTCTTGGATAAGGTCATTACACCGGAGGTCCCAAGGGCCATATGTTAGATAACTCTTCTGGGTGATATGTCACCCTTGTTAAATAAAGACAGCAACTACTATAACTAGATCTACAGATACAGCTCTCTATTCTGTAAACTTAGAAAATTACATTTTATTGAGAAGCTGTCATATCTATGACTGAAAAGCATGTCCATACCTTAACAAACTATCATATGTCCATGAATGTATAATATTTACAAATATAATAATACTATTTACAAATTGATGTTAAATCTATAATATTAAATCTTCATGGGCTGTTCTTGACCTCTTGATATTCTTTCATCTCTTTGGGGAATGTTTTACTGAGTTCGGCCGTCAGCAAAGACTTGAAATTCTAGAAAGAGCAAACAAAACAATGTAGACTACATACAAGTTATTGCAATAGATGACCAGATGGCTGTTTTATTGTATTGCATTGCATCTTCATGGATCTCTGAAAGTATTTTTCAGTAGCATACCACATAGAATATCATTACCTTGAGAGAATCTATTTTTCCTTTGACTTGTTCATTCTTTACTAAAGCTTTTTCCAAACAATCTTTTGTGTATAGTTGGGGATTACGACCTTGATCAATATACCTATAGAAAACATTTAAATTAACAATAATTATTAATAATACTCTCATTACTGGATGTATAATATTATGGATTTCATCCAAGTGTGTTGCACACACTAAAATATTTATCTGTGAATTGGAGACTTTGTGAGCTCAAAAATCTTATTGATTAAAAGAAAGAGGCATTTCCTCTGGTGTAAACACACCCCAGTTTGCTGATATCTATTGTCAGATTTCATAAGAAAGAAATGAATATGAAATCTCTAAGGGAGTGCAGTAACAAAGTCTCACATTCAAATTCGCAGACAAATATTTTAGTGTGTGCCATGCTCCAATGAAATTTGTGGTATGTACACAATTTTGTGTTTCTTTGTGAATTAAAACAAAAGGATCAAAATAAAATTTTATACAACTGTGGGTGCTTGTACAAAAATGAGTTGAGTGCTATAATTGTTAACAAATTTGTAACAATGCATGTAAAATATGTCATAATATACACTGACCCAATCCACACTAGTTGTAACTAATATGTCACACAATATTATTACTGTATGCAAATGTGTGACAGCTTCATAACTCACTTCACACTAGTCACATCTTCAATTTGTGTCCTTTCAAATGATTGTTTGATTTGATTGAATATATTACTTTCGCTGACTGCTGACATTAGCTTTTGTCATTCATGTGCCAATTAACCAGACAGTGATTGGTTATTATTTCAATAGTGCTTCTGGTTTGCCTGTCATTACATTAAAAGTAGATAAAGTATACCTATAATCACCACTGATTATTGATTGCTTTTTTTATGTGTTTAATAAACCAATTATTTATAATAGTGTATTCAAACTAACTAAGTACTATCATAATTATTAATATTTATCACAATAATAAGTACGCTTATACTTACTCAAATACTTCAAGAGGGACTTCTACATCTTTTACTAGAGCTTTGCACTTCTCAATCTCTTTCATGTTGTCAACTAGCATGTTACTATTAAACAAAACCAACAAGATCCTTAGCTAAATCAAACTGATTATCGATGCCAACGTTTAGCTTAAATAATACCCACAACAAATGTCTAGGTTAGAGAAATGATCGTTTATAGTTTTTAAGAAATTATCGGGCAAAGAAATGATAAAATCTTAGAGTTCTATTGGAGATAATTCATGATGGAAAAGTCGAATTTTACTTTAATTTTTTGTCACATTTTCCCCAACTTTTCGCGACTTACATTTTTTGATTCAGTACTCCTTGACTTCCAGGTTGAAAATCGCTAACAATTATACCAATCTGCCTAGCTGATTCCATAAACTGCTCAATCGTTTGCTCAAGAAGTTCAAAAGGTTCAGCTTGATTGCCGTCCGCCATCTTGAACAACACAATCCTCAGTGGGAGGGGGGTGCTAAAAGTTTTGTAAAAACACAGCAAGCCCGCACGAAATCGGTACCAGCTGTGTCAGGATAATGGCTTCCTCTCCTGTTTTCCTTGGTTTCGACCTCAGTACGCAGCAACTAAAGGCATTAGCCCTTGATAATGAACTGAATGTTGTACATGAAGCTTCAGTACATTTTGATAACGATTTAAAAGAGTTCAAAACTCATGGGGGAGTACACCAACATGACGACAATCTAACCGTGACTGCACCAACTTTGATGTGGGTCAAAGCTTGGGACGTCTTATTTGAGAAAATGAGAGCTGATGGTTTTGATTTCAAGTCAGTAGTATGTCTGTCTGGCACTGGTCAACAACATGGTAGTGTTTACTGGAAAAAAGGTGCAAGGGAAATTTTGAAAGGTTTAAAAAAAGAACAGCCTTTTTATGATCAGCTGAAGGTGATGAATTATTTATTAGCAGTTGTTTTATGACACTTGATGTTAATGTTAAATAAATTATCATCTACTAGTTAGGCTAATTCATTTGTTCTTTTGATTTTAAATTAAATAATTCTATCAACATCCCCTTTATAATGAGTTAAGATTACATTACATAAATACAATGTGACAAGCGTTATTATAGCATACCCAAAGTGATTGGTATGGCTATGGCCAAACCTCTCTATATGCATGCATCAAATGTTCATTTGATTGCTTTTCATTTACAGGAGTGTTTTGCTGTAGAAGATTCTCCTATATGGATGGATTCCAGCACAACAGCTCAATGTCGTGCACTGGAAACTGCAATAGGCAATGCTAAAAAGCTTGCCGATATTACTGGGTCAAGAGCGTATGAGAGATTCACAGGCAATCAAATTGCAAAAATCTGTCAAACCAATCCTGTTACATATGAAATCTGTGAAAGAATATCTCTTGTTAGTAGTTTTGCTGCCAGTCTTATGATAGGAGACTATGCGCCTATTGATTACAGCGATGGTTCTGGAATGAATTTATTAAATATCAACACCAAAGACTGGGAGAATGCCTGCTTGAAGGTAAAATATAACTTGTCACAATCACACTATCTATTTATGTCCCTTTTTCATGGAGTATGCTAGCTGATGTCCCCTTTGCATATAATTTTATGGCAGCTGTACAGTTTCTATGGGCGGCTTTCTAAATCATATGAAGTAGATTACATCTTCAGTTTTAAGACTATACCAGTCTCAGATTATTGATGAACACTTCTTGCCATGTTTTGCAGGGGCCCTTTTTACTCTGTTGTTATCTGGCAGAGCTCACTTCCCTGTACTCCATAACCATGAAAACATCTTAATAGATGATTACATAGCTGAGAAGAGTCAAGATCTTGTTATTGTCAGCTGGCCCACATCCATTTTAGCTGACTCTTTTGCAGAATCAAGTTATTTGTGCATTAGTCAAGTTGATGTTTTCTTATTATTTATAGGCATGTGCACCAAGCCTAGGTGAAAAGCTAGGAGCCCCAGTACCTTCCTCTTCTACAGTTGGTAACATATCTCATTACCTGAAAGAGAGATACGGATTTTCACCTGATTGTAAAGTTGTTGCATTTACAGGAGATAATCCAGGATCTCTTGCAGGAATGCGACTTGATAAGGGCGATGTTGCCATTAGTCTCGGTACCAGTGATACATTGATGTTATGGCTGGAAAGACCATGCCCTGCTTTGGAAGGACATATCTTTGTTAATCCAGTTGATGGTAAGACATAGATATTCACTATCAAGATTGTGGAACAGGGATAACCCAGGGACCAGTTGTACAAAGCTTGAATAGTGCTACACCCCAGAGAATTCCCTATCCAACGGATTAATTCTACAGACTCTATAGTGTCAGATCTAGGGAAGTGGTGAGGTTGTGAGGACACCCTCCTGGAAGGATTTCCAGTCCTTGCTTTATAAAAATATTTTTCCAAAATAACCTCAGTATTTCATCATTGTTTATTGGGTAATGCACCCCATCCTGGAAACAATCCTGGATCTCTCACTTATCTAGGGATGCCATTGATCCAGGCTTTGTACAACCATCCCCAGAGTTTCTATTGGTCAAACAGAACAATGTTATTCAATAAAATGTAAATTCTAATATTAATGATTACAGCAGTTGAGCATTGGTATGTTTTTTTTATTTTTTATTTTTTTTGTCAAAATACAAATTTAATGGTCAAGTTACAGGTTTGGATGGTACAATACTGTCTATAAAACCACCATACCCAATGTTGTTAGTTTAATTTGAAAGTAATTTCATCTTCATAAAATCAATAAAGACAATACCTGTATGATATCCATTGTTTTTCAGAAAATGCATACATGGCACTTCTTTGCTTTAAGAATGGTTCTCTAACAAGAGAGTCAATCAGGAATTCATGTGCAAGTTCAGACTGGAAACAGTTTGATGAGGCATTAGCATCCACCTCTCCAGGCAATGATGGCAATATTGGTATCTACTTTGAAGTGACAGAAATCATGCCTTTTGCACAAGGTGTTTATAGATTTAATGGCAAAGATGAAAAGGTGGACTCATTTGCTAATGGTACTGAAATAAGAGCATTAATTGAGGGTCAGTTCATGGCCAAAAGAGCCCATGCAGAACAGCTTGGCTATACATTTGGTAGGTGATAACACACTCACAAAAAACTCTCCCACCCACCCACAAATGTAAACATATGAAGGGTCTGCAAACTTTTAAAATGATATCATTTGCTCATACTTTCCTACATGACAGTATATACATCATTCATTTTTGTTTTGCTCTGTCAACCACTCATGAAGACATCGATTCATCCATCCAACTAACCAGCCTTCCATCCATTCATTCATTCATTCATTCATTCATTCATTCATTCATTCATTCATTCATTCATTCATTCATTCATTCATTCATGCATTCAATCATTCAATCATTCATTCATTCATTCAGTTATTAATCAATTAATTCATTCATTCATTCAGTTATTCATTCATTCATTCATGCATTCATTCAATCATTCAATCATTCATTCATTCATTCAGTTATTAATTAATTAATTAATTAATTCATTCATTCATTGATGCATTCAATCATTCATTCATTCATTGATGCATTCAATCATTCATTCATTCATTCATTCAGTTATTCATTCATTCATTCATGCATTCAATCAGTTATTCATTCATTCATGCATTCAATCATTCAATCATTCATTCATTCAGTTATTAATTAATTAATTAATTCATTCATTCATTCATGCATTCAATCATTCATTCATTCATTTATTCATTCAGTTATTCATTCATTCATTCATGCATTCAATCATTCATTCAAATCATTCATTCAGTTATTCATTCATTCATTCATGCATTCAATCATTCAATCATTCATTCATTCATTCAGTTATTCATTAATTTATTCATTCATTCATTCATTCATTCATTCATTCATGCATTCAATCATTCATTCATTCATTCATTCATTCATTCATTCATTCATTCATTCATTCATACATTCAATCATTCATCAAACTTACTATGCATTTATATGTAGTATTTATCAGCACTTCATTTCATTGTGGATTGTAACCTTTTTCTATTCCAGCTCCAGGATCCAAAGTACTTGCTACTGGAGGAGCATCATCTAATAACACAATCCTTCAAGTCTTGGCTGATGTCTTCAACTCACCAGTCTATACCATAAAAGACACTGCTAACTCTGCATGCTTAGGATGTGCTTATCGTGCACGCCATGGGTGGCTTGGTCATCCCTTTAAGGAAGTAGTCAAAAACGCACAAGCCTATCAACTAGCAGTGCAGCCACACCCTGAAGCTAGCAAAATATATACACCACTTACTGCTAGATATATTGCTCTTGAAAATAGCATAGCAAAGTCTTAATGAACTTAGTATATAAATTGAGCCATTTTTGAATGAGTAGGAAATGGTATGGTTATGATACCATTACAATATGGCAGATAATTCAAATGCTTTCTAAGGAACTATTTACATGTTTCCAACTCATATGAAAATGACTCTTGTATAGAATATGATGGTGAATGGGTTGATAGCATTAGTGCACTTCCTCCACATGCATTTCCTTCTGGTTTTCTTAAAAATCTTGTGAAGCAATTGAGGGAAATTGCTGCTTAATCTTTAACTACCCCCATACAGTACCACAATGCATTTACGCATAATGTAGTACTTCCTATATAATTAATATCAAAATAAGGGAGATGATGATGAGTGATATGATGATGATGATAGTGATAGTTTATCCTATCAAGAGAAGAGGTGTGGCATATTTGGGAAATTAAACGAGACTTACCTGTAAGTTGAAGTTTGATTGAGATTCTATCACATGACATCGGAAGGAAGGTGATCACATGAGATAGCACAACGCTTACGCAAATCATTCTTTAAATCAATGTTTGTTGTATTAGCATAATACCCAAGTAGAATCCCCAATACCCCATGCACTAATAAGTGCTAAAAATAGGGTACGGGAGAGGAGGGCATGTGATCACCTTCCTTCCGATGTCATGTGATAGAATCTCAATCAAACTTCAACTTACAGGTAAGTCTCGTTTAATTTCCCAATTCTATCACATGACCGGAAGTCAGGTGATCCCATGAGACTTTAAAGCTGCTAATACAACCAACATAAAAAGAAACAATACAAAGTTAAACAACACAATGTGTTTATTGTTACTGAACATGAACAAGTATATATAATAACCTACATATTAGCACATTAAACCTCAGAGTTTAAAACGACATTTGACATTGTGCTAAATTCCACTGGCTTATTGTAAAAACGATAAAATGTTTGCGCAGACTTCCAACCCGCATTTGCCATAATCTGATCAATTGGAACATTATTTCTACATGCCTTAGATGATGACGCTGCTCGCGTGCTATGTGCCTTGTATACCGTAGTATCAATGCCACTCTTATCTAGAACTGTCTTTGTCCATCTAGATATAGTATCTCTAGAAACAGCCTTGAAAGGTTTAATATAACTAATAAACAATTTAGTTTCATTGTTTCTAAGTTCAGTAGTTTTCTTGATATATTCCTTAAGACATGATAATGGGCATATAGCTGGATTGATATCATAAGCACTTATCTCCAGTTGCTGGTTCGCTTTCCCTGGTTTACTGGTTTTAGTGTATTCTAGAAGATGGAAAACATATTTGTCTTCTGAAACAACAAGTCCACTAGTATCTAATAAATGAATAGTCTGGCCCCTTTGGCTAGTAACAAGTAATAATAACATAACCAATTTAAGCGTTAAATCTTTGAGTGTAAGTGACTCATTAGGACAAAGTGTAGATAAATAACCCAAAACCGCTGACACATCCCAAATAGAAGTGTATTTAGGCTTAGGTTTCCGTAACTCAAACACTCCTTTCATGAATCTAGTAACCACAGGATTGCTGCCAAAATCTTTTATATCCACTACAGTAGACAATGCTGAACGGGCAGTGTTAATAGTTGAGTAACTAAAACCCTCTTTGTGAAGTGTCAGCAGGAATTCCAGAGTATCTTTTATCGTTGGGGTATTAAAATTAATTTGTTTTTTATTACAAAATGACAACCACTTTTTGAGGTACGTGTTGTATTGTTTATGTGTCGCTGGTCTCCAGGATGCCATGAGAACATCGGTAATGTCTGCTGGAAGTTGTAGCTGTCCGTACCGTTGCCTGATAAAGGACATACCATCAGACGTAGTTTCCGACACAGTGGATGAGGCTCTCTGTGCGACGGGTGCATCAGTAGATTGATCCTCGGACGATAAATCCACGGCTGTTGATACAGATGTTGTAATAATGTCGGAAACCATGTCTGACTCGGCCACAATGGGACAATCATTATTCCCCGAGCTTTGTCTTTGATGATCTTGTTGAGGCACTTGGACACTAGACTAAATGGAGGAAACGCATAAAATTCAAAGTTACTCCAGTTTACTGAAAACGCATCGACATACGCACTATTAGGATCTGGCTTCCATGAACAGTACACATTAAGCATATTATTCAAACGGCTAGCAAACATGTCAATATTTAGTGAAGGGTAACTTTCTATAATTTCGTTGAAACATTGCTCATTAATCTGCCATTCGTGCCTATCATTAAACTTTCGCGACTTTTCATCAGCTTCCACGTTAAGTTTTCCTGCGATGTGTACGGCAGAGACCCACAGATTTCGAGCAATGCACCAATCCCATACTTTAATCGCAAGAGCGTTAAGCAAAGGAGACTTAGACCCTCCCATGTTGTTAATGTACGACACTGCTGTGGTGTTATCAATAGAAATACGCACATGTTGATTTTTCATGTCAGTGCAAAAACATTTAAGTGCAAAGAAAGCTGCTTTCAGTTCCAGTACATTGATATGCAACTTAGCCTCGGAGGACAACCATCGCCCCCCGACTCTTTTTTCCCCGAAAACAGCGCCCCAGCCAAGATTAGAAGCATCTGATTTTAATTCTACATCTGGATTATTTCGCACAATATCACGTTTTAAATACTGTGCGTTACGTAACCACCACTTTATTTCTGATATCGCTCTAATTGATAATTTAATGTGATTTTCATAGTTTCCTCGCGCTAATATTAACGCCTGATATTTGTCCCTTTCAAGATCCCGGTAATGCAACGGACCAAATTCAGCCCCTGGGAAATTTGAAACCAACGTTCCTATAAGCTCAGCTAAATCTCTTATAGTTGGGTTAGTGTTAGCCAACATTAAGGAACAGGCAGATACGATTCTCTCTTTCTTTTCGTCAGTAGGCGTAACTGTCATAGCCACTGAGTCAAGAATAAATCCTAAAAAGACCAATTGTTGTGTTGGTATAAAAACCGATTTAACCGGATGTACACAGAATCCTAGTGATGAAAGCATTTTGACTGTGTCAACAACATTGTTATAGCATTCTTTATATGTATCACCTTGCAAATATGAATCGTCAATATACGCTGAACTAACATGCCCCATGCTACGTAAAGTAGAGTAAACTGGCTTTAATAACTTTGTAAATAACCGTGGCGCGCTAGCCAAACCGTTGGGCAGGCATGTGTATTGGTAAAATTTGTCATCAAACCAGAATTTAAGAAACTTTTGGTGTACACTATAAATAGGTACTGTGTAGTAAGCGTCTTTCAAATCTACCGACGCCATATAACACCCAGGTGTCATAAGTTGAACCGCGTGTTCCAATGTGTCCATTTTAAAATGGTGATATACAACATATTGATTAAACTGCTTTAAATTAAGAATCATACGATGCGTACCGTCTTTCTTTGGTCGTAAAAATATAGTTGTTGTAGTGCATCGTCCGCTGTGTCACCTTGTTCATTTTCACTCCCAGCGTCGTCTTGGTCTTGGTTGGTAGACTCGTTATCGCTCACGATCTCTTCGTTATCCTTCGAGAAGAAGGAGGCGAAGTTTTGATTCATAGTGTTCATCTGAGTGAGTAGCGCGGCAAACATACCATTAGTGTCAAGCTGATTTACCGCGTTTTGCTCTGCTACAGAAGATCCACTTCGAGTAGTGGCTTCGTCACCCATGACTACGTGAAGGATTCTAACTGCGTTAGTTCCTTAAAAATAAATAACGTCTACGGGTCCAACTACGTTGCGACCCTTGAACCTCTTGCAAGTCTAACCACGTTAGACTAGTTCAAACACACCAGAAACTCAGTAGACGTTAGTATGTACAGGGGTAACAACTACGTTGAAACCCAATAGGACTACTTATAACAATCTAACCACGTTAGATTAGTCCCAAAATCGATGAAGATGAAAAAACGATGAAGATGAATATTTTTGAACAACTCGCGTCGAACGACAAACGTGCAATGATTTGCGTAAGCGTTGTGCTATCTCATGGGATCACCTGACTTCCGGTCATGTGATAGAATTGTGAATGAACTGAAAATTACAAAAACAATCAAGCAAACATATCAATACAAAAGAAATAGAATCAAATAGTTAATAGTAAAGTAAAACCAAACAATTATTGCAGTCATGTTTCAATGAAAAAATAAATTAGTTAACGTACCGATCATTCAAATATGAAGCCACAGGAATCCCGAGATGGTATTTTTGTTAACTGAGCCCGCGTTCATATCGAGCTCCAGCGGATACTCTATCCCATAATATCTCGCGTCGTCTAGTGTTGAATAGCACATGTACTTGTCCTTGACAAAAATCAATAAAACTTCATTTAATTTTCCCTCTTTTCTCGCTGTAAAAAGTCTAAGGTGAGTGAATTATGTATGTTTTTAATTCATTGGGTTTATTCTTGATAAGGTATATTCGTAGTTTTGTTAAGAATTGAGTTTTCTACGGCACTTCTTTTCGGGACTCGGCGCTTGTCAATCAGTAAATCAAACATGGTCAAAGCAACATTATCTATTGTTTTAACTGGTATAATTCCAGCCATATTGAGCCTATTTCTCAATCTTATTTTTGTCATAACATCATTGCATCAACATTTATCAAAATATGTTAGTTCCATTTCTGGTTAGCGCTCGCCTTCTCAAATTAACATCATGGGTTTAGCGGTCACTGGTGCGACCGAACAATCTCTCTTTCCCGGCGTACTTAATCGATAAATTCGATAATCGATACCAATCGATATCAATTAATCGATTGATGTTTGATAATCGATAACCAATCGATAGGGAACATTGATGTGACCTTTTATCGATTGCCAATCGATTGTCGATCGTTATCGATTGAGTCATCGATTGTCAATCGATCATCATCGATTGAGAGTCATCGATTACCAGTCGATAATCGATTATCATTGATAAAAGGCCATCGGTTCTCGGTTAAGTTATAATATCACGCAAACGAAGACGAACTTCTCGATATTTTAACAAATCGGAAAAACGTACGTTCGGCTATTTCAAAACAATTTTTTCTTGTTGTTTGAAATCAATCCGAAATTTGACGAAGTACATGTTGTTCAAAATATTAGAACAGTTTAATTTTTTTTCTAATTTCACGTTGCTAGCATTTACCACACTTGCGCATATCAATAAAGCCAATCGAGGCGGTTTCGGTAAACTAAATAATTGTATATACATAGTTTTCTCAACAAGCATGCAATTTACTGAGGATAATAATTACATTGGTGTCCAGTTTTTTCACATATATCCCATTTATTAGATGAAATCGTAGTTGGTATAACGCAGAGATTGAAAAGAAGCCGATAAAATTAACGTCGGATATACTGGATTTCAGAACAGTCACGATCACTGCTGAAAAGTTTGTTAAAATATTTTTTTTTCTGCCAATCGATACCAATCGATACCTTGGCTTCGTGTGACTATCGATTGATCATCGATTGTCCGATACCAATCAATACCAATTAACTAATTGTTATCAATTGATATCGATTTATTGATTGATTTTCAATGATCGATTGCTATCGATTAAGTACGCCGGGCTCTTTGCGGGGCTTTCGGGGTTAGACTAGCTTGATGGGGTAGATTGTTTTCTTAACGAGTTCTCTTCATAAAACCTAGAAATGATACGATGAAAAGGCTATAAAGTATTAAACTCACAGTGCAGTAGCACTGGAGAAATGAAATTTAAGAATACTTAAATGAAGTGCCCTTCTAGACTTGTATTGACCACAAATGTTCATGAGATGTGATGTTACTAATTAGAACAGCTATATAAAACCATATAAATCCGCTTGCTTTTGGGCATTTTTCATGTGCTTAGTACTTATATTGCTTTGTTCCTTTTTGTCAATCATATTCCATACATTCAATACCACTTGCTGTTATAAATCAAAAGTGAAAGATTGAAACTGTGACATTTCTTTTTATAGGCCATTATATTATTGATCAGCTGAATATCTTCAGCAATGGATAAGAAGGATGACAAGACTAGAGGCAAGTCACCTGACAGAGACAGAAGAAGACTTGAAGTACGTCATGAGACAAACAGAATGGATCCTCATTCTATACGCTGTAGAATATTTATTGGAAATCTAGCAACAGAGAAGATGTCACGACAGGAATTAGAAGATATATTTGGCAAATATGGCCATATAAGTGGGTCGTCTTTGCATAATAACTATGGTTTTGTACAGTATGACAATGAGAAGGCAGCAGATGAAGCAATTGCTAATGAAGATGGGAAGTTGGTCTTGGGAAAGAAACTTGGTGGGTATTTTGATCAGTTATGAGCTTTTGTAATGATAAGATATTTGCCATTGAAATGGTAGTTCAAATAAATTCGCATAGAATTGATGCACACTGCATAAATGTATTATTTTCATTAGTTTACACAGTTGCCTTTACACTAGCTAACCTGATGAAATGGTTAACCAGTTGACTAATAATGTGCATTACAATAAAAACAACAAAGAATTCTGAATACTAATGTAACAATAAGAAAAAATAATAAAATCTTTGTTTCGACTATGTAAAAATTACATAATATCCGAGCTTTCGGAGAATATCCTCCATCATCAGGGTTTGAAAAATAATAAATCGAGAGCGAGATGAATTCAGTTCTTACAACAATTTACTTGAAAGAAAAAAAATTAGTCAAAAATTTTTTTGGACAAAATGAAATCAAAAGAAGAGAACTTCACAATTCTGATTTTGGACATTCTATCAGTGCAAAACCTGTATAAAAGTAATCCTCTTGATAAAAGTCCTGCACTACACAAAATGTTCTATAAGCTCCCCCTCCCCCCCCCCCCCCCCCCCCCACAAAAAAAAAAAAAAAAAAAAAAATCTAAAGAGGTTTAAATTCCTTTGTAGATGTGCACTTAGTTGGAGACAAATCAAAGAAAAGACCACCTCCAGATAGCAGAGATATAGGACGAGGAGGAATGAGAGGAGGACGAGTTGGAAGAGAACGTCTTACCCCTCCTCCCAGAGAACGTGGAGGTAGAATGGATGACTATGGTGGTGATAGATATGGATCAAGGTTTGACCGTCCAGATGACAGATTTGGTGGTAGGCCATTATCACCAAGAAGGGAGCCATTCCGTGATCCACTAGACAGACCTGATGACTACCATCGTGATAGATACAGGGATGACCCATATGATAGACGCGACCCTCCACCCAGACGCATGTACGATGATAGAAGAGATCCATATGACTATCCACCAAGAGGTGATCCATATTATGATAGAGATGGAAGGAGAGATCCCCCAAGAAGAGATGATCACCTACGTGATGGTCCTTGGAGGGATGAACCAAGGCGTGATGAGCCTCGTCGCCGTGATGATCCATACAGTCGTTATGACAGTTATGGTAGAGACCATCCTGATGATTATGGTCCACCTTACAAAAGATCAAGACCAGAATATGATGAATTAAGCAAACCAATACAAGCACCTACAGACTGTGTGGTTATTATAGTCAACAAGGCTTTACTGTAAGTAACTTGTGATAACGTATATCCCATATTTCAGTCGTACTTTACTGCACTTTCAGTGCTGTAAAACATGTGTTAAAATTAATAAATAGACAAAAATAGTCAAGAAAATGCATTTGATGTTATCAAAGAAATGAAAGAAGAATAAGTTGGTTAATAAAGTATATACCAGTGTTTTCAATAACAGGCGGCTACCGGCGGTATAGGGCCACCTATTTTACCTCTTACCGCCAGCTATTTTGTGTCCTTCGTAAAAAAAATATGATTGTAAATTTTGGGACACAGACGCCTATTTCATTTACTCAGACGCCTATTCAAAAAGATATTGAAAACCCTGATATACTTAAGCCATTTTCTCTTTGAACCCTTTAATTACATTTTCTAACTTCAAACTGATGCTGAGATTCAACGTTTAGGAGCATTAATCTCAGCATTAATCTTAATTCTAAACATTTTTTTTATGGAAACTACTGCAATTTCAATTTATTGTTGCAAAGGTAATTCTAAAAGAATGTATACGTGTATGATCTATTGTAGTGACTATGGTACAATGGTAGAGAGGAAGTTCAAAGATGCTGGGCTAGTAACAGACTTGCAGCCACTTGGTTTGAGATCAATGGCTGAGCTCTTGGATACAATCACAAGACATGGTGTTTTGTATGCTGCTGTTGTTACTTTACAACATGAAGTACATCGGTCAATAACTATCAATATTTTACATGGTACTCCACAAGGTAAGGTTTGCTTTTGTATTCATTAGTTTTGCTTTTTAGTATGCTGCGGTACAGTTGCTACATGATAGATCATGCCTATGTTCATTTTGTCAGCAGTCTACTGTTGTGATTATTATGGTACTTTTGCAAACATGATGTCTGCTTCGCTTATAAAAATATCTGACATCAAATTTGTTCATACAGTTCTTCTGAATATCTGTAATTAAAATGCTGGTTGCTGAATGCATGAAAATATGAGACAAATCCTACATATCAGATAAATACTGTAGCTGTGTCATCATCACATTTTGCTAACAGGTTTTGATAGAAGTGGTTTCAGGGATCATCATTAAGTGCTTCATCATTTTCAATGACTTGCAAATCTGAAGCTAGATATTGAGAGACAGTGACTTCCTTGAAAAATAAATCTAGTATATCAGTTAAGTTTCTGAGACTACGAACATTATTGTAATTTAATTGAATGATAATATTATGGTATTATGTATACAATATAACTTGTACAGTTTTCATGATTACTACAGCACCAGCATCAATGTTTGTTACATGTAAAACTAATAAGATCCATCTACATTGTACTTGATCATAAAATCCCAAAATACTCATTGAGACGTAGACAAGAAGGCACGTCCTTGCTAACAATAGCAAATTTGCAGTGTTTATTGATCTTGATTTTTCCTTGCCTGATGATAATTATCATTTCCTATAACAACATTATGTTTATAATAGTTACTCTCTTAAAAATTCTGTGGGGATATTGTTTTCAACGGCAGAATCTTTCTTGGATTTTTGTATGTCTGGATGTTTTGATAATTTTGATTGTCAATGTTTTCAACATGGATTGTTTCATGATTCTTACTCAGAAGTCAATATTAAACTTAACTAACAAATAGCAACTTTGATTTGCTTGACTATGATGCTCATTTTCTATAAACATTTTTTAGATGAGCAGCTTCTATTTAAACATGTGTTGAGGACAATATTTTCAACCTTTTTTTCTTGTTTTTTTTTCTTCTGTTTTTTTTTTCTGTATGTTTTTTTTCTTCTGTATTTTTTTCTGTATGTTTTTTTTTTATCAATTGCCAGTTTTTTTAACGTGGATTATATTCTTATAGTCCCATTTAAAGGGTTTTATTCAAAGTTCATTTTTCAATGCACATATACCAGTTGTGATTTTATGTGTGATAATTTGTGATTCAAAAAGGTGGTTCAGTGTCTTCAAAATCTTGTCTAAATTATCCTTCAACATTTGGAATGCTTTGCTAGAAGGACCAATTTTTCCCCCTTTTTTTCTTTTTCAGCCTTTTTTAACCTTCTTATATTCTGATTTTCATTAGATGTTAAAAATTATTTGTATGCAGAAAGTTTTTGTGACAGAGTTTTGATGGGAATGTTGGTGAAACGACTTCACTTAAGGATGTATGCACTAGTTGCTCACACGCATCTTTTCTATGCATGCTGAAGACATCACATGCCTTTTTCAGTTGCTTTATTTTGACCAAAAAAGAAAACAATGAAAATAAATACGTTGAAATACATACTCCATTTTCAGCATGCGGATGGGATTCTGCCAGTCACACATTCTCAAGTTATTAACAATCACCAACTTTGTCGCTTGATACCTTGCCAAATCGAATGGATACCCCTATTTTTTTAATTCACAGATGGAAAGAGGACCAAAAACTTGATGTTAATTCAGTTTTTTTGAAAGATGACATTTATTTTTTTGTACAAAAAGAAGATGTTTTCTGCTAAATTTCGGCCTGCGAAAAGCTATGCGGAAGCAACATAGTTGTGAGCGATGTGCGTGGTATTTACATTTAAAGAGTGTTTTTTGCTTAGAAGTGATCAAGAATTTTTGTATTTCAAACAGTTGAGTGTCAGTACGATTGCTTTTTCAAAAAACCCTTCCAGCTTGTTTGGTAATTTTTCTGTCTTCATCATCTTTCTGTTTTACCTCATGATGACTTGTCACGCTGCTCACGAAAAGGGGCGAAATGGCCGACTTCAAAATATTATTGTAGCTCCGAAGATCAAATGGAAACCTCCATTTTTTTCGCTATAACATGCTGTTTTATCAACTGGCGAAGTTTAAAAAAATGACAAATACTTCGCTTCTAGCACATACGTCGTTAAAGTGGTCATAGAGCATGTTTGTAAATAGGTAATTGGATGAACAGTTCAATATGGGACCTCATTGTAGACAGCATAACAAACATCCTCATTTTGTTGCACTTTGATTCTCCAATGATTTGTTTCAGTCCTTTTTAATGGCATTTTATTGATAAAATAATGGTTGTTCTTTCAAAGTTCTTTCACCATATTTGCTGAATTTTTATTGGTTGAGGACTCCTGCTTATTTGTCATTGTTCATTTGGACAGCAGTCTAGTGTTATCACTATGGTAACCATTGTATTTTTGACATTTTAAATCATTCTATTAACTGCATACCTATGAAGTCTCTGTTGTGAAAGCAATTGCTGTGTTATGAAAAAGTAGCTTCAAGGACAGTAAGGTTTTTTCCAATATATCGTTAAAAGATATGCTGCTACATTACTTACTTAAAAATACCATTTTAAATACCAAGAAATAAGAAAGTTTGTAATGCTGTATTTTTAAATGCAATAATGTTTCAAGGACACACTGTACAATGCTGCAAAGATTTACACATAATGTGTTACTGTCACTTTTTACAGAAACAACCTTTTTTGTGGTTTGTGTACTTCATAAAAGTATGCAGGAATGTGTTATAACCCATCTATGTTTTTGTTGGTTCTCCAATCTGAATTCAGAACTGCCCTGCTTGAATTTATTTGATCGGATGTAGTATATTCAGTAAGTTCATTCAATTCAACAGTGAGATCATTTGAGTTACAAGTTATGCTGCCCAGCTAATAGCCAGAAGGCTAATTATTGTGATACTTTATCCTTGAAAAATAGCCAGTGTTTTCTTTTTTCTTGACTGTTCGTTGATGTTGAAAGGTTGATAATATTGTTTTCTAACTATTTTATGTCAACATTATTAAGTATTTCAACATGTTTTAAAACAATGCTCTCAGTTTTTCATAATTTTTGGTGGTATTTTTTCTTTCTTGTTTGATTGGGTTTACGCAGTCGTCAGAAAGTTTCTTCCTGTTAATGTACTATAAGTTACATGGTTGTGATACATCTTTGTCTTTTCAGCAGCCACCATTTGTTATGTTTACTCTTTACTTATGACAATTTTATTTTCACAGAGCACAGGAACATGCCTCTAGAAGATGCTTTGCGATTGGTTTCACAAAATTTTGAGCAGTATATGCAAGATCTTCGTAAACGGGCGGGTGAGCTTGAGAAAGGGAAAGATAGTGAGCTTGGAAGAGAAAAAGAGAGAGATAGAGAGAGAGAGCATCCTGAAAGAGAAAAAGAGTATGAAAGAGAGAAACATAGCTCAACTGGAATTTTGAAAACCAAGTCAAAAGACCCTGATGATATGAAGACTTTACTGAGCAAAGCAGCATCCGGTGATCAGTTGTCATCGGATGAGTTGTCGAAACTCATTGAGAATTTATCCAAGCAGAAGAAGCAGTCGGAACCTCCGGCAAGTCAACCCAGTAGCGGAGGTAATTTCATCTACAATATTTTTGCTTTCGTCTTTTCAACAGTTCCATTCTAACCGCCATTTATTTGATGTAAAATCTTTTCAATGGAGTGGTACTGCAGGCTCTTTTAACATGGACTCCTTGCTGGTTTTTAAGTGGAAAAATGTTTTAATTTACACCTATTTAATATTTGGATTTTAATTTCACCATGTTTTTTTTTTTCATTTTTTTTCTTTTTGTTTATAAATGTACATTTTCAACAACATCCTTCTGTATGGGCGTGATGTTCATGTAAGGTTTTGTTAATATTATATGTTTGGCTGATGTTTTATCAGGTTCAGTTGTATAGAATGATGGCAGCTCTTAAAGACATTGAAATCATAGTACACACTTAATTTTAAGTTGTTTGAAACTTTAATGGTACCTTCTTCCATTTTTTCTTTTTTTTCTTTTTTTGATTTTCTTCTATTATTTTGTTTTATCTGACAATGTAATTTCTGATGTATGAAATGCTTTTATGTAAATTTGAAACATGCCAAACATATATTTGAAATAGAGTTTCATCTTTTTAAACTTTTTTTTCTTCATTTTCTTGTCTTATTGATTTGTTGGTGAGTTGATTATTTTATTTCACCAAAACTCTTACATCAATCTTTCATCAGGCTCCTCAAGTCAACCACCACCAGACTCTAGCTCAATAGCTAAACAACAGGCTGATCTGCAAGCCAAGATTTTCAGTATATTAAATCCTAGTACATTATCCAAAGTATCTCTGACAGTTGCTCAGTCAGCAATAGGCACTTCATCTCTTACAACAGCTCCATCAAAGACAACTGGGGTGTCTAATCCTTCAGCTCCACTGTTCCCAGCAGCTCAAGCAATGTCAGCATCTGCACCTTCTGGATATGGTGCAGGATCATCTGGTGCCAGTGCCAGCAGTGCATCGATAAGTGCAGCAGTGCAACAGGGCATTAATAGCTATCGATCAGCAGCTCAGCCAAACCATTCTACTCAACCAGCATCTACTAATCAATCTAGTTATGGTATACCAAAGCAAACTATGTCTTCTTGGTCAGCTCCCACTGCAACAACTAAACCAGCTTATGCACAACAATCCACAACATCATATGGGAACAGTGGACAAACAACAACTCCTTCTGCAGGCAGCTATGGTGTACCTAAGGCATCACCAACTAGTTATGGTGTCCCAAAAGCCTCACCATCAAGTTATGGTGTGCCCAAAACAAACACGGGAAGCTATGCTGTGCCTAAACAGTCACCACAGTCTGCAGTACCAGCCACTAGGGGTGGATATCAGGGTGGTGCAGCACCTTCTGGAAATACCACCTATAAACCACCTGGTCGTGGAGCACCACCAACTAGAGGTGGCTATCAAGCTGCAGTACGGGCTGGGGTTTCAAGGGGAGGTCCTCCGCCTGGTGTTACAGCAGTGCGTGGTGCACCTCCTCCATTCCACATGAGGGGTCCTGCACCTGGAGGTGCTCCACCCAGGGGATTTCCTCCCAGAGGAGGTGCTCACCCGGGACCACCGCCACAGCGCTATGGTGTCCCAGCATTTAGACCACCACAAGGAGCACCTATTAGCACAGTGCAGGGTCGTGGACGACAGCCACCAAGATACTGAAATACTACAATGTTAATATGAGCAACTTTAATAGTGAACTATCTACATTACTGAACACTGTTGAATATTGAAAATTTTTTAGTAGTGCTGTGCTGTGAATTTATTTGGATGCTTCAATATTGTCATCAACTGCAATTTATACTACATGTAAATATCGTTGAACAAGAAACTTAAGCATAGAGCAGAAACATTGATTTACGTGATGCCAACTAAATTGCAATCAAAATGACACTTTGTTATTTGAACATTGTTGATGCATTGCCATTCTTATCTGCAGCAACGGTTCTGAAACTGCACTATGAAAAGCTACAAAGACACTTTGCTACTAAATAAAAAAAAACTTTGATTTTATGCTAATAATTTTAAAGTCACAGATCTTAAAGGGGGCTTTAAGTAATGAACTTATTTTACGACTTCAAAGGAACTTTAAAGAAGGACGTTTTTAATCAGTTTAGATTATGTTTCATTTGTGTATGTATGTTGGGATCATATCTCTTGGATATTGACTTGATTAATCCATAGTAAAGTTCACTACCCCACCATTATGTAAATGGATTAATATATATTGGAATGCTATCAAATCTAATCGTATATTTAACTTCATTTTAACTTAATTCATTGTGAACATTTTAGATTCATGTTTGATTAGATTTATTACTTTTCTGGTGTGGTTGTCTTGTAATTTGTATTATAATTATATAGAATTTGACTATATTAAAATGTCAGAGATGTTGTGATAAGAATGCTTGTTATGTATGTATAGGTATGTGGGTTTTGTTGGTCGTTGTAGAGTATTATCTTGTATTTATATGGCCGTTGCCTTTAACTAGTAAGGGCAGGTAAGGGTTACTATTTCATATAGTACTTGTATTTATAAAATGAGAATGAGTGTTTTATCGGCAGATATAGGTACAAGGGGAAGCTGTGTATCTATAGCTCCGATAACACAAGAATTCGAATTTTACATTATTGCTTCTAAAACTCCAAACGTAAGTTTACTTTTTTCCAAACATAAACTTGAAACTCATTGTTGTCAGTTCTATATGAAGTGCAAAACATGGTAAGTACACAGCAGACTGTTCATTTGTTTTGTAAATTTGCAAGTTTTATCATGAATCTCTAGCTGTACACATTTTGAATTCTTAGACTTTCTTACTTTTTAGACCACAAAATTGATATGTTTTGATGAAGTGTTGAAGTTATGGTAGTACTGTGGTGAAGATGACATATTCATGGTCTGTGTATGGCTTAATCCATTGATATCTGGTATATCTGGGTAGTTTTGAGAAACCTGTTTACGCCATTAGTTTATGTTCCTTTCTTAGCTAAAAACAAATTTTGTAATGAAATAAATGTTTGTATTTATATACATGTTAATCTAGAGTTGATTAATGTGGTCATCTTTTGAAGAATGTTTCATCCACATTGATTTTTATGATTTACACCAACACAAAATAAGAGGTCTATTTTACAAACTTAGTTATTCAAATAAACATACAATGAATATGCATTTTTTTGCCATTGTTTAATTATGAACTCATAGTCTGATTGTCCAAAACAAATTCCAACATTCTTTGTTCATAAAGTACTTTGATATAATTCTCTTATTAATGCATATAATGGGTGTCATATTATGAAATTAAATGATTATAATAATAATAAAATATAGTAGTATAGCTTTGCCTGAGTCATGACAGTGCTTGGTGAGAATCAAGTCAAAATTTCAAAATCATTTCATCATGATTATAGAAGAATATTGTAATAAGTATAAAAGATTATTTTTATTATTCATTTTTTCATGGAAAATGATAATTGAAGCAGGATATACTTTTTATGATAGAAAATTCATGAATTTACCGAAATCCTGACCCATGAAAACCATGTAGCACTTTATTCCTTACAATTAATGACCCATGAAAACCATGTAGCACTTTATTCCTTACAATTAATGGCCATGAAAACCATGTAGCACTTTATTCCTTACAATTAATGGCCCATGAAAACCATGTAGCACTTTATTCCTTACAATTAATGGCCCATGAAAACCATGTAGCACTTTATTCCTTACAATTAATGGCCCATGAAAATCGTGTAGCACTTTATTCCTTACAATTAATGGCCCATGAAAATCATGTAGCACTTTATTCCTTACAATTAATGACCCATGAAAACCATGTAGCACTTTATTCCTTACAATTAATGGCCCATGAAAACCATGTAGCACTTTATTCCTTACAATTAATGACCCATGAAAACCATGTAGCACTTTATTCCTTACAAGTAATGACCCATGAAAACCATGTAGCACTTTATTCCTTACAATTAATGGCCCATGAAAATCATGTAGCACTTTATTCCTTACAATTAATGGCCCATGAAAATCATGTAGCACTTTATTCCTTACAATTAATGGCCCATGAAAACCATGTAGCACTTTATTCCTTACAATTAATGACCCATGGAAACCATGTAGCACTTTATTCCTTACAATTAAGGGCCCATGAAAACCACATAGCCCTTTATTTCTTACAATTAATGGCCCATGAAAACCATGTAGCACTTTATTCCTTACAATTAAGGGCCCATGAAAACCACATAGCCCTTTATTTCTTACAATTAATGGCCCATGAAAACCGTGTAGCACTTTATTCCTTACAATTAATGACCCATGAAAACCATGTAGCACTTTATTCCTTACAATTAATGGCCCATGAAAACCATGTAGCACTTTATTCCTTACAATTAAGGGCCCATGAAAACCATGTAGCACTTTATTCCTTACAATTAAGGGCCCATGAAAACCACATAGCCCTTTATTTCTTACAATTAATGGCCCATGAAAACCGTGTAGCACTTTATTCCTTATTATTAATGGCCCATGAAAACCATGTAGTACTTTATTCCTTACAATTAATGGCCCATGAAAACCATGTAGCACTTTATTCCTTACAATTAATGACCCATGGAAATAATAATTCTTGGTTGAGTTTTTTTTTTGTGTGATTTGTTGTTGTTTCGTTGGTGATAAAATCCCAACATGGAATACCATTAGAACAGGTGTGTTTTTCCTGTCTTTGGATGTGTTCTTGAGATTTTTAACATTTCAAAAATAATTGTTAGTAATTTTTTTTTCAATATATTTTTCTTGTTGCTTGAGTCGGGTCCATGAATTATTTCATAAATCATTTCATCATTGTTTGTGAGCTGTTTGTTTTTTTGTGATGTACTTCATGCTTCGTTGATTGTATTTGATGGATTGTTCTTCCTGCTTTGCTTCTGCTCTGTTGTTCCTTTGCTATATAATTTTTATTTTCAGGTCAAGAAACCGACAGCTTGTGGATCTTCTGTTTGTTTGTTTGTTTTTGTTTTTGCCATTGTACTGGTTCTGAATTTTGCAGCACAACATTTATGGATGACCGGAAAAATGATATGTAACAGTAACATCTCTTTGACTCTACTTTTTTTCCCCTTGAATACAGCAAATGCAGGAAAACCATGAAATAAAAAAAACAAACCAAGTACTGACAAATAGTAGTTATTTGGTAACTACTAGTCACTAGCACATGACCAGAACACAATACCCAGACAAAAAGAAATAGTAATGTTCTGATTGATTGCTAGTGACAGTTACTTTTGAATAGCTACTATTTCTTAGTATTTTGTTCATTTTTATTTCATGGTTTTCTTGTGTTTGCTTTATGTCCATACTCCATAAATCAAGTTATTGCAGCGTGAGTTCCCTCAATCCCATGTTTGTATCAATGCTACTATTTCTGGGATCCGGATGTCATAGCACTATTTCTAGTGTAGGGGCTAAGTTGTTCTATTAATTTTTTCCACTTTGCAGTACAAAGCATACTACTTTTGCCACTGACAAAGATTTGAAATTCGTTTTTGAAACACATTTTTTTATATTGTGTTAATCTAAGTTAGAAATACAAACTAAACGAATATCAAACATTTAAGTATGTCCATTTGTTAAAAAGTGTGAAAAATCTATTGAAAAACAATTGGCAGCGATAGTGCACTCTAGCTGTGCTGTAAAATCTTTCATAAAATAATTAGACCTATTCTACATTGGCATCTTGGAGGTGTACTATAAGCATTTAGAGCACAAAAAATAAATCTGTAAACACTTTATTTATTTTCATTCTATTTCTTTTATTTTGTTAGTTTTTCCTTACTTCACAGGAAGGCAGGGACAACACAACGGCTTTCACCAATTACCTTTGGCCCTGGGACAAGGTTTCTTGCCCTTATCCGAGGAGTAAAATTCTAAGCAAGCGAAGATGTTATTACAAGGCAACAATTTCTCTATTATTTTAAGACCCTGAGTGTTGGTCTTGCCACAGAGATTGATAGTGCTAATTGAATGTACCATTTGGTATTACTAAATAAATCTTTCAACAATTTGTTGTTTACATTCTACAAGATACAATAACTTACCAGCAGTCATTGCTAATGGAACTTGTGCCTCTTACAAGGACAGAACATCTACAAACCAGTAATTGTGTGATATTGCTTTTTTTTGTTTATTTATCAACTTTAGTTGTTTACATATTATATTCATTATTTAATTATATTTACTAGTAACTTATTCACATTCTATATTTTATTATTCTCTACTTCTTTGGAATAGATCTTTATTTTTTTAATTTTCTTTGTACATTCGATTGATTATAATCTGGAGAATGCAGAGTCATTTCATTAAAGCCATGCAAATGCTGAGAAGATAAATAATTGATGGAGTCAGTAAAATGGAAGATCAACTTATAAGCATATGTCATCAAATAAAAGACAACCAAAATCTGTATCTTGGTGTAATTTCTCATTGCAATATAATTCTTTTAGATTATACTGCAGCTATTAATTTGTGGTAAAACTAAACCACATCAGTCATTGGAATGAGAATGACCAAATTAAAGATCAATACAGTCTACAGCCTGTGGTGTTTTACAAATTTCTTGTAAGGGCCAAATGTTTTATAACTCTATGGCCTGGTTAATTTGTTACCCTTGATAAATAAAGATTATTGTATTGAATTGCATAATGCAATCATGACATAGAAATGTACCTTGCTTCCCTTTTCTTGTCATGAATTAAAAATGGTAGGAGAGATGCACGTTTGCGATGTGCAGTTGTGTTGCTATAGACTTGGGGCTTCAGTGAAAATTATATTTGATAGAAAATGTCAAGTTTATTTGTAACATTCTAATACAGTGTATAATCATATTGGTGTAACTCGTTTATCTGTTACCATACAACATGTTTAGTATCTCTTCCCCATTTTTAAACAACACTCTGACCTTGAGAAAAATCCAGATCTCAAATTTATCTTGCAATGCTTCGATGGAACTCTTAATGCTGCTGGTTCCATGTGAAAGGTAAAGTTTAATAGTTGAGCATACATACAAATAGACTCCAATTCATTAGTTCCTTCTCACTGTTGATCATTGTACCTGGAAGATGCATTTCAAGACACATAGTAGATGGTTGTAGGGGGTGACATTCCCCTTGTCCCTGGACTTAGTCTTTCTTTTCTGATGTTGTTTAGACTGGCTGGTGCTTGAACCAATATTGGACCATCTGCTTTTCCAACAACTTATGCTTGCTCAACAAAAAATAACAACATTGAAAAGTCAATCAAACTTGAAGACATGTGAAT
The DNA here is from genome assembly GCA_918843875.1 of Diadumene lineata. NCBI lineage: Eukaryota > Metazoa > Cnidaria > Anthozoa > Actiniaria > Diadumenidae > Diadumene > Diadumene lineata. The sequence continues at coordinate 9,840,778 of OU974072.1, forward strand.
TTAATGTTAATTGTATTCTTCACTCGCTTGAATGTGATATATATCTATATATACGTATTTTTTCATGGATTTTACATGAAATCTTAATACAATATTGCTTTTTTATTTGGGTTATTTTTCAATTTTGCATTTGCTGCTTTATAATGGTAGCCCTTAGCAGTCAGACTTCAATTTGCTATTAGTAACAGATGTTTGTTTCAGCTGCTCCAGTATCCATTATTGGTCTAGTAAAATATGTTTTAAGGTGGCTCCATATAATTTCAGCGCGCGCGCTCGTGCATGACCACGCACATGCGCACACCTCAAACTTGAAGAATTTGTATTTTGATGACGTCATTAAAATATACAACGTGCGCTTTTAAAAAAATGATACAAACTCAAAAACTGAGCGGTACATTTTTTTGAAATTTTCAGAATATTATTTTAGTTGTATAATAGAGTAGTTTGCAAATTTTCAACGATTTTCCAACTGCAGCATTTTTTTAATTTAGGAAAAACCATTATTCTGTTATTTCTGAGGTTCTACAGTTGGGATTTTTTTGTCAAGGTTATATATGCTAGGTTATCGTACTGAAATCCATATACAATGTTGTCAAAAAAATTTACCGCTTAAAACTAGAGTTATTTTTTCTACGTTAAAAATGAGTTTTATTATGACAGCCATAGCGTTGCTATGGTGACCGGTCACGTGATCATTTGTGCAAAATCTTTGACTCAAAGTCTTTGAAATATAATCCGCCCATGAACTTTGTGGGGAGTTGATTTTTAATAAACCTCTAAGATCCTAGACGCCCCATAACTATATGGAGCATCCTTAAATACCAGTGGCACATCTGCTCTTGAAATGCCATTTATTTATTATCATTTTCAACTGGAGCCAGCAGAGACTCGAAGTACAAATGCCTGCATGGACTTTCAACTAATGATCCAAATTCAATACAAAATAACTGGACAGCAACACAATTAACTTAAACTGTGTCACATTTTGGTGTATGCACAATCTCCTGAAACTATATGCTCTGGGTCCTGAGATTTCATGTGTGCTCTAACAAAATATAATCCACACTCTTTCATTTGTGGACAGAGACTCTGAGAGGTACACAAATGAGACTCTAAGAGGTTTTGTGAGATTTTAAAGGTTGAGCAATTATATTTCAGAGACCAACAATATTCAAGGTATCCATCACCATGCCTCATTGTTCTCATTTTTGTATTTATTGAATGTGTCAATACCACAAGGGTAGTAAACTCAGTGGGTTCTTTAGGTCACTCATTCTACTTAGTTGTTTCAGCATGAATTGCCAGCTCTTCAGTAAAATATTTTGTGTAATAAAAAAATAAAAAAACCTTAATTAAATGCTCATAATAGTACAAATTGTCACAGCTGTTATCTTTGGTCAGACGGTTTTAAATCTTTGGCTTTGAATGTGAGGTCGCAGGTATCAAGTGATTCCCCTCAGTGGCAGATCTAAGGGAGGGGTGAAGGGGGTGTGCAGCCCCCTTCTGGATGGATTTTGTTTTATCAAATATTTTTCCAAAATAACTTCAGTATTTCATGTTTGCTGGGTAGTACACCCCCACCTAAAGATGATGCACCCTCTCCTAGACACTATCCTGGATCCTCCCCTGATCCCTGAAATAATACATGATCCTTATCAGTTTATTATGAGGGAATAATTCGTCAAACAGAGTATGATTGTTTCTTATTGTCTATTTAATTGATTCTCCTGAGCGTATAAAGTGGAAATGAAATCTGCTTCATAAAAGTATTGAATTTGTTTTCAGTGCCGTCATCAATTTGTTTGTACGATTCCAGGTTGATTGATGTCACGAAAGTACCACTTGAAAAATCCATGTGGAAAGTAACCACAACCTTTGTAAATGTATTGACCTGCAGCTCCTTGACAAGGTAAGAATAGACCTATTAGTCTAGTAGCACAGTCAAAAGTGTAACAGTGATAATGTATTTCCATACTTGGTTTAATTCTATGTCTACACTGCAGCCAGTAAAAGGGCACATATACAAAAAAATATTGAGCAGAGCCTTCAACAGAGAAAAAATATTGTGCACAGCAGATGTGCCAATAAAAAATATTGTGCAGGGAGGAAAAAAATACCCCCCCCCCCTCAAATATCTAGTGGTCCGTCCCTAAACAGTGTACTGTTGTATCCACAGGAGCTGTTTTTAATTGGTTCTGAATACAGACATATCGTTATCCATCAGATTGGAAAACAGGCCTTTGCTGAGAGTTTGGTATACAAGATGTATTGTGGTCTAACTTTGGTACAAACAACACCATATAACACTTGATGAAAAAAAAAGACATTTTTACCAAAGCTAGACCATAGCACACAATTTTTGTTATTTCAGAAAAGGACCATGTGCAAGTATACAATGATAATGTAATACAAAGAGACACTGCTAGTTGCCATGTAAGTGCGACTTAAGATAATAAAAAAATATTTATAATTAATTTTTATTATTCTCTTACAAGATAAATAATATTTTATAAAGCTACAAACGTTGTAAGACCATTTGGACGTCATTTTGATGGTGTTTTATATTCTCAAATTTGACAGCAGCACCAGGTCTTCATTTCAAGTGTTTGGTGATGTGTACACTTTTAATTTTACCATGGATTATGATGATGATGATGATTATGGTGGTGGTGATCATGGAGGGGGATGGCAGATGATAATGATGGCAATGATTTACACTTTGAATTTATCAATAATAAATTACTCCATTAAAGTTCTCAGTTCCTATAAGGATCCTTTGTCTTGTTACCATATGATTGTTCTGTATTTCCTTCTGACCCTATGTTGATTATTGTCTCTTTGTGTTCATTATATTTTTCAGGTTGTGAATTACCATTATTGGTACTTGATGACTCCATCTGTGGTGATCTGTTGTCATTTGATTCCATTTGCTTGAATATTCTATCTAGCCGAGAATAGTTCTCCTGTGCCTCTTCAAGGGATGCACCCTGAAATATTAATGTCGAAAATAGCAATCTCAATCAATTTATTTGTAGCTAAATTCTGTATACTCATCCATCAAATCAACTACTTTTTACACCATTGAAGGAATATTTGAATTTTCTTACAGCCAAATTTGTTGTATCGCGACCCGCCGTTTTAAAACTTTGTGTTGATTTGGTCTTTTCTGAACTGTCAATCAATATCATGGGCAGAGTTTGTTTTGAACTAACCAATGACAGAACGTGCTGGGGCAAGCTCCACCCTTTGAAATTGACTGACGGTTCAGAAAAGATCAAAATGAAAACAAAGTTTCTAAACGGCGGGTCGCGATACAACGAATTTGGCTGTAAAATAAATAGCTGCTTGTGTAAATAACTCTTTTCTAATGACTTTGTAAACTGAAAGTTCAAATATTAAATGAGCTTAAGCAGTAAATGGATCAAGAAGATTAATTTCAAAATTAGATATGAAGACTTCATTCTCATTGTGCTTCCTACTTTAGTTTTTCAATACTTTGACAAGTAGTCTTAGCCTTATCCAGCTTGACAGAGCTGTGTGTGCAAACATTCAAAAGTGACATAATGTGATACTCTCTGGCTTCAGCTCGCACATGCTCAACAGACAGAAACACGTCCTTGCAGAGGGTGTTTCTTTTGAGAAAGCTCTGCACTCTGTTTTTAATTTTTGAATAAATTAACGCAGTAATAACTGGTATGTGAGAAACACATTAATATTTTTACCTGTTCATATTGTTGGTTTGCTTCTTGTTGGGTGTAATTCTCATAGTATTGCGCATATTGATGTGGGTAGTTTTGATAGTTATGTTGATTGTCCTCACTAACAGTCTTGTTATACCAAGACCAGTATTCGTGATCTGTATACTGACTGTCAGTGTTGGGGTACTTTGCGGTCACTCCCTCCCCACTAGCTATTGTTTCTGGTCTTGACTCAAGCTCTTGTATTATTCCTTTCTCATGTGCAGCCTCTACAAGTCTTTCTTTAGCATCCTCTAAATCCTGTCAATAAAAATGATGATTATTAAATAATTGACAGATATTCCCAATAACAAAATAATGCTTCCAGACCAATAGAAAAAGTCATGTATATAATAAATATTTCAAGTTGAGAATAAAAGTCAAGTCAGAATAAAATTTAAGAGTGTCGGAATTCACTTGAATACATTAATGATTTGGAATTTCTTTGTACAACAACAAAACCATTACCTTATGCCTATTTTTTTTCTAAATGAGTTTCAACTTGAAAGCTGCCTCATTACACCACAGGAATTTTTGGAATCAAAAGATAATAAAAAATTCTGGATAATTGAGGTCCAGATTATAAAGGTTTGGCTGTATAAAGAAATGCTAACCACTTTGAGCCAGGCTGGTTTTGTTGCAAGACAGTTCAAATAGCTATACCTTTTTCTGAGCCTTTGGATTGGGGTCATCATTGGCCCATCTGACATTTAGGACATCACGACCTCCTAACCGCTGATCAGCCATTGCTATCTAACAGAAAGAAATCACTGAATAAAAATAATATCCATCCAAAAAGGAATGGTGCACACTATTTTGGGATTTCTTTTCCCCAAGAGATTCCACCACTGTATTGAAAACAAAATAATGATCTTGTCCCTACCCCTTCTAACAAACAACATTTTTGATATAGATAATTTACCTTGGCAAATTCAGCATTGAGTCTGTTCTTGTATCGCACGAAAGCAATGTTCCTCTTCGATATCACTCTAATGTCCTACAAAATAAGCAAGAATAAGTTAACACATTCAAGTAAATACTGGGGAAACAACACACATTTGATGCATATATACCTAAATGCAATTGACTAATGTGTTGCCATCTATGTTACCACCCAATTCAAAACCTCAATGGAACTTAGTCCTGGGTCACTGGTTGAATTGGGTGGAAATGTGTATAGCAATTGGTTAGCTGATCATATCTATTTATTGAAAGAATATTATGTGACATGACTTCAACACTTTTAAAACAAGTCATATAATTTGAATTTGGCTGTTATTTGACTGGTGGTAGATGGTCCCTCCAAGATTTTCTGAGATGGAGAAACGTGTTTGAAAATTTGAAACTTTCACAACATATCAGTGGTTGAATATAGCAAGATGCCAAAAGTATCAAATAATATAAAAGCAGACCCATGACTCTGAGACCTATAAAATTTAGTTGAAAACAAGACTTCAAGATACAAAAACCGAGAAATCTTGCCGAAACTTGCCACTTTTGAAAGTACAATCTTCCACCTGTAATATTTTGTACAGGTAAGGCCCTGAAACGATTCTCAACATTATATACTTCATGTAACTTATATAGTTCTTATTTATGACCAGTAACTGTTAATATCTCATGTTTTTTGATAACCTACTGTCTTGATCATACCTCGATTTCTCCCCATTCTCCAAACTCTTCCCATAATTGTCTTTCCACTGCTTTACGATTACTAAGACCTCCAACGTAGAGGGTAGTGCAATCTTTCTCAAACGAGCCCACCCCTCCAAGGTTATCTCTGTGATGTAGATGCCGTTCTCGACCAAAGCAATCTGCAGCAAGACCAATCCTGGGAAAAGAAAACCATTTGCTTATACATCTCAGAAATCTAAGCAATTCAAACTAGTCACTAGGCTATCCACAGAAACATAATGTCAACTCTGTGTCGCTTGTTTTCTTTGTGAAGGCCTGGGGCCAGTTGCACCAAGCCTGAATAGTGCTATCCACTAGATAAATCGCTATTCAGGGGTTAAATTCTAAAGAAATCCTTAGGAGTGGAGAACTTTTTTTCAGTGGATAACTTTATTCATGTTTCGTGCAACCGGCACCAGTTTGGTTTGTGTCTGAGAGGACAGTTAACCCATAATGTTATGCAGAGCTTATACATTGCTGACCAATTGAAAGGTTATTTCAATTGGAAATTCACAGGCTGTCAACTGGGAGGCCAGGGTTCAACTCCCACTCAGACCACCACTAAGTGTCTTGAAATAATTGAGGAGAATGATCAAACTTTGTTTATGTTTTAATTTATCATTTATTTATCAGGCTTCATAACGTCTTGGATAAGGATGTTAATTTGGAGGTCAGGTCTTGCCAAATAAAACATAGTAACATGTGGATGCAAAGGAAAAACTGACAATGCAGTTTAACACCACTCTCCTTAGTGACCTACTCTAGTACATACTAAAAATTATTAGCATTATTATAATATATTAGTGTAGGTCTATCACAAAGAATGGTCTTGACCTGTGTCGTCAGTCGTTCTTTAACAAGTAATCAACCTCATTTGACACAGACTCTAATTTCTTGGTCTATATCTTGTTTTATCAACAAGAAAATGTAATCAAACCTTCTTTCATCCTTGTCTCTTGGTATTGAATGAAGAAAACTGCACTCGCTACCAAGATGACAGCAGCCTCTTGCAAAATATAAACAGAAGTAGTGTTTACTGGCCCTAGGGTCCATGATAGTAGCCGTGGTAAATCCAGCATCATCATCTAAGCAGCATCTTGTTTCAGCAGGACCTATTGTTATTATAATGATTCAACTTTTCAATAATAGTTTTCAGTGTGATAATATGCATCATCATGTAAACAAGAAAAATTATTCTGTGATCAGTGGCTGTACAATGTTCTGGTCATGCTTTCTGACAGCAGCCATCCATGCTGGCCTGTAAGTTTATGTCACACTACAATCATAATGGATGTTATCAACATGGAGTAGGATACAATGGCTTCTGTGTTTGGGATATGTGCCAGTATGGATCTTGGTCTATACAGTTGACATCTTTAACTAAGATTGTGCCTAAGCTTGTGGCTATACTCAGCATCTGACAAGGTTTCAGAATGGACCAAAACATTTTCTCCATGTTCTATGTGTCACCATAGAGTCATTTTTGCTTGAGCGGAAAGTGTACATTTACAATAATACAGCAAATTAAGCATGGTTCAAACAAAATGACATGTACATAACAATGTCAGAGTTATGTCGTTATGTTGATCATGTTCACATGCAACATAAATGCTGCATAATGCCATGACCACAAAAAACATAATGACATAAAGAAAGGATAAGTTCTTTTCTTATAACTTGTTGTTATGTTGAAGGCATTATGTTGTTATGTTTTCATATTCATACTGTCATAGTGACATAACCCTGACCTGAAACCGTTGTTTGTGTTTATGTTATAAAAATAATAAAATATACTACAAATAGATGCATTATATTTTTGTTATTATTGTTATCTTACAAAATTATTGTTGTTGTTGTTGTTTTTTTTCTTTTTTTTTTTTTTCTTTTCTCTGGAAAGCATTGCTCCTTTGGCTGCCGTACACAATGTAATTCAATATCACTGTCAATATCACAAAATTTTTATCTGAATGTATTATATATAATCATAAATATTGTAAAATAATGTAAATAGTGTAAATAAAATTGAAATTGAATTGTTGTTATGTCGCTATAGTGTGAACCAGTCTTAGTTTATAGTACACCACAGTACAGTTTTCCACTTATCAAAATAATCACAACAACAGTTACCTCCATCTGGGTGCCAGTTTTCACCAACCCATTTATCATACCATATATTATATTCTGTAGAACCTTCTGGTATCCAGTGCTCCCTACTTTTCTCATCTGGATCGACTTGCCGCCTGGCCGGACGCTTCATAAGTTTCTCTAACTTATCTTCTATTTCTTTACCAGTTAAACTCTTAAATCCCTGCTCTACAGTTTGTTCCACAGGTTTTGAAGTGTCAATTGATGGTTTCATTTTAATCCATGGGTTGAATACAGGCGGTAGGTTATCCCAGTTCGTAGGTTTTTCCCATTGAGTCTGATATGTTTTTGTATTTTGATAGTAAAAATGTCCACTCGCTGCATCGTATAAAGACATCCAAGTCCCTCGATGCTCGCATACTTGATTATATGAGAACGCGTTATTATCGCTACATTGTGCTGCATTGTTTTGTTGCGATACAACGCTTTTTGAACCCTCCTTTCGATGTTTTTTCACTTGAATATTATCTTCATCGACAGACCTCTTGGGCGCCGCCATCTTGAAATTTGTTGTGGCTGGGTTGGTCTTCCTGTGTTTTTATGTGGGTTTCCTGTGTATTTTTTATTTATTTATTTGTGTGGCTATGCAAGTAGCAGAAAAATGCCATTATGTAACAACTTCTAGATAATCGAAAACAGGGTAGTGCGTCTACATATGTGTCAGGTGTATACACTTGAAACTATAACCTGATTTTGCATTTTACAATAGTACTACTGGGAGGACACCTTACAAGGTCAAACACTAACAATACAATAATACAATATATTTTATTAACATTCAACAGTCAAAACAACACCAGAGTCTGAATCTTTATTAAACAATCATGAGCACTTTACTCCAACAATGTTGTCTACTCTTAGTAACATCGCTAAACACTGTAATAAATGGCTAAACAATAAAATCTTGCTTTGATATGGCTCATATATATGTTTACTATAGGGATGAATAGCATGCCCTTTCCTACCATCTACCCCTAACAACTCCTCCTTCTTCCAAGAGGATGCCATCTTCTGTTGTACTTTTAGGAAGCTTTGATCTCCTGAGTGATGTGAATTGCAATGCAAAGTCCTAGGAATCTGCAGCAAAGATTTACAGAGTATATCGCATGCAGTTCTCATTTGTCCATCTGTAGTATTGTGTCCCAGTTGGTCAAACACTTGTGATGCGACAAACTCTGTTGACCCACAACCTGGTAGAAAACTAAGGACTTTCTTTGACTCTGTGAATGACATTTTGATTGATTTGAGAGCATTTTGCAGTGAAATGCGATATTGCTGTACCATGCCTTGTGTTGGGCCACACAGTAAAATATGGTGAATTTTGTATTGTAGAACACATAACAAGACAAATTTCTGACTACAAATAACCTTCTCCCTACATGACAGTCCCTTGGCTTTATATTCACTTGAGATGTTTTGTATATCAACTGTGTCAAGACTACAAATTGGTTGGATATTCAAACACCTACAAATATAACTAACTGTTTCCATGGGAACCATTTGAATGACAGCTATTCCGAGCTGCCGACAGAAATGCAGTGCCATGTCAGACACATTCTCTGATGAGATTAAAAGGTCTATGTCTTCTTCTTGCAAAGCCTTCAGTACAGATAAAGTAGTGATTTGATTGTGAACTAAAGTTTTAGAATAAACTGACAGATCACTGATTTGTATTTCTGCCTTTCCTGTATTTTTGCTGCTATCAAGAGAGCATTGAAGCATCACAAATGTGAAGTCTGCCTTTCCTGATTTTGGCAAGTTGACTTCTTGGCCTGTCGCCAGTTCTCTTGGAATCAAAATCCCTTGGTCCATGGTGGAATACTGTACTGACCTACCAGGACACTCAACACACCATTGATTGAAATCATCTAAGAGACATTCTACATTGGTATAGAGGTCATCTCTGTGTGTAAAACTACTAGTTATTGACTCAACAAGGAGTGATGTCAATAGTTTTTGTATTTCACTGGAGAACTTACCATTCATACAAGTATTAACAGCATGATTTAAGGCTTCTTTCACTACACTTTGGTCGCTTTTCATTAAATCAATATTCATAGATATTTTCTGTAAAGTTGGTGTCAGTAGTTTGTTTAGTTCATTTTCTATTGATATAAAATGTTTTGATAATGCCAGCAGTGCTTGTAATGTCGATGTTTTCAGCTCAGCAGGGCTGGTAATACCTAGTCTATTAGCTATCTCTCTCAATGCTTGCGTGAGAACGATGATAAACGAGCAACAACCGTCTCCTGCGACATAATAATGTGTCTTAATCTTGTCAACAATAACTCTCGCCACAGGATGCCCGATATACAAGGAATCCACAATAATACTACCACTGTTGGTAATTAAAATTTTTCCTGACGAAGAATTAAGCATCACATCCAACCCACAAGGTCCAAACGTGTCTTTTAAAATATTCTCGAGATATTCACAAATTTTCAGACTTTCAAATAAGACCGCCATTTTGGATATGAGCCGCCAGCCCTGGAAATCAGCGGTTTAATTTTATGTAATCTCAAAGTCCCGGATAATAACAAAATGGCGGATTAGTTGTGATGTAAGTGAACGTGGAGAGATTTTATTTTCTTTGCACTTTTTTTAGTTTTTAAAAAAGAAATCAAATATTTTAACTGCATTTCGGTTTGGCTGGCCGTTTATTGCGTTCCTCTGAGCAGATAATGGCCTGTTATTCAAGAAAAATAGACAAAACATGACAAAAAATTGTCACAAAATGACAAGAAATTTCCATAAAATTTCGTGACTTCTCCACTCATTTGACGTTATTGGTCACGAATTACAGTTGCGAAGCACCTACACCAAGTGTCATACGCTCTGGCCAAGGATCATATTTATTCGATCCTTGTGGTAGTCTGCTGACTTTCTTTGAAACACGACACCGTTAAACCATAATTTCCCCCTATCGGGGAGATAGACGACCAGTCGAACTTTTACTTTTGTTTTCATACTTCCCAAAAGCTTATCCCTCAAAATGCAAGAACCTGTCTGCGAAATTCTCTTAGAAAAGCTATGTACAGCTGTTCAAAAGGTAAGAAAATCTCCTACATTTTTATTTAGCTGTTAGATGTCGATACAAGTGAAATATTTTCTGAACAAGAGTAATTCTCTGTTTGTGCAAATACTAATTTTGCAAATGATGTTATTAGTATGGTTTGTAATCATGTCAAAATATATCCTTTGTAGAATGGATAATTGGCATATAGCCATTTTTCTTGTTTGCATTTCATTGTAACGTTTGAATTGAAAATAATTTGTATTATATAATATGTGCTAGATTATTAGTGCAACACTAGATTGAATATTATAATTGTTTCTATTATTATGCTTACTCCACCTATTCTCAATAGTTGATTTTTAGATTAAAACCTAATATTTTACAAGTATGCTTTTTCTTGCTTGTCATTGATTTCAATTTCAGCTGTGTACCAATAATTATGCAACATCTTATTTGCAAAGTAATGTGACTGACAGGCCATTTGTAGTTGACGCTGTTGGTTTCATGTAGAATCCCACACCTCAATCGAAAATCGCACGCTGATTGGGAGGAGATGAATTTAGCGTGGAATTCAGTGTTACATAGGTAGCCCGTACGCTCATTTCACACCTAGAAAAAAGCCCATTTCGATTGAGATATGAGATTTAAAAAAAATTCAATTCCTGACTCGCATTGTGATTCGTGCGATATCTTTTTTCTTGTGAAATTCAATGTGAAATTCCCTCGTCATCCATTGAATTTTCCTATATAATTTAATCAATCAATCAGTTTATTGAATGTAAAATACCATTTCAGATACTAAGATAGTTACAAGTTAATAAATAAGTAAATATATATAAATATATGAGTATATATTAAATATAGTATGTTACATTGTGTTTGACAAATAAATATTACTAAAATTATGAAACAAATACCATCGGCTCACTGTAAGCCTGGTAGCATAAGTTTCATTTCTTCAATTTTTTTTTTACATTCAATATTGACTAGTATCTGAGTGGCGAGGCAGAAACAAAAAGAAGCCACAGGCTTATACTCTTGAACTGCCTCAACTAATGAATTCATAAGCAAATTGCAAGTTGCATTTAGATGTAGAAATGAAATGAAACTGAAATAGAGGCTTAATGAAATATTAAATGATTAAACAATCAATCAATCAATCAATAATCAATTAATTAATTAACCAATCAATTGCTCAACTAGTCAACATTCAAGAAATATTAGTTAAATGCAATCAAGTAATGTCGTTACTATCAATTGCTTGAGTCAATAAGTATTTTTTAAGGATCGATCACTACAGTCCTGCACAAAATAATTTGGGACTTAATTTTAAGACACATTTTGTCATAAGTTTGTTTTTATTCCTCTGGGCTTCCCCTAACCCTCCCCCTCTAAATACAATTAACTTCAGAACGTTCAAACAACTATGGTAAATTTTATGCTCAACATGGGATTATAAATGTATTTCAAAAATGATTTTATCGAACATTAAAAAAAATTAACTTGCAACTGGAACTTGTCTGGCAGAAATAAGCTAATTGATTTTCAATAATTGTTGCCAGGTTCAAGAACAGTATGCAAATGGACAGGAAGTCATTAGAGACAGTGAATCTGTCAATCAATTATGTCAAAGTGTTGATGAGATATTCAACCATGGTCTTAAAGAAGGGTAGGTATACAGAAGGTGAACTTTCCATCTCTGCTAATTCAGCTTTGAAAACTGTCATGAGACTCAGAAAATAATGAGTATGTTATTAAGAAGTAAAAGAACCAAATTTAAATTCAGCATGACACAAAATTCATCTATCTAATTTTGAACTCTCAAAAACTGTGATATTCGTATTAATTATTAAAATAATATTAATTGTTTTCAATATGTTTGTGTTGTAGGATTCTTAATTGGGCCTCAGGATCAGAAACAACATATTGGCCTCTTGTCTCTAAAATAACTTATAAAGAAGTACTACACAATATTAGCAGGTCTGAATTCACATTATGTTGAGTTATGTATTTGTCGAATATGCAATGAGTCATCATAACTGGGTCTATTTTGCTTGCTATCGCCATCATCATAAATATTATTATTATAAAAAAACATTATTATTAAAGAACAAGTACAAATTTAAATGGTACTGAAATAGTGTTTAATGTCATGTTGATTATTGTTATGATTATGGTAGGATTTCATCCCTCAAGAACGACAGAGAGAGATGTCAAGTATGGATACGTATAGCTTGTAGAGACAATTCTCTGGGTAGTTATCTGAACATTATTACTCAAGACCAGAAACTATTAATGTAAGAAACTAAAAACACACTACATCTATTTCATCTATAATTTATCTATTCATCTGTATATTTTTTTCAACCACTAATTTACCCATTGAAATATATTGTCATTTATCCATCCATCCATTCATTCACAAATCCATTCATTCATGCAGAGTTTATGGATATGACTGTGAAGGTTAATCCGTTCAATTTTATAGGTCAATACTATAACTATGTCAATAACATTGTGATTGATCTTTTCATTTCCACTGTGTTTAGGATCAATATCATATCTATGTTAACAAAATTGTGATCTTTGCTTTCCACTGTTGTTCTCTACACAGAGATTTCTACCATCCACATGCATTTGTTTTTGACAAAGAGAAAGTTGACACAGCCAAGACAGCTTTATTGTATGGACTATCGCACCTTGACTTTAGCATGTAAGTACTAATAAATTTTAGTTCTTCTGTGCTGAATAAGAGTGCCTTTTTTTTCTTTTTCAACTATAAGCCAGTTAGATTGTACGGTGAAAACACTTGAACTGTGGACACTTTGTGCTTTGTGCTTTTTTATACTTTTTTAACATGCATCCTTCAAGTGTATTTCAGTTCAGTCCCAGAGTGCAAACACTAAAAGTGTGCAACAGTTGACACTATTTAGTGGTAAATAGCACTAATTAAACAAAAGAAAACAATAGAATTAGCATAAAATAGCACTATTTAGTGGTATTTATGTTGCACACTTTTATTGTGTGCACTCTAGTTTTTTAGAGGAATTGAAGTAGTAGAAAATAAACTACTAAATAAAGACAAGTGTTCATGGTTCAAGTGCATGTGTTTTTCTTTTGTGATTTGCAGTTCTTTAGAGGTTCCAAGAAATAAAACAGAAAAATTAATAGCAGGTAAGAATTGCTACTAAACTAAGTCAAAATATTTATTACTTGTTTGGTTGAATACTTATTGCTTGACTTCCCTTCTATCCATTCATACATTTACTCATTCATTTATTTATCCATTTATTCATACATTTATTCATTTATTCATTCCTCCATTTATTCATCCACTTATTCAACCATTTATTTATCCATTTGACCATCTTAACATTCATTTGTATTTATTTATTTGCTCACTGCCTAATAAAATTCATTCACATAAATAATCATCTCTTCTTCTCTCCTTCCATCCATTGTTCATTTATTTATCCATTCTCCCATCCTTTTATTCAAGCATTCACCAAATATATTCATTCTTTATACCATTCTTCATTTTTCAGCCTTTTGACAAATCAACCATTCACAATACTTATCTTTATAGTTCATTCATATTTTCTTTTAAATTTCAGCATCTGTAACAATCCCAGACAAGTCAAACACGACTGCCAATGGACCAAGCTCTTCATACAACTCCTCGTATTCCAGCAGCTTTTCTAAAAGTATCACCAAGGGAAGAGATGGTGTAAAGAAAAAAAAGAAAGTGAAATCATCAGTTGCTGTGATTGCCGATAGTCTGGATGATGACAGAAGTCTCATGACTTCAGTAGAGAAACATCTACATGATATGTCTGCTCCACACATTGAAAATATTACAGACAATAATACTGATGTCTCAAATGCTAAAAATATTAACGAATTTGGTGAAAACCATTCTGACAATGACAGTGCTCATAGTAAAACATCAACTGAGGGCCATCAAAACCTTGATTACAATGTTGGTGTTAATTCACAAAGTGGATTACTAACTGGAGATCAAGAGGATGGTCAGAGGCATTCTCTAGTAGAAACAGATAAGGCTACATCTGCAAAACACAATACGCTTTCAGATTTTTCTCAAAAAGACTCACTAAATTCACAGGATTTTTCAACAAGTAACAATACAGAGGAATTGTCAAATTCATGTCACACAAATTCAAACTTACAAACTACTACCACTGGGAGTGATGATGAATGTTCAAACTTTTCTCAAAAGCTGGAAGCAACACAACTGGAAAACATGGCACAAATTGATGCTACTAGTGGATTTTACAATGATTATCAAGAAAATTCAATTACTGAAAACAAAAGTAAATGTGAAAGAATTAGTGTTAACAGTTTAGAAAATGAGATGAACAACGTATGTATAGACAATAAACAAATATGTAATGAACCAGAGAAGACAGATGCCATCAATGAAAAGATTCAAAATCATGATAGTATGAGTTCTTCAAAAAGCCAACAAGATTTTTCTGATATGAACTGTTTTAGTGAGAGTTTTACTGACTATCATAATACCATAGAAAATGATTCAAATAGTGAGAAAGTTAACATTGAAACAAATGACCAATTATCAAATGAAGAGAAGGAAAAGAGAAATGCAGAAAACATGTTACATAGTAAGGAAGTTGTGGACAATGATTATAAATACCAAGTATCTTGCGCACGATTTGAATATGGTACACCAACAGAACACAGTTCATTTGAAAGAGACAGCCAAGACGTTGACCCAGAGGAAAATGAAGACTTGAATTTTGTACCAGGTATTCACAAGACCAACCCTTGGAGTGGTTCGCATAGTGGTAGCTTTAGCAGTCTGACAGGATCTGGATCATTTAATGCTCAGAGCAGAGCAGAAGAAAAAGGAAGAAGTTCAACCATGGATTCGAAATCTTCTATAGGTAAAATAATAATAAATGACAGGCTTTCTGTCTAATACTTGATATTGAGAACTCCCGGTGTACTCCCTATATTTCATGTACGCTCCAGTTTTCATTTCAAAGTGACTAAACTAGTAAAATTGTTGTTGTTAGGTTGTAATTGGTAATCAGTGTTATGGAAAAGTCTGTGAACTCCTTGAAAATCCAAATTTTGCAAATTGTTGAAATAATTTGTAGCACAAACTCTAGAATAATAATAATGAGTTCCAATAATAGTTTTGGTTTAATAGAAAACATACATGTATGACTGTGTAATAGCAATGTTTACACATGTTACTGCTGAAAATGCAATTACAATCACCTCAAAGAAAGGTGGCACTTGTGGAACTTGCATGTCAACTAGGTTAGGGAAGGACCATTAGATATTTGAGGGGGAGAGGGGTTTGGGCAAATACCAAAAAAAAATATTGAGCAAAGCCTTAAACAGAGAAAAAAATATCGTGCACGGCAGATGTGCGAATAAAAAATATCGTGCAGGGAGGAAGAAAATATCCTGCACAACCATCACATGGAAAAAAATATCCTGCACAAAAAAACTGCCCACCCCCCTTAAATATCTAATGGTCTGTCCCTTAATGGAAGTTGTTCCTCCCTATTCTCATGTTTACTCTAATTAATGGAATGTTACAAATCAGTGCCAAATGGCTACATTATAACTGTGTACAGGTCTTTATTATTAACGAAAGAGAAAGCACATAAATAAACAAAAGCAGTAAATAAAGTAAATAAACAAAGCACAATTAACTCCAGAAAAACCGAGCACCAGGATGGGAATCAAACCCTCGACCTTCCGAAAAATCTAGTAGATGGATGCTCTTTATTATTCCTTTATGTCTTTTGTTTATCCTCGGATTTGAGAGTAGCACATAATGTGCTAGTAACTCTGACATTCAAGATTCATTCACACTCACTTCCCCTACACTCTATACTGTAAACACACCTGAATCTGCAGTCGATCAGCTGATTTATTTATTTAGTTATTTAGTTATTTTTTTAATTTTTTACTTCTTCTTTGCAGGTAATAATAGTCAAGTTTTTACTTTTTAAAAATGTCTTTTGTTTAACCTTGGATTTGAGAGTTGCACATAATGTACTAGTAACTCCAAGACTCATTCACACTCACTACCCCTAATGATTTAAATTTGTTTTAAATTTTTTCCTTCTTCTTTGCAGGTAATAATAGTCCAGTTGGTGACTCATGGAAGTATGTAACCAACTCTCTATCAAGTACAGCAAGAAAGGATTCCAAGGCTGACGATATGAGCATTGCTACTGATGACAGCTTTGGTGATTTAGCAATGTTTGAAGAACTGTTGGGAATGAATGAAGATCACTTTTCCTCACCTGAAGTAAGTACAATATAATAAACTACTGATACAACCTACAATCTTGGACATAAATGTTGAGACTCTGAACACGCTTACACATTTCTTGAGTATGTTTGCTGCAATACATGACTTTGACGGTCTTTCAATTATCCCCCTCCCCCCCAAAAGCAATGTTGTGTTCCCTGAAGGTGTTTCTCTCCCATGAATAACAACATTGATCGAGGGAGGGGGAGGGAGGAACAGATATTGATGTGTACAGTCATGAAACTATGCAAAATTTGAAGAGTCTCAACTATTTCTGTCCAAGATTGTATTTGGCAAAAAATAATATTTTTCGCACGAGCGCTTTATTTTTTCAAGGTATCCTTTGACTGAAATGAGCATTTCTACTGTGTAAATACATGGAAAAACTTTCATACCAAACAACTGCACTTGCTAGAAGTGAGGGGATGAAATGTTAAAGCGCGAAAATGTCTAAACTCCATCAATTTTGCGTTTTTGCATCGATTTTGAGTAGTATTGCAATAAAAATGCTATAAAATCACTGTAAACGTATTTGCCGTCTCTTAAAGCAATACACTGTGCTAATTAAAGTCTAGAAATTGTATCAAACGGAGAAAAATCTAACACAATCATGTAGCCAGCACCAAGCCGTGACTTGTTGTCACGCCACATACATAACCTGGGGACTCGCGCGGCGTAAATTAAAAAGTGGTTTTATAAGGTTTGAAAATTGCTCTTCTCCATTCATAAACGGTTAACTAGTTTTGTATTTGTACCTATTTTCTACAGAGAAAATATAGTCACGGTTAACACGAAGTCTTAACGGTTAACAAACACTTTTTTATATAAAAGAAATAACTCTGATATTTTTATGTGTCGGTGCCGTTAATCGTCGTTATTCGTGAAAAATATGTGATGTTTGGCTTGAAAGCCCTTGTTAATCGTCCCAACTAGCCAGTGTTGTTCATGTTAACACTCTAAGTTAGAGAAAAATGATTTTTATGTTGTCTAAGGATTCAGAAACGGAGAAATTTGTTGTGTTAATCGTTACAATGAGTCACTTAATAAGTCACGAACTTCGAGCGTATGTTGCGTAGCTGTCACGTAAAAAGCAATGCATTGCTTGCGTGACACAAGAGACAATTTTTGGGGGTAAAATGTTTCAATCTTATAACAACTTCCGTTCATTTTGGGTTAGAAATAATCACACAACTATCTTTTCTTGAAATCGTACATAGAAGTCACAAGAATTGAAACCTGAACGTCGTAAATCGCAAAATGACAAAAATACAATCTTGGACATAAATGTTGAGACTCTGAACACGCTTACACATTTCTTGAGTATGTTTGCTGCAATACATGACTTTGACGGTCTTTCAATTATCCCCCTCCCCCCCAAAAGCAATGTTGTGTTCCCTGAAGGTGTTTCTCTCCCATGAATAACAACATTGATCGAGGGAGGGGGAGGGAGGAACAGATATTGATGTGTACAGTCATGAAACTATGCAAAATTTGAAGAGTCTCAACTATTTCTGTCCAAGATTGTAGAGTGCAAATACAACAATTTTATTAGTAGAAGTGTATTAAAATATCATTTACAAAGTTTTGACAACTACAACACAAAGTTTACATAAGAACAGAATTCATGAATGTTATTTACTACAACACTTACTAGACATTTATAATTAACAATATCAAATTTGAATATAGAACTTTATCGGTGGTCCCAGTAAGGTGTATGTTAGCATGACGATAGTCAAAAGGATAAATGATGATTTGTTTATCTTCTTTCTTGCAGTCATTCATGGGTCTATCCAACTCTGAAGAGATCCAGCATGCCATTATATCTTGTAAAGAGTTGATCAGAACTGCACAAACTTCAGAAGAGAAGAAATCATTGGTCAAGAGATTGATACAACTAAGAATGAAACAACAGGAATCAAAGGTTAGTGCTTACAGATAGGACCTTTCTATTTGGCATTTTTTCAAAGTTTCACCAAATCAATAAAAAAAAGTATCTAACAACTTTTGGTCTGAAAATAAACATCTTTTCTGAAGAAATTGTCTGAAAAAAGCAAAATTTGGGCCATTGTTACACTTTTGCTTTGCTTGACAACCATTCACTCATGTGTAAAAAGCACAAATTTGCATGAGGAGGATAGTCGTTGAGGGAAATCTTTGTGCAATCAAGTACACATGTTTGATTGAATTTTCATATGCATTCAGTGCAAATCTTATTGTTTCCAGGAGGAGTCACTGGTGAAGATACCAGATGCCAAGAAGATTCTTGGTCATCAGTTTGTAAAAGAAGTTGATGCAAGTGCACTTAGTAACATGCTGTGTGATAGGTGTGGCAAATGGATATGGACAATATGGCAATCGTTGTTTACTTGTCAATGTAAGACAGTCTACTATTTTGATTTAACTCATCTCTGCATTTTGATAAAAATATACAATATGAGCAGGGGATCTGTATGAGGATGTAACTTAGCAAGCTGCAAGCATTCAGTTTTAAATCTCGTACAGATTGGACTCAAATATTGTATATTATTTATCAAATGTCTAGATGAATGCTGCTGTGATTTTGCATTGTTCTGGTATTGTTCTAGATCATGCATTATCAATGAAATTGATAAGAAGTCTTAGTACTTGTTGACAGTTCTGTCATGGTCTGTCGTTGATGTGACATAAGCTCTACCTAATAACTGGTTCACATCAACTGTACATGGAAACAGGCTCCCATGCATGACGAGGATATCTAAAAGAAAAGTCTGATTGAATAACAATGACATTGATGTTCTTGCTGACAGTTCTGTCATGGTCTGTTGTTGATGTGACATAAGCTCTACCTAATAACTGGTTCACATCAACTGTACATTGAAACAGGCTTCCATGCACGATGAGGATATCTAAAAGAAAAGTCTGATTGAATAACAATGACATTGATGTTCTTGCTGACTGTTCTGTCATGGACCGTCATTTATTTGTTCTGCCTAACAATTATTATTGACAGTCAAGAGAAGAAAATATCAAAACAAAGTTTTAGAACAATAATAATGTCTGTTTCAAAGTACAGATAAATGGCAGATTACATGATGATATAGAATACTACAACTACCAGAATGCTTTGCTGACTTTATTTTGTATCGCGGCAATGAAAATAAGCCATCAGTGTTAATAATTTTATTAATCTTGTCCAGGGATGAAAAATTTGTATATGAAAGAGAATTTGCAAAGAATTCTGGTAGTTGTGATAAAATGACACCATAATGCAGATCACTTGTTGATGGCCAAATTCATTGTCATGTGATGATTATCATGTGATAAAATACCATGTTTTTGTTCTTTTTGACATATGTTTTACAGTCTGTCAGTTCCACAGTCACAGGAAGTGTTTGGATCTGATAAGAAGACAGTGCGCAAGCAGAAAGGTATACTTGAAATTATTTCAGTCTGTTCTTCAGGGTTTTTATTCTGGTTTGTCTATTTCTATGTTTACTTTTTGTATTCTTTTCTTCCTTTTTATTTTTGTTTGTTTGTTTGTTTATTTGTTTGTTTGTTTGTTTGTTTGTTTGTTTGTTTGTTTGTTTGTTTGTTTGTTTGTTTGTTTGTTTTTTTGTTTGTTTGTTTGTTTGTCTACTTCCTGTGCTTGTTTGTGTATTTGTTCTTCATTAAACTGGTTTTTTTTTTCTATTTGTGTAGGTGTCAGTGTCCATGTATTCTCTAAACATTGCCCCAGAATATGGTCTACATGTTCAGCAGTATAAGTGTGTTGAGTGCAGGAAAATGATATCACTTACAAGTATGTGGTCACTTTTCATTCCAGTCATCCTTCCATCTTTCTTCTCTTCTTTCCCTCTCTGTCCCTGTTTTCCCTCTCTGTTTCCTTCCCTCCCTCCTTCCTTTCGTCCTTCCTTCTTTCCTTCCTTCCCAACATCCCTCCCTCCTTTTTTTCCTGCTTTCCCTTCCTTCTTTCCTACCTTCCCTCCCTCCCTCCTCCCTCCCTCCTGTACTTCCCCCTTCCATTCCTACTTCCTTCCTTCCTTCTTTCTTTCATTTCCTCTTTCATTCTTTTCTTCCTCCAGTGTTCTGTGGTACTTTGATAATATTCCCACCTGCAATTAACACACATAATTACATGTCATCTGATGATTTCAGAGAGTGGTCAGGGGGAGGCAAGGCTATGTGATTACAGTGGTCAGTATTTCTGTGAAGATTGTCACTGGAATGATTATGTTGTTATACCAGCTCGTGTCGTCCATAACTGGGACTTTGGAACATACAAGGTAATGCTTTGATATATGGCCACTGTTGTTCGGGATCATTGCCGTCATCATCATTTCTCTTTATTGATGTTTATGATGTCAATCACATCACACACTTGCATCATCATTCTCTCTCTTTATTGACGTTTATGATGTCAATTACTTCGCACATTGACATAATCATAGTCTTTATGATTGTCATTTCAATTTTCATCATTTTTGTGCAGTGCATTTCTGGGACTTTAGAATACTTGTAAGGAAACTTCTTATTCTTGTTGATTTCAGTTATGTTCCCATATCTGTATCTAGAGCAAATGAAGGAAAGCCATGAAATAAAAACGAACTAAATACTAACAAATAGTAGCTGTTTTGTAACAATTTGTCTCTAACACACAGAAGATTTACTATTGTGTTCTGGTTGAGTACTAGTGACAAAGAGTTACTAAATAGCTAATGTTAGTTAGTGTTTAGTTTGTTTTTATTTCATGACTTTTTTGCCTTTGCTCTATTGAAAGGTTCTATTCCTTTTTAAACCTAAAAAGATCATAATGTTTAATTCACATTTTCACAATGCATTTCATTACTTTTCAGGTTTCTCGCCAAACTAAACAGTTTCTTGACTTGATGTCTAAGAAACCTATACTAAACCTTGAACATACAAACCCAGCATTGTTTAGATTTGTTGGAGAACTGAGAGATATCAAGGTAATATGATAGTAGTACTAACAATTATTGGTTGAATGTATGGAGTGCAATATTATCAGTTGGAGTAGTTCCATTTGATTTGATGATGTGCACATGGTGATATGTGACCAGTGTGTTAGGAGAGGAAATCATGATATCAGGAA
Source organism: Diadumene lineata (assembly GCA_918843875.1). Taxonomy (NCBI): domain Eukaryota; kingdom Metazoa; phylum Cnidaria; class Anthozoa; order Actiniaria; family Diadumenidae; genus Diadumene; species Diadumene lineata. The sequence continues at coordinate 9,862,755 of OU974072.1, forward strand.
ATCATAGTGGTAATGATAATGATGGTAATAGTGATGATGATGATGACTATGGTGGTGATGATTGTGATGGCTATGGTACTGGTGATGATGATGACTATGGTGGTGATGATGATGACTATGGTGGTGATGATGATGATGACTATGGTACTGGTGATGATGACGACTATGGTGGTGATGATGATGATGACTATGGTACTGGTGATGATGACGACTATGGTTGTGATGATGATGATGACTATGGTACTGGTGATGATGACTATGGTACTGGTGATGATGGCTATGGTACTGGTGATGATGGCTATGGTACTGGTGATGATGACGACGATGGTACTGATGATAATGATGACTATGGTACTGGTGATGATGGCTATGGTACTGGTGATGATGGCTATGGTACTGGTGATGATGGCTATGGTACTGTTGATGATGGCTATGGTACTGTTGATGATGGCTATGGTACTGTTGATGATGGCTATGGTACTGGTGATGATGGCTATGGTACTGTTGATGATGGCTATGGTACTGTTGATGATGGCTATGGTACTGGTGATGATGGCTATGGTACTGGTGATGATGGCTATGGTACTGGTGATGATGGCTATGGTACTGGTGATGATGGCTATGGTACTGTTGATGATGGCTATGGTACTGGTGATGATGGCTATGGTACTGTTGATGATGATGATGGTACTGGTGATGATGGCTATGGTACTGGTGATGATGGCTATGGTACTGGTGATGATGACGACGATGGTACTGATGATAATGATGACTATGGTACTGGTGATGATGGCTATGGTACTGGTGATGATGGCTATGGTACTGGTGATGATGGCTATGGTACTGGTGATGATGGCTATGGTACTGGTGATGATGGCTATGGTACTGTTGATGATGGCTATGGTACTGGTGATGATGATGATGGTACTGGTGATGATGACTATGGTACTGGTGATGATGACTATGGTACTGGTGATGATGACTATGGTACTGGTGATGATGGCTATGGTACTGGTGATGATGGCTATGGTACTGGTGATGATGACTATGGTACTGGTGATGATGGCTATGGTACTGGTGATGATGACTATGGTACTGGTGATGATGACTATGGTACTGGTGATGATGGCTATGGTACTGGTGATGATGACTATGGTACTGGTGATGATGGCTATGGTACTGGTGATGATGGCTATGGTACTGGTGATGATGGCTATGGTACTGTTGATGATGACTATGGTACTGGTGATGATGACTATGGTACTGGTGATGATGGCTATGGTACTGGTGATGATGATGATGGTACTGGTGATGATGATGATGATGATGGTACTGGTGATGATGGCTATGGTACTGTTGATGATGATGATGGTACTGGTGATGATGACGACGATGGTACTGATGATAATGATGACTACGGTACTGGTGATGATGGCTATGGTACTGGTGATGATGGCTATGGTACTGTTGATGATGGCTATGGTACTGGTGATGATGATGATGGTACTGGTGATGATGACTATGGTACTGGTGATGATGGCTATGGTACTGGTGATGATGGCTATGGTACTGGTGATGATGGCTATGGTACTGGTGATGATGGCTATGGTACTGGTGATGATGGCTATGGTACTGGTGATGATGGCTATGGTACTGGTGATGATGACTATGGTACTGGTGATGATGACTATGGTACTGTTGATGATGGCTATGGTACTGGTGATGATGGCTATGGTACTGGTGATGATGACGACGATGGTACTGATGATGATGGCTATGGTACTGGTGATGATGGCTATGGTACTGGTGATGATGGCTATGGTACTGGTGATGATGGCTATGGTACTGGTGATGATGGCTATGGTACTGGTGATGATGGCTATGGTACTGGTGATGATGGCTATGGTACTGGTGATGATGATGATGGTACTGGTGATGATGGCTATGGTACTGGTGATGATGGCTATGGTACTGGTGATGATGGCTATGGTACTGGTGATGATGACTATGGTACTGGTGATGATGGCTATGGTACTGGTGATGATGACTATGGTACTGGTGATGATGACTATGGTACTGGTGATGATGGCTATGGTACTGGTGATGATGACTATGGTACTGGTGATGATGGCTATGGTACTGGTGATGATGGCTATGGTACTGGTGATGATGGCTATGGTACTGTTGATGATGACTATGGTACTGGTGATGATGACTATGGTACTGGTGATGATGGCTATGGTACTGGTGATGATGATGATGGTACTGGTGATGATGATGATGATGATGGTACTGGTGATGATGGCTATGGTACTGTTGATGATGATGATGGTACTGGTGATGATGACGACGATGGTACTGATGATAATGATGACTACGGTACTGGTGATGATGGCTATGGTACTGGTGATGATGGCTATGGTACTGTTGATGATGGCTATGGTACTGGTGATGATGATGATGGTACTGGTGATGATGACTATGGTACTGGTGATGATGGCTATGGTACTGGTGATGATGGCTATGGTACTGGTGATGATGGCTATGGTACTGGTGATGATGGCTATGGTACTGGTGATGATGGCTATGGTACTGGTGATGATGGCTATGGTACTGGTGATGATGACTATGGTACTGGTGATGATGACTATGGTACTGTTGATGATGGCTATGGTACTGGTGATGATGGCTATGGTACTGGTGATGATGACGACGATGGTACTGATGATGATGGCTATGGTACTGGTGATGATGGCTATGGTACTGGTGATGATGGCTATGGTACTGGTGATGATGGCTATGGTACTGGTGATGATGGCTATGGTACTGGTGATGATGGCTATGGTACTGGTGATGATGGCTATGGTACTGGTGATGATGATGATGGTACTGGTGATGATGGCTATGGTACTGGTGATGATGGCTATGGTACTGGTGATGATGGCTATGGTACTGGTGATGATGATGATGGTACTGGTGATGATGGCTATGGTACTGGTGATGATGACGACGATGGTACTGATGATAATGATGACTATGGTACTGGTGATGATGGCTATGGTACTGGTAATGATGACTATGGTACTGGTGATGATGGCTATGGTACTGGTGATGATGACTATGGTACTGTTGATGATGGCTATGGTACTGGTGATGATGGCTATGGTACTGGTGATGATGACTATGGTACTGTTGATGATGGCTATGGTACTGGTGATGATGGCTATGGTACTGGTGATGATGATGATGGTACTGGTGATGATGACTATGGTACTGGTGATGATGGCTATGGTACTGGTGATGATGGCTATGGTACTGGTGATGATGGCTATGGTACTGGTGATGATGATGATGGTACTGGTGATGATGGCTATGGTACTGGTGATGATGACGACGATGGTACTGATGATAATGATGACTATGGTACTGGTGATGATGGCTATGGTACTGGTAATGATGACTATGGTACTGGTGATGATGGCTATGGTACTGGTGATGATGGCTATGGTACTGGTGATGATGGCTATGGTACTGGTGATGATGGCTATGGTACTGGTGATGATGACTATGGTACTGGTGATGATGGCTATGGTACTGGTGATGATGATGATGGTACTGGTGATGATGACTATGGTACTGGTGATGATGGCTATGGTACTGGTGATGATGACTATGGTACTGGTGATGATGGCTATGGTACTGGTGATGATGGCTATGGTACTGGTGATGATGGCTATGGTACTGGTGATGATGGCTATGGTACTGGTGATGATGACTATGGTACTGGTGATGATGGCTATGGTACTGGTGATGATGATGATGGTACTGGTGATGATGACTATGGTACTGGTGATGATGGCTATGGTACTGTTGATGATGGCTATGGTACTGGTGATGATGGCTATGGTACTGGTGATGATGATGATGGTACTGGTGATGATGACTATGGTACTGGTGATGATGGCTATGGTACTGTTGATGATGGCTATGGTACTGGTGATGATGGCTATGGTACTGGTGATGATGATGATGGTACTGGTGATGATGGCTATGGTACTGGTGATGATGGCTATGGTACTGGTGATGATGAGGACGATGGTACTGATGATGATGGCTATGGTACTGGTGATGATGGCTATGGTACTGGTGATGATGGCTATGGTACTGTTGATGATGGCTATGGTACTGTTGATGATGGCTATGGTACTGGTGATGATGGCTATGGTACTGGTGATGATGATGATGGTACTGGTGATGATGACTATGGTACTGGTGATGATGGCTATGGTACTGGTGATGATGGCTATGGTACTGGTGATGATGGCTATGGTACTGGTGATGATGATGATGGTACTGGTGATGATGGCTATGGTACTGGTGATGATGACGACGATGGTACTGATGATAATGATGACTATGGTACTGGTGATGATGGCTATGGTACTGGTAATGATGACTATGGTACTGGTGATGATGGCTATGGTACTGGTGATGATGGCTATGGTACTGGTGATGATGGCTATGGTACTGGTGATGATGGCTATGGTACTGGTGATGATGACTATGGTACTGGTGATGATGGCTATGGTACTGGTGATGATGATGATGGTACTGGTGATGATGACTATGGTACTGGTGATGATGGCTATGGTACTGTTGATGATGGCTATGGTACTGGTGATGATGGCTATGGTACTGGTGATGATGGCTATGGTACTGGTGATGATGATGATGGTACTGGTGATGATGACTATGGTACTGGTGATGATGGCTATGGTACTGGTGATGATGGCTATGGTACTGGTGATGATGGCTATGGTACTGGTGATGATGATGATGGTACTGGTGATGATGGCTATGGTACTGGTGATGATGACGACGATGGTACTGATGATAATGATGACTATGGTACTGGTGATGATGGCTATGGTACTGGTAATGATGACTATGGTACTGGTGATGATGGCTATGGTACTGGTGATGATGGCTATGGTACTGGTGATGATGGCTATGGTACTGGTGATGATGGCTATGGTACTGGTGATGATGACTATGGTACTGGTGATGATGGCTATGGTACTGGTGATGATGATGATGGTACTGGTGATGATGACTATGGTACTGGTGATGATGGCTATGGTACTGTTGATGATGGCTATGGTACTGGTGATGATGGCTATGGTACTGGTGATGATGGCTATGGTACTGGTGATGATGACTATGGTACTGGTGATGATGGCTATGGTACTGTTGATGATGGCTATGGTACTGGTGATGATGGCTATGGTACTGGTGATGATGATGATGGTACTGGTGATGATGGCTATGGTACTGGTGATGATGGCTATGGTACTGGTGATGATGACGACGATGGTACTGATGATGATGGCTATGGTACTGGTGATGATGGCTATGGTACTGGTGATGATGGCTATGGTACTGTTGATGATGGCTATGGTACTGGTGATGATGGCTATGGTACTGGTGATGATGATGACTATGGTACTGGTGATGATGACGATGGTACTGGTGATGACAGTGTTAATGACAGTAAATACTTAGTCATAAAAAATGTAACTGACAATGCAAATTAATGGAAATCCAATCAAGTGTTGTAATGGAAATGTAATGGTAATGTTGATATAAAACCATATGATTTACAACTGCTGTTACTGTATTGCCATTGTTTTGTTCTTACTGGTCGTTCATATTCACAGAGGTATAGAGAGGAAATTCTAATCATGAAAAAGTATTTCATGAGCTGTCGCATGGCGCTCGAGAGCAAACTATTGCTGCAGGTAAGTCAAGAGTTACTTTCTATTTGTTTTTTTGTTCTGTTTATTTTTTCTTTCTGTTTGTTTGTTTGTTTGTTTGTTTGTTTGTTTGTTTCTTTGTTTCTTTGTTTCTTTGTTTGTCCGTCTGTCTCTCTGCCTGTCTGTCTGTCTATCTGTCTGTCTGTTTGTTTGTTTCTTTGTTTACCTTTACTCTCAATATATATATTTTTTTTTTTTTGCCTGTTTTTTTTCCTACTTCACGAGTTTATTTTCAAATCGTTCTTCAACCATGTTCTCCAGCTTTTCGTTATCTTGGACATTTTCTGAACTATGTGCTGTTAACTGTTGATTGAAGGCATCATTTCCTTGTAGCTTCAAGATCGGCAGCATTTTGTGGACAATTCAACCAACTATTCATTACAAGACCTGTTAGAAGTCGAGCGAGGGACAATGCTACCCTTCATCACCCGTGTCCACTCTCTATTCTTGACACACATCAAGTCTGATTGTGAGGTATGTCAGAGTGTTTTTTTTAGTATGTTCTATACATGGCGCCCGCTACTCCTTAAACTCTTTGAAAACTACTTAAATTTAATCAGAAAATTTACGGTCGAAAAAGGCTCCGTAAAAACACCTTAAGGTATCAGGGGACCCTAAAAATCGATGTCCACAAAAAAATCAATTTTATCAAAATAATTTTTATACCATTGTAATTTCCATTTATTTAGCTTTAAGAAAATGTATACTTATGTAGTAAACTATAATAGTTCACTCGCTATAAGGCGTTTTGTGGACATCGGTTTCTAAGGTCCCCTGATACCTTAAACTTTACGTGTAGTGCGAGTCAATTTAGTAAAATGAATGAAATTTAAAATTTTAATCGATGCCAAATATAGACCATTATTTATCTAAAGATCGGCTTTGCAAAAAATGTTTGATTGGAGAAATACCACTACTTGGAAATACACATTTTGTTCTTGAAAAGTGCTTGAAAATTCCTTGAATTTTGTGCTAAAATTGTAGCATGAACCCTGTGTATAGTTGTAACCATTGCTGTTATGAAACAAGATGCATGACAATTTCATGTAGTTTAACAACATTCTCTAAACCTCTCTGAAAATAAGCTCCAATTTTTTAGTTTGTAACATTGTACACTGGTTTGTGCATTTTATTTTGCATTGGTACTGTACCTACAGGGGGAGGGGAGTGTACAAAACTTCCCCCTTGCGTTTCTCGTGGGAGGGACGATTTGTACTCAGCCTAATCATGGTTGTAATTCATGATTTGTTTAATTAGCTATGCAGAGCCAAAGGTTTCGTCTGTGAAATATGTCAAGCCAATGAGATCATATTTGCCTTCGATGCTCATGCTGTCCAGTGCACCAACTGTAGAAGTGTTTTTCACAAGTAAGAACAACCATTACTAATGACTATTACTGTGATTTCACCCCGCAGAACACATCAAACAATCTCAGTTGATAGCTGATTGTAAATGATCACGGTGAAAGAAATTTACGCCATGATAAAGACCTGAATTTTGCGATGACTTTCTTGTGAGTTTTGCATTGAAACCCATTTTTTCGGGGCATTTTTCGAACAATTGCTTATATCGCTGTGATGATCTTTCAGATTCACCGTGCTCTCTACCGCCATTGTATACAATAATTCCAAACGAGTCCTCAGCTCACTGACTCGAGCAGTAAATCGAACCTGGGACAAAACGGTGGAAAGCGGCTAGTCCTCGCACCACTGGGCTACCCTTGGTTATCAAAAATAAAGCTGCTTCTTTAAAATATTTTAAATATAACCTAGAATAACTATTGAAACCTCTTCAGATTATTACTTTGATGTCGCAAAATTTGCGATGTCAATAGTCCAATAACCAACTTTTGCGAAAAAAAACATACGGACGCTTACTGATAAAATACCTCCCGGTAAAATGTGACTTATGTTAATCGAGCTCAATCTAACATTGCGTATTTTAATCTGTAGACTTTGTTACAAGAAAGATGCCTGTCCTAAATGTGCACGAATTCAAAAAAGAACACCTAAGTGACAACGCTACTGAAACCGCCCGTATTCAACTCAGATCGTTACAGCTGGTTTCAACTAGTTGATTCGTAACAATTCCAGTGCCTTATCAAATGATGGAAAATTGACATTTGTGAATCTAAAGTTTAAATTGGCACTTACAGATTTTGTGAGAATTGGCACTTGCAAACATTTACATTAAGAATTCACAGCGATGTGAAAACGTCAACAATTTCAATTGCTGTTTAAATTTATATCGCAAACGATTTTAGAAATCTGCTTTTAAAAACGCTAAATGTAAATTTCACTGCAACAAAATGGTGCCAAGCACTATACAACGTTTGCAAAAAGGTTAATCCATAAACATCGCTTAGGTAATTCAAACAATTAATTCAGCAGCCAAAAAATACTTAAATTATTTAGCGAAAAATGAATTATTATGATTGTACATTACTTATATCTGATCTTTCTAATGTTTGAATATAATGCTAATATTTATTGATACATTTATAATTTTAATTTTAAGTTTCAATTTTTTTATGGATTGACAATAAAACTAGCCAAACTTCTATTTTTTTTAATAATAATAACCAAAGTGAGTTCATTAATTATAAAAAAATAGCCAAACTGGTTCTTATAGTGAATTGTAATCATTCGCTTTGGAATCAGGTGTATCTTAGAGTATTGTAGTATCTTACTATACTAAGTATCGTAAAGTATTCGAAAAATACGGTAAGTTCTTCAACACAAAAGCTAAGAATTTTCACTTTTATAAAAAGGCCGTCCGATTTTTGAAATTTTGTTTGTTTGTTGTTGTTTTTTGTTTGTTTGTTTTTTGTTTGTTTTTTTGTTTTTTGTTTTTTTTTATTGGTGGGGGGGGGGGGGCTGCGGGGAAATATGCAAACTGGATTTTACTAAATCTGCATGTTGCGTGTATGGGGTGATGTCAATTTGAATAACTTGGCCGCTCGGGAATTGAATTTACTCAAAAAAAAATTATTAAGTGTTATAACCACTTTAACAACTGGGTCTTAGCAAATGTTTCAGGTACAATCTTTTGTCTTGAACTGCACTAACTTACGACATGGGAGTGTTTGCGAGTGTTCATAAATCCTCTCTTCAAGTCAGTGTAAAAGCACGATTAGGAAAAGTAGACTTTCACAAATAAAAGTTAAAAGTCATTTTCAATTCTGATTTCAACATATTTAAAGTTTAGATGTTTATTGCCACAAAAGAAAATTCTAAATCATTCTGTGTTTACAGTTGATAATATCAAAAGTTTCCCGTGATATTAGCACCACTTTCACGGTAAAAATCACGCTTTACTGTTGCCACGCGCACATATTTACGAGAGGGAGTCTCCAAGGGTGGCCGCCGACCATACTGTGATGACGATAGACTGGGAACCACTTTGTTATTTTCCTGTCGATAAAAGATAGTTAAACATATTAATAAATGAACAAACAGTTAATTGTTTTTTTTATAGTAAATTAAACAAATGAATGAATAATTTAAAGGGGCTATCCGGGATGCATTGCTAGTACGTGTGATTGTTTACATGCGAGTGACGGTTGTAGTCTCCTTCGCAGCTGCTTTTAGTGTCGGGCTTGCTGTGTCCTCCTCTCTTGTGGGGAGGGAAATACAGAAAGCTCTACACTAAAAGCGGCTGCGAGGGAGACTAATGCCGTCGAAAAAAATAAATAAATCAAGTAATCGAAGATTGAAAGTAAACTAGAATGTTCGAGATTTCGAATGTTAGACAGATAAAACCTTTTGTGTGAACAAAGGACTCGCCTAGCTTACTAAGTGAACTGAGAAATCACGAAAGAAGAATATATGAAATGGAGTGCGGACAAAAAAGCATTTTAATATATAAAGACTCGAGTAAATCTGGTAATAGTGTACATACCTCGTCGTGGACATTCAAAGCTATGGTATGCTGTCGATCATCTCGTTTCAGTTTGCTACAATAACCATGTTGAATATGGAATGTCCTGTCGTACGTTGATAATGCTTCACTCTGTGGACAAATACACGACATTCACAAAGAATGTTAACTTGAGCAGATTGTTATAGAGTCGAAGTGGCGGAACAAGAGGGTTCCATGGGTTCCATGGAACCCCCCTTGAGCAACGTGCGCCTAAAGAATTGTAAAGGGTTTTGAAACTGTGTGAAATGCGCTAAATAACAACATTCATATTGCATTACATTTGTTACAGTACGGGCGGTACCGTGTACTAATCAATACTCAAACGATTCATTCTGAGACAATGTGAAAACAAAATGGAATCCCCTTTTGAACAATCCTGGATCAGCCACTGAGTCGTTTTCAGAAACCCGCGATACAAAGTGGAAAAAAAAGTTTCTTGGCACTTTATGGATGTATAACATGCTAGCTAATGTTATTATTGATTGGAGAATTATAAAAGTTTAGATGATATGGAAATTATATCAAATGTGCACTGGGTTTGAGGTACCGCAGTTGTTAATTAAAATCCATTAGTATAACACTAATCCTAAAAATGATCGTCGTTCTTTTTCGTTACAAGTTAGTGTGTGAGTAGGGATTGGCTAGGCGGGACTTAAACGCCCGAGAAGACGCGAACCCTATCATTTATAATCGGAAATAATTAGAAAGCAAGCACATTTTGCTCAATAATTGATTAAATTATAATTATTATTTGAAAACCCTGAGTGAGTTGCCCTGAATTGTATTCTCTGTTGAGAATACGATTTTCTACCGTCCAACTTATCCAATCAATCGGTTTTCGTATAATTTACTGCCTACCATTTTTCCAGTGTTGAAGAAACTTATTGCGTCTAAAGATTTTTCTCCTGTCATGTATGGGTTGTCAACAACTTTCCAGGCTCTCTTTAATTTTTCATTGTTACTTGATACTATTGCGTGTCGTGTAGTTTCTCTATAATCGTGCTGCAAGGTTACAATACGTAGTCATGAAAGTCACGATATTCACCTTCCTTCCTATCTTCCTTTCCTTATTTACTAATCTAACTCATGCTTGTAAAACCGGATTACCTACTATAAATATTAGAGATTGTAAAGCGCATTGAGATATTAGGTTAAATACGCTATATAAGCAATATAAGCACTACATTACTTTCCACCTTCCTTCCTTTCCTCCTTTTTTCCTTCCCTCCTTCCCTCTCTCCCTCCCTTCTTCTTTCCTTCCTTCTTTCCTTCCTTATTCTCTTCCCACCTTCCATCCGACCTTCCTTCCCACATTCCTTCCGTTCTTCCTCTTTTCCTTCCATCCTTTCATGTGCCTTTCCTCCTTCCTTCGTTGTTCTTGTCACCTTTCATAAATGAATCCATCATAGACCTACCCTAATGGATTCTCTCCATTGCTCCTTTATCTGTTCAACAGTAAATTCTTTCAAGCCATAGTTTGACATATGCCCACCAGAGCGGTTGTCTTCGTCACCCATCACAGTCTTGTAAAATTCTCCAATTCACTACAATCCAACTCTCGATCGATAATGAGCCAACTTCACTTCCATTCTAATTAAATTGTGACGTCATTACAATTGCACACGTCATGAATTCATTGCTGTGATGTCATTGGTCTGACACCAGAAATTTATTTTTCAAAGATAAGGGCACGAAAAAAATGGTGTAAATGCCCTATCTAACTAATGTTATATCTTATGTGAGAACTTACAATATTTGTCTTAAATTTTAACATCTTCAAGTCAATCCTCATCAAGGTCTCTTCTGAAGAGTGATGTTTTCACGTTTTTAAATTTTTCATATTGAGTAGTTCTTCAAACCTTTAGTCATTCACATTTTAAAACAATTTATAAAATTTTGTAAAGAGCATCAAAGTATACTTTGATACGCTTAATAATAAATAAATTATTTTTTATCGATTTCCGTTTACCATGTAGAAGCGCGCGCACATGCGCACGCGGTTTGCATAGTAATCACAATTATTGCAATTTCCGCGAATGTGATTGGCTGTGAGATTATCCAGTCACGTTGCAGCATTTCATCGGCAACTGTACATAACATTGCAGGGACAATAGAGCTAGTGGATTAAATGAATTTCCATCCCCTATGTAGTGTAAAAGTGATTATGTTAGGGACAGTAGCCTTTGTACTGCGATCGAAAAGGACTGCAAAAATACTCCATCAAGTCACGGACTTAATGACATTTTTTTGAAGCGCTAATTTAATTGTGGGTTTGTCTTATCTAGAATCTGGGATGGAGATATGGGAAAACAGGAAATATCTGAAAACCCACATAGCGAGAGCATCACGTTCAAATGCTCAATGCCATGTGATTCACTGTTAGTTCAGCTAGTTACCAGACCTACGCAACAACGTCGACTATCCGTTGTCAAATATTCTGATTCAAATATTTAATTTTATTCAAAAATCATGTATCCTCTACTTTAATTTAAGATATGAAATACTCGCTTTAAAATTTATAGGGAGCGAAACATCGACAATTTAGTGTAAACTTTCTATACAACATAATGTGGAACAGTTCTCAGTTAACTATGTAGTGCTAGAGATAACTAAGAATTCATGGAGGCATAATCACAACACCACAAAGAAGTTTGATTGAAAGCTGCCTTTGTTTATGCCTCGGTGAATTCTTAGCTAGTGCTAATCTACACTCAGTTGCAAAATTAGTTGGGACACTACACATAATTTAGAAGTAAAAAGATTCTATTGTTTTCTTTTGTTTAATTAGCACTAATTTGTACCATTTAGTAATTAGTGTTTCACGGATTTATTGTTTGCACTCTATTATATTCGAGTAATCTTTAATTTTTTTTTCTTTCATTTTTAACAGTGTTTTAGCTTTTGAGTTCACACAGCTCCCATGAAAATCAGTGAATGTATATACTGATGGGAATTTTTAGTTAATAAAATATTATTATCATTATTATTAGGGTTTAGGTTGCAACAATATATTCACATAAAGATTGATATAATTATTGCTTTCTCCAATTGTTCTACGACAATGTTTCTTGAAATAGATATAAGGCTGGGACCGGTTCCACGAAACCTGAATAAAGTTATCTACTGGATAAAGTTATCCACTCCATGGGATTTCTTAAAAGTTATCCACTGGATAAAGTTATCCACTCCATAGGATTTCTATAGAGTTATCCACTGGATAAAGTTATCCACTCCATAGGATTTCTTTAGAGTTATCCACTGGATAAAGTTATCCACTCCATAGGATTTCTTTAGAGTTATCCACTGGATAAAGTTATCCACTCCATAGGATTTCTTAAAAGTTATCCACTGGATAAAGTTATCCACTCCATAGGATTTCTTTATAGTTATCCACTGGATAAAGTTATCCACTCCATAGGATTTCTTTAGAGTTATCCACTGGATAAAGTTATCCACTCCATAGTTATCCACTGGATAAAGTTATCCACTCCATAGGATTTCTTTAAAGTTATCCACTGGATAAAGTTATCCACTCCATAGGATTTCTTTAGAGTTATCCACTGGATAAAGTTATCCACTCCATAGGATTTCTTTAGAGTTATCCACTGGATAAAGTTATCCACTCCATAGGATTTCTTTAGAGTTATCCACTGGATAAAGTTATCCACTCCATAGGATTTCTATAGAGTTATCCACTGGATAAAGTTATCCACTCCATAGGATTTCTTTAGAGTTATCCACTGGATAAAGTTATCCACTCCATAGGATTTCTATAGAGTTATCCACTGGATAAAGTTATCCACTCCATATGATTTCTTTAAAGTTATCCTGCACTGGATAAAGTTATCCACTCCATAGGATTTCTTTAGAGTTATCCACTGGATAAAGTTATCCACTCCATAGGATTTCTTTATAGTTATCCACTGGATAAAGTTATCCACTCCATAGTTATCCACTGGATAAAGTTATCCACTCCATAGGATTTCTTTAGAGTTATCCACTGGATAAAGGTATCCACTCCATAGGATTTATCCGCTGGATAGCAATTTATCTGCTGAATAGCACTATTCAGGCTTTGTGTAACCGGCCCCTGACATTGAAACCAACATTCAGTATTTCATGACTAGAAAGCCACTTTTTGAGCCTTTGTCCTAGACGACTGCCTGCTGATGACGCATCTCTTTTTATCGAGAATCATGAATCTGATGTTTCTGATTTTCCTGAGACGTATGTAGGCTGCCTAGCAGCCCCTGAGAGGTAAGGAGGATTAAAGACATATCCCAATATTCCCAATCCTCCTCTACACCTTACTCCCAACTCATAAAGGGCTGAGCTACGCAAGCTAGTATTGTATACATGGTACGTCGACAACAGAGGCTATATCAGGAGCCAGTTGTACAAATCCTGGAGAGCGCTATCCACTGGATAACTCCCTATCCAGTGGATAAATTCTATAGGAATTCTATGGAATGGATAACTTTTATATCCAGGCTTCGTGCAAGTGGTAATTGCATGAGGAATATATTCTACCTATGATTATTATATTGCCTACACATGCACTGATTAAGTGTTGTGTCTTTTTCAATCGTGTCATCGCGCGCGGACAAGAACGCAGCTTCGCTTTTTTCCTCAGTCAGCTAAATATGTACGTTTTTGAAATGGTAGACTCGACACATTTCCCATTGGTACGTAGGTAGGCATGTTGCTACCAACCAACAACTTCTTAATATGTAGAATATGAAGTTTGCAGTTTCAATAGTTTGTTCGTCAATCTGGGTGATGATATTGTACATCAATACAGTACCGAAAGCCATCACAATCACACTTAGTATGTTTATCCATCTTTCAAACTGCTTCGTTTGCTTGCCAGGATTATGGTCGCTGTTCTGGGTCTTCCATGAGTAGAGCATCATTAGTACGCAGCGATTGATAAAAATAATTCCTGGGACAAAGTATTGCAGAAGCATATGGAAATAGGCATAATAGAACATGTCTATAGAAATTAGGAAGTCATTGTCTATGGCGACTTTAACGCATGCTGGTCGATTGTGCGTTATTAGAGGAACCCCTTGTACTGCATATAGTAAGACAGGAAACTGTAATGCCAATGATACCACTATCACTGTTATTATTATCAGGAAAGTTGGTCTAGAACGAAGCCTCCATTGATAACCACTAACAATTTGAGCATGTTTAACAACAACAAGTGTAGTCAGGTTGAGTATAGCTAGTGAAAGGCTTATGGTTAATAAAGTAGGTAGAAAAATACAATGTTCATAAGTGAAATAAGATCCCAGCATCACTGTCACACTACTCCAAATGACCAACAAAGAAAAGAAGCGTTGACTGAAAATAAAATACTTGGTGTTGTCGAGTTGATTCCACTTTTCACGTCGGCACCAAAACCACAGTAACACACAGTTAAAGATTACACCGATGGTGAATATCATGATAGACATATAGAATCTTATCGAATCACCCATTGTGTTTTCTTTTATAATCTAGTGTAGTTAGATATGTCGAGGTGTCGGGTAAAGCCAGTCTAAGCTCTATTAAGTGTTACATTAATGCTATTGACTTCTGTTTTTTATACGGTTGCCTGGTCATCCATGAAGTAGCTAGAGCGTGTATGGTCGCTCTTTTACTTAAAAGTATTGATTTATAATCTGTACTGAAAGACAAGCATTTACTGTCTATCCCTGCTCTGTTCCTAGGCGACTGCCGTTATAGTTCACAAAGAAAATCACTTGGAACACTCAAGAGAAGTCACAATTTGCATATATGGAGTCACGAGATACCCATTCTGTCTTGTCTGTCTTGACCGAGTTTTTTGTCGTCAATCATGCAATTCAAAAGAATCATGTGAATTCAAAAGAGCCCTACTTAAATCACTGTGAGCACTCGTTTCCCATTCAACACGCGAGTAAAAAAAGTTGTTTGTAAACTATTAGGAGGACAGGTGTTAGCAAGGCAGTTTACAGGTCAAAACATCTAACATAATTTTGGAAACTGAAAAACACTGATATCATTCGTAGCATCCCTTGCTAGAATCTGTAATGATCACCAGTTTATCTTATCATTGTCCTTAAAATACCAATATTTCGATCTCCTTTTCGAAAACTGATATTTTCATATGTTAAAATATCGTTACTATGGTTTCGCCTAGGAATCATATTAAGTTGATTTTATGGATAATTATATGATAAACGGAATATATTACATTGGAGTCTCCACATGTAATATCCACTATGTATTTCCTGATGAATGGAAAATTACCAAGGTATCTCCAGACTTTAATAGACTTAATAATTATCGACCATTTCTATCGTCGTGACAAAAGCTAAGATTTCCGAAAAAGTTGTACCATAGTTTGTGGAGGGGACGTAGTGGCGGATCTATGGGAGGGGTGCAGGGGCCCCCTCCTGGAAGGATTTCCAGTCCTTGTTTTATCAAATATTTTTCCAAAATAACCTCAGTATTTCATGTTTACTAGTGCACCACATCCTGAAAATGATGAACACTCCCCCTGGAAACAATCCTAGATCCGTTCCTAGGACGTCAAACTATGGCTGTAAACAACCAACTACACTGTATATGCTTATCTTACGACAGCAACTACCTTACTTCTTGTCAGTCAGATTTCCTTACACTGTTTGGGTACACAGGAAAACGTTTGTGATTCCCACAATGGGTTTATTCTGGATTATTGTTGGTAAAGTGAAACAAAAGCCAGCATTGGGTTCAAATCTATCTTTATTTTCCACTAATAAAGTGAAAATTTCCCATGCAATTCCCATCTTTGGAAAATTGAGAATTCAATTTATATATATAGTGTTTTGTAATATCTTTGAGAACTTGTTTCATATAGCATCTACCAGTTACTAAATTTAAAAAAGTTATTCCTACTGATAAAATATAACTTAAACGTTAAATTTCATTATAAAATAGTAAAGGTCAGTAAAAATATTAAATAAATTAGAAGTAAACATTCTATAAAATTTAGCTGAAATTGGCTAATTTTTAAGAAAAAAGGGCCCTAAAAGATCACACAATTTTCTGAACATTTCCTCGAATTTGTCTCTGCATCTCTAAAAATGCTAAACTTATTCAGTTTTAGCCCATTTTAGAGGATTTTATATCCCCCTGTCGATAATTATTGCGCAGGTTTGGGACCATCATCTTACTCCTTTGAAACTATGTTTAGATTCGCAGTCTTTTGAATAAAAGGTATCAAAACATTTCATTTTTCAAATTCGTTGTTTTGGAAAACTCGATAGATCACATTGTGTCATTGAAATACTACAATTTTTTCCACTGAAGGAAATGTGAGTCCTTCGGCAAATTACTGTTGGATCTCAGTCCAGCTTTTCGGACGTTTTTCATGATCTTCTTGAGATGTTTACATCATTCAACTTTGTAGCTGTGAAACAATGCCCTTCTAATTCTCCATCGTTTCTAACATTTTATCTGTTTACGGATGTGCATCAAACTACAATGAAACTATACAGAAATGTTAAAGGTTAAATGCTGTTATTTAAATGTAATTTTTTCAATTTGGTTATTTTTTTTTTTTTTTGACGTAGTGTATGTTTATATGCACATGAGTGGCTATTCATCATCAGTTCCACTGGTATTAGTGTTAGCTTTCGCAGTTTCTTCACAAGAAGAGCTGTTGGTGAAAATCTCGTCCCAGAGATAAAAAGGACAACAGAAAACAGATAGGAAGAAACACAAAAATACCTTCTCATTGTCCCTAAATTGAACTGGAAAAAGAATTATGAAGACAATGGCAACAACGCATAACACGTATTTCCATCTCTCTATAAAAATACACTTTCTTTGCTTTTGGTAAGGATATTCTTTAGCTTCCATCTCTATCAAGTGAAGCTCAATTAACACGCATCGACTGATTATGATGATAGTTGGCACGATGATTGAAGAACATTGTGGAAAAAGGCGTAAGATGACACGTTAACAACCATGGTCACATGTGCATTATTGGACACATTTATACAAGGAGAACTTTCGAAAGTAAAAACAGGGTATCCTCCAGCCGCTGAGTAAAGAACAGGAAATTCTAAAGCTACGGAGGCTGCAAGAACTGCTAACAGTATCAACATGGATGTCACGAAACGAAGGTTCCATTGATGAACGATTTGAAGGTGTTTCACTACCACATATGCGGTAAGGTGGAAGATGGCCAAAGATAGACTGAATGTGGATAAAGCGGGCAACGATATGCAGCGATGTCCACAAGCATGGTCGCTTAAATACAACGCCACACTACTTGCAATCACTAAGAGAGAAAATATGCTCTGGTTGACGATAAGATATTTGATGTTGTTGAGACGATTCCACTTCGCTGGTCGACAGCAAGCAAACAATACAATGGAGTTTGATAATGCACCTAGAAAATGAATAGCACAAGCAACAAGACTGAGATACATCTTTGCTCGTACGATGTTTTCTTTTTTTGTATGACGCAGTTTCTTCTTCAACGTCTCTGTCTTCGAAGAAAATCTTTCAAGATGTAAAAGTATTTTTCACACTACTCCGTCTTCTGATTGATCGATACGGTTGTTTAGTCAACCGCTGATCGAGTGCAGCCAATATGATCAAATGACATTTTCCTATTTTAGAACTGTTTTTTTTAGCTTATATCATAGCGCATCGATCGGACGCGTGTCGCATTATTTTGCAAGAGATTAAAATTTTATCCGATGACTTGATGTCTTTTAATTTAATAGATGTGAAAGACGGTAAACTTAAACCTATTAATAAGATTCAAAACAGAGTTATGACTGTATTTTTTTATAAGCGCCGGATTGCGTGACCGGATTTGTTGTTAAACTAAGCATACGTAAATATGGAGCTTATCAAACTCGTCAGATTGTAACGCCTTCACTCTACAATGCAGTTCAACCTAAAGAGATCGCGTGACGTTGTTGCTAAAGTGAGTAAAATGAAGCTACTTATAAACTCGACAGAGTGTAACGCGTTTGATGTGTTCAGCAACATGTTCTGCTTCAGAGATTGCGTTACGTCTCTGTTAAACACTAATTACTGACTTCAACCTGTCTTTGAAGAGCATATTTTTTCTCTTATTCTTTATTTCATTTCATACACCGGACGCATCAAGTAATTATTACCATACAACGTCTTATATCTGCGTACTTATTTACGATTTGCAATAAACTTACAACTAGAGAAAAACATCACTCTGGTATCCTTAAGGCTGATTTACACGGTACGATTTGTCGCGTGCGATTTGTAGTATACGACTAGTCGTGAGGTTCAAAAGCTTCTAAAACTAGTTGTAGGAGTGCGAACGACTAGTTTTAGAAGTCACGACTAGTCGTATACTACAAATCGCACCGTGTAAATCGGGCTTTACAGTTGCTCTATACTTCATATTCAAGATAAGTTGTTATCGTGGTTGGGCTTGTGGTGTAGTGGTTAACATTTTAGACTTGAATACCAAAGACGTGGGTTCGATTCCCACCAAGAGCATATGATGTTTTTTTCTCTTATTCGTTATTCATCTCCAGAAGATCTTTATACGCGCGGGTTTAGTGCGACATGTTCCACTTGGTGGCGATGTCAGATGAAGCTACGTGAACCACGCCACAACGTTCTGTAGATTTGGTCGAAAGGCCTCGATGTCTCTTTCGATTTTTTCCTGCTAAAGCTTTTACCTGGAGTATAACCCGAGTTGGAGCGACATCACTTGTGCCCGGTGCATGTTTTTACCAGGGAATATTTTGGACACCTCCGGCTCAGTAGCTAAGTGGAAGGTCCTGAAGGGGGTATCGAATCCCAGTTATCAGCCCAAGTTTTATTCAAATCCTAATACTCAAACTAAAAAATCCAATCTAAGAAGTCCAAACAGAATATATTGTGAAAATTGACTATTTTTAATTTGAAATACTTATTGCTCTTGGGGCTGGTCTTAAAATTGTAATTAGTTACCTTTTTGTCTGCTGTCATTTGAGATAACAGATAAAATTACTCAGAATACATAATTTCTAATATTGTTTGAGCTTCTATAGAGACCAAAACGGGGTAATAAGAGAAAATTCCAATCCCAATTTTTAAGCATTTTTCCTAATCCCAATGAAAAAAATCCCTATTCCCAGCCTTAAAAAAAAAAGGAAACCCCAATTTTCCCCATCAGGACTTTCTAAGTGTAACCATCTAAATGGAGAGAAAGATATCGACCCAATCAATATGCCAAACAAAGAAAGCTTTCGATTGTTATTGCGTTTCGAGAACCATATCTTGTCGGGTTTGTCATTTACCCACCCAAGCCTTAGCCAAGGAGAACCTTCGAAAGTGAAGGCAGGGTATCCCGGCCCCAACCGCTGTGTAAAGAACAGGAAATTCCACTAAAGCTATCGAGGTTACAAGAACTGCTAACAGTATCAACATGGATATCACGAAGCGAAGGCTCCATTGGTGAACGATTTGAAGGTGTTTCACGACCACAAAGTCGCTTTTCATCATCAGTTGCACCGGTATTGGTGTCAGCTTTGGTAGTTGTTTTACTTGAGAGCTGTTTGTGAAAATCTCGTCGTCCCAAATCGGCCAAACATGTATGCTTGATTTAAATCCTTTCTTTCTTTCATTTTTTTTCCAACTTCAAAAACAGCAAACTGATTTGAGCTATATCGTAGTTAGCTCTAAAGCGTCGTTCTTGTGCTATCGTCTTCGTTAAAACTAACAAGTGGCGTGCTCAAATCTTATATTTGACTTGGCATTTCGCCAAGAAGGGATAGATTCATTTATGCTCCCTGAATTTCACAGATTATAAATTGGCTTAACTGTTTCGAGGTTCAGTGAACTTAAATTGATTTTTAACAGCAGAACAACTCTGTACATTTTCGTCCCACGAATCATGTGTAAATATGATTTTATACCAGATATTATAGATCTCTTTTCGACGAATCACGCACAACTTTATTCTATTTAATATTTCTTTAAATTTTTAATGTTACATGACTTTTAATCAATTATGACAAAATCTTGACCAAAAAAATGATACTATCAAAAAGTCCAGACATACTTTTTAGCTCAATTTCGAATTAATATCATTTATATATATCTTTTCAAACACTTAAAAGAGTAGCTTCACTGCATGAGACCGGCTGCCTTTCAAAGGTGTTGTTTTCAAACTTCGTACGGCAGGTGTGGTCAACAATAACATATACATAGATGTTTCAGCAACACATAATTACCAAAAAGAAACGGCATCATGCACAATTGAAATACAGCTTCATTTTTGCAGGTAATTTTTTTCTTGGATGTGCTTATTACTTGTGGTTTTCGTGACTTATGTTTAATTGAATGTCGAATATTGCTTTACTCCATCTAAACTAAACTAAACTTAACTTAACTTAACTTAGCTTAACTTCAGTTCCGTTTTTGGGCCGAAATTTTCTTGTCGTTGCACGATCTTCATTCAGTCCAATTGGTCTTTCGGTTAGAATCTCCTTTGCCTCGGTTAATGAATCTCAATAGTGATAGCCAAGCTGAGAAATTCTCCCTCACAGCGCCTTCCATGATATACTATGTCTGTTATACTTGCGTTGGTAAAGTTGCTGAAGACCTCTTGGTGATTGCTATACTAAAATCTCCCCCTCAACATTGCAATGATTCAGTTATTAATTGCTGATAATTACATATTTTATTTTGAAACAATAGAGTGATATATTCTGGCAACAAGTTTTGTTACCTAGATCTAAATAGACCGAAATAGTTGAATACTTTTATACAATTATCAACCTCCTGAATGGTGCAGTCCAATTATTTTCTTGAAGAACATGTTGTTTTCGTTTGTGAAGTCTCCAAAGTTGTGTATAGGAGATCCATACGGTTTTTATTTGTGTTGTTCATGCTTATAGGCTCGCTATTCCCCTCAGTTAGTTAGATGTGAAAGTTGCTGCATGAATTGGATATACTTTTTCTTTAGTTGTGGGATGCTCGCTTCATGGAATTACACTCTATTATCCATAACTGTCGTTTTTTTACCAGTTTGCCAGATAGGTTTTGTGGAAATTGTTTGTATGTGCAAAACTCAAACACAACAAAAATATCATGTTGGTGAAAGTATATACATAATTCTTTTTCTAGGTATTTTCAGGATTGATGCATGGTTTAAAGAAATGATGATCGACGCTCAAGCTTCTGTGATTATTTTTGTTCTCGATGTTTTGTCTCTCGTTGTGCGTATTTAGGCGGATATGAGTCGTTCGTCATCATCAGTTCCACTGATATTGGTGTTAGCTTTGGTAGTTCCTTTACAAGAAGAGCTGTTGATGAAAATCTCGTCCCAGAGGTAAACAGGAATACAGAAAACAGATACGAAGAAATACCTTAATGGCTGAAAGATGTTGTTAAGGACGTTCAAAGTCTCCTCATTGTTCTGAAGTTGAATAGGGAAGAGAATCACGGAGACAATGGCAACAGCACACATCATGTCCATCCATCTTTCCATAGAAATACACTTTCTTTGCAGTTTGTTCGGATGTTCTTCTGCTTCAATCTTTCTCAAATGAAGTCCAATTAACAAGCATCGACTGATGATGATGATAGCTGGCACGATGAATTGAAGAACAATGTGGAAAAAGGCATAAGATGACACGTTAGGAATCATGGTTACATGTGCATTATTGGACGCGTTGATACAAGGAGAACCTTCGAAAGTAAAGATAGGGTATCCTCCAGCCGCTGTGTAAAGAACAGGAAATTCTAAAGCAATGGAGGCTACAAGAACTGCTAACGGTATTGACATGGATGTCACGAAACGAAGGCTCCATTGGTGAACGATTTGAAGGTGTTTCACGACCACAAATGCGGTAAGGTGGAAGATGGCCAAAGATAGACTAACAGTGAATAAAGCAGGCAAAGAGGTGCAGCCATGCCCACGAGTATGTTCTCTGAACATCAACGCCACACTACTTGCAATCACCAAGAGAGCAAACAAGCTCTGGTTGACGATAAGATACTTCATGTTGTTGAGATGTTTCCACTTCGCTGGTCGACAGCAAGCAAAGAGCACAATACAGTTCAATACTGAACCCACCAAATAAACCAAATTGGCCAAACTAAGAAACATGTTTTCTACAATTTTCTCTTGGCTTGTACGGCGTCGTTTCTGCTGGTGTGTTCAACGAAAGCGACTTCAACTGGCAAAAAAACTCTGCTTTCTGATTGATTGATGCGGTTGTCTAGCCAACCTGAAAGTAGCCACAGGGGTGTGCATAGTGGTCACGATATCACTCGTCACGAAATGATATCTCAAAACACGAACAATGTGAATAATTTATGCTGAACCGCAATAGAGTCCAAACTCTACCATATTCAGTTTAAACTTTATACGAATAGGTGTAACATTAAGATATTGTTTTATGTTCTTTGTATGACAAAATGACAAAAAGAATGATGACAATTTAAAAAAATTGTTTTATATAGTAAATTGTTGTTAAATGTATGGTAATGTACATTTTTCTCACAACATAGCAAAACTCCAGAGCAGGTCGAAACAAAATTTATTAATGCCACGGATGTCCATACTAATAACTGAGTAGGGTTTTCCTTTTTCTCTCAATCTCTTTATAAGCAGTGCATCTTCGAAACTATCAAAGTAGCAAAAACGTGGCTTCAATCTATTATGTGTGCGGAGAATTAAGCTGTCTTACATCGGTTAAACCTCACACGTATGGCCTGAGGGGATTTAAAAATGGTTTTCTCAATGCATGATAATAATAATAATAATAATAATAATAATAATAATAACTTTATTGAAGACTCATATAAAGGCTTTTCAGGAACAATTTACATTAAAATGATGAAAGTAGATTATTGAATTTAGAATGGATTTAGAACTTTAAAATTACACGATAATGATAAAATGTTTATATAAAACAATATTTACAAGATAAAATGCAAGTTTTACATTGTTTCTAAAATTGGATAATATATATTGAAGTCTTTAAGTCCTTTGCAAGAGAAAATGAGCTAAGAGAACCCATCCCTCATACTGGGCTTTGCACACATTATAAGCTGCATTAAGTCTTTATGTGCAGCCGAGTTATTTTAAAAACGTAATGTGGTTGGTCAGATTGGCCAGAAAGGAAATAGACGAATTTTATGCTGGCGTCGAAGATAGAGAAAAAGAGGTCTTCAAATTTACAAAAACAAAACTTAACAATGCTAGATATATTAATATGTTCCCCAGTCGTCTTTCTCTTAAGAGTCCTGATTACTTAAGCAAAAAGTCATCACGATTTTTTTCTTAGAATGATATTTTATAGATAATTTATCGATTAAGCGAAAAATGGATAGAAAGCTATATGGTCCCGCGCCACTCTATTATCCATAATTGTCGTATTTTATTACCAGTTTGCCAGAAAGGTTTTGTGGAAATTGTTTGTATGTGCAAAACTGGCAGAAAAGTTTGAAGACATTGGCCTCCATTGGGGACTTGATAAATGTGCTACTGTGAATCGCCCAATCGACAAACGTAAAACTCGACAAAGACGAACTTAAAACTCTCGACAAAGAAGATAAATACAAATTAATCGAAAAATGGATAGAAAGCTATATGTTTCCGCGCCCGTTTTCGATATAAACATTTTTGAACGGAACTATGTTTTGACATTTTAAGAACAAATGGCGAAAATGCATTTTTCACAAAAAAATTATTACTCAAAAATTAACAAAGCTATTGACGTAGTTTTTACTAGTAATCTCAACCACACATTATTTTTTTTACAAATATGGGAAAATGAATTGTATATGGTCTAATATTTTTGTCAAAATTTACAGTTTTGTTTTCGTCTTTGGCTCAAAATCGCTTTGAAAAGTGAAACCCTAAATCACCTACCATCGCATCTTATGTTGAAAAGTAATCAGGATTTTTTCAAATCTCGCCAAAAGATTTTTACGAAATCGTATCCCGCGCAAAAATGACGGTTTTGGCAGATCGAAGCATAATTTTTGAAGACTCAGTGTATTATTGTTCTGGGGCCGGTTGTACGAAGTCTAGATAGCGTTATCCAATGGATAAAGTTATCCGCTCCATATGATTTCTTTACAATTTATCCGCTGGATAGCGATTTATCCGCTGGATAGCGCTATCCAAGCTTCGTACAACCGGCCCCAGTTGCCTTTAGGCGGGATTTGGCGCGCGCGGCGTTTTCAGCGGTAAACTGATCGCGGGCACACGTTTCAAGCGTTGTTGTTTTTCTTAGGTAGTCAGGACCCTTAAGAGTAAGGTTTTAGCGGTATTGATAATTAACAGACTAAAAATAACCTGGTTTCTAAAATTCACACAAGCGTGGTTCCTGATGGGGTCCGGGATGGGTTCTCCTAGCTCATTTTCTCTTGGTCGTTTGTCCTTGTTATTTAATGTCTTTGTTGCCCTGTAAGTCAACGAATTCTGACCTATCCATGACTTGTAAAAAGGTGTCTCTAAGAGGTTAAAGTTTCGGTTGTGAACATCAGTGCGTCTTTGTAATTTGGTACTTAGGTAGGCTAGCTGGAGTAAGTGCGTATTGTAGATGTTTATTCACAGTCATGCACTTCAATTGATGTAATAGTGAAATAATTAACATGGTCACATTTCTTTCAATTAGCAATGATATTACTAGCAAAGTTCTGAATTCGTTGAAGCTTCTTTAGGTTCTTTACAGAATTGTTAAAGAGAAGGCCATACAGTGGGGCAGTATATTTAGCTCATGACTAATGAATTTGTAATAAGATTGAGTGTTCTGGAATCGAAAGTGTTCTTGACGCGATTGATTTTAGCAGAGTTTTCACATACAGGAACATGTAACGTTGGATAAATGCTCCTCGTAAAAGAATTGTTAGTGGATAGTGACACCGAGATCATAAGCTGACTTTGAAGGTGTTAGAGTTTTTTACAAAACAAAGACAAGTACAAGTTAGTTGACGAGCGTTGTAGGACTTGGCGTGTTCCAAATACAAGAATCTTGTCAGGGATGATGAGCAAATCGTTCTCACAGCACCACTTTGCAATGTTGTGCAGATTATCTCCTAGCTTCAACAGCTTGGAACCTGTGTCATTTGGTTTAAACGTTAGATATACTTTATAGTCATCGACATATGAAGATACAGAAAAGTAATGGTGCGAGTATTGCTCCTTGCGGTACACCGTGGGTAATAGGATGTGAATCAGATAAGGTTGAGCCAATACGTACTGATTGGGAGCGATTAGTGAGGTAGCTCTTGAGCTCCATTGTATTGTTCGAGGAGACGCGCCGATAACCGGTTAGTTTATGTAGTGGAACAGCATGGCCGATGCTGTCAAAGGCTTTGCGAAAATCAAGAAGAACAAGAGCAAGTCTCAATGCGCTTTAATACGATCTTTGATATTTATAGTATGTAATCCGGTTTTACAAGCATGAGTTTGATTAGTAGTTGGTATGTATTAATGTGACAAGAAGGGATCTCTAGTTGATCGTCCTTATCCGAGAAGACGCAAACCCTAACAATTATAAGTCGAAGAATGTTCTCCTCAATTATTTTTAGGGCCCTGAGTGATGGTCCGGCTGAGGTTTCGAACTGTTAATCGGTTAATTGTCCCAGGACGATTTTCTCGCATCTCTTTGGTGCAGTAGGTACGAGAGATTAACGAAGGTCGGTTGTTTGCAGTCGTTTCATGATCGCCATCTTTTAGCAATGGTATTACTTCTGCTGATTTCCAGTCTTTTGAAATCTTGAACTTTGAAGTGAACAGTTGACATTTTTTTGTTTTTCCGCGTGAAATTAAATCGCTGGCCTAGATGTGCTAGGAAGCTTTAATGTCATTTAATGGCTCCAGGAGGATGTTGTGGGAGCGTGATGCGGAAAAAAGCTCTCTCGTGTTCAGCAGCTTTAACCAGTTTAATATGAGGGAATAATAGGGAGCAGAACCCTACAGTCTCAGTCTCTAACCAAATCCCCTACGGTTGGAGACCGAGGCTAACAAACCTAGGGGCAAAAACGTATCGGTGATCATATTTTCACGTAAAATTGTTCGCTTCAGCTCGCTTTAGTTTGAATCGAAATGTTTTTAAGCGATTTCATAATTTATAAATTTTCACTTAGAAGAAGCAATGCATATTAATTAAGTGGGAACAACCTATCCTAAATCAACAACTTATACACACAAAGCTTGCTCTTATTGTGTAGTTCAGCTATATAAAAGTTATTCTTTTTAATGCACAATATTGTCACGTGCCTGATTACTATAAATTTAGATCTTACTTGTAATTAACATCAACATCCACTGATGATGGCTGTCACGCCGAAACATGCATGGAATTAAAAAACTTGGTATTTTTGCTGCGAGCGTAGCGAGCTAGCAGCGACACTAATCTTGACTGCTTTCTCGACGAGCTTACTGTGGTCCGTCTGGCCGGGGTCGTCTGTGCCCTTTATATCCTTACCAGCTCTCTCGGGCTGGTTGACTTTGTCAGTTTTCGTGTCTGTTTTTGTGAATATGCAGTACACTGGATAGCGGCAGAAAGTCCAAAAGCTATGCGTAGCGCTGTCGTTTATGAGTCTTTCAGCTCGGTAATGTGCAAACTCGTTCACTGTTTCAACTCGATGAACAACACAGACAGTCGATCGAATATTAGTAGAAGGAGATGATATGCATATAAAGGCCTTTGAAGAGCAAACAATGCCAGATACAGAGACACTGTCGCTAATTTCTTTGCCAGATGGAGCACGTTGGCCTTCGACAACAATTGATGCAAAGCCATATCGGCCGTCGAGACAAACAAATCGTTCATTGAGGCAAAAATAAATCAAATGAATCGCCCAACGAGGCAAACAGGCAAAATGAATCGCCCAACGAGGCAAACAAACGAAATGAATCGCCCGTTGAGGCAAACGAATCAACTCAATCACCTATAAATTGTGATGCACAAACAACAACAAAAAGCTTATTGTGGGCTATTAATTATAAAGATTTTTACCAGGGAAGAATTGCGCATTAAAACGAGGCTCCATACTTGTCTTTGCATTCAGCTTTCATGAATACTTTCATTAACGATAATACTATCATTTGGCTGCCTGTGATCTTTGTGTCTGAAAGCCACCATTCAGATAATAAATATAAAATTTGCCGCAGCTATTCACATTCGAAAGAAACGGCTAGTTCTAAGAATTATTTCAACGCTGCTACTTAACAGAACATGAATTTTGTCATGCATATTGTTCATTGTGTCCCTCGTAGCATCATTTGCACTCTCGCTTTGCTCGGGTGAAATGACTCTACTCGCCCACAAACAAATAACATGCCCTCTAAAAGTCATGTTATTGTCCTATCAGCTCTAAACTCTCGTTCTTCTGCTATCGTTTTCGTTAAAACTGACAAGAGGCGTGCTCAAATCTGATATTTGCCTTATCATTTCGCCAAGAAGGAATAGATTCATTTTATGACTTCAGAATTTCACACATTAGGTATTAGTGAAGCGATTTCAAGGTTCAGTAACCTTTAATTGATTTTTAACAGCAGAACAACTCTCTACATTTATTTCCCACGAATCACGTGTAAATATGATTTTAATACCAGATATTGTAAATCTCTCTTTTTTACGAATGACGCATAACTTTTTTCTCTTTAGTTTTGTTTAAATGTAAAAGTTGCAAGACTATTAATTAACCATTTTTCGATTCTTGTCAAACAAAATGATACTATCGAAAAGTCGAGACATACGTTTTAGCTCAATTTCGAATGAATACTGATTTCAAAGACTTCAAAGAGTAGCTTCACTGCATGAGGCCGCGGCTACGTTTCAAAGGTGTTGTTTTGAAACTTCATACGGCAGGTATAGTCAACAATAAAGTACACACGGATGTTTGAGCAACAAATAATTACGAAAAAGATACGGCATCATGAATCTAGCACAATTGATATAGAGCTTTAGTTTTTGCAAGTCATTTTGAATACAATTATTAGTGTAGTTGAGGAATATTGCTTTTCTCCATTTAGACTAAACTAATAATTGTACAATCGTACGGTGCACTTCAGTTCCCTTTTTGTAGCCATTGTCAATTGTAGATTTTCTTCTTGCACGATCTACATTTAGTTCAATTGGTCTTTCAGTTAGAATCTCCTTTGTTAATCCCAAAAGTGATAGCGGTCAATCTCGGTTAACTCTCAAAAGCGATAGCCAAACTGACAAACTCTCTCAGCCACAGTGCCTTCCATGATACACTATGTTATACTTGCATTGGTAAAGCTGCTCAAGACTTCTTGGTGATTCTATACTAAAACCTTTCCCTCAAAATTACAATGATTAAGTTAGTCTCCTGAATGGTGCAATCGAATAATATTCGTAAAGAGAGTAAGTCTTTCGTTTGTAAACTCTCCACACTTGCAAGGTCTTGCAAGTGAGCTGTGTTCAGTAGAACCATACGTTTTTTTTGTGTGTGTGTTGTCCATGCTTATAGGTTTGCTATTATCTACAGTTATTTACATGTGGAAGTTGCTGCACGAATTGGATATACTTTTCCCTCAGTGGATGCTTGCTTCATACAGTATCATCTATAATTGTGGTTTTCCAGTTTGCCAGATAGGTTTTGTGGAAGTTGTTTGTATGTCCAAAACTCAAACGCAACAAAAATATGCATGATTTTGGTGTTCAAGAATATACATAATTCTTTTTCTAGCTGTTTTCAGGCTTGATGCATGATTTAAAGAAATAATGATCGACGCTCAATCGTCTGTGAATATATTTATTCTTGTTTTTTAATATGCATGTTTAGGCGTATAAGAGTCGTTCGTCATCATCAGTTCCATTAGTATTAGTGTTAGCTTTGGCAGTTTCTTCACAAGATGAGCTGTTGGTGAAAATCGCGTCCCAGAGATAAACAGGAATACAGAAAACAGATAGGAATAAACTCATAAATGGATGAGAGGTGTTATTAAGGACTTTCAAAGTCTGCTCATTGTCCCTAAATTGAGTATGAAAGACAGTTATGAAGACAATGGCAACAACACTTAACACGTATTCCCATCTCTCTATAAAAATATACTTTCTTTGCTTATGACAGGAATATTCTTTAGCTTTCATCTTTATCAATTGAAGCTCAATTAACACGCATCGACTGATGATGATGATAGTTGGCACGACGAATTGAAGAACAATGTGGAAAAAGGCAAAAGATGACACGTTAAAAGCCATAGTTACATGTGCATTATTGGACGCGTTAGTACAAGGAGAGCCTTCGAAAGTAAAAACAGGGTATCCTCCAGCTGCTGTGTAAAGAACAGGAAATTCTAAAGCTGCGGAGGCTACAAGAACTGCTAACAGTATCAAAATGGATGTGAAGAAGCGAAGGCTCCATTGATGAACGATTTGAAGGTATTTCACTACCACAAATGCGGTAAGGTGGAAGATGGCCAAAGATAGACTGAATGTGGATAAAGCGGGCAACAATCTACAGATATTTCCACCAGTAGGTTCGCTTAAATCCAAAGCCACACTACTTGCAATCACCAAGAGAGAAAATATGCTCTGGTTGACAATAAGATATTTGATGTTGTTGAGACGATTCCACGTCGTTGTTCGACAGCAAGTAAAGAGCACAATACAGTTCAATATTGAACCCAGCAAATAAACTGCATTGACCAAAGTAAGATACATGTTTTCTACAATTTTCTCTTGGCTTGTACGGCGTCGTTTCTGCTGTTGTGTTCAAAGAAAGCGACTTCAACTGGCCCAAAAACTCTGCTTTCTGATTGATTAATGTGGTTGTCTAGCCAACCTGAAAATAATCACGGGGGGTGCATAGTAGTCACGATATTATCACTCGTCACGAAATGACATCTCAAAGCATGATCTATGTGAATACCCTGTGAATAATCTATGGTTAACAGATATAGAGTCCACACTCTACCTTATTCAGTTATTTGGTTCTCAGTTGTATGACAAAAATACAAAGGATGATAACCGGCCAATCTGAAAGTAGCCATCGGGGCATCCCAAAACTAATAGGTTATACTGACCGGAAATCGTGTCCAAGCTCTACCTTACTCAGTGATAACTTTATAAAATTAAAGATATTGTTGTATGGTCATTGTATTACAGAAAGACAACTGGATGATGACAATTTTAGCAATTTGCTATATAGTAAATTGTTGTTAAATGTATGGTAATGGTAATTTTTCTCATAGCAAAGCTCTTGAGCAAGTCGACACGAAATGGGTTATGACGACAAAAACCCTTTTTTTTTCTTAGTACATCCTTCCAAAGTTAGCTATCAAAGCAGCAAAACGTGCCTTTGCATGGCTATATAGTCTACTATATGTACGCAGAACTAGGCTGCCTTGCATCGGTTAACCCTCACACGTATTGGCCTGGGGGCTTTTAAAAATAGATTTCTCAATAAATTTGGATCGGTCACTTTGTTTTAGGGTATTGTTGATAATGATAATAACATGAATTTGTCATGCATATTGTTTATTTGTGTCCCCTCGCAGCATCATTTGCACTCTCGCTCCGCTCGGGTGAAATGACTCTACTCGGCCACAAACAAATAACATACCCTCCAAAAGTCATGTTATTGTCCTATCAGCTCTAAAACCTCGTTCTTCTGCTATCGTTTTCGTTAAAACTGACAAGAGGCGTGCTCAAATCTGATATTTGCCTTATCATTTCGCCAAGAAGGAATAGATTCATTTTATGACTTCAGAATTTCACAGATTAGGTATTAGTGAAGCGATTTCAAGGTTCAGTAACCTTTAATTGATTTTTAACAGCAGAACAACTCTCTACATTTATTTCCCACGAATCACGTGTAAATATGATTTTAATACCAGATATTGTAAATCTCTCTTTTTTACGAATGACGCACAACTTTTTTCTCTTTAGTTTTGTTTAAATGTAAAAGTTGCAAGACTATTAGTTAACCATTTTCGATTCTTGTCAAACAAAATGATACTATCGAAAAGTCCAGACATGCGTTTTAGTTCAATTTCGAATGAATATATATTTCAAAGACTTCAAAGAGTAGCTTCACTGCATGAGGCCGCGGCTACGTTTCAAAGGTGTTGTTTTGAAACTTCATACGACAGATATAGTCAACAATAAAGTACACATGGATGTTTGAGCAACAAATAATTACCAAAAAGATACGGCATCATGAATCTAGCACAATTGATATAGAGCTTTAGTTTTTGCAAGTCATTTTGAATACATTTATTAGTGTAGTTGAGGAATATTGCTTTTCTCCATTTAAACTAAACTAATTATTGTACAATCGTATGGTGCGCTTCAGTTCCCTTTTTGTAGCCATATCAATTGTAGATTTTCTTCTTGCACGATCTACATTCAGTTCAATTGGTCTTTCAGTTAGAATCTCCTTTGTTAATCTCAAAAGTGATAGCGGTCAATCTCGGTTAACTCTCAAAAGTGATAGCCAAACTGACAAACTCTTCCAGGCACAGCGCCTTCCATGATACACTATGTCTGTTATACTTGCGTTGGTAAAGTTGCTGAATACTTCTTGGTGATTGCTATACTAAAATCTTCCCCTCAACATTGCAATGATTCAGTTATTAAATGCTGATAATTACATATTTTATTTTGAAACAATAGAGTGATTTATTGTGGCAACAAGTTCTGTTACCTAGATCTAAATAAATCGAAGTAGTTGGTGACTTTATACAATTATGAGCCTCCTGAATGGTGCAATCGAATAATATTCGTAAAGAGAGTAAGTCTTTCGTTTGTAAACTCTCCACACTTGCAAGTGAGCTGTGTTCAGTAGAACCATACGTTTTTTATTTGTGTTGTCCATGTTTATAGGTTCGCAATTCCCCTCAGTTAGTTAGATGTGAAAGTTGCTGTATGAGTTGGATATACTTTTCCCTCAGTTGTGGGATGCTTGCTTCATACTGTATCATCTAAAATTGTGGTTTGCCAGATAGGTTTAGCGAAAGTTGTTTGTATGTCCAAAACTCAAACGCAACAAAAATATGCATGATTTTGGTGTTCAAGAATGTACATAATTTTTTTTCTAGCTGTTTTCAGGCTTGATGCATGGTTTAAAGAAATGGTGATCGACGCTCAATCGTCTGTGAATATATTTATTCTTGTTTTTTAATATGCATGTTTAAGCGGATAAGAGTCGTTCGTCATCATCAGTTACATTAGTATTAGTGTTAGCTTTGGCAGTTTCTTCAGTAGAAGAGCTGTTGGTGAAAATCGCGTCCCAGATATAAACAGGAATACAGAAAAAAGTTAGGAATAAACACCTAAATGAATAAGAGATGTTGTTAAGGACTTTTAAAGACTGCTCATTGTCCCTAAATTGAGTAGGAAAGAAAATTATGAAGACAATGGCAACAACACATAACACGTATTCCCATCTTTCTATAAAAATACACTTTCTTTGCTTATGACAGGGATATTGTTTAGCTTTCATCTTTATCAATTGAAGCTCAATTAACACGCATCGACTGATGATGATGATAGTTGGCACGACGAATTGAAGAACAATGTGGAAAAAGGCAAAAGATGACACGTTAAAAGCCATAGTTACATGTGCATTATTGGACGCGTTAGTACAAGGAGAGCCTTCGAAAGTAAAAACAGGGTATCCTCCAGCTGCTGTGTAAAGAACAGGAAATTCTAAAGCTGCGGAGGCTACAAGAACTGCTAACAGTATCAAAATGGATGTGAAGAAGCGAAGGCTCCATTGATGAACGATTTGAAGGTATTTCACTACCACAAATGCGGTAAGGTGGAAGATGGCCAAAGATAGACTGAATGTGGATAAAGCGGGCAACAATCTACAGATATTTCCACCAGTAGGTTCGCTTAAATCCAAAGCCACACTACTTGCAATCACCAAGAGAGAAAATATGCTCTGGTTGACAATAAGATATTTGATGTTGTTGAGACGATTCCACGTCGTTGTTCGACAGCAAGTAAAGAGCACAATACAGTTCAATACTGAACCCAGCAAATAAACTGCATTGACCAAAGTAAGATACATGTTTTCTACAATTTTCTATTGGCTTGTACGGCGTCGTTTCTGCTGTTGTGTTCAAAGAAAGCGACTTCAAATGGCCCAAAAACTCTGCTTTCTGATTGATTAATGTGGTTGTCTAGCCAACCTGAAAGTAATCACGGGGGGGTGCATAGTAGTCACGATATTATCACTCGTCACAAAATGACATCTCAAAGCATGATCTATGTGAATACCCTGTGAATAATCTATGGTTAACAGAAATAGAGTCAACACTCTACCTTGTTCAGTTATTTGGTTCTCAGTTGTATGACAAAAAGACAAAGGATGATGACCGGCCAATCTGAAAGACGCCACCGGGCATCCCAAAACTAATAGATTATACTGACCCGAAATCGTATCCAAGCTCTACCTTACTCAGTGATAACTTTATAAAATTAAAGATATTGTTGTATGGTCAATGTATTACAAAAGGACAACTGGATATTAACAATTTTAGCAATTTGCTATATAGTAAATTGTTGTTAAATGATGATGGTAATGGTATTTTTTCTCGCAGCATACCAAAGCTCTTGAGCAAGTCAACACGAAATGGGTTATGACGACAAAAACCCTTTTTTTCTTAGTACATCCTTCCAAAGTTAACTATCAAAGCAGCAAAACGTGCCTTTGCATGGCTATATAGTCTACTATATGTACGCAGAACTAGGCTGCATTGCATCGGTTAACCCTCACACGTATTGGCCTGGGGGCTTTTAAAAATGCTTTTCTCAATAAATTTGGATCGGTCACTTTGTTTTAGGGTATTGATGATAATGATAATAACATGAATTTGTCATGCATATTGTTTATTTGTGTCCCTCGTAGCATCATTTGCACTCTCGCTCCGCTCGGGTGAAATGACTCTACTCGACCACAAACAAATAACATGCCCTCTAAAAGTCATGTTATTGTCCTATCAGCTCTAAAAGCTCGTTCTTCTGCTATCGTTTTTGTTAAAACTGACAAGAGGCGTGCTCAAATCTGATATTTGCCTTATCATTTCGCCAAGAAGAATAGATTCATTTTATGCCTTCAGAATTTCACAGATTAGGTATTAGTGAAGCGATTTCAAGGTTCAGTAACCTTTAATTGATTTTTAACAGCAGAACAACTCTCTACATTTATTTCCTACGAATCACGTGTAAATATGATTTTAATACCAGATATTGTAAATCTCTCTTTTTTACGAATGACGCACAACTTTTTTCTCTTTAGTTTTGTTTAAATGTAAAAGTTGCAAGACTATTAGTTAACCATTTTCGATTCTTGTCAAACAAAATGATACTATCGAAAAGTCCAGACATGCGTTTTAGTTCAATTTCGAATGAATATATATTTCAAAGACTTCAAAGAGTAGCTTCACTGCATGAGGCCACGGCTACGTTTCAAAGGTGTTGTTTTGAAACTTCATACGACAGGTATAGTCAACAATAAAGTACACATGGATGTTTGAGCAACAAATAATTACGAAAAAGATACGGCATCATGAATCTAGCACAATTGATATAGAGCTTTAGTTTTTGCAAGTCATTTTGAATACATTTATTAGTGTAGTTGAGGAATATTGCTTTTCTCCATTTAAACTAAACTAATTATTGTACAATCGTACGGTGCGCTTCAGTTCCCTTTTTGTAGCCATATCAATTGTAGATTTTCTTCTTGCGCGATCTACATTCAGTTCAATTGGTCTTTCAGTTAGAATCTCCTTTGTTAATCTCAAAAGTGATAGCGGTCAATCTCGGTTAACTCTCAAAAGTGATAGCCAAACTGACAAACTCTTCCAGGCACAGCGCCTTCCATGATACACTATGTCTGTTATACTTGCGTTGGTAAAGTTGCTGAATACTTCTTGGTGATTGCTATACTAAAATCTCCCCCTCAACATTGCAATGATTCAGTTATTAAATGCTGATAATTACATATTTTATTTTGAAACAATAGAGTGATTTATTGTGGCAACAAGTTCTGTTACCTAGATCTAAATAAATCGAAGTAGTTGGTGACTTTATACAATTATGAGCCTCCTGAATGGTGCAATCGAATAATATTCGTAAAGAGAGTAAGTCTTTCGTTTGTAAACTCTCCACACTTGCAAGTGAGCTGTGTTCAGTAGAACCATACGTTTTTTATTTGTGTTGTCCATGTTTATAGGTTCGCAATTCCCCTCAGTTAGTTAGATGTGAAAGTTGCTGTATGAGTTGGATATACTTTTCCCTCAGTTGTGGGATGCTTGCTTCATACTGTATCATCTAAAATTGTGGTTTGCCAGATAGGTTTAGCGAAAGTTGTTTGTATGTCCAAAACTCAAACGCAACAAAAATATGCATGATTTTGGTGTTCAAGAATGTACATAATTTTTTTTCTAGCTGTTTTCAGGCTTGATGCATGGTTTAAAGAAATGCTGATCGACGCTCAATCGTCTGTGAATATATTTATTCTTGTTTTTTAATATGCATGTTTAAGCAGATAAGAGTCGTTCGTCATCATCAGTTACATTAGTATTAGTGTTAGCTTTGGCAGTTTCTTCAGTAGAAGAGCTGTTGGTGAAAATCGCGTCCCAGAGATAAACAGGAATACAGAAAAAAGTTAGGAATAAACACCTAAATGAATAAGAGATGTTGTTAAGGACTTTTAAAGATTGCTCATTGTCCCTAAATTGAGTAGGAAAGAAAATTATGAAGACAATGGCAACAACACATAACACGTATTCCCATCTTTCTATAAAAATACACTTTCTTTGCTTATGACAGGGATATTCTTTAGCTTCCATCTTTATCAAATGTAGTCTTATTAACACGCATCGACTGATGATGATGATAGTTGGCATGATAAATTTAAGAACAATGCGGGAAAAGCCATAAGATGAAACGTTAACAGCCA
The DNA here is from genome assembly GCA_918843875.1 of Diadumene lineata. NCBI lineage: Eukaryota > Metazoa > Cnidaria > Anthozoa > Actiniaria > Diadumenidae > Diadumene > Diadumene lineata. The sequence continues at coordinate 9,899,399 of OU974072.1, forward strand.
TGGTTACATGTGCATTATTGGACGCGTTACTACAAGGAGAACCTTCGAACGTAAAGACAGGGTTTCCTCCAGCCGCTGAGTAAAGAACAGGAAATTCTAAAGCAATGGAGGCTACAAGAACTGCTAACGGTATCGACATGGATGTCAAGAAACGAAGGCTCCATTGATGAACGATTTGAAGGTGTTTCACTACCACAAATGCGGTAAGGTGGAAGATGGCCAAAGATAGACTAACAGTGAATAAAGCAGGCAACGATCTACAGCTATGTCCACGAGCAGGTTGTCTTAAATCCAACGCCACACTACTTGCAATCACCAAGAGAGCAAACAAGGTCTGATTGACAATAAGATATTTGACGTTGTTGAGATGATTCCACGTCGTTGTTCGACAGCAAGTAAAGAGCACAATACAGTTCAATACTGAACCCAGCAAATAAACTGCATTGACCAAAGTAAGATACATGTTTTCTACAATTTTCTCTTGGCTTGTTCGGTGTCGTTTCTGCTGGTGTGTTCAAAGAAAGCGACTTCAACTGGCCCAAAAACTCTGCTTTCTGATTGATTAATGCGGTTGTCTAGCCAACCTGAAAGTAACCACAGGGGGGTGCATAGTGGTCACGATATTATCACTCGTCACAAAATGACATCTCAAAGCATGATCTATGTGAATACCCTGTGAATAATCTATGCTTGACAGAAATTGAGTCCACACTCTACCTTATTCAGTTATTTGGTTCTCAGTTGTATGACAAAAAGACAAAGGATGATGACCGGCCAATCTGAAAGAAGCCACCGGGCATCCCAAAACTAATAGGTTATGCTGACCGGAAATCGAGTCCAAGCTCTACCTTACTCAGTGATAACTTTATACGGGGAGGTCCAAATTAAAGATATTGTTGTATGGTCATTGTATTACAAAAAGGCAACTGGATGATGACAATTTTAGCAATTTGTTATAAAGTAAATTGTTGTTAAATGTATAATAATGGTAATTTTTCTCATAGCAAATCTCTTGAGCAAGTCGACACGAAATGGGTTATGACGACAAAAACCCTTTTTTTTCTTAGTACATCCTTCCAAAGTTAACTATCAAAGCAGCAAAACGTGGCTTTGCATGGCTATATAGTCTACTATATGTACGCAGAACTAGGCTGCCTTACATCGGTTAACCCTCACACGTATTGGCCTGGGGGCTTTTAAAAATAGATTTCTCAATAAATTTGGATCGGTCACTTTGTTTTAGGGTATTGTTGATAATGATAATAACATGAATTTGTCATGCATATTGTTTATTTGTGTCCCCTCGCAGCATCATTTGCACTCTCGCTCCGCTCGGGTGAAATGACTCTACTCGGCCACAAACAAATAACATACCCTCCAAAAGTCATGTTATTGTCCTATCAGCTCTAAAACCTCGTTCTTCTGCTATCGTTTTCGTTAAAACTGACAAGAGGCGTGCTCAAATCTGATATTTGCCTTATCATTTCGCCAAGAAGAATAGATTCATTTTATGCCTTCAGAATTTCACAGATTAGGTATTGGTGAAGCGGTTTCAACGTTCAGTAACCTTTAATTGATTTTTAACAGCAGAACAACTCTCTACATTTATTTCCCACGAATCACGTGTAAATATGATTTTAATACCAGATATTGTAAATCTCTCTTTTTTACGAATGACGCATAACTTTTTTCTCTTTAGTTTTGTTTAAATGTAAAAGTTGCAAGACTATTAATTAACCATTTTCGATTCTTGTCAAACAAAATGATACTATCGAAAAGTCGAGAAATACGTTTTAGCTCAATTTCGAATTAATATATTTCAAAGACTTCAAAGAGTAGCTTCACTGCATGAGGCCGGGGCTACGTTTCAAAGGTATTCTTTTGAAACTTCATACGACAGGTATAGTCAACAATAAAGTATACACGGATGCTTGAGCAACAAATAATTACGAAAAAGATACGGCATCATGAATCTAGCACAATTGATATAGAGCTTTAGTTTTTGCAAGTCATTTTGAATACATTTATTAGTGTAGTTGACGAATACTGCTCTTCTCCATCTAAACTAAACTAATAATTGTAGAATCGTACGGTGCGCTTCAGTTCCCTTTTTGTAGCCATATCAATTGTAGATTTTCTTCTTGCACGATCTACATTCAGTTCAATTGGTCTTTCAGTTAGAATCTCCTTTGTTAATCTCAAAAGTGATAGCGGTCAATCTCGGTTAACTCTCAAAAGCGATATCCAAACTGACAAACTCTCTCAGGCACAGTGCCTTCCATGATACACTATGTTATACTTGCATTGGTAAAGCTGCTCAAGACTTCTTGGTGATTCTATACTAAAACCTTCCCCTCAAAATTACAATGTTTCAGTTATAAATTGCTGATAATTACATATTTTATTTTGAAACAATAGAGTGACATATTCTGGCAACAAGTTTTGTTACCTAGATCTAAATAGACCGATGTAGTTGGTGACTTTATACAATTATGAGCCTCCTGAATGGTGCAGTCGAATAATATTCGTAAAGAGAGTGAGTCTTTCGTTTGTAAACTCTCCAAGTAGTGTAGAATGTTGTCCTCGACCCCCTTAAGTGAGGTTACCATTGAGGTTCCTGAGGTTCCTGAGGCCACTGAGGTTCCCTATTGTTATCCGGTTGTCAAGGGGACCACGTGACGTCACCGGACAAGTTCGGGCGAACCTTATTGTCAAGGGTTGACTATATAACGCGCGCGCGATTTGAAATTTTTATCACAAAACATTTCTTATAACATAAAGTTCTTATATCTACGAAGAAGATACTGAAGAAAATGACAAGTTTATTGAAACTAGGCTCTAGAGGTTATCACGCTACTGTTAAGGAGTTCAACGGACAGATCAGATTCCACATCAGAAAGTATATTGACCTCGAAGGACTGAAAACTATACCAACAAAGTATGGAGTGGCCTTAACGATCGAAGAGTTTCAAGAATTGAAAACAGCCATGGATGATCTAAACGAAATGTTAGAAGTATTGATTGAAACTAGTTCTATGACTACACAACCAGGAGATGAATCAGGCTACCTTGTAGACGTTGAACAATCAAGCAGTCAAAGTAATGAAACGAGTCAACAAACACCAAAGAATTGTAACACATCACAAGTGAATGAACCACCAAGAAAAAAGCTCAATATGTATAATGATGGAAAAGTCTACTTTATACGATAAAGACCCTAAAATGAACTATAAATACTTTCAAGGATAGAAAAAATCAACTGTAAATAATTCTTGTTATTACGTTAAACTAAGTGACTATAAACATACTGTGAATAAAATATTCTTTTGAAACAGTTATTGTCTTATTCAGTGATTTGAATATACCGCGCTGTTTATCTTCACAAATGGACTAGCAAATATTTAGAAAATGTGGTTTGGAAAATAAAAATTAATCAGATATCTATAAAATATAATCCAATTATTATTTTATTTCATGTTAGAAAAATCGATTTTATCAACTTACATAAACAAATTAAGATTAAAATTATCAGTAAAACCCCTCCTTAACCTCTTTAAACTGATTTGATTGAGTATAAAATCTTTAGAATTAATCTATTTTGTGTTATTCCTCTACTTTTCAGAACATCAAAAAGTTATATATTTAGTAATTCTATAAAGAAAAGTGTTATTTCTAATGTTAGTTATGAAATTGAAAATTGAATTTACCGCCTGACCGCTCTCGAGATCATTTAAAATGACAGCGGATTTTAAACTCATTAATTATATTTCGTATGAATGAAATCGTACCAAATCCAAACAGTTCTTTTTTCCTTGAAAGTCGTTCGATTTATAGAGATCACGTTTTATTTATTTCAAATAACTAACGAAGGTTTTAATTATTCTACAGCGGCGAACACCTGAACAAACACCGAAGGAAAACATTATACTTTTGTTTCAACTAAAACAAAATTTGAATTTACCGCGCCTGATGGAATATTAAAGTTTTTGAATCAAAATATTGTTTGTCCGAAACAATACCACAAAAAATGTTGATATATCGGAAATAAACTAGTAAATAACATACTTTCACATTCAAGGATAGAAAAAATCAACTGTAAATAATTCTTGTTATTACTTTAAACTAAATCACTGTTTCAGTATACTGTGAATAATGTTTATTTTACGGAAAATAAAATATTCTTTTGAAACAGTTATTGTCTTATTCAATGATTTGAATACACAGCGCTGTTTATCTTCACGATAAATGGACAAGCAAATATTTAAAAAAGTATGGTTGGGGGAAAAATTTAACACAGATATCCATTCATTCTTTTATTTCATGTCAGACTACATAAAATTAAAATTTAAATTAATCAGTAACGGTATTTGATTACATAAATTCGTAAGAATTAATCTATCTAGCTTCTGATCTTATATTTCTTTCCCTTTTTGGAACATTTAATATCATCTAGAAGTTATACTTTTTAATAATCCTATAAACAAAAGTTTTTTTTTTTAATTTTTCGATTAGTTATGAGTTGAATTTACCACCTGACCGCTCTCGAGATCATGTAAAATTGAAGGTTATATAAACTCATTAATCATTGTTCATATGAAATCGTTCTAAATCAAAACAGTTCTTTTTCCCCTGAAAATCGTTGCATTTGCAGAGATGACGTTTTATTTATTTTAAATAACTAACGAAGGTTATTCTACAGCAAACATCTGATCAAACACCACTAAAAGAAAATTTGAACTTTACCGCGCCTGATTGATGAGAACATTAAAGTTTTGAATAAATAAAAAGTCTGATCTTTTGTTTTCCAAAAACAATACCAAAACTAATTGGTAGTAAAACTTGATAATTACCACCCGTCTCTAGAATTTTTTACCGAGTAAATGAGCTTTAAAAACAAAAGTCTTTTATATAACCTGCACATGTAAGAGTTTAACCAAAAAAACCCAGCTATTTAAACAATTTTTTCAGTTCACTAAACCTCAGTTTGAGTTAAGCATTCAACTAATGGTTTTCAACTGATTTGAAAAAGGATTTGCAATAATTTGACATCGAGTCCTCAAAAAATGTTTCATTTTACTGAAGATTTGGAAAATAGAAAAGACTATTTGGTTGCTTTTCCGTGTGAAGATAAAGAAAAAACAACAACGGACTCTCAGGAACAATTTTGTTCTTTAATGGATATCCTGGAAGAAATCAGAACAACGAAAACTCAGAAGCAATTTTTTTTCTTAATGGGTATGCTGAAAGAAATCAGGACAAGTGTACAAATTAAAACGAACATGCACGAACAATCGCGGACGATAAGATGAAATGTTCCAGTCAATTACAAGTGCGTATACGTCAACTATCTCGTAAAGGTGAACATGTAGGTGTGGAACTCAAATTCCCGAATGGTGTTAAAGTATGGGATGGAAGAAATGAATGTATTTCGGATTTGTGGGGCTTAGAGATCTTCTTAGAAGACTTGGGTCTTCAAATGGAATATGTTTTTGATAAATACAAGAATGGGGTTGTAAACGACACACTACTTCAAAGCACTTGTATGTTGAATGGCAAATTACTTGCATGGTGTACACATTCAGATATTGGACTTCTAAATGATATAAGTACAGAAAAACTTGACGAAGAAGAAAAATACTGGAGATAGAATGACGACGACGAGGAAGAAGGAAAGGATTATGATATCGCTGATGGTGAAAGTGAATGCAGACATAAATGGAAAGAAATAGAAGTCAATGACTTTTTTCTGATTATCACTGACGAACAAACAATACTGAGCGAATCACATAGAATACATTCAAGGGTTAAAAAATAGAATGCACCGGGATCTTTAGTACAACACTAGAACAACACTGAGTATTTATATGAAAGGTTGTTTGATCAAAAAAATATACACTTAAATACACTCCAGCTTACATTAAAATAAATAAGTACAAAATCGTGTTTCACGTATTTGTTTAATGATTTAGAGTTTTAACTTGAAAAATATAAATAGTGCCCAAAAATTATAAAGTTGTTTTTGTATCAATGGTATCAATTTTAATCGACCATTTTAGTTGTAAAGTTGTTTGACAATCAATGGTAAAATATTAACCCAAATGTTTTTTTTTTCGAAAAAAGTATTTTCAGTTTCTAACTGAGAAAAGAAAGAGTTTAATCACACCTTAATCACAAGAATAATAAATGTATTAGACTTGAAGAAATTGAAATTTTATAATTTCATGGAACTTGCTTTGGTAGAACGGATTGATAGGACGGAGTAGAACGTTAAACTAAATATATACGGTTAGAATAAGTGAGGGGAAGGGGTGGTATACAGTAGGACAGTTTCTTATCATGAGTTCGAAAGTATGAGGGCGGGGTTGTAAGTAAAATTAACTCGAAAGGAGGAGATGGCAACGATAAGGGGAGGGAAGGTGAATAGAAAGATGATGGGTTAAGGAAGGCGATATGATAATAAGTGGTGGAATGAATGAGTGAATAAATGAATGAGTTTATTAATAAAATCATATTACAGCTGTAAGGCTGAATTACATGATTAATAAAGATATAATATAATATTCTATAATAATAAATAATTTTATAAATAAAATAATATAAATATATAACATTATACTAAACTATATATTACAAGTGAACAAATGGAAGTTGGTAGAGGTCAAACGTGGGAGGGGTGGTCAAGAAATAGAAGGTTTAATCAATATGATCAGACATGAAATTGTAAATAATAATTTTCCAGTAGAGCCAATTAAAACAGAACAAAAAATATACTTTGAATTTGGCAATTAAAAAAAAATAACAATTTATCTAGATAATTCTAACTGACAAAAGTTAAACATACATAAAAATAATAATGATTTATCCGTTTAATTTTCGACGTAACTAACTTGTCCAGACATGTCCAGAGTGGAACAAAACGTTATTCAATCCAACAACCCAATCACAAGAACGTTCTTTGTTTTCTCCAAACTAAGCCTCAATTTATCCAACTGAACTCTCACAGCTCGTCATTCCTTGACCAGCACTCGCACTGTCAACCGGTATCTCTCTCTCTCTCTCTCCCTTTCTCTCTTTGCGTTAGATAGGTTTTTTATCATGGCAGCTGAATTGAGTTCCAAAATAAAATTGGTAAGTAGAGCAGATAGACAAACATTTATGTGATTCAAAATAACCATTTTGTACTAACATGAAAATAAAATCGATTTCTTTTGTAAGTACCATATCCACACAATCAACTCAAACCAAAATCCTAATCAAAAATGTTTTCTCGATATATCTATTTTTGTGTGATTTACAGGAACATCTGTCTAGAAAAGGCGGTTTCCAGTGCGAAATATGTAAGAAAACATTTACTCGCAAGTATTCTTTGAAATGCCACAGGAACAACATCCACTCTTCACAAAATACTAAACCTACTTTAAAGTCACCCGTAAAAATCCCTCCCTTTCAATTGGGAAAAGCCATAACGAAGAAAAAGGCGAAAGTCAAGTCGATCCAAAAGGATAGACTGAGACGATATAAGAAAATTATGGACAATATGGAACGAAAAATAGAAAAAGAAAGAGACTTGATTAGAAAGAAAATTGAACAGGACAGAGAGGGTATTCTCTCTAGTACCTTCCTTCCTTCTCCTGAATACAAACAAACAAAGAAAATAACATTGGAATGGAATGAAATCGATGGTAATAAGAAGATGACTGTAGAACGACTGGGCATGAAACCGGAATTCAGCTGGCCAAAGGAATGGGATTACATGATCGAAGGAGAAGATGAAATGAAGAAGTTCAGAGCCGCTACTCCTGACGCGTTGAAAGCATATAATCATTATCTGAACCAAATCAAACCCAACAAACAACAGCAGTTTAATTTCGGAAATCCATCTCAGAAAGCTTTGTTTTATCATCATAATTGATAACAAAACTGAACAATGATTTTTTTCACAGAACAGTTGTAAACAATACTGGATTTGACAATTAAATGAATTAAAACGGTAGTTAAAGTTATTTGGTCTATATATTTTCAGTTTCACTATGATTCAGTTGATTCCAATAATTTTAAATAATTCATTTATTTATATTTTAAACACTGATATTCTTTTAAGGTCATTTGCAATGCATGTATCATAACATGTTCTAGTCCGGTAAAATCCTGTGTGATTCGGATCTTTTCAAGAAGATCGCACCACTTTTCATAACGTTTTGTTGGACTAATTTTGTCAAAACTTCGCAAGAGGGTGACTGGAAAAGGAACTCCATAGGATTCCATGATATACGCATATAACAATCGAATCATCCTTCCGTTACCATCACCAAATGGATGTAGTTCTAAAAACTTATACACTAACCAAGCAGTTAAATGTATGAGATCTTTAAATGCTTTCCCGTGGTCTGTTTTCCTAAGTTTGTGTAAAGTAAACCATCGACGATTATACTGATCAATCAATATCTGCATTGATTCCTCCATATCAAGCACACTGGGATACAAATGTATTTTTCCTTTAAACTCCACCATTCGATCGTTTGTACTGTACTTCCCAATTGTACACAAATGCCTTCGATGATTCATGACTATCTTATGTAGTTCCTGTATGATATTATTATCTAGCAATCCAGCATGTTCACATTGAACGAGTTTTTGAAGATATTGGTAGCCTTTTATAAACCCAAATGTATCTTGATACAGTAAATTTTCATCATCTGGTGTTTTACCCAAAATAACGCTTTCCACCAACTTTTCATCAGTCACTCCCAGATTTTCCTGGTTCATAGATCGACAAATAAATTGTGTATACATGGTCGGGCTAGGTTCACAATAGGAGTTTTGCTGTTGTAGAAAATCACTTAACTCGTTGAAAACACATTTCATATCACTTATAATAACATGCATCGGTAAAGATTGATGCTTATCAGAAGCATTCATGATCAAGTGAATGATCAAATTATCCTTTGCAGTCTTTTTTATATATGAAATCTTACAATGACAAGTTGATTAAAAGTAATGAGAAGCTTATTGGTATAATAAACTTCGATTTCATTTTGTTCAAATAACGTTTGATAACTATAAGCAAACAACAGTTCGTAGCGATGTTTTTATATATATATATATATTTTTATTTGTTGACTTTAATTTAAACTCTATCATTCCGGTTTATTATCTATATGGATCTGTTTTGTTATATTTTTAGTACTGATTACTATTGTTACTAAGTGATACATAAACTTTAAGTAGAATATCCAAGATAATTTTTTGAAGTTGGGATGTTCACTTTTTAACTGTACGTACTATTTTTTCTTCAGCTAAATCCATTAAGTGGATTTTGTTTTCATTCCTTTTTTTTCATAATTTAAAAGAAAAAAAATATTTAACGCTAGATTATTCTCAAAGTAAACTGCAATGGTGGAATAATATTCCTCAAGTGAATAACTATACTTGATCTCCTTTTCTCCTTAAATGATTAAGAAAAGACTGATTAAGAATATGGACAATTGAGGGGCGTTGAAAACAAAGTGCTAAATGAAATTAAAACTTACAGCATTTGTCTTACTCAAAAGAAACAATAAAACATTTTAGAAAGTTATACCGAAAATCATGAAAACCATTCTCACTTTGGAATCTTTTAAGACAAATATCATCATTACTGCGTAAAACATAAAATTTACGCTAAGTTATACGTTTCAAAACAAAAAATAAAACACCATAAAACCATTTTTTTTTTACTTCGACAATTATAATTTCAAATGTAAACCTATTACCTTTTGTTATTAGTATGAGATTTTTAATTTAAAGTTTTAGAAAGATTTTGCTTTTCTATACTTGAATCTCTTTTTTTAGCAAAAATTATATTTTATATTTCTGTAATTTACGGAGTTGAAAATGGCCCGATTTGGCCCGCGCGTGGCCCACCCTCTGAAAAATTGCTCTCTCGCTATCTTTTACATGAATAACAGTAAAAAAATTATATAATTTATATAAATTCACAATTACAACATTAATGTGAAACTGTGCTAAAAATGGTTTATTAGAGACAATGAATTAACATCAATATTTTTCTTAGCACAGTTTCACATTAATGTTGTAATTGTGAATTTATATAAATTATATAATTTTTTTTACTGTTATTCATGTAAAAGATAGCGAGAGAGCAATTTTTCAGAGGGTGGGCCACGCGCGGGCCAAATCGGGCCATTTTCAACTCCGTAAATTACAGAAATATAAAATATAATTTTTGCTAAAAAAAGAGATTCAAGTATAGAAAAGCAAAATCTTTCTAAAACTTTAAATTAAAAATCTCATACTAATAACAAAAGGTAATAGGTTTACATTTGAAATTATAATTGTCGAAGTAAAAAAAAAAATGGTTTTATGGTGTTTTATTTTTTGTTTTGAAACGTATAACTTAGCGTAAATTTTATGTTTTACGCAGTAATGATGATATTTGTCTTAAAAGATTCCAAAGTGAGAATGGTTTTCATGATTTTCGGTATAACTTTCTAAAATGTTTTATTGTTTCTTTTGAGTAAGACAAATGCTGTAAGTTTTAATTTCATTTAGCACTTTGTTTTCAACGCCCCTCAATTGTCCATATTCTTAATCAGTCTTTTCTTAATCATTTAAGGAGAAAAGGAGATCAAGTATAGTTATTCACTTGAGGAATATTATTCCACCATTGCAGTTTACTTTGAGAATAATCTAGCGTTAAATATTTTTTTTCTTTTAAATTATGAAAAAAAAGGAATGAAAACAAAATCCACTTAATGGATTTAGCTGAAGAAAAAATAGTACGTACAGTTAAAAAGTGAACATCCCAACTTCAAAAAATTATCTTGGATATTCTACTTAAAGTTTATGTATCACTTAGTAACAATAGTAATCAGTACTAAAAATATAACAAAACAGATCCATATAGATAATAAACCGGAATGATAGAGTTTAAATTAAAGTCAACAAATAAAAATATATATATATATATAAAAACATCGCTACGAACTGTTGTTTGCTTATAGTTATCAAACGTTATTTGAACAAAATGAAATCGAAGTTTATTATACCAATAAGCTTCTCATTACTTTTAATCAACTTGTCATTGTAAGATTTCATATATAAAAAAGACTGCAAAGGATAATTTGATCATTCACTTGATCATGAATGCTTCTGATAAGCATCAATCTTTACCGATGCATGTTATTATAAGTGATATGAAATGTGTTTTCAACGAGTTAAGTGATTTTCTACAACAGCAAAACTCCTATTGTGAACCTAGCCCGACCATGTATACACAATTTATTTGTCGATCTATGAACCAGGAAAATCTGGGAGTGACTGATGAAAAGTTGGTGGAAAGCGTTATTTTGGGTAAAACACCAGATGATGAAAATTTACTGTATCAAGATACATTTGGGTTTATAAAAGGCTACCAATATCTTCAAAAACTCGTTCAATGTGAACATGCTGGATTGCTAGATAATAATATCATACAGGAACTACATAAGATAGTCATGAATCATCGAAGGCATTTGTGTACAATTGGGAAGTACAGTACAAACGATCGAATGGTGGAGTTTAAAGGAAAAATACATTTGTATCCCAGTGTGCTTGATATGGAGGAATCAATGCAGATATTGATTGATCAGTATAATCGTCGATGGTTTACTTTACACAAACTTAGGAAAACAGACCACGGGAAAGCATTTAAAGATCTCATACATTTAACTGCTTGGTTAGTGTATAAGTTTTTAGAACTACATCCATTTGGTGATGGTAACGGAAGGATGATTCGATTGTTATATGCGTATATCATGGAATCCTATGGAGTTCCTTTTCCAGTCACCCTCTTGCGAAGTTTTGACAAAATTAGTCCAACAAAACGTTATGAAAAGTGGTGCGATCTTCTTGAAAAGATCCGAATCACACAGGATTTTACCGGACTAGAACATGTTATGATACATGCATTGCAAATGACCTTAAAAGAATATCAGTGTTTAAAATATAAATAAATGAATTATTTAAAATTATTGGAATCAACTGAATCATAGTGAAACTGAAAATATATAGACCAAATAACTTTAACTACCGTTTTAATTCATTTAATTGTCAAATCCAGTATTGTTTACAACTGTTCTGTGAAAAAAATCATTGTTCAGTTTTGTTATCAATTATGATGATAAAACAAAGCTTTCTGAGATGGATTTCCGAAATTAAACTGCTGTTGTTTGTTGGGTTTGATTTGGTTCAGATAATGATTATATGCTTTCAACGCGTCAGGAGTAGCGGCTCTGAACTTCTTCATTTCATCTTCTCCTTCGATCATGTAATCCCATTCCTTTGGCCAGCTGAATTCCGGTTTCATGCCCAGTCGTTCTACAGTCATCTTCTTATTACCATCGATTTCATTCCATTCCAATGTTATTTTCTTTGTTTGTTTGTATTCAGGAGAAGGAAGGAAGGTACTAGAGAGAATACCCTCTCTGTCCTGTTCAATTTTCTTTCTAATCAAGTCTCTTTCTTTTTCTATTTTTCGTTCCATATTGTCCATAATTTTCTTATATCGTCTCAGTCTATCCTTTTGGATCGACTTGACTTTCGCCTTTTTCTTCGTTATGGCTTTTCCCAATTGAAAGGGAGGGATTTTTACGGGTGACTTTAAAGTAGGTTTAGTATTTTGTGAAGAGTGGATGTTGTTCCTGTGGCATTTCAAAGAATACTTGCGAGTAAATGTTTTCTTACATATTTCGCACTGGAAACCGCCTTTTCTAGACAGATGTTCCTGTAAATCACACAAAAATAGATATATCGAGAAAACATTTTTGATTAGGATTTTGGTTTGAGTTGATTGTGTGGATATGGTACTTACAAAAGAAATCGATTTTATTTTCATGTTAGTACAAAATGGTTATTTTGAATCACATAAATGTTTGTCTATCTGCTCTACTTACCAATTTTATTTTGGAACTCAATTCAGCTGCCATGATAAAAAACCTATCTAACGCAAAGAGAGAAAGGGAGAGAGAGAGAGAGAGATACCGGTTGACAGTGCGAGTGCTGGTCAAGGAATGACGAGCTGTGAGAGTTCAGTTGGATAAATTGAGGCTTAGTTTGGAGAAAACAAAGAACGTTCTTGTGATTGGGTTGTTGGATTGAATAACGTTTTGTTCCACTCTGGACATGTCTGGACAAGTTAGTTACGTCGAAAATTAAACGGATAAATCATTATTATTTTTATGTATGTTTAACTTTTGTCAGTTAGAATTATCTAGATAAATTGTTATTTTTTTTTAATTGCCAAATTCAAAGTATATTTTTTGTTCTGTTTTAATTGGCTCTACTGGAAAATTATTATTTACAATTTCATGTCTGATCATATTGATTAAACCTTCTATTTCTTGACCACCCCTCCCACGTTTGACCTCTACCAACTTCCATTTGTTCACTTGTAATATATAGTTTAGTATAATGTTATATATTTATATTATTTTATTTATAAAATTATTTATTATTATAGAATATTATATTATATCTTTATTAATCATGTAATTCAGCCTTACAGCTGTAATATGATTTTATTAATAAACTCATTCATTTATTCACTCATTCATTCCACCACTTATTATCATATCGCCTTCCTTAACCCATCATCTTTCTATTCACCTTCCCTCCCCTTATCGTTGCCATCTCCTCCTTTCGAGTTAATTTTACTTACAACCCCGCCCTCATACTTTCGAACTCATGATAAGAAACTGTCCTACTGTATACCACCCCTTCCCCTCACTTATTCTAACCGTATATATTTAGTTTAACGTTCTACTCCGTCCTATCAATCCGTTCTACCAAAGCAAGTTCCATGAAATTATAAAATTTCAATTTCTTCAAGTCTAATACATTTATTATTCTTGTGATTAAGGTGTGATTAAACTCTTTCTTTTTCTCAGTTAGAATATGAAAATACTTTTTTCGAAAAAAAAAAACATTTCGGTTAATATTTTACCATTGATTGTCAAACAACTTTACAACTAAAAATGGGTCGATTAAAATTGATACCATTGATACAAAAACAACTTTATAATTTTTGGGCACTATTTTATATTTTTCAAGTTAAAACTCTAAATCATTAAACAAATACGTGAAACACGATTTTTGTAACTTATTTATTTTAATGTTAAGCTGGAGGTGTATTTAAGTGTATATTTTTTTTGATCAAAACAACCTTTCATATAAATACTCAGTGTTGTTCTAGTGTTGTACTAAAGATCCCGGGTGCATTCTATTTTTTTAACCCTTGAATGTATTCTATGTGATTCGCTCAGTATTGTTTGTTCGTCAGTGGATAATCAGAAAAAAGTCATTGACTTCTATTTCTTTCCATTTATGTCTGCATTCACTTTCACCATCAGCGATATCATAATCCTTTCCTTCTTCCTCGTCGTCGTCATTCTATCTCCAGTATTTTTCTTCTTCGTCAAGTTTTTTCTGTTACTTATATCATTTTAGAAGTCCAATATCTGA